>CAJQUN010000064.1:927983-2207891 GCA_907163345.1 Haberlea rhodopensis | reverse complement strand
GCAGCCCACTCCATCACAACTTCAATCTTCCTGGGATCCACAGATATCCCACTGCTAGATATAATATGATCCAAGAATACCACACTGTTCAACCAGAACTCGCACTTGCTAAGTTTTGCATATAGCTGATGATCCCTAAGGATCTGGAGTACTGCTCTCAAGTGCTTCACGTGTCCCTCTTCAGCTCGAGAGTAAATAAGCATATCGTCAATGAAAACTATGACAAACTGATCCAAATATGGTTGGAGCACCCTGTTCATCAGGCTCATAAAACAGCTGGGCATTCGTCACCCCAAAAGGCATGACTAAAAATCCGTAGTGCCCATATCTAGTCCTGAAAGCTGTCTTCTGTACATCATCCTCTCGAACTAGAATCTGATGATACCCCGATCTCAGATCGATCTTACTGTAGAGCCTCGTACCCTGCAGCTGATTAAACAAATTGTCAATCCTCGGAAGCGGATACTTATTCTTCAATATGGCTTTGTTCAGTTGTCTGTAATCGATGCACAGCCGCATCGAACCATCTTTCTTTTTGACAAATAGGACTGGTGTACTCCAGGGCAATATGCTAGGGCGTATATAGCCCTTGTCAAGGAGCTCCTGCAACTGAACCTTTAACTCCCTTAGCTCCGCTGGTGCCATCCTATACGGGGCACGAGAAATGGTAGACGTCCCTGGTAGTAACTTAATCCCAAATTCGACCTCTCTCGTCGGTGGGAATCCGGGAATCTCTCCCGGAAATACATCAGGAAACACCGCCACTACGGGCACATCCTCAACCTTTAACTCTTCCCTCTTTTCAGTAATATCAACAGCATAGATGAGATATCCTTTATGGTCTCGTTCCAATAACTGTGCCATCTTGACAGCAGATATTAACGGAATCCTTGAACGGGAACCATCCCCATAGAATGTCCATTGGACTCCCATATCAGACCTGAATCGGATAGTCCTTGTCTGCAGTCCACAACTGCCTGATACTTTTTCAGCACATCGATGCCCACAATGCATTCGAAGTCTGACATTCCCAGAACAATCAAGTCTGTCCACAGCTCGTTACCCTCAAAATAAATGAGGTCGTCATAAACAATCTGATCAGTTATCAAACTTCTTCCAGCGGGTGTCGAGACTACAAGAGGCATGGGCGACGGAGAAGTGCATATGAAATCGCATCACTTACTTCAGCATTTGCTGCTATGCTGCAACACAAGGGTTAACAATGTTGCCCAAAAGCATTTCATATAATACATCGTTAGAGAAACAAAACATGTTAGTACAACATCATATACTTCATATGCAACATATGCATAAAACATGTTTAAAAGTAAGCACCTAGCCAACTTATTGCTAAGGCTACCCTTCACTCATTCCCGGGTTCTCTAACCACTGCTGTGATACCACTAATGTAGGGTCTTCCTACCTTAACATCATCTTAAACACATATAATGGACTAAACATGCATTAATAGCGTCTTAAGGTTCTGGTTGTAATTTGAGCTATTAAGATTACAGGCCAAAAATGAAATTTCAAAACTTAATTAATTACATTCTCGAAATGAATGTTAAAGCGATAGAATTATACTACTCCTAGAGTAGAGACTATCCCAAAAATCATGTATCCTATCTTCTTCCATGCTCCTTTAGCTCACTGTCTCAACCCGACCCTTAACCCTGGTCCAAAAGTGTACCTACAGGAACAACCCATCATGAGCATATACATCGTTACTTAACATCATAAGGTAATGGCATATGAATAAATGCATGAAAGTAATTGGTAACATATACTTCCAGGTTAATCGTATTAACCCTCTTTGTTTGTCCCTGTTTCATAGTCATGCATGTAATCATTAGTTCTTGACATAAATGATTAAAATCGTACTTCACTTATATGCTCGTAATCAACAATGTTAATTAGAAATGGGACTGTCCTGGTTCTATTATGACATCGGCACATTTGGCCCCCTCGCTCGACATAAAGCGGAATTGTGATACCCCTCGCTACGCCTTGATAGCGGATGTATCTCCTCGCTTAGCGGAATATGCCCGCGCTATGCCTTGATAGCGGATGTATCCCCTCGCTAGTTATGTGAGCGGCAAGTACCTTCCTCGCTTGCCCATAATAACCACCGGACATTCAACCATTCTTAATAACATAGTTAAACATACATCATCATCATCATATCATAAACATCGTCATCTTATAACCATCATCATCTTGTAAACATCATCATCATATAACATCATCATCTTATAAACATCGTCATCATATAAGCATCATCATCTTATAACATCATCATCTTATAAGCATCATCATCTTATAACATCATCATCCTATAAATATCGTCATCATATAAGCATCATCATCTTATAACATCATAATAAAATATAACAGTAAATGTACGAAATCTTAGTTAAGTAAACTTGCTGGTTATTCGCTAACTTCTTTTTGTTGACCCTGATTCATATTCATGCATATGGGCATCTTACCCTATCGTATGGCATCTTACCATATCATAAACATCGCATGACATCTTACCATATGGGCCTCTTACCCTTATCGTGTGGCATCTTACCACATCATAAACATCGTATGGCATCTTACCATATGGGCATCTTACCCTTATCGTGTGGCATCTTACCACATCGTAAATCGTATCATTATATAAACATCGTATAAACATCATCATCTTATAGTAATCGTCATCGTAAACGTCATATCATCTTCATTTAACATAACATCATCATCATAACTTACTTAACATAATCATCATCATAAGCATCATAAATACTTGTGCAATCATTGCATAATCATAGTATAGAAGTATGGTTTACCGTCCGATGCCCGTACGTTTCTTACGTACCTTAATTCAAAAGTGGAGAAATTGAAGAACTCTATCTTCTGGATGTTGTTGGCACCTGGGATGGTTCCACACAACCATACAAATCAATATTAGAAGCCAAATACCAAAAATTCATCAAAAATCATCATTTGTCATGTTTTAAACAGTGGCGATCGATCGCTGCACGAGGCGATCGATCGCCTCACTTTTTGCCTTGCGGCGATCGATCGCTTCATTTGAGGCGATCGATCGTCTGCTATGCGAAATGGCTACTGGCCTTCGGCGATCGATCGCCTCATACAGGGCGATCGATCGCCTCATACAGGGCGATCGATCGCCACCTGCTGGTGCGCGATGTCCACCATTTTTTTGAGCATCTTGCAAGCTCAATCCCATACCATTCAAACCCAAACTTCCCAACAACACTAATATCATCATAACTCACTAAAACCCACATAAAACACTTCAAAAATCATACCCCAACAACATACAACACATACTCAAAACAAACCCACATAAATCACTTCAAAATCATCCCATTTCAAAACCAAACATCATAAAAACTTTAGGATTGGTTACATACCTCTTGAGGATCCAAAATCTTACTAAGATTTCAACAAATGGAGAGTGTGCAAGGATTTCTCCTCCTCCTCCTTGGTTTGGACGAAAATAGGATGAAATGATAGGGTTGGGATGAATTTGAGGATTTAAGAGTGAAAAGGGTAAAGTGAGGGGAAAGAGGGTATAGTGGGGTATATGGGTTAATTAAATTGTACCCAAATATTAACATGATGTATAAAATACCCCAACATGGTATTTTAAAAGTATTTTACAAAAAATGCAACCAACTTCAATAAAACCATAATTTCCTCATAATTAACAATCAATACAAATAAATCATGTTAACACTTCATTACCCAACATGCATAACATGCACCCTGAAACGTATTCCCCCGGGTCACGCCTATCATGTGACTAAGCATTTCATCATGATAATTAATTTCAACACATAAATCAATTATCCACATAATTAATCATATTAACATAATTAATGCCTTAATTGCAATTAATCATTTCGGGGACATCACAGCTAGACTGGAATTAATTGTTTAAAATAAAAGCGATCAATTTTCTATCTTTTGTACAACATGACAGGTATGTGTTGATGTACGAGTATTGATGTTGCCGTTATAAAGTATGTATTGATATGAGATTGGTATAATTCATGTTGCTGAGGCAATGACTGATGCCATGAGGCATGATGCTGTTGGGCATGAGATGTGACTGTTATAATGTGTGAGGACGAAAATGTGATATGTGCTGCTAATATGGATATGTGAAGGGTGAGCCACTGACATATTGAGCAGGAAGGTAATATCATATATGTCCCGTTATAACAGAATAATGAATGAGACATGTCATGACATATTTGCATTTGTACTAGTGATGCTTATACAGGAACAATCACAGATGAGTGCATAAAATACAGGGATACATGTGATGTAGTATTTTGTATTCTTCTGGATATTGAATTGTGATTATTATTATTATTATTATTATTATTATATATATATATATATCAATACTCATGGTGTGTGGTTGTTTCTGTAGGGATTCATAGACGGGAAAGGCTGGGATTGTGACTCTACCTTCTGCTGCTAGGCGAATTACTGATTACACGATAAACTTATTAGAACTTTATGACATATAAACGATACAAACTATGTCATGTTTGAGAATAATGTAATAGTTGCATAGTAATACTCTTAACATGTATGAGTATTTAACTTAATCATATTTTTTAATTGTTTGATGATGACACACTTGAGGATTAAGTAGCGAGGCCCCGCAAATTAGTGAGGGTGCTCACCAGCATATAAAAGACAATCTCAGACCTCTCAAACCTGAGAATAGTTTTACCGGGTCTAAGCCTTTTGACCAAGTCAAGGTTGAACTGACATGCCCAAGATTTCAGGGAATGATGTGAATCGTGGCCTTACTGGTCGGCCGACATGTTCCAAGATTTCAGTTCTCGTGTAGATCATGGTCTTACTGGTCCAAGATGCACACCTGCGAGGTAACACCTATAAATAGTAAGCTAATTCAAGATTTTGGGTATGCATTTTTCTATACACACTTACACACAGCAGCTACTCCCTTACAGATTTTCTCCATACCTCTTATCACCTGACTTGAATGTCGGAGGAGACTCACCGGAAAAATCTTTCGGCACCCTTCTAACACTTTTTTCTGATCCTAGCAGGTCATCATAAGATTTAGCTTTTCTTATTTGGTTCGTTGAAGAAGACGAAAAGAGAGGAATACCGACCTCTTATTGATACTTAGAATCTATCACTTTTTTTGGGAATATCAACGATGTTACATATTAATGCTTCATAGGTTCTTTTTTTCGTTGAACTTTATATGGTACTAACCCTTTGACATTGTTGTTTTTGTTCAATCTTGTTTGTATGTTTTATAATAGGTAGGGTAGTGGTGTAGATGCTTAGAGTTGATTGTTGGGGTTATGTTTTTATACGTAAACGAAAATTTCAAAAATACTTTGGTCGTGTTAACAACTGATAGTTGTCTTCCTGATTAAAGCTGATTAGTCGAGTAACAAAAATAGCGCGGAATAAACTCGACCTGATTCAGTGAATGATGGCTTACTGTACAAACCCGCTTAGACTAAGAGCACACTTATACTCTAAACTCCTAGCAACTTCCACAGCTGAGGACACTCTTACAGCTTGGATCTATACAACTCAATTTTGACTAGGTCACAAACTGTTACCAGATTAAACAAGCTTCACTCTACTTATACAATAAATCATAGTAGATAATACGAGAGTGAGAGTGATGATTGTGTAAATATTGCAATAATCGATGGCACTGGTATCCTCAAAAGATCTAATATGTCACTTCAATGGTGCATGATAACGCTTCTTTAATAAGCTGATTTGGCTTGTTGGTGAGTTGAAACGAGACTTCTTCCTTAAGAACTTTCGAATATATGTCTCTGATTCTTGAATGCTTCATAAATGTTCTTTAAAGAGTGTGATTAATCGGGCAGCATTCAACTTATTTAATGCTCTGAATATGGGTCTTTTATACTTGAATGATTGCAGCTGTAATATTGATTCTTCCTAGATTTCGTACTAATGCTACAATGCTTTGACTTCTTTGTCTGATGAGCACTAAATACAATGTTGACTCTTAGTCTATGCTGCACGGACACGGATACGGAGATACGGGTACGACGATAAGGACACGGGGACACGGATTTTAAAAAATTACAGGACACGACACTTCTAGGATACGACAATAATTTTTTATTTTTTATATATATATTATATATCCATTATGTTCTAATATACTAAAATTCAAGAAAAACTTTATTTATCAAATATTTGCATAATAAAATTGAAAATGATGTCAAGTTGTAGACACTTCATTCATTAATTAAAACATCAAAAAAAGTTCTAATTTTTTTTACATTTTTGTAAAAATAAGAACTATAAAAAAATTTTAAAAAAATTTATTTTTTAAAGAAAATATATTAAAAAAAGCATTTTCACGTGTCCTCAGCGTGTCCTGCTGTGTCCGAAACGTGTCGAAATTTTTTTTTTTTTAAAAAAAAGACTCGGACACGCCACGTGGCGTGTCCGACACCCTGTCGCACTCGTGTCCTACCGTGTAAGGCCTCTCTACCTTAACAGTGTAATAAACAAGTAAATAGGGCCAACATGCATTAAAAGATAAGCTATGGTTCCGGTTGTAGCCTTGAGCTAACAGGATTACAGGCCAAAAATAAACTTTCTAAAGGTAATTAATTACATTCCCAATAATGAATGTTAATACTATAGATTTACACTACTACTAGAGTAGAGACTATCCAAAAAGCATGTATACTAATTCAGTAATGCTCCTCGTAGCTCACTGCCTCAACCCGACCCATAGCCCTCCAAGTCCAAAAGTGTACCTACAGGAACAACTTACCATGAGCATATACATCACCATTCAACAAAATCCAATCACAATAACATAATCAATTGCATGAGATATGTATGTATGTATGCTCCCTGATTTACCACATTAGCACATTTTCATTGTTGTTCTTGTTTCATAAACTCATGCACAAATCATTAGTTCACAATATAATGATCGATACCACGTTCCAGTCGTAACCACAATAATCCACATTAATCACTAGAAATGTGACTGTTCCGGTCCTGTTACAACAGCGGAATTTTAGGACCCCTCGCTTCGACATATAGCGTCATCATATGATATCCCTCGCTTCGACAATGACAGCGGCATGTACATCGCTTCGACATGACAGCGGCAAATATCATATTACCATCGGTTCATATGACAGCGGCAAGTACCTCCCTCGCTCGTATATAACAACCACGGGAACAATCAAACATTTCTAACCCATGTAACCTTACCAAGTCCCGTACATACAATTTGGGCCATCTTTAAGTATGTGTACGACATACAATAAGGGATGAAGTGAGCCACTTTCGTCAATCTGTCCACGATCACCCAGATCGCATCAAATCCCGAGGCAGTCCTTGGCAAGTGGGTCACGAAGTCCATAGATATGTGTTCCAACTTCCACTCTGGTATCTCTAAACTCTTCAACTTGCCACCGGGCCTCTGCCTCTCCGCTTTTTACTTGCTGACAAATCAGGAACTTCTTGACAAATGTGATGACGTCTCTTTTCATCCGCCTCCACCAAAACTGGTCACACAAGTCCTTGTACATCTTTCTCCCACCTGGATGTATGCTAAACCTGCTGCTATGAGCACGATGCATGACCCCTTGATGCAACTCCAGTGCCCTCGGCACTACCCAACGGTTACCAAGCCTCAAAGAACCATCTTCTGCCACTCTGAACTTTGATGACTGACCCAGACGTAAATATGATAACCATCTCTGCACCTCAACGTCTGTCATCTGAGCTTTCCTAATAGATTCAAAGATGTCCGGCTCTGCCAACAGGGTCGATACATGTACCGGTGATGCATCTACATCAAAGTCATATCCCAGATGACAACAGGAAGTCATCATGGCTGATAACTGAATAACATCCTCCGCGGTATACTTCACCTTTTTACTCAAGGCGTCAGCTGTCAGGTTCGCCTTCCCCGTGTGGTACTCTATCTCACAGTCATAGTCCTTGAGCAAGTCCATCCACCTCCTCTGCCTCATATTCAGCTCCGCTTGGGTGAATAGGAACTTCAAGCTCTTATGGTCCGTGTAAATGGTAAAAGAAGTACCATATAGGTAATGCCGCCAAATTTTCAGGGCGAAAATGATAGCCGCCAGTTCCAAATCATGAACCGGGTACCTGGTCTCATGAGGCTTCAACTGCCTTGAAGCATAAGCCACCACGTGCTTATCCTGCATCAGTACACAGCCCAAACCCTACAGTGATGCATCCGTGTACAAAGCAAACCTCTCGTTCTCCGAAGGAATCACCAATACAGGTGTTGTAGTCAACCGGTGCTTCAACTCTTGGAAACTCTGCTCACATGCTTCAAACCATAAAAACGGAACCCCTTTCTGAGTCAACTGCGTCAACGGCTTAGCGATATTAGAGAAACCCTCGATGAAACGTCGGTAATAACCCGTTAAACCAAGGAAGCTCCGGATCTCGGGCATAGATGTAGGCGCAGACCAATCCATCACTGCCTCCACCTTCCTGGGATCCACAGATATCCCATCACTAGAGATCACATGCCCCAAAAATACCACGCTGCTCAACCAAAATTCACACTTGCTCAGCTTGGAGTACAACTGATTGTCCCTAAGAATCTGGAGCACTGTCCTCAAATGATTCTTGTGTTCTTCCTCACTCCGAGAGTAGATAAGTATGTCGTCAATAAATACTATGACGAACCGATCAAGGTACGGTTGGAATACTCGATTCATCAAGCTCATAAAAACAGCTGGGGCATTTGTCACTCCAAACGGCATGACCAAAAACTCATAATGACCATAACGGGTCCGGAATGCTGTCTTCTGCACATCTTCCTCTCTTACTCGAATCTGATGGTACCCCGACCTCAAGTCAATTTTACTATACAACCTCGTGCCCTGCAACTGATCAAACAAGTCATCAATCCTCGGAAGAGGGTATTTATTCTTCACTGTGGCCTTGTTCAATTGTCTGTAATCGATGCACAGACGCATCGATCCATCTTTCTTTTTCATAAATAATACAGGCGCACCCCAAGGCGATACGCTGGGGCGTATGTAACCCTTATCAAGGAGTTCCTGAAGCTGCTCTTTCAACTCCCTTAACTCTGCCGGTGCCATCCTGTATGGGGCACGAGAAATAGCGGATGTTCCTGGTAGTAATTCAATCCCAAACTCGACTTCCCTAACCGGTGGGAATCCGGGAATCTCCTCCGGGAATACATCGGCAAACTCGGCGACTACGGGTATATCCTCGACTCTTAACTCTTCCTTCTTTCCAGCAATGTCAATGGCATAAATAAGGTAACCCATATGCCCACGTTCCAATAACTGAGCCATCTTGATAGCCGATATCAATGGGATTCTCGAGCGGGAACCATCCCCATAAAAAGTCCAATGAACCCCCAAATCAGATCTGAACCGAACTGTTCTCTGTCTGCAGTCCACCACTGCCTGATACATGTTCAGTACATCAATACCCACAATGCAGTCAAAGTCTGACATTCCCAGAACAATCAAATCTGACTTCAGCTCGTTGCCCTCAAAATAAATGAGGCCGTCAACAACAAACCGATCAGCAATCATACTCTTTCCAGCGGGTGTCGAGACCAGGAGAGGCGTGGGCGACGGAGACGTGCATATGCGGTGCCTCTCCACAAATCTTGTCGACACAAAGGAGTGTGACACACCTATGTTTATCAAAATAAAAGCAGGGTACGTAAATAAATGACACGTACCCGCTATCACTTCCTCTGGAGCCGCTGTAGTCTGCTCCCTGGTCAGAGCGTACACTTGCCCTTGAGGTGGCCCAATGGCTGACCTCCCAATGGTCTCGGCGCAAACAGTGGTCTTTGTTGCACTGCCCGGTCTGAAGGTCTCCCCATAGTGTTCTGTGGTCCTCCCCGATTAGGACATTCTCGAGCAAAGTGGCCATGTTTCCCGCATTCAAAACAAACAGAACATTCTTTCACCGAGTGGGGTCCCCCGCAAAGGAAACATCTAATTCTCCCATGATTACTTGCTTGAGACTGTCCCCTATTTGACGGGCCGTTATTCCCACGGTTTCCCCTTCCACCCACATCAGGCCGTCTACCACTGAATCGGGAAGCTGATGAGTTCCCCCTTGGCTTAAAATGGTCGCCCCATGGTTTCAAGTTTTCCGGGGTCGATCTCTGTGGTGGTGCTGGAGGTGGTGCTACAGTCGGATATGCACCCACTCCCAATTCTGCCAGCTCGGCCCGTGCAAGGGCGTCATCAAAACAAATAGGGCCATAAGTGATCACCCTATCATACAACTCCGGCCTCAAGCCCTTCATGAAGTGCCTCATCTTTGCTTGAGTGTTTGTGGCGACATGGGGTACATATCTGAGCAAAGAACAGTAGTGAAGAGCATAGTCTGACACCGGCATAGTACCTTGCTTTAGGTTAGTAAATTCATCCCCTTTAGCTTCCCGTGCAGTAGCCGAAAAATACCGGGTCAGAAATCGAGTCCTAAACAGCTTCCAGTTTATTTCATGACCTTGAGCCTCCTGTTCTATCACCGTGGTCTTCCACCACATTAGTGCCTTCTTGGATAGCTGGAATTCTGCTAACCTTATCCAGGCCGACTTTGCACAAGGAGCCGCCACAAAGATTTGCTCTATCCTTTCTAACCACTCTTCTGCCTGTTCCCCTGTCTCAGTTCCTTCAAACATCGGAGGTCGGTATGCAAGGAATTGAGTCAAGCTCAGTTCTCCGGGCAACAACTGCTGTTCAGACGGTTCTTTGCCCAAAGCTGGCGGTGGTAGAGGATTTGTACGCCCGACACTTGCATTAACACTCATTGCGTCTCCTATATCGATATTTGATGCCATGCTGTAACACAAGGGTTAACAATGACACCAAAAGCAGTTCATATAATACATCGTTAGAAAACATGAGTAACAATAACCACGACATGTTAGTATAACATTTATATACTCAAAATGCACTAAACATGTATAAAAGAGCACCTAGCCAACCTATTGCTAAGGCTACCCTTCACTCATTCCTGGGTTCTCTAACCACTGCTCTATACCACTAATGTAAGGCCTCTCTACCTTAACAATGTAATAAACAAGTAAATAGGGCCAACATGCATTAAAAGATAAGTTATGGTTCCGATTGTAGCCTTGAGCTAACAGGATTACAGGCCAAAAATAAACTTCTAAAGTTAATTAATTACATTCCCAATAATGAATGTTAATACTATAGATTTACACTACTACTGGAGTAGAGACTATCCAAAAATCCTGTATCCTAATTCAGTAATGCTCCTCGTAGCTCACTGCCTCAACCCGACCCATAGCCCTCCAAGTCCAAAAGTGTACCTACAGGAACAACTTACCATGAGCATATACATCACCATTCAACAAAATCCAATCACAATAACATAATCAATTGCATGAGATATGTATGTATGTATGCTCCCTGATTTACCACATTAGCACATTTTCATTGTTGTTCCTGTTTCATAAACTCATGCACAAATCATTAGTTCACAATATAATGATCGATACCACGTTCAAGTCGTAACCACAATAATCCACGTTAATCACTAGAAATGTGACTGTTCCGGTCCTGTTACAACAGCGGAATTTTAGGACCCATCGCTTCGACATATAGCGGCATCATATGATATCCCTCGCTTCGACAATGACAGCGGCATGAACATCGCTTCGACATGACAGCGGCAAATATCATATTACCATCGCTTCATATGACAGCGGCAAGTACCTCCCCTCTCGTATATAACAACCACCGGAACAATCAAACATTTCTAACCACATGTATAAACATAACACTTGAGTCCACAATCATAATGCATCACCATTATTTCAATATATCAACACATTTCATAATCCACACTTGTCCACAATATATATGTAGCCAAAAGCATAAGAACACATTTTACCGTCCGATGCCCGTACGTCTCACTACGTACCTTAGTCTCAAAAGTGGAGAAGTTTAATAACTTTATCTCCTTGACGTTGTTGGTACCTGGGATGGTTCTACAGAAGCCAATTATAGTCCAATATCCAAAAATTCCACAAAATAATCAAAATTACACTTTTATGTGTCTCGCGATCGATCGCCAAGATGTCCCGATCGATCGCGAGATCACACTGCCCGTTGCTGAATTTTTTTGTCTTTGGCGATCGATCGCCACATTTGGCGCGATCGATCGCCAGCCTCACCGATCGATCGCCCAAAAGTGGCGATCGATCGCCAAAGGTTTCTGAAGCCTACTGTTGGCTCGCGATCGATTGCGAGAAATGGGCGATCGATCGCCAACCCCTGCACATCGAATATCACCACTTTTGCACATTAAATCATTCACCAACCTCAACTACACTTATACCAACAACTCAAAAACATAAAAACACTTTAAACCTTCAGTTCACATCATTAAACAACCCCAAAATCCTACACCCAACCAAAAATCATACCAACCCAAAACAAACCCATTTTCAAACTTAAACATCAACCCAAACCAAAATAAACCACACAAAAACAACAAGGAATGATATATATATCCTTCCTAGGCCTCAAATCTTACCAAAAATCACAAGAATAAAGCTTTTGCAAGAACTTCTCTTCCACCTTGATGCCCAACCCGAAAATGGAAGGAAAATGGTAGGGTTTGGAGAGTGTTGGGGATTTAATAAAGTGAGGGTTAAAGTGAAATAAAAAGGGGTATAGTGGGGTTATAAGAGTTGTTAATTAAATTTGCACCTCACTAATTATCATGATGTATAAAATACTCCAACATGGTATTTTAAAAGTATTTTACAAAAAAATGCACCAACTTCCACTAAATCCATATTTCCACATAATTAACAACCAATACAATTTAATCATGTTAACACCCCATTTCCCGACATGCATAACATGCACCCTGAAATGCAACCCCCGGGTCACGCCTATCAGGTGACTAAGCATATCATCAAGATAATTAACCCCAACACATAAATCAATTATCACCATAATTAGTCACGTAAACATAATTAATGCCCAATTGCATTTAATCATTTCGGGGATATCACATATCGTGTCCGTGTCCGTGTCCGCGGAGTGTCCGACACTGCATGGGGTGATTTTTTGGAGTGTCGGTGCAACATAGCTCTTAGCCAAGAAGGCATCCGGTGCATTTAATGCACTTTTGTTGTTCTGCAACCTTTCCTCTTAGCTTGATAACGGATAACTGGTCAATCAACACTTTGAACATTTGAATCTTGGGCTAATCTGACAAACCATCGGTTCTGCTCAAGTCCTTGAACCGATGTCTTCAATACTTCATCAAATAAACTTTCCTACAACAATCGTTCTGCGTAAGTTGCACAATGTTCATCGGTTTTGCTCATCATTCAGTTTAACAGATTCTATACGTCAAAATCCAAAACTTATGAATTTATATAACAGATGGCTTTCGTAGCTTTTTCAATCTTAACCACAATTATAATTATCAAATATAATTAAAATTAACTTTATCGTTATACATTTCTCTTAATTCTCGATCTTTTCGAAATCCAGGACATTTTATATTTTTAGGTATTTAAAAATCTTACAAAACTCAAGGAGACAAAAAGTTCATTCAAAACTTGTAATGCTAAAGTCTCCTGGTTTGATTGCATGACCTCTTTTACATACACACACATACACACTATCACGCCCCGAGGTCGGGATTGATGACATCGGCGTTATTCCCAAATTAAAAATTCAAAAACCACAAGCCTCAGATACAGATCTCAAATAAACCAGTCTTTCATTCCATAAACAAACTTTAATTGCCTTTACAACTGAACAGATATTAAATTAAGACTGATTTACAACTGATTGAAAATATAAAATGGTGCGGAAGCGTAAACTAATAAAACTAATTTAATCATTAGTAGCGGTAGACTTCATGTCAGCAGGAGTAGATCATCATCCCCAAAACTGATATTGTTCATCGCCTTCTACCTCTTACTCAATCTTATCTAGGGAGTGGCGTAAGGGGTGAGTGTTTGGATAAACACCCAACAAGTAGGGTCAGTCGAATATCATAAAACATACATATATTCAGAACTTCACAACTGAACATATTTCAGATCATAGCAGAACATGTATAACATATTTGAAATGCAAAGAACTTAAACATGGATCCAATAACATCAAGAATTCAAAGGTGTTTATATGGACTCAAGTGGTGGCTCCCGTATATGTGGCACTTTGCTCCGTCGATTCAAGAGGTGACCCTCATACACGTAGCACTTTGTTCCTAAACACTTATTTCCTTGATGTCTTAACTTTTCAGAAAACTCATAGCTTGTATTCAATTGAACTTTTGTAACACATACATAAAATTTTCAAAAACCAAATGAATAATAGTATACAAAAACTGTTGTGAAAACATTTCTAAGTTTTGGTGATCACAAATATCCACTGTTTGAAGTGTCCAATGCATTAAAGCCTACTGACAGAGGAAATAATGGTTAACTCTACAAAGGTCCAACCGGTGAAAAGCTTATAAGACACCTACCGAGTGAAAAGCTTAGAAGACACCTACAGGGTCAAAAGCTTAGAAGACACCTACTGGGTGAAAAGTTTAGAAGACACCTACCGGGTAAAAAGCTTAGAGGACACCTACCGAGTGAAAAGCTTAGAAGACATCCACGGGGTGAAAAGCTTAGAAGAGATCTGTCGGGTTCAAAGACCAAGAGGTATCATCTACTGGATGCAGAGAATGAACGTCCACTGGAACAAGAGTACCAGCAGATGACTAAGAAGTTATTAGTTGACTTCATTCCATCAGACTAAGTAATGATAACTATCCAGCAGATGATGGAAAGGACATCATCTGATCATATGTGCAGCAGATATACAGTAAAGGAGAAATCAGCTGATGTATAAAGCAACAAGATGTATAAAGCAACAAGACAAAACAAGTACAAACGCACTCTGACAAAGGTACAACAGAGCGTCGCATTACCATATCAGTGCCACCAATAGCATCAGAATGAAAGAGCAGTTGATTATCGAAATTGGAAAGAAGACAAAAAGAATTTGGAAGAAAATAAGGAAGCTGATTTCATGCAGATCTTTCCAATTAAAGAAAAGTTATCGTTAGACCGTTGTGTCTATAAATATGTTAGAGTGAAGAATGAAGAAGGTGCTGAACAATCTGATCAAAATTCAAAAGACACAAATCAACTTCATTCAACTCAAGCAAAACATTCAATGCTTTACTGAGATATTCTGAAGATTTGCAAAAGCAGCAAAGAAGCCCTATTGTGATCTTGAAGATCAAAGGCCACTGAGTCTGCTGCTCAAAGAACACTCAAAGCTTAAGAGATTTATATTTTTGTGTGAGTGTTGTTGGTAGCGGTTATCGTGTGTTTGGTTGCAAATGTTTTATCCACAACAATGGAATGACTCATCTCACCGCTTTTGATGCTAAATATGATGCTGGAATATTTCTTGGCTACTCTGTTGTTAGTAAGGCGTTCAGAGTATTTAACAATATAACTCTTACAGTAGAAGAATCTATTCATGTGAAATTTGGTGAATCTATTGATAGTACTGTATCTGAACTGCAAAGCAACAATTTGAGTAATCGTTTGGAAAATACTCATATTGATGATAATCATGATGATAAGTTGGATTACAGAAGTAGACCCGACCAAATATAGAGCCAGAAGTCCCAGAAGCTCAAGCAGAGGTACCTGCTGGTCCTCAAGAGCTGAATCCTGCTGACGAGGACACTACTATGCACACCCCTACTGTAATAGATATAGAAAATGTCAATTATGAATCAAATTCAATCTATTGAGCTACCAACTCATACTCATACCAACATAGAAACAAATCCTCTTGGGCCTTCGCTCCAGTGAAAGAAGGATCATCCACCCGGGCAGGTCATAGTTAACCCTGCTGCTCCTCTACGCACCAGAAGACAGATGATTAACGAATTTCTTCATGCTGGATTCATATCCCATATAGAACCTAAGAAGATATAGGATGCAATTCTAGACCCAAGCTGGATAGAAGCTATGCAGAAAGAACTTAATCAATGAGAGAAACAATGTATGGCACTTAGTACCACGTCCACCGCATCACACTGTCATAGGTACCAAATGGGTATTTAGAAATAAATTGGACGAGAATGGTACTGTAATTAGGAATAAAGCAAGATTAGTTGCACATGGATACAGACAGGAAGAAGGCATTGATTTCGATGAAACTTTCGCCCCTGTTGCTCGGTTAGAAGCTATTCACATATTTCTTGCATTTGCTACTTTTACAGACTTTAAAGTCTATCAAATGGACATTAAGAGTGATTTTCTTAATGGAAAACTCCAGGAAGAAGTTTATGTTGAACAACCTCCTGCGTTTGAAAGCCATCAGCAGCCTTCCTCTGTTTATAAACTGAACAAAGCTATGTTTGAAACAAGCTCCCCGAGCATGGTATGAAACTCTGTCAAAGTACTTGACTGAGCACGACTTTATCCTTGGCTCGGTGGACAAGACTCTTTTTAAATTCACAAAGGGTGACCATACCCTACTGGTTCAAATTTATGTTGATGATATTATTTTTGGAAGTTCTAACTCAAAGCTTTGCGAAAGATTTTCCAAAATCATGCATGACCAGTTTGAGATGAGCATGATGGGAGAATATCATTTTTCTTAGGATTGCAAGTCAAGCAGTCCGATGAAGGAATCCTGATAAATCAGTCAAAGTATACCAAAGAGCTGCTAAAGAAATATGGAATGAGTGCTAGCTCAGCAGCTGCCACTCCCATGAGTTCATCTGCTAAATTAGATCTGGATGAAGCAGGCATACCAGTCGAAGTAACAATGTATCACAGTTTTATTGGATCTTTACTATATTTGACAGCAAGCAGACCAGACATCATGTTTGATGTATGTATGTGTGCTCGCTTCCAATCAAATCCTAAGCAATCTCACTTCACTGCTATTAAAAGGATTCTAAAGTATCTAAAAGGAACGGAGAATGTTGGTCTCTGGTATCCCATGGATTCAATGTTTAATTTAGTCGGATATTCAGATGCTGATTACGCATGATGCAAGATTGATAGGAAAAGTACCAGTAGATATTGTCAATTCCTAGGGGATAGATTGATTTCATGGGGTTGCAAAAGCGGACATCCATCGCAACGTCTACTGCAGAGGCAGAATACCTTGCCGCTGGAAGCTGCTGTGCTCAACTACTATGGATTCAACAGCAACTAAGAGACTATGTAATTGAGTCCACTGAGGCACCGATCTTTTGTGATAATACATCTGTCATAGCTATCACGTACAGTCTAGTTCTTCATTCTCGGACCACGCATATTGACATTCGTCATCACTTCATCCGGTCACGCAATGAAGAAGGAGATTCGGTTGGAATACATATCCACCGAACAACAAGCAGCAGATATCTTCACAAAACCCCTACCAGACGCTAAGTTTTCCTACTTTTGCAACATACTTGGTTTAATTGATATAACCAAATGATCTTATTTGTTTAATTTCTCCTCTATGATGAATTCATGGGGAATTACATTTTAGATATTGCATGAACTTAGGGGGAACTTTTGTGTTTTTCGAAGGTCTACCGATGTTCAGCTAGTAAAACAATTGACTACTACAGTAGATGCTACTTCACCAGTATACTTTACATACCAGTGGACATTACCATATATGCTCTGATGATAATAACCTTCGTTAATTAAAAACAAATTGGAACTTCGGACTTCAAATTTAATTTTGTATTAATAGTGAAATATTTCGGTCCCGCTTAAATCGTGTTTGTTTCAGTTTTATTTCAAAATATTCATTGGGTAGATGAACGCCAAGTGTCCATGTGTTCGCTCATCTACAGTACGACGTTACACCTCCTTTCACTTTAACAGCCATTAACATTTTCACTTCTCTCTTTTATAATTTCAAATTTACTGTGCTAACACTTAGTCAAAGAATTTTTCTTTCACAGTTAATCATTTTCTCAGCACCTCTCAAATAAAGATGTCGAAGACCAGCCAACCAAGTTTCGTTACAAATGCCATCCATGTGGACTTTAACTCAGTCTACACCATCACCGAAGAGGAGATGAAAGTGTATTCCAATATTTGGACCCCTCCGGCCTGCTGGTTATACTGAGCCTTGCACCTACATTTTACAGAGAAAGTCTCCAAGAATTTTATGCTACAGCAAGGGTGGTCAATGACTCCGTGGTGTCCTCCATCTCAGGCCAAACTTTTACAATCACTCTAGAGGATTTTGCACTCAACTGAGTCTCCCACTATGGGACTCACTGATATTTCCACCATATCCATCGCGGTACGAGAAGAGATGCGTACAGTGTTCTCAGAATCTGACGCTCGTCTGAAACGTCCTCCATTCAAGAAGATTTTGACGAAGAACCATTTCCGCAAGCTTGCCGATGTTATTACCAAGGGGCTACTGTGCAAAGCTGGATCCTTTGACGTTATCACCACAGAGAAGTTCGAGGTGAAGTGTGCTATTGTGAAGGGAGTTGATGTCAACTGATCAGTTGTACTATTTCAAGTACTAATTGGCTTGGTTGTATCGGCAAAGGGCCATTCTGGATTCGCTCTTCCACTCAGCCAAATCCTTGAAAGCAAGAATGTACAAGTGAGGGTTATTTCCACTCTCCATCCAGCATGACTCGTCAATGCTAAATATTTGCACATCCACCGAAAGCCAACCAGGGGAGACGGTGGTCTGACAAGAGTGGTTACCACCAAGAGGAGAAAGGCTTAGGTGGTGAGTGATTCTGAGCAGACGATCTCATAATCTGCTGAGTCATCGCCTCCTCCCCCACCAAAGAAGTCACGAACCCAAAAAGGAAACCATGTTGTCTCTAAGAAGCCTGTTGTTGCTGCTGCTGCGGCTACTGAAGTGTCAGCAAAGTTCACCGTTGCTGATTAGGACATCAACCTGAATTTGTTCCAACTATGGAAGTAGTTGAGGTTGCTGCACCTTTGGCAATTGTCCCTTCCGTGCCAGCATCTACTAATGTCAGCCCCACCGACATGTCTCTGAGTTCCCGTAGGAGTGCTGGATCTTTTACTCTTAGCCTCCGACCGCCAAAGATAGGATGTTCCTACTGCCATCCTCCCTTCACACCTGTCGGAAGAGGCAAAGCTGCAGTGGAACGTATCTCCACACCAGTAGCAACTGAAATCGCTATGGTAATTGAAGAAGTGGAAGCCCAGCTGCAACCACAAATGGAGATCTTTGACATATTGGTGAAAGCTCGTCTGAAAGTCCGGTTCAATAACTACTCCCAGGTTCTCAAACAAGCGAAGATTGATGAAAATCTCATCCTCGAGTATCTTCAGATCCAGGACGTGGAAAAGGGTCTGAAACTGAGGGAAGTGTTCCGGATGATGCAGTACGTCAGTGGGCTTCAAGCTCTATCCCAGTCTCGTCTTAAGGAGTTCAAGTCTGACTCGGGTATGGCCAACCATGACATGACTGTGCTCAACGCCTTGGGACCTAAACTTACCCTGGATGATGAATCTACTGAGTCCTCACCCCCCCTCCCAAACTACTCTAACCATAATAAGTTCTTCCTTTCCAACCGCCCAAGCCACAATAAAAATTGACTCCAACCACTGTTCCTTTTGACTTCTCAAACCTTCCTATCATCTCAACCGCACTAACCCCACTACCCTCTAGCTTAGAGATACCTGATGTGGCGATCGTGCCATCTTCCATGATTGTTGAGTTGCCAGTTACTACTGTATTTGATCAGTTTGGTGCTAATTCTACCGAGGTATCTGTCGACATTGTATCCCTTGTTGTTCCACCTGCTGATGGTTCTGTTGAAGCTGATATCGCTATGGAAGTTTCTGATGTGGATGCTCACCCTGCTGCCTCGTCTGCCGATGTATCCACTGAAGTTGCTACATCTGCTGATCTGACTATTGGTGCCTTATCTGCTGATCCTTCAAGTCTAGTCCTTACTGCTGGTGCTGCTGATCAAGCTGGTCCCTCATCATTTGACCAAATTCTGGCACGTGATCCCCCTGATGACTTCTTCGATTTTCCTGAACAAAGTGATGAGGAAGCACCTTCCACTACTGTTGCTCATCTAGCTCATTTGTCCGCTGTCATTTTGATAGGGTTGATTATTACGCGTAGTTGGGCTTTGATTTATATATATTCGTGTAGATTCTTGGAAGATGTTATGCTTTTTGGTATTTATTTGACTGTTTCAGGAATCTAGGTGGAATGTGGAAGAATTGAGCTACAAGAAAGAAAACGGATCAAATCAAGCCAATAAATGAAGAATTTGAGTTCTGGCATTCTCGATCAACCGGAACAGGAGGTCGATCGATCGGAAGAGGAAGAAGTTTTGGCCAACAAAGAAAAGAGACTCTCGATCGATCGGAAATTTGGTCTCGATCGATCGACACTGGCAGGAATTTGGCAAGAAAATGTGAAGAAATCTTGATCGATCGGAAGCTTCAACTCGATCGATCGAGAGAGGCAGAGAAAGTCAGACTCGGAAGCTAAAGGGGCTCGATCGATCGAGACTTATGCACTCGATCGAGACGGAGAATTTTCAGAATTTTAAAAGCTTGATTTGGTTTTGATTTTTGGAAACTCTTCCATATCTCCCCTCCTCTATACATATGGGAAGTAGGGCACGAAAATTGCATCCATTATTCAGAGTATAATCAGACCTAAATAATATTCTTGAGCCGCCTTTCATCTTCCCGGAACAAGAGAAGGTTGAAGAATCCTTTGAAGTGCAAGGAAGGAAGCGAGAGAAGAAGCATCGGTCAACGCACGGAGTCGCTCCTACGTTTATCATATTTCTAAACTCTTGTTAATTTGATTTTCATACTTATTTGATGTTTTTGAGGTTGAGAGACGATTAAACATCTTATTAATTTGATTTGAATTTAATTGAGTTTATTCTATCAAGTTTAAGGAATTTTGTGTTTGAATCTTTGATTTGATTGTGTTTGAGTGGATTGATTTCTTTTGTTCATGAATTATATGCTTAATGCTATCAAAGCCTAGCTACATTTGATTGAAATTGTGAATTATAATTGAGATCGAGAGATGAAATTATAATACGCTAAAATAATTCATGTTGTATGTTTAAGATTTAGATCGAGAGATTAAATCACATACGTGGTCACTTTAAATTGAAAGATTTAAAGATCAACGGTTTTCATAGAGATTTATTCGGTATTAAATTGGTTTAAGTGAACGGGAGTTACTTACGTCAATTTAATATTAGTTTCAATATAGCTCGAGAGAGTGTATTGATTATATTTGGAAATCCGTCACCTTAAGAATTGATTGATTAGTAATTGTTTTAACAAACGAATCATTGATGATACACAATTGAACGAACATCTTGATAGATTTCTTGAGCGGAATTCATTTTCATCTTCAAAGGAGTTGTTCTATTTTTGAGTTTTTAATTCTTTAGTTTAATTAGTTAACTAATCATCTTTTTCGTAGGCTAAATATAATTTCACTAATTTTATTTGGTACTTATACGTTAGTCCATATGGGTTCGACATCCTTTCTTTTAAACACTATACTAAAACTTGACACCGTGCACTTGCGGTATAAAATCGCTACACTGGAATTAATTATTTAAAATATTAGCGATCACATTTCCAATCTGGCTGGCAAAATCTCCAAACTCAAACACAGAGAAAGAGACGCCACTCATGAAATCGGTAATCTACGACGCCACGCTGACTCTCAGTTTAGGGATATCTATCGAGATGACAATCTTATGTCTGACAAGGTTACAAGTTTTCAAAAATTTGTCACCAATGCCTTTTCAGACTCCTTCTCCAAGCTGAGGCAAGCCCAATTTACACTCAACCAGCAGAGGGAATCTCTTCATGCTACTACCTCACTGGAGATCAGAGGGAAGATTGATGATATTCATCAAAGTTTTCTGAGCAGATGTGTGGGGTCTTCCCACCTTAACAGTGATTAATAGACATAAGAAGGACTAATCATACATTAATAACGTCTTAAGGTTCTGGTTGTTACATGAGCTAACAGGATTACAGGCCAAAATAAAAGACTTCAAAATAATTCATTACATTCCCAAAAGAATGTTAATATTTAGATTTATACTACTCCTAGAGTAGATACTAATCGTGACTTGAATCCTAAACATTCCTGTGTTCCTCGTAGCTCTCTGCCTCAACCCGACCCTTAGTCCTTTAGCCCAAGAGCGTACCTACAGGGACAACACATCATAAGCATATACAATCTTACTTATCATCATAAAAACATCATAGTAAATGCTTGAAATATTGGTTAAGTAAATATGCTGGTTATTCATTAACTTCTTATTGTTGTCCCCGATTCATAATCATGCATATGGGCATCTTACCCTGTGGCATCTTACCACTTTATAAACATCGCATGGCCTCTTACCATGTGGGGCATCTTACCCCATGGCATCTTATCACAAATAATATCGCATGGCTTCTTACCATGTGAGGCATCTTACCCCGTGGCATCTTACCACAAATAACATCGCATGGCCTCTTACCATGTGGGGCATCTTACCCCGTGGCATCTTACCACAAATAACATCATATGAATATATATAAACATCTTATCAACATCGTAAACATCTTATAAACATCGTAAACATCTTATAAACATCATCAATACTCATGCAATAAAAGCATAGTCGTAGTGTATAGATGCGTTTTACCGTCCGATGCCCGTACGTCTCTTACGTACCTTTCCAAAAGGAGGAGGAGTCAACAGACTTATCTCCTTGATTGTGCTGGTACCTAGGATGGCTCTACACAACCACATAATACAATATTAGGCACCGATATGAGAATCGAAATCAATTTTCAAAAAAAAAATGAACATAAAATTTTATAACATATGAACAGTAACTACCGATCGATCGGTCTCTCTTACCGATCGATCGCTAACTATTCATCATTTCTTCTTTTAGCTACGGCATTTTCCGATCGATCGGTGTTCATCACTGATCGATCGGTCGTTCCCATTCATGCGAGATTTTCCAGAAATCTCGAACACCTCAATTCACACTCTTCAAACTACTTCATAACATACATACAATGCCTAAACAAGCATATCAATAGTTTCATCATACTTCCATGCATGTATTAAAATTAAAGGTTCACTCATAGCTTAAACCGACATGCATTAAAATTGCCCAACTTTATCAGTGCTCATCCACTCTTTCATAAAAACAGGGCATCATAATTTCTACCCAGATTTTCGAGCACTACATTTCATAACAAGAATTCTCACACATAAACCATGCAACATGTTCAAACAAATATGCTAGGGGCTTCATAAAACTTCTATGTAAGCACTTAAATTCAAGGTTTCATAAAACCTAAGCTAGCATGCATCATAACATCCTCATAAACTTTGAGCTCATCCAAACTTACAGAAAAACAGGGTATCATAACATTACCCAGATTTTCGAACACCTAGTTTCAAGGCCAGGATTCTATCACATAAAACGCATAAAGTGTTCGATCTAACATGCTAGTAGTTTCATAACACTAACATGCAAGCACTCATACCAAGGTTTCACCCAAACCTTTACTAGCATACATGAAAATCACCCAAACCAAACCCAAACTTAACCAAAAACAGAGCACCAAGTCTTACCCCCTTTTTCTCCTCCTTTGGTATGAATTAATGTACACCTTATCCCAAGGTTTTCCCTCCTCTTTCTGCAGCACTTCAGGGGCAATTTTTAGAGAAAAAAGGGAAGGAAAAGTGAAGAGAAGGGAGGTGATTGTGGTAGGTGATTGAAGGGTATGATGAAGCATGGGCTTGTCAAGTGGGGGAGGGGTGGTGGCCGGTTATTGGGGGTAGTGGGTGGCATGGGGTGTGGTGTTCAATTGTGTTCCGGTATATAGTACGATGTATTAAAATATCCTCACTCGATATTTTCTAACTTCATTTAATTAATACATCCTTTGAAACACCTAACATGCCCCCTAAAACATATCATCATATCATAAATATAATCCCCAATTAAAGTACCACAAACCCTCTTAAACACATCGTAAATCCTCATCGTAGTACATAATCATATAACATTTCGGGGGTATTACATTATTCCCCTACTTATAAGATTTCGTCCTCGAAATCCACATGCATCATCATAACGTAACTAAACATAAAAACATACCAAAGAATAGTTCCGGATAGTGCTGCACCGTATGCCGTTCTGTCTCCCACGTAGCCTCCTCGACACCCCGACGATCCCACTGAACTTTGACCATCGGTATAACTTAGCTTCGTAGTCTGCGATCCACTCGATCCAGAATTCTGATTGGTCGTTCTACGTAGGACACATCTGAGTCTAACTGAACTTCTATAGGCTGTAAGACATGAGACGGGTCTGGCTCATACTTCTGTAACATAGAGACATGGAAAACATCGTGTATGCCAGACAAGGATGGCGGTAGAGCCAAATGATATGCCAATGTACCGATACGCTGTAAAACTTCATATGGCCCGACATACCTCGGAGATAACTTCCCCCGCATCCCAAACCGAACCACACCCTGAAGGGCGAGATCTTTAAGAAGACCTTGTCTCCTAACTGGAATTACAGCGGTCGTCGCCGCTTATTTGCATAGGCTGCCTGCCTATCCTGGGCCGCTTTCATCTTTTGGCGTATCAACTTTATCTTACCTTCCATATCCTTGATCATATCCGGTCCTCCGACCGCTCTGCTAGTCAAGTCCTCCGCGGTGATCTACATCGTCGTCCATACAGAGCTTCAAAAGGAGCCATTTGAATGCTCGCCTGATAACTGTTATTATAGGAGAACTCCACCAGCGGCACTGAATCCTGCCACGGAGTATCAAACTCCAAAATACATGCCCTCAGCATGTCTTTGAGCGTCTGAATGGTACGCTCTGTTTGGCCGTCTGTCTGAGGGTGATAGGCCGTACTCAGTCTTACCTCTGTGCCCAAAGCTGTCTGGAGACCCTCCCAGAAATGCGAAGTGAACCTCGGGTCCTTGTCAGACACTATCGAGACTGGAATACCATGCAATCTCACCACATCCCGTATATACATCTGGGCCATCTTCAAGTATGTATAAGACATACTGTAAGGGATGAAATGAGCCGTCTTCGTCAGCCTATCTACGATCACCCAGATCGCGTCAAATCCTGAGGCCGTCCTGGGCAAGTGGGTCAGGAAGTCCATAAATATATGCTCCAACTTCCATTCAGGTACCTCTAAGCTCTTCAGCTCACCACCAGGCCTCTGCCTCTCTGTCTTTACCTGCTGGCAGATCAAACATCTTTTAACGAAAATGATCACCTCACGCTTCATGCGTCTCCACCATAATTGATCGCATAGATCTTTGTACATCTTCTTTCCCCCTGGGTGGATACTGAACCGACTACTGTGAGCTCGCTCCAATATTCCTCTACGCAGTTCTGGTGTATCTGGGACTACCCATCGGTTGTCCAGTCTCAAAGAATCATCCTCAGCCACTCTGAACTTGGATGGCTGACCCTGAAGTACCAATGATGTCCATCTCTGAACCTCACTATCCGACTTCTGGGCCTTCCTGATTGCCTCAAATATATCTGGCTCCGCCAATAAGGTCGACACTCGCACAGGCGACGTGTCTACATCGAAGTCATAGTCCAGATGGCAGTAAGAAGTCATCAAAGCTGACAAACACATGACATCCTCTGCAGTACTCTTCACCTTCCGACTTAAGGCGTCTGCTATTAAGTTCGCTTTACCTGGATGGTACTCAATTTCACAATCATAGTCTTTGAGCAAATCCATCCACCTTCTTTGCCTCATATTCAGCTCTGTCTGAGTGAATAAGAACTTCAGGCTCTTATGGTCCGTATATATAGTGAAAGACGTGCCATACAAGTAATGCCTCCAGATCTTTAAGGCAAATATGATGGCCGCCAGTTCCAAATCATGCACTGGATACCTAGCCTCGTGTGGCTTCAGCTGCCTCGATGCATAAGCCACCACGTGCTTATCTTGCATCAACACACAGCCCAAACCATGCAGTGACGCATCCGTATACAAGGCAAATCTCTTATTCTCAGACGGAATCACCAATACAGGCGCTGTAGTCAAACGACGCTTCAGTTCTTGAAAACTTTCCTCACAAGCCTCAGACCAAAAGAAGGGGACTCCTTTCTGAGTCAGCTGTGTCAGGGGTTTGGCAATCTTCGAGAAACCTTCGACGAAAAGTCGGTAATATCCTGCCAAACCGAGGAAACTCCGTATCTCCGGTACAGAAGTGGGTGCAACCCACTCTATCACAGCTTCAATCTTCCTGGGATCCACAGATATCCCGTGGCTAGATATGACATGGCCTAAGAATACCACGCTGTCCAACCAGAACTCGCACTTGCTAAGTTTTGCATATAACTGATGATCCCTAAGGATCTGAAGCACTGTCCTCAAGTGCCTTACATGCTCTTCTTCAGTCCGAGAGTAAATAAGTATGTCGTCAATGAAGACTATGACGAACTGATCCGAATATGGTTGGAACACCCTGTTCATCAAACTCATGAAGACAGCTGGGGCATTCGTCACTCCAAAAGGCATGACCAGAAATTCATAGTGCCCATATCTAGTCCTGAAAGCCGTCTTCTGAACATCATCTTCCCTTACTCGAATCTGATGGTACCCCGACCTCAGATCGATCTTACTGTAGAGCCTCGTACCCTGCAACTGATCGAACAAGTCATCGATCCTCGAAAGTGGATACTTGTTCTTTACTGTAGCTTGTTCAGTTGTCTGTAGTCAATACATAGACGCATCGATCCATCTTTCTTCTTAACAAATAAGACAGGCGCACCCCAGGGCGATACACTAGGGCGTATGTAGCCCTTGTCAAGGAGCTCTTGCAACTGAATCTTTAACTCCCTTAACTCTGCTGGTGCCATCCTATATGGGGCACGAGAAATTGCCGACGTCCCGGGTAGCAACTCAATCCCAAACTCGACCTCTCTCGTCGGTGGGAATCCGGGAATTTCCTCCGGAAAGACAGCAGCAAACTCTGCCACTACGGGCACATCCTCAACCTTTAACTCTTTCATCTTTTCCGTCATATCAACAGCATAGATAAGATATCATGTATGACCTCGTTCCAATAACTGTGCCATCTTGACAGCAGATATCAACGGAATCTTTGGGCGAGAACCATCCCCAAAGAATGTCCACTGGACTCCCATATCAGACCTGAAACGGACAGTCCTTTGTCTGCAGTCTACCACTGCTTGATACTTGTTCAGAACATCGATGCCCACAATGCAATCGAAGTTTGTCATTCCCAGCACAATCAAATCTGATCTTAGTTCATTATCCTCAAAATAAATGAGGCCATCATAGACAATCTGATCTGTAGTCAAACTTCTTCCAGCGGGGGTCGAGACCATAAGAGGCATGGGCGACGGAGAAGTGCATATGTGGTGCCTTTCAACAAAATTCGTCGACACAAAAGAGTGTGACGCACCTGTGTCTATCAATATAAGAGCAGGGTGCGTAAATAAAAGACACGTACCCGCTATAACCTCCTCCGGAGCCGCTGTAGCCTGCTCCCTCGTCAAAGCATACACCTGTCCCTGAGGTGGCCCCGTGGGCTGACCTCCATACTGCCTCGGTGCGAAAGGTGGTCGGTGCTGTGCTGCTCTGTCCACAGGCCTCCCCGTAGAGTTCTGCTGTCTTCCCCTATTGGGACACTGCCGAGCAAAGTGGCCTCTATGCCACAGACATAGCATCCTACGCAATCCTTTGCCAAATGTGGTTGTCCACAAATAGTGCACTGAACTCTTCCAGATCTGTCTCCCTGAGGCTGTCCTCTCCCTGTAGGGGCATCATTCCTACGATTCCCCTTCCAACGGTTCTCGGGCCTCTTACCACTAAACCTTGAAGCCGAAGTGTTCCCCCTGGGCTTGAACTGATCACCCCTTGGTTTCAAATTATCCGAAGTGGATTTATGAGGGGGTGTTGGAGGTGGCACAGCATCAGAGTATGCTCCAACTCCTAGTTCAGCTAGCTCAGCCCTTGCAAGTGCAACGTCAAAACAGGCAGGGCCATAGGTAATTACCCGGTCATACAGTTCCGGCCTCAAGCCCTTCATGAAGTTCCTCATCTTCGCTTGAGTGCTTGCAGCAATATGGGGCACATATCGTAGTAAGGAACAGTAATGTAGAGCATAGTCAGATACAGGCATGGTACCTTGCCTTAAGTTGGTAAACTCATCCTCCTTGGCCTGTCTTGCAGCGGCTGAGAAGTAGCGGGTCAGAAACCGCGTTCGGAACATCTTCCAATTTACTTCCTGCCCCAGAGCCTCTTATTCAATCACTGTGGTCTTCCACCACATCAGTGCCTTCTTGGCCAGCTGAAATTCTGCTAATCTGATCCAGGCCGTCTTTGCACAAGGCGCTGCCACAAATATCTGTTCAATCCTCTCCAACCATTCCTCAGCTTTTTCCCCTGATTCAGTTCCTTCGAACATCGGGGGTCGGTACATCATAAATTGAGCCAAGCTCAACTCCCCAGATAGCAACTGTTGTTCAGAGGGTTCTTCGCCCAAGGCTGGTGGTGGCAGTGGATTCGTACGCCCAGCACTTGCGTTTACACTAATTGTGGGGTCCTCTTTACTTAATCCATTTTGTATCCATTAAACATACAATGTGAGTCTGAATTAAGTAATGTACCATGCACGGATTAAGAGTTCATACTAGTTAAGTTGTTTACAAGGTTATCAAAAACCTAACAAACTATACATAACATGTACATAAACAACCTAATCCAAAAGAACTCCTAGGCAGTGGTTCCCCTCGCAGCGGAAATCATGACTCACGTTCCCCACGTATATGAGTCCCTACAGAAACATTCACACAATGAGTATAGATAACAAATATCTCAGTGCAATATCAAACCACAATATCAATATCAATGATAAAGCACAAATAAATCATCAATACGTGAATGTTCTGTATCATGCATCCACAAATGCACTATGTCATGACATGTCTCAACAATTTCCCTATTATCACGAGCCCCATATGATATGCCTAATCAGCTCAATATGTCAGTGGAACCACATCACATCTGCATATTAGCAGCACATATCATAGTACCATGCTCATCGGTGATAATAACCAGAGTATATACCCACACCAGGCGTATATCTCTCAAGCCAAAGCATATGTAGTATATCTATCGTGGCAACGATCCTAGCCAAAGCATATACCACACCAGGTATATCTATCGAGGCAATGATCTCACCAAAGCATATACACATATCTATCAAGGCCTCCATCCCAATCATATGAAATCCATGTATGAACATGCATATGAACTACCAATCATATGACACAAGGTAACATAAATCATATGATATCAAAACCATAACATCATCATCGCATCATATATATACTCTGTACGTCAGATGGCACCATTTGAGGCTTTGTATGGGCGACGATGTAGATCGCCATTGTATTGGGATGATATGGATCAGTTTTCCTTACATGGACCGGATATGATTCATGAGATGGAAGAGAAAGTAAAGGTCATTAGATTGAAACTTAAAGCTGCTCAGGATAGACAGGCTGCGTATGCCAATAAGCGACGTAGACCACTTGAATTTCAAGTTGGTGACCGTGTGTTCTTGAAAATTTCACCTTTTAAAGGTGTAGTACGGTTTGGTAAGCGTGGAAAATTGTCTCCACGGTATGTTGGTCCGTATGAGGTATTGCAACGTATTAGTACGTTGGCATATCGCTTAGCACTACCACCGGCCTTGAGTAAATTCATGATGTTTTTCATGTTTCACTGTTGAGGAAATATGAACCAGATCCGAGTCATGTCTTACAGCTACCTGATGTACAGTTGGATACAGATGTGTCGTATGAGGAACGACCGGTTATGGTCTTGGATCGAGCTGAACGCAGGTTGCGTAATAAGGTGATTCCTATGGTTAAGGTACAGTGGGACAGACGGGGTGTCGAAGAGGCAACGTGGGAGACGGAGCAGCATATGATGCAACGGTATCCAGCTTTGTTGTCTGGTATGATTTTACATTTTATGATACTGTTGGTACATACATATTGTACTGTTGCATACATGATTATGTTTCCTATCTTTTTATAGTAGGATGTTTGAGTTGCGTATCATGCTATGCATGTTTAGTATATACAATTTCGAGGACGAAATTCAATGAGTGGGGGAGAATTGTAATGCCTCGATTTGTAGTATACACGTATGATATGATTATGGTGTAATTATATCACATGGCGGTATGATATTGGGGGTTCAGGTGGAACTAATAATGAAACATGGTGAACAATGATTTAATAACATCTTAAGTCATGATCTAGTAGGCCTTTGGAATATGCATGTGATTTTACTTACAATTGGAGTTGCATTTGAATTTGAATTTCATATGCCTTTGTATTTCATGTAAGGTTGCATTAGCATGTGAATTTGTGGTTGGATTTACATGTTGAGGTGAGTTCTCATGTGCTTATAACAAGTGGTTATAAGAAAGAGCTTAGTGAGCTTAAACTCACAATACACCACTTTTCACCTACAAATCTCTACCAAGCTTCTCTCACTCTCTTTCAACTTTCTTGTGATTTAAGCTTAGGATTCACTTGTGAATTGAGCTAGGAAGGTGTGTGAAGTGAAATTGTACCATCTTGGTAAGGATTTCATGATTTTACACTTGAATTGTGTAGTTGGTAATGAAGTATGTGTCTTGGAATATCAAATATGTATGCTTAGAATCATAACTTGTTTCTTTGCCAAGAATTTGTTTCTAGGATGTTAGAAACATGTTTATATGGTACTAGGGATTGCATGAATTATGTTTATATGTTAAACTTTGAGGTATAGGAGAAGAACCATGGAGATAAGCTTGAAAATCGCCATTTTCTCATTTTTTCTGATCGGGCCGATCGATCGGCTGTGGTCTCGATCGATCGCCGCGACCAGTGAAAGTGTAAGGCGGTTTGAGCATGAGGCGATCGATCGGTGATTTGAGGCGATCGATCGGTGCAAGGTGACGATCGATCGGTGATTTTGTGCGATCGATCGGTGAAGCATGAACAGTTCGACGATCGATCGAGATTTTGAGGCGATCGATCGGTGAAGGCAGAATGTTGAAAATTTTATATTTTTGTAGAATTTGATTTTAATGCCTATGATAACATGTTATATTGTTGGCATTGTTGTAGCATCATCTCAGGGGACAGGGCAAAGATTTAGCTATCAACGCCTGATTTATCGCTTTTGTGTAGACAATTGAACAAGGTAACGATAAAGAATAAGTATCCTCTTCCTCGTATTGATGATTTGTTTGATCAGTTGCAGGGATCAAAGATTTATTCTAAGATGGATTTGAGGTCAGGATATCATCAAATACGGGTGAGGGAAGGAGATATACAGAAGACAGCATTCAGAACTCGTTATGGACATTATGAGTTTCTGGTAATGCCATTTGGAGTGACAAATGCTCCTGCTGTCTTTATGAGTTTAATGAATCGTGTGTTTCAGGAATACCTTGATCGATTTGTCATTGTCTTTATCGATGATATACTGATCTATTCACGGAGTGATGCCGAACATGTTCAACATTTGCATATGGTATTGCAAATGTTGAGGACACATCAGTTGTATGCCAAACTCAGTAAGTGTGAGTTTTGGTTAACTAGTGTCGGCTTTTTGGGACATGTTATTTCAGAAGAAGGTATATCAGTTGATTCAAAGAAAGTGGAAGCAGTGGTGAATTGGTCAGCACCTACTTCTGTGCCAGAGATTCGTAGTTTCTTAGGTTTGGCTGGATATTATAGACGGTTCGTTGAAGGATTTTCAGCGATTGCCAAACCATTGACTGCATTTGACACAGAAGGGAGTATCATTTCAATGGTCAGAGGCGTGTGAGCGTAGTTTCAAGAATTAAAACATCGATTGACTACAGCTCCAGTCTTGATCATTCCATCTGAGAATGATAGATTTGCAGTTTATACTGATGCATCTTTACTTGGTTTGGGTTGTGTATTGATGCAGGATAATCATGTAGTGGCTTATGCATCACGACAGTTGAAGCCACATGACATTCTCAAAGTGTTTAGGTAACTCCCTAATACACTCCTTGTTGGGAAAACGCTTTCTAAAGTTTTGGTAATTACAAACTGGATGAAGTCCTACCGGATATTAAAGACAAACTGGAAAAAGACTTCTACCGGGTGAAGACATAAACTGGATGCCTATCAACTGGACACCAACTGGATGGACATCAACCGGATGAAGTCATCAACTGGACAAGACACCAACTGGATAGACATCAACCGGATGAAGTCATCAACTGGACAAGACACCAACTGGATAGACATCAACCGGATGAAGTCATCAACTGGACAAGACACCAACTGGATGGACATCAACCGGATGAAGTCATCAACTGGACAAGACATCAACTGGATGGACATCCACCGGATGAAGACATCAACAGTGCAAGCTATCAACAGGATAAACTTAAACTGGATGAACATCTACTGGACAACTATCAACTGAATAGTCTCTCACTGTACAAGGACATCAACTGGTCATAAGAGGATGAACGACCAGTTGAACAAAGAGAACCAGCAGAAGTCTAAGCTTCCAGTTAGAGCACTAAGCAACGAGACAAAATCAGTACAACATTCTCTGACAAAGGTACAACAGAGCGGCGCACCCTGCTATATCTCCGCCACCATTACCGTCAGAGTGAAAAGAGCCGTTGCTTTACAAAATAGGAAAGAAGACAATATGAAATTGGAAAGTTAATCTCTTCCATATACAGAAAGGCTACCGTTGGACATCCAAACCTATAAATACATCCAAGCAGAGAATAAAGAAGGGCTGAGCGATTTTCAACTAAGAGATATATTTCAAAGCAAACACTAAAGTCATCCGACTGATATTCCAAACGTTCAGCAAAGAGCAGAAAAACAGCAAAACTGAATCTGTGACAGATTATCTTCAATTGAAGTCTGCTGCTCAAAAACTCTTAAAGCTAGAAAGTGTATTCTGTAAAGAGTGTCATAGAATCCATTGTAATCAAAGTAAAGAAGTGTGTGATTGCTAGGAGTTTAGGCCAAGAGTGTTAGTGCCTAAGAAGGTTGTATACTGTATAAGTGTAAACCAAGTCTTCTAGTGAATCCTTCCTGCAAAGGAAGAAGGGGAGACGTAGAAGCGTTGTGCTTCGAACTTCCAGAAACAATTCTCGTGTTATTTGTTTATTACTTTATTACTTCAGTTTTATTCCTCACAAGTTTTGTAGACGTCTTCCGCACTACAACAAGTGTCTACTAACTTGCCTGATATTGAGAAGCAACTGTAATACTTAACAGTTTACAGTTAACCAGGAAAAGAAATCGAAATTGTATCTAGTGTTTATTCAACCCCCCCCCCCCCCCCCTTCTAAACACTACCCCGATCCTAACAAGTGGTATCAGAGCCTAGGTCTTCTCAATCTTGAGAAATTACCATTTATCAAAAACGGATGGCCTCATTCAGCAAGATTCCAATGTTCAAGAAAGACGAATATGATGACTGGAGGATCCGTATGCAAGCACATCTAAGTGCTCAAGATGATGATATGTGGTATGTAATCACTGAAGGACCTTTGAAGATCATGAAAATCAATACAGCTGCTTCTATCACAAGTGGAGATCCACAAATGGTAGAAAAGGAAAGATCTCAATGGTCAAATGAAGACAAGAAAAAGGCAAACCTAGACAACGTTGCTAAGGACATTCTATTCAAAACTTTGGACAAAAATATGTTCAACAAAATAAAGATGTGCCCTACAGCTAAAGAAATCTGGGAGAAGATTGCTCAACTCTGTGAAGGAAATGATCAAACCAAAGAAAACAAGCTTACCGTGGCTTTACAGAAGTTTGAGCATATCAAAATGATAAATGGAGAAACTCTCAACGAGTACGATGAAAGAGTGACTGGAATAATCAATGAACTAAACAGTCTGGGTAAGGAGTTACCCAACAGAGAAGTCACTCTCAAAGTAATGAGAGGTCTACCAAGAGAATGGGATGTCAAGACCATTGCTATGAGAGAATCGAAGGACATCAACAAAATAGATCTACATGATCTGTTTGCTGATTTAAAAGCCTATGAATTCGAATTAGGCATTCGGGTTGAAGATGAACCAAGCACCAGTCAACCAACAAAAGCTCTCACTGCATCTAAGTCTCTGCCCACCCCTACAGAAATAACTCCAGAAAAGATGTGTAATGATGCTATGGCAATGTTTGTAAAGAAATTTGGGAAATTCATGAAGAAAAATCAGAGATCTTATCAATCATATCCTCGGAGGCAGAGTTCCAAAGGAAATTCAGAAGAAGAAGAGCGAGTATGCTTCAACTGCCTCAAACCAGGACACTTCATTGCGGACTGTCCTAAACCCAAGAAGGATGATCACAAAAGAGGATCCAAGGATTACAGAAAATCCAAAGAAACCAGAAGATCATCCAAAAAGGACAGAGATCAAAAGGTCTTGATGGCAGAAGAAAGTAAGAGCAAATGGGCTGATTCTGAATCAGACTCAGAAGAGTTAACTAGCTCATCCAGCGAGAGTGAAGACGAGGAAGTCCACTGCTTAATGGCAAATAATGAAAATGAGGTACATGAATCAAACCTATCTGAATTTACATATAGTGAACTCACCAATGCATTGCAGGACATGATAAATGAGTATCGGACGCTATATGAATCTTTTGAAAGCTATAAGACTGAGCATACAACCCAAACTGAAACGCATGAAAACAAGCTTGATTGTGAACAATCAAGGGAGTTAAACTGCCTGAGGGAAACAGCCAGTCTTCTAGTGAAGGAAAGAGATGAAGCCAAGAATGCTTACCAGAAACTTAGCAAACTGGTTAGCATTTGGAATGCATCGACTACCAGAAAGGATGAAATGCTTGAGTCTATAAGGCTTGCTGGTGATTTAACTGGCATAGGCTATAATAGCAATGATAGCAGTTCATCTGGTAATGAACCTCAACTGTGTCTAACAAAAGGCAAGGTTCAATCAATGAACTTTGTAAGATCTAGCACAGTATATGACCCTTACGAACTGGTTAAAGAACCTGTTAAAGCAACACTCATCAAGGAACAGGCACAGCACAGAGGTATCGGTTATGTAGAACCACTCAAAGAGGCTAAACCGAGGCAAAAGTTCAGAAATGAACTTAAACCTACTGGTCGAGCAGCTAGAGAGGTTAAACCCAACTGGTACTACAACTATAAACCTGTCCAGAAGAGGTATATGCTAAATAACAGGAACTACAAACCAAAAGCACATGCATACACATATTATCACACTCCACAGTCAAAATCATCACCTATATCTATAAATGCACACATATTTCAGAACACACACCGACCTAAGTCATTCAGGGTCATACAAGTGTGGGTTCCGAAAGGACTAATCCTACCAGGACCCAAGTAGGATTGGGTACCAATCATGCTATTGCTTTAATTGCAGGAAACTAGAATGCATCCTGTTCGGAGCTCAGAATGGTTTCTGGACAGTGGGTGCTCTAGACATATGACAGGGAACGCGAGCTTACTGTCTGAACTGGTGGACTCCACCGGACCCAGAATAACTTTTGGAGACAACGCGAAAGGTAGAACCGTGGGTAAGGGTAAGATTATCTACGGTAACATCATCATTAAAGATATTCTTTTAGTTGAAAATCTATGCTACAACTTGATTAGCATAAGTCAACTGTGTGACAATGGTCATTCCGTAGAATTCAATCAGTACTCATGCACAATCAAATCTATTGATGGTAGTATACTACTTGTAGGTAGAAGGCATGACAACACATATAAAATTGATTGGAATCTTAATCAGGCTATCTCTTCTACTTGCTTAGCTGCTCTGAATTCATCCAAAAATTGGCTTTGGCACAAACGGTTGAGTCACTTAAATTTTAAAACTATTGCCAGTCTGCGTAAACTTGATCTAGTTGTTGGACTGCCCCAAATTGAGTTCTCAAAAGATAAGATCTGTGCAGCATGCCAACTTGGTAAGCAAATCAGATCCTCCTTTAAGAACAAAGGGAGTAAATCTTCTTCTCGGTGCCTAGAGTTGCTGCATATGGATCTATTTGGTCCTATACCAGTAACAAGTCTAGGGGGAATGAAGTATACTCTAGTGGTAATAGACGATTACACTCGTTTCACGTGGGTCTTGTTCCTAAGTGGCAAAGATCAAGCTACTCCAAAGCTGATCAAATTACTGAAAAGACTCCAAAATGAGAAATCGTGTGGGATAGATAGAATTCGCAGTGATAAAGGTACTGAATTCACCAATCAATCACTCGAATCATATCTAGATGACCTTGGTATTAAACACGAATACTCTGCAGCTAGAACTCCTCAACAAAACGGAGTTGCTGAGCGTAGGAACCGCACTTTGAAAGAAGCTGCGCGAACCATGCTCGCGGAATCAGAAATATCGCAGAGATTTTGGCAGAAGCTGTCAACACAGCATGTTATACGCAGAACAGATCAATGATTAATAAGCGAGCAAATAAAACCCCTTATGATCTGGAATGGCAGTAAGCCAAATATTTCCTATTTTGGTTGCAAATGTTTTATTCACAACAATGGAAAGACTCATCTCACAGCCTTTGATGCCAAATCTGATGCTGGAATATTCCTTGGCTATTCTACAGTTAGTAAGGCATTCAGAGTATTTAATAATAGAACTCTTAATGTAGAAGAATCAGTGCATGTAAAATTTGATGAACCTACTAACTGTACACTATCTGATATACAAATCAACAACTTGAGTAATCGACTGGAAAGCACTTACATTGACGAAAATGTTGATGAGGAGATTGATTACAGAAGCAGGACTGACTGCTCCTTAGAACCAGAAGTTCCTGAAATTCAAGCAGAGGAGTCTGCTGGCCAACAAGCTCTGCAGCCAGCTACAAATGAAACAGTTGCATCTACCCCTGCTGCAGTAGAAGGAACTAATGAGAAAGATGAGTCAATCAGAACCTCTGATCTGCCTACTCACATCCAGTCAACTGAAGAACTCAATCCTCTTGGACCTTCGCTCCGGTGGAAGAAGGATCATCCACCTGAGCAGGTCATCGGTAACCCTCTTGCTCCTCTACGCACCAGAGGACAAATGATTAATGAATTTCTTCATGCTGCATTCATATCTCATATAGAACCTAAGAAGATTGATGACGCTATATTAGACCCAAGTTGGGTAGAAGCAATGCAGGAGGAACTAAATCAGTTTGAGCGAAACAAAGTATGGTATCTAGTACCACGACCACAGCATCACACTGTAATTGGCACCAAATGGGTGTTTAGAAATAAATTAGACGAAAATGGTACAGTAATCAGAAATAAGGCAAGATTAGTTGCACAGGGCTACAGACAGGAAGAAGGCATTGATTTCGATGAAACCTTTGCCCCTGTAGCTCGACTAGAAGCAATTTGCATATTTCTTGCATTTGCTGCGTTTAAAGACTTTAAAGTCTATCAGATGGATGTTAAGAGTGCATTTCTTAACGGCAAACTCCAGGAAGAAGTCTATGTTGAACAACCTCCTGGATTTGAAAACCATCAGCAGCCATCTCATGTTTTTCGTCTCAATAAAGCCTTGTATGGTCTAAAGCAAGCTCCCCGTGCCTGGTATGAAACTTTGTCAAAATATTTGACAGAACACAATTTTATTATTGGCACGGTGGACAAGACCCTTTTTAAATTTACAAAGGGAGATCATACTCTGCTTGTTCAAATTTATGTTGATGATATTATCTTCGGTAGTACTAACTCAAAATTGTGCGAAAGATTCTCTAAAATTATGCAGGACCAGTTCGAGATGAGCATGATGGGAGAACTATCATTTTTCTTAGGACTGCAAGTCAAGCAATCTAGTGAAGGAATCCTGATCAATCAGTCTAAATACACTAAAGAGCTACTGAAGAAATATGGAATGAGTACCAGCTCATCTGCTGCTACACCAATGAGCTCATCTGCCAAACTCGACTTGGATAATTCAGGAATACCAGTCGAAGTTACAATGTATCGAGGCATAATTGGATCTTTACTATATTTGACAGCCAGCCGACCAGATATTATGTTTGCAGTGTGTATGTGCGCCCGGTTTCAAGCAAATCCCAAGCAGTCGCACTTCACTGCAGTCAAAAGGATCCTAAAATATTTGAAAGGCACTGAGAATGTCGGTCTATGGTATCCAAGGGACTCAACCTTCAATCTTATCGGATACTCAGATGCTGACTATGCTGGATGCAAAATTGACAGGAAAAGCACCAGTGGGTATTGTCAATTCCTTGGTGATCGATTGATATCATGGGGTTGCAAGAACAGACATCCATTGCAACTTCCACTGCAGAAGCAGAGTACCTTGCTGCTGGAAGCTGCTGTGCTCAACTGCTCTGGATTCAGCAACAACTCAGAGACTATGGAATTGAGTCTACAGAGGCTCCTATCTTCTGTGACAATACATCTGCCATTGCCATAACGTACAATCCAGTTCTTCATACTCGTACTAAACATATTGACATCCGTCATCACTTTATCAGAGATCATGTCATGAAGAAAGAAATTCGGCTGGAGTATATTTCTATAGAACAACAGGCAGCAGACATCTTCACAAAGCCTCTACCGGACGCTAAGTTTTCTTACTTTCGAAACATTCTTGGTTTAATTGAAATTACTTCTTGATTATTTTGTTTTGGGTAATGAATTCAGGGGGAATTAGTTAGTTTATGTGCATAAATTTAGGGGGAATTTCTGTTATAATGGTTATTTAAGCTCAGCTGGTAATACAATGGTCAGCTGCAGTAGGTGTATCCGAACCAGTAGGACTCCACAACCAGTGGATGTTTTCCTACCAGTCGAACCCTACATACCAGTTGATGTTACCAAATATGCTTTGACAAAAATAACCCTCGATACTCATTAACCTAATGAACGTCGGAATTCAAAATTACTTTTGGTTAAAAATAAATTATTTCACTCCCGCCTAAATCCTGTTCTTTCATTTATTTGTTAAATCTTTTTAAACCGTTAGATGATCGCCACGTATACATGTGTCCGCTCATCTACAGTACGACGTTACATATACTTCCTTTTTCACCGCCTTTAGTTTCACTACTCTTCTTCTCCAACAAATCACTGCGATTATTTTTCTCTTTCAGAAAACTTACTCTAACAAACTGTTGCTGCTTCTTCCTCCTACTCACTCAATATGTCGAAGAATGTTCAGCCGAGTTTTATCACCAATGCTATTCACGTTGATTTTCATTCAATATCCACATCCTCTGATGAAGAAACCAAGGAGTTGATACAAAGGCTGGATACCTCTGGACTCCTGGTAATCTTGAGCCAGACCCCTTCCTTTTACAAGAACGAACTACAAGAGTTCTTTGCTACTGCCAAAGTTGTGGATGACACCGTGGTGGCGTCCATCTCTGGACAATCCGTCACCATCACCCAACCAGAATTTGCCACTCACCTGTGCCTACCCTCTACCGGACTCTCTGATTTCTCGACTATTCCGGCAGAACTAAGAGAAGAAATGCGTCTCACAGTCTCGGAATCTACTCATCGCCTTCCACGTCCTCCTTTCCGGAAAGTTTTGATGAAGAGTCATTATAGACAACTGTCGGACATAATCTCCAAGGGGCTCCTCTGTAAGGCAGGATCATTTGATATAATTACCCCTGAGAAGTTTGACGTTATGAGCGCTATATGCAAAGGGTTGGAGATAAACTGGTCAGCTGTGCTATTTCAAATACTGACTAGTCTGGTCGCATCTGGCAAGGGTCAATCAGGTTTTGCTCTCCCACTCAGCAGTCTTTTTGAGAGCAAACACATTAAGACAGGAGCTCTTTCTCACCTTCATCCAGGGAGGCTCATCACTCATAAGTATCTTCAGCTTCATCGCCAACGAAGTGGCATAGAAGGCGGAGTAACAAAGCGTCGCTTGACTCAGGTTATAAGTGACTCTGAACAGACTATATCGGAATCCGCTGAGTCCTCTCCCCCTCCTCCACCTCCTAAGAAGCCAAGAACACGAAAAGCTGCTCCTCAGACCGCCCGACAGTTAGACATTGCCGCCTCCGACACTATCTCCTCCGCCGGTCCTACAGATGTAAATCCTGATAGGGAACCCAGCCCTGTCATCCCTTCAACTGAGGAACCACCTGCTTCCTTAGCCATGGTGCCTGTTCCTTCAGTGGTTCCAGCTGACACTCAGACAGCACTGGTAAGCACTCAGCAAGCACCAGGCTCTATCAGCTTCAGGACGCCCAAGTCATTATGTCCATACTGTCATCCCAAGACCACCCCTGCTGGAAAAGGAAAATCTCTTACGGCTCCAGTGTCCACTCCTGTTGCCTTCGAGATTCAAATGGTAATGGATACAGTTGAAGCCAAACTGCAACCACAGTTGGAGATTTTTGATCGATGGGTAAAGGCCCGTATCAAGGTTCGCTTAGATGATTTTGATCAAATTCTGGATCAGGCTAGGGGAGATGAGAACAAAATACTAGCGTATCTTCAAATCCCAGACCCTGAAACAAGCTTGAAGTTGCGAGAAGTTTTCAGCCTGATGATCTATGTGGGTGAACTTCAGGCCCTGGTTGAAACTCGCCTTCAACAATTTGACGGGAATTCCGGAACAGCGAATCATGATAGAGCGGTTCTAAATGCTCTTGGACCCAAGCTCGAAATGGCTGAGCTTGCTCTTCATGACCTTCGCATATCCACTGGTATTCATTCTTGCTCCACTACTACAACTGTTGCCAGTCCTGATCAGCAGGATCTACACTCCGTCATTGCAAATTTGGAGATTGTTCCATTTTCTGTGGAGCTCACTTCTACTGCTCTGGAGACTACTTCCCCTGGAGCGGAGGCAGCACCAACTGCCTTGGAAGAAGCCTCCTCGGTTCAAGAACTCCCCTCTCCAACTGCTCTCGGCGTCTTCCTCTCCTCCCAGCTCTCACAAGGATCAACAGCCCCAGCCAATGGCTGTTGATCACACCAATGTGGATGCAGTCATACAGACAGTGGTTCAGCAAGTTACCATATCCTCTGCAAATCATGAACCTAGCGAGTCTTCGCACTCAAATGATCACACCCAGATGTCAGCTGCTGTGGTTGATCAACCCACAACTACTTTAACTGCTCCACCAAATGAAGACGCTGCCCAATTGGCTATCACTATTTCAGAGTCTACAGCTGCACCAATTGTTGAAGCTTCTATGTTGCCATCCGCTGCTGTTGACGATGCTCATCTCAGCGCCCTTGTCCCTCCTACTGATGTTCCACTGATTGCTGCAGATCCGTCCATGGTTCAAGAGCTTTCTGAAGATTTTTTTGTCTTTACCAACCCTATGGACGAACCTCCGAACATTGCTGCACAGCTAGCCAATCTATCCACTGCCATATCAGCCCTAGCCAGCGATGTTCATAAGCTTAAACAAGAAGAACGAACTGCAACTCTCATTGTAGGCACTCATCAGCAGCACAATGACTCACAATTCCAGCAAGTCTACCGGGACTTAAGTAGTTTAACGACTACCGTCACCAGACTTCAAACATTTGCTGAGAATGCAGTGGCGGATGCTTTTACTAGAATTGGCCAGGCGCGTCTTCAGATCAATCAGAACAATGAATCTCTTCATGCTGCCACCTCAATGGCTCTTGGAGAAAAGATTGACGACGCCAAGAAAACATTGACTGATCAGTTGGCCACTATGCAGGCAGCATTTGCATCTCAAATTCAAGATATTTGCAACAGCCTGCCTGCAGCTCCTCAAATTATTCGCAGATTACCTGAACCCAGCTGAACTGCTCCCTCCACGCAGCGAGGTTCAAGTTCCGCTGCCCATTCATCCCCTGCAACTCGAGCACCCACTCAGTCCAGACCAACTGCTCAACAAAGATCTCGGAGTCCACGCCAACCGCCTACCGAGAAACGCGACTATTCCAAACATTGGTTCGGGCGCAAATAGTATCATTTTCTGACTCCTCCATTAATTACTCGTATCTATTTACTACTTTTATTGACTTTTTCTTTGTATTTACTGTTCCACTTAAATACATTCACATTAATTGCAACCTTTTCATTTCTATAAATAGCGACTCTTGTTTGCTCACAGAACACACATTCACTTAACATGCTTACTTTCAAGCTATTCAAAGTTCCCTGGTTTTCTGTTAGATCTGTTTCACCTTCATGGGTTTATTACTTATCTAAATCAACCCCTCATGGGTTGATTACTTATCTAACCCAGCTCTGTTAAGCTTCGGCGCTTTGATCCTGTTCTGGTGCTCCTCATCAGTCAGGAACCACTTACAGCAGATGCCTGGGTGCTGATGACAAAAAGGGGGAAGACAGAGATAGACTATTCTCATTAGGTGAATCCATGGACCATGGAAGCTGCCTGATGAATATTCGTATGACTCTTCCCGACCTTCTCTCTGAAACAAGGTAGACCGGCAGAGATAGAGTATTCTTATTAGGTCCTCTCGGAAACAAGGTGGATCGAGCTCTTCCTCTCTGAAATAAGGTGGATCGAGCACTTCCTCTCTGACACCAGGTGGATCGAAGCTCTCCGGGTCTACAATACTTGTTTAAAGATTTGTCTTGTATCAGCTAAATTATGTAAACTAAATTGGTCTTAGATTCTAGTCAAGTTATTAGAATTCATCTTAAGTAAAGATGAATCTCTCTCAATTGTCCAGTTTGATTACAACTTGTAATCTGCTTATATTTAATGAAAATTTCTTTTCCATTATGTCTTCAAGTAATTTCAGGATTCTCATCTTATTTACTCAAACTGGAAATAGATCTTTGCTTAGTTTTGTCATCACCAAAAATGGGGAAATTGTTGGGAAACGATTTCTAAAGTTTTGGTAATTACAAACTGGATGAAGTCCTACTGGATATTAAAGACAAACTGGAAAAAGACTTCTACCGGGTGAAGACATAAACTGGATGCCTATCAACTGGACACCAACTGGATGGACATCAACCGGATGAAGTCATCAACTGGACAAGACACCAACTGGATAGACATCAACCGGATGAAGTCATCAACTGGACAAGACACCAACTGGATGGACATCAACCGGATGAAGTCATCAACTGGACAAGACATCAACTGGATGGACATCCACCGGATGAAGACATCAACAGTGCAAGCTATCAACAGGATAAACTTAAACTGGATGAACATCTACTGGACAACTATCAACTGAATAGTCTCTCACTGTACAAGGACATCAACTGGTCATAAGAGGATGAACGACCAGTTGAACAAAGAGAACCAGCAGAAGTCTAAGCTTCCAGTTAGAGCATTAAGCAACGAGACAAAATCAGTACAACATTCTCTGACAAAGGTACAACAGAGCGGCGCACCCTGCTATATCTCCGCCACCATTACCGTCAGAGTGAAAAGAGCCGTTGCTTTACAAAATAGGAAAGAAGACAATATGAAATTGGAAAGTTAATCTCTTCCATATACAGAAAGGCTACCGTTGGACATCCAAACCTATAAATACATCCAAGCAGAGAATAAAGAAGGGCTGAGCGATTTTCAACTAAGAGATATATTTCAAAGCAAACACTAAAGTCATCCGACTGATATTCCAAACGTTCAGCAAAGAGCAGAAAAACAGCAAAACTGAATCTGTGACAGATTATCTTCAATTGAAGTCTGCTGCTCAAAAACTCTTAAAGCTAGAAAGTGTATTCTGTAAAGAGTGTCATAGAATCCATTGTAATCAAAGTAAAGAAGTGTGTGATTGCTAGGAGTTTAGGCCAAGAGTGTTAGTGCCTAAGAAGGTTGTATACTGTATAAGTGTAAACCAAGTCTTCTAGTGAATCCTTCCTGCAAAGGAAGAAGGGGAGACGTAGAAGCGTTGTGCTTCGAACTTCCAGAAACAATTCTCGTGTTATTTGTTTATTACTTTATTACTTCAGTTTTATTCCTCACAAGTTTTGTAGACGTCTTCCGCACTACAACAAGTGTCTACTAACTTGCCTGATATTGAGAAGCAACTGTAATATTTAACAGTTTACAGTTAACCAGGAAAAGAAATCGAAATTGTATCTAGTGTTTATTCAACCCCCCCCCCCCCCCCCCCCCCCTTCTAAACACTACCCCGATCCTAACACTCCTCTACCCATGTTCACCCCGTTCTCGAACCACTGCTCTGATACCACTAATGTGGGGTCCTCTTTACTTAATCCATTTTGTATCCATTAAACATACAATGTGAGTCTGAATTAAGTAATGTACCATGCATGGATTAAGAGTTCATACTAGTTAAGTTGTTTACAAGGTTATCAAAAACCTAACAAACTATACATAACATGTACATAAACAACCTAATCCAAAAGAACTCCTAGGCAGTGGTTCCCCTCGCAGCGAAAATCATGACTCACGTTCCCCACGTATATGAGTCCCTACAGAAACATTCACAGAGTATAGATAACAAATATCTCAGTGCAATATCAAACCACAATATCAATATCAATGATAAAGCACAAATAAATCATCAATACGTGAATGTTCTGTATCATGCATCCACAAATGCACTATGTCATGACATGTCTCAACAATTTCCCTATTATCACGAGCCCCATATGATATGCCTAATCAGCTCAATATGTCAGTGGAACCACATCACATCTGCATATTAGCAGCACATATCATAGTACCATGCTCATCGGTGATAATAACCAGAGTATATACCCACACCAGGCGTATATCTCTCAAGCCAAAGCATATGTAGTATATCTATCGTGGCAACGATCCTAGCCAAAGCATATACCACACCAGGTATATCTATCGAGGCAATGATCTCACCAAAGCATATACACATATCTATCAAGGCCTCCATCCCAATCATATGAAATCCATGTATGAACATGCATATGAACTACCAATCATATGACACAAGGTAACATAAATCATATGATATCAAAACCATAACATCATCATCGCATCATATCTATACTCTGTACGTCAACACGTACCTGTATTGCGACACAAAAGCGATAAATCAGGCGTTGATAGCTAAATGCCTCTTTGCCCTGTCCCTGAGATGATGCTACAACAATGCCAACAATATAACATGTTATCATAGGCATTAAAATCAAATTCTACAAAAATATAAAATTTTCAACATTCTGCCTTCACCGATCGATCGCCTCAAAATCTCGATCGATCGTCGAACTGTTCATGCTTCACCGATCGATCGCACAAAATCACCGATCGATCGTCACCTTGCACCGATCGATCGCCTCAAATCACCGATCGATCGCCTCATGCTCAAACCGCCTTACACTTTCACTGGTCGCGGCGATCGATCGAGACCACAGCCGATCGATCGGCCCGATCAGAAAAAATGAGAAAATGGCGATTTTCAAGCTTATCTCCATGGTTCTTCTCCTATACCTAAAAGTTTAACATATAAACATAATTCATGCAATCCCTAGTACCATATAAACATGTTTCTAACATCCTAGAAACAAATTCTTGGCAAAGAAACAAGTTATGATTCTAAGCATACATATTTGATATTCCAAGACACATACTTCATTACCAACTACACAATTCAAGTGTAAAATCATGAAATCCTTACCAAGATGGTACAATTTCACTTCACACACCTTCCTAGCTCAATTCACAAGTGAATCCTAAGCTTAAATCACAAGAAAGTTGAAAGAGAGGGAGAGAAGCTTGGTAGAGATTTGTAGGTGAAAAGTGGTGTATTGTGAGTTTAAGCTCACTAAGCTCTTTCTTATAACCACTTGTTATAAGCACATGAGAACTCACCTCAACATGTAAATCCAACCACAAATTCACATGCTAATGCAACCTTACATGAAATACAAAGGCATATGAAATTCAAATTCAAATGCAACTCCAATTGCAAGTAAAATCACATGCATATTCCAAAGGCCTACTAGATCATGACTTAAGATGTTATTAAATCAATGTTCACCATGTTTCATTATTAGTTCCACCTGAACCACCAATATCATACCGCCATGTGATATAATTACACCATAATCATATCATACGTGTATACTACAAATCGAGGCATTACACTAATGGCGTCACCCACTTCTATATTTGCTGCCATGCTGAACACAAGGGTTAATAACAACACCAAAAGCAGTTCATAAAGCACATCGTTAGATAATTAAACATGTTAGCATAACATAGGAACTTCATATGCAACATACATATAAAACATGTTCAAAAGTAAGCACCTAGCCAACTTATTGCTAAGGCTACCCTTCACTCATTCCCGAGTTATCTAACCACTGCTCTGATACCACTAATGTGGGGTCTTCCCACCTTAACAGTGATTAATAGACATAAGAAGGACTAATCATGCATTAATAACGTCTTAAGGTTCTGGTTGTTACATGAGCTAACAGGATTACAGGCCAAAATAAAAGACTTCAAAAATAATTCATTACATTCCCAAAAGAATGTTAATATTTAGATTTATACTACTCCTAGAGTAGATACTAATCGTGACTTGAATCCTAAACATTCCTGTGTTCCTCGTAGCTCTCTGCCTCAACCCGACCCTTAGTCCTTTAGCCCAAAAGCGTACCTACAGGGACAACACATCATTAGCATATACAATCTTACTTATCATCATAAAAACATCATAGTAAATGCATGAAATATTGGTTAAGTAAATATGATGGTTATTCATTAACTTCTTATTGTTGTCCCTGATTCATAATCATGCATATGGGCATCTTACCCTGTAGCATCTTACCACTTTATAAACATCGCATGGCCTCTTACCATGTGGGGCATCTTACCCCGTGGCATCTTACCACAAATAATATCGCATGGCTTCTTACCATGTGGGGCATCTTACCCCGTGGCATCTTACCACAAATAACATCGCATGGCCTCTTACCATGTGGGGCATCTTACCCCGTGGCATCTTACCACAAATAACATCGTATGAATATATATAAACATCTTATCAACATCGTAAACATCTTATAAACATCGTAAACATCTTATAAACATCATAAATACTCATGCAATAAAAGCATAGTCGTAGTGTAAAGATGCGTTTTACCGTCCGTTGCCCGTACATCTCTTACGTACCTTTTCAAAAGGAGGAGGAGTCAACAGACTTATCTCCTTGATTGTGCTGGTACCTGGGATGGCTCTACACAACCACATAATACAACATTAGGCACCGATACGAGAATCGAAATCAATTTTCAAAAAAAAAAATTGAACATAAAATTTTATAACATATGAACAGTAACTACCGATCGATCGGTCTCTCTTACCGATCGATCGCTAACTGTTCATCATTTCTTCTTTTAGCTACGGCATTTGCTGATCGATCGGTGTTCATCGCCGATCGATCGGTCGTTCCCATTCATGCGAGATTTTCCAGAAATCTCGAACACCTCAATTCACACTCTTCAAACTACTTTATAACATACATACAATGCCTAAACAAGCATATCAATAGTTTCATCATACTACCATGCATGTATTAAAATTAAAGGTTCACTCATAGCTTAAACCGACATGCATTAAAATTGCCCAACTTTATCAGTGCTCATCCACTCTTTCAGAAAAACAGGGCATCATAATTTCTACCCAGATTTTCGAGCACTACATTTCATAACAAGAATTCTCACACATAAACCATGCAACATGTTCAAACAAATATGCTAGGGGCTTCATAAACTTCTATGTAAGCACTTAAATTCAAGGTTTCATAAAACCTAAGCTAGCATGCATCCTAACATCCTCATAAACTTTGAGCTCATCCAAACTTACAGAAAAACAGGGCATCATAACATTACCCAGATTTTCGAACACCTAGTTTCAAGGCCAGGATTCTATCACATAAAACGCATAAAGTGTTCGATCTAACATGCTAGTAGTTTCATAACACTAACATGCAAGCACTCATACCAAGGTTTCACCCAAACCTTTACTAGCATACATGAAAATCACCCAAACCAAACCCAAACTTAACCAAAAACAGAGCACCAAGTCTTACCCCCTTTTTCTCCTCCTTTGGTATGAATTAATGTACACCTTATCCCAAGGTTTTCCCTCCTCTTTCTGCAGCACTTCAGGGGCGATTTTTAGAGAAAAAAGGGAAGGAAAAGTGAAGAGAAGGGAGGTGATTGTGGTAGGTGATTGAAGGGTATGATGAAGCATGGGCTTGTCAAGTGGGGGAGGGGTGGTGGCCGGTTATTGGGGGTAGTGGGTGGCATGGGGTGTGGTGTTCAATTGTGTTCCGGTATATAGTACGATGTATTAAAATATCCTCACTCGATATTTTCTAACTTCATTTAATTAATACATCCTTTGAAACACCTAACATGCCCCCTAAAACATATCATCATATCATAAATATAATCCCCAATTAAAGTACCACAAACCCTCTTAAACACATCGTAAATCCTCATCGTAGTACATAATCATATAACATTTCGGGGGTATTACAAGATGGCATCTATGCAAGCAATGTTTGCCTGAGCAACAGTCTTCCCACTGTCATTCGTACTGTTCGAAGGCTACCGGAACACAGCAAACCTGATCAGTCACGTAGAAGGGAACCAGTCCCAGAAAGACGATCATATGCTGGTGCTGGAGAAGCAAGTCACTCGAGACCATCATCCCAGTAGAGGACACACAGTCCACGACAAACACCTACTTACACTCCTCCCTCAGCCCGTGACTACCCAAAGCATTGGTTGGGACGCCCACAGTAACATATTTTGTCTCCTTCTATTACTTTATATCTTTACTGCAATAATATCATGCTTTCTTGATTCAATGCTTATCTTATCTAATTTACTTTAATTCAGGATTTATATGACACATCATAATGCACCTTGCCACTTTTTGGCTATAAATAGCATGCTCACTACCTCAACACATCTCACACTACAACATGCTTTTCTTAAAATTTCACTTATTACTCTTGCAACACTTCTGGAATTCTAATTCATGGGTTCATTACTTATCTAAATCAACCCTACATGTGTTGATTACTTATTTAACCCATCTATGCTATCTCCAGCTTCATGGACCGATCCTGGTGTTAATCCACCAGCCTGGAATTTGGAAAGAAGATGCTTGGGTGCTGATGACAAAAAGAGGGAAGACAGAGACTATGATGAATGAACAGAATATTACTTTGAAGATAACATAGTTTATTTTCTAGGTTTTCTTCTATACTAATTTCTCTGTATGCACTTTCTCTCCCCCTCCCTTTGTCAACAACTCTGAAATTAGTCAGCTTGGATCATTCTCTACTGGCTATGTTTCTCAAGTTGTTTTTACCCACTTGAATAGATTGTAAACATAGGACTGTTGTAAGAATATAAGATGTAAACATAATTCATTTTAAATAAAAATGATATTCTTTTTGTTAATGTTCGGCTTGATTAGTACTTGTAATCTGCCTATTTATCTAACAATATTTGCTACTCTCCACTGTTATGTTTCTAAGTCTTAACATGTATTTGTTGTTCGATGTTCAAGCAATAGTCTCCACTGCTGAGTTTTGTCATCACCAAAAAGGGAGAAATTGTTGGAAAAACATTTCTAAGTTGTGGTGATCACAAATATCCACTACTGACAAAGAAAATAATGGTTAACTCTACAAAGATCCACCGGGTAAAAAGCTTAGAAGACACCTACCGGGTAAAAAGCTTAGAAGACGCCTACCGGGTGAAAAGTTTAGAAGACACCTACCGGGTAAAAAGCTTAGAAGACACCTACCGAGTGAAAAGCTTAGAAGACACCTACTGGGTAAAAAGCTTAGAGGACACCTACCGGGTGAAAAGCTTAGAAGACATCCACTGGGTGAAAAGCTTAGAAGACATCTACCGGGTTCAAAGACTAAGAGGTATCATCTACTGGATGCAGAGAATGAACGTCCACTGGAACAAGAGTACCGGCAGATGACTAAGAAGTTATTAGTTGACTTCAGGCCATCAGACTAAGTAGTTGATAACTATCCAGCAGATGATGGAAAGGACATCAACTGATCATATGTGCAGCAGATATACAGTAAAGGAGAAGTCAGCAGACGTATAAAGCAACAACACAAAACAAGTACAAACTCACTCTGACAAAGGTACAACAGAGCGCCGCATTACCATATCAGCGCCACCAATAGCGTCAGAATGAAAAGTCGTTGATTAACGAAATTGGAAAGAAGACAAAAAGAATTTGGAAGAAAATCAGGAAGCTGATTTCAAGCAGATCTTTCCAATTAAAGAAAAGTTATCGTTAGACCACTGTGTCTATAAATACGTCAAAGTAAAGAATGAAGAATGTGCTGAACAATGCGATCAAAATTCAAAAGACACAATCAACTTCATTCAACTCGAGAAAAACATTCAACGCTTTACTGAGATATTCTGAAGATTTGCAAGAGCAACAAAGAAGCTCTATCGTGATCTTGAAGATCAAAACCCACTGAGTCTGCTGCTCAAAGAACACTCAAAGCTTAAGAGATTTATATTTTGTGTGAGTGTTGTAAAACACATTGTAATCAACTAAGAGAGTTGTATTGCTAGGAGTTTAGGCCAAGAAGTGTGAGTGCCGCAGAAGGTTGTATACTATAAAGTGTAAGCCAAAGTCTTCTAGTGTAACCTTCCTGCAAAGGAAGAAGGTGAGACATAGAAGCATTGTGCTTCGAACTTCCAGAATATATCCTGTGTCATTTACTTGCTGCATATTTTCATTCAGTTACTTTAACTCACATGTTCAGCAGACGTCTTCTGCACTATTACTAGTACCTGCTGACTTGCCAACAATTGAGAACCTACTGCAGTACTTAACATTCTGTTGTATCAAGAAGAATCGAAATTTAGTCTAGTGTTTGTTCAATCCCCCCCCCCCCCCCCCTTCTAAACACTACTCCGATCCTAACAAAAACCCACTTACTGAAATTATCTCAGAAATTGATGCAAAAGCTTCGAAATTGGGTCTTCTTCCTAACTTGAAAATGGCTGCTGGTACTGTGTTAAAATATGCAAAGTTTTGCGTAATTCTTGCTTTGGGAATGCTCGGGTATTTTATAGGGTTAAAGTCTGGGTGTTACAATCCATGAGCTACATTAACTCTGCTATAATTCCACTTCAATACCAAACCCCTGAAATTCTGTAACCGTAGCCTCCATTATCATTCTTTGTAAATGATGGGTTAGTTGGGTTGACTAAGTCTCTTGGGCTGATTTAGATAAGTAGATCTGATGGTTATCTTCATAGGTTGAGATGTGTCATTGCATAAGTAAAGCTTATTTAAGCATCAATTGTGTCTACGGGTCAGTAGAGTCTATAGATCGGTAGTGTATGTGAATCAGTAGAGTAGATTCTCATAGGTTGATCAGATTTCAACAGTTGAGTCTTATGATCGGTTGAGTTGATTTGCGAAGTTGAGAAGCTTGCAAACTGAGTTGATTTAAACATCTGTTGAGTTGCTTCCTAACATTTGCTGAGCTAATTAAAGAACATCTGTTCTAGTGTAGATTCGTGTCTTCACACACACACACTACAATAAGCATTTCTTTAGAAATGAAATGGCAATATGCACCCCATATAATCCTCATATCCCCCTTCGCGCACTGGCGTTCTGGTCTCGAACTGACGCATTGAGTGATTGTACGGCGCTTTAAGACGAACTAAGTTTTACTAAGTCGCGCACTGACGCTTTGGTCGTGATATGACTCATTGAGTGTGTGCGCGACGCTTTAAGTCACGTCTTAAGTTGTGCTAAGTCGTGAACTTAAATGTTAGACATTATTCACTTTCCTGAAATAATATAAGTCATTTTAATAAATTCATATTATTACAAAACATGTAGAAACACATAGGTAATACTTGGTTTCATCTTTCGAATTCATTATCTTATGTCCAAATATTAATAATTCATTTCATTTTTCATTCTCTAAAATATGTTTTTCGAAAAACAATAATTATCCCTATTAGAATCATTCTCTAAAATATGTTTTTCGAAAAACAATAATTATCCCTATTAGAAGAGCGATAGAATAAAAAATTTGAATATCACAGTAAATGATATAAAAATGATTTAAGATTATATATATATATATATATATATATAGTCGCATTAAGTCACGCTCAAATATTTGAAAGTTGACGCACTCGTATATCCACACACACGTATCCATACCCGTCAACACGCATCCATAATGTGACTTAGTGTGCACATCTCCCATAGATTTGACATAGAAGATCTTGAAATCTAAACCCTGCTGCAAGCTTCTATCATGGATGAAAAGAATCCTCAACCCCGCCAGCCAATCAAAACAAGAAACTTTCCTTCTATTTCTTCCTCAAATTCTTCCAAATCCGAGAATCGCAACAAACACTGTACAAGTTCCAAAATTTCACACCCAAATCCTAGTAGCTCGAGGAATACCTTTACCAATAAATCAACCACTAGCAATTGGGAAAATGTTGATAATAATGCCAGTAAGGATGATGATGGCCACCAAGATTTTCCCACCTTAGTTGGGACGTGCCCTTTTATGTGCCCAGGTATAAAAAAACACACATTTTTCATTTTTCCGAAAACAAAAATTGTTTTCCTTGTGCTGATTTCAATTCTTGAAATAGTTTTTGCATTTGTGTTATTACAGAGGAAGAGATGGCCAGGCGTGAGAAACTGCGAGATTTGGCTATCTTTGAGAGGCTTCATGGCAATCCTGCTAAAAGTTCTCCCAGTCTTGCGGTTAAAAAGGCACAACATTTGACATTAAAAGATTATTTTTCTTGATACTGCTAGTTTTATCTGTTCAAATGAGATGATAATTGGTAATTGTTCGCAAATGATGAAGAATGACATGAATGGATGTTACTTTCATTTTTATTTTCAGTCGATTTAGTCTTCAGACAGGCTCTTCTTTCTTGTAATACGTTACGTGAAAGTTGCAACATCATTTAATCTATTTTTATGATACTAGTTTTGCAGAACTATAAACGCAAGAGATGTGAAAGCTTCTGATGTGCGGCCTGTCTCAGTGTTGGAGGGCACTTTGAATTATATACTCAACTTACTGAATTCCAGTGAGAGTCCTTTTGAGGTGATTCATGATTTCATCTTTGACAGGGCTAGGTGTATTAGGCAAGATCTTAGTATGCAGAGAGCTATGGGTGATCAAGTGATTCGTATGTATGAGAGAATGGTATGCCTACTAATCAAATGCCTTTGCTTCTGTATCTTTTTTTGGCGATGATTTCAATTTGGTTAACAGTAATACCTCTCTTAGCTCTGTGTTTTTTCAGTTTAGCTAACTATAACTGTGTCTGCCCAGCTATTCTTAACAAAGATATCAAACAAACATAGCTCAATCATTTAACGCTATGTTACGTTATCTTGTGTGATCATTTCTTATAGTAGAATATCGTTGGTTGGGCCTGTGCTATTTGTTGGATTCACTGGTTGCTCCATTTGTCGTCACACCTAATTTATATGCCAGTGTAATTGAATCATGGTCGTTTGTGGAGATGTGGTAATCTCTTCTGTGGTCAAGAGGTTTCTAACAGTCATGATCCCTCTCCATGATTACTTCAGACTCTCTTAGTGAGAGTCAAAAGTTATGTGAATATGAATTAAGTATTGAATAAAAATAGTTTTAATGCGCAACCATGAGGATAATTCAGATTATAATTGTTTTGTATAAACTAGTGTAGATTTTTGGCTTCTTACTTAGTTTCAATATCTGAAGTTAGTAGATGTGACAGGGTTATGATGTGTGTAATATTCCATCGAGTTTCTGCATCAAATAGACATTTAAATCTTCTCATTCCATAACTAGAAACTAATAGCTCAATTTTCTCATTTTATAGTTGTAGATTGGTCAAGGACTATCACATGCTCTTAAATCTTTAGGTTTTCCCTCTTTGTTTTTTGTGCCAGACACATTTGTATTTTGGCGTTGAGTGCTGAGTTGGGGAACAGCAGTGGTAGGCCCTTGTTATATACTTACTGTTGAATATTAATAGTTGATAATTATTAGTAGTTAATCTTTATCTTAGTTTAAATTTTTTTTAGATTAGATTGATATCAAATTTATTCCTAAGTTTTAGGGAAATTAGGTGGACATAAACTCTATAAGTATTCTATAAATCTATTCGTTCACATAACCAATAAACTCTCTCTTTCACTGCCAAACTACACTTATCTTAATTTAGTTATAGATTGTAATGATGGTCTGCGTATCGAAATGAAGAAATACAAATTAGAAGGACATGAGACATAAAAAGATGGGTTGGGTGTTGAGAGTTATTGAGTTGTCTTTTTGCTTTATCATATCTTGAGATCTCAATCTATGAATAGCTAAATCTTTTACTTCTGAATGAGAATGAAATCATGAATACTGGCTTTATCATCTGCTGATCGTGATTTTTGTTATTTGTTCTTATCGGCAAGCACAAGTTAGTACATGATCGAGCCATCAGCCATGTAATCATTAGATTGATGATGTGTCACAATTCACCATTTCAGGCTTTCTTAACCCTTTGTTTTTTTATACAGATCAAGTTTCACATCATATCACATCACCATTTTCTTAGATTTTCTGGCAACCCAAATATTTCTTCTACTGAGTCACCTCAACATGGAGCAGCTTACGAAAACTCTGACAACTTTATTTAATCTCTATGAAGCAAATCGAGCTTCACAATCTATATGCAAGAATGCATCCGAGTTTCATTCATTTTACGTGCTTCTCCATCTGGGTTTGAACAACCAAGTAATGCTTTATATTGTCAGTTACTGCTGAATTCAAGCTTATTCAATGGTACAATTTTACCTGTTTCTTGTTCTGTATTCTTTAAAATCATTTATCTCTAATCTACAGGATAGTGAATCTTTATCTTTGTGGTTCCGCCACATTCCTGCTCTAATCATGAAGTCAAAAGAGATGTGTTTTGCGCGTAGAATTTTAAGGTAATTAGGAGTCTCTCTAGCTTTTCCATTGTTTCTACAACCAGATTCCCCTTAAGATATAAGTAAATCATGCTTTCATATTTATTTTCTTCCCTTTTGTTTCTCAATTTTATCTATGCGTAAAGCAGATGCCATCGTTTGGGCAATTACAAGCGATTCATGTCTACTGTGGAAGAGGAAGCATCCAATCTGCAATACTGCATTGTTGAACCTTATGTCAATGAGGTTATTCGTAATTACAACTCAACGTTTGTCTCTCTGCACCAAAGCATGTATCTGTGATCGTTTTTGTTTATATAGACCAGTAGATTGATAAATTGTGTATTTCGGAACAGTACAAAATATTAGGTTTGTCATTTCGTTACTCTTTTCAGCACTTGATAAATTGTTACCTTTTTCTTCCATTTCAATCATTTAGTGCCAAGCTTTGTTAAGTTTCACTAAGTCGCAGACTTCTTATCTCTAGTTTTCCCTCTTTTCTTTGTCATCCTTCAGATAATAATACTGCAATTTTTTGACGACGCTGGTTTTTGTTTAAAGCAAGAAAAACTGTAGGATCGAGCGCTTACCGCTTTACCAATAACTATAGTTAAGGGTAATGGCGCAATATCAATCTTTTCAACCATACACTGGCACAAGCGCCACGTGTTCGACCGATCACAAAGCAGAGGCAATTGTTGAACCCCAACAATCCCTCCCCCAATAATTGCACTATCTGCAACTCATGGGAATCGAACACGAGACCTTGGCTCTGATACCAATTGTAGGATCGAGCGCTTACCGCTTTACCAATAACTATAGTTAAGGGTAATGGCGCAATATCAATCTTTTCAACCATACACTGGCACAAGCGCCACGTGTTCGACCGATCACAAAGCAGAGGCAATTGTTGAACCCCAACAAAAACAATACATTGTTTACTATCCATTTGATGCCGTTTTTTCATTATTTTTTAAGTCTCAGGAGCTGTCTTCTAAGTTTCATTGACAGATCTATTCAATTATTGACCCAAATTCTCTCTGTTTAACTTTATACTATGTATATATACCCATTATATACGACCTTGGATCTTTAACATATCAAGTCTCAGCAGGTGTCATCTAGCATTTCTTTGATGGATTTATTCACATATAAGAACCAAAAAATCAAATTTACCGAACCATTTTATCAAGAGCACTATTTTAATGGAATCATATCTTGTGACCAGGTTTCGTTGGAGTGACCTAGCTCGTATAGTGACAACTAACAGCCTTTTCTGTTCTGCAATTGTCTATAGGTAAGAGTGTTGGCGTTGTCCTGTATCAGTTATGGAGGATACAAGCTTCAACCATATGCACTGTGCCACTTATCTAAACTCCTTATGATGAAGGTGCGTCTTCGATTCTTGTTTCGTATCCTACTTATTCTTCATTTTCTTTCTTAGAAGCTGACTTTACATCATTTTCGAGTTTTCTGGTCGGTAATTGTTATCAAAGAAAATACAGATTATGTGAATTATCTTCTATAATTGGTTTGTTCAGGAAGCAGATGTTGAATCCCTTTGTGTCCAATGTGGTCTTGAAATATCTACTTACGGAACCGAAAAGGGGCTCTCATGCATCAAAGAATCAGTTACCCATAAGCCCGCAAGAGGCTTCGAGAAATACTATCCGGTGGATTCAGAAAGAATAGAAAGGTACCTTCAACTTGAACACTTCAGGCAATACCATTCTGTAACTAAATGAAGGTTCTATAATATGATTTTAGATTTTTTTTTTCCAGTCTTGCATCCTAAGAAGGGGTTTTCGATTTCCAAATTCGATTGTTGAATATTTATGTCCTTCAATTCAATAGTTCGTATATGGCATTTTAAAAGAGTCCAGCTACATTTTCACTGATTTTTGGCTTTTACAGATTATGTGGTGAACTATCAGAATTGTGATTTTTGTTGCAATTCAGTCATAGAGTTTACATCAAGAATGAGGCCCTATTCCCAACTCCAACCGCAGATTTGGCAGCAAATGTTGCATGTTAACATTTACATCAGGTCCTACCGTCGTGTGTATATTCTGTTACCATCTGTTTTTAATGAATTACCGAGTTTATGTGATCGGAAAGTAAATACTTAAATGCAATAAATTTAAAGAAAAAAAAATTTGTGTTGTATGAGATTCGGTATGTTGGTTAGTTTCACTGATTACCAAAAGCTTATTTGTGTAAATAAACAAATTTCATGATCCCCTCGTTGAGTTTTGATTGAACGAGTTGTATGGAATAGATGAACTTATATTTTGAGATCCTCCAGCCTGCCGGCTCCCCTTTGGCTTTGAAATTGGAATGGTTAAACTCATTTAATCTGTTGAGGGCCTTCTCCTGAAGACATGACACCCTTCTCCCAAGAGTAAAAATTCACACCTCACAGAAGTATTTCTGTAGAAAGATGTACATCAGGATTGTGCAGTATCAAGTTGCTGAAATCTACTCTTGGGATCTCCATATCTGTAGCAAATCATAGCCAAGTCTTTCCAGAGCATGCTAAATATTTGTGTGATAATGTAATTTGGATCTTGTTATGGACTAAAGTTTAGCAAGACCAATCCAGGAACCAGGTGGGCCAATCAATAGGGCCTGAGAAGTAAAGCCCAATGATTGAGAGAAATGAACATGTTCATGATGAGAGAGAAGAGAGTTAGTTAGGCGGTTAGGCCACTGACTGCATGGCAGAGAATAAAAGCGTACGGGAGGCTAGGGAATAGGGCAGACTTTATTCAACGTGCAGAGTCTAATGTTTTTTTCCCTTCAATTAACGTTGTTAACAACTCAGGCTACTGAGATTAAGAAGTGGGCTAGGTTGGAGAAACTTTGGGCCAAGATATTCATTGGGCCCAAATAAATAGAATGGGCCAAGAACATCAATGTAAATTGAGGTATGCCTCAAAAATCACAGGCAATTGGGGAGATGGAATAGGACGAGGTAAGGTGGCTGGTGGGTCGTCAAACGTTGTGGGTCATTTGAGAAAGATTTCAGAACTACTGTTGCTGGCCAGTGGGATGGCGGAAACGGCAGCGGCGACCATATTGGCGGCATGAACAACTCAATTTCAAAGATTACCACGTCGGTTGATGAGGTTAGTGTGTTAGTTAGTTTGTTTCTGCATGACCCGGGTTAGAAAATTGATGGGGATATACCTGAGTATTGGATTTAAAAAAGGGTAATATGGCAAAGGATTGATGTGGGCTTCCCGGTCGGAATTCTTTAACTGTTCAAGGATGTATACAATGGTGAAAAGATTATGGGTATGTGAAATACATATCTTGGAAATGTTGTTTATGTGTGTACCGAATTGGTGGACTTTTTCGGGAAATGTGGTTGTTTGGTGGAAGCAAGGGATATATTTGATGGAATGCCTGAAAGAGAGGTAGTGGTTGGGAATGCTTTGGGTGCATGCTTTTTCATTACACTGACGGTGTTTGGATGTGATGTGTGTAGATACTTGTTTCAAATCTACAAAGAAAGTTCGGGGCTGAATCAATTTCTATAAAGAACTCTACTAGGCATGGCAATGGGCGGGTCCATACTCGGACTCGCAGCGAACCCGCCTCATCGAGGCGGGTCCGCTTCAACCGGGTTTGGAATCGGGGTGGGGCGGGTCCAGGAATTGGCTAAACCTGCGCGGGACCCACCCTGCTATACATTTTTAATTTATTTTTATATTTAATAGTGAATATACATTTCACTTCTTTGATTGAATAATAAAGTGGCATTATTTAATTTTATATCAAACACAAAACTCAATTTTTGTGTTTCAAAATTGGTTTCTAGCTAATTTTTCTTTTTAAAAAAAATGGACCCTGGATGGGGCTGTAAACCCTCCGGGTTCGTGGGTCTAGGCGGGCGGGTTCGGGTTTTTTGTTTAGCGGGGCGAGTCCTGGGATTAGCCAAACCCATCATAAAACCGCCTTGTTGCCATCCCTAAACTCTACTGAGGAGACAACTTTGAATAAAGCATACAGGGCATGGGTCAAATTGCTATGGTTGCTCGAATTTAATGGAAACGGTCGACATATTCACAGTAACGAAGAAGGGAGCTGAAGAGTGTCATCCTGATTTACTATACTTTGGTGACGAGTATTGCGATCTCGATTTTGAGGTAGTTGTCTTTGATGTTGGGTGGGAATATGCGGCACTTACAGAAAATCAAGTTTCAAGTCTCAGTCTTGAGAATAATGTTGATTTTCAAGATGACGGCATTGTTATGGGCCAAAGTTTAGCAAAACTAATCCAGGAACCATATAGGCCAATCAGTAGGGCCTGAGGAGTAAAGCCCAAGATTGAGAGGAATGCACGTGTTCATGATTAGAGAGAAGATAGTTGGTTAGGCCACTAACTGCATGGCAGGGTATAAAAAAAGTGTGGGGGAGGCGAGGGAATATGGCAGACTAGAATTTAAGTGAGAATTGGGTGTGCGAGCGAGAGCTTGGGCCGCTGAATTTATTCCCGGAGTAAAGTTAGCTACAATGTGTTTCTTATTTTTCTTTCTAATTTCCTTCGAGTTCTTCAATACATTTCAGTATAGTTTTCAGAGATTGTTGTGTTTGATCTCTGCTTGTTTGTGTATTCTGAACGTGGTTGTTTTTGGTTCCTAACAGATCTCATCTGGATCAGAGAAATGTTTAACCTTGAAAGTGATTTCCATGACGGGTCATTTTGAAAAAAATGACCTTCTGACTAAAAACACATAATGTAACCCATTGTATAATTATCTCAAACTAGATCATATTCTTGAAAACCATGTCTTCAAAATTAATTTAATTGATGTGCAATTCGAATAGAAATAAAAATTATTTTCATTCACTTCAGTTTGAACTTATATACATTACCCTTTTGTGTCTGACAACTCCATTCCATGGTTAAAATATAGTGTCCAAAATGTACCTAAAAAACAACCAGCATTTGATTAAACACAGAATGTGCAATAGATGGCAACAGTTAAAACCATGACAAAATATGAATGATGAAAGAGAGTCAGGACAGAAACAAGAACCAGTCTTCAATTGTATGACTTTATCAAATTCTACACCATTGGAATTGGTATATATTGGAAATTAAGTGTATTCTTCACAAATGACACACAACAGCAAACAAATCCCACCGATGTCTTGAGGTATAAGAACAACCAATCTTAAAAACATGCATCATATAATCTACCGCGCAAAAGCCAAATACTGGCAAAGAACCGGCTGAAGTACATCTATAAAGACCATAAGCATCACCGCTTCATCTTCTTTTAGCGAAATCATCTTTTGAGAAAGTTTCAGTAAAATCATAACAAGAATGAAACAAGTACGGAAACCAATAGAAATGTTGTTTTTCACAGAAGATCAGACATTTGGCAGGCAGATGGCATGTTATTCCATGTGCAAGAACTAAGTCCCCAACCAGAAGTTCCAGAAGACATGTTCTTCAACTCGCAGCCCAAATCATCGGTTATGCGGACACGTTTCTTCACACTAGAATCACTTTGCTCAAGCCAGCATGATCCAAGTACAGCATCAGGCCTTGAGCAATCCAAATGGCTCAAATTTTCTTTCCTTTCTTCATCCAGGATTAGACTTTGGTTGACAACTTCTGATTTCACTTGACTTGCTACAAAAACACACAAAACGGGACATTAGTTTCAAGCCCTTTCCAAACTCTTCATGGAGTATTAATAATTTTTTGACATTAAAATAAACAATATCTAGATTGTATAACCTGTTTTTAATCATTATTTCATACACAACCTTCCATCTTCATTCAACAATGTATGATGACGTATAGGGGTAAAGAAAATAAAATGAGTCCAAAAACAAAGGGAAAGATACAAGCACCGCAACTTTAGAAAATATTTCCCCATTTTTAATTAAAACCTTCAGACACGATTTCCTCACCCCGACCCTTCAATTTCCCCCAAGTATTTGTCTCCATAAATACTGCTGACCATTACCTCTGCTGCAGTACAATAACCCTAACATGTCCCCACACTTTCATGTTCCTCTTGTTCTACATATTCCTAGCTCTCTTTTCGAACATCATCTAAATATTTTTTTAAAGTCCTAACATGGAATTGATCAGGAATATTGCACCAACCGGTAATGTATCCCCACTCCACCCACAAAAGAAAGAATTAAAAACTTGAGGAAAAGAGAAAAACAACTGACATCTCATTATCCATTCGTTCTGATCTTTTGGTTCAACTCTTTGTTAAAATATATATATATACGTGGCTTAAAAGGTTTTTGGACGCTCGAGCTTGAAAGTAAATTAATGGATACTGAGCTGAGCTAAAAATGATAATTTTTGTTTCACTTACCACTCTCAAGCTTTTATTCAGTTTAGCAAGATAATTTTACTCCAAGCTTCCTCAAGGCTCTATTCACAATCACCACCTCAAAAAACAACTGAATCATCACCTTGACCTCTTAAACTCACAGATTCAATCCTCTAGGCACTTCGCCTACCAACAACTACAAGCTTTCGTTGAAAATACACAGCCTTGTCTGCCATCATCTGACTAAGGCACCAGCAGCCACAAGACACATACCATGTTATTATAATCGGTCCAAATTTCACAACTCCTAAAATGGGGGCAGAGGAGCTAGAGGAATGATCAGAGAATAAGGCTCCAGTTTCAAATATGCCCAAGGTTTTTATGTATATAACATATTCACTCTTCACAAGCATTTCATAGATAGAAGAATTTGGCGAGGCAACACAAATTCAAAGTGACAAAAGAGTTATAGACTCAATATAGGATAGACAGAGAATCTCAATTTCCTACGCCAAAAGCAATTATATCTTTCATGTCCGATTTTGGGCTCATCCAAGAGTACAGCTCTAGTATCAGAAAAAACAATTATGAAAGATACGGCCACACGGAGTTGATCAACTATTTTCTATTCAAGGAAGTGAAGAGGATAGGACACATAAGATCACACACAAACTATATAACAGTTTATGTCACCGAATAAATCCTATAAAGTTAATATTAATAGTTGAGTTTTATATACCATCTTTGATTCTTTGGCAAGAAAAAAAGTGAAATAAAAACAGTAACACTCTTGATCCAGAACAGAACTCCAAAAAGTAAAGATAGAAAAAGAACTAGATAACTGACTGTTTATAGTCTCTGGAGTAAAGTTCGAGAAACTCAACTGAATTTGAAAAATAAAACAGAAATGCACCTGAATACAAGAAAGAGTCAAGGAATTGAACCCTCTCCCTAAGGCAACATTCTGATATCATGGTTTCCAATAGCCATAGCTCTTAAAAACAATAAGAAGGTAGCTAAAACTAAAGTACTTGGTGCCAAACGTGGATTGGCGCAGGAAAACGTAAACAGGAAACAGTCTACAAGCTGATAAAACTGAAGGAAAACTGCTGCAGCAAGGACAAAGCAACAGTGTGTGCATGCAAGAGCAAGGACCTCTCTTTATCCCTGAGGGAAACAATGTGTGTGGTGTGAGTGTGCACGCGCGTGCGAGTGGGTGAGTGTGAGACTGTGTCTGTTTGTGTGTGTGAGAGAGAGAGAGAGAGGGAGAGATTAAATGATCTGAAACTAAGAGAAATGAGAAGAAATAATATCAAAGAATATGTAACTAAAACTTAAGCTTCTATGTGTTTATGTCAACTATCAATCATCAACAATTTAGATAAAAAGTTAAAGATTCTAACCAGGCATTTTCTCTTCTATTGCAGTGCCAATGGGATCAGCAGGACTGCACCTGTTACAAGTCGATCCTGTTGAATTACCTGATGGTGATGTGGGGTCAAGATAACCTTTGATTCCCGTGGAGTGTGCTTTCAAGGAAGAACTGTATGTTATATTCCCTTGGCTGATGGTAGATGAAGTAGCCTTGTCAGAAGACTGATTCTCTGACTTGCTTAGAGATTTGGCCTCATAAAGTAAAGCCTCTAAGAGGCCACTACTTCGTGGAGAAGGGCAATGTAACGGATGTGTCCCAGTTAAGGGAGACTGAATGAAAGAATCCAATGACTCAGGAGCGGGATCAAAAGGAAGCAAGCCCCAGACACCTGAATTGGTTTCTTGATATTGGAGTGAAGGGAGCTCCAACTTCTCAGCACCTTCCAAGGGCTTAGAAGCAGAGAAAATGTCATTTGACATAAAATGACTATCCGGACTGACACCAGAAGGCCACAGCTGTTTGGTGTGATAAGGGTCATATGGGAAACAAAGACCATAGGATTGAGACATCGTATTCTCACAGCTATCATTTCGAGCCATGTCAAATGGGTAAGCATCATTAACAGCACTGCCACCAAAGTCTGACATTAGTTCATCAAGTTCTTCAGTATGTTTGTGCAATCCAACTGTTTGGGGAAGGAAACTATAAAACTGAGGAGAACCAAAACCGCTCATGAGCGAACCACTAGCAGAAAGATCAGGAAATTCCGGTTTGTATCGTAACATGTTTAAACTATCAAACATGACATCGGGTGTTTCATAACCATGGCTTGGCAAGATATCATGGCATCCTTCATCTCCACCAAATGTTCCAGGTGAATTAAGGTTTTGTCGATTCTCTCGAAGTGCTTGTTGGCAAAATTCAGTTGGATAAAGAGGTAAGCCGGCACGTTGGCGTCTTTTTATTCGAGTATTCCAATAATTCTTTATCTCATTATCTGTCCGTCCGGGCAACTGAGAAAAAAATTGATTCAAGATGTGAATAAAACTTGAAAATAAATATTTTACCTGTTAAAAAAATATGTAATGATCCAAATAGCATTTTACATTGTATTATGCAGTGATCATAGAGCAGCATATATGACAAAAAAATTTGTGCTACTAATCTGTTTTATTTTTTTCCTCCATTAAAGCCGAGACTAATCAGAATACAGCACAGTGTAGCGTGTAACAAGGGGCAAGATGATTTTCATGATGTAAAACATCCCAATGCCAACATGTCCTCATCTATGTCTATCAAGTGCAGTCATAAACTAGCAGTTACATGATAAGTTTTTTAAAAGTACTACTTTTCTTGGGTAACAATTAGCAACACACACATACTGAATCTTCAAAAGTAACATAATTAATCCCTAAAAATTTTATAAGGAGCATATCAGACTCTTCAGGAGAATTCGTGCAAGGGATCCAGAAGAAGCATTCTCATTTCACTCAAACCAGATGCCGCAAAATTCAATCTACATATTTTATCTGTTTGGATCAACCTTGCAATCACACCCAAAGAGACGTTTAGATCTTTACTTTTATATATATCACTCAGTGAAACTTCTTTACTGCAACTATAGATTCTACATTGAAGTACATGAAATTCTTCATGAGCTAAAAAGATAAATGATCTGTACGATTGTAAAGAGGTGATTATTGAAGCATACATGTGCAGCCATTCGTGCCCATTTATTTCCCATTTTAGCATGAAGTTCAATTATCAGTCGCTCTTCTTCCGATGTAAATGCTCCTTTTTTCAGGTTTGGCCTTAGATGATTGGCCCACCTCAGGCGGCAGCTTTTACCACACCGCGAAAGTCCCGTGTGTTTCTGAACTGAATTCCAGTTGCCTTCTCCGTGCTTTTTCACGTATTCAATCAAAATTGCATCCTCAGCAGTTGTCCATGGACCTTTTTTCAGAATAACCCTGAAAAAGTTATCGCAGTCGTTACTTAGAGGTGAATCGCTAGAGAGCACTCTGTCTTCACGGTCGTCACCAACGCTATGTCCCATCTTTGTTACTGTACGAGAGAGACTTCTCAAGCTCCACGAAACCAATAGCCCAAAAGCCAAATCATAACCTAAAATCCTATACAAAAGAAAATTACAGTAAATAAAGGAGAACATTCGTATAACAAAAAACGATGCACATTTCCCCCCAGCTCAATAGACAATTCATCTTCATTGAAAAATAGCTCCATATTAAATTAACTAAGCACAATAACCTTGAAACAAAATTAGAAATATAAATCTAACAAAAAGATACGCAATCTTAATATTAGCAACTTGTACGTGAATTAAACAAGCAACCATTAACACAAAATTCGCTAATCGCAAAAACCCAAAAAGAAAAGACAATTCGAACTTAAAACAGTAAAAGTAAAACAGCAACCACGAACATGAAAATTGATATTTCCAATAATTGAAACGCCCCATAAGCATTTCGAACTTAAACAATGTTTTGTATACGAATAATTATTGCATCAACATCATGGAGTACCAAATCTAGACGTTATTGCCCTCGTACTTCATTTATTTAAGCAATTAATCAACAATGTAAGCTAATAAAAATTCTTCGTTCCGCAATAAATGTAGGTTGACCTAATAATTGCAAAAATTTCCGGTTCTACAATTCATTCATTAACTAGCCTTCGTATCCTGTTTTTCATCATACAGAAATGGAAATGCGTAGACTAATAGCATATGATTACGGATTACCTGATTCGAGACGAATTAAAGAAGCTAGATAATGAAACAGAAAAAGGAGGATTATGAACAGAGGAAAATGGAAATATGCAAGAAGGAAGAAAAAAATGGAAATGGTAAGGCCATTGTATATAGATCGTCGGGTGTATGTATCGTGTATGTATAGATGCGTACACATGGTATTTGTGTGTGTGCGCGATAGTGTGTGAGAGACATTAGATTAAATTTAAATGATAATTATATCTATACCCTCGATTTTGACCTAATTACAGAAATCTCTCGACTTTAAAAAATTATACAGATCTTCATTCTAATGTAATGCCATCAAAAACAATTAATAGAACTCGTGAAATAACATTTTTATCCTCTTGTGTATGTAATATAAAATTATCAAAACATTATACACACGTACTATATTATATGTAATATAAAATTATTAAAATATTACATATGCATCCCCTACAGTATACTATATATTACAGTTGCACCCCTATTGTGTCGTATTATTTTATTATTTCAAAGAATTCTTTATTAAAAAAATTTAAAATGTAAACTAGTTTGCATATTAATGATATTTTAAAACAACTTATATATAAAAATAAGTTCAAAATTAACTTATTATCATAGTATCATATCTTTTTTGGTGATTATGATGATATAAAGATCTTGCAATATCAAACACATCAACATATTTAAAATAAGTTCATCCAAATATTTTAACATCTTATTGTTAAAATAAGACTTCACAATTTATGAGCTGTTTAAAATAAGTTAAGTCAAATATCTTTTAGACAATTATATTGTGATACCCGGGAATTATTAGTGTTAATCCCGGTGTGGTAATAATCATTGATGGATTTTAATTGTGGCAATTGTGTATTAATTGCTGTTTTGGGACTCCCGGGGATTTTAAATCCTGTTTTTGGAATCGTTGGATCCAAGGGATGAGATTGTATTCTTATCGTGGTGATAACCTTGGAATTTGGTCTTTGGTGGGATTTGGGGTCCGAAGTACTATGTATTGGGGCTGGTAATGGGAATTGAGGTTGGAGAGATGATTTTTGAAAACAGATGATATTTAATGAATCATGATGTATTTGTGGAGGAGTCGGTATTTTGGAGCTTTGGAGCTATATATACCAAGTGGACTCGGTATTCCGTCATTTGGCACGGAACCCTTCTCTCTCTCCCCTCTCTCCACGCTCAAACCCATTCCCCCCATTTCCCCTCTTTTGCTCTTGGAAGCAAAATCGTTGGTAGCTTGGCTCGGGAGCCGGTTTTCTCGAAGATAATCAGGTATTCACCTTCCCCTCGTCATTGTCTTCGATTTGGTCGTAATACTGTTGATTTTGGTTGAGTATTAAGGTTAGATTTGGATTTGTGGATTTTGGGTAAAAATCTTAAAGTTTGTTGTTGGAGTTTTTATTGAGTTTTAAATGTGTATTTGAGGTGTTGAAGGTGTATGTGGTGTTGGTTTTGAGTTTGGGTGTGAAAACACCATGGAAGCTCGAATTTTTTGGAAAATCGCAGGTGACGATCGCCGAGGATGAGCGATGGATCACGACAAGCAGTTCAATTTTTTTATGGCGATGAACAGTGCAGGCGATCGATCGCGTGGTCTAGGCGATCGATCGCGAGCAGGTTGGCGATCGATCGCAAGGTCTCGGCGATCGATCGCGAGTGGGTTGGCGATCGATCGTGGAGACTCGCGATCGATCGCGAGAGTGCTCTGGTTGGCCACTGGATTGCGCGATCGATCACGATGAAATCAGCGATCAATCGCGGCTCGTAGGAAGGAGTTTTTTTCGAAAATTTTGGAAAATGTTGGGATTTTGGAATCGAGGTTCAATTAGCCAATTTTCGAGGCAATGTCTACATTCCAATGTGAGTGCTATATCTTTAAAATGGAATGGTTGGAGCAAAATTTTAATAAAGATTGGACTGCTCGATTTAATAATTGGTTAACTCTTGAACTTGTAAAATGGAATATTTTGGGTATTATGCATGCTTAGCCGGAGTCTTTTAAAATGGTTAATCGTCGTGGATTGACGATGGATTTAGAGGTTTGTGAACGTGCTTTGGCACGTGGTTGCATGCTTGTAATTGATTATGAATTATTTATGTGTTAGCACATAGTTCATTGGATCACGAGACTAGGGCCAGTTTGGACTCGGACTACGGAATCATAAGGTACGTATAACGTACGAGCATAGCATTTTATATTATTGCAATTGTTGAATGCATGGCATATTATGTTTGCAATAAATGGATAATATTGGGAATCATATGGTGCCGCTTTTGAGAGAGCAACGATTGGATGATGTCGATGTTGAGCGGACATCGGTTATAACTCTGCCACTGTTGAGCGTGCGTGAGATTACAATGCCGTTATTGTAGAGCGAGCGATGAAATAGAACTATGGAACTATTAGTGAGATATATGGAATATCTGTAATCATTGTTTAAATGATTTGATTTTATTGATTATGGTATCAGTATTTGGGAAACGGATTTGTTAATCAATGTAATGGTTAACTGGCTTTTGGGAATTTGATGGTTTCAGTTATTTTGAGAACAGGAACAACACAGGGGATCCCGGATGAGGATGATGCCATCCAGGGAGTGTCTTTTAATATTCATAGCCTTTACATTGTGTAAATTATGAATTGTAATATTGTGCTTATTTGATTTGTGGTATTGGTATGCTCACCCCATGTGGGGACTGTCTCTGTTGGGGCAGGTGAATAGTTACATCAATAGCTTTGGAGTTGAGCTCGAGCTGTTGATTGGACGTACTTCCAGGACTGAAGTGCCAGAGCTGGTATTGAGCATGATACTTTATACATTAGATACACGTATACTTATTCGATGCTCGCATGTGAGCACTATTATGTGTATATGGGTTGTATAAAGAAGGCAATGGCCTTTCTCTTTTCAATTATGCGTTGCATGCAATTAATTAGGGATTGCAAAATGAATTGAGAGCATGTTAGTGTATGTATAAAGGTGCATGTTATGTTTATAGACTATGTTGGGAGAAAGTTACATTAGATGGAATAATGTAAGAAATTTTATAGATGGTATTTCATGCTAGGGTTGCATGTAGCCTTTTTCCCTCTGATAACATGATTGTATACACTAATGGCATGGATTAATACACTAATAAAGGGTTAAGGGCATGGGGTCCTTACATTAGTGGTATCAGAGCATTGGTTTCCTCTTTGGGGCTGTTGAGGGCCTAGGAACATATAAATGGAACAATTATATGTCATGACATCTATGGAATCGTAATATAATCTGTTGATTATGATTGTGAGTTGTGGTAGAGGGACAACCAAAGGAAGCATTCTGAAATGCATTGGGATAAAGTACTTTGTACTTATGGTTTATGCATTTACCCTTTATAATCATATTGTGGTGAATATGGATTATTATATGCTCATGGTTGGGATCGTTCCTGTAGGGACGCTTTGGCATGGAGGGCTAAGGCCAGGATTGACGGGCACCAAACGGTAACATATATTTTATATACATTATGGATTATGTATTGTGGTTGCATATATATTTGAGTGATGATTTTAATGCTTTGCCGCTAAATGTTGAAGCGAGGGTATTGTTGCATGTCACATTTTAAGCGAAGTGCATTAAAATACACTCATAGCGATGTATATTGGGATATGGATTATGCATTGTGGTTGCACATATATTTGAGTGATGATTTTAATGCTTTGCCGCTAAATGTTGAAGCGAGGGTATTACCGCATGTCACATTTGAAGCGAAGTGCATTAAAATACACTCATAGCGATGTATATTGGGATATGGATTATGCATTGTGGTTGCATATATGTTTGAGTGATGATTTTAATGCTCTGCCGCTAAATGTTGAAGTGAGGGTATTGCCGCATGTCACATTTGAAGCGAAGTGCATTAAAATACACTCATAGCGATGTATATTGGGATATGCATTGTGGTTGCATATATATTTGAGTGATGATTTTAATGCTTTGCCGCTAAATGTTGAAGCGAGGGTATTGCCGCATGTCACATTTGAAGTGAGATGCATTAAAATACACTCATAAGCGATGTATATTGGGATATGGATTATGCATTGTGGTTGCAGGTATAGATTGGATGCGTGGTGAATATCCCATTAGTCGATGTTCTGGACAAGTGATGATTTTAAATGCTTTGCCGCTGTCACTTGACGCGATGATAGAATACTTGCCGTTGTCATATCGTAGCGAGGAAAAAATATTTGCCGCCAAATGTTGAAGCGAGGGTATTGCCGCATGTCGCATTTGAGTGAGGTTATTCATTACCGCTGATATGTCGAAGCGAGGGGTATTAGTACCGCGGTCATGACAAGCGAGGTGCATTAAAATACACTGCTATAACAAGACTAGGGATTGGCTATTCTATGGCGATGGTTCTTGCCGCCGGATATTTATATAGCGATGGTTCATTCCGCTATTCTGTGGCGATGGTTCGTGCTGCCGGGTATTATATAGCGAAGATTCATTCCACTATTCTATGGCGATGGTTCGTGCCACCGGGTATTATATAGCGATGGTTCATTCCGCTATTCTATGGTGATGGTTCATGCCGCCGGGTATTTATATAGCGATGGTTTATTCCGCTAGTTCTATGGCGATGATTCTTACCGTCGATTGTATATCGATGATTTATGCTGCTGATTATATAGCGCTGTCTCATGCCGTTGATTATATGGCGAGGGTTTATGCCACTGATTCTATAGCGATGGATTATACCGCTATGTACACATCACGTGATTGTGCCGCCCACGAGCCAGGGGTGTTGATTGCGTACCTCTGTTGGACGACGGAGACAGGTATGCCGCTATCTTATTAGAGACGAGTTGTAGTGTATTGCTGTTTTGTTAGCATTATTATGAATGTCATGTATTGACATATATCGTCACGTGTTTGACGATGAGATTATGGATGTCATGTATTGACATATACTGTCACGTGTTTGACGATGAGATTATGAATGTCGTGTATTGAAATATTACCGTCACGGGTTGATGATGATATTGTGGATGTCTTGTGTTGACATGTACCGTCAAATGATGACAATGACATAGATGATGATCTATGTGGACGGATGCCATCATTACGATGATACATTTATGTATATGTATTTAGTCGTATGGTTTGAGTGCCAATGGTGAGCACAGGGTAGTGTCTGGGTCACTAGTTGACGAGACATTATGCCGAGCAGGTTGCTCGATGAATTATTGGGTGCACCGTACATGAAGTGTACCGCATCAAGTATTTGAGGTAGATATTTTACGAGTAGGGGTACCTTTGGGTATACTCGTTGGAATGGCATGGCCAAGTGAATGGTAGTAGGAGTAGTTGTTGAGGAAACTACTTGCTTATACCGAGGTGACATGTGGTGGACATGATCACATCCACCCATGAGGGTGTGGATTAATCCTACGGGATTAGGATTGCTTTGTGGACGAGTAGGGACACCGGAATGTCCGTTGTGCCTTAATGATTAGAGAAATTTTGGGTGATGACCCACTACTCTAATGGATGTTACGGTATGGCGTACCGGGATGGAACGTATGATACGTTGGTAGGTTTGGTATAAACCGAAGGAGGCAGCGATTTGCTAGCTAGGTATTGTGGCAGTGATTGTGTGCTTGTTGTAGCCATTATACTTCTCGTTGGAACCGAGTTTGGTGAATCGTATGATGATACGATGAGGGTTATGGTGGACTCTTGTAGTCACTATGTCACATAAGGTTTGAGGCAGGGAATACCTCACGGAGATGTTTATACGTCAAATGTTTAAGGGACTTGTACTGGGACAGCTCAATTTTGTTGGGAGTACCAACATGAGTGTCAACAAGTCGTTGTTAGGGCTGGTTGAGTATCCTTGCATGTGGAATGCAATGGGGGACACAATTGGAATTGTGGAATATAGTTAGTGAGGTGACACTACTATATTGATTTTATCTCTTGGAGAGATTTGGATCGTACTGTCATGGAGACAGCTGGTATCGATCATGGATTGATTATGAATCAGCCATGGTAAGCATTACTGGTGTTGGACTGAGTAATGGCTTTATGTTTTCTGAGAGACGTACGAGGAGACGCCTCCGGGGAAATCCTCGAGATTGTGGAGTACTATGGTATTAGTACGGAGCATTGTTAGAATGAGTATACGTTGTGCATACGGATTTCGATTTGGTAATAGTGACATTGATGCACTATTCTGGACCAGTTGTGTATTTATTGGTTCCGGGATATATTTTGGTATAAATATATCCAGTTTTCCGAACGGTGGTTCGAGGTTGGAGGGTCATGGATTCATGACACTTTCCTTATGAGGAAAGCGGTATTGATATACCTACCGGTTGGAAATCTTTGGGAGATTCAACGAGTCGGTTTGTGTGGTGTTGATCTTGGAATCACACCATTGGTCGTTGATTTGTCAATCATCATTCTCCGTTGAGTGAGAATATTGAGGATTGACAGTTAAGATTGGGACTATTGGGTAGGATTGGTGATACCCGAGTCGATTGCATTGAGTATGCAGATAGTATTGGTGCTTAGGCATGTATGCCGGTGTGTGTATACGAATGCCAGTATTTTCTTGGTACTCGTCGAGCATCGGTTAGTATGCTTTGACGAATGAATCTCCGGTGAGAGATTGAGGCACCTTGAGATTGGTAATCTCAAAGACACGATGTATTCTGAAGAATGATCGTGAGGTCTGGTTGAGTCCCTTGAGGAGGGATTGTCGTGTGTTGATGCCATGGTAATTCATTTCTGAGTAATTTGATAACATCCCTATGTTAGGATCGTTGAATTCTAGGGTAAACGAGGGATGACCATGATTCGGATTTGTTAGGTGTCGTGGTTGACACGTGTGACGGAAATGCAATTGATTTTCTTGCATGTCCTTTTTTGGAACTTGAGACCTTGTGGAGTCTCGACGTTGTGTTTGGACCAAGATGTGATTTCTTGGAACATACGGACGTGGACATCTTTGGAGATGTGTTTTGTGTTGATCGGTGGCCGTGAGTTGCCTGATCCATGTTGCAAAGTGGTGCAACTACTCCTTGATGGAGATGAAATTGGAGAGCGAAAACCGGATTTAGTATAATTATACTAGTGTACTGGTGGTTTCCTTGGTATAATGTATGTTTAACATCGTAGGCTAAATCGTAGAGATATCATTGAGGCGATATCTATTTTGGGAATCACGAATGATTCGTTCGATTAGCAGTTATGGTTCGCTGACTGCTTTTGAGATGGTTAGCATCGAGGAATGCTGACGTCTTTCTTTGAGATTATGATGGCTTGGGAGGTTTACTCCATTCCAGGTTTTGGTGCGAGGTCTGTGTCCTCGCGGTGGGTGTGTCGTTCATGTTATGTTCATGATTCGACGATGTATATCCCTCAGGATTGTGTGGTCTCGGCGTTACGTGGAGTACGCCGTGCAAATTTCGAGGATGAAATTTTATTAGTGGAGGATAATTGTGATGCCCGGAAATTATTGGTGTAAACCCCTGTGTGGTATTAATCCTTAATGGATTATAATTATGGCAATTATGAATTAATTACGGTATTGGGACTCCCGAGGATTTTTAAATCCGGTATTTGGAGTCGTTGGATCCAAGAGATGAGATTGTATTCTCATCGTGGTGATAACCTTGGAATTTGGTCTTTGGTAGGATCTGGGGTCCGGAGTGCCTTGTACTGGGGCTGGTAATTAAAATTGAGGTTGGAGAGATATTTATTGAAAACAGATGATATTTAATGAACCATGATGTATTTGTGGAAGTATTGGTATTTTGGAGCCTTGATACTATATATATCAAGTGGACTCGGTATTCCGTCATTGCACGGAATCTCTCCTCTCTCCTCCCTCTCTCTTCGCGCTCCATCTCCTCCCCCAAAACCCCTCGTTTCTTCCTTTGAAGAAAATGGCTGGAAGCTTGGTTTGGGAGCCAGATTTCTCGAAGAAAAGTTTGTAATCTCCTTCCCCTCGCATTTACCTTCGATTTGATTATAGTACTGTTGGTTTTGGTTAAGTTTTGGGTTAGTTATGGAAATTGGGGATTTTTGATAAAAATCCAAAGTTGTATTTTTGGTGTTCTTATTGACTTTAAATGGAGTATAGGTGGTGTTGAAGGTGTATGGGGTATTAGTTTTGAGTTTGGGTGTGAAAAACACCATGGAAGCTCGAGTTTTTCGGAACATCGCAGGTTGCGATCGATCGCGGCTTGGCGCCGATCGATCGCGGCGAAATTCTGAAAATTTAAGAAGATGTACAGTGCTGGCGATCGATCGCGAGTGGGTTGGCAATCGATCGCGGCTCGTAGGAAGGAGTTTTTTTCAAAAAATTTGCAAAATGTCGGGATTTTGGAGTCGAGGTTTAATTAGCCAATTTTCAGGGCAATGTCTACATTCCAATGGGAGTGTTATACCTTTAAAATGGAATGGTTGGAGCAAAATTTTAATAAAGATTGGAATGCTCGATTTAATAATTTGTTACTCTTGAACTTGTAAAATGGAATATTTTGGGTATTATGCATGCTTAGCCGGAGTCTTTTAAAATGGTTAATCGTCATGGATTGACGATGGGTTTAGAGGTTTGTGAACGTGCTTTGGCACGTGGTTGCATGCTTGTAATTGATTATGAATTATTTATGTGTTAGCACATAATTCATTGGATCATGAGACTAGGGCAAGGTTGGACTCGGTACGTATAACGTAAGAGCATAGCCTTTTATATTATTGCAATTGTTGAATGCATGGCATATTATGTTTGCAATAAATGGATAGATATTGGGAATTATATGGTGCCGCTTTTGAGCGAGCAACGATTGGGATGATGTCGCTGTTGAGCGGACATCGGTTATAACTCCGCCGCTGTTGAGCGGACATCGGTTAAAACTCCGTCGCTGTTGAGCGTGCGTGAGATTACAATGCCGCTATTGTAGAGCGAGCGATGAAGTAGAACTATGGATCTATTAGTGAGATATATGTAATATCTGTAATCATTGTTTAAATGATTTGATTTTATTGATTATGGTATCAGTATATGGGGAACGGATTTGTTAATCAATGTAATGGTTAACTGGCTTTTGGGAATTTGATGATTTCGGTTATTTTGAGAACATGAACAACACAGGGGATCCCGGATGAGGATGATGCCATCTAGGGAGTGTCTTTTAATATTCATAGCCTTGACATTATGTAAATTATGAATTGTAATATTGTGCTTATTGGATTGGTGATATTGGTATGCTCACCCCGTGTGGGGTTGTCTCTGTTAGGGCAGGTGAATAGGTACATCAATGGCTTTGGGGTTGAGCTCGAGCTGTTGATTGGAGGTACTTCCAGGACTGAAGCGCCAGAGCTGGTATTGAGCATGATACTTTATACATTAGATACACGTATACTTATTCGATGCTCGAATGTGAGCACTATTATGTGTATATGGGTTGTATAAAGAAGGCAATGGCCTTTATCTTTTCAATTATGCGTTGCATGCAATTAATTAGGGATTGCAAAATGATTTGAGAGCATGTTAGTGTATGTATAAAGGTGCATGTTATATTTATGGACTATGTTGGGAGAAAGTTAGACATTATATGGAATAATGTAAGAAATTTTATAGATGGTATTTCATACTAGGGTTGCATGTAGCCTTTTTCCCTCTGATAACATGATTGTATGCACTAATGTCATGGATTAATACACTAATAAAAGGTTTAGGGCACGGAGGTCCTTACAGATTATGTGCCGATTTAGGTGTCGTGATACAATTATTGGCTATTATATGATTTTAAAACTATGAATTGTATATTTATCACTATTTTGGAAATGATTTAAAAAATTTGAATTGCATTTTTATCACCGGTTATAAAAGTTTCCCACATGAGCATACACGGACCCCATGGACAACAATGGAATGCTCTCACAATGTATATGACTTTGACATCCCAAACCACACTGATATTTTTGTTTACATACATTTTTCTATTAACTATATTAAAATACTTGAAAAATCAAAACTATGCTTTTATCAGTTAAAATAGGGCTCTATATGTTTTATTGTTCTGTATTTCGTGATTCTTAATAACTAAGAACGAATAAAAAATTCATTTCTTGGGATACAATATGTGAGGCCCTAGAATTTCATTAAGGTCGATAACGAGATTACGGACCTTGAACGGTTTTATAATTTGTCCATAATTGAAATTTAAAATAAAAAGTCAAATTAAATGTTCGATTTTCAATTTTGATTGCCGGAATTATGTTGGTGGAACTGGTCTTGTCAATTTAGAAAAAATAAAAATAAAAATTTTCAACTCGTTTTCCACTGTATATAGTTAACTCTAATCAATTTGCATAATAATAACGATTAGGAGTTAAGAGCCTCACATAATGATTATCTTGCTTTGAAAACGATAAAAACATAGCGATTCAGCTGTTGTATGGTTTAAAAGATTTGAGATGCGCCGTTACTACTGACCTACATCTGATATCAGAGTCAATATCACGTGTTTGATTTTCATAGATTGCAAGGAGTGCTTATCGAGATGATCACTGGAAGACAATAAAACCAATGTTAGAAAAATGATCGAAATATTGTGTTTGTGGTGTTTTATAGTTTAAAATATTTGAATTGCACCGTTATGATGAGCTATAAATTTTGGTGAAACCGTGAATATGTATAGAGTTAAACTCTAAATTCCGACTCATATCGGGAATAAAACTAAATTCTATAAGTGGCGCACCGTTATGATGAGCTATGAATTTTGGTGAAACCGTGAATATGTATAGAGTTAAACTCTAAATTCCGACTCATATCGGGAATAAAACTAAATTCTATAAGTGGCGGTTGAGAAAAAAAAAAAGAATAATTAATTAAATTCACGTAAATGTTACGAATGATAAAAGATTTGTCGACGACTTTAATAATGTGATGTGTATAGTTAAAATTTGCTATTTTTGGGCACTGGAAAAATACTTAGGTGACGATTCTATACTATTTTTAGCAATTTGTTCGCTGTATATGATAATAAGCATGCGTCAAAGCGTAGAACTGATCAATTCTTTTGATGGAAGGAATAGCCAATTACAATATATTATATTTTTGGGCCCGCAATTTCTATATTTTATATATAAACAATTGTCTTAAAGCCAAAATATGTAATTTAATTAATATCTTAGAAACATTATGGGCATTGTTTCGTTGCTCCTCAGATAATAAAAAAATTAAAATAGAAAAATATAAAATTGATCTTGTAGATGTGGAGTGTAATAATTGTCTGTGCTTGGAGAGCGATCGAAGCATAACATTTGGGACTGCTCTACGGTTTAAAGATTAGAATTGCATTGTTACCACAAACTTTAACTTTTGTTAAAACGTCAAACGCGACAAAAACTTAATACTACAATTGATATAAGAGTCAATGTCAAGTAGTGCAATTATTGGGAGAGATATTGTTAGAGTGCAATAATTGTCCATATGTGGAGAGCGATCGCTGCGGGGCGCTTGGGCTGCTCTACTGTTTAAAATTAGAATTGCACTGTTACTATCAGCTATAGTTTTTGGTAACGCGGCAAACACTTGATCTTACACCAAATTGGTTTATATTGGTTTTTGGTGTTTAATTAGTCAAAATTATATCTTAATATAATAATTTGACATCTTTTGTAATTTTACTCATTTTCCCGAGAAGGGTTGACACGGTGCCGTATATATCAGTAGTATTTGGTGCTATGTTAGCAATACTCAATGCTATGTCAATATTCCAACGAAAAAGACTAAAAATAAAAGAAGGAATCAATTTATTTTACTAAGAATTAATTTGTTCCATTAGACAACCAAAAGTCATTGTAGGCCAATTTGCAGGTCCGATTTGTTTTTTCCCCAAATTAAATTAATTAATGTTTTGGGAAAATTAGAAATAACTCTCTAAACTCAAGTTTAACTTGTTCTTTACTCCTCACCTAAATTTTTTTCAAAGATTCCTACCCATTTTCCTCTTTACATTTCTAATTACTCCATGGAGAGAGAAACTTTTTAAAATAATACCAAATCACCCTTATATTTAAGATTTTGGCATGTTATTTTAAGCATATTTTACGTATTTTAAGCCGCAATCTATAAAATGGTATCAGAACCTAGGTTTATTACAAATACTAAAATAATATTTTAAATAAAATATTATCCTTTAACGAGGGAGACAATACAAGAGAATATGGATCCGAACGAATGTTCGAAGTGATACTCATACAAGGTAATGGAAAGAATCAACATGGAAGCTCTACGTGATCTTGTTGATTCGTTTGTGGGATTGAATCTCATAAGCTTTAAAACAAATCAAGTTGGCGAAATTCCTCAACTTCCACCACAAGAGAGTTTTGGGTCAAACAATTCACCACTCGATGGAGATCAAAGAATGCCCCCACCAAGATGATTTTATCGCTGGAGCAAACTTAGATCCCCCAGTTGGAACAAGGAGTTGTTCCCACAGTCCATACATACACCTAACGTCTTACGGGAAATCTCAGTTAGATACATCCATACGAACTAATGCTCAACATGGATATCTTGGATTTAAAAAATCGAGAAGTTCTTATTGATGAATGAGCTTCAGCAATGAGAATAGCAGCATAAACGTTTGATCTAAACAAATAAGGATTAATATTACTCCTTAATATGAGTCTGGAAGGATAATCCAAAATGCCTGGGAACTCTCTGACCCGGGTACCAAGGAACAAATTCTAGCCGGAGAGTAGCCGGAGAGTCCATGAAAGAAATTGTGGACAAAATGGCTAAATTCTTTAAAATATGTTTAATTGGAGTTGGTTACTTCGAAGGAATGAAGCACGAGAAGGCGAAAAAATATAGACAAGCTCTATATAGCCTGGAACTACATGATATCTGTTATGTAGAAGAGTACATCAACCTCTTCACAGAGTATATATGAAAGGCAAAGATGACATAAAAGAATGCAACCGGGCTGTTCTTTGCCAAAATATCGAGTCCATGGAGAGAAATGCTTATCGAGGAATATACATCGCAAGAAATGGAGACGGTGGCCAGGAGAATGTCATTTCTTAAAATGAAGCTTGCGGAGTGGTGCTTTCAATCGAAACTCCAAAAGAACTACAAGAAGCTAAGAGGGATAAACAAAATAGCTCATCTTTGTTGTACGGGGAATGATATCCCTACAATCATTGGAAACTACCCCAAAGGCGAAAGATGGACAACACAGAAGTCATTCTTATGCCCGACGAAGTAGTTCGAGAAGAAGAGAGTCTTCACGGAGACCTAGGAAGTCCTGGTTAAAGCAGGAAGCCCAAAGTTACAGATCAGGGCAAAGATCATGACCAACAAGGAGTAGAACCTCGTCAAAGGGTTCTAATCAAGCAAGTTCTAGCATAGCATCGACGAAGAGGACTTTCAGACACACTCATACTCGTGTGAATGAAAGTTTTAAATATTGTAACTGCTGTACATGCGAATCAAGAGGAAATATCTCTACAGATTGTCCAGAAAAACCAAAATCGAGGAGTAAGACAGTTCGAGCATATCAAGGAGTTCGAGAATGCTGTTTATTTCAGAATTTGGTGCAGGTATATCAGTTTGAGGATATTCTCTCATACGAAAGCATCTATGAAGAATAGATTTATTCTGATAATGGATGTAAATCCAGTTCAGAATCAGAGTGAATGAGTGTTCCTTCAACACATGATCAGAGAAGAGCCGTCGAAATTTTTCTCTCATACCACTGTTTCTCATAAAACTCTTATGAAGATCATGAAGGAAGAGTTAAAACTTCAGATGTATGATGAATTTACAATTGGAGCATTGGAAAAAGCCATGGATATGATTGATTGTAGAAGCAGGAAGCATCAGATTATCCATAAGGTAACAACAGGTGAACTTGCGATCCCGATGGAATTCACGGGAAACGAAATTGATATGCAGTTAACCCCTACAGAGAAATTCAGGAGATTAAGAACAAGGTTAATAGAGAAGTTGCTAATACGCTCTCATGGATTCATATTGGAGCAATTAGAGTTATCATCAAAGAAACTTTCAAGGAAGGAATTAATTTTCCACTTAGTCTGTCAATCTTTGACAAGAGAATCCTGAACCTTAAAGATTCTTGTTTGTGAGCAGTCGCAGTAAATATGCTGGAAAAATGGCCTTCAACTTTCCAGAATAGCATACAATTTGGGAGATCGAGACTTCAACAAGGTTCTTACTCTTCATCAAGATTTTAAAAGAAGTGATTTGATGAAAGAATGGAACAGGTCTTACTCGATTACCTACAAGATGTCTTATGCGCTCTCGAATACTCATAATTCAGAAGTATTCTTGAGAAATGAATTCATCAAAGTCCCCAGAATCTTCAAAGATTTAGCAAAAATAGTGTTGCTGGATATTATTAATACTCCGATGATTGGAGAGATTGACACGAGACCAGCTTATTTTGAACAGAAGCAGGAGCCTTATGATCGAGCCAAGAATAATGTCTTTCCAACAGGATATGTTGATTAGTAACTATCCCGGGGGAAAAATAGAAAGCCGTCTCGAGCAGGATTAAGAAAATCCCTGATGTATTCAAAACAACAAGAATACTAAAATACCCAGAAAGCTGGAGAGAAGTGCAGATAATCTTCGACATTACTGAGAAGAACAATATCTTCCCTTGTGATGTCTCATATTATTTGCAACAACCTACAATTGGCAGGTATCAAGGAAACCTTCAAATTGGTGAAATTTATCTAACAATTGCAGGGAGTGCATGCATGATCCTAGAACAGCTTATTCTTGGGATTGAGTTTCTTGAGGAACACAAACCTTGGGAAAGATTGCAGAATGGAATGGAATTCACCGTGGATGGGAAAAGATACAGAATCTGATGAACACCAGTCCATTCTCAATATACATCTCAGTCGGGTTGTTATACGAGAAATATCGAGCATAATATATTGCAGCCTATATTGATTCAGGAGCTGGAATATGCACTGTCAAACGAGACATCTTCCCTAAAGAAGTTGGTGAGAAATTACCAGCCATTGCCGGAAGAGATTTTTCCAAGCGGATTCTTATTCTTAATGAAGGAGTCCAGGCGACGGAAATAATAATCGGAGGAGCAGGCGTATCTCATGGTACAAAGTCAAGACTCCACCTATTTATTTTCATGATACATGAGCTGATCTGCTGCTAAGAGACAATTTCCTACAGACATTCAAGCGGTTTACACAGGAGAACGAGACAATGAGGCTTATTTTCAAACCCCTTGTGATCATAAGAGTATTGTCCACAACTAAGGGAGACGTTCCACAGAAATTTCTCCATTAGTTTTCACAGCAAGCATGGTGATGAAGGAAAACTTCGACACCCAAAGATAAAGGATCAGCAAAAATTTTGTAAAGCAATCCTTCAGTTCGACAACAGTGTCCCAGTGAAAAGGATTCTCAAACTTTTGACTGGGTTAATACTATGTCTTTCAGAAAGCATGATGAGAAAGAAGTTACTCCAGAAACCATGTTATTATTGAATAAGGCATTACAAGGTGAAGATCCACAACCTGAAACTACCCTCGAAGAGCAAATCACTCTAGAAGATGTGAAAATGAAGATTCAGAGGAACTACAACGACGATCCCATGGCATGGTGGAACAAGAATGAGCTCAAAGCTACTTTGAAGGTGAAAGCCGGAAGAGAAAATGAGTTTGTCAGCTTCAAACCAATCCCCATGAATATGGAAGATCGGATGTGCATGCAGATAATATTTAAGGAACATCTGGACCTTAAGTTAATTTCAGCAGATGTTTCTCCATATAGCAGTCCAATATTTCTTGTTCGGAATCACGGTGAAGTTAAACGAGGAAAGAAAAGATTGGTGATCAACTATAAAGGGATCAACAAAATCTTAGAGTTCGATGTATATTTTATCCTAAGCAGAGAACATTTGGTAAATAGCATCAAGAATGCCAAAGTGTTTTCTAAGTTTGATTACAAGTCTGAGTTCTACCAGATTAAGATGGAGGAAGCTAGCAGAAAGTTCACAGCATTCTCCACACTGCAAGGACACTATATTTGGAATATTATGCCAATAGGATTGGCAAATGCTCTCCAGATATATCAAAGGAAGATGGATAATCTTTTCAAGGATTACTTCAGCTTCATGTTCGTGTATATTGACGGAATCCTCATTGCGTCAAGAAACATGAAAGAGCATCATAAACATTTGGAGATCTTTTCAGATGTTTGTTACAAGAAAGGACTAGTGCTCTCCGAAAGGAAGACAATGATTTGTCACAAGATAGATCTAGTTCCTTGGTATTGAGATCGACGAGTTTGGAATCATCTTGCAGAATCATATTGTTGAAAAAGTGCAAGGATATTTGGATGATATCAAGGATTTAAAGCAACTTCATAGTTTCTGGGAGTTGTTAATTTTGCTGGAATGTTCATCAACAACCTAGTAAGCTACATGAAGGTGTCTAGTCCACTACTCAAGAAATATGTTAAGTTCGAGTGGAATGAATATCACAAGCAAGCTGTCAAACAACTTAAAGAAGTTTGCAGGCAACTACCAAATCATGCAATTCCAAAGGACGAGGATGAACTGGTATTATACACAGATGCCAGTGATCATTGGCGGGATGCCGTCCTTATGAAAGCCACACCAGATGGAGAATTGTCATGCAGATATTGCAGCGGTCTATTTGACAGCAGTGAAATTGTCAAATGGCACATCAACGAGAAGGAATTCTTTGCAATTCGAAAGGCTTTTAAAAAATGGCCACTATTTTCACTTGCAAAGAAAATTATCTTGAAAATAGATAATAATAGTGTTAGGTCTTTTCTAAAAAAATAAAATTGAATCAGAACCAGAAAAAGGCTAGACTGTTAAGATGGCAAGCTGAATGCCAATATTATGATTATGATATTGTCATTGTGAAATCTGATAAAAATGTTCTTACAGATTTTTTAACAAGAGATGGATGAGAGTGAAGCCAATTTCATCATAACGAGATCAAAGCACATCAGAGAAAGTCTGGAGGAGCTAGACATAAATATCAACAACCTTGTGATTAATGCTCAGGTCGCGGGTCAAGTTCATCAACTGGATCTCACGAAGATCCAACATGCTATAAAGGCTACTATGCAGGATCACACCTGTTTATGAGATATTCTTTATATTCCCCTCCGACGGGATGTTTCATCAACTTGTGTGGGGGATTCAAGTACCACCACTACAAGTCCTAGTATTGATCCCTTTGAGGAAGAAATAGAAGGAAAAATTGATTCCTAGGTATCCAGAATATCTGAAGAATCAAGCCAACCCAGCACCTCAGAGATTACTGAGGGAGAGATTAATCTTAGGCCATTAGCATGAAAGTCTAAGGTTAATACTAACGAGATTAAAGTTTTCCCTTTGCACGAATACTAGAAAACATGGGAGAAACTCTATACAAGAGTGGGTGTAATTCCTGAAAAAATAACAGCTGGTTGGTCAGGAAAATACCCAAGGATGTGGATGCATCCTGGTGTACAAGAAAGTGTCCGCGAATGGTTCGACTTTGGCTACCTAGCCTCAGTTTTCACCACAACATCGAGTTTTCCAGAAATTACAAAGTTACCGGAATGGATCTACGAGGGAATGTATGACTCATGGCAAAAGAACCATACACTCGGAAGAAGATATGTTCTGGAGCTGAAATTCTTAACTGCAACACCAGAAATTACAGGAAAAACCTTCATCCCAGCTTCAATTTCATAAAGCTGCAAAGACCAAACTGGAAGACGATGGATAAGATTAAGCCACCGCCCGAAAGAACTATACTAGCTTCACCGCTCAAAGAAGACGACATCACTACCAGAAGAGCCTGGTGATTATGTGTATGTCTCACTCAGATGGACAAAGTCAAGTATCCATTCAAAATATTCTAGAAAACAGCGAATGGATCCTTTATGGTGAACTCTATAACTAGCCATACCACGAAATTTTGCAAGGAAATGTTCGAAAAGAAAAGGCAGGTATTGTGGGATAACAAGATTCCGGAGACCAAAGACACATCCCGGAAGTTCTGCAACATGGCTCACTTTGGAAGATGGCAGGACACATCTGCGCAAGCTGCCCAGAGCAAAAGAAGCCACTGTTCGGGAAAGAATTCCCTGTCAAAGGGACCAGAAGAAAGAGGATAGAGTGGGACCAAGAAAACATGGAAGATTCCCACAAGGACCGCAAAAGCCAAATTTCTAATGACCACATGGAGACATGAGTCATGTGACTTTGACGAGGACCACTACCATTATCAAAAGAAACCAAAATGGTAGGACCACTAACGTGAAAATTTGGCACACTCAGACAAAGATGTCAGACCATGAGACAAAGGTGCACTCACGGGCGCACTTAACATTCAACAAGAGTTTAGAATCCGCATTTGAAGTTCGGATTCATGCATATATATGGCGAGGCATTGAGGAAGCTAAGGATGTCAGAAATTCTCCATAGTTTTCTCACAAATAAATATTGTAGTCTCCAAGTTGTAAACATATCATCTTTCATAGCCTGGTAATTTCCTTTTCTGTCTGTGTAATATTTCAGTTTGTATATGTGTTTCGAGCCCAGCCTCATTATATGAGACGCTAAACAAGTTAGTCTCCTCCCAGGAGGAGATGTATTAACGTAATAAATATTTTAAGTATTTCAGAATAAAAGGAAGACTCTTGCCCATCTATCTCTCAGATTTCTTTAAGATCTTTTTATATCTTGTTATACTCAATGTCTTAAGGTACAAAACGAATTAAGGTTGTGCTGTGAGATTTCTGAAGGAGTTGGATAACTTGCAGACTAACATCGCCTCATGGGCTGATGTTGAATGGTGATGATCCATTCATAAAACAGTCTGGCGGCAATAACTTTTCGACTGGTGAATTTGCAACGCACCTCACTCGGTGCCGTTATGATAAAAAATGTATAAACCTTTTTGTCAAAATTTTATTGTAATACGGAAGCGAGATGTGCATGTGATAATTTAAGCAATTTTCTTAAATAAAGGGTAAAATGGTATGGAAAGATAAAGAAAGTGAGAAGAAGATAAAACTAGATAGCTATCTTAAAATTATTTTAAGTTGGGAGGAATCTTAAAATTGAAAGTAGGTATGTGAATTTTATTGTAAGCAGCCCTTAGGTTTTTTTGAACATAATTTTCATATGATAACTTTTTTAAAAATTAGTAGTTCCATATTTTTTAAAACAAAAATATAAAGTTCATGTTATATAATCAACTAAATTGTCAACTTGATGCAGTAGACGATGTCATCTCCTGACCATATTCTCTTCAAGGTATATGTATAATATGACGTACAAATTTTGAAAAAAAAGAGAGATCATTACCAGTCCACACGTAATTTCAAATCATCGAAGAACTTCAATAAAATATCTCTTCTATATGACAATAATTAAATTTCAATTTATGTAGCAGATATAATCTTTTACCAATTTAATGAAGCAAATAAAAGTTATTATTTGATGTACTTATATATGTATATATATAGACACACACACATATACGTATATACATAAATATGCATAATGCACCCTAGATGATTTTTTGATGCAACCCATAATTGTGGTATCTCGCGACACTTGTTCATCTTTTGTAAAAAAAATAAAAAAATAAAAGGACACGTGTCGCGAGATGTCACCTCTAAAGACATCGCTCTTAAGAGTGTCATTATTGTAACACCATAAGGGGTGATACATGCAGAGGCATAGCCAGGAATTTACAATTGGGGGCTGAGAATAAAAAAAATAAACGTTATTTAATATGTGTAATTTATATTAAAAATGGTAAAAAAATTCACTGTTTTTGTATGAAAATAATATATTATTTTCCATAATTATTTGTATAAACACCTAATTCGCATACTCATAATTATTTATTATTTAATAGTATATTTCTGCACATCCATAAGTTTTAGTCGTCACTTCATTCGCAATCTTTTGTAAACACTTAATAATTCATTTAATCCAAAATTTTAAATTATTATATACAAGGGAGCTTAAGTTTAGATAGAAAAATTTGTACAATTTTTTTTTTAAAAAGAAATACTTTTATATTAAAAATGATATTTTTGGGGGAAATATATATATATATATATATATATATATATATATATATATATATATGATGTGATCCGTTATTTTACGTGTTTGGTAGAATTAGGTGTTTACGAAAAATAAAAGGAATACACCAAGATTTTTTACGTGGAAAACCCTCGAATTGAGAGAAAAATCACGGGACCTAGTCCAGTATAAAGCTCCACTATAAATATTGATGATGTACAGGACTCTCTAGACACAAAAAATAATTGTTCAATGACTTACACAAACTGTTTATAAAAATAACAAAAAAGACCGAACAGACATAAATTTGCTCTCTTCGGAGTCTTTTTGCCCAGAAAATTCCAACCCCTTCTGTGATGACATCCGCGGGTATTTATAGGACTATTCCTAGTGATTGACTCGCGGGAGATCCGGAACACGATGTCCTCTGATCGTGGCTTAACTGGAGCCCCACACGTACGAGAAATCCGCGCCCCATTATTGCACGTTCATTCACGCCGGTTAATTTGTTAGTTATTCCCGGGTCTTCCGCTAATCTTTGACCAGAAAACCGAGGAGGGTTAGAGCTGCTCGGTAAAACCCTGCTCAGTGCTTTCCGTTCGGTGCACTATGTTCGGTATATGTCTTTGTTCGGCCCTTGAGGGATTTTACCCGAGGAGGTCAATATGTCATATGACATCACCTCACCCCCCTAAAGTAAAGCAAGACGAGACCTTTGAAGTCTTGTTTTATTGTCTTCGGGTAAAATCCCAAACTTGACCTGCTCGGGATATTTTTGCCGCCCTTTTTTCCCGCCCAAATATTAAAAGATATTTTAAATGCCGCGCGACGTTTCGTTTCCCGAGGCTGCTTTATAACCGTCCATTCCCTTATTTTTGGACGGTAAGGATTAAATGACTGTTCACATGGTCCCCGCTATAAATACCCCTCCATTTTCTTCATTTGTTTTTACTTTACTGCATTTTGCTTCCGAGCTAGCACCAGACGGTCGAACAACTTGTCTCACCAGTTCCCTTCTTTTTAATCACTTAAGTATGGTTTCTTCCTCAGCCGATTCTTCACTGCAAGCTATAGATAGGTTTACCGAAGGAGATGCTCTTAGCCCTTCTCCTCAAGCCTCTTCCTCTTTCGATAGTGACAAAACCCTAAGCTCTTCTGCTGCGTCGGCTGCTCATAAACAAGAGCAGAAACGTGCTACGGAGCGAGATTTGGTTAAAGCCAGGGTTCCTTGGTTCGAGATATTCGAGTCTGAGGTTAAATTGCCTCAGCAACTTATCAATATCCGAACTAAATGGGGGATTTCCGAGGGGACTTCTATTATTGCTCCCCCTTCTGGATCTCGTCCCCACTTACCCCCTAAGGGGTATTTTCCTTTCTATATAGACCAACTCCGAGGAGGGCTCCGTTTTCCCGTCCCTTCTTTCTTTATTGAAGTGGCCTCCTACTTTTGCGTTTCCCTTAGTCAATTATTTCCCAATAGCTATAGGTTATTAGCAGGCTTCTTCATAGTTCTTTCTTATATGAGTTTTACCCCTACTCCCGAGCTTTTTCATTGTTTCTTCCAACTGAACAAGAAAGAGATCGGGCTTTTTTACTTTTCCTCAAGGACAGGGGTTGGCTTCCTCAAAAAATACCCCTCGTCTATAAAAAATTGGAAAAACTCTTACTTCTTTGCTCGTCCCCTCCAGCCTTGGGATTGCCCTATGGAGTGGAGGGAAAGGCTCCCGAGGGGGAAATCAATCAAGGGTCACCTTGAGGAGGAACCGTATTTGTCGGTTCGTCGTGCACTTGGCGATCAGTGTTATAATTTGATGGAGCTGATTGACGACGGACTGCTATACTTGTTCCAATTGAGCCCCAAGGGTGTATCCTTGAAAATGTCCCTCGGTGAGTGCTTTCCAAGTAATCTTCTTCGTTTTACTTTTAACTTATCATGTTCGGACTAATATTTCTCTGCTCTTTTCAGAAACAAAAATGATGAAGACAATGATAGCCGAGAAGCTAAGGGAGAAGAGCCAAAAGGGCCAAACTTCTAAGGCTGCTGCTATTCCTGCACCTCCCCCTTCTATTGAGATTTTGACTCCTTCTGAGGAGAAGGCTTCACCTGAGAAGACTCATGCTCTTCATCGCAAGAGGAAGACTACTCCCGAAGGTCCAAGTTCCTCGCCCCAAGCACCTCCTACTAAAAAAACTTCTTCTTCCCTCATCCCTTCCGAACCTCGAGCCTCTTCTCAACCCGCTCTTGGTGTATCTCGACCTTCTTCGAGATACCATATCCCTTCGTGGACGTACTCCCCTACTGTTCCACTACTGAAAAAACCCGATCCCAAAGCCTCCCATTCCATGCTGTGCTATACCCCCAACCCTGCTGATCGAAAATACCTCGGGGAGCTGGCCTTCAGCAACTTGGTGAACGACTTCTCCTCCTCCTTTACCCAGGTAAATGTTTATGCCCATTAATTTGTTCCGTTTGTCTTCTTTCAATACCTTCATTTGTTATTTTAATTTTATATATGATCTGATGCAGGCCCACATGATGGCGGGTGAACTTCTCACTCGTTTTCATTCAGTTCGATTGGCTGATGGGCAAAATCAGAAGCGCATCCGGCAGTTAGAGGGTATGGGTGAGGAGTTGAAGAAAACGGTGAGCCTTTTAGAGGAGCGGCACTCGGCCCTGGTATCGGCTCGGGACAAGGCAGAGCAGGTCCTGGCAGAGGAGCGGACAAAGTTTACTGCTCTGGAAGATGCTAACTCTTCTTTGTCAGAGCAGTATAAAGCCCTGGCTGAGCAACATCAAGCTGTCTCCGAGCAGCTGGCTCAGGAGAAATCTTCCACAGCTGCTCGTGCGGAAGAACTATGGCTTTCGAAGAAAGCAGACTTTTTGAAGTCTCCAGAGTATAGCAGCATGGTGGCTGACCGTGCTTACAAGTTCTTTGATCATGGCTTTGAAGCATGTGTCAATCAATTTGGATCTCAGGGCTATCCGCCCGAAGGAGCTTCCAAAGATTTCCTTGATGTTAATGCTGCTCTGGAGAGCCTCCCCGAGGAATTATTCCAGCCATAGAATAGAGCTTTTATCTTTTATTGTACTTCTTTCTTTTTTATTAATGAAATCATTTGCTTGTATCTTGGAACAAACTCGCTACCCCGAGCGCAAACACTTAGGCAATTTTAGGTTTAAAACGTGGACTAAACATCCCGATCCCACGAGTAAACAACTAAAATTCCGAACAGCTCGCTACCCCGAGCACAAACACTTAGGCAATTTTAGGTTTAAAACGTGGACCAAACATCCCGATCCCACGAGTAAACAACTAAAATTCCGAACAGCTCGCTACCCCGAGCACAAACACTTAGGCAATTTTAGGTTTAAAACGTGGACCAAACATCCCGATCCCACGAGTAAACAACTAAAATTCCGAACAGCTCGCTACCCCGAGCACAAACACTTAGGCAATTTTAGGTTTAAAACGTGGACCAAACATCCCGATCCCACGAGTAAACAACTAAAATTCCGAACAGCTCGCTACCCCGAGCACAAACACTTAGGCAATTTTAGGTTTAAAACGTGGACCAAACATCCCGATCCCACGAGTAAACAACTAAAATTCCGAACAGCTCGCTACCCCGAGCACAAACACTTAGGCAATTTTAGGTTTAAAACGTGGACAAAACATCCCGATCCCACGAGTAAACAACTAAAATTCCGAACAGCTCGCTACCCCGAGCACAAACACTTAGGCAATTTTAGGTTTAAAACGTGGACCAAACATCACGATCCCACGAGTCAACCGATGATAATGTAATGTTTAAAACGTGGACCAAACATCCCGATCCCACGAGTAAACCGATGATAATGTAATGTTTAAACGTGGACCAAACATCCCAATCCCACGAGTAAACCGATGATAATGTAATGTTTAAACGTGGACCAAACATCCCAATCCCACGAGTAAACCGATGATAATGTAATGTTTAAACGTGGACCAAACATCCCGATCCCACGAGTAAACAACTAAAATTCCAAACAAACTCGATGAATCAAATACTTTCATTTTATTACTACTGAATTCATAAAACAATAAAAAAAAGAAAGATTACACAAAATACTTCTTCAGGTTATGAATGTTCCAAGGTCTTACCAATTTCCGACCTTCATGATCTTCCAGCCTGTATGCTCCTCTTCCGATTACTTCCTTAATTTTGTAAGGACCTTCCCATTTGGGTGCCAACTTTTTCACCTCCCCAGCAGGATTTGTTCTTCGTAACACTAAATCACCAACTTGAAATGTTCTTGATCGAACCCTTCGGTTATAGGCGTTGGTAATCCTTACTTTATATAGCTCTGTTCTTGCTACAGCCTGTTCTCTTAGCTGATCAATCTCATCCAACTCTTGCATTCTCTTAACCTCGTTCTGCTCTGGATCATAACATTGTACGCGGAGAGACTCAATCCCAATTTCTGCTGGAATGAGGGCCTCCGAACCGTATACTAGACTATACGGAGTTTCCCCTGTAGATACCCGAGGAGTTGTTCGATATGCCCACAAGACTCCAGGTAGTTCATTTACCCATTCTCCTCGGGCCCCTTCCAGCTTCGTCTTAATCCCATGTAATAGAATACGGTTAATAACGTCGACTTGTCCATTTGATTGTGGATAGGCTACTGACGTGAATATTTGCTTAATTTTCATCTCTTCGCACCACTCCTGTATTTTCTTTCCCTGAAATTGCCTTCCATTATCCGAAATAATTCTTCTCGGTATTCCGAACCGACATACTATGCTCCTCCATAAGAATTTGATGACTTCCTCCTCAGTTATTTTTGCTAAAGGCTCGGCTTCCACCCATTTCGTAAAGTATTCCACTGCTACTAGGAGGAATTTTCTTTGCCCCGTGGCAAGGGGAAAAGGTCCGACGATGTCCATCCCCCATTGATCAAAGGGACAGGAAGTGATACTGCTATTTAAGACCTCTGCGGGTATGTGAGATAAATTTGCATGTTTCTGGCAATTGTTACATTTTTTAACAATTCCTTCGGCATTTTCTCTCATACTGGGCCAATCCTGCCCGAAGGGCTTTCTGATATAACATATTACTTCCCGAATGATTCCCACAACAGCCTTCGTGAATTTTCTTTAGTAGATGTTCTCCTTCTTGCGTTGATGTGCATTGCAAGAAAGAAGCTGAAAATCCCCTTTTGAACAATTTGCCCTCTGTTAACACAAAACGCCTCTCCATTCTCTTCACCCGAGCAGCTTCCTTTGGATCTAACGGCAACACCCTATTTTTCAAGAATTTAATGATATGCTCCCGCCAATCAGATATGACACAAGGCTCCAAATTCATTATACTGTTGATTTCTATGTGTGAGACCAAAAGATCTTGTACCAGCACTTTCCTGTTCTTCCACTCATGGATGGAGCTGGCCAACTTTGCAAGTGAATCTGCTCGGTCATTATCCTCTCGTGGTATTTGCTTTAACTCTACCTCCTGGAACTGAGTCGTTAATAATTGAGCCTTCTCCACATATTTTTTCAGCTTTTCTTCTTTCACCTTGTACACCCCATTTACTTGTTGTACAACCAGCATTGAATCCATGAACACTTTTACTTTCCGAGCTCCGGCGTCTAATGCCACTTGTAAACCAGAGAGGAGAGCTTCGAATTCTGCTTCATTGTTTGAGGAATGAAAACCGAACTGAATAGCTATGGAGACTTCCTCTCCTTCTGGACTGATCAGTATAATTCCTGCCCCGCTTCCCTTCTGAGTAGATGACCCATCTACAAATAGGCTCCAATATTTTTCTTCGCGAGTATGAGTTACTTCAACCAAGAAATCAGATAAGGCCTGAGCCTTGATGCTAGTCCGGGGCTGATAAGAAATATCGAACTCGCTCAATTATGTGGCCCATTTCACCATCCTCCCTGAAATTCAGCTTTTGACAAGAGCCTTCCTAAGGGAGTGCTCGTTACCACCATGATAGGGTGAGATAGAAAATAAGGACGAAGTCTTCTTGCAGTGATCACCAGAGCCAAAGCTAACTTTTCAATTTCTGGGTATCTTTGTTCGGCTCCTTGCAAAGCTCGGCTGACATAATATACCGGTTGCTGCTGCCCCAATTTCTCTTGAATTACCACCGAGCTGATAACTTCCTCGGTTACCGACAAGTAGACGAGGAGGGTCTCATTGTGTTCGGGTTTATTCATCAAGGGTAACTGAGCTAGATATTCTTTCAAATCTTCGAAAGCCCTCTGGCACTGATCGTCCCATTCAAACTGGATTCCTCGCCTTAAGGCCTTAAAGAAAGGCAAACTCCTGTCAGCCGATCTAGATATGAATCGACTAAGCGCTGCTATTCTTCCTGCTAACCTTTGCACTTCGTTCAGGGTCCGAGGAGGGTTCATTTCTTGGATTGCTCGGATTTTCTCAGGGTTAGCTTCCACACCTCTCTCTGTCACCATGTACCCCAAGAATTTTCCACTATGAATTCCGAAGGTACATTTGGCAGGATTTAACTTCATGCCAAATTTTCTTAAAGTGGCAAAGACTTCCTCCATATCCTCTATCAGATTTTGGGCCATTCTTGCTTTTGATCAGGACGTCATCCACATAAACCTCCACGTTCCGTCCTATTTGATCTTTGAACATCTTATCCATCAGTCTCTGATAAGTAGCCCCAGCATTTTTTAATCCGAAGGGCATGACGATATAACAAAAAGTTCCTCCCGCTGTGACAAAGCTAACCTTGGACTGATCCTCGCGGGCTAAGGGGATTTGATGATACCCCTGAAAGCATCCATAAGACATAACAGCTCATGTCCCGCAGTAGAATCCACTAATTGATCAATCCTCGGTAATGGGTAACAATCTTTGGGACACGCTTTGTTCACGTCCCGAAAATCTACACACATCCTCCACTTGTCTCCCGTTTTAGGTACTAGAACCACATTTGAGAGCCATGTAGGGAAACTAATCTCCCGTATATGACCTGCTTTCAACAACTCCTCCACTTGTTTAGCTATAACGGCATCCTTCTCGGGTCCGAAATGCCTTCTCTTCTGTTTAATTGCCCGAGCACCCAGATCAACATTTAGATGATGCTCAGCAATCTCTGGTTTTACCCCAATTAACTCAGAGGAATTCCAAGCGAACACATCCACGTTAGCTATTAAGCAGTCAATCACCCTTTTCCTTAATTCGGGATCCAACTTAGATCCAATGCGAGTAATTTTCGCCGGGTGACCTAACTCGATACTCATGAATTCCTCCTCGGGGATTATCCGCTCCTCCTCCTCGGACTGTCCATGTTTCCTCTTATTACTTCCTCGCTCCCCATCTTCTCCATTTTTTCCTTTGTCTTGCTTCAACTCTTGCACATAGCATTTTCTTGATGAACTTTGACTTCCTCTTACTTGTCCCACTTCCTCTCCTACCGGGAATTTTATCTTCAGGTGGTAAGTAGAAGCAACTGCTTCAAAGGCCGTTAACGCCGGGCGACCCAATATTATATTATAGGAGGAGGGTGCATCCACTATGAGGAAAGTGATCATCTTCGTCTTTGTCTTGGGCTCCTCTCCTAATGTGACGGGTAAAGACACTTGTCCTATAGGACTTATGGCTTCTCCAGTAAACCCATGCAAAGAAGTATTTACTTTTTGCACAGCTATACTTCCTAATTCCATCTGCTTCAACGTATTAAGGAAGAGCACATCCGCCGAGCTGCCTGTATCAACGAAGATTCTTTGCACATTATAGTTGGCTATTGTGGCTGAAAATACCAGTGCATCCTCGTGGGGAAAATAAATCCCTTGTAAATCGGCAGGTCCGAAAGCTATAAAAGGACTCTCCTGAGCATGACTTGGATTGATGGATAACACTTCGAGTTTTCGAGCATAACTTTTTCTTGCTCGGTTAGAATCTCCACATGATGTTCCTCCCGAAATTATATGTATAGTCCCTCGGTTAGGAACATTGCTCATGGTTCTCTCCCTGGTAACTTGATTTCCTGCCTCCCCTCTTTCCCCCCGTACTGCCCAAGGGACTGGCTGAAGTACTCCTCTCCCGGGATTAACATTATTCCGGGGGAAAGGAGCAACGTTTCTCAAGTCATCGTCAGCTCCTCGCCTTACATCCATTCTTCCTTCATGAAAACTCCCTCCTCGGGCACTTCCTCCTCGGAATACTCCTTTTCCATAAGGTCCCCCCCGACCCCTCTTCGGCATAATTTGATTCATGGCTACCTCCCGATAAGGTCTCATCGGTAGGTACTGATCAAAGTTCCTCTTGGGCTGTTCATGCGGCCTCTCCTTCCTATTGACTTCACCACCATTTTTTTATTTCCTTCTTCTGCTTCATCCTCTGCGCTTCCTCCAAATTAATATATTTAGAGGCACGTCCCAGCAATTCATCATAATCTGACGGTGGCTTCTTGGCTAACGATCTGAACAGATCCCCCTCTCTCAACCCTTGGGTGAAAGCGCTGGCTAGTATTTCAGATGTCACATGCGGAACATCAAGGCATGCCTGATTGAATCTTTTCAGAAAATCCCGCAGGGACTCCTTATCCATCTGCCTGAGACCGAACAAACTCAAGGCTGTTCTCTTGCAACTTCTACTGCTCGCGAATTGATGAAGGAACAACAAGCTGAATTTGGGAAAGGAATCCACTATTCCTGATGGTAACTGATTGAACAATGACTGAGCAGCGCCGGCTAGAGTAGTCAAGAACACTCTACATTTCACCCCATCTGACAGCTGATGAAGGAGTGAGGCATTCTCAAATCGAGATAAATATTCTTCTGGATCTGTGCTACCATCATAATTCCCCACACTCAAAGTTCTGAAATTAATAGGCAGAGGATCATCAATGACCTGGGGAGTGAATGGAGTGCTTCTTCTTGCCGAGTTAATACGGCCTTCCATTTTATTGCGCATTCTTTGTAGCTCCTCCTTTAGATCCTCCATTTGATGGTGCAAAGCCCTATCTATTTCATCGTTTGAACGATTAAAGAAATCTTTCGATTCTTCCACCTCCTCTTCCGACTTCTTTATAGAAGTCGAATCTTCTTCCTCTTCTTTACTTTCTTCCTGACGGGGGGGGGGGGGGGGGGGGGGGGGAGTCATGAATTGCTTCATAACTTCTCCAACAGTTTTGGCTATCACCTCAGTTAAATGTTCCATGGGTATTCCTTGGGTAGGTAATACCCGCGAAGCATTCTGCGATGATCCAGCCTCTCCAGCCCCTTCTGGTTCTGGGCATGAACGTGGGGGAGTCAGTGGTTTATCCCTCCCCGACATTGGCCCTCGCCCTTTGCTTCTAACCATTTCGCCTTGGACTCTTGATGAAAAAATCTCTGCTTCAACGTCTTTACTCTTTTTGTTCCCACAGACGGCGCCAATGATGTGATCCGTTATTTTACGTGTTTGGTAGAATTAGGTGTTTACGAAAAATAAAAGGAATACACCAAGATTTTTTACGTGGAAAACCCTCGAATTGAGAGAAAAACCACGGGACCTAGTCCAGTATAAAGCTCCACTATAAATATTGATGATGTACAGGACTCTCTAGACACAAAAAATAATTGTTCAATGACTTACACAAACTGTTTATAAAAATAACAAAAAAGACCGAACAGCCATAAATTTGCTCTCTTCGGAGTCTTTTTGCCCAGAAAATTCCAACCCCTTCTGTGATGACATCCGCGGGTATTTATAGGACTATTCCTAGTGATTGACTCGCGGGAGATCCGGAACACGATGTCCTCTGATCGTGGCTTAACTGGAGCCCCACACGTCCGAGAAATCCGCGCCCCATTATTGCACGTTCATTCACGCCGGTTAATTTGTTAGTTATTCCCGGGTCTTCCGCTAATCTTTGACCAGAAAACCGAGGAGGGTTAGAGCTGCTCGGTAAAACCCTGCTCGGTGCTTTCCGTTCGGTGCACTATGTTCGGTATATGTCTTTGTTCGGCCCTTGAGGGATTTTACCCGAGGAGGTCAATATGTCATATGACATCAATATATATGTAAAATTTAAATGTATGAATATCCTAAATATCAGGTGTTAACTGTATGGATATCCTAAATAACAGCCAATCATTACCAATGTATAAAATGACATTCAAACATATACAAAAAAGTAAAGATCAAGCAAAGATAAAAAATTAAAAGTATTATATTTTAAAATGTTGATGAAACAAATGATATTTTTTAAAATAATCTCAAGTATATCATACATCAAACATGCGTGTTGCGAAAAAAATGCTTAATTATTCTGTTTATGATCTCTCTACATTTAATATATACATTATTTATTTACTTTTCTAAAACAATTCCTCAAACAAATATTAAATATGTCAAATAGATTATATACCCGTATATTGAAAATTAAATGACGTGAGAAAATTTCATAAGGAGATGTTTGATTGGTAATAGGTGTAAACGACCATACCACAACATACTCCAACTTGACATATATATTTATAGATTGGTCGATCGTAGTTGTATCTTACGTGACAACATTTTTTTCACAAATATATATATATATATATATATATATATATATATATATATATATATATAATGCATGAGGACTTTATTGGATCGATCAATATCAAATCACACTTATGCAACTGCTAATCTATGATATTAGCATCAATTTGTCAATATCTATTGGTGGAGAGATATATGAAGGAAATCATTCGTTCTTTTAGTTTTGAAACGAATAATTGAGCTTAAAGCATCGGCTTCAATTGGGCCCCGCTAGTGGACTGTGAGATTGGTCCTCCGAATTAGTCGGTCTTCGGACCGGATACTGAGTCAACAAAAAAAAAACGAACAATATTCAAAATTTTAAAGTGAATAAATTTAAGCTATAATTTTAAAATAGATTATGAATACTATATGCTTAACACTTAGGAGTTGGACATCGTATATTTCCCGGGTCTCTTTCCGAACACCTGCCATCTATTTTTCCACCAATTTATTAAAATCCAAAAAAAATCAAATATAAAAATATTGTATACTCATTTCATAATTTAAATTAAAAAAACTAAAACCAAAATAAAAAAATGAACGTTTACAATATCACATCATTTTTAAAAATATATATATATATATATATACGCAATGCATGCAGAAGGAGACTAGTTTTTACTATATTATAAAGGAAGAGGGGGCTATATAAACTACCCGGTCTCTTCGTATGACCATACAAATACCCCTGAATCTTTTACTAATCACAAATAGTATGCCAACATGTAAATTTGCTTCACTGAGACTTTTTATAATTTCAATTTATCCTAATAAACTGTATTCTTAAAATTTCTGTAATGCCCTTAATAGTATTACCAATTACAATATTATCATATCACATAGTATTTGTAACTAAATCTCGAAAAAGAAGTTAAAAACCAATTGAAAAAAGACTGTGCAAGCACGCAACGCGTGCTAGGGACACTATGATATATGCATATATAATGTATGAGGGTGTAGGGTGTTAGTGATATGTCATAAAGTGAATTTATCACAATACCCTCACATGTGTTGTCAAATAACAAAGATGTTCAATGTGCTAAATAACCACAAGGTCTATGCTAATTTGGATAACCACAATAACATCAGCAAAATATATGGAAGGATATTAAACTATAATATCAATTTGAAAAAAAATAATACATCCCAAAAATCAAAATTAAAAAAATGAATTTACAATTATCACATCAGTTTACAAAAAACAATTACTGTATATGCACGTAACACGTGCAAATGACTATATATTACGGTAAATTATCCTAGAATCTCCGAATCCAAACCCGCCCTATATTTTAAATTATTTAGAATTCAACATAATTACTGACATAAAAGTTTGAATTGATAGGGGAAAAAAAATGAAATTCAGATAATTGAAAAGTCCCAAACGAGTGGAGGAATTTAAATTATTATTATTATTATTATTATCAAACATTTTAGTCCAAATAACTTAGGGTATTGTCATGGGTGTAGTTTATTGTATTTCTCATAAAACTTATATGAAGACTTTAAAAAGAAAACGACAGGACATGCACCGCCAAATAATAAAACCCTGGATCTAGCGGACTCCTTTTCGAGCTCCTACGCCGAGTGCGAAATAACAAATATAAAAAAACAATGAAATTATGTTCGGATTGCAACATGATATGCAATGCATGCTTGTGGATACGGTATAAAATATAGTTCCACGTAACCAAAAATTTTTAATACGTTGGACTAAAATTTATTCTAAAGTACATATACAAACATAGAAAAATAATATATAATATATTATATTAATTTAAGGAATAAAAATACAAACCATCGAAACAACACAATATAAATAGATTAAAATACTATGTAATTCGTAACCTACGATTTTTTAAAATATCAAACTTGATGAAATCTGTATCAATGATAAGAGCAATATCCCCTCAAACAACTACAATTATTTGGTGGACCTAGTGGTGTATTATAGCAGCAGCGTCGCCGATGAATTTTACAAATTACAAATGGTTGCGAGAAGGATGATTTTCTCTTGTTCTAAAATATACCTTGTCATTTTGGGTTTGAAATTTCTAAGCTTTTGAGACATTTTAAGGGTTGAGGTTATATATATATATATATATATATATATATATATATATATATATATATATATATATATATATATATGTCATCGCCAAAAAAAACCAGGCTGCGCCATGTTCTGAAGGAATAACATAAGATGAACATCATACAAGGATTACGTAGTTAGTAACAACTTCTTTGACCCTCTAACAAGGATATGCCTTTGGACCATTCAGCAAATAACTTGGGCCATTGTTTCAGTCCATAGACAGTTCATATGGTCTGGATGACAAAACTCTTACTAATCCAACCCATTCTTACTGTTTAGTGGTGAGACTTTTGGATTCAGGGATTTTTTATTGGCCATTTTGGTGCAGTCCAACAATGCTAGAGACCAATTTCTATAAGGCTTATTGCCCAAATTCATTTAGGTCTGTTTGGATGGAATAATTTGAAATGGTTGAATTTCAAATTCTTCGCTCAAATTCATAATATATATTTGGGTAAAAATTGAAATGAGTATTTCAAATTTCATATTCTTCTTGCAATACATTTTCCTATGTATTTTGGGATGATTTGAAATGACAATCAACTTATAAATTTCAAATGATTAGATTTATGATCCTTTCATTCTCAACACCTTCAATCCAAATGCTACCTAATATAATCAAATTCTAAGGAAGATTTTCTTCATAATGTTTCATGACTCATGAGGTTAATTCATGTAAGGTTGTGGCCTCAAAATTCAACTCATAAGTCAACGTATTCCATTGGTCAATGAAATGGAGCTGAGCCCTCTTCCGATAATTCTTGGGAACGTGCAAACGAAGGGGGCGTCTTGGTGATGAAATCTTCTACCATACATGTACATGCTGGATTTAGACATGGATATCTTATTTCTATTAGCATTCGACTAACTACACATGTTAGACTTAGACAGTGGATGTACTCGGTGGCGGAGATAGAGGTGGGTTGGATGGGCTAAGCCAATCCCCTAACTCCGCATATGTATATATATATTTTATGTGTATATAAATATAGGTATATGTATATATATATATATAAATATATTATAAGCTCAACCTAAAGTCCCCGTCTAACTCCGTCCATGGATATACCTATATGACAGTTAGTGGACCAAATTCTCCGAATTATCGGGTAACAATTACCAAACTTGCAAAATTAATAGCATCGCATCCTGGGGCGAATACATGTATAAGTTTGGGGGCATTTAACATTTAAGCTAACATGTTTTAGTTCTCAAAGGGTTTTAACTTCTAGTGGCTTAATAGACGAGATCAAGGACATAAAAACATTAACCCTTGATGGAGAACATTTGTTTTCATTGTTAATAGTAATTATAATTTTTATTTAATTAAATTATCAGAATAATATTTACTAATCGTTAAATTTCTACTAGATTGCCCTACATCGGACATATAATCCAACAAAATGGGAAAAATGATAAGAACAACCCTAGTTTGAAATTGGACAATGCTTCCAAAAGCTTTGTCTTGACCTACATCAACTGCATAAATGTCAAATGATTTGATTGAGCAAAAAGGACCCTCGAATTTAGTTGATGGGAAATAAATATATAAAATTATGATTTATTCTTGAAACCAAATTATTTAACGCAGTGATAATAAAAAAATAAATATAGCGAGCTATAGTTAAAAAAAATTATTATTTTTGAAGTATTCTCCCAACACGGGATACTTAAAGTGACAGCGATATCATTGCACGGGTCAATATCCACAACACGTAATATCCATCGTTTACGTCTATGACTACTGGGGTATCTAATCTCATTCACTTCCCTAGCTTTCGCTACTTAGTGTCAGTGTCAGCCCAGAAGAGTGTTTTCGTCGTTATTCTTCCTGATATCTACGCATTTCACCGCTGTATCGAAAATTCCCTTTGCATATGTGTGTGTATGTAAATACATGTTCTATACCAAGAAAATGGAATACTTACAATTTGTCTTTGTTTTTTTTTGGGGTAAGATATGTGTTGATCACTCTTCTTTATGATCTATAAAATATATCCAACAATTTATTATTTTAGATGTTTTTGTCCCGACGAACTTATTTATGGTCAAAGACAATTTAAAAAAAAAAAAAAACAAAGAATGAACAACCACCCTATCAATGACTTGATGACTTGGTCTTTTTGTCTCTTTCTCTTCAACAAATTTCCTTTTATTATGTTTTCTTGTAGCCATTTGCATGTAATATGTTATATAATAACTTTCATATAATTATATATTGAAATAAATTAAAAAAACTGGTGGATTAGCTGATGCAAATCCGTGTCTAACCACCTCATTTCACAATATTAAAATAAGCTAAAATATTTATTTTTTTCTCAATCATCAAAGCTCCCATTTTTTGTTGACTTCTCAACTACAAGATTCCATTCTGATTTTCTTGTAACTATATCTTCCCTTAAGCAATAATCTAAGGAATTATTTTGATGTTTATGGAAGAAGAAAAGAGAAAATCACTATCTGATGACTATGAAATCACAGAGATTTTGGGGAGGGGAGGATTCTCAATCGTGAAGAAAGGGATAGAAAAGTCTAAAATTGCAGAAAATAAGCATGTAGCCATCAAAACTTTGAGAAGATTTGGCCCATTGATGCCTTTGGAATCCGAGCGAAGAAACTTGAAAACCGCGATCCTGACTACAAAGCAGTCCCTAATATCGGATGCATTGCTGACAAATGAACTTCTAGTGATGAGAAGAATAGTGGAAGATGTTTCGCCTCATCCGAATGTCATCCACCTATATGATGTTTGTGAAGACAATGGAGGTGTTCATCTCATACTCGAGCTATGCTCGGGGGGCGAGCTTTTCGATCGGATTGTCGCTAAGGAAAGCTTGTCTGAGTCCGATGCATCAGTAGTCATTAGACAGATCGCACATGGGCTAGCAGCTTTGCACCGTGCTAACATTGTGCATAGGGACTTGAAGCCTGAGAACTGCCTTTTCTTGACTAAAGATGAGCATTCTCCATTGAAGATCATGGATTTCGGACTGAGTTCCGTCGAGGATTTCACCGATCCTGTCGTGGGATTGTTCGGTTCGATCGATTATGTCTCTCCAGAGGCGTTGTCTCGAAACAAGATTACTTCCAAAAGTGATATCTGGTCACTTGGTGTCATCCTCTATATACTCCTCTCAGGGTCAGTTTCTCCTGAAATATGAGACAAACCATAAATACTGCGTTTGACTTTAAAGAAGTTTGCATTTTACATATATATGATGAACATCTGTAGAAAATTTAGAAAAAAATTAAATAAAAATGAATTCTATATTAAAGATATATACATATTTCTCTGTAATTTTCAGGTATCCTCCTTTCATTGCACAGTCAAACACGCAGAAGCAGCAAATGATATTGAATGTAAACTCGCTTTCAAGTACTGAATCTTGTTTTAGATTTCCAATAATCATAATTTTCTATTGCTAATTCAACATTTTTTATGGCACAGGGACAATTCAGTTTTTATGAGAAAACATGGAAGAATATATCATCATCAGTAAAACAGTTAATCACCAGCCTTTTGAAAGTTGATCCCAACTTGAGACCAAGTGCTGAAGAGGTGTCATAATTGAACCTACAATTTGTAAACTTTTGTTTAGGAACGTGAATAACGATTTCTTGAATTCTGCAGATTCTTCAGCATCCCTGGGTGACCGGCGATCAAGCGAAGGAAGAACAGATGGATGTGGAAATCGTTTCACGGTTGCAAAGATTTAATGCTAGGCGCAAGTTTCGTGCTGCTGCAATGGCTAGTGTGCTAAGCAGCAGCTTCTCCTTGAAAACTAAGAAACTCAAGAATTTATTGGGGTCGTACGATCTCAAGCCCGAGGAACTCGAAAATCTCAGAACCAACTTCAAGAAAATGTAACAATGCCCTGTGCCATCTAATCTAACAATAAAGAACACTCATTAGTACATCATTTTCGACTCGATTTTACACAGATGTTCCTTTTGGATGACTGCAGATGTAAGAATGATCAGGCAACATTGCCCGAATTCGAGGAGGTGTTGAAAGCGATGGAAATGTTGTCCCTCGTCCCTCTTGCCCCACGAATCTTTGATTTGTTTGATAACAACAGGGATGGGACCGTTGATATGAGAGAAATCGTTGGGGGATTCTCGAGTCTCAAGTATTCAAAAGGAGATGATGCACTTCGCCTTTGCTTTCAGGTACAATCTCTTTCTCTCTTTTTGGTGAGAATTTTTGAATTTAAAGTTGTAGAAATACAACAAACATGGGATATAACACAACACCGAATCCACAATGCAATACTCCGTTGCTAAATTACACGAGCAACCACCTCTTAGATCTATAAATTTGGAAGTATGGAATTTAAGTCTACAATCATGACTTGTATTAGTGATTGTCATCACTTTCAAATGAATCCAAGATGAGTGTCATCTGATATCCAAATACCAAAGACTTTCTAAATTTCTGTAACTCAACATAAATGAATTTCATCCTTCAAGACCAACCTGAAGAGTTTCATGCATGTAAGAGTAGTTATTCAGCCCAAAAACGAAAGGGCAAGATGCATTTGACCCAACACTAAATCTTTGTTTTATGATCATACTTCAGATGTACGACACGGATCGATCTGGATGCATCAGCAAGGAAGAAGTAGCATCAATGCTAAGGGTAAACATTTACAAGACCCCTTTGCATAGTTTCAACATTCATTAAATAATTCACATTATATCTACACATTCAAATGAAATTGTTTTTGTTGACACACAGGCATTGCCTGATGACTGCCTACCAATAGATATAACAGAAGCAGGGAAACTAGACGAGATATTTGATGTAATGGACGCAAACAATGATGGAAAAGTTACTTTCGAAGAGTTCAAGGCTGCTATGCAGAGAGACAGCTCTCTTCAAGATGCTGTCCTATCCTCACTCCGTCCTAATTAGCACAGTAAAACTCAAAGTTATTAAGAATAGAGTGTCATATTACAGAGTTTTTGCATGAAAATTTTCGCCTTTTCCGAAAAGCATTATGCCCAATTTAGGACTAAATCTTCATTGATGTTGTCTTTTCTCTATGAAGGTGTCCACGATTCACGACTACCATTCGTTTTCATGATGAACTAATATACTAAATGGGAAATATTGCATCTTAGGATGACAATAACTTTAAACCAAAATATACAATATATCCTCAAACATTAAGAACTGTATTTTTATACTCTAGTCCTGTCTCAATGAAAGTCACAATGATGGGACAACGAAAAATAGAAGTCGTTAGAAGAAAATTCGAACAAGAGACAAGATTGAATAGATGAACACAACAAGATTTATTTCTGGTGTATTGTTTTTTTTGTTTTTAACAACGATGAAAGGTAACTACAAGAACATAAACCATAGCTTATTTAAAACAACTAAGCTATCGTAATTGCAATTCATAGAAAGAGCAGCTTGCATGGAAAGGGATCCGAGACCAGACTTGTGGGGTCCTTATTACTTAATCCATTATCTATCAGTTCATTATACATATGTGAGTAAGAATTAAGTAAACCATACACTGATTAAGAGTTTAGTTATGTAGGTTGTTACAAGTTGACAAAAACCATGTCTTAACAACACATCACATATACATCATAACAACAACCTAAATCAAGACTCCTAAGTAGTGGTTCAGCTTGCAGCGGAATAGACTCACAATCCCGTCCTCCCACGTCTATGAATCCCTACAGAAACAATCACACAACATGTGTATAGATACAAAACCATCCCAGTGCGATATCAATATAAAACATAAACGATAAAGCACTATAAACATCAAATGTGATTGTCCTGTATCATTCATCATCAAATGCAAATATGTCATGACATGTCTCACTCCTCAACCTGTTATAACCAGACCAATATGATATGTCTATCTCAGCTCAATATGTCAGTGAAACCTCCTCACATCTTCATATTAGCAGCACATATCATAGTACCGTCCTCACATGTTATAACAGCCAGAGCATATACCCAACCGGCGTATATCTCTCATGCCAAAGCATATGTAGCATATCTATCGTGGCAACAATCCCAGCCAAAGCATATGCCCAACACTGGCATATCTATCGTGGCACCGATCTCAGTCAAAGCATATACTACACATCTTTCGTGGCATCCATCTCAACAATGTAATATCATGAATGCACATGCATATGATATCACTAATCATATGATAACATGCTCACATCATCATCACAATACTATCATATACTCGTACGTCAACACGTACCTGTTTTGCGACACAAACGATGTAAATTAGGTGTCACTGTCTAACTGTCTCGTTGTCCCGTCCCCTATGATGATGCTACAACAAGACCAATATATCATGTTATCATAGGCATTAAAATTATATTCTACAAAATATGATACTTTTTTCAATTCTGGACCCTGGCGATTGATCTCATGTTTTGAGGCGATCGATCGCCTAAAGATTTGGTCATCGGCGATCGATTTCCTACTTTCACGCGATCGATCGCCTACCCCTTTGGAAAACATTCTGCCTTATGGCGATCGATTTCCTACTTGAAGCGATCGATCGCTCAAGCACCGCCATTCTCATGTCTAGCCACAGGCGATCGATCTCCTCACAGGTAGCGATCGATCGCCTACTCTGTTTTCTTGAAAAACATGGCGATTTCAGGTATACTTCCTAGGCGTTTCTCCCACACCTCACTTCCTATCATTACACCTTGTTCCATGCAATCTCTAGCATCATATAAACATGTTTCTATAAGATTACAACTTAATTCATTGAATTCAACAACATATGAATTCCATCCTCCTTCAAACAACTCACATACTTCTTAAATGGCATAACAACCACCATAACTAAGTTAATACATAAAGTAGAACATGCTACTTACCACATACTTCAGTTTGACCATGATTCCAAGTTAAAACCAAGAAAAGAAAGCAAGAAGAAGCAAGGGTTTGGAAGAGAGCTTTGTAGAGATTACTAGGTGAATTTTGGTGTATTATGTGCTTTGAGTGCTGAAATCAACTTTATATACTTGGTAAATTTGAAATGCAAAGTCACATGACATTCCTAGCAAATTCAAATGCCAATTCACATGTATATGCAACTCTCATATCAATTCAAATGCATATCAAATCATGTAGGTTTATTGTTCAACTACATGAAATTCATATCCCTCCTAATCATAACATAGATCTCCCTCTTGCTACATGTTAACCAAACCATGTACCTCAATTTCATTGTTTTAACTATGTTACATTCATTTCAACATGAATCTTGTCACTAGTCGCACTCGGTTCCACCTGAATCCGAGTCCACAACATATCGTAATTATTGCATAATGACGCTATACTCATATCACTTAGGTATACGTCATATCGAGGCATTACATTTCTCCCCTACTCATTGAATTTCGTCCTCGAAATTGAATATACAGAACATGCACAACATAAACAAATACTCAATCCAACAACCCTACTACAATAAGGCAAGAAACAAAATCATATCTACAACACTATGCATTATGAGAACAAATGAATCTGCAGAATACAATAAAGAATACTTACTCACCATATGCACCTTGCAGTAGTAAAACAAATACTTACCCGCAGTATAACAAAACGTAAATAACATACCAGACAATCACTTCAGATTCTGCTGCATCATATACTTACTCTGTCACACACACATTGACTTGATATCATAAGGACCACTGTATCGAGGAACTGACAATCTGTACCCGGTAAGATTCCGTACTGATCATGTCATACACATACAAGACATATGTCTCTTCCTAAACATTATGATTCATATATCTGTCATCAAACTACAGGACATATACCAATTACTGCATGTAGTCCATATATCTGTACAAGACCCTTTCACAGAACACTGTGACATACGTCATGTACACAACAAAGAAATATACGCGCTTGGTACTCCGTAAATAGATATATATATTCTCAGTTTTCATATACTCTTACCCAACAACAATCCTCGAAACAAGAATTAGTAACATCCACATCGGTGCATACATGTATTCAACATGTCACACAAACCATTGAACTGTACAACAAACACAACAAACACTGTCGTGCATCATAGATACACTAGACATAAATATTGCATTCGTATTACCACTCTCGTATATGCAGAGAGTTTCCTAACGCAAAGAGTTTCCCAAACAAACAACGTGGTGAACATGTCTTGATCTCACCACATTCCCATACGTCAAATCAGATGTAATTAAAGTTCACATCGCTCTAACATCTTAACAACTTGTGCTTTCCAATACTCTTCTACAATGGGTCAGATGAAAACATCTCCATCTATCACAGTATGTCAACTTGCATACAGCCCTACGTCGCCAACTCCATAACAATGAATGAAAGCATCAATAGATAAGGTCCATTGGTTGCTAACTCACTTAAGCAACCCTAAAATCAGACAGATCATACCAATACATGTTTACTCCCCTATCATCACAGTATACTCCAACATATGAGAGTGTCGTTTCACCATGGTACCATCACCCTATCAACACGGTGTACTAGACATGCCGTGTTTATCCAACCTCAGGCACATGACTCTGTAATGACAACCATTAACTATCAATGGACATCGCATAAGTCATGCGTCATTGACCTCTGTAATTTAGTAAATCCGTCACTCCCCATGATCATTTTGAGATACTTTGATACCACAGTGACCAAGAAATATAATTTCCAGATAAGAATTCTTATACTCATCTTTCTTTGTATCAACTATGCCGTCAAACTTACCTTTCTCGCGAGTTTGACAACTCGTCTACACGAGTCATCAACACCTCCCACAAATCAACATAGCATAAATTGATGTACGCTAAACTCAAACCAAATCGATTATGACAAGCACACTCATTCCCTTACCTTGAATATCGCAAATACGGCGTACATGTCTTGGTACAGATTGGAAACCACTCAATACCAAAATTACTCAACACATGGAAAACAAAAACATGATGCATAACCATTTACAAAGTTGAACTCTTATTCGATGAATCTTAGGTATGCCGCTTCAAATCTATCCTTGTATCCATATTCCCAAACAACCTCATTCTGATATATTCATACCACTCTTACTGGTACATCCATAGATGCTATATCATTTCCAAGCGTTTGTTCAACTGAGAGATGTCTTTTCATTCCTCTCTCATTGCATCTTTCCAATGCCGCCATATTCCAGAGTTGCCACATTAATACGCAAAGTCGTTATTGCGCTAATCATATGAAATCAATCATATTATGAGTCCCCGGCAAACATCATTCTTTCGTCACCATTCCACAATATCGTGTGATCAAATCAATTCAGAACCATAATGCTACATACAAGTCACCAACACCTCCTCAATGGACAATCAATCCCATGGAGGAGCATAATCCCCATCACAACGGCTCATCTGATTAACAATCTCAATTATATTCACAACCAAATTTGAAACCCGTCAAATACAACATATGTTAGTACATGACATATCGGTCTTACCAACAACACTGTTATGTGAAAGTATATTTGGCGATGTCAAAATTCAAACATACAACTACTGACTTGAGATAACTCTCATCTCAAGTCTGCCAAGAATTTCCTGTTACAATTCATATAAGTCATCATACCTCCATGCCCACATATTGGAAGGTATAACAAATTAACTCTCCCTTACCTACATAGTAAAGGGCCAGATCACATCCAGTCGACCCGATACAAATCATTCTTGATTCCCTTCATGAAGTCATCCTAAAGAAGAGAACGTCCTCTTTCCCCCTTCTACTTCCTGCATCATACGGACATCTACTACCGGCGTCAACCAGTACATGTCAATCCTCATTTATGAGAATGTCGTGACATATTTATTCACAGAACATATGATTATCTCTGTTCTGTCTGACAACTCTATACACATGCACTGTCATATCAATTCACTCAATGCCAAGACACACTGAGCACACATATAGTACATCCGGCTATGCAGTCCATAGAACCAGATGCCATAATATACATTCTGCAAACAGGCGTACTCCACTTCATCCGCTCATATCAGCCGTAGACATATAATTATAATCCATTATGTTCATAAATTCCCATAGAGACATGCATATAGCTCATTTGCTTCCTACATTTAGACGATGGTATCAGTACCCATTGTCGTAATATGATTGTCACCATACGATATTGGCACGTGTTACCTTATGATACACAACCCCTCACCAATCAATGACATTCTATTCTCATACCAAACAGTAACAACATCAAGTACCGATTCTCTATCGTCCAGTACGCCATATATCATATCTGGTAAATACGATGAGCATCAGTTTCCCCATCTCCCAAACTATACAACACATTCACAAGCAGTACATGGACTAACTCGAGCCCGAAAGCACCATCTAGACCTCTATTACGTAGCCCACATAAGTCAACAAGAACAGAACGAGAAACAAACGCATATAATGCCAGTCACGGAATACTAGTGACTTAGAAATACAATCTGATGACATCCCAGATTCACAGTCTCACTGTCACTGATTTTGCACCGCTCTATCAGTACTCAGCATCTATGGAATATCATTACTGAACTCTCAAACGGTGTATCTCAATTCCACCATATTCCGGTTCGGCTTTCCTTATCATATCATTCACCGCAAACATAGAGTTCAGCACAATAACCACACACACACATCTGAGGTCCTAAATCCCTTACACATGTTGTCCAAATAACAACAATGAAAAAATAACCATCAATACCGTGGTCTCATGATCTAACTCTTGCCTCTTATGAACACAACACATCATAGAACATGAAACTCACTTTCGATACATGTGATGTCTGATCGCATCAGTACTAAAGTCATCATTCTACCATAGTACTGTGTACACACACTGAGCTTGCCAAAACCAAAATCAAAGCATCACACTCCAATAACTCATCAGTTGACAGTTCACATTCAGAAGTGACAGTTCACATTCAGTCCACACATGTGTACACCACTACTCAAACACATACTGACTTCCGGCAATTTCACTATTGCCCCTGGCTTGTATACAATCCACCATATAACAATGACAATTATCCTCACAAACATTTTCACATCATGTGTCATCAACAACAACTCATCGTCATATCACTGTCTGACAATAACAGAACAAGTAGTCAGTTAAACTCACCATAGGAAGACATCCATACCACCATCAGTTCTCACACGCAGTCTCATTCAGACTGACTTTGCACATGGAGCTGATACCAAAATTTGGTCACCACGCTCCAACCACTCCGCAACTTGTTGCTCAAATTCCTTATCAAATACATATCATTCACAACTGAATGATTGGGAAGCCTCCAGAGAAACATCTCATGTCCCCCTGACAAATGGTAATACAGAAAACGGTATACCAATCACAGGTATACACACAACATCCCTTGTGACATTCATAGGGATTCTTACCATTTCATACTACCATACTGCAAAACAAGGGTTATAACAATATATAGCAACACATAAAGCATGTTAGTATAACATCCTATACAACACAAAGAATATAACATGCTTTCAAATGAATAGGCATCTCCCTAATTCACTTCATCTACCATCGTTCACCCCGTTCTCGAACCACTGCTCTGATACCACTAATGTGGGGTCCTCGTTACTTAATCCATTATCTATCAATTCATTATACATATGTGAGTAAGAATTAAGTAAACCATACACTGATTAAGAGTTTAGTTATGTAGGTTGTTACAAGTTGACAAAAACCATGTCTTAACTACACATCATATATACATCATAACAACAACCTAAACCAAGACTCCTAAGCAGTGGTTCAGCTCGCAGCGGAATAGACTCACAATCCCATCCTCCCACGTCTATGAATCCCTACAGAAACAATCACACAACATGAGTATAGATACAAAACCATCCTAGTGCGATATCAATATAAAACATAAACGATAAAGCACTATAAACATCAAATATGATTGTCCTGTATCATGCATTCTCAAATGCAAATATGTCATGACATGTCTCACTCCTCAACCTGTTATAACCAGACCAATATGATATGTCTATCTCAGCTCAATATGTCAGTGGAACCTCCTAACATCTTCATATTAGCAGCACATATCATAGTACCGTCCTCACATGTTATTACAGCCAGAGCAATACCCAACAGGCGTATATCTCTCATGCCAAAGCATATGTAGCATATCTATCGTGGCAACAATCACAGCCAAAGCATATGCCCAATACTGGCATATCTATCGTGGCACCGATCTCAGCCAAAGCATATACTACACATCTATCGTGGCATCCATCTCAACAATGTAATATCATGAATGCACATGCATATGATATCACTAATCATATGATAACATGCTCACATCATCATCACAATACTATCATATACTCGTACGTCAAAACGTACCTGTTCTGCGACACAAACGATATAAATTAGGTGTCACTGTCTAACTGTCTCGTTGTCCCGCCCCCTGTGATGATGCTACAACAAGACCAATTTATCATGTTATCATAGGCATTAAAATTAAATTCTACAAAATATGATACTTTTTCAATTCTGGACCCTGGCGATCGATCTCATATTTTGAGGCGATCGATCTCCTCACAGGTAGCGATCGATCGCCTACTCTGTTTTCTTGAAAAACATGGGATTTCAGGTATACTTCCTAGGTGTTTCTCCCACACCTCACTCCTATCATTACACCTTGTTCCATGCAATCTCTAGCATCATATAAACATGTTTCTATAAGATTACAACTTAATTCATTGAATTCAACAACATATGAATTCCATCATCCTTCAAACAACTCACATACTTCCTAAATGGCATAACAACCACCATAACTAACTTAATACATAAAGTAGAACATGCTCCTTACCACATACTTCAGTTTGACCATGATTCCAAGTTAAAACCAAGAAAAGAAAGCAAGAAGAAGCAAGGGTTTGGAAGAGAGCTTTGTAGAGATTACTAGGTGAATTGTGGTGTATTGTGTGCTTTGAGAGCTGAAATCAGCTTTATATACTTGGCTAAATTTGAAATGCAAAGTCACATGACATTCCTAGCAAATTCAAATGCCAATTCACATGTATATGCAACTCCCATATCAATTCAAATGCATATAAAATCATGTAGGTTTATTGTTCAACTACATGAAACTCATATCCCTCCTAATCATAACATAGATCTCTCTCTTGCTACATGTTAACCAAACCATGTACCTCAACTTCATTGTTTTAACTATGTTACATTCATTTCAACATGAATCTTGTCACTAGTCGCACTCGGTTCCACCTGAATCCGAGTCCACAACATATCGTAATTATTGCATAATGACGCTATACTCATATCACTTATGTATACGTCATATCGAGGCATTACAAGACTTGACATGGGTTTCCTTATGAGAATGTAAAATGACCTGAGCATTATGTTTATTTTGAGATTTGCTCAATCATGTCGATGAATTTTTCTTAGATAGTCAAGGCAAGACTCCATGTTGGGTTTGAAGTTGTTCTAGTAAGTTGTTCATAAACCAACGACTCTTCATTATCTTTGTCTGAATTGTTGGAGCTTGCATGTTTATCTTTATTGCCTTTTTTGAGTGCTATTCATTCCAAGATGATGTGTGTCAATAGTTGCAACACGCTACTACAACATTCCGAAGACGGGAAATATGGAATTCTAATAAGCATGAAATACATTAACTGCGTGCTGAAAATTAAGTTCCGGGTCTTTATATTTTAATTATAATTATATAGATTTAAGATGTAGGAATGGACCACCCATTTTAAATGTAATCATTAGAGATCCTTAACACAAAATGTTTAATTTGAGTCACATGATTGTCATATGACCGTGTTTACTTTGAATAATGAGATTAAATAATGATAAGATAGGAAATGAAACAAATATTTTGATAGCTTGATATTGTGATAAAATAGTGAATTACATTTTTACCCTTTTCATTATAAATAATATTATGTTTGATTTCGAAGAATAAGACTGAGATTCTAATTATGATTAAAAGTTATATAATTTTTTTCATCACTTGATTAGAAATCCCATCCAAAATATGTGATGAGTAATCAAGTAAAAGCTGCCATAAAACCGAACTCTATAGATTTCAAAAGGATTGTATCTAATGAAGTAAACACTCGATTATTTATCAATCTACCTCTAATCAAACAAAGTAAGACTATTTTAATCATTCCACAGAATTATTAAATTTTAATTTACAGTATAAGCAATGTCCTGCAATATACATATATCGGATGACAATAAATCGTCAAAATTGATTTAAATAATACTTCTAAAATACCAAATTTTATTTAAATTTGACAATCACAAAAGGTATCTTCTTCATGAGTTCAATACATAATATTATTTAAAGAGTCCGTAGACAAACTTCTCCCATTTTCCTCCTTTTATCTATCTGTTTTTTTATTTAAAAAAAATATTCAACTTGCTCCCCTTTTATGATTGTAATTTTTATAAAAAAAAATTGCTTTATAATTCAAAATATATAAAATAATTACTACTTCTTAGTAGATGGATGATAATTTGTTCATGTATTGATTATTCCATCAATGATATGTTGTATTTGGTTGCTGTGATAGAGTCGAAAAACTTTTCGATAAACTATATTATGATTATTGAAATGATATGATAGTGTACGAGGAGAAAAAAACAATTGATTAACGAATTTCTGAAATTAATTTGAATAATTTTAATTGCATGTATTTCCAAATAATTGTTAGTATAAGGGAAAATTGCATATTGGTACTGTTTTCAAAAATATATTTTAAATAAGTCTTAGAAAAAATAATGTTTACAAAAACATATACTTATGAGATAATTATATTCACATAAGTCCACTTTTTAAAGAGTTAGTTTGCAAAAGTATTTTCTAGTTCCTAAAATACCCTTTAAGTTATAAAAAAACTCTAAACCTAATTTTTTTATTAACTCTTTACGTAAAACCTTTTCTCCTCTCTCACGTAAAATCTTTTCCCCTCTCTCACGTAAAATCTATCACCTTTGATCACTCTGCACCAAAAATCGAAGCAGCTAACTTTTTTGTAATTTGAAATTTCTTTGAATCGAGGAGAAGGAAGTGATATACGTTTGTTTGGAGCGCATAAAACTGATGGCATCGATCGTTTGAGTTAAAGGAAGGTAAGTTTTTTTGTAGAGATAATAGATTCTTCTCTAAATTTTTGCTCTTCCATGTCATTGGTTGGAAGCAATGGATTTTGGAATTATGATTGTATTGAAATTTAGAGAGGAAACACAAGTTTTTAACGTAACTTCCAGCTTTTCTTTCATGGAGTTAAAATCTTTTGCAATTCGTAAATGGAGTGATTACAACTTTGATGTAATATCCTTTAAGTATTCTATACCTGGACACCCTAAATGTTGTCTGACTAATGAAGACGATATAAGGAATATGTTTGTTCTGTGTAAGATTATAGACGTCCGGTTGTTGACAGTTGATGTTGATGATGAAAGAATTGCATACCCTGGAGTTTCTTCAGGAAGTAGGAATTGGCAGACATCGTTTGTTGATGTTGGGGATAATGGTGCATGCGAGGCAACTGACCTTATAGATAGTAGGGAAAATAATGTTGCAGGTGCACGTGATGAAATTGAACAAGCATGTAATTCATCTCCAGAATTTGATTCTGATCGTCTCCGACGTAATGTTAAAGGCAAAGAGAAGTTGTTGTTATGTTCCAGTTGGTCATCAATTATTAGTAGGGTTGGTCAAAAGTTTAGTGGTGGTGTAGAAGAGTTTTGCTGTGAATTGAGTAAATATTCGGTGGAGGTTGGTTTTGATTTCAACTATGTAAAAAACAATAAGGTTAGGGTTGTTGCCGAGTGTGGGAGAAAGCATGATGAAGGATGTGGTTGGTTTGTAAATGCAAGTATCTCAAGAGTAGATAGGTCTTTTTATATAAAGAAATTGAACAACATACACACTTGTGGGCTCATAATGATGAAAGACAAATCTAAAAGGATGAGTTCTGTTTTAATATATGAAATTATTGCTGATCGATTGTCTTCAAATCCTAAGTTTTCTGCAACTGATGTATCGGAGTTGATAAAAAGAGATTATGGCTTGGATATTACTTATAGTAAGGCATGGAGAAGTGTGGAAAAGGCTAGATCTATTGCTTTTGGAAATTATGATGAGTCGTTCCAGGAATTGAATTCGTACGTTGATGCGGCGAGAACGATAAATGTTGGAAGTTTTATTGAGCTTGAAGTTGATGACAGCAACCGATTTTGCAGTTTGTTCGTTTCATTTCGTGCCAGTATTGACGGGTTTAAACATTGTCGTCAAATGTTATTCCTTGATGGAACATTTTTGAAATCTCGATTCAAGGGCACCCTTCTGTCAGCGACAGCGAAGGATGGGAATCAAGGTACACAACAATAAGTGATGCACGAACATGAATCTCAATGGTGCACGAACATAACCAAACCGGTGCACGAATCTAATTACAAAATAAGATTCGTGCACCAGATATTTATAAAGCCTTGCCATCATTGTAGTTATATAAGTTTCGTGCATCACAAGTCTTTTTCGTGCATCAGTATATTATTTTCGTGCATCAGTTAATTTATGTAAATTTTGTGCATCGGTAATGTTTATATTAGTTTCGTGCATCATTATATTTACTATTATTTCGTGCATCATTTAATAAGTTTTGTTCACCAGTTACTTTTAGTAAGTTTCGTGCACCAGTTATACATCACAATTTTCCTTCGTGCATCAGTATATTATTTTCGTGCATCATTATAATTTGTGTTCGTGCACCAGTGTTATTATGTTTGTGCACCCTTATAATTTGGGATTTCTGGTGAACGAAAATATATTGCAATTAACATAGTGATGTTTTATTTTGCAAGGTTTGTTCCCTTTGGCTTTCGCTGTTATGGACTCCGAGAACTATGATAATTGACTTTGGTTTTTATCTTATTTGAACAGAATTTTAGACAATGGTGAAGATGTTGTATATATATCTGATCGTAATATTGGTTTGACGGAGGCGCTACCTGTTGTGTTTGGAGTTTCTCTGAAACACTTTTTTTGTTTATATCATTTAAAGTGCAACCTCCGTGATCGATATGCTGGTAAACACTTTTCAAATAAGTTTAGAGAGAGATTATGTTTTTTGCTCGATGAATGTGCTTACTTATTTTTAATGAAAAGCTAGTTGTTTTCAAACGAGAAGGTGGGTCAATTTTGGAAGATTTCTTACAAGGACTTTCTTTGGATAAGTGAACTAATGCATACTCTACTGGGATGAGATATGGAGAGATGTATTCCAATGCAGCCGAGTCATTCAATTCTTGGATATTAGAGGCAAGGGGTCTTCCTATTACACATATGGTTGATTCTATTAGGGTTAAGTTGATGTGCTTGTTTTCGGCTAGGAGATTAATGGCACAATGATGGAGTGGGGTATTGTGTGCTCGAATGGAAAAGAAATGGGCATCTTATGTAAATGAAGGTCGTGCATGGAATATTAAGATGTCTTCTGATTGCTACTTTGAAGTGTTTTCATACCCTACAGTTACTGTGCGCCTTGACAATAAAACATGTTCATGCTACAAGTGGCAGTTGGATGGATTCCCATGTCCACATGCAATTGCTGTATTTATGAGGAATAAATTGGCAATTAATGAAGTAGTTGACAAATTTTTTCATGTTAGTACGTATAGGCTATGCTATGAAGGAGTCATTTTTCCTATTCCAAGATACGCGAAGGTTGATGTTCCTCTGGTTGGAATGGAAACAAATGTATTACCCCCCCAAACTAAAAGGCAACCTGGGCGTCCAAAGAAGAGAAGAATTCGATCTAAAGGTGAAAACATTAGACAGTTGTGTTGTAGTCGTTGTAATAAACATAGCCACAATAAGAAAACTTGTAAGGAACCTATTGGATGATTTATGAAAGCTTTTGAAGAAATTTATTTCACTATAATGTTATGCAGTATGAGTTTTATATTATGGTGTTCTGGAGATTTAGTTCGTGCACCAATATAATATTAGTTCGTGCACCAATGTAATCTTAGTTCATGCACCATTTATGTTGAGTTCGTGCACCAGATATGTTGCCTTTTCCTTTCACAAGTTCGTGCACCAATGTAATCTTGGTGAAACAGTTAGCTAATGTTCGTGCATCAGTGTACGTTCAAAAGTTCGTGCATCAATGTAATCTTAGTTCATGCACCAATGTAATCTTAGTTTGTGCACCATTTATGTTGAGTTCGTGCACCAGATATGTTGCCTTTTCCTTTCACAAGTTCGTGCACCAATGTAATCTTGGTGAAACAGTTAGCTTATGTTCGTGCATCAGTGTACGTTCAAAAGTTCGTGCACCAATGTAATCTTAGTTCGTACACCAATGTAATCTTAGTTCGTGCACCATTTATGTTGAGTTCGTGCACCAGTTATGTTGCCTTTTCCTTTCACAAGTTCGTGCACCAATGTAATCTTGGTGAAACAGTTAGCTTATGTTCGTGCATCAGTATACGTTCAAAAGTTAGTGCACCAATATAAGTTTTAAAAGTTCGTGCACCAATATAAGTTCATGCAACAATATAAGTTTTAAATGTTCGTGCACCAATATATTTTATTTTCGTGCAACATTGATGTTTTGTTCGAGTACAAGTATAATATATTTCTTGGCACCACTATAAATTATGTTCGTGTACCAATATCTAGTTCTTGAACTAGTATATACAAGTTGCATTCATCAGTTACCTAAATTTAATAAGAACTACAAAATATTATACATTTTGAAGAACTTAGAAATAAAGAACTAAGAGCCTTTTGCATCTTGAATTATACTTTTCGACATCTTAACCCGGTAACCAGTATTATAATCCAAATTTGAATGCTTTGGCACAGGTTGCCCTCTCATAACTTTCTCCATATTCATGCAGACGAATATGCCACAGTCTACGGAGCCAAGCTTCTGTTGTGCTGCTTCTTTGTATGGCTCAATACCATAATTGTATTCACTCTGACTGTGTTGCACACCCTTTGATATGGGATCCTCTTGTATAATTTTTTCCATTTTTTCATTGATATATTCTATCTATAAATTTAAGAAGAGTTCATATTATTTTGTTAATTTACTTAGAGTATTTGGACAAAGCAAACTAATTACCAAAATTACCAGTAGTTTTGCCCTTTCAAAGTAATAATCGGTTTCTTCTTGCCTTCGTGGCCTAATAGAATTGTAATGCGTCCACTGACATTCCTGAGTATCAAATACCAGCAATGTCCAGTGGTAGCCAGGTGTGACAAGTGGGTCCTCACGACCGCATGTGTTTATTGGGAAAATCAAGAAACGGTAATTCATGGCCTCGGCTAGCTTGTCATCAATTTGGTGTTTCGCAACCTCTTGGTAGTACACCGATTTTGTTATTTGTACAACATACAACTGCAAAGATTCAAAAAGAAAAAAAATTTGATGCATAAAAATTTAACAAAAAATTAATAATTAGGTTGAGTTTTATTACCCAGCACATGCTGTCAAATACATATGACAACTTCTTCTCTCCTTTTTTCGCCATGAATCTGTTGATAATGATGGCCCAACGATCAATAATCTGAGAGTCATGATAAGATATTGTCACAAGTTAAGTGAATATCAACATTTAAATAAGTGCACAAATAAGACTTAAGAGAAATGGTTAATGTAAATCTCATACATCATTGTGAACTGACAGTCCGTTGAGAATGGCGCCAATATTTCGAACATGTATTGTCTTTTGTGATATATTGTCCGTCCATATTTCTCCCCTGCACAGAATGATAAAGTCCAACAATTTTGGTTTCGAACAGTGTTTATAATATTTTTTTAAAAAAACATTTAAGGCGTACCATTGTTCATGCTCCTTGTTAACTTCCATTATGAAATCTCTTTCTACTTTTGTCAAACGTTTGAAGGCAACATTTGTTGTTTTAAAAATGAATGGCCCTTCCTTGTTCTTTTTCGCAATTTTCACCTTATCTTCAAAATCATCATCGTCTTGCAAGTGTACAATGCCCTTGCTTACATTTTGTAGTTTATCTTCTTCTTCCGTTTCTTCGTTTTGTTTTGACCTCTTAGCTCTTTTATGCTCAGGGTAAGTGTGGTCCTTATCTTTTTTGCTCATTCTGTCCATTCTGTTCTTGATACGTTTGACCATCGATGTATGTTCTGCATTTTCTTTGACGAGTTTCTGATTTTCGTCACTCAACATCTGACTAATTGCTTTTGTGCTGCTCAGCTCGTTCTCAATTTTGTCCTTATCATGTTTAATTCTTTGAATTTGGTCGTGGAGTTGTAAATTTATATGTTCAAGATCTTCCATTTGTTTCTTCTGTTCATCATATCTTGTATGCAACTCTTTCAGCTCCTCTTCCTTCATCAGAAGTATTGTTTTTGATTCCTCAAGCTGTATCCTGATTTTTGCTTGTTCAAGGAATTCTGGTGTAGGCATTACTTCCTTTTCTTGAACAAAGGAATCAAATTTTATTTGTAATTCCCGCAACTCCAATTCCTTTGTCAAAAACGCTGCCTTTAATTCTTCAAGTTGAGCCAATAATTCTTCATTTTGAGTAAATTCTGATTTTTGAGATGTTTCCGCCGGCTGAGGACTTTCAGAATCCACATCTTCTGGCTCGTTGTTGACAAACACATCCACTAAGTTATCATCATTAGATATGTTGTAATCATCGTATAAATTATCCTCTGTATTATGCTCACTCAGATCAATCAAAACCTCAGCTTTTGTGGTATCTGGTGTAGATGCATAAAACAGGATTGTTGACTCATTCGGATTTTCTTCTGTCATTGGTTGTTCATCAATTATTTGTTGTTCTGCATGTTGTGGTTCAACAATTGTTGGTTCTTGATTTTGTTGTTTTTGGTTGTCTTGTGTATATTGTTGGGTTGATCGAGAAGAGATAGGTGATTCTGGTTTATCGCTAACAATGAGGTGCAGAAGTTCACCTTCTTCAATTGACATTGGTAAACTTATTTCCTTTATCTGCATCCAATTGTTTATAGTGCATCAGTGTAAAAATGTTCAAGAACCAATATAAAAATGTTCGTGCACCAGTACAACTTTCGTGCATCAATATAAGTTCAAATGTTACCAGTATAAAATGTTTGTGCATCAGTATAGGTTCAAAAGTTAGTGCATCAGTATAGGTTCAAGGTTCAAACACCAAGATAAGTTCAAATGTTAATGCACCAATATAACTTTCGTGCATCTATATTAATATTTAGAAGTTAGTGCACCAGAGTAAAAATGTTTGAGCACCAATACAAAAATGTTCGTGCACCAGTACAAGTTCAAATGTTAGTGCACCAGTGCAAAAATGTTCAAGCACCAATACAAAAATGTTCGTGCACCAGTACAAAAATGTTCGTGCATTAGTATAAGTTCAAAAGTTAGTGCATCGATATAAGTTTCAACCACAATATAAGTTCAAATGTCCGTGCACCAGTATAAAAATGTTCGTGCATCATTTTACTTTTGCAGTAAATTAACGTGTTATTATACATGCACAAAGAGAACTTCAAATGTTCGTGCACCAGAATAAAAAAGTTCGTGCACCAGTACAAAAATGTTAGTGCATCAATATAATTTCAAAAGTTAGTGCATCGATATAAGTTTCAACAACAATATAAGTTCAAATGTTAGCGCACCAGTACAAATGTTCGTGCATCAGTATAATTTCAAAAGTTAGTGCATCGATATAAGTTTCAAGAACAATATAAGTTCAAATGTTAGTGCACCAGTATAAAAATGTTCGTGCATCATGTTACTTTTGCAGTAAATTAATGTGTTATTATACATGCAGCAAGATAAAACTTCAAATGTTCGTGCACCAGAATAAAAATGTTCGTGCACCAGTACAAAAATGTTCGTGCATTAGTATAAGTTCAAAAGTTAGTGCATCGATATAAGTTTCAACCACAATATAAGTTCAAATGTTCGTGCACCAATAAAAATGTTTGTGCATAATTTTACTTTTGCAGTAAATTAATGTGTTATTATACATGCACAAAGATAACTTCAAATGTTCGTGCACCAGAATAAAAAAGTTCGTGTATCAGTACAAAAATGTTCGTGCATCAATATAATTTCAAAAGTTAGTGCATCGATATAAGTTTCAACAACAATATAAGTTCAAATGTTAGCGCACCAGTACAAAAATGTTCGTGCATCAGTATAATTTCAAAAGTTAGTGCATCGATATAAGTTTCAACAACAATATAAGTTCAAATGTTAGTGCACAAGTATAAAAATGTTCGTGCATCATGTTACTTTTGCAGTAAATTAATGTGTTATTATACATGCAGCAAGATAAAACTTCAAATGTTCGTGCACCAGAATAAAAAAGTTCAGGCTCAGTAGAAAAATGTTTGTGCCTCAGTATAAGTTCAAAAGTTAGTGCATCGATATAAGTTTCAACCACAATATAAGTTCAAATGTTCGTGCACCAGTATAAAAATGATCGTGCATCATTTTACTTTTGCAGTAAATTAATGTGTTATTATACATGCACCAAGATAAAACTTCAAATGTTCGTGCACCAGAATAAAAAAGTTCAGGCTCAGTACAAAAATGTTCGTGCATCAGTATAAGTTCAAAAGTTAGTGCATCGATATAAGTTTCAACAACAATATAAGTTCAAATGTTAGTGCACCAGTATAACAAGGTCCGTGCATCATTTTACTTTTGCAGTAATACATGCACCATAAGTGATTTTACATACATAATAAACGGAGTTCACTAATACTTACGTAAGCACGGTCAATATTAGTTCCGGATTTTAAAGATGACAAAACAAATCAGACCGGATCGAGGGAAATCAGACTGACCAGATCAATCGCTCAAAACAGATCAAGCTGATATGGTATATCGCAAATCAGATCGGATCGATGGAAGTCAGCCTGACCACATCGAAGCTTTAGATCGATATCAACCTTTATCAGATCAGAGCAGTCAAGGCTGAATAAGAATTGCTCTTCAGTCCGAATCATTAACGGCTATTTATTGAAGCATTTAATGTTGCAATTAATGCTGAAAAAGACCAAGGACTGAAGATTACCATAAAAGGTAAGAAGACAAAGAAGAGCTTACCTAACAGTCGCCGAAAGCATGAACCAGAAAGTCAAGTACCCTAAAGAAGAAGACTGTAGCTTACTCAGAGTTTAAGCAGAGTCAAGAGTTGCACATTAAGGGAAATAATGTCGTTGGTATATGCAACTATATAAGGATGCAACAGAAGAGCTCAAAGGGACAAGTCTGATCAATCGAAAAACGCAAAAGAAAGCAAAACAGCACAAGCTTACAAGCTCAGACATTCTCGAGCTGAAAATCTTCATAAGCACAAGCATATTGTAATATTTGATCATATTAGGATCATTGTGTGCATAGACTAAAGTCTATCTTTTGTATTCCGTACTAAGATAGAGAAGTGAGATCAATTGTAACTGTCAGACAGAGCGTGTCTGAACAGATCGAGAGACTAGGAGTTTCAGCCTGGTAGTGAGGTAAATCCAGCTGAATCGGGTTTGTACAACAGGATTGTATAAATCAAAGTCTTCTAGTAGAATCCTTCCTTAATTGGAAGAAGGGGAGACGTAGAAGGATTACACCACCTTCGAACTTCCAGAAACATATTCTGTGTTTTATCATTCTCTATTCAAGCCATTGAGCCGTTCTTACTAATCTAAGAACAGACCGTTCCGCACTAAAACTTTCAGTGGTCTGTTCTGCAGAAGAGTTGATTAAGAAACAGATTTCTTTCACTAATCCGAAAGAAATCACAAGGGATTAATTTTTAATAGGAGTGTTCATTCACCCCCCCCCCCCCTAAACACTCCGGACCGATCCTAACAAGTGGTATCAGAGCAGGTCACCTTAATCATCACAAAGACACTTGAGATGATGGCATCATTCAACAAAATTCCTATGTTCTCAAAAGAAGACTATGATGATTGGAGAATCAGAATGCAAGCTTATCTGGCTGCACAGGATGATGATATGTGGCTCGTCATCACTGATGAACCAATGAAAATTCTGAAAGTCAATACAGCAGCCTCCATTACTGGTGGTGAACCCCAAATGGTCGAAAATGACAGATCCCTCTGGACGAATGAAGAAAGAAAGAAAGCAAATCTAGACAACGTTGCCAAAGATATCTTGTTCAAGACGTTGGACAAGAATATGTTCAGTAAAATCAAAATGTGCTCTACTGCCAAAGAAATTTGGGAGAAAATAGCACAGCTATGTGAAGGGAACGACCAGACCAAGGAAAACAAGCTGACTGTTGCTCTTCAAAGATTTGAGAGCATAAAAATGAAGATTGGAGAAACTCTAAATGAGTTTGATGAAAGAGTTACTGGTATTATCAATGAACTGAATGGTCTGGGCAAGGAATACTCAAACAGAGAGATCGCTCTGAAAGTAATGAGAGCCCTGCCAAAAGAATGGGATGTAAAGACCATTGCAATGAGGGAATCTAAAGATCTGAACAAAGTTGAACTTCATGATCTATTCGCAGATCTTAAGGCTTATGAGTTCGAACTGATCACCAGAGGTGAAGCAGAGCCATTCATCTCTCAACCAAACAAAGCACTGGCAGCCATTCCAGACCAGACCACCCCCACAACAGATCGATCTATCGAATAGATAAGTAATGATGCTATGTCGTTATTTATCAAGAAATTTGGTAAATTTATGTCTAAGAATAAAAGGAACTTTAAACCTTCTCATCATTATAAATCAAGAAAAGACGATGCTGTTAATGATCAGGCTTGCTACAATTGTGGTAAAACCGGACACTTTATTGCAGATTGCACCAGACCGAAGAAAGAAGAACGTAAAGAAAAGCATCGAGATGACAAGAAAAAGAAGCACTACAAAGACCGCAAAAATCATGGAAATTCCCAAAAGGTCCTAGTAGCAGAGGAAGGAAACAGCAAGTGGGCTCAGACTGATTCAGATTCAGAAAGCTCCGAATATTCTTCCAGCGAAAGTGAAGAAGATATTCAATGTCTAATGGCAGACGAAGAAATGAGTCAAACAGACGAGGTATTCGATCTTGACTCAAATAATTTTACACGTGAAGAGCTTATGTCCGCACTGCAAGACATGGCTAATGATTATAGAATCTTAGCTGAATCTTGAGAAAACTAAAGCTAAAGCTAATGATCAAATGGATGAGCACATCAAACCAAGCTGCTCTGAGCTAGGTGAGTGCAGTAATCTACAGATCGAGCTGAACAAGCTGAAAATCTCTTATGATCAGCTCCATGAAGAAAACAAGAGAATTAGCACACAAAATGCTAAGCTTTCTCATATCTTCAAAACATGGACAAAATCAAGAGCATCATTGGAAGAATTGCAAGAGGTACAAAGAAATGTTGGTGATGTCACCGGCATATGCTTTGATGTCAAAGACTGCACCAAAGATGAATCTGAACTGTTGCTGGTAAAGAACAAAATCAAACAAATGACATTTGTTAAATCCAGCATAGTATATGAAACTGAAGCACCTACAATTCAAACGGGAGTCTCCTTCGGGGATCAAGGTTTGAGAAGAGGAATTGGGTACGTTAACCAAGCCAAAGAAAAGGCACCAGCAAGCTTTGTGTCTATCAGACCAAATCTAAAGGTGCAAGATCTAAGGCAAGGAAGACCATCCAATTACTACAACTCAAGACCAGTTCAACGAAGATATAGACTACCTCATAAGAATCAAAGGTTTCCATATCGCACACATTATCACACACAATATCGAAACAGATCATCTCACATCACACCAGACACACACAAGCCATTAAAGCTGATACAGGTGTGGGTTCCCAAAGGGCTAATCCGTTCTGGACCCAAGTAGGATTGGGTACCAACAATAATTATGTTTGATGACAGGTACAGAGGAATCTAATATCAGACTGGTACTTAGACAGTGGGTGTTCTCGTCACATGACTGGAAACGTCGAGCTGCTGTCTGAAGTCACAGAATGTACTGGACCCAAGATCATCTTCGGGGATAACTCAAAGGGTAAGACCGTGGGCAAGGGTAAGATTGTCCATGGTAATATTACTATCAATGATGTGCTACTAGTTGAAAATCTATGCTATAATCTGATTAGTATAAGTCAACTATGTGATAATGGTTATGCTGTAGAATTTCACAAACACACTTGCACTGTTAAATCGTCAGGCGGTATGACCATGCTTGTAGGAATCAGAAATGGAAATACTTATAAGATTAACTGGAATTTTGCTCAACCTGATAATCCTACTTGCTTCATCGCGAATAATGATAATAAACACTGGTTATGGCATAAACGCTTGAATCATCTCAACTTTAAGACTATTTCTAGCCTGTGTAAACATAATTTAGTTGTCGGTCTGCCCAAGATCGACTTTGCTAAGGATAAGATCTGTGAAGCTTGCCAAATGGGCAAACAGATCAGAACATCCTTCAAAAACAAGAATGCCAAATCCTCCTCACGCTGTTTAGAACTATTGCATATGGACTTGTTTGGTCCTATACCAATAACAAGTTTATGGGAATGCGGTATACTCTTGTTGTTATTGATGATTACTCACGTTTTACTTGGAATATATTTTTGAGCAGTAAAGATCAGACCGATCCGAAATTGATCAAGCTGCTGAAGCGCACTCAGAATGAGAAATCATCAAGCATAGACAGGATTCGATGTGACAAAGGCACTGAATTTTCAAATCAAAATCTTGAATCCTTTCTAGAAGATCAAGGTATTAAGCATGAATTTTCAGCCGCTCGAACTCCTCAACAAAACGGAGTTGCAGAACGAAGGAACAGAACGCTTAAGGAGGCAGCAAGGACAATGCTTGCTGATTCTGGAATTTCGTAAAAGTTCTGGGCAGAAGCTGTAAATACTGCATGCTACACTCAAAATCGGTCTATGATTAACAAGAAGTTGAATCTCACTCCATATGAAGTCAAGAGACAATCCATCGGAACCAGAAGTATCAGATAGACCGGATCAAGGCAATGAAGCTCCTTCAGATCGAGCCGATCCGGATGCCCTTAACTCTAATGTTAAAGTAGATGCTGATAATACTGCTGCTACTCACCCTTCTGGACCAGAAAATCCGGAATCAAGCTATTGATGGACAAAGAGGCATCCACCCGATCTAGTAATTGGAAGTCCGTCTGCACCTATTAGAACCAGAGGACAGATGATGGATGAATTCACTCATGCCGCTTTCATATCAAATCTGGAACCCAAAAAGATTGATGAAGCTTTGACTGATTACAACTGGATTAAAGCCATGCAAGAAGAGCTTAATCAATTTGAACAAAATCAAGTCTGGAGTCTAACCCCCAGGCCAAGTGATCTGCCTGTTATTGGAACCAGATGGGTTTTCAGAAACAAGCTAGACGCAGATGGAGTTGTGGTTAGAAACAAGGCCAGACTGGTGGCTCAAGGATTCCGACAAGAAGAAGGAATTGACTTCGATGAATCTTTTGCACCAGTCGCCAGACTTGAAGCAATCCGAATATTTCTTGCTTATACTGCTTTTAAAGACTTCAAGGTATATCAAATGGACGTTAAGAGTGCCTTCCTTAATGGTAAGCTTCAGGAGGAAGTCTACATTGAACAACCTCCTGGATTTCAGAACCACTCTTTTCCAGATCATGTATATCTACTGAATAAAGCAGTATATGGACTGAAACAAGCTCCAAGATCCTGGTATGATACTCTGTCTCAATTTCTGCTGAACCATGATTTTCAGATCGGCTCAGTAGATAAAACTCTGTTTAAATTTATTCAGGGGGAACATACTTTGTTAGTTCAAATCTATGTTGACGATATCATTTTTGGGTCAACTAACCCCAAATTATGCGAGAAATTCTCTAAGTTAATGCAGGGACAGTTTGAGATGAGTATGATGGGAGAACTTTCATTCTTTCTGGGTCTCGAAGTCAAACAGCTCAGCAATGGCATTTTCATAAATCAAACCAAGTGTACCAAAGAACTTCTCAAGAGATTCGGAATGGAGACGTGTTCAACTGCATCAACTCCAATGAGTCCTTCAATCAAGTTAGATAAAGACGAAGGGGGAACAACAGTTGAAGTATCTATGTATCGAGGACTGATCGGATCGCTCTTATATCTTACAGCGAGCCGGCCTGATATAATGTTCTCAGTCTGTATGTGCGCTAGATTTCAGTCAGATCCAAAGCAATCACACTTTATTGCTGCTAAGCGTATTCTGAAATACTTGAAAGGACCTGAGAACGTTGGTCTTTGGTATTCCAAAGACTCAAACTTCAGCTTAATCGGATATTCAGACGCTGACTATGCTGGATGTAAGAATGATCGCAAAAGCACCAGTGGAACATGTCAATTCTTAGGTGAAAGATTGATCTCTTGGTTCAGCAAGAAGCAAACATCTATTGCCACATCTACAGCTGTAACAGAATATCTTGCCGCTGGAAGCTGTTGCGCTCAGATGCTCTGGATTCAACACCAGCTCAAAGACTATGGCATTCAAGCTGTTGAATCTCCGATATTTTGTGACAACACCAGTGCAATCGCTATAACATATAATCCAGTTTTGCACTCTCGAACAAAGCATATTGATATAAGACATCACTTTATTCGAGATCATGTTGGCAAAAAGGAAATTCGGATCGAACATATTTCAACAGACCAACAAGCAGCAGATATCTTCACCAAACCACTTCCTGAGGCTAAGTTTAATTATTTTCGTCAAATTCTTGGTTTAATAGACTTATCTTGATGTTTTAGAGGTATCTTTCTTTTCGCTTTTAAAGATTATATGCTGGCACGGATCGATAATACAATGATCAGAAAGACACAGACCGGTCCGAACTTTCAGACCGATCTATGTCAAATCTGATGTTATCCCATGATCTGTCTGGTCAACAAATCTTTAAATAAAATAATTATTTAAAACAGCCCGGACTGATTGCAATTTTAACCGCCTTCTCTCTCTTTCATCCTGTCCGTTTATTTTGAATTATTTTAATATCAGTCATCGAGATAAAGACACGTGTCTTCCCTCTCCTATTTAGCGGGCTGAACATTTCACTTTCATTCATTTTTTACAAATTACTGCCGTTTGCTCTCTACCTCTCAAATATTTTCAAACTCTCCGTACTCTTCATTACACTCAAATGGCTACTATCACTCACAATTCATTTTCTGTTGAGTTCAATAAAATCTACAGGGCTGAAGATCCGAAAATGGTCTCCATGTTCAAATCCTTAGAGTCTTCCGGATTAAGGAATTTTCTGGAATGCGGGACGGTGGTTTACGAATCGGAGATTCGAGAATTGTTTGCAAATGCTGTGTCTCAGAAGACGTTCATCTCCACCACCGTCAAGGGCCACTCATTTGACATTTCTCAGTTGACGCTGGCAAAGACCTTTGGTCTTCCCAACACCGGACTGACTGACTTTGGCCACATTCCTCAGGCCACTATCACTGATCTTCAGGGGAAAGTATCCATTTTTGGCCACCGCCTGCAGCCGTCATTCAAGAAGAAGGAAATGTTCTTTCATTTCCAAGTGTTATGCGAGATTGTTGGCAAGCCACTACTGGGCAAAGCCGGAAGCTATGATGCTGTTACTGCTGAGAAATTCCGGGCCATGGCTGCTATTCACTTAGGGCAGAAGATGAACTGGTCTGCGATCTTATTTAGAGTTTTGCCTGAGACGGTTATCGCCTCCAAACAGGCTGTATGTTTTGCAGTTCCCCTCAGCAAGCTCTTGGAGACGCTGAACATCGAGCTGGGGAAGCCGTCTGCTCTGAGTCCCTTTAAAATTCTCAACCCCAAGGGATTGGCTCTACTGAATTCCAAGAGTGCTTCACCCACTTCTTCCGATCTGGTGGCTCGAACAAGGAGAAGAACAGGCTGCTGCTCGAAAGACTCGAGTCAGGCGTAAATTGACTATTCAGACTGACTCCGAGGAAACTCAGTCTGCTCCTTCGTCTCCAGCCAAGCCCCCTCCTAAAAAGCCAAGAACCCATATCACCAAGCCAATCAAAACCCTACCCATTAAAACCTTACCCATATTGCCTCCCAAGCCACCCCTGCACCCCACACTACAACCCAACCCTCAACAGCTCCAACCACTGTACCCAAAGTAACCATCAAAGTCCCCTCTGCCATTCCTGTGGTCAAATGGATTGTTATAACTGAATTGGGAGACTACACCCAATCAGGGATCAAGTCCCCGTCTTCCACCAGCAAGGGCAAGGCCATTCTCACTAAACCACTCTCCTTAAAACCCAAATCAGCCGCTCAAACAGCCATCGACATCACAATGGAAGATGTCGAAGAGAAAGTGAAGGAGCTCACTGTGGTGTTTGATGAGTATGTCGAATACAGAAAGATCAACCACATTGATATGTTCTTCGGAAAGCTGAGACGCCTACAAAAGATTGAACAAGAAGTCCTTAAGGGGACCGAGACTGACGATGTAAGACTTGCCGTGCTTCGCAAAGACCTGTTCCAGGCCAACCACAGATTTAGACTGGCAAATCTGCTGATTGCAGCTAAGAAGGCGAACTTTGATCCGAGCAATCCGACTGCCAAAGATGATGGTGCCGTCATTGCTCAGCTGGATGGATGTTCATGCTCTCAATTTGGCTGTTCGTTTTCAACGACAGAAGCTTAACATATCCACTCCAGTTCCCAGCCCGGATCACCCATCTGCAAGCAAGACTTTGGCTGAACCATTCATTGAGCCAATTCATTCTGAGACGGTGAAGCAGACAGCGGAGCAGCCACTGACTAATGCTCCGTCTGAAGCTGAAACTGAAGCAATGGATGTATTGTTGGATTCTCCAACAACCACCATCCCCATTGCACCATCAGTCTCCCAAATTCAGCACAGTCCAACCGAAGCCCATACAACAGTCATCTCATCAGATTTCGTCGATCCGGATCTGGTGGTGTCCACCGTTGTTGCAGCTTTACAGGTTGAGGAGCCTTCGAGACCTATCACTCCTCCAGACCAAACTGCTGAAGATATGGCGTTCTTAGAAGGATTTTCTTCGGACTTGGTCACCTTGATCCGATCTGAAACACGCACATCTGCTATGTCTTCACTTATACCCATTGCCGCAGAAGCTGATCACACCTTGTCGTCATCTGATCACTCTCCAAGCCCGTTATCTGATGCAGCCCCATCCCTGGCTAGGTCCCTTCAGCACCTCTCTGATAACTGTCTATCTCTCTCTCAATGAGTCATAGAAGTTCATCAAAGTCAGAGGACTACTTTTTTGGATTTTGAATCTTTCAAGGAGAAGATGACCGCCAGTGTTAACAGCATTCAGCGTGGACTGAATGATCTGTTCTCTCAGCAAGCTTCAAATAAAAACAGTCTGAGAAAAGAGCAGATCGAGCTGGCCACTGAAGTTAGAGCATCCGTCGCCAAGTCCCTCCTTGCTCAACATTCGTCTTGATGCTATCAGCACTCAGCTCGCCCAGATTGTCGATTTTCTTCAAGACATTGCTGCTGGCAAAAAGGGGGAAAAGAGTAAAGACTTCAAGCCACATCAGTCTTCAGCAAGAAAGTAGCCGTCCTATTAAGACAAACGGCTCTGTAATTGTAATAAGATTTTTGTTCAATAAAAATCTAAGTTCTTAGTTAGGTCCTTGTTCATTTATTTTGAACAAATGGCTTAATCAATCCGAACTTTAACCTAACTATGTTCATTTATTTTGAACAAGAAGAAGTAATTGATCCGCAAGTATTCGCTTCAGAGTTCTTAAAAGACTGATAAAAAAGATTTAGAAGCTAGGTTTTGTCATCATCAAAAAGGGAGAATTTGTTAGTTCCGGATTTTAAAGATGACAAAACAAATCAGACCGGGTCGAGGGAATCAGACTGACCAGATCAATCGCTCAAAACAGATCAAGCTGATATGGTATATCGCAAATCAGATCGGATCGATGGAAGTCAGCCTGACCAGATCGAAGCTTCAGATCGATATCAACCTTTATCAGATCAGAGCAGTCAAGGCTGAATAAGAATTGATCTTCAGTCCGAATCATTAACAGCTATTTATTGAAGCATTTAATGTTGCAATTAATGCTGAAAAAGACCAAGGACTGAAGATTACCATAAAAGGTAAGAAGACAAAGAAGAGCTTACCTAACAGTCGCCGAAAGCATGAACCAGAATGGCAAGTACCCTAAAGAAGAAAACTGTAGCTTACTCAGAGTTTAAGCAGAGTCAAGAGTTGCACATTAAGGGAAATAATGTCGTTGGTATATGCAACTATATAAGGATGCAACAGAAGAGCTCAAAGGGACAAGTCTGATCAATCGAAAAACGCAAAAAAAAAGAAAAACAGCACAAGCTTACAAGCTCAAACATTCTCGAGCTGAAAATCTTCATAAGCACAAGCATATTGTAATATTTGATCATATTATGATCATTGTGTGCATAGACTAAAGTCTATCTTTTGTATTCCGTACTAAGATAGAGAAGTGAGAATCAATTGTAACTGTCAGACAAAGCGTGTCTGAACAGATCGAGAGACTAGGAGTTTCAGTCTGGTAGTGAGGTAAATCCAGCTGAATCGGGTTTGTACAACAGGATTGTATACATCAAAGTCTTCTAGTGGAATCCTTCCTTAATTGGAAGAAGGGGAGACGTAGAAGGATTACACCACCTGCGAACTTCCAGAAACATATTCTGTGTTTTATCATTCTCTATTCAAGCCATCGAGCCGTTCTTACTAATCTAAGAACAGACCGTTCCGCACTAAAACTTTCAGTGGTCTGTTCTGCAGAAGAGTTGATTAAGAAACAAATTTCTTTCACTAATCCGAAAGAATTCACAAGGGATTAATTTTTAATAGGAGTGTTCATTCACCCCCCCCCCCCCTCTAAACACTCCGGACCGATCCTAACAGTCAAGCTCCTTGATTTTAATCGACCGGAGCTTTTTGTATAACTCTTCAAGATTCCATTTCATGAACCTTGGGAACAAGTTCACATCAACAAGATCAATCAGGTTTGTCCTCTCGCATAGCCAATACTACACATAAATGTGAAACAATGTTATCAACAAAAATTAAAGAAATTAATTTCAAGTGGGGATTACAATACGACTTACAGGTATTAGAGGAACACATCCAGAGTGTTTTTTTGTGTTTGATGGAACTAAACTGGATAACAAAGTCTTTAATACGTGTTCCGACCAGTTGTGCGTGCAAATTTTATCAATGTCATCCACCAAGGTTGTGTACGCCCATGACAGGTTTGATGATTTAGTAGATATGAAGAATGTTGCCAGCAAGTACAGTGTCACCAATCTGGCAACATCATGTACCATAATTGAATCCCGCCTTGCTACTTTCAATGTCAATTTCTTGTAAATCGAGCTCTTGCTCATTCTACAATCACTTTTTGACTCTTTCTCAGGGAAGCACCTATTTAAGAATGATGTGCGTGGATAATCTACCAACTGCATATCAATGTCTTCAATGCCATCCCTTATTCCAAAAATTAAACGGACATCATTGATATTGATCGCCATTCTGTAATCCCCAAATGTGAATTCAGAGTAATCTTTGTTGAAGCAAGAAATAATTTCCATAATTGCGAGATCACGCTTCTTGCAATGATCAAGGACTACTCGATCACTTTGAATTCCATTCACAATGAGCCAAAATGGTGTTTGCTGCAACACTACCAAATGGTCTTCTCGAAGATTAAGTTTCTTTAGGTCTGAAACCACAGCCTGCATGTTTGCTCTGTAAAATGCAGATCTGTTCCATTTTTTGGTTATATCTTGGTCGCTTGGCGAGAGCGGAGGCGTTGCTGAGACGAAAACAACAATTAAGGATACGTTAGTGATTATATACTACACTTTGACAATAACGAAATAAAAAAAGATATTGATTGCCATTCTGTAATTCCCACATTTTTCGTGCACCAAAAATACATTTACATGTATTTTTCGTGCATCAAAAATACCTTTACACTAAACCATTCAAACGAGCTAAAATGAAATCCACTAAACAAATAAATTTTCGTGCATAAAAAATACATTTACATGGAGATTTTGTGCATCAGAATATCTTGACAGAACGATCTAAAATGAAATCCCACTAAACAAATAATTTTTCGTGCATCAAAAAATACCTTTACATGAATATTTCATGTCAGAAACAGTAATCGGAAAAATGAAAAGAACTTTAATCATAAAAAACCTTTCATACCGTAATCTTAATAGAGAAAAATTCAAACCCTAAATTTTCAACAACACAAATTAAACAACAATAATCGGAAAATAAACAACATTAAAACCATAATAATATCAAAAAACATTCATTAGGAAACGGAAATCCACCATTACATACCAGATTTCCTCAAGGTTTTTCTTTGTGTTATCGTCTTCCTTGGAGATTTTGCCCGAATACTCTTGATTGATTTTGGAGCCATGTAAAACAGTAGACACAGAATGTTCCCCCAAAATACGAAGAAATGGAATGGAGTTTACGAGAAGATTGGAACGAAATTACAGATGAAAGGAAGCGCTGGAATGAATTCTGGAAGAATCGAAATAAGATTGGAGTTTACATGAGCTTGAATGAAGTCGGAAAGAAGATGGAAAGCCACGATGGAAAATGTGGGATTAAAGGGTGATTTTGTCTTTTCAAAATAAAGTGTACTTAAATGATTGTATGTTTTTTACCTAGACTAGGATGAACAAACTTTTACCTTTTGGTACCGGCCTGAAGTTTTCCCAAAATAAAAACTCCGGCCCATTATCACAGCAAAATCCTAAGTGTGTGTTTGGTAGAGAGGATTTGGGGGGATTTGGATTTGAAAATCCCTTCTCAAATGTTTGGTAAGTAAGAATTTGCAAACGGAATTCTGATTTGTTGGGATTTCTTGTGAATCTTTGGGATTTCATTTAACTGAATCAAATCCCATGAGATTTGGTAAGATTTCATGGGATTTGGATTTGAGGAAATAAATTTCCACTTGTTACCCTTCACAATTTCATTATTTTTCTTATTTTCTCTCTACATTCACATATCTCCTGCCTTCCAACCTCGGCCATGGTATTTATTCACATCTCATGCCTTACTATTATTTTTTTCTGACTTCTTATATATAATGTAATTACATGCTATTATGTTTGAATTTTATATGTGAAATATATTATATGTGGAATATATTAGAGGAATATGTGCAATCGTTGAAAGGTGTGATGTAATTACATGCTGATTTTGTGTTTGAATTTTATTATATTTATTTATAATTGATGATAAAGTAGTATTAAAGTCTACCTCACCGTCCCTACTCACGAAAGATTAATAAATCATCACAACAACAACAACAATAATAATAAATTTACCAATCTTTGTTGGTTTCGATGGAAAAAAATGATTTTAATAAATAATAATAATAATAAATTTATCAATCTTTGTTGGATTCGGTGAAAAAAAAGATGGTTTCAATAAAACTATTAGAGAAAGCAATTGTGGATGTGAACATGAGACAAAGCTAGCAAAAAATTGATTATATTAGGTTTATCCTTTGGTTTTCTGTAAATGATTCTTTTCTATGTGGACTATGTATTTCTCTAATTTAGGATTACTTATGACTTTTGGCTCTAAGTGGTGCAATTTTATCTTTCTTGTACTAATTATAGCTTCAGAAGAAAGCTTTTTAATCTAAAACGTGAAGTGATTTTTTCAAACTTTAAAAATATAATTTACTTTATTAGAATTCACTATAATAATAGAATTGTGATTAGGAATGACAAAAAGGTGAATATGAAATAACAGTTATAAATTGAGTTGAAAATGTACATTGTGGACAAAATCCTAGGATAATCGATTTATATTTGTTTATATTTCCTGGAAATGAAAATATTAATGTTTGTAACTTTTTCATTTAGTGAATACAAATAATTAATTTTCCATTATATAACATTAGCTTTATGTGACAGCTCTCATATTCTATATGAATTTTTTTCATTTGATAGATGGATAATATCAAAGGATCAGCTCGACAATCACACATGGCTGTCATAGAATAGTAGCTTGTATTGCGTACTTTAATATGTTATTTAATAAAAATAAGAGATATATAAATAGAAATATATCACAAAGAGATCCGAAAAGAGAGTAATTAGGAAGGAGTTAATGCATCGTGTTGAAACTGATGAAAGAATTCGTGGCGTGCTCTGCATTTACGAAATTCGTTATAATATTGAGAGAGAAAACATTCCTCAAAGATACTATACATAGCACTGTAGAAAAACAGTTCGCTAAATTTTTATATATTATTGGGCAAAACGAAAGTAATCGTTCAATGAGATTTATATTTTTACGTTCGGGAGAAACAATCAGTAGGCATTTTCATAGTATCTTGAAGGCAATCATATCTCTTGGAGATCAATTTATGGTTCAACCTAATGGAAATGACATGTCAACTGAGATCCTTCGTAATCCTAGATTCTATCCATTTTTCAAGGTAAAATTTTACTCATTTTATTAAAAGCTTTAAGTCATATCTATCAAAAAAACAAAAAATGATAAGTATGATAGGATTGTGTTGGTGCAATCGATGGAACACATTTTCGTGTCAAAGTTCCTAAAGAAGATGTTGCAAGATACAGAGGAAGAAAAGACTTCCCCACACAAAATGTGTTGGCTGCGTGTACTTTCGATTTGAGATTTACATATGTGTTACCTGGTTGGGAAGGTTCTGCAGCTGATGGGCGTATCCTTGATGATGCACTTAATAGAGAAGATAAGCTGAAAGTTCCAAACGGTAGTTAATTATTAAAATATTAGTAAATGAAAAAATAAACAACACAAATATATATTAATCCGTAAAATATTTTTTGTAGGTAAATTTTATGATGCTGGATTTATGCTAAGAGACGGCTTTATTGCCCCCTACAGAGGAACTCGATATTATCTGAAAGAATATAGTAGTCGTGGACCAGAATCTCAAAAAGAAATATTTAATCACAGACATGCATCTTTGAGAAATGCAATTGAAAGAGCATTTGGTGTGTTAAAGAAAAGATTTTCAATTTTAGCTAGTGGAGCTGAGTCTAACTACAACATAGAGACCCATTCAGAAATTATATTAGCATGCTGTATTTTGCATAATTTTCTCATGGGTGTAGATCCTGATGAAAGATTAATCGATGAAGTCGATAATGAACTTGGAAATGAAGAAATCACATATGAAGAAATTACAGCTTCCCATAGTAGATCTGAAAGTAGCAGACACGGGATAATGATAAGAAATAGAATATCACAAGAAATGTGGGAAGATTATGTATGCGGTCATATTTAGAATTTTATGTATGTCATGTCACTTGAATATTAATGTAGTTTCATTTAACTGTTTTTGATGTGATTTTTATTCTTGATTATTTTTATTTAACGAACTCATTGACTTGTCATTTTATAGTTTTAGAATTTTTTATTTTTTATGATTTCAATTTTACAATGATTATTATATCTAGGAAATGAGTAATGCTGTTCAAGATGTTGACACCGTCCACTACAAAAGTTGGACGCAACAAATGGATGATTTTTTACTTGATTTTTTACTTGACCAAAAAAATCAAGGACAAAAATCCGATAGAAATTTTACTCAAGGTGCATATAATGCTGTCGTTGAAGCTATTAATTCCAAATTTCCAATGAAAGTCAACAAAGATAAAGTTCAAAATAGATTAAAAACTTTGAAAAGAAAAATGACTATTGTTCTAGAAGTCTTCAAACGAGGAAGTGGATTTGGTTGGAACGATGTAACCAAACAAATTGATGCTTGATGCACCGGAGGAGGTTTGCGAGGCACTAATCAAGGTATTCATTATTAATTTTTTAATCTTTGTATCATTTCAATTATTAATGTCATAACATATTAATGAAAATTGAATAGGCGTATCCTGATGCTAAACATGTCCGAAATGTTGCAATTCCATATTTTCCTGTGCTTCGAGAAATATTTGAAAAGGATAGAGCTACTGGAAAAGGAGAAAAACTGCGAAGGAGAAGACACGTCGCTGGGCAAGAGGAGGAAAAGAATCGAGTGGTGGAGAATATTCCAGAATAGAAGAGATCGATCAGTTAGTAGATGAGCAAGAAATACGCATAGAAAGTGTTGATGATTTTCAAGAAGATAACTTCAGCAACCGGGCATTCCTCGTTCATCATCAACAAATCTTTTATCTAAGGGTGTCAAGAAAATTTTTTCAAAAATTGACGACTTTAATGAGAGATTTGATAGTTTGAATGATACAATCGCACAAGTTGTCAAAGTGATGGATGCTAATGGACAGAATAAACGTCGGTGTGAAGAGGTATATTCTGAACTGACATAACTGGAAGGAGTAGATGGGGATTTCATATTTGCAGCATATGATTTTCTTGTGTCAAATCCGGCTGCAGATGATGGTTTTTTGGGAATTCCTGTTCATGCTCGCTTCCGTTGGTTATCTTGGAAGATGCACAATTCATCTTAAGATTAAATAATTATTTGATTTTCTATAATAAAAATTTGGACGCGGTTGGATTCATAGAAGGATTTATTGATTTTCTAAATTGCATATTTAATTATTGAGATGACTTTTTTTAGAATTTAATTTTTGATATTTCAAGACTATTGCTTGATAATTCAAGACTATTGCTTGATAATTAATGTTTGATCTTTTACTTTGTCTTTAGTATATTATATAAGAGCTAATGTGGTTTATATGACATGCATGTTTTATTTTAGTTGCATATAAAAAAATTGATAATATATATTTATTTGCAAAGTTTTTAGTTTTTAATAAAGAGAGTAACATGGTTTTTAAAAACATTATTTAAGGATATTAAAAAGGTTACTTTAGTAAATATTTAAAGTTTTAGTTTCAAATCCCTTTTTCTCCAAACAAGAAATGGATTTGTAAATACAGTTTTTTAATTTTAAACCAAACACCCAATGGAATTTCAAATCCAAGGAATTCCAATTCCAATTCCAAATCCAAATCCAAATCCCATTTTTTGTTATGCCAAACACAGTGTAAACCTACTAAAACCACCCCCCTATTTGTATAGCAGAGCACGGGGCTGTAGAAAGCAAAGAAAAAAAGAAAAAAGAACGTGGGAAAATCGTGCTGTCCTCTTCCAGATTTTGGTATTGAAGCCTTACCTAGTCGCTAGTTGATTCCGTTTGGAACGTATAAGGTAAGGGACGATAGTTATTTTTTGATTTTGCTCTGTTGTGTTCAATATCCTTGTTAGCAACAAGGATTGGGGGAAACGGAGAATTGGGGGAAACGGAGCTGTGTATGATATTCACTCATGTTTAGAAGAATTAACTCCAGTTACAGCTTACAAGAATAGGCTGAAAACGAAACTGGACTTTGTGCTAATTTGTAGCGCAGGGTTGTGCGTGGCCAGAAATAGCATTTTGATTGCCACAATTGTGAGGTTGAAATGTAGTCATGATGCTGTTATACATTATTTTAATTGTTCTTTATCAATTCAAAATTTGGGGGCTGAGTTGAATCAAGCAATTAGGGGCTGTATAGAATATTTTAATTTATTTATCTCTTCAATCCATAGTGATACATAGGTTGATTGGAATTCCTACTAGAATGAGTGAGATACGGCAGCTATCACATGAACTTGAATAGGTGCAATGCCAATATAATGTCACTATTACAATTATATATTGGAAGTGAATTAAGGATGCTGTAAAACCCATCTAATTGGGCTGTTTTGGGTCGAATTTGGTAATATGTTCAACTTCCTGCTAAATAAACTTTATAGAGCAGCATATTATGCATAATCAAATTTTAAAAGTGAAGATATAATATTCTTGGTTCGAACAAACTTAAATCATATAAGGTTATTTTGGGATGAGATTTCATTTTACTATCATGGTGACACTACTCTTACTCTGAAATTTAAACATTGATTGAAATTTGAAACATAGCCTTAGTAGTGTCGAAAGAGTTATAAACCACCCTTTTACTAAGTTTCAAATTTGGGGTCTGGTTTGAGATGGTTAATGCACTGTTAGTGCTGTCATGATTATAAATCACCTTGTACCTACGTTCGGTTCTGGGGGGTGGTGGTATATAACTTCGATAGTAGACTGTGTAAGTTGTCAAAAATGATTGGTACATATATATATATATATATATATAATCGACTTATATTATGCGAAAATATGTAATCTTAAGTCTTAACTTCATATAGCATTTACCACACCGTATACAAGAGGTAATATGTATTTGATGTAATTTGAGCACGTGATATTCGTTGAATTACTTGAATTATTGAGATGAGTTAAATTATTTGATAGCATGCGTCATGTAAATCTTTGATGCTTGAGATGATTTTATTCAAGATAAATATTTGAAAAACCCACACATTGTTGCATCATGGATTCATCGAGCATAGCATATTGAGCTCCTTTCCTTGAGATTATTTCGTAATGCTGATTGGTTTGAGTGAGGATTGGAAGGACGTATGAGACCGTGGTTGGGCCTGTACTTGTTATTTTTGGTCGAGCTACCATATGGACATCATAGTTCTGGAGTTTGTAGGGCTTTGTACAGCACGTTGCCTCGATCAGAGTAGTAGGCAATGTGCTGTATAGTCGGTACCCTGAGATGATGATTGAGATCTCATTTATTGGCCACGTTTTGCATTGCATGTGCATTTTATCTTAAGAATGCATTTTATACATCCCTATCGCTTTTATTTGGTCACTATCATAATTATTAAAGGTGCTAGGCACCAAAAAGCGATAGACCCTCGTCTGGCGTAAAGAGCTATGCGTCGGGCGAGGCGCTAGCTTAACATACGCTAGGCGACGAGAAAAAATAAATTTAAAATATTTAGATATGAAATAAGTATATAAAATGATATTAATTAAACATTATCTTCTTCATTCGATATCAATTAAAAAATCGTCAAATGTCTTCATCTCCTAAATCCAAAACATCATCATGTCCTTCATTTGATTCACAACCATATATATATATATAGTCTTCATCGTTCTCGAAATCAAAATATATCTCATAATCATCTACAGGATCTCGAGAAGAAAAGGAGGTATGGTTTCCCTTGCAGGAACTAGAATAATCTTGAGACCTAAAATTACAAAAACTTTCACCAACTCCGTGACACATCAGCCCAACACAAAATAATAGTTCCAAAAAAAGTGTAAAACATGTATATAAATTATTTAACTTATAAGTAAACATGTCAATAAAAATATTCAATGAAATCTTAAGATATAAAAAAACGGAAACATTTAGAAAAGGATGGAGGGCGGAGGTAACACGGGCTGTGATTAATGGACTTGAAGAAACAATTGGCTGCTGTGGAGGAGAAGAATAGGTTGTGGAGGAGAACGTCTGCTGGCTGATGTCCATAGGGTTTGGGATTATAAAAAATAAGTCAAATTTAAATCTAACTGGGCAAAATAAAGTGGACAATTTTTTTTTAAAGATTTAACGCTTAACAGATGCTCTCAGGCGCTCAAGCCTCAACGACACGCAGGAAGCACCCCCTAGTCAGCGCCAGCCGAAGCTGCGGCGACTGTGCCGCTCCAGGGGCGGATTCTGGTCTCCTGACCTCGCTTCTCTCCTAGGCGATGCAGAAGACCGCCTTTTACAACCATGGTCGCTGTATACTGGGATTTGCTCACCCTTTGGGATCATTGTATGTTTTGTGTGCGTGCATACAGTAAGTGAAACAAGGATGAATATACCGAGTAGCAATGCTGTTGGTTGTTGAGAGTGAAGACATCGTGGGAGCTAGTATGCGGCTTTTAGTTATTGGAATAAATTTTATGAACCCTGTCCAAGATCCAGCCCTTAGTTTTCAGAGCCTTGTAATGCAGTGGCAAATTGACAACCATTTCTCTTAATTTTTATCCTTATGTGCTCTCATTCTTCTGTGTTATATACCATCCTTCCCGCCTGCATATTTCTGAAGTCATTGCTGCACTCGAATTACGCAACTAAGTTCTACCAGTTGGGTATCACTACATGCATCCATGTAGTGATATTACTTTCGTATGTGATACTTCCGCTACTAAATATAATGACAAAAACCTATGGTATGAACTGCAAAACAATGTAGTTGTCATGTTGTCAGACGAGGAAATGGCTTTGAGGACAAAGCTGGAAACTATAGATCATGTTACGAGCTCTGTAGGATTTGATGAGGCTGATACAATAAGCTTCAAATTTAGTGGTCACTGATTGTGCAAATCTTCGTTATGACTCGTTCTCTGATTTTATGCTTTCATATTGGTACTGGAAAAAATGAATCTGGATTTTTTATCTAATGGTAGGTTAGCCAAAAATGTCTGCAAAGATGAAACAGAAGAGAAGGTTACAAAGTAAGGAATCATCACAGGATGATTTGCTGGAGAAGAGAGGAGATTTTGTAAGTGATGAAATTGATCAGATGTTCTCAGGGGATGAGGATTACTCCGAAGGAATGAAAAGTATGAATCCTTGTATCAGGACAAAATTATCTTCCAATTTACTAATCAATTTGGGGAATCTGTTTTTGCTGCAACTTCGTTGAACTGAGGTAAAACATTTTTGTCTTTTGATCAGAATGGGTTATGCAATACCATCAGAACAGACCTGGGATTAAGGTGCTGCAAGAATGGATTGATGACTTCATAACTGCTCATGAGGCACAAGTGGAGCAGGTATTTATTTTTCATACTCCAATTTTTTAAATCATTTTTAACATCTTTCAGGTGAATTAGTCATCTGGGTAATTAAAATAAACTTTTGTTTTGTCAGCTGAGGAAGTCCATCTATGGTCTTGCTTTAGATTTTTTTTTTTTGATAACGTGGGAACCTGCAGCCGATACCCTTATGGTGCGCACCGGGTAAACCCTCGGACTGACGCAATAGCCTGTAAACCGCACTAAGCAAGCCCGGTGCGACATGCTAAAACTGAGAGAGACAGAGGCAGAAATTGAACTTGTGACCTTTTTGGCCCAAGTACGCTGCACTTGCCCATCTCTACTACCCGCGAGGGGGTCTTGCTTTAGATTTTTCCTGATATATAATTAGTCCTAGCTCATTGATTAATTTTTGGCCTGTATTTTTTTCTTTTTCTGCATCTGTTGCTCTATTTCCTTTTATCATTGATGCAGGAAAGGAAGGAAACGGAAGCCCAAGCAGCAGAAGGTGGATGGACTGTTGTTGTACATCAAAAAGGTAGGAAAAAGACTACTGATGCTGAAAGTGGAACTGCTGTCGGTTCAGTTGCCCAAGCTGCTGTTCTAGACAAGATGACTAAAAAGAAAAGCAAAGAAATTGGTATAGACTTTTATCGGTTCCAGAGAAGGGAAGCCCATAGAAATGGTATGCATGAGTTCTTTTGCAAATTCTTTTACTTTGTCGTTTAAGAACCTGGTGCTTGTTATTTTTGGGCTGCACATCCTTATCGACTATGTGGCAAACCAAAAATAAGGTTGATGTTGCATTTTTTTGGCCTGCGAAGCTTACACACAAATGAAATGCTTATGGATCTTAGCCTGTATTTATATCACTCATGAGAGTGATTCATCCGCTTTACTTCTTGCCCTGTACTTTAAATTTCTGCCAGAGCTCAGACTTTTTTCGATTCTTATCGCCTGGGTGTCGTTATTTTGGTGCTTATTATTTTTACACCACTAAAGCCTCAAAAACCTCCTGTTATCATTTGGAGATATTCTCCAGCACGCTCCCTTAAGCAATCCTGGTCTTGTTGAGGTCCTTGTGCATTGTTGTTCATGGATTTATAATCAGTAACTTAATAGAACGCCTGAACTACCATATGTGGTTTTCAATATGACGGGGGAATATATTGCATTGAATTTGTTAGGACATTTGATGTTATTCTATTGTTGCTCTTTTTCTATTCCCATACATCGTCAATTTGTGTTTTATGCAGATATTATGATGCTGCAAAGCAAATTTGAGCAGGATAAAAAGTTGATACGACAAATGAGAGCTGCACGGAAATTTCGGCCCTATTGATGATTGCACTTTTTGGCTTTGAATCTGCTAGTGCCTACTTCCATATAAATCGTAGCACCTTGGTTGTTGAATTCCTCAGTTGGAGAAAATTAAATTAAAAAAAACGAAATTTTTTAGTCCTCGTTTGATAATTTCGATATGAAGTCAATACTCAAATAGTTGGTGAAAAACGATAGCTTGATGATAGAAACAATAATTTTAGATAGGTGAATTTATTGTAGTTTATATGATATCCAAGTTCTTATTTTTTATGGAGAAAAACAATTTCATTCTTCATTAAATTTATGTAAACGATATTAAGCCTTCTTATACTCTGCATTAATTTTTTATTAGTTATAATTCGTGGTTAACTGGACCGGTTCAAATCGGTTTTGGATTTCAATGGATTGTAACCGGACCAATTCGATTTCAATCCAGGTTGTTCCGGTTTCTGTTCCGGTTACCGATATGATCCGAGATCCGGATCGAAGGTTCCAGACCAGCTTTGAGTTTGATCGGTTCCAACCAGCTCTGGATTGGCCCAGTTACAATGGAACCAATCCGATCCGAGATTCGGATCGCAGGTTCCAGACTGGTCCTAACCTGATCCGGTCAATTTTTTTTTCAAAATTTTTATTTTTAAAATTTATAATAATTGATGAATTAATACATGGATTGTCTTCGCATATTGTTCTTTTTCATTGGAACCATGGCCTAAGAAGTCATCGACTATTCATTCTCTTTTATTCTTTGACTCATCATCAAACCAACATTTGAGCAATATAAGCATGCACAATGATTGAGAAGAAAGACTACTCATGTGGTCTCCAATGCTTCGGCCAGATGTTGAGAATGCCGATTTTGATGCTACACTTGACGATTGCACTGCAAATACATCTCTAGTCATTTGGCTAAGACAATACTATCTTGAATTTACTTTCCACAAGTTTAGTACGTCAAAACTATCATCTGCTATGAATACTTGACTTAAGAAGAACTTGAACTAGTTCGACGTCCTCGTTGCCACTCCTTTTTCCTCTTAGCTTCTTCCTTTCAAGACTCCTCAGTAGATTAATCCCTCAACTTCTTGAATGGGTAGTGTCTTCTTATCTGCAATTCCATATGTTCTACAAATATTAAAAACATATTTAGCAATTACATACTCAGTATGTGCAGAATCTAAGTCATCAAGAGATAAAACTCGTTTCTGCAAACACAATTATCATCAATCCATTGTCAAGCAACAACAAGAAATGAAAGTAATTTGATATTCGCCAAAATATCAGTAGTTAAACTAACTCTGAAGGAAGATAAGAAATATGCTCAATTAAAGTTGTACGACATTCGACAAACATATCCATACAATTTTTTCGTAAAGTATGTCTAAGTGTATAGAAGAACAAAATTCAATAAAACCATTATGTTCACATTGTAGATGTAAGACCTCGCTACTAATTAATCCGGATTAACAATGATTATGCAAACCCGAATTAATAATTAGTTAAGAATTTGGATAATTTAGTTGAAATTGCAGGAATAAACAAGTTAGTGAGATTTCGAGTAAACCCGGAATATTAAAATTACAGGCTACAAATCAAGGTGTTCCGGACTACGATGACACACACAACAATTGGAACATGTGCATGATCACATGGCACTTGAAAAGCACATGCCACTAATTATTTAACCTCCTAACATAGAATTAACACGTGTATAATACATGACTTTAGGCATTACTCTTGCAAGACATGTGATGCTTGGCACTTGGACATCACTTGAACTAAAACACTCATCTCCTAATAGCATTGGCACTTGTACATTACAAGACATACATCAATTAAACAATCTTACAAAACCCTAGTTTGCATCACCCCCCGTCTCCCTTTCGCAAGACCATTTTCTCACTCATTATTTGAAGACCAAGTCCTTCTTGCATGTTCATTTCATGAACTCTCCCACTTCTCCTTCCCCTATTCGAAAATTGCACCTCAAACTCCTCTTGAAATCTTGAGTAAAACCCACATGCAACGGAGGAATGAGAAGATATAAGGATGGAGGAGTAGAGGATATCAAGGCAATTCAAGATTTGAGCTAATTTGGAGGAGATCTTGCAAGGAGCTTGGATTCTTGGCTAGGGCAGCAGCTTGTGGTGGTTTTATGCTCAAATCTTCAAGATTTAGGAAGGTATAATCTCCTTTTCAAACTCTATCAACTTGGGTTTTGGTGTTAGGGTTGAAAATGTCGAGCCTTAACAAGAAAAGTTGATGTCAAATGAATTCTATAGATTTCAATGTAGAGAGTGTCTAGTATTTCGCATTTTAAGCACGATTAAACTTTGAATTTGAAGATGGTGTCCTTTATGAAAGTTGTAGAATTTTGGCTTAGCTTTAATTGGCCACTGAAATAAGCTAATTTAGAGTTAAATGAGAAAGTAACAATGATTTACTACACTGTGCACATATAGAGTATGCATGTTCATGCATGTCACATGCAGTGTGTTCTTCGAAATTCTGGAAAAACTATGTTCCGAATTTGAAGTTGAGGTAAATAGAAACAATGTAGATCTTTGAATTATGTTCGATTTGATAGTAAATTCAGTTAAATTGGAGTTAGTATGCAAACGCTATGCTAGTTTTACAAAAGGGTGTCAAATTTGGAAACATGGTACCTTCGAGTTTTTAAAATGTGATGTTTTGATAAAAGTGCGCCTCAAGATGAACGAATTAGCTTAAAGCTCATAATACATGAATTGTAGAATTTTGAGTTATCTAAATTCTCCCACTGGAATCAGGTCATTTGGACGTCGTATGAATTAGTTAGGAAGGGTTTCCGAAAAGCGGTCAAACTGGAACTTAGAAGTTCCCTGTTTTACATAAGTAATTTTTAGACCCAATTTACCTTAGATAATTGAACGAATTTTGGGAAGTATCAAACATATAACTGTCACATTTTGAGTTAGCTTTCAAGATAAATTGGACTCATGTAATTTGGTTAACTATTGGAAAAGTTATTAGCCAATTACTATGAGCATGTAAGCTGAAATTTAAGAAGTTGCTAAAGGTCAATGTTGAATTATGAACCTGATATTATGTAGTATTGGGACGCTTTGATGATCTAATTGAGGTGTAAATAACCAGGTTGTGATATACCGAGGTCAAATTGAGAAGTACAGAAGTCCTTGATTGTTATTTGCTCGGTTGAGGTACGTAGAAAATCGGTTCTATCACGATGTCTCACGAAGATATATAATGTTCCCGGGGTATGATTTATTTGTCATTATGTGATTTCTATGTGATTATATGACATGTTGAACTACATTATATGTGATTATATGATACATTGAACTGCATGATATATTGAGCTGCATCATATGAGATTACACGATGCATTGAGATGCATGTCCATTGGGCATAGCATATTGATCTTACTGCTCCTTTGAAATCATTTGATCAGGATGAGATCTATAGTGTCATGGGAACGCTGTGCACGACGATGATATACAGTTAGGTAGTGTTAGGATCGAATAGGAGTGTTTGGGGGGGGGGGGGGGGGATAAACACTCTACTAAAATTTATATTTTTAGTTTTTCCTGGATTGATTTCACTTTAGCAAATGAAACCAATTTCCTGAACAGACCACTGATAGTGTGAGTGCGGAATCGGTCTGTTCTTGGTTAGTAAGACCGATCTGATGGCTTGAAACACGAAGTAGTGCAATATGTAAATAGACAAGATGTGTTTCTGGAAGTTCGAAGGCAATCCCTTCTACGTCTCCCCTTCTTCCAATATAGGAAGGATTCACTAGAAGACTTTGAGTAATACAATCCCGTTGTACAACCCCGATTTAGCTGGATTTACCCCACTACCAGGCTGAAGTCTCTCAATCTGTTCAGACACAATCCGTCTGACAGTTACAAAGAACTCACTCTTCTATCTTAAACAAATACAATTGATAGAGTGAATTATTCTAAGCACAAATGACCATTAAACGAGCAAATATAACAATAAGACGTGCTTTCAACTTTGAGCAGATCGATAAGGTGAAGTCTTTCGATGATAGTGTTCTACTCAAATGGATGTTCAACAAAATTGTAGATCTTGTATGCGTGTTGTATCTCTTGTATTGTTTCGTCTCATATCGTATCGTGTGTTGAGCATTTAAGTTGCATCTATATATAGGCATTTCTGCCAACGACAATGTTTCCTTTTGTGTGCAACTCTTTACTTTGGTCAACCTCTGAACAAGCCGCAGTCTTCTATTTTAGACTCTTTCCCTTCTGGTCTGTTCTTTTGGCGCTTGTCAGATAAGATCTCGTCTTTTTACCATTTAAGGTAACTTCAGTCTTTGGTCTATTTCAGCATTAAATGCATCATTAAATGCTTCAATAAATAGTCGTTGATTATTCAGAATGATGAACGAAGTTTGCTAACTCAGTCTGAAATGATAAGTTCTGATCTGATCTACATTGATCTGCATTGATCTGGTCTGTTCTGATATGGTTGACATCGATCTGGTCTGTATCGATCTAGTGACATCGATCTGGTCTGTTTTGTCATCTTTAAAATCTGGAACCAACGAATTCCCCCTTTTTGATGATGACAAAACCTAGCTTCTTTATCCTTTTATTAAGTCATTTTTCTTGTAGAAATTTCGTTCAGATCGATTAAGTTTTTTTGTTCAAAATATATGAACTATTCAAAATAAATGAATAAGACTGAGAATTCCAACCGAAAGACTTTTTTATAAACTTGTCTGATGAATACATTTACATATGTTATTCATTACAGACAGTTATTTATGTCTTCTTTTCGGGTTGTTGTTCTGGCTTCATTTATTTCTTTTTTTTCCCTTTTGGCATCAGCAATCTCCTGATGGAAATCTACGATCTACGTAAGCTGAGCGCAGATAGCATCCATGCGATGATCTTGGGTAAGGAAGGATTTTGCAACTGCAGTTTTGACTTCGGAAGCCTGCTCGATCTGTTCTTTTATCAGACTGGCCTTGTAGGATGCTTGTTGAGAGAACAGATCGTTCAGACCATGCTGGATACTGTTGATGCTTTTCAACATCTTTTCCTTGAACGAGTCAAAATACATAGAGGTAGTCCGCTGGCTTTGATGTACTTCTCTTACTCTTTGCGAGATAAAGATAAAGTTATCAGATAACTAACTAAGGGACTTGGCCACTGATGGAGCATCATCAAGGTAGTCCGGAATTTCTTCAGCATGCGACACAAACAACTCTTTCCCTTTTTCAGTCGGCACAACAAAAGAGTCAGCAGATTGGCGATTGTCGGACCGGACTAGTTCAACAGTTCCGTAGAAAACTGATTCAAAAATACCAAATCTGCAGCAGACTGATCTGGAGGAGAGATTGGTTGAACAAGCTCCTCAATTTGTAAAGCTGCAACGATGCTGGGCACAACTAGTCCAACATCGACAACGTCTTGTGTGACAATAGTTTGTGATGCAACTAGTGTGCTGGTCTGAGCTTCGGAGACTGAGGACGCAAAAGAATGGAAGTAGTAGGAGATTCCAGCAGTACGTCCATTGCCTCAGCCTCTGCAGCAGACGGAGCATTAGGAAATGGCTGCTATGCTGGCTTAATAATGGTTGCCTCAGAACTCTGTACTGCCACAGTCTGGCTTGGGGTTGGGTGATCTGGACTGGGAGGAGGGGTTGAAATGTTCAGCCATTGGCGATGCCTTCGGACAGCCTATGAAGAGTTAGAACGTCCATCTCCAGCTGAACTATGACGGCGCTGTCATCCTTGATAGTCGGGCTGCTGACATCAAAATTGGCTTTCTTGGCTTGGATAAGGAGGTTTGCAAGCCTCAGCTTGTGTTTTGCACAAAACAGCTCTTTGCGATGCACAACAATGCGAACATCATCGGTTTATGCGCCTTTTAGAACCTCCTATTCTATTTTGTGCAGCCGCTTGAGTTTGCCAAAGAACATATTGAAGTTATTGACTGTTCTGTACTGGACCCATTCATCGAATACGACGGTGAGAGCCTATACTTTGTCTTCAACGTCTTCCATGGGAATATCAATAGCCGTTTGAGCAGCTGATTTGTGCTTGGAGGGTGTAGACTCTGTCATGGTGGCTTTGCCCTGCCTAGCAACAGATGAGGTCTTGATCCCTGATTGGGTATAATCGCTCAATTCTTTGATCACAATACCCATGACAGCTGTGATATTGGATGGGACTCGGGGCACCACTTTGGCTATTTTGCGTGAAGCTTTGGATGTTTGAGGTGGAGCTTGGGATTTTGGGAGTGAAGCTTGGGATTTTGGGGGTGGAGCTTGGAGTACAGGGGCTACTGGGGTTGGAGGAAAGGTAGATATGGGTTTGGGGTTTAAGGTTGCCAGGGGTTTGGTGAGTTGGGTTCGAGGCTTCTTTGGTAGGGGTTTGGTTAGGGATGAAGTAGTAGAGGCAGACTTGGTTTCATCCGAGTCAGTCTGGACCATTACCAGTTTTCGCTTAGCCCTTGTTGTCTTCTTCTCTGCAGCCTGTTCTACACCAACCTCCATTTTGACAGTCAATAAATCAGTGGGAGTTGGGGGAGCACTCTTGGATCTTAACAGAGCCAGTTCTTTAGGATTGATGACTTTGAACGGACTGAGTGCTGAGATTTCCCCAGCTCAATATCCACGAACTCCAGCAGCTTGCTCAGGGGAACGTCAAAACAGACAGTCTGCTTTGCGGACGTGATGGTCTCCAGCAAAACACAAATAAGATGGAGGACCAGTTCACTTTCTGTCCAAAATGAATAGCTGTCATGACCCCAAACTTCTCAGACGTCACAACATCAAAACTCCCAACCTTGATCAGCAGCGGCTTTCCGACGATGTCGCAGAGCACTTGGAAGTGGAAAGACATCTCATTCTTTTTGATGAAGGCCTAAGTGTAAGGCCGAACATTGATACTATGCGTTGAAATTCTTCCAGAGTAGCTTTGGACAAATTAGCGAAGTCGGACATGCTAGAGGTGGGAAGCCAAACATCTCTGTAAACAGCTCCTTAGAGATTTCAACAATCTGGCCATTCACTGAAGAAGAGATTTGTGAGATACGGCTGGAAAATAGTTCTTTGATCGCCGATTCACAGACCACCGTGCCGTTCCAAGAATTTCCGCAGTCCGGAAGATTCCATATTTTTGAATGTAGACACCATTTCTGTATCTTCCATCATGTATATAGCATCAAACTCAATAGATAGTGAATTGTGAGTAATGGTTGCCATTAGAAAGATTGGGATTTGAATATGGAATAAAGAGGAGTTTAGGAAGATATAAGCAGACGACTGTAAATAGATAAAGTACACTGGTGAATGAGATGTACAGCCTGATAAATACAGAGATATTAGACACGTGTCTGTATCTCGATGACTGATCTTTTAAAAAATTCAAATTTTAACGGACTGGATGAGAGTATAGTAAGGCGGTTAAAGTTAGGTCAGTCCGGGCTGTAAAATATTACTATGCTAAAAAATGATAGTTTTTTAGTCAGATCATAGGATAACATCAGATCGATAGAGATCGGTCTGATAGTCAGGACCGGTCTGTAACTTACTGACCGTTGTATTATCGATATGTGCTAACACTAAATCTTTAAAAACAAAGCTAAGCAAGCGTCAAATATATTAAGATAGATCTATTAAACCAAGAATTTGACAAAAATAATTAAACTTAGCCTCGGGGAGTGGTTTAGTGAAGATATCTGCAGCTTGCTGGTCTGTTGAAATGTACTCGATCCGAATCTCCTTTTGCCAACATGATCTCGAATAAAATGATGTCTGATATCAATATGTTTAGTTCAAGAGTGCAAGACTGGATTATATGTGATAGCAATTACACTTGCGTTGTCGCAAAAGATTGGTGACTCAGCAGCTTGAATGTCATAGTCTCTGAGCTGATGTTGAACCCAGAGCATTTGAGCGCAACAGCTTCCGGCGGTGAGATGTTCTGCCTCAGCTGTGGATGTGGCAATCAACGTTTGCTTCTTGCTAAACCATGAGATCAATCTTTCACCTAAGAATTGACAAGTTCCATTGGTGCTTATGCGATCGATCTTACATCCTGCATAGTCAGCATCTGAATATCCAGTCAAATTGAAGTTAGAATCTTTGGGATACCAGAGACCAACATTCTGAGAACCTTTTAAGTATTTTAAAATGTGTTTAACGGCAATGAAGTGGGATTGTTTAGGGTCAGATTGAAATATAGCACTGATAGGGTTGAATATTACGCGTTTTTAGGCTATGATATGTATATGTTTTCGTGTTGATTCTTGGATTATTTTACGGTTTATGGTATATATTTCCATATTTCAGGAATCAATGTTGAAATGCATAAAAGTAGAAGAAATAAACCAAAAATGATGAAAGAATGAATAAAGTTGAAGAAAAGAGGAAAAAACCAGAATCCAAGACACATGTTGCTCCTTTCTCCTCAAATTACTATATGTTCGAGCCATGTTTTGGAAATGTGGTCCATACAAACGTTGTAGAACTTTCTCTTATCTTCGCGTGGACAGCTGATTCATCAAATTTGGAGTTCATATGAGAAAGTTATGACCAAAATACGAAACTCGCCAGAAGCTGAAAAAAGGCGAAGAAACATCATTGAATTAATTCAACAGGCGTAATTACGCCTACTTTGAGGCGTAACTACGCCTAGCCCACGGCTTTTGAAAATTTAAGTGGCGTAATTACGCCACTTTGGAGGCGTAATTACGCCTATCACGCGGGAAGCCATATTTGTTGACACATCGACAGGCGTAACTACGCCACTTCGGAGGCGTCATTACGCCTGATGAATTTTGGAAATTTTGGACTGCTTTCCTTATTTGATGCACGGGATTTTTAAAAGGCAGGAACGAGACCTACTCAAGGGCATCATCAGATTTTAACCTAGGAACCCAATCACCACAGCCTCCACCTTCTTCTCTCCTCACTTTCCTTCACTTCATGTCCAGCCCTCCATCCTTCTACCATTCAACATTCATCCATCTTCACCTATTCATCCTAGGAATTGGAACAACCCAACAAGGCGATAAAAAGAGACGACCGAGAAGGAAGCAAGAGAGGGAGCGAAGATCTACAACCGGAGTCGACGCTGGGAGTTTTTCTTTGTCTTTAATTCTTAGTTTTGATTTGTTTTGATTTACTATGTTGAACTAATTTTATTTATCGAGGCTAGGCGAATCCTTTGTCAAGAACCTATGATTTGATGATTTATTTGATTGGATTCCTTTAATTCTTTGTGTATAATTTATTGATCTTCATGCTTTTGAGGGGTTGATCACCCTTGAATGATTGTTATATTGCGATTGAATTGACCATAGGATATTGCAATACGATAGAGTAAATTATACCGTGGGTTTTAGGTTGAGACGGACCAAGTAAAATCTAGCACACGTGTGATAGCAATAGATTTACCAAAATCGAAGGCTAGTAGTTTTCATAGATCTTTATTCGATATTAATTGTTCAATAAGGACACGGGAGTGGTTTACTGCAACATTAATATTAGACTTGTTATAACTGGACGAATGCATTAGGAAAACTCGTCACCTTAGAAATATTTGGATATTCAATCGAGAATTGTAGGGGATTGCATTGGTGAGCCAAAGTCTCGATAATCTTCTCTAGTGGATTTTTCTCGTTTACTTTTATTGACTTGGTTGGATTAGTAGTTAATTTAATTAATTAGTAGTTTAATTATTAATTCAATTTCGTAGGTTAAATATAGTTAAAAGCGTCTTATTTGGTACTTGCTTGTTAGTCCCTGTGGGTTCGACAATCCGTATTCTTCCTATCTATACTAAAACTTGACACCGTGCACTTGCGGTCTAAAATCGCTAGATTGGAAATAATTGTTTAAAATAAAAGCGATCAAGTTTTTGGCGCCGTTGCCGGGGACTAACTTTAGTAATATCATACGAGAAGCTTTGACTGTAATTTAACCATTTTTTTCTTCTTTGTATATATTTATAAAAAAAAAACTATATTTAATTGTTTTATTTGTTTTCCTTGCGAGGTACTTGTGATGCTTCATCAACAAGTCTTCACAAGATTTGCCCAACAATATTTAGAGCCGTTTTATGCAGCTTGGGGAAGATTCAATGAATTGGACAGATTCCGGTATCACAACTTTTCGAACTATACTCTTCTGCAATATTTCTTCGAAGGTTTGGATGCACAGACACGAGAATGGGTATTTAGCGGAGCACTGGTGACTGGGAGTCCCCTGGTTGATAGAGATGAGGACAGTGTGTTACACCTGTTCAATGATATGGCGGACTTTGATTATCACTGGTATTGTGATCCTTCACTACAAGGTTGGAGTCACCAATACCCACCGGAGCCTCACTACCCTAATGATACGCCCCAACCATTTGAACATCACGAAGAGAGGAGAGATAGTTTTGTAGATGTCACGACTCAGTTAGAGGATACCTTAGTAAGATTCTTGGCATCAACCGAGAACAGTTTGGAGTGCCAAACCAACTCTATGCATCACCTGGAGCAGCAAATGACGGTCCTCATGGAAACAATTTCAACTAGCTGCCAAGAGGAAGAGATGAGGGCTACAAATCAAGAGGCGACGAATCAAGTTTGGTTATATGATGACGATCACTCAACCAACCAAGTTTGGGGGAGTGATCCTCCTAGTGTGGAAGATTTAAAGGAACTTGAGCCTCTTCAAGATATTGAGCTTACGTCAGAGATGTTATCCGAGGAGTTCCTATATGAAGATGAGTCGAGTGTGATGTTGGAGAAGGAAGAGACTTTCGAAGATTCCGATCTGAGCCCATCGATGGAGACATGTTCTCTGCCATATGTGGATCCGTATTTTCCATCGATGCCAACTTCACCGCACTACATCCTCCAAGATTTGAAGGCAAGTCAAGAATCATTCTCCCATGCCTACCAATTCAAGAATGTTGTTGGAGCGACGAGCTTACACTGCTACAATCTTGCCAATCTTCAGGGCATATTGAATGAAGACCCATTAGTGGTATCATACAATACTTACTATGGGCGGCAGCCGCTCTTTGATGGTTGCTTCTGATGGTCAAGCCGAAGACCAAAAATCAGCGCTTCTTGGGAGGCAACCCAAGCATATCCTTTTGTTATTTAGTTTTGTTTTATTTTTCAGTTTTCATTTTAGTTTTGTTTATCTCTCAAGTCGAATATTTTACCATATGCATTCTTCTCTTGCTAGGTACTTGGTTGGAGCGATGAACCCCTACAACAGTGGAGCTTTCAAAAGCAAATCTTCCTCAACCCTCATGCAAGCGTCTTGATCAGGGGAGTTCACTGTTTCCCTTTTGATTCTTTTAAACATTGAGGGCAATGTTTGATTTAAGTTTGGGGAAGTAGTAGCTTGCATGTTTTACTTGTTTTAACCACATGTTGTGTGCTTAAATGACACTTGAACCATCCGATTATTATGAGCTAATTTTTTTTTTATGAGTTCAAACTTGAGAAAAGAATGAATTATAGTAGTGACTATTCAATGAGGATTTTGATCTCACTATGCATATGAACTTGATTTGTGATTGGACTTGTACATGAATATCCTAATTTGAGTTAGCATGTCAAGAATGAGGAATACTTTGAGCACAATGAGTCATGATCTTGTGGATTGCATGTTGAATAGTGATAATTGTTGTGAACTTGATGATTTGTCTTGAGCATCTTAGAGTTATCCTAGAACTTATTTGATGATGACACTTTGAAGCGAAATTTTATAGTTACAAACTTGACTTGGAAATGATCTAGGCGATCTTTGAAACGTTTGAGCCTTTCAAGCTTACCATGATTCATATCAATCCCTAGTTTCCCATTTGAGCTTTATTGAAAAAAGAATGGTATATGCATTGCATATAATTAGACCCCATTCGACATTCTTGGCAAACTCATTATACTTACCCTTGAGCCTAAATGAAAAAAGTTATCCTTACCCTAAGGGAGTATAATGAATATCATTCGATGCACTTGAATTGTTATATCTTGATGAGCTTATTGAAAAAAATGATGAATGAGAAAGAAAAAGATAGATAAAAAGCCTTGAGAAAAAGATTGACTAAATAAGACCCAAAGTGGCCAAGGCTATAAAAGAAAAAGAAGAGAAGCTCGATGTGTGCGAAAAATTTGAACTGTAAATGATTATACTCTCTTCTTTGCGCTTATCCTATCTTTTCTTTGAAGCCAACACCAAAGGCCTTACATTACAAGCTTAAAAAGTCCTTTTGATCCAAGTCTAGAGAGTAACTATCATTAGTGGAGAAGTTGTTTGAAAATAGGCCTATGTAATGCTTGATGATAATCTCGACTTTGAGTTGATTAGCATGATTTGACCTTGAATATGTGCATGAAACTTGAGATTGACTAGAGCACACACACACACGTTCCGATTTTGAGAGATGTTGCTTGAATTAGGAGAAAACATGTCTTGTCAACTTTTGTATATGTGCATGAGATTTCTGAGAATAAGCAAGTCATGAAATAATTGTTTCAAATATCAAGAATGAACTCTACCTTATGATTTTAATGCTTAATCGAGGACGATTAAGTGATAAGTTTGGGGGAGTTGATAGGGTTGAATATTACGCGTTTTTAGGCTATGATATGTATATGTTTTCGTGTTGATTCTTGGATTATTTTACGGTTTATGGTATATATTTCTATATTTCAGGAATCAATGTTGAAATGCATAAAAGTAGAAGAAATAAACCAAAAATGATGAAAGAATGAATAAAGTTGAAGAAAAGAGGAAAAAAACCAGAATCCAAGACACATGTTGCTCCTTTCTCCTCAAATTACTATATGTTCGAGCCATGTTTTGGAAATGTGGTCCATATAAAAGTTGTAGAAATTTCTCTTATCTTCGCGTGGACAGCTGATTCATCAAATTTGGAGTTCATATGAGAAAGTTATGGCCAAAATACGAAACTCGCCAGAAGCTGAAAAAAGGCGAAGAAACATCATTGAATTAATTCAACAGGCGTAATTACGCCTACTTTGAGGCGCAACTACGCCTAGCCCACGGCTTTTGAAAATTTAAGTGGCGTAATTACGCCACTTTGGGGGCGTAATTACGCCTATCACGCGGGAAGCCAGATTTGTTGACACATCGACAGGCGTAACTACGCCACTTCGGAGGCGTCATTACGCCTGATGAATTTTGGAAATTTTGGACTGCTTTTCTTATTTGATGCACGGGATTTTTAAAAGGCAGGAACGAGACCTACTCAAGGGCATCATCAGATTTTAACCTAGGAACCCAATCACCACAGCCTCCACCTTCTTCTCCCCTCACTTTCCTTCACTTCATGTCCAGCCTCCATCCTTCTACCATTCAACCTTCATCCATCTTCACCTATTCATCCTAGGAATTGGAACAACCCAACAAGGCGATAAAAAGAGACGATCGAGAAGGAAGCAAGAGAAGGAGCTTAGATCTACAACCGGAGTCGACGCTGGGAGTTTTTCTTTGTCTTTAATTCTTAGTTTTGATTTGTTTTGATTTACTATGTTGAACTAATTTTATTTATCGAGGCTAGGCGAATCCTTTGTCAAGAACCTATGATTTGATGATTTATTTGATTGCATTCCTTTAATTCTTTGTGTATAATTTATTGATCTTCATGCTTTTGAGGGGTTGATCACCCTTGAATGATTGTTATATTGCGATTGAATTGACCATAGGATATTGCAATACGATAGAGTAAATTATACCGTGGGTTTTAGGTTGAGACGGACCAAGTAAAATCTAGCACACGTGTGATAGCAATAGATTTACCAAAATCGAAGGCTAGTAGTTTTCATAGATCTTTATTCGATATTAATTGTTCAATAAGGACACGGGAGTGCTTTACTGCAACATTAATATTAGACTTGTTATAACTGGACGAGTGCATTAGGAAAACTCGTCACCTTAGAAATATTTGGATATTCAATCGAGAATTGTAGGGGATGCATTGGTGAGCCAAAGTCTCGATAATCTTCTCTAGTGGATTTTTCTCGTTTACTTTTATTGACTTGGTTGGATTAGTAGTTAATTTAATTAATTAGTAGTTTAATTATTAATTCAATTTCGTAGGTTAAATATAGTTAAAAGCGTCTTATTTGGTACTTGCTTGTTAGTCCCTGTGGGTTCGACAATCCGTATTCTTCCTATCTATACTAAAACTTGACACCGTGCACTTGCGGTCTAAAATCGCTAGATTGGAAATAATTGTTTAAAATAAAAGCGATCAAGCACGCATACAAACATAAAACATAATATCAGGCTGGCACGCTGTAAGATATAACAGCGATCAGATTAGACCTCGATACATTGTTACCTCAACTGACGTTCCCCCTTCGTCTTTATCTAACTTGATTGATGGACTCATCGGAGTTGAAGCAGTTGAGCAAGTTTCCATACCAAACCGTTTGAGTAGCTCCTTGGTGTACTTGGTTTGATTACTGAAGATTCCATTATCGAGTTGTTTGACTTGTAGACCCAGGAAGAATGACAGTTCTCCCATCATGCTCATCTCAAATTGACTCTGCATTAACTTAGAAAACTTCTCACATAGCTTGGGGTTAGTTAACCCAAAAATGATATCATCAACATATATTTGAATTAACAGAGTATGTTCCCCCTTGATGAATTCAAATAAAGTTTTATCTACTGAACCGATCTGGAAATCATGATCCAGGAGAATTGAGACAGAGTGTCATACCAGGCTCTGGGGGCTTGTTTAAGTCCATACATTGCTCTATTTAGTAAGTATACGTGATCTGGAAACGAGTGATTAAGAAATTCATGAGGTTGCTCGATGTAGACTTCCTCCTGAAGTTTTCCATTAAGAAATGCACTCTTCAAGTCCATTTGATATATTTTGAAATCTTTAAAAGCAGCATATGCAAGAAAGATTCGAATGGCTTCTAGTCTGGCAACTAGTGCAAAGGATTCATCAAAGTCGATTTCTTCTTCTTGTCTGAAGCCTTGTGCAACCAGTCTGGCCTTGTTTCTAACTACCATGACATTTGCATTTAGCTTGTTTCTGAAACTCATCTGGTTCCAATAACAGGCTGATCACTTGGTCTGGAAGTTAAACTCCACACCTGATTCTGTTCAAATTGGTTGAGCTCTTCTTGCATAGCCTCTAGGGATGGCAATGGGACGGGTCCAAACCCGGACCCGCATTAAACCCGCCCCATCGGGGTGGGTCTGGACCCACTTTAACCAGGTTTAGAAGCGGGGCGGGGCGGGCCTGAGATTAGCTGAACCCGCCCCGCTATACATTTGTATTTTTTTAAAAAAAAATACATTTTACTTATTTGATTGAACAATAAAGTGTCATTATTTAATTTTATATCAAAGTTCATGTGTTCATGTTAAAGAAGTTGGACATTTTGAAGGAAATAAGAGCAATTTAATAAATATTTAGTAGCTTAAAGATAGTTTTACAATGCTTCTTATAAATATTTAATAGAGAAAACATGAAATTTAATCACAAAACTCAACTTTTGTGTTTCAAAATTGATTTCTGACTAATTTTTTTTTAAAAAAAATAAAAAATAAAAAAAAATCTGGAACCGGGCGGGGCGGGTAAACCCGTCGGGTTCGCGGGTCTAAGCGGGGCGGGGCGGGTCTGGGTTTTATGTGTAGCGGGGCGGGTCCTGGGATTGGCCAAACCCGTCCATACCCGCCCCGTTGCCATTCCTAATAGCCTCTATCCATTTATAGTCAGCTAAAGCTTCGTTAGTCTGTTTTGGTTCCAGGTTGGATATGAATGCAGCGTAGGTGAATTCATCCTTCATCTGTCTTCTAATTCTTAAGGGTACAGATGGACTTCCAATCACCAGATTAAGTGGATGCCTCTTAGTTCAGCGGTAGTTTGGTTCGAGAACATCTGGTCCTGATGAAGGCAGAATACTGATATCGTCAGTATTGGTCTTTACATTGGTATTCATTACTTTCGGATCAGCGACATCAGCTCAATCTGGTAGAACTTCAGTGGCTTCTACCGGTCTGTCTTGTACTTCAGATTCTGGTGGATTTTCTCTTAATCTGTTAGCTGCATTCGCATCATCACTGTTAGCTTCGATATTGATATTTTCCATCTGATTTTGAATTAGTTCATTGTGGTTCTCAATATCAAGAAATTCATCAAAAACTACATGAATTGACTCTTCCACAGTTAGAGTTCGATTATTGAAGACATGAAAATGCTTTGCTAACAGATGAGTATTCTAAGAATATTTCATCATCTGATTTAGATTCGAAAGTAGTTAAATGATTCTTATCGTTGTTATAGACGTAACATTTGCAGCCGAAGATATGGAAATATGAAATGAAATATGAAACGAAGATATGGAAATATGAAATAGTCGGTCTGTAAGTTTTCCATACCTCATATGGTGTTGCATTTAATTTCTTATTAATCATGGACCGATTCTGTGTATAACATGCAGTATTGATAGCCTCTGCCCAGAACTTTTGAGAGATTCCAGAGTCAGCGAGCATTGTTCTTGTTGCATCCTTGAGCGTTCTGTTGCGTCGTTCTGCAACTCCATTTTGTTGAGGAGTGCGAGCTGCCGAGTATTCATGTCTGATCCCTTGGTCGTCTAGAAAGGATTGATTTTGGTTTGAGAATTCAGTGCCTTTGTCGCTTCGAATCCTGTCTATCCTAGAGGATTTCTCGTTCTGAATGCGCTTCAACGCTTGATCAATTTCGGGCTAGTCTGGTCTTTACTGCTCAAAAATATAATCCATGTAAACCGTGAGTAATCATCAATAACAACAAGAGTATACCGCATTCCCCCTAAACTTGTTATTGGTATGGGACCAAACAAGTCCATGTGCAATAATTCTAAGCAGCGTGGGGAGGATTTGGCATTCTTGTTCTTAAAGGATGATCTGACTTGCTTGCCCATTTGACAAGCTTGGCAGATCTTATCCTTAGCAAAGTTGAGCTTTGGCAGAACGATAACTAAATCATTTTTACATAGGCTAGAAATAGTCTTGAAATTAAGATGATTCAAGCGTTTATGACATAGCCAATGTTTATTATCGTTATGAGCAATGAAACAAGTAGGATTATCAGGTTGATCATGATTCTAGTTAATCTTATAAGTATTTCCATTCCTGATTCCTACCAGCATGGTTTTACCATTAGATGATTTAACAGTGCAAGTGTGTTTATGAAATTCTACGGTATAACCATTATCACATAGTTAACTTATACTAATCAGATTATAGCATACATTCTCAACTAATAACACATCATTTATGTGTTGCCAAGGACAATCTTACCCTTGCCCACGGTCTTACCCTTTGAGTTATCACCGAAGGTGATCTTAGGACCAGTGTATTGAGTAATATCAGACATCAGCTCGACGTCTCCCGTCATGCATCGAGAACATCCACTGTCTAAATACCAGTCTGATAGTTTCTTCTTGGGTTCCTGTCAAAACGAGAATTATTGTTGGTACTCAATCCTACTTGGGTCCGGAACGGATTAGTCCTTTGGGGACCCACACCTGAATCAGCTTTATTGGTTTGTGTGTGTATGGTGTGGTGTGTGTTATGCGATAACAAGTATGCGGAGCTTGTTGCGTGTAGTGTGTTTTGTGAAATGGTGGCCTTTGATTCTTGTCAGGCAATCTATATCTTCTTTGGACCGGTTGTGAGTTGTGATAATTGGATGGTTTTGCTTGCCTAAGATTTTGCACTCTTGAGTTTGGTGTGATAGACTCAAAAATCGCTGGTGCCTTTTTCCGCGGCTTGGTTAACATACCCAATCCCCTTTCTCAAACCTTTATCCTTGAAAGAGATTCCTGTTGGAATTGTAGGCACTTCTGATTCATTATTATGCTGGATCTAACAATTTCATTTGTTTGACTTTGTTCTTTTCCAACAACAATTCAATTTCATTTTTAGTGCTTTCATTGATACCAGAGCCTATGCCAGTGATATCACCAATATTTCTTTGTACATCTTGCAACTCATCTAATGGGGCTCTTGATTTTGTCAATGTTTTGAAAATATGAGAAAGTTTAGCATTTTGTGCGCTAATTCTCTGATTTTCTACATGGAGTTGTTCATAGGAAATTTTTAGCTTATCCAGCTCGATCTTCAGACTGTCACATTCACCTAGCTTAGCACAGCTTGGTATGATGTGCTCATCTGTTTGATATTTGCTTTCAGCCTTAAATTTATCAAATGATTCAGCTAGCGTTCTGTAGTCATTGGCCATATCTTGCAGTGCAAGTACAAGTTCTTCTCATGTAAATTCATCTGAGTCAAAATCAAATGCCTCATCGTTCTGACTAGTCTCCTCGTCTACCATTAGGAATTGGATCTCCTCTTCGCTTTCACTGGAGGATTCTTCTGAGCTCTCTGATTCTGAATCAGTCTGAGCCCACTTACGGTTGCCTTCTTCTGCTACCAGAACTTTTGAGCCTTTCCATGATGCCCTTTACGATCTTTGTAGTGCTTCTTCTTCTTGTCATCTCTGTGTATTTCCTTCCTCTCGTCTTTCTTTGGTCTGGTGCAATCTGCAATGAAGTGTCCGGTCTTACCACAATTATAGCAAGCCTGATCGTTAACAGAAGCATATTTTTTACCTTATATTGATGAGAAGGTTTAAGGTTCTTTTTATTTTTAGACATGAATTTACCAAATTTCTTAGTAAATAATGGCATAGCATCATCACTCATCTGTTCGACAGATCAATCTGTAGGGGTAGATTGATCTGGAATGGCTGCAAGTACCTTGGTTGGCTGAGAGGTGGATGGCTCTGCTTCCCCTCTAGTGATCAGCTCGAATTCATAGGCCTTGAGATCAGCGAACAGATCATGGAGTTTGATTTTGTTCAAATCTTTAGATTCTCTCATTGCAATGGTCTTGACGTCTCATTCCTTTGGTGATGCTCTCATAACTTTCAGAGCCATCTCTCTGTTGGTATAGTCCTTGCCAAGACTGTTCAGTTCATTGACAATGCATGTAACTCGTTCATCAAACTCGTTTAGAGTTTCTCAATGTCTCATCTTTATGCTTTCAAACTTTTGTAGAGCCACAATCAGCTTATTCTCTTTGGTCTAGTTATTCCCTTCACAGAGCTGTGCAATCTTCTCCCAAAATTCTTTGGCAGTGGAGCACATCTTGACCTTGCTGAACATATTCTTGTCCAAGTATTTTAATATAATATCCTTGTCTACATTGTCTAGATTAGCATTTTTCCTTTCTTCATATGTCCAGATAGCTCTTTCTTTTTCAACCATCTGAGGTTCACCACTTGATCCTCCCAGGGCAGGGTTAACCTTTAGAATCTTCATTGGTCTATCTGTGATGACGTACCACATGTCATCATCCTAAGCTGCTAGTTGAGCCTGCATGCGGATTCTCCAATCATCATAGTCCTCTTTTGAGAACATGAGAATCTTGTTGAATGATGCCATCAGTCCAAGTATTCTTTTGATTAAGAACACCCGCTATGATACCACTTGTTAGGATCGAATAGGAGTGTTTAGAGGTGGGGGAGGGGGGGAGGGGGTGTAAATAAACACTCTACTAAAATGTACCTTTTTAGTTTTTCCTGGATTGATTTCACTTGGGTTAGCAAATGAAACCAATTTCTTAATCAATTCTAAACTGAACAGACCATTGATAGTGTGAGTGCGGAATCGGTCTGTTCTTGGTTAGTAAGACCGGTCTGATGGCTTGAAACACGAAGTAGTGCAATATGTAAATAGACAAGGCAATCCCTTCTACGTCTCCCCTTCTTCCAATATAGAAAGGATTCACTAGAAGACTTTGAGTAATACAATCCCGTTGTACAACCTCGATTTAGCTGGATTTACCCCACTAACAGACTGAAACTCCTAGTCTCTCAATCTGTTCAGACACAATTCGATTGACAGTTACAAAGAACTCACTCTTCTATCTTAAACAAATACAATTGATAGAGTGAATTATTCTAAGCACAAATGATCCTTAAACGATCAAATATAACAATAAGACATGCTTTCAACTTTGAGCAGATCGATAAGGTGAAGTCTTTCGATGATACTGTTCTGCTCAAATGGATGTTCAATAAAATTGTTGATCTTGTATGCATGTTGTATCTCTTGTATTGTTTCTGTTGGAATCGAAGAGGGGGGGGGGGGGGGGGGTGAATGAGATTCCTTGGCTACTTTAGCTTTTTAAAATGAGTTTGCAAAATAAAAGAGTTTGCACTTGCGGAAGGCTTAAGTCAATTGATAAATAAAATAAAATAAGAAGTACACAAATAAATAAATGCGTAAGGAAATTAAAGCGGTAAATGACAAGGATATTTGTCATAGAAGTTCGGCGATGAATCGCCTACGTCTCCTCTTCCCGGTTAGATAACCTCCAACCGAGGTTCCACTATAACAAATGGTCTTGGCCTTGAGGGCTCCAAGTTAGCCACACAACAACTCTTCCCGAGTTTACAAAGCTCTTCCCGAGCACAACACTCTTCACGAGTACACAAAGCTCTTCACGAGCTACCAACACTCTTCACGAGTCTTCTTGGCCTTAAGGGCTCCAAGGATAGCCACAACACATACACCAACTTTACTTGTTGGCGACTTTACAATTTCCAACTTGCTTTGGTGTTGGAGGACCTTTACAATAAACCAACAAACACCTTCACGGTGTACTTACACGAAGACAACAAGACTCTATCAAAAGAAAATGATTACAAGCTCCAATACAACAACAATGTATGGAGATTACAATGCTATAATAAATTTGAATTAGCAAAGCTTTGTAGAAGTTTGTAGGCTTGTTTCTTATCTTCAAAATGCTCCAAAGCATCAATATTTATAGTGTAGGAGGCCCCCTAGGCTCCTACTAGCCGTTGCTACACATAAGGCTGGAATCACTCATCGATCGCCTCGGACATCGCCTCGGACATCGCCTCGGGCGATCACCATCGCCGCGCCCCAAAGGTCAGCAGATTACACACATCGCCTCAGGCGATCCAATGCTCAAATCAAGGCCGTAGCCTCAGCAGCTCAAAATCTTTAATCGCCTCAAACGATCCAGCATCGCCTCAGGCGTTCGGGCCATAGCCTCGGGCGAACTCCCCCTGCGCGCATGCCTCGGCGTCGCCTCTGTCGATGGCCGTGGCGAAGTCTTCCTGGCTGCCATCGCCTGGGGCGATCCATCCCAGAACATGCACAATCGATTTTCTTCATTTCAATCCACTTTTAATAACTTAATCTGCATACTAAGTACACATATTAGTATAACAAACACAAGTTTTGTTGATCATCAAAACTCAAAAATAATCCGGAGATAAATTAAAGCATTAAACACAACCATGCGTTTAAGGCTCAACAATCTCCCCCTTTTTGATGATCACAAAACTTGATAAACTTGAATATGTAATTATGCATGAAATGTGTGATGACCAGGGATTATAGGTGTTAATCCCGGAGTGTTTATAACCCGTAAAGTTGTTTTACGTGGCAATTTGGAGTTTAATCGAGGTGTTGGGCCTTCTGGGCTCATTTATTTGGGTAGTTGGGATTGTTGGATCCCGAGGTTGAGATTGTATTCTCATTACAGTGTAAACCCCAAGAGTTGGGTTGTTGGAGTGCCTCGGAATCTCGGGTGCTTTGTGTGGGCACCGGTAGGGGGTTTTGGAGTTAGAGAGAGAGTTTTTGAAAACAGATGATTTTTAATGAATCATGATGTATTTGTGGGGCTATTAGTATTTCGGGGTATTTTTGCTATAAATACCAGTTGAACCCGAGATTTTAATTATTGGAACCATTTTTCCCACCTTTCCCGTTTTCTCTCTCCCCGCACCCACACGATTTTCCCGATCCCCTTTTGACCCCCGCGACTTCAAACGCCGCGCCCGCCGCCGTCCGACCGTCGTTGGGCGCGTCCGACCCGCCGCCAGCTTCGTCTCTTCCAGGCGCTCCTATCCATACCATCAATTTGAAGTTTGGTCGCGATTTGAGCTCGGATTTGCCAGAAAAGCGCTAGGGTTCGAACTGGATTTCTGTTCGATTTTGTGGCTCGATTTTGGTACGATTTTGGTGCGATTATTCTGGTGTTTTTGGGGCGTTTTTGAGCTGATATTGAGTCGATAATTTCAGACTTTAATGGTTCGAAAAATTGTTGCTTTAATGGTTCGAATTTCAGTGTTGCTTGCGTGATGTTAGGGCTCGATTTTTGGGGTTTATGTTCGAAAATTGGGGGTTTTTGGTGAGGGATGATGATTCTTGTTGTTGATCGATTAATTCATGTTTAGATGAATTATGGTGATTATTTGAGTTCGAATTGTTATGATGGGGTTCGAATTATTGAAGGTGTTCTTGAGCAATTTTTGATAATGGTTGATTGTCGTGTGTTGACAATATTTTTGAGGGTTATGTGTGTGCTTGAGCATGGGTTGCATGTTCGTAATTAATTGTGAATTAATTTATCGTGTTAGCACATCGTTCCTCGGAGCATGGAACTCGAGCAAGGTTTGGCTCGGACTTCGGAAATTTGAGGTACGTGTGACGTACGAGCATTACTATATAGTAGAGCATTTGTGAAATGCATAATGTGTTTTAATTGCATTAGATGGTTGTGGGTATGGTCATATATATATATGTTGAAACGACTATGGAACGACCTAGTATTGACATTGCTACCACAAGTGTGCGTAATACTAGGGTAGTATAACCTTACCTGAGATATGGGGTACTGGGTTTATATGACTATTGTAGGGTATTTGAGATGCCTGAGAATGATCGTGGGATCATGTATTCATTGTAAGACATGTGAGATGTCTAAGTGAAATGGAGAATTGGTAAAATAAATGCTAGGCATTTGAGCTATCTGTGATTGGTAGCAAAGTTGAAGATCAGCATTAGATATTGAGATATCTATATTCGTATGTATAATAAATTTGGAATCATCAATTATTAATATTTGAAAATCAGGCATGCGATGAGTTAAATCAATGTGTTGATTTACTGATTTATGAGATTTGATGAGTTTGATGATTGTGAGAACAGGGACAGTACACGGAATCCCGGATGAGGACGTTGCCATCCAGGGAGTATCATTTAAAGTTCATTAATATTTACTTGTGTTGTAAATTATGAATTTCATTATTGTGATTATGAGATTTTGTGTATTGGTATGCTCACCCCGTTGGGGGGCTGTCTCTGTTGGGGCAGGTGAACAGGTACATCGATGGCTTTGGAGTTGAGCTCGAGCTGTTGATTGGATTCACTCCCAGGATCGTGATACCAGGGCTTGATGGAGCACGGTATCGTATAGAGTACCTATATACACCTGAGGATTATATACATATTCATGATGCTCGCATGTGAGCACGATTATACTTGTATATGGATTGTATATAAAGGCATGAGTCTTTCTCTCTTTCATTTTGGGTTACATGCAATTAGAGTAGAATTGCTAATGATATGAGAGCCATGGGTGTATTATGTGGGTGTTGAGACCCATTTATGTCGTCTTATGTGTGGTGTCTTCCCTGGCTGGGAATTTACTTAGTGTTGTTGTGTTTCTGTTGAGTATGTGTTTTCCCTGGCCGGGAACTATATATTGTGATGCGCTTTTATTTCGGGATGGCTCTATTTATGGGGAGACTCTGCCCAAATTTTTATAAATGTCTATCATGTGAAAAGTGGTGTAATGGGGATGGTAATGGGCGAACTTGATGAGTCTATATGTTGCTAGGATGATGATCTTATAACATGGCATATTAAAGAAAATTTTGTGATTGCCATTCAATGGTAAATCATCATTTGAGTTTTCCCGGTTGATTTTTATTGAAAGCATGTGCCACACATAGTGGTTAGTACACTAATCAAGGGTTAAGGGCTTGGGGTCCTTACATTAGTGGTATCAGAGCAGTGGTTAGCTCTTTGGGGCTGTTGAAGGCCTAAAACATGCTGATAGGGATGGGTAGCACATATTTATGCATGATAGTAGCTAGTGCTGTGTGGCACAACTATTTTGCTTATGTGCATTTGTAACATGTGGTGAAACGATTATATGTCATGACATCTATAGAATCATAATATAACCTGTTGATTATGATTGTGAGTTGTGACACAGGGACAACCAAGTGGAGCATTTTGAAATGCATTGGGATACAGGAAGTACTTTGTACTCATAGTTTATGCATTTACTCATTATAATCATATTGTGGGGAATATGGATTATCGTATGCTCATGGTTTGGAATTGTTCCTGTAGGGACACTATGACGTGGAAAGGCTAAGGCCGTGGTTGAAAGGCACGAAACGGTAACCTGCGTTTTATATACATCCTGGAATTATGCATTGTGGTTGCATGTATACATGTAGTGATGATTTTAATGCTTTGCCGCCAAATGTTGAAGCGAGGGGTGGGAGTACCGCATGTCGCATTTGAGCGAGGTGCATTAAAATACACTCATGATGATGTATGTTGGTATATGGATTATGCTTTGTGATGCAGGTATGGATGAAATACTTGGTGGAATATCCCATGAGTCATTGTTATGGATGAGTGATGATTTTAAATGCTTGCCGCTATTTATTGTTTTGTGCCGCTAAAATGTGAAGCAAGGGGTGGGAGCGCCGCATGTCACATTGAAGCGTGGTTAGCATATGAGGCGAGGAAAGAATATTTGCCGCTAAAATGTGAGGCGAGGGGTGGGAGCGCCGCATGTCCATTTAAGCGAGGTTATTCTATGCCGCCTATATGTGAAGCGAGGGGTGAGAGTACCGCATGTTTTATTTGAGCGAGGGACATTAAAATACACTACCGTGACAATGACTAGGGATCGGCTATATTGACTGGCGATGGTTCATGCCGCCATGTATATTGATAGCGACAGTTCATTCCGCTATATTGATTGGCGATGGTTCTTGCCGCCATGTATATTGATAGCGACGGTTCATTCCGCTATATTGACTGGCGATGGTTCATGCCGCCATGTATATTGATAGCGACGGTTCATTCCGCTATATTGATTGGCGATGGTTCTTGCCGCCATGTGTATTGATAGCGCTGGTTCATTCCGCTATATTGTTTGGCGATGGTTCTTGCCGCCATGTGTATTGATAGCGATGCCTCTTTCCGCTATTATGTGGACGATGATTCATGCTCAGGTGTATAGCGAGGTTTCATACCACTTATTATATGACGAGGTATCATGTCGTCGATTCTATAGCGATGGATTGTGCTGCTATGTACTCAGCACAGGATTTTGCCGCCTTCGAGCGATGGGTGCTGACTACGTACTATTATCGAGCGACGGAGACAGGTATGCCGCTATATTGATAGCGATGAGGTATGGCATATTACTTGTGTTAGCATTATTGTGGATACTATGTGTTGCTATATATATGCCATGTGTTTGACGATTAGATTATGGATGTCGTGTATTGACATGTACCGTCGTATGTTTGACGATGTTAGTTGGATGTCATATGTTGACATATGCCGTCACGGGATGACGATGACATAGTTGATGTTCTATGTAGGCGTGTGGCGTCGTTTTGATGATTAATACATTTATGTTATGTATTGGTTATATGGTTTGAGTGCCTTGGTGGGCACATGGTAGTGTCTGAGTCACTAGTTGACGAGACCATTATGCCGAGCAAGTTGCTCGAGGAACTATTGGGTGCGCCGTATAGGAATTATACCGCGGCACATATTCGAAGTATATATTTGTCGAGCAATGATACCCTTGGGTATGCTCGTTGGTTTGGCTAGAGCCAAGTGTTTGGTGGTAAGAGTAGTCATTGAGGAAACTACTCGCTTGTGTTGTGACGTAGGGTAGACATGGTTACACCCACCCTGAGGGTGTGGGATAAGTCTTAACGGATTACGACTGCATCATAAGTGAGCAAGGGCACCGGGTTGCCCATTGTGCTTGGTATTTTAGAGATATGCTGGGCGATGACCCACAACTCTAACGGTTTGTACGGTATGGCATACCGAGATGGAACATAAGGTTTGTTGGTGGACTTGATATGAGCCTATGGAGACAGCACTTTGCTAGCCAGATATCGTAGTGATGATATAGTGTGCTTGTTGGGGCCATGATACTGCTCGTTGGAACCAAGTTTGGCAAATCGTAAGGTGATACGATGTGGATTGTGGTGGACTTTAGTAGTCACCACGTCATTTGAGGTTGAGGTTGTGCATGCCTCACTGAAACGTGTATACGTTTATGTTTAATCTTGGTGAGACTTGTCTGGGACAGCTCATAATGTTGAAGTACCAACAAGAGAGTCATCAAGTCGTCATTGACTCGATCTGGAGAATCCGTGTACTTGGGATGCAATGGGTGTTATTGTATTCAGTTTTTCCGAACGGTGGTTCGAGACTAGTGGATCTCGAGTCCGATAGCACTTTCCTTGTGGGGAAGGAGGTAGTATAATATCTATTTGGAAATCTTTGAAAGATTCGGTAAATTGGTACGTGGGGTGTTGATTTTGGAAATCACGCCGTGTTGTTGATCGTCAATTATCATCCTCCTCTGAATGGGAATAACTCAGAATTGACAGTTGTGTTTGGGGCTTAGGGGTATGTTGTAGATACCCGAGCCGAGTGCATTGAGTATGCATGCGATGTTAGTGCTTAGGCAAGTATACTGGTGAGTATACAGATGCCAGTTATTGATTTCCTTTCTGTCAAGCATAGAGTTATGCTACTTTTGGATGGTTAAATCTCTGATGAGAGATATGGAACACCTTGAGATTGGGAATCTCCATGGCACGATTATTATGAGAAACAATCGTGAAGTTGGTTGACTCCCTTTGAGGAGGGATTATCTTGCGAGGATTGAGATGTTTCCTTATTGGTGTTTTCCTCCGAGTTATGCGATAGCCTTCCTAAGTTTGGATTGTTAAATCCTAGGATTATCAAGGGATGGCAGGAATTCGGATTTGTTGGGTGTCGCTGTCGACACAAACGTTGAGGATGCATTGAGTTTATTGCATGTCCTTCAGAATTTGAAATTCTGTGGAGTCTCGGTTGTTTATTTATGATCAGGATGTGATTCTTGGAACATCCGGAGGTGGACATCTTGTGAGATGTGTTCGGGTGTGGATCGGTGGCCGTGAGTTGCCCGATCCGAGTTGCAGAGGGTGCAACTGCTCCTTGGATGGAGGTGGTCTGTGTAGCAGGAACCAGGCTTGGTATGTGTACACCGTGGTATACTAGTGTTTTCCTCGTAATGATGTGTGATAGACATCGTGAGTCATGATAGAGATGTCCTTGAATGATATCTACGATAGAATCGGGAGCGATTCGAATCCTTGCAGTTTCAGTTGACTAACTGCTTTTGGATTGTTAGCGTTGAGTTGTGCTGACGCTCTTTGACGTTATGATGGATTTGGAAGTCTATTCCACTCCAGAGTTTGACACGAGGTCAACGTTCTCACGGTTGAGGTGTCATTCAGGATGCGTTCTTACTAGTTGTAATAGAACTAAGGATGACTGTCCGATCTACGGTCGTAAGTATTGGTTGTTTTGCAGTCATGAGGGACTGACTTTTGGGATGAACCGCATCGAGGTACGTTTTGCCTCTTGGGTGATATGTTGGTTTTGGTATGTCGCTCTGTGTCAGAGTTTGTTGTGAGGTAAGTATCCTCGCGTTTATTAAGACGATCCTAATATGGTCAAGGATCGAGGTTATGGCTTCATGTTGTTGTGTAGCCTGGGTGTTATGTGATACACCGGTGCTAATTTCGAGGACGAAATTCTTTTAGTGGGGGATATTGTGATGACCAGGGATTATAGGTGTTAATCCCGGAGTGTTTATAACCCGTAAAGTTGTTTTACGTGGCAATTTGGAGTTTAATCGAGGTGTTGTGCCTTATGGGCTCATTTATTTGGGTAGTTGGGATTGTTGGATCCCGAGGTTGAGATTGTATTCTCATTACGGTGTAAACCCCAATAGTTGGGTTGTTGGAGTGCCTCGGAATCTCGGGTGCTTTGTGTGGGCACCGGTAGGGGGTTTTGGAGTTAGAGAGAGAGTTTTTGAAAACAGATGATTTTTAATGAATCATGATGTATTTGTGGGGCTATTAGTATTTCGGGGTATTTTTGCTATAAATACCAGTTGAACCCGAGATTTTAATTATTGGAACCATTTTTCCCACCTTTCCCGTTTTCTCTCTCCCCGCACCCACACGATTTTCCCGATCCCCTTTTGACCCCCGCGACTTCAAACGTCGCGCCCGCTGCCGTCCGGCCGCCGTTCGGCGCGTCCGACCCGCCGCCAGCTTCGTCTCTTCCAGGCGCTCCTATCCATACCATCAATTTGAAGTTTGGTCGCGATTTGAGCTCGGATTTGCCAGAAAAGCGCTAGGGTTCGAACTGGATTTCTGTTCGATTTTGTGGCTCGAATTTTGGTACGATTTTGGTGCGATTATTCTGGTGTTTTTGGGGCGTTTTTGAGCTGATATTGAGTCGATAATTTCAGACTTTAATGGTTCGAAAAATTGTTGCTTTAATGGTTCGAATTTCAGTGTTGCTTGCGTGATGTTAGGGCTCGATTTTTGGGGTTTATGTTCGAAAATTGGGGGTTTTTGGTGAGGGATGATGATTCTTGTTGTTGATCGATTAATTCATGTTTAGATGAATTATGGTGATTATTTGAGTTCGAATTGTTATGATGGGGTTCGAATTATTGAAGGTGTTCTTGAGCAATTTTTGATAATGGTTGATTGTCGTGTGTTGACAATATTTTTGAGGGTTATGGGTGTGCTTGAGCATGGGTTGCATGTTCGTAATTAATTGTGAATTAATTTATCGTGTTAGCACATCGTTCCTCGGAGCATGGAACTCGAGCAAGGTTTGGCTCGGACTTCGGAAATTTGAGGTACGTGTGACGTACGAGCATTACTATATAGTAGAGCATTTGTGAAATGCATAATGTGTTTTAATTGCATTAGATGGTTGTGGGTATGGTCATATATATATATGTGTTGAAACGACTATGGAACGACCTAGTCTTGACATTGCTACCACAAGTGTGCGTAATACTAGAGTAGTATAACCTTACCTGAGATATGGGGTACTGGGTTTATATGACTATTGTAGGGTATTTGAGATGCCTGAGAATGATCGTGGGATCATGTATTCATTGTAAGACATGTGAGATGTCTAAGTGAAATGGAGAATTGGTAAAATAAATGCTAGGCATTTGAGCTATCTGTGATTGGTAGCAAAGTTGAAGATCAGCATTAGATATTGAGATATCTATATTTGTATGTATAATAAATTTGGAATCATCAATTATTAATATTTGAAAATCAGGCATGCGATGAGTTAAATCAATGTGTTGATTTACTGATTTATGAGATTTGATGAGTTTGATGATTGTGAGAACAGGGACAGTACATGGAATCCCGGATGAGGACGTTGCCATCCAGGGAGTATCATTTAAAGTTCATTAATATTTACTTGTGTTGTAAATTATGAATTTCATTATTGTGATTATGAGATTTTGTGTATTGGTATGCTCACCCCGTTGGGGGGCTGTCTCTGTTGGGGCAGGTGAACAGGTACATCGATGGCTTTGGAGTTGAGCTCGAGCTGTTGATTGGATTCACTCCCAGGATCGTGATACCAGGGCTTGATGGAGCACGGTATCGTATAGAGTACCTATATACACCTGAGGATTATATACATATTCATGATGCTCGCATGTGAGCACGATTATACTTGTATATGGATTGTATATAAAGGCATGAGCCTTTCTCTCTTTCATTTTAGGTTACATGCAATTAGAGTAGAATTGCTAATGATATGAGAGTCATGGGTGTATTATGTGGGTGTTGAGACCCATTTATGTCGTCTTATGTGTGGTGTCCTCCCTGGCTGGGAATTTACTTAGTGTTGTTGTGTTTCTGTTGAGTATGTGTTTTCCCTGGCCGGGAACTATATATTGTGATGCGCTTTTATTTCGGGATGGCTCTATTTATGGGGAGACTCTGCCCAAATTTTTATAAAAGTCTATCATGTGAAAAGTGGTGTAATGGGGATGGTAATGGGCGAACTTGATGAGTCTATATGTTGCTAGGATGATGATCTTATAACATGGCATATTAAAGAAAATTTTGTGATTGCCATTCAGTGGTAAATCATCATTTGAGTTTTCCCGATTGATTTTTATTGAAAGCATGTGCCACACATAGTGGTTAGTACACTAATCAAGGGTTAAGGGCTTGGGGTCCTTACAAAATGTGAGTAAACATGACTCCCCCTTAACAATTACATAGCACATACGAGATTACCAAGAAAATCATATACCCAACAACTCTCCCCCTCAAACCATGCATCCACAAGCTCTCCCCTTTAAACTATGCATGATTTAAGTTTCAAGGTTTCAAGTTAAGCTTCAAGTTTATCACAACATTCTCCCCCTTTTTGTGATAATCAAAAAGCACAAAATTTAAATAAACATAGCATAATTATATGTTGCCACATAGCCATATTTTAACACTATACACATGTTCCTCATCAAGCATGTAATAAGCATAACAAGCCTAAGATTAAATCATAGAGATGAACCACAAACATGTGTTTAAGGCAATCAACAATAAATTACAAGTGTTGCATATGTTCTACCATGAGTTCAATTATCATTAAAATCATCAAAGCATCATTAGATAAGATTATTAATCACATAATTGCACATTGCATATTCAAATTTGAATTCAAGATACTTACTATAAAAGGATAAGCATACATCATGCATTAAAACAATTTATATATGCATATGCTAAGGGGTTATGCATATTACTACCAATGAATATTGAGCTTCATATTTATTGGTCACAATTAATTTGTTCCAATTAAATTTTGAATTGCTCTTTATAAAATAATTTTACCTCCGATGACAAGAGTACGTTCTTGTCATTGGTCCTATGCCTCGCGCCTCTTCTATAGTGGTGAATAATATAAACTCCTCCTTTGAGTTGCTTGTGCCTTCATCCTCCATCCCATTTTTGTCCCTACAAAACAAATTTACAATAGGAGGATCTTTGGTACCCATTTGATTTTTGGGTCCTAGAGGGTTAGCTTTCATTGGCACCTTTGGAATCTATTTCCACCTTTTGTTAGGTTGGTATTGGATTCTAGCAAACCTTCACTTGTTCTTGGTATGACCACTTTTACAACAATAGTTACAAGTAGGAGAATCATGCTTTGCTTTAGCCAACATGCTTGAAAAAGTTTTTGATTTACTTGAGAAGCCTACCCCGGCTTTATCAAAGCTACAACGTTGCAAGCCAAGCAATTCATTCATCTTTAAACTACTTTCACTAAATTTGCAAAAAGATACCTTTAAGGAATTTAATTCATTTTTCAAAGAATTATTTTCTTCATCTTTCTTAGCAACCTCAAGTTTGAGTAATTTGTTACTCATCTTGGTTTTGCCAAGAACATCAATAAGCTCATTATAGGAATCTAAAAGTTCATCAAAAGATGGTACCTCATCATCGCTTTCATTTCCTTCATCATTTGTATCATCTTTGGCCATGAGACAAAGGTTGGTTTCTTCTTCATCGGAGTCGCTATCACTCCATGTAGCTATTAGTGCATTCTTCTTGCCTTTATCTTCATTCTTCTTCCTAGGACACTAGTTAGCATAATGACCTTTTTCTTGACAATTATAACAAGTAACATCGTGTTTGGATTCATGTTTGGTAGCACTCGAGGTCTTTGGCTTGTTATGTTTGTTGAAGAACTTCTTGAACTTCCTAGTGAACAAGATCATCTCTTCATCCTCATCGTCATCTACATCATCGGATTGATCCTTTCTTCCAACCAAGGCGATCCCCTTTCTCATAGATCTATCATCCTCCTTTATTCCTTTCCTTGTAGATACTTCAAGTTCATGGTCACCAATGTGCCATGAAGCTCATCAAGGTCGTAAGATGCATTCTCTCCTTTGTTGGACTCGATGATGGCGGTTCTCTTTGCATCCCATTCCTTTGGTAAGGCTCTTAGTGATCTCCTCCATATTTGCTTTGGAGTATACTTCTCTCCAAGCTGGGCAAGCTCGTTTATGATTTGAGTGAGCCTCCTAAACATTGAATCTACCTCTTCTCAGGACTCCATCTCAAATGTCCAAATTTGAGTTGTAATAAATCAATCTTGGTATCCTTCACTTGATTAGTTCCTTCATGACAAATTTGCAATCTGTCCCATATCTCCTTAGCGGTTGAGCACATCGAGATCCGGTTGTACTCCTTCATATCTAAAGCACAATGCAATTAATAGCTTTAGCGTTTTGTGATATTAAAATCATGTCCGCTCTAGTGAAATCGTCCATTTCTTTGGGAACACTTATTCCCCCAACTTACTTTAAAGGAATATGTGGACCTTTCACAATAATCTTCCATAGGTCATAATCAACGGATTGGATGTATAGAGAAATTCTATTCTTCCAATAATCGTAATTATCACCCGTGAAGAGCGGAGGTCTATTTGTCGATTGACCTTGAGCAAACTCATTTGCTAGATTAGCCATATAAAAGTTTTGATTTTAAAAAAAAAATCAAATGGCTCTGATACCACTTGTTGGAATCGAAGAGGGGGGGGGGGGGGGGGGGGGTGAATGAGATTCCTTGGCTACTTTAGCTTTTTAAAATGAGTTTGCAAAATAAAAGAGTTTGCGCTTGCGGAAGGCTTAAGTCAATCGATAAATAAAATAAAATAAGAAGTACACAAATAATAAATGCGTAATGAAATTAAAGCGGTAATGACAAGGATATTTGTTATAGAAGTTCGGTGATGAATCGCCTACGTCTCCTCTTCCCGGTTAGATAACCTACAACCGAGGTTCCACTAGAACAAATGGTTTTGACCTTGAGGGCTCCAAGTTAGCCACACAACAGCTCTTCCCGAGTTTACAAAGCTCTTCCCGAGCACAACACTCTTCACGAGTACACAAAGCTCTTCACGAGCTACCAACACTCTTCACGAGTCTTCTTGGCCTTAAGGGCTCCAAGGATAGCCACAACACATCCACCAACTTTACTTGTTGGCGATTTTACAATTTCCAACTTGCTTTGGTGTTGGAGGACCTTTACAATAAACCAACAAACACCTTCACTGTGTACTCACACGAAGACAACAAGACTCTATCAAAAGAAAATGATTACAAGCTCCAATACAACAACAATGTATGGAGATTGCAATGCTATAATAAATTTGAATTAGCAAAGCTTTTTAGAAGTTTGTAGGCTTGTTTCTTATCTTCAAAATGCTCCAAAGCATCAATATTTATAGTGTAGGAGGCCCCCTAGGCTCCTACTAGCCGTTGCTACACATAAGGCTGAAATCACTCGTCGATCGCCTCGGACATTGCCTCGGGCGATCACCATCGCCGTGCCCCAACGGTCAGCATATTGCCTCAGGTGATCGGTCGATCGCCTTAGGCGATACAATGCTCAAATCAAGGCCGTAGCCTCAGCAGCTCAAAATCTTTCATCGCCTCAAACGATCCAGCCATCGCCTCAGGCGTTCGGGCCATCACCTCGGGCGATCATGCCATCGCCTCGGGCGAACTCCCCCTGCGCGCATGCCTCGGCGTTGCCTCTGTTGATGGCAGTGGCGAAGTCTCCCTGGCTGCCATCGCCTGGGGCGATCCAGCCCAGAACATGCACAATCGATTTTCTTCATTTCAATCCACTTTTAATCACTTAATATGCACACTAAGTAAACATATTAGTATAACAAACACAAGTTTTGTTGATCATCAAAACTCAAAAATAATCCGGAGATAAATTAAAGCATTAAACACAACCATGCGTTTAAGGCTCAACAGTTTCGTCTCGTATCGTTTCGTGTGTTGAGCATTTAAGTTGCACCTATATATAGGTATTTCTGCCAATGACGATATTTCCTTTTGTGTGCACTCTTTACTTTGGTCAACCTCTGAACAAGCCACAGTCTTCTAGTTTAGACACTTTTCCTTCTGGTCTGTTCTTTCAGCGCTTGTAAGATAATATCTCCTTTGTCTTTTTACCATTTAAGGTAACTTCAGTCTTTGGTCTATTTCAACATTAAATGCATCATTAAATCCTTCAATAAATAGCCGTTGATTATTCGAACTGATGAACGAAGTTTGCTAACTCAGTCTGAATTGATAAGTTATGATCTGATCTGCGTCGATCTGGTCTGTTCTGATCTGGTTGACACCGATCTGGTCTGTATCGATCTGGTTGACATCGATCTGGTCTGTTTTGTCATCTTTAAAATCCGGAACCAACAGGTAGAAACTGTAGTCACACGCGTGTCGCCGGACCTAGACACGAGGGATGCTAGGTACAACACATCACATTGTGTGTGTCGCCATCCTCTGCTCGAGCTTGATATTGTTGATGATGTTTCCTTTGATTCGGGATATATCAACACTTGAGATTGTTATCCCGTACATTCATTGCATTCATCCACGACAAGCATCGCATGATACTTTGTCATATTATTGTGATTTTTTACATGTTTCTCGTACTGGGGTTTTGACCCCCATTTTGGGGGCTGGCATGACAGGGAGTACCGGTGGACATCCTGCAGATGCTCGAGAGAAAGCATCGAAGAGTACCAGAGCTCCATGAGGAGGAGTTTAGGTTATTTTTTAACGAGTACTGCGTAGCAGTTCATGTTAAAAGATTTTTAATAAGAATTTATGCACCAGGGTATGCCCTGAGTAGATGTACTTTTAAGTATGAAATATCTGGGAATTTAATTACTACTTGATTAATGAATTATGTGCATTTTTTATGGAAGAAAATAGTATTACATATATTTTCAGTATTGACTAAAAAATATATTGATAAATATAATCTTAGGGCCAAGTCTTTGTACTTTTAAAACTAATCTTTCGATGTTGACAATAAAATTATTATTATGTGCTAATTAAACGTACGATATGACCGGGCCCACACAGTAGAAACTGAAGTTCACATCTAATAACGTACCGAAACAATGCCCTACGATTAACTGGAGGTCATAAAACAAAATTGGTGCCGGTTTGGCGATTAATTTGTAATTATGTTGGTTCTCTACCTATTGGTTGTAGTTATATCATCAAAATTATGTTTTTAACTAAATGTTTAAACATTCTGATACCTCCAGTGGAACGACTGTTTTATAATTGTAAGTTGTTTTACATATTTTGAAAATAACAACGGATTCGTTTTGACCTGGTTTCAACTCCATATCAAAATGATCTCATACCTTGCTTTGTTTGGGATGGCTACTTGTTTGACTCCCAGTAATAATGACTCCAGATAACTCCACTTGCGGTGGACGATGGGAAGAGGAAGGTTCTGCAATTTGGCCGACTTCTTCGTCAGTATGTTACACATCACAAAGTCGGCAAAATAATCATATTCTTCATGTACAGATGGAAACTGCGGAATCGACGGAGCACGACCACGACCACGACCACCACCACCACCGATAGAAGAAGATGCCATAGTAATATTGAAAATAATATTATGTAAATGAAATAACAATGATATTATAATAATAAAGTGGTAACAAAATTGCGATAATTGGAATATAATTGACAAAGTTAAGAGAATTGTATGCAATTTCATAAAATTGGAGATGAGAGAATTTGAGAGTTGTTTGAGTGAATAAAAGGGTAGAATGCCTCGCGCCTCGAGTTTTGGAAAGGCGCGATACTTTGCTCTCTTTCTATGTTTTTTTAATAACCAAGGCACTTAGCGTGCCTTTGGTAAGGTCTGAGACGTTAGGTGGTTGTTAGTATCTGCTACGAATTAGAATTTAGTTGGGCCAATTTGAGCTTATTAAAAATAAGCCCAAGTTAGAGGATGTTAGAGATTATTTGGAACGTACATTTTAATTAACAAATTAACTAGACATGTTTTATTTGGTTATAGTGCCACACATTTGTTTATATTTAAGGGATTAACACCAAAGTGAAACACACTTAGCGAATCATATATATTGACAATAAAATGATACCAATTTGGAATAGATTATTAGTCAACTATCAAGCCTTAGTTGACTGTCGTATTAAGCGCAACAAAATAAAATGAAGAATGACAAGAGCATGGTATTTTGCATCCAACTCAAGTTTCGATGACGAAACTTCTCATAAGAAGGGAGGAATGTGAAACCCCACCCAACAACTATATTTATAAAGGAGAAACCCCATCCAACAACTATATTTATGTTGCTGATGTCATGGCTTACATTGTTTTTATCAGTGACATTGGCTCAATTAACATGTGAAGCTTGGATTGGCCGAAAATCATCCAATAATACTCACTAAGAGAAATAAAAAAATAAAAAAAAATGTCAAGATTGACATGTTTAACATGAAGAAGTGGTATCGAAGATCCTTTATAAATATTAAAGAAAACTCCAAATACTCACAAATCCATTAGCTCTATAATTTAACAATTTGCTACAGTAAGTTGCTGTGATAAAGACGGAGGAATCCTGCTAATCTTTTGCACACAAAAATCTCCTCAATCTATTTTAGGAGATCAGCCAAATACTGTAAGTGGGCTTTTGCTATAATATATTCCCTTCGTTTTGAAATTGTAAGTATGCTTTTAATTTCCAATTGATATGTGACGTATTTTGAAAATATGAAACTCCGACTTTCTGATGAAAACTATGATTCTGAAGCACTTTAAATATTGAAATGGTAAGAAATTTTGAATTCTGTTTTCCGACCCTGATGCAGTGGGATAATAACCGTTATTCTGACATGATATGGTTGTTAACCGTTGTTCTCGAAAGTTCGTACCCTTTATTCGTGGGTGATCCGATATTTCGACTTTATCTCTAGGAAGATTGGGTCTAGAGAACTGATATCAGTACATGAGGAAATTAGATGATTTATTGTGTTTATTTTAATATATATGAAATATGTTTTTGATATGAAAGTATGCTTTGTTTTGGCTCTGATGAGAGCAGTTCTGTTCAATTTTTGTTTCAGTATTCATATCAGGTTCTGCTCCGATTTTAAAGTGTATTTCAAAATTTATTATGTTTATGTATTTTGCACATTTTGTTAGCCCCTGCTTGATGAGTAGTTTCCCAAATACTCACCCTCTTACCTTCCCACCCGAGATAAAAAGTGAATCAGAAGTTGAAGATGAAAAAAAACAGTAGTTGGTGACCTACTGCAGAGATTTCAAGATTTAATTAAGATTTCTCAAAACTCTGTTAATATTAAGTTATGATCTGATTTTCAGTTGTAAAGACATTTACTATTATGGAATAACTAGACTGGTTTTAGTTACATTGTGTACTATGAGGCTTGTTGATTCTGAATTGTGTTTGGAATTAATGCCGGTTTTATCGACCCCGGTCTTGGGGCGTTACATTTAAGTGGTATTATAGTAAAATCAGGTTCCATGATCGGGATGGGAAGAGCTTTGACTGATAACAATTTTCTGTATTGAAAAGCTCTGGGTCAAAATAGACCAGCTGAGCAGGAAAGTTTACAGGATAGATCAGTCAATAGAACATATCTGCGGATCAAGCCAATTGAACTAGAAGCTATTTTTATCTTTAAAAAAAACAAGAAAAGAATTTTACCTAAACTTGTTGCTCATATTTTGATACCTCGATAACAATCTCCGTTTCCAATCTCTAGCATTTAGAATCTATTTCCAAGTGCACTGGATTTTCTATAAAAATTTCAGTAACATCCAACAGTTGGATTTTCTTAAGCATCCCCTGCAAGAAAACTGCTATGATTTGATTCATGGAAACTTAGACTTTTGTGCAGCCCTTTGAATCTACTTCAAAGATGTATTTTGAATCGAGCGAGGTTGCAAGGAACAAAAAAATCCAAATTTTTCCCTCTCGTTTAATCTTTGATGGTTGATACCTCACATACTGACGTGTCTAGAAAAATACACGTTTTATGTGCTTAACTGTCAATGATTATGCATGATTGAATGGATAACTTGATGTTTATGGTTCCTAATAATACATTGGTAAGATGCAGGAAATAGGTGAAGAGATCGAGCTAAAACGATGGAATAAGGAAGAAAGTTGAAGAAAATAGGAAATCCAAGACACATGTCACTCCTTTCTCCTCCATTATATGTTTGAGACATATTTTGGGAATGTGAATTAACATAAAAATTGTAGACTTTCTGTTATCTTGGCATAGACAGCTAATTCGTTGAAATTGGAGATCGTATAAGAAAGTTATGGCCAAAATACTAAATTATGGTGCAGGCAGAATAGTATGCGCCTAGGCTCCATTTCATATGCTCTTAGGCGCCTGAAGGCTGACAAAAATGTCCCGAGGTAGAAATATAGGCTCTCTAGCGCCATCTAGCCGCACCCCATCAGCCTCCTATCCTATATACACAAGATTTTAGCCTCATATCAGACCATACATCATATTTTAGAGTTAGTATAATTTTCTCTCAATTGTGGAAGAAGAACTTGAAGATTCAAAGGCACGAAGACGAATTTGACACTCCGGATTCGTGCTATCCTTTATTAACATTCTCTTATACTTTTGTTTGTGTTTTTATTAGATTTTTGTTGTTATTTTAGTCATGAGTGGCTAAAATACTTTTGATTCTTGGTTAAGGAAGACGATACATTAGGAGTTTACGATTCTCGTGAGATTACGTTTTGTTTGTTGATTTTCGTTGAATATCAATTGTTTTCTGATTTTCATGCCACGATTGTTGCGTTTGGTTTTTGGATTGGCCATCTAATGTTAAATTAGATATCATATACGGAATCGTTTGATCTTCCTAATTTACGAAGCAACTAAGATTAGTAAATTTTCGGTTATGAGTTTGTTAAATTCTTAGGAAAGACAATTGACTAAATTAAACATAGATGCTTGGATTATGTTGTTTAGCTTCATCGATCTCACTAGTTCTTATGCTATCATCGATTTATATCTTAATCGCTTGTATTTTGATTGCTTTTTTGATAATGGTTAAACTAGAACGCTTGAGCTACTTAACTAAACGTAAGGTGAGATATAACTTTAATTGGATTAAGCGTCCAATGATGAATATTCATAAATCGTTTGTGAGGATCAATGATCGAGATAGTAAACCCTAATTGTAAAGTTAACCGAAAATCAAGAGTCGCTCTTTTCTCATAATTTAATTCACCTTAGTTTAATTTTGCTAACTAGTTCAATTCATAGATTTTTAATATTAGTAGTTTAATTAATTTCAAAATCCCCCTATTTACTTTTGCATAAATTAACACAAGCTCGTGGGATCGATCCCTACTCAAGCTATTACATTCATTATTATTATTATTATTATTATTATCTTGATATTGATCATTTGAGCGTATGCGATAAACGCTATAACCTACCTCTCCAGAAAGCAATACAAAAGGTGGCCCAAAGAATGCATGATTTATGCAAGTTGCTTGGTTGTTTATGTTGATGAATACAATAATGAAAGGTGTGAATGGAGTCAAGGATCATGTTCACCCAATGCAAAACAAATAAATAAAAATAAAAATAAAGGAACGAAAATGAAACTTGCAAGTTAAACTACACAAACATAAATGAGAAATAAGATACATATAATTTAAGGTAGATAATGTCGGTTTAGTCCATGGTATTTGGTGGCAACTAATCTATATTATTTCTAATTACTTAACCCTATAAAATATAAATCGATAATAATATTATATTTTAATGCATGATCATTTAAAATAAATATAAGGTGATCTAATGTTTTCCATGAAGAATAGGTCGTTAATTATTATGTTTAATTTTTCAGTATTTAGGAGTGTATTTATTTATTTAAAAAAATTCACTCACACTTACCATATTCTTGTGGACTGCGTAATGATAATATAGTATATCATTTTGAATAGTTCTTATAAAATATTGTACTGCATTACCATATTGAATAGTTTTCTTTAAGTAATTTGTTTAAAGAAATTCTTAGATCTGGTCAAAAAAAATTTAAAATAAATTAATTTCGATGATTTTAATAGGTTATGGCTAAATATTTATAAAATATTTAGGAGATATATTAAATTTAATTTTTTTACAGTACATAAGGTTATTTTATTAAAAAAAGAAGAAGTTAAATTTAGTTGTTCTAAAATAATTATCATTTTTAAATTTTGAGAAGAAATGATAATAATAATAATAACATTAAAATTTATAAACACACAATTAAAGTTTGTACGTATTTAACCAAATTACCATTATCATATATTTTTAAATTTTTGAGAAAATTAAGAATATTAAAATTTTTAAAATACATTTTAGTTTGAAAATAATTTTTTTTAACATACATTTTTATGTTCGAAAATAATTTGTGTTAATAAGTTTGTACTTATTTTTTCAAGTCTATTTTCATAGACACAAATAATAAGCTGTTAGTTTATTCAAATAAATACAATATATCTACAATCCGCATTATCAAAAGAAATAAACTTACAATGCAAAATCCTATACTTCTAATCCATACTATCAAAAGCAATAAAATCACCAAAAATAGCAAACTAAAATACAATATTACAAGCTTTTGGAATTCTTCAAACATATCAATAGCTAAAACTGGAATAACACAAGCACACCCTCCTCCAGACGAACCACCACTGCTCCTAGCTGAACTTTAGACTAAAAATACAGTCTTAATAGTAACTATTGGAACCAAATACTAGGAGATTTTCACTTGCCAAAGTAGGCTTCGAAAATACCCAAGTTATTTGATATGTGATTTTCAACTCGACTTCAAGCTTTTATTTATAGGAACATTTGAGGCTTGGAATGATGAATATTTCGATATGGAAGAGTTTACATAGTAAATTTATATAAATTAGTTTTGTAGCAAACTCTCCGTATGGTAAAAAAAAAAACCATGGGAACGTAAGTAAATATTATGTTATGGATATATAAGATATAGGTGATTATGACAAATTGGGACTTAGTAGGTGTTTGCAAATGCTTTTGCAAACTGCTTATCAGCTTTTCAGATAAAAATAGCAGATTTTGAGTGTTTTACTTCCGTGCTTCTGCTATTGCTTCTCTAAAAATAAGCATAAAAAAGCAGAATCTGAGAAGCAGGCCATGACATGCTTTTGACTGCTTTAAGTTGTTTTGTGGCAGTTGTATAATTAATTGAAGTTTATTAAGCTGCTTTTTTATTTAAATAGCAAACACTAAATGCTTTTGCTTAAAAGCAACTTTTTTCAACTTTAAGCAAAAGCAACGTAGAAGTGCTTTGAATAAGCAATTGCAAACACACCATTAGTGTATATGAACTATTGGTTAATAAATGATATAATAAGATTTGTTCTATAAGAATAACATGAATAACTAAGCATTTTGCGTTTATATTTGGAGGCCTTGAATAATATGATCTTTGGGTTAAAAGAAGGAACGATAAAATAAAGGAATATTAAGAATCAATCTTCTTTAAGTTAGGTGTATAATTAGAGAAATCATATTTAGACATATGAAAATATTCGGTTTTAAATTAGAAATTATTCCAATAGTACGAGAATAAAAAGATTTGTCAAGATTAGTTTTGGATCATGAAATAGAATTAAAGATGAATTTGATGTTAGATATTACACCAATTTCGAAAGATCAACTTTAAAATGTGAGATACTTGTTCCTTTTGGTATTAATTATCATTTGCAGAAAAGATTTAAATATCAATAATAAGAAACCCAAATAGCAAATTCCTGAGGTTATTTATTTAAATAACCCAATTTTAAAAAATATTTAAAATAACCTAAAATATAAAAACTTAATAAAGTAACACAATGGCGTCTTCGTCAACCCAATTGACGGGACCAACTTGGAAAGTTTGTCACGCAAACTTGGTTGGCGTGTTGGCGTGGCCACACCAACTTCAACCTATATTTTCTTTTATTTTTTTTATTTTTTAATAAAAAAATTAAAATTAAAATACAATGCATAAATAATTATAAAATTGATAATATACAAATAAAATAAATTTAACTTTTTTCATAGCATGGCAAATAAAGTTAGTTTATTTATTAAATAATCAAAGTAATTATTTTAATATTTAATTCAATTTATTATAAAAAATAATTAATAAAACAAACAAGGATTATGCCAATGTTTTGGAGTTGATGCATGAGTAGCAATCTTTCTGGAGTCATCCAGTGGGCCTAGTGCGGGGAAATACTTGTATTGACTTGGTTTGCGCACAACTCATAAATCAACTCAATATGATTAGTAGAGCCATCTAGAAGACGATAGAGTCATAGACGTGATTGTGGAACTGAAAGACATATTTAAGGATTAATATAAATATAAATTCAGTTTGTACTATTTATATCAAAATAAAAATTTGCTTTTAAATATTATTTCAACTGTTTCAAGCCTTTATTTTTCTTTCAGTTGTATATGTCTATAAATTTTAATTTTAATATTCAAACTTATCCAAAAAAACCCCAAACATTACTAAACCCTAAATCAAATTTAAAAAAAGAATTTGACGGAAAAGAAAAGAAATTCAACAAATGCACGACTAACATTTTTTTCTTCAATTTTTTTAATTTTTTTTTTCTAAATTCACCAAAAAACGCAATTTTATTTTGAGTTACTTAGATATAATTTTAAAAATTTATAACTATTGTATTGTTGTGATTTTTTAAAAAATTAATAATGATTAAATAACTAAGCCCTTAAATAATTCATGCTTGTCATTTTCTTTAAGGTATAATATATATCACATGTTGTTTGATATTTACTAGTGTTGATTTAGAAAATGACAGTTCATAGGGTACACCCATGCACAACTCAATATGTTAAGAAAACTTGAGATTAACTTTTGCAGATGGAAGTGCTTCTACATTGGTAAGTAGTTTCTTACTTTTTGCAGTAAGTGAACATTTAATCACTTTGCAGAAGTGGTAGTTGCTTTCTATATTACATGCTCTAAATTTACAAAACAACTTTGCTGTTTTGTTGCTTTATACTTTCTGTCCTTGCATCTTTGAACTTATTTGTTTCATGTCCTTAAATTTTCTAATCTTGGTATTGTAGATTGCAGTATTATTGTTTTTTTTAATCGGAATAATAGAAATATATGTAAGTAATAGAGTAGTAGAGGTATTTAACTAAATAAACTAATCATATTGAATTGATTTATGAGTTGTGTACAAACCAAGTACATACAAGTATTTCCCTGCACTAGGCCCACTGGGTGACTCCAGAAATATTACTACTCATGCATCAACTCCAAAACATATGCATAATCTTTTTTTGTTTTATTAAATATTTATTATAATAAATTGAATTGAATATTAAAATAATTAATTTGATTAATTTAATAAATAAATTAACTTTATTTGCAATGCTATGAAATTTTATTTGTATATTATCAATTTTATAATTATTTATGCATTGTATTTTAATTTTAATTTTTTATTAAAAAATAAAAATAAAAGAACAAATAGGTTGAAGTTGGCGTGACCAACAACCCAGTTGGCGTGTTGGATCACTTTATTAAGTTTTTATATTTTAGGTTATTTTGTTAAATATTTTTTAAAGTTGGGTTATTTAAATAAATAACCCAAATTCCTGACTTATCCAAATACATACATTACACTTTTAATCGACATTAGCAAAAGAAAGAAAATCATAATAAGTTTTTTAAAAAAACAAAAATCTCGATATCTCGGTTTTTTGACACTCGAATTCGGGGATGAGTGAAAAACCTTAAGTTGTAATGCCTTCTCATCTTCTTATAATTGGTAGATGCATTATTGAGGACAAGTAAATAACAATTAATTGTTTGTGTTCCGTGATATTACAGTTCATTAAATTTTGTAAGATCTATGACATGAATTGAGAGAATTTTTAGGGAAAACTTCCACACATTTCGAGAAGTTATACTTTTGGGTTAATAATATGCTTCTTATTCATTTTTGGAACTTAAGCATATAATGCATATGTCATTATTGGATACATGATAAGATATATTGATACCTTCTGATTTATAAGATAAGATATTCCGACATTAATTAGAATATTAATTATTTCATTAAGGAAATATTACTATTAAATTTGCACTATTGATTAATTATGTGAATATAATCAATTGATATATGCCATTGTATAGGGTGCGTAAAATATGTTGGGCTTAGATTAATATGAGCATTTGCCTAACATCAGATATTATAAGATTTGTATTTTAAGAATAATAAAAATCATAAAGAATATTATGATTATTTTTTGGACTTATAATAATATAATCCATTTGGTACAATAGGAAATGGTAGATTCCTATTTTTGGGATAATAATCTATTTTATTAATTCAGTGTATGATAAGAAAAATCGTACTTAGACTCATATTTTAACTTTGATCAAATTCAAGACAATAAATTATTTCATAAAATTATATGGATCATAAAATTATATGGATCGTAAACATCAATTATTACGACAGTTAGTGCTCGGGTTTATTTTATTTACGGGTTCGTAAGAAATGCAATAAACCAATTTTTATAATAAAGATATTAGTGTTATGTTTTCAGAATGGTAATATTCTCTTTAAAATTTCATTTCAGCATATTTTCTTAAAGTCAAATTATTCCTAATATTCTTTGAATTCATATGCAACCTTGATAGAATTTAGGATATGGCTGACATCCAGCATTACGAAGAGAAGTTTAATCTCAATCGACATCACCCTAACCAACACTCCAACAATGATCAGAAGGTCAAACGACCAAACTTGCCAGAAAATCAACCATGGAAATCTGCATCCATTAACATCAACAATAAAGTTCCAAAATGCTCATTTTTTAAAAAGATACATTTAGGTGACTGTCATAAAATTAACGGAACTTGCTTCAAATGTGGAAAATTTGGGCACAAAATTGTAGATTGCAAAGAAAATAAGAAAAATGAGATTGGTCCAGGCAAAAGCAATCATCTTAACGAGTCGAAAAAAACAAACTCAAAATTCAAATCTTCACAAGCGAATGGTGCAAATAATGTCATGACAGGTACCATTTTAATTAACAAATTACCAAGACATGTTTTATTTGATTATAGTGCCACACATTTGTTTATATTAAGGGACTAACACTAAAGTGAGAAACACTTAGCGAATCATATATAGTGACAATAAAATGATGCCAATTTGGAAAAGATTATTAGTCAACTATCAAGCTTTAGATGATTGTCGTATTAAGCACAACAAAAGAAGATGAAGAGTGACAAGAGCATGATATTGTACATACAACTCATGTTTCGAAGACGAAACTTCTCATAAAGAGGGATGAATGTGAAACCCCACCCAACAACTATTTTATAAAGTAGAATGATCGTTTTTAGTTTAAACAATTAATTCTAGTGTAGCGATTATATACTGCAAGTGTACGGTGTCAAGTTTCAGTATAATGATCTAAAAGTAAGGATTGTCGTATTCACAGGGACTAGTACTAATTGCCCAATTTAATTAGCATACTGTATTTAACCTACGAATTTGTTTTGAAAGATGAACTAAATTACTCAACTCCAGGAATCAACCATACCACAAAGAAATAAGATAGTAAACAGTAGAGATCAATATCGAGACTTCGGTTCACTTGAGTAATCCCCCACAATTCATCTACTACTTCTAATTACAATTAATGCATCTAAGGTGATAAGTTTTCCAGTTATATCTAATACACTCTCTCGAGCTATACCAAACCTAACACAGATTTGCAGTAAGTAACTCACGTTCACTTATTTAACAATTCAATGTTGCATACGTTCTATGAAAACCCTTAGCCTTCGATACTAGATATCTATATCTATCACTTGTGTATTTGACGTCATCTCTCGATCTCGGTCTGAAATCCACGGTATGTGTTATTGGTTCCATATTACAATATCATCTCTCGATCTCAATTGAAAACTAACATCATTCAAAGGGTGGCTATTTCATACCAAACTTGTAATTAGTACCAAAGTTGTATAGGTTTCATACGAATTTCATATGTAATTAATATCATAATTGTAAATGTTTCATACCAATATAATTTGTATTAGTATCAAAATTGTATATGTTTCATACAAATTTCATATGTAATTAGTACCATAATTGTAAATGTTTAATACCAAACTCTTTTGTAATTAGTACCAAAGTTTTATAGGTTTAATACGATTCAATATGTAATTAATATCATAATTATAAATGTTTCATACCAATATCATTTGTAATTAATATCAAAATTGTATATGTTTCATATCAATTTCATATGTAATTAGTAGCGTTAGATAATCAGATTCAATCAATTAAAATGACATTATCTTATTTGTGGTCCCATCGAATTTGATGAAACAATGGGGTAAGTTTTGTAAGATTAATGATATGCGACCAAGAAAATTTTCACTAGATATACCCGCACGTTGGAACTCAACATATAAATTGATAAATGATTCATATGAATATAATGAGTTAATGACACTTTAAAAAGTTCAAACTCTCTCATCCCCTTACATTTCCTTTGTTCTTTTTTATGATTCTTTTATAGTAATATTTAAATTTTTTTAAATAAAATTTTAATTTTAATTTTTAAAATTGAAAAAAGTATAAGGGTCGAATCGTAACCATAACCGTAACCGTAATCGGCGGTTCATGAACCGTAACCACAACCGTCTACAAAGGTTAATGTTAAGGGTCGAGCTCTTTTAAACCGTCGAACCGACGATTCCGAACCGTGGTCATGTCTACCCTACCTACTATCACCCTTGTTCGCATCTTTTTTTCATTCTCCAAACGCAACAAATTTGTCTGCTCAAAATGCATTCTCCTTCGATCTGTCCATTTCCGTAGATGTAACAAAGTCTCTTCCATGTTTTCTTCATGTAGCTGCTCAAAATGCCTTCTCCTCAGTTCTGTCCATTTCCGTAGATTGGTACAGGTGTTGAACATCGTCCCTGCATCCACATAGCCATCGCCATTTCACGGGAAGGGACGATAATATAGAGAATTTGCCTTCGACACATGCACAATTGTTGTGGTCTTGCACACCAACGAATAGATTTCCCTTCTACCTTGGATACAAATTTCGAAGCTCAATGATGTTTTATGTCGGCAGTGGAGAAACAAAACAATGCAGGTAACTGTTGGGTGTAGTGCAAAGGGCATTTTGGACATGTGTTAAACAATCTTTCATAGTCCAAGGGTGAGTTTACTAACCAACTTGTTGAGCCTTAAACGCATGGTTGCGTTTAATGCTTAATGTATCTCCGAATTATTTATGAGTTTTGATGATTGTTACATCATTTTTTGGTTCGATTTTGTAACAATGAATTTGTATACGAAAAATAAATAAACATCGAGATTTTTTACGTGGAAACCCCGAAGGAAAAAACCACGGGACCTAGCCAGTTTGAATCTTCACTATAAACAAGAATTTACAATGGTGGTTTCTTTCTTTACAAAAATGGAAGAAGCAAAAATCAGAGTTCTCCCAGAGGAAGAAGAGCCGAGCCGAAGAGGTGCTAGGGAAAGGAAGAAAACGATAAAAAAAATCCCCTCTTCAATAACCTACTGTTCCCATTTATGTATTGTTAGTGGGCCCTTAATTTAAAGTTAATGGGCTTCTAATGACTTAATTAAATGGGTTAATAAATGATATGGGCCTATTAAAAAGAAAATGGGTCAAGGCAAACGGGCCAAGGTAGGATGGCCTCTTGTATCTTGTCAGATCGAGTAAAGCCCATAGAATTCGGGTTCAAACCGTACCGGGACAATTATCAGGGTATCATTGTTGGGATATGCCCTAAGACATGTCATTAGATGATTGTTTATGACATACAATGTATTATGATTTTATGAATGGCAAATCATTATTATATATTATTCGAATATCTGTGTAATATGAATTGATATATAAGTTAATGTCCTTAGAATAATATTGTATTATTCTTAAAGTTTGTCCTAGTCAAGTATTATCATAAATCAGGATAATGATAATACATTGAGACTATTATGTTTTGATTGATGAATTAATTCATGGATATGAGATATCAAATCAACATATAGGTATATGTTAGAGAACAATATACTGGATAGACCCACCATGAGAATGCTACATGGATAGTTATATGAGTGTCATAAGCAATTCTCATAGTGATAATAATGTATGTAATCCTTACGACTTGAGATCATCAGAGATCCCAACATAAGGAGTTATGTATCTTAATATTGTCAAACGTTACCTGTAACAGGGTAAACTATAAAGGCAACTATCGGATACACTACGAATTATGTAGAGGGATGTTGATTGATCAAGATAGGATTTGTCCCTCCTATATAACAGGAGAAGTGTTTGGGCCCTTGATCAAGTAAGACTAAAATGCATGGCCGTGCTCGAATGAGTCGGTATGTGATATCGAGCTTATTCGTTTATTCTAGTTCTACTTGGGGATCAAGAAATAGAGATTGAATATACGAGTATGACTATTCCATGACTCGTGTTCAATCTAAACACATGGACAAAGGGATTAAGTTACATGGTTAATATTATCACAAGTTCTAAGGTTATGTCGAGTCAAAGACATTCTTGTAATTTGGGTAGCCTTGATGTGTTGCTAGATACCGCTCATTGCTTGTGACATAAAATGAGATTTTATGTCACTGCCAACATTACAAGATCCTATCGGGTCGCACAAAAGATTAAATCGATAAAGGGAATTCAATTCATGGGATGAATTAAATAATTAAGAAGAGTCTTAATTAAATGATTATAGGGATTTAATTAAATCATGGGTTTGGGCCCATGAGACTTTAAGAAAGTCTTGAACCTTAATTAAATCTTATAATATAAATACAATGTTATGATTTATTATTGGTAATACAATTCATAAAAATAACCTAGCCTCCACTCACCAAGCTCTGGGCCGCCTCACTCTCCTCCAATACCCACGCCCGCCGCCGTTTCTTGTTGGAAGAGTTTGGTAGTCGTTGATCGGTTTTGAACCGAGAGTTTGGTTTTTGGTTCAAGAATAAGTCTAGCAACTTGTTCTTGAACGTCCCTTGTTCGATTTGATCGTGTGGATACCGTAGAGGCAGAGGTGCACCATCTTTGCTCCTGACTCGGGAACACGTTAGACGTCTTGCTTCAAGTAGGATTCTGCTCAAACACGCTACAAGGGTGAGACTCTTTATTATCTCTATTCCGATATGACCACTTTGTATAGATCCGCGGTTTTAGTAATCCAAATTTTTAAATTCCGCTGCGTTGTATGCTTGTTGGATTACTTACAGTGGTATCAGAGCCGTGTACAAAGCTCATATCGGATTTATGTGGTTAATTGTTTAATCATATTTAGATTTGTATTGCATGCTAATAAAACTGTATATAATCATATATGATATGAGTAAATCGAGTTTGTGTAATTATCGTAAAATTATATTTGATATAATTAAAGTTTATTGTATACGATACATGAAGGCGCAAAACTGAGCCCATAGCATGAGATGGTTCGGCTACCACCATCACAAATGACACACGGCTGCCACATGAGGGCTAGGGTTTTCGAACCTTTGGCTCGAGATGGTTTAGCCGTTGTGGCTAATAATTGTGCATGGAAGTGTCGAAACATGGCTTGAGTTTGGAACTCTTTTGGCTCGATAAGTTTTAATGCCATGCAAGATGGTTCGATCATGGTCCACGGAAATATGAAGGTTGACGGCTACTTCCACGTGAGAGCTAGGGTTTTTCGAACCCATTGGCTCGAGATGGTCGAGCCGCCACCGTCATAATTCGTGCATGGTTGGACCGTGGCTCGTGGCTAAGAATTTCGAACCATGTGGCCCGATGAACATGAAAACGGCGCGACGACGGCTAGGGTTTGGAACCCTAGCGGCGCCGCATGTGCTCGTACCGTGGCTTGGGCTAGGGTTTCGAACCCTAGGCCCATGCATGGTCCAGCCGTGTGGTTAGATGGGTCGGACCCATTTGGTTCATGGTTTGAGTCGCATTTAGTTTCGTGGCATGTGATGTCCCGAACGTACGATAATTTTCCAAAATTTTATTTTACAGTTTTAATTAGAATTAAATTTTAAAATGTTTAGAATTTAATTTATTATAAATTATAGCATGCTTTATGTGTTGTTTGAGCATGGTGCATGGTTATAGCCCTTTAACCTATTAGATAGGATTTGTGAATGTTTGTATTTATAATACGACCTGCGAGTCGTGCCTTCTCTATTTTATTCTAAATGTTATTCCCTCCCCTATGCTCCCCTCGAATGTAACTCGAGGAATTCTCTAAATCATGTAAATGTTATATAGTTTAGTTAGAATTTCATTGATGGAGATCAACGAAGACGGACCATGGTGCCGGGATGAGAATGCCATTCACAAAAGGGAGCCAAAGAGGTGCTTGGAGAAGTTACCTTAGGTTGACCTTTAGATTTTCTCATTGGCTTGAGTGAATCATTAGGTGGGGCTATAACCATGTCACGTTTACTTTATGTTGATGTATGAGATGCATGTTTAATGTTTTATAATATTGATGCTTATATATATATATATGTAGATATGTATATATTCATATATGTACTGGACATATTTTTAATATTAATAAAATTATGAGATCAATAAATCCCTCTTATAATATTAAGTTTAAGATGCCTTCCAATTAAAAATACTCGTCAAGACTTCGATTGAACATGTGTGGGTTTGCCAAAGCAAAGCACCGTGACAATCTTAGTAAGACGCGAAAGGATAAAAGTGATATCCGTGTTATTTTAAAATTGGATTTGACTTAACTAGCATTATCTCAATAGGATTGGGAACCTAGATGCATGGGGTTGGATAATAATTCATTAGATGAATTTGAACAAAGTGTTGTTCGTCCAACCATCCAAGAATTACATGTGATGTAATTGACAAAGTGTTGTCTACCTAAATAACCGAGTCTTGGGCGATTAGCCAAACCTAACTCAAGATTAAGTGAAATATGGATCTTGGCCCACTAAAGTTTTCGAGGGTTGATAATTTTAAACAAAATAGTGGGAGTGTCATTTAATATAAGACCATATTAAATGATTAAAATCATAAACTTATTTTGCATATTTATGTTGTAGATATCCATGGCAACCAACAACGTTACTAGCACATTATCATTGCGATCGGTCCTTGAGAAGGACAAACTTAATGGGACAAATTTCCTAGACTGGTATAGGAATTTGAGGATTGTCCTCAAACAAGAAAAGAAGCAATATATTCTTGAGGAACCCTTACCTGCTGAGGAACCCCCTGACAGCTGCTAAGGCCGATAAAGATGCTTACAAGAAGCATCAAAATGACGCACTTGATGCTGGGTGCCTTATGCTTGCCACCATGAACTTTGAGCTTCAGAAGCAAAATGAGGAAATGGAGGCGTTCGATATGATCGAGCATCTAAAGCAACTGTACCAACAACAAGCAAGACAAGAGAGGTATGGCGTCTCTAAAGCGTTGTTCCAGTGTAGAATGGTAGAAGGAAGTCTAGTTGGAACTCATGTACTCAAGATGATTGGGTATATTGAGAATCTGGAGAAGCTAGGTTTTCCTTTGGACCAAGAGTTGGCCACTGACGTGATTTTGCAATCGTTGCCTGAAAGCTTCAGTTAATTTGTCTTTTATTACAATATGATTGAAATTGAAAAGACTCTACCACAGTTACTTGGCATGCTTAGAACTTTTGAAGCAAATAGCAAGAAGTCTAAGCCTACAAATGTTCTTATTGTAATAAGAGCAAAGGAAAGACTAAAGCTAAGAGCTTCAAGAAGAACAAGAAGGTCCTTGTTAAGTCTAAGCCACATGCTTCTGCACTAAAGCCAAAGGGAGGAGTGGCAAATGAAGGAAACTGTTTCCATTGCGGTGAGACCGTTCATTGGAAAAGGAACTGCAAAGTATATCTGGAAGATCTTAAGAAGACAAAGGGAAGTGTGACTTCCAATTCAGGTATTTTTGTTATAGAAGTCAATTTATCTACTTCTTCATCTTGGGTATTAGATACTGGATGTGGATCTCACATTTGTGTAAATGTGCAGGATCTCAAAAGGAGTAGGATGTTGGCGAAAGGCGAAGTTGATCTCCGAGTTGGAAATGGAGCAAGAGTTGCTGCATTAGCTGTAGGAGATTACCATTTATCTTTGCCTTCTGGTTTATCGTTGATTTTGAAAGACTGTTATTTTGTGCCGTTATTACCAAAAACATTATTTCTATTTCTTGTTTGGACAAGTGTGGATTTTCATTTATGATACAGGACAACTGTTGTTCTATTTATTCAAATGATATGTTTTTTGCAAGTGCACAAATAATTAATGGTCTTTATATATCAAATCTAGATATGCCTGTCTATAACATTAATACTAAAAGGATTAAGAATAATGATTCTAATCCAACTTATCTCTGGCATTGTCGCTTGGGTCATATAAACGAGAACCGCATATCGAAACTTCATAAGGATGGAGCATTAGATTCATTTGATTTTGAATCATATGAAACATGCGAGTCTTGTTTAATGGGCAAGATGACTAAAGCCCCATTCAAGGGACATGTTGAAAGGGCAAATGTTTTATTGGGACTAATACATAGTGATGTATGTGGACCAATAAGCACACATGCTAGAGGTGGTTTTCAATACTTCGTTACATTTACTGATGACTTCAGTAGATATGGGTATGTGTACCTAATGAAACATAAGCACGAAACCTTTGAAAAGTTCAAAGATTTCAAGAATGAAGTACAAAACCAACTTGGCAAAAGTATCAAAATCCTTCGATCAGATCGAGGAGGTGGATACTTAAGCCAAGAGTTTCATGGCTATCTAAAAGAGTGTGGGATAGTCCCACAATTCACTCCTCCGTACACTCCACAACGAAATGGTGTATCCGAGAGGAGGAATCGAACTTTGTTGGACATGGTTCGATCAATGATGAGTCATGCAGATCTTCCGATATCCTGTTGGGACATGCTTTAGAAACAGCAATATTCATACTGAACCGTGTTCCATCTAAATCAGTGGAAAAGACACCATATGAGATATGGACTGGGAAACGTCCTGGTATGTCTTTTATGAAGATTTGGGGTTGTGAGGCTTTCGTGAGACTTCACGCATCTAACAAACTTGGACCCAAATCTGATAAGTGTTTGTTTGTGGGGGTATCCTAAGGAAACGAAAGGATACTATTTCTATTATCCCACCGAGAACAAAGTAGTTGTTGCTCGGACTGGTGTCTTTCTTGAAAGAGAATTTATTTCTAGAAAAACCAGTGGGAGACATATAGAACTTAGTGAAGTTCAACCACAAGAAAACACTGAACATGATATTGAGATGGAAACAGAGCAGACACCACAAGCTGTTGTGGATAAAGTGCCTGCTCAAGAGACACAAGCCCAACGTAGGTCTGTAAGAGAACACTGGGAGCCACAGAGATATGGATTTCTTGTGACTCAACAAAGTGACTTACTACTTATTGATGAGGATGAGCCGTCATCTTATCAAGAAGCTATAATGGGCACTGATTCTAAGAAATGGCAAGAAGCCATGAAATCTGAAATGGAATCCATGTATGCAAACCAAGTATGGACTTTGGTTGACCCACCTGAAGGGGTGAGACCCATAGGGTGCAAATGGATTTTCAAGAAGAAGACCGACATGGATGGTAATGTACAAACCTATAAAGGTCGACTGGTAGCTAAAGGTTTCAAACAAATTCATGGTATTGACTATGATGAAACTTTTTCACCAGTTGCCATGGTTAAATCCATTAGGATCTTACTTGCAATAGCTGCATTTCATGATTATGAAATCTGGCAGATGGATGTCAAAACAGCTTTCCTTAATGAAAATCTGCTTGAGGATGTGTACATGACACAGCCTGAGGGTTTTGTTGATCCAAAGGATGCTGGAAAGATATGCAAGCTACAACGATCCATTTATGGATTGAAGCAAGCTTCTCGGAGTTGGAATCTTCGTTTTGATGATGCAGTCAAAGAGTTTGGTTTCATCAAAAACGTAGATGAACCTTGTGTCTACAAGAAGGTCAGTGGGAGTATAATTATCTTCCTAATATTGTATGTAGATGACATACTTCTAATTGAGAATGATATACATGCCTTACAATCTGTAAAGATTTGGCTAGGGAATTGCTTTTCTATGAAAGACTTGGGTGAAGCCACCTATGTATTAGGAATCAAGATCTATAGAGATAGATCGAGAAGATTACTTGGCCTAAGTCAAAGTACATACATAGACAAAGTGCTAAAACGGTTTAGCATGCAAGAATCTAAGAAAGGATTCGTGCCTATGACACATGGAATATATCTCTCGAAGGATCAGTGTCCTTCAACACCAGATGATAGACAACGCATGAGTAAGATCCCATATGCATCAGCTATTAGATCTATCATGTATGCCATGATATGTACTCGTCCCGATGTCTCGTATGCTTTGAGCATGACGAGCAGATATCAAGTTGATCCAGGTGAAAGTCACTGGATTGCAGTCAAGAATATCCTGAAGTACTTGAGAAGAACTAAGGATACATTCTTGATTTATGGAGGTGAGGAAGAGCTCAATGTAATAGGTTACACTGATGCAAGTTTCCAAACCGACAAAGATGATTTTCGATCGCAATCAGGAGATGTGTATTGCCTAAATGGATGTGATGTGAGCTGGAATAGTTCAAAGCAAGAGACAGTAGACGATTCTACAACGGAAGCTGAGTACATTGCTGCCTCAGATGCAGCAAAGGAAGCTGTTGGATCAGGAAGTTCATTTCTGAACTTGGAGTGGTGCCTATCATTAAGGATGCGGTAGAACTCTATTGTGACAACAATGGAGCGATCTCATTGGCTAAGGAACCTAGATCTCACCAAAGATCCAAGCACATACATCGGCGCTTTCATTTCATTCGAGAAATCATTGAAAGAGGAGATGTTAAAATATGCAAAGTACCAACAGATGATAATGTATCTGACCCATTGACGAATCCACTGTCACAGCAGAAGCATGATCGTCATACTAGATCTCTAGGCATTAGGTATATGTCTGATTGGTCTTAGTGCAAGTGGGAGATTTGTTGGGATATGCTCTAAAACATGTCATTAGATGATTGTTTATGACATACAATGTATTATGATTTTATGAATGGCAAATCATTTTTATATATTACTCGAATATCTGTGTAATATGAATTGATATATAAGTTAATGTCCTTAGAATAATATTGTATTATTCTTAAAGATTGTCCCTAGTCAAGTATTATCATAAATCAGGATAATGATAATACATTGAGACTAGTATGTTTTGATTGATGAATTAATTCATGGATATGAGATATCAAATCAACATATGGGTATATGTTAGAGAACAATGTACTGGACAGACCCACCATGAGAATGCTACATGGATAGTTATATGAGTGTCATAAGCAATTCTCATAGTGATAATAATGTATGTAATCCTTACGACTTGAGATCATCAGAGATCCCAACATAAGGAGTTATGTATCTTGATATTGTCAAACGTTACCTGTAACAGGGAAAACTATAAAGGCAACTATTGGATACACTACGAATTATGTAGAGGGATGTTGATTGATCAAGATAGGATTTGTCCCTCCTATATAACAGGAGAAGTGTTTGGCCCTTGATCAAGTAAGACTAAAATGCATGGCCGTGCTCGAATGAGTCGATATGTGATATCGAGCTTATTCGTTTATTCTAGTTCTACTTGGGGATCAAGAAATAGAGATTGAATATACAAGTATGACTATTCCATGACTCGTGTTCAATCTAAACACATGGACAAAGGGATTAAGTTACATGGTTAATATTATCACAAGTTCTAAGGTTATGTCGAGTCAAAGACATTCTTGTAATTTGGGTAGCCTTGATGTGTTGCTAGATACCGCTCATTGCTTGTGACGTAAAATGAGATTTTATGTCACTGCCAACATTACAAGATCCTATCGGGTGGCACAAAAGATTAAATCGATAAAGGGAATTAAATTCATGGGATGAATTAAATAATTAAGAAGAGTCTTAATTAAATGATTATAAGGATTTAATTAAATCATGGGTTTGGGCCCATGAGACTTTAAGAAAGTCTTGAACCTTAATTAAATCTTATAATATAAATAGAAGGTTATGATTAATTATTGGTAATACAATTCATAAAAATAACCTAGCCTCCACTCACCAAGCTCTGGGCCGCCTCACTCTCCTCCAATACCCACGCCCGCCGACGTTTCTTGTTGGAAGAGTTTGGTAGTCGTTGATCAGTTTTGAACCGAGAGTTTGGTTTTTGGTTCAAGAATAAGTCTAGCAACTTGTTCTTGAACATCCCTTATTCGATTTGATCGTGTGGATACCGTAGAGGCAGAGGTGCACCATCTTTGCTCCTGACTCGAGGAACACGTTAGACGTCTTGCTTCAAGGAGGATTCTGCTCAAACACGCTACAAGGGTGAGACTCTTTATTATCTCTATTCCGATATGACCACTTTGTATAGATCCGCGGTTTTAGTAATCCAGATTGTTAAATTCCGCTGTGTTGTATGCTTGTTGGATTACTTACATTGGTATCAGAGCCGTGTACGAAGCTCATATCAGATTTATGTGGTTAATTGTTTAATCAGATTTAGATTTGTATTGCATGCTAATAAAACTGTATATAATCATATATGATATGAGTAAATCGAGTTTGTGTAATTATCGTAAAATTATATTTGATATAATTAAAGTTTATTGTATACGATACATGAAGGCGCAAAACCGAGCCCATAGCATGAGATGGTTCGGCTACCACCATCACAAATGACACACGGCTGCCACATGAGGGCTAGGGTTTTCGAACCTTTGGCTCGAGATGGTTTAGCCGTTGTGGCTAATAATTGTGCATGGAAGTGTCGAAACATGGCTTGAGTTTGGAACTCTTTTGGCTCGATAAGTTTTAATGCCATGCAAGATGGTTCGATCATGTCCACGAAAATATGAAGGTTGACGGCTACTTCCACGTGAGAGCTAGGGTTTTTCGAACCCATTGGCTCGAGATGGTCGAGCCGCCACCGTCATAATTCGTACATGGTTGGACCGTGGCTCGTGGCTAAGAATTCGAACCATGTGGCCCGATGAACATGAAAACGACGCGACGACGGCTAGGGTTTGGAACCATAGCGGTGCCGGATGTGCTCGGACCGTGGCTTGGGCTAGGGTTTCGAACCCTAGGCCCATGCATGGTCCAGCCGTGTGGTTAGATAGGCCGGACCCATTTGGTTCATGGTTTGAGTCGCATTAGTTTCGTGGCATGTGATATCCCGAACGTACGATAATTTTTCAAAATTTTATTTTACAGTTTTAATTAGAATTAAATTTTAAAATGTTTAGAATTTAATTTATTATAAGTTATAGCATGCTTTATGTGTTGTTTGAGCATGGTGCATGGTTATAGCCCTTTAACCTATTAGATAGGATTTGTGAATGTTTGTATTTATAATACGACATGCGAGTCGTGCCTTCTCTATTTTATTCTAAATGTTATTCCCTCCCCTATGCTCCCCTCGAATGTAACTCGAGGAATTCTCTAAATCATGTAAATGTTATATAGTTTAGTTAGAATTTCGTTGATGGAGATCAACAAAGACGGACCATGGTGCCGGGATGAGAAGGCCATTCACAAAAGGGAGCCAAAGAGGTGCTTGGAGAAGTTACCTTAGGTTGACCTTTAGGATTTTCTCATTGGCTTGAGAGAATCATTAGTTGGGGCTATAACCATGTCACGTTTACTTTATGTTGATGTATGAGATGCATGTTTAATGTTTTATTATTGATGCTTATATATATATATATGTAGATATGTATATATTCATATATGTACTGGACATATTTTCAATATTAATAAAATTATGAGATCAATAAATCCCTCTTATAATATTAAGTTTAAGATGCCTTCCAATTAAAAATACTCGTCAAGACTTCGAGTGAACATGTGTGAGTTTGCCAAAGCAAAGCACCGTGACAATCTTGGTAAGACGCGAAAGGATAAAAGTGACATCCGTGTTATTTTAAAATTGGGTTTGACTTAACTAGCTTTATCTCAATATGATTGGGAACCTAGAGGCATGGGGTTGGATAATAATTCATTAAATGAATTTGAACAAAGTGTTGTTCGTCCAACCATCCAAGAATTACATGTGATGTAATTGACAAAGTGTTGTCTACCTAAATAACCGAGTCTTGGGCGATTAGCCAAACCTAACTCAAGATTAAATGAAATATGGATCTTGGCCCACTAAAGTTTTCGAGGGTTGATAATTTTAAACAAAATAGTGGGAGTGTCATTTAATATAAGACCATATTAAATGATTAAAATTATAAACTTATTTTGCATATTTATATTGTAGATATCCATGGCAACCAACAACGTTACTTGCTTCAAGGAGGATTCTGCTCAAACACGCTACAAGGGTGAGACTCTTTATTATCTCTATTCCGATATGACCACTTTGTATAGATCCGCGGTTTTAGTAATCCAAATTTTTAAATTCCGCTGCGTTGTATGCTTGTTGGATTACTTACAATCATGAGTATCCCCCTCTAGTCGAGCTAGAGTAGCGCTATATCGACTCCCACTGGTTAGGTTAGGACCCGGATCGGTAGTCCTTTAAATGCCAAACCATGATGTGACCTCGCGCCGAGCCGTGTTCCCAAGTCATGCTGTCGGTAGAGCCATGACAATTCAAATGTCGATCCTTGATAAAATAGGTGGCTCGTATAGCCCATACGAGGAACCGGTGTAATCACGGTGCTGAGCTTCTGTCAATAATAGTAGGTCGGACTGGGCAGTAGGAATCCGAACTGAAGCTACAATAATCGAGAGTTCCGAGCTGACAAAGGTGATCGAGAGACCCGAGGTGATAAATCTGAGCTGAGTAGCAAATAAGTATATATCTGAACTCCAGAAATAAGAAATGTTCTGAGCAGATTAAGACAGACTATGTTTATCTTGGTTGAGCCGACCTGAGCAAATAAAGCTCGCCCGACACGAGCTATAGAGATGATAAAATAAGTGAAAGAATGATCGCCCAACCTGAGCTCCTGAGATAATGTACGAGAAAATAACAACCCCCGACCTGATATGAGAAATATGTCTGAGCAAATTACGCTTGCCCGACCCGATCTCCTGTTCAGAGCTCCGAAATAAGTAAGAGCAAATAATGTTCGCCTGAACTCCATAATCAATAAATCTTAGCTCAGTTCCATAGCAGATAAAACTCGCCGAACTCCAGAGTTAATAAACATCTGGACATCTAGAGCATGATAAATATGTCATGCTGAGCAAACAAAATACAACTGAGCTCCAAAAATAATCCATAGACAGCGAATAAATCCGGGCTGATCTGAGCTCAATAAGTAATCCGATGAGTAAATAAGTTGACGTGAGCTTTAGAGACGAGATATATCGAGCAAATGACACCTGCCTGGTATCTGTGCAGGGCTGACCTGCAATACCTCTAGAAATAATATTGAGAATTAAATCTTAACAGGGCTGACCTGTTATATGTGCAGGGCTAACCTGCAATAATAACTAGAAATAGTTCTAAGAGAATTAAATCTTAACAGGGCTGACCTGTTATTCTGTGCAGGGCTGACCTGCAATAACAGCTAGAAATAATTCTAGGTACAGAATTAAATCTTAACAGGGCTGACCTGTTATTCTGTGCAGGGCTGGCCTGTAATAATAACTCAAAATAATTCTAAAAATTAAATCTTAAACAGGGCTGACCTGTTAATCTGTGCAGGGCTGACCTGCATTAATAACTCAAAATAATTCTAAGTACAGAATTAAATCTTAAACAGGGCTGACATGTTATATGCACAGGACTGGCCTGCAATAACAACTAGAAATAATTCTAAGTACAGAATTAAATCTTAACAGGGCTGACCTGCAATGACAACTAGAAATAATTCTAAGAGAATTAAATCTTAACAGGGCTGACCTGTTATATGTGCAGGGCTGACCTGCAATAACAACTAGAAATAATTCTAAGTACAGAATTAAATCTTAACAGAGCTGACATGTTATATGTGCAGGGCTGACCTGTTATATGTGCAGGGCTGACCTGCAATAACAGCTAGAAATAATTCTAAGTACAGAATTAAATCTTAACAGGGCTGACCTGTTATATGTGCAGAGCTGACCTGCAATAACAACTAGAAATAATTCCGAGAATTAAATCTTAACAGGGCTGACCTGTCTGAACTCCGAAGATAATAAACCGAGCATATAAGTCTCGCCCGACCTGAGCTCCAGAAATAATAAACTGAGCGCATACAGCTCGTACATATTGAACTCCATAATAACAAATGCGCGTAGGAGATATAGCTCATCTGAATTTGCAAAGTGACAGATGACTTGAGCTCTTGAGATGATAAAATGCTGAGCAAATAAAGCTCGTCTCATATGATCCCAGAGAATAAATATGAGCAGATAAGACATGTCTGGTCTGGACTCCAGATAATAAACATGAGCAGATAAGATTTGTGCTAATATTTGCCAGGGCCTCATACACCTGGGCTTAAGCAATCAGGGCGGACCTGTGCTAAATATTTGCCAGAGCCTCATACACCTGGGCTTAAGCAATCAGGGTGGACCTGTGCTAAATATTTGTCAGGGCCTCATACACCTGGGCTTAAGCAATCAGGGCGGACCTGTGCTAATATTTGCCAGGGCCTCATACACATGGGCTTAAGCAATCAGGGTGGACTTGTGCTAAATATTTGCCAGGGCCTCATACACCTGGGCTTAAGCAATCAGGGCGGACATGTGCTAAGTATTTGTCAGGGCCTCATACACCTGGGCTTAATCAATCAGGGCGGACCTGTGCTAATATTTGACAGGGCCTCATACACCTGGGCTTAAGCAATCAGGGCGGACCTGTGCTAAATATTTGCCAAGGCCTCATACACCTGGGCTTAAGCAATCAGGGCGGACCTGTGCTAAATATTTGCCAGGGCCTCATACACCTGGGCTTAAGCAATCAGGGCGGACCTGTGCTAATATTTGCCAGGGCCTCATACACCTGGGCTTAAGCAATCAGGGCGGACCTGTGCTAAATATTTGCCAGGGCCTCATAGACCTGGGCTTAAGCAATCAGGGCGGACCTGTGCTAAATATTTGCCAGGGCCTCATACACCTGGGCTTAAGCAATCAGGGCGGACCTGTGCTAAATATTTGCCAGAGCCTCATACACCTGGGCTTAAGCAATCAGGGCGGACCTGTGCTAAATATTTGCCAGGGCCTCATACACCTGGGCTTAAGCAATCAGGGCGGACCTGTGCTAATATTTGCCAGGGCCTCATACACCTGGGCTTAAGCAATCAAGGCGGACCAGTGCTAAATATTTGCCAGGGCCTCATACACCTGGGCTTACTCCGAATATCCCATCCGAACTCCCCATCATCACATCATCCGAATAAGTTCATCCAAAATCCAGAACAAATAAAGATCCGAGCTGATGAATAATATGGCATCACTGCTAGATTGCATGCCCGAGCTGATGTAATAGGGGCTTACTGCAAGATTGCATGCCCGAGCTGATCCTCAATCCGAGCTGATATGGGGCTTACTGCGAGATTGCATGCCCGAGCTGAACTCCTGAATAGGGGCTTACTGCGAGATTGCATGCCCGAGCTGATCCTCAATCCGAGCTGATATGGGGCTTACTGCGAGATTGCATGCCCGAGCTGTCATATAGGGGCTTACTGCAATATTGCATGCCCGAGCTGTAGTGCACTGAGTCGACCTGAAATAGTGATAGTGCAACACAACATATATATGAACTTTGAAGTAGTAGCTTAAAAAGAAATAACCGTAAGTAATGGCATGTAGACCGAGCTCCGAAGTCGAGGTTAACTGTTAGGTTGAATATGTCCTGAGCTCGGCAAGCATAAGCTAGAGGCTGAGGACCCGACGTTTTGAGTAATGCGTGCTTAGGCGACATGGGTCGAGCATAGGCGAGATGCCTATGTTCCATTATAACACGTCTTGAGCTGGTACAAAGTACTGCCATAATATTCAAATACGAGACTGAGACAATCCAATAATAATATCTGGCAATTTGAATGCATGTCGTAATATGTAAAACATCCAATTTCATGTGATGGTGAAACGCCGAGCACGTGAAGCTTTTCACGTATATATGAGGTATAGCCAATGATATATCCCAAGTGGGTGTGGCCCATTGCAAGAAATGCAAATATCGTGAACACATGCTTAAGTTTTGAGCAGTTCATCATAAAACATTTAATCCACTAATCAAAATTGCTTCAGTAAATCTTTTAGAAAGCAAAACAAATGAAGTGATACACTTATCTTTATCATTTCACTTGTAGGGATGGTTGATCTAGCATCTTGAGCACGTGACTGAACATTCTCTAGAAGCGACGTATATAACATGAGGGAGTATTCCATCACTAATAACCATTCCCCATACACTAAGGAAATCTTATTTTTCGAATACTGACTTTGGTGGAGCGGGATGTGTCAGTCGCCTTCCAAAGAAGCAGTCACAACGGTGGTGATCAGTGCTGGACAGTAGATTAACCATGGTACCCTGAACCACTAAAACTGGGAGCTGGAAGAATAAACTATGCAAAATCAGCTTCCATGCAGACATTGCTTCAATGGATTCAGTTTATTCTCAGCCCTAAAGATTTCATCATCGCAAGAAAAATGGAGCTTGTCCCTTCTGTCAACATTTTTTTTTGTTTGACTTCATAGAGTTGACACGGAACAATTTATGGTTTGAGATAAAATTTTGGATGCCCCTGCCTTATTTGTCGAGCCTTGTGCCCAAAGAAAGTGGAAAGGTTGTCCTCACAAATGGTATTCCTCAGAAATGCCTAAACCATCCTCCCGTAATATATATATCCATCAACTTTGTAACCCACGCCTTTTGACTCTGGTTTCCCTTTCAAATAAAAATTCAGTACTCAAACTTGTTTGAGAAATTTTGCATGAAAGCACAATAATTAAATGCCATGATACGAGTGGTATGCAAAATAATGATAGAAAGGACAAGGAATGAGTGCAAGCAGCAACACTAGGAGATTAAATATTCACTCAGACAAAATATCGGACATACGGCACGCACAGAGATGTGTATATCCTATGTAGGTAGCAAAGAATTGAAGAACCCATCTATAACAAAACCCAAAACCATTGATAATTCAAAATATATCCAACCAACCAATAAGATACTGAAAATCCATGACTCAACCTTGGTATCAAATAATGTCAAAGAGCCGATGAAGGTAACTAGAATTCATGGAAAATCAATAACTTCACCTGCAAAATGATTAGAAATCACTAATAAAATGGCCAGAATTCAAACCACCATAGGATGAGAAATTTCATTGAGAACGGCGGTGAAAGAGAACCGCAGCCGTGCAAGCATGTGCATAGAGGAGTACATCGCTGCGGTGTGAGCTGGTTCGTAGAGCATCTACCGGTTGCGACAAAGCTGAAAAAATCAAATTTCAATGCCAAAGAAAGGAACTGCGCTCGATGGGCTGTGGAGATGTGCTTGCTCCCCCTGGCACCTCGGGAACTGACCACCATGCGATAGGAAGTACATCTTCGCCGCCGCCGCACAAGCTCAAGATCGTACGACGCAGACTCCTCTTTACTTAGAATTTCCATTCCGTAACATCCACAATCACGGGAAGACCAAATGGTCGAACACCCATTTCCAAATTAAGAGCTGAAAGTAGAAAATCATTTCTCAGTTTTTCAGCTTAACATTTTCTCTCCTCTTGTCGGGATTTTGCTTCGCCAGAACTTATAAAAACCCGTCACCGCAGCAGCCTCGCGCGACCAGAAAATATGGAACTCTTCTCCCAAACCACCAGCTCCCGAAAACCCTACAAAAATCAAACCAGTATACAGTGCTTTGGAAAGTAGTGGTATTTTTTCTTGTTCTCATCCGGCCTGGTCTGAGGTGAACACAACAGCTCCTGCACTTGGCCAAAAATTGCATCGCCACGGCTGCTGTCCCGAGTTGTAGTACACGATCCCCCTCCTCAAACAGTAACCAAAAATTTTATTCATCTCTACGTCAAAGCTCTAGTTTCCCACAGACGCCTGCCAATTGTTATCTCATTTTTTGGTTCGATTTTGTAACAATGAATTTGTATACGAAAAATAAATAAACATCGAGATTTTTTACGTGGAAACCCCGAAGGGAAAAACCACGGGACCTAGTCCAGTTTGAATCTTCACTATGAACAAGAATTTACAATGGTGGTTTCTTTCTTTACAAAAATGGAAGAAGCAAAAATCAGAGTTCTCCCTGAGGAAGAAGAGCCGAGCCGAAGAGGTGCTGGGGAAAGGAAGAAAACGATCAAAAAAAATCCCCTCTTCAATAACCTACTGTTCCCCATTTATGTATTGTTAGTGGGCCCTTAATTTAAAGTTAATGGGCTTCTAATGACTTAATTAAATGGGTTAATAAAATGATATGGGCTTATTAAAAAGAAAATGGGTCAGGCAAACGGCCAAGGTAGGATGGCCTCTGGTATCTTGTCAGATCGGATCGAGCCCATAGAATTCGGGTCCAAACCGTACCGGGACAATTATCAGGGTATCAGTGATCAACAAAACCTGTGTTTGTTATACTAATGTGTCTACTTAGTGTACATGTTTATTGGTTGAAAAGTGTATTGATTGGAGAAAATCAATTGTGCAAGGCTTAGGGCAGATCGCCCCAGGCGATGGTGATCATCGCCCCAGGCGATGGCAGCCAGGAGGGGCATCGACACGCACATCGACAGAGGCGACACCGAGGCCCGCGCGCATGGCACGAACGCCCGAGGCGATGGCCTGAACGCCTGAGGCGATGAAAGTTTTTGAGCAACCGAGGCTACGGCATTGATTTTTGGTAGTGATTGCCTGTGGCGATCTATACATCGCCTGAGGCGATCTGTGACAATTGGTGACCGTTGGGGCGCGGCGATGGTGATCGCCCGAGGCGATGTCCGAGTCGATCTTGGAGTGATTCAAGCCTTAAGTGTAGCAACGGCTAGTAGGAGCCTTGGGGGCATCTTACACTATAAATATGGATGTTTTGGAGCATTTTGAAGAAGAGAAACAAGTCTATAAACTTCAAGAAAGCTTTGCTTATTCAAATTTCATCTAGCATTGCAAACTCCATACATTTGTGTTGTATTGGAGTTTGTGATTCATTTCTTGTTGTGTGAGTTTTGATTCACAACACACAACACCAAAGTCAATTCACTAACTGAATAGCTAAACGAATCTTTAACAACAATATGACAATCTCTTTTCAAAGAGAGTCAACCTGTAATGCCTAGATATGAATTATATATGTTAATGGAATTATGTTGGTAATGATGCGATTATTACGATATGATGTGGATTCAGGTTCGAGTTGAACTGTGTATGAAAAACAAAATGGATTAGTGGATGGTCGGATTGAAGGGATTTATATCGGGGAACCAAGTCGGGCTAGTTAGGTGTCTACCACAGGAGTTACTGCCTGTTTTGAAAACTATAAAAGATAAACTACATATTTTTAAATCAAATGGATATAAATTGCCTATTCGGAAAATCCTCATTGCAAAAAACCGGATTTCTAACTACTACTTGGGGTAGAAATAACAACTGGGCTTCGATCAAGCTATTTCTGTAACACTGTCGTTTGTAGACTGTAGTAGATTCTCGCAGGAGTATCAAGTAGGCTTTCCAATCTCTTTCTGAATTGAAGCACGAGATTATCCTTGACATGTTGAGCGAAACACAAATGACTGAAATATGATAACGTTAAAATATCAAGTCATTCCACTCGATTAAAGTAATGGATTTTCCCGAGGCACCAAAGGCTATAAACATCAAGTACTTCTTCTGGGATGTCTATGAATTGGTCGTTCGAGAATCTTGCTTGATCAATTCATCGGGGAATAAAGGAGATGGATCAAAAGTCTTTGGATGCATGCACAGGAAGATCTGTTGTTAGATTATACCACCACTGAGAGATTCCAATTGCCTTGGAACTTGCAGAAAAAGGCTGCTTCGATTCCTGATTTGAAGTTGGGCAAAATGCTCAAAGAAAAGACTTATTCCACTCTATGATTGTCCAGACATGCAGGGGAACTGAATGTGCTGATGGAATTCAAAGGGGTCATTAGATACTGATGACCAGTTGAGAGAATCCAGGAACTCAGATCATAATCTTGTTACAGCTCAAGAATGGTTATCAGAATCAGGGAATAAGTTGAAGCCATCGGATGCAATCGAAAATGGTGCAACCACCGATCCACCTCCAGATTTTTAGCTTTCAGTTTTGATGTAAACTTATTTTGAATTCCTTAGTTTTCTAAAGTTTGTTATATGTAATTTACTATAAATATATCGGAATGATATACAAATGGCAATCAAGCCAATCAATCCAAACGCTCTTGTCTTCGTGTTCTACTATAGTTTATATTTCTTACAGTCTAGTAGTTGTAAATCCTTTCCTTATTCTACGAAGCTCCCCGTGGATACACGATCGAATATGTTCGACCAGATGGAGACATTGAGAAATTCCAATCTACTGCTTAACTTGCACGCGGTTTTCGATTTTGTGCCTTTTTGGTTTCGAATCAATTTGGGTTTTGATCTGTTTAAAATGTTAATTACTTATACCTTTCATTGATGCAGTTTGATCGCAAACCATCCCGAGAATTATCAAGTTTGCGTTAACCACTGTTCTTCTCATCTTACACTTCCAATTCTTGCTTAAGAATACCAATCCTCAGTCAAAAAGTCCTTGGATTTGAAGGTTATGACGAGGCTCGAGATTTCATTTTCCAATCCTGGACTATTTGCTGATCCTGGAGGCTGTCCTCCGATCTCTCTCTAAGTTCCAGTTGAATGAGATTTTAAACCACAGCTTAATGCACCGTAGTTTCATCATTAATCAATGATAAAGTTTATTCCTATATGGCTATATCGGCTCAGGAACGGTTAAAACTTTTGTAGGCCTTAAAAAAGTTATGAAAATAAGGTATTTAGTAAAAATATAAAATAAAATGAATGTTGAACTAAAAACTTACTTATTGTATTTTATATGTGTAAGGTGTTCGTTCCGCCTTGAACGTCGATTGTTATCCTGTAATTAAAACAAGAAAACAAACAACAGTATACAATTCACAAAGAACTATATAAATCTGAAATTCGAACAAGAGTAAGGGAATTGGGCTCGAGCAGGGTTTCCTTTCAACGTCGTCACCGGGGAACCAATGTATCGTAACTTAAGGTGGGAGACGCACACACACTGCCCGAACACTGCCCGAAGCACCAGCAGGCGATGGACGATAAACACAGCAAGGTAAACCGCGCACAGGGTTACACCAAGGAAGGAGAAGGGCAACACAGAGCACTAAACAGCCAAGCACAGTTAGCACAACCATGGCTAACAGCAAGGCAAGAGCTCAAGCCACAAATCCGAACACACCACCAGAACAGGGACGCGAAGTGGGGAAGAAAACACATAAAGGATTTTCGGTATATCAGACTTACCTCATCATGGAACAACACCATGATAAATAGCAACGAGGAAGACGAAGGGAAGGAGAGCAAGTCCCAAGGAACGCGGTTAAGCAAGCCGAGGCGACGCAAGAAGCATCTGGAATGAGTAGTAAGTGAGGAGCCAAAGAAGGGAAATAAAAGGGGGCTCGGGAACAAAAAGAAGGGAACAAAGAAGGCCAAAGCCCAATCAGGTAATGGGCCAAACCCAACAAATCTCCACCTTGGCACAATACCGGCTCCACCTCAACGTAAGGAAAACCCCATAGATGACTCATCATCGCCCAAAGGGTCCCCACAACACACAAAAAGTATTGTGTGGACCAAAATTCCTGTCATAGCGCAAAGCACAGACAAAGAACACAGACAATAACCAACACAAAGAGGTTAAAGACAATAACTGGGGTAACAATTATATAACACGCACAAAGCAGTTATAGACTACAAACACCGTCAGCAGCACTAATCAATCACCTATATCAAAATTCAAAATTTTTAGACATTATTGCAATTTAGAAATAGGTAAACACTTAGTTCCCATATCAGCAGGATTATATTCAGAAGGAATTTTTTCAAGATTAACTAACCCTTTAGCCACTACATCCCTAAAGTAATTAAATCTAACATCAATATGCTTAGTGCGATCATGAAAAATAGGATTCTTACACAGTTGAATGCCGGACTGAGAATCAGAAAATACCTCTACCTTACCTTCGAGCAAGTTAAGTTCAGAGATCAAACCTTTCAGCCAGACAGCTTCCTTCAAAGCTTCTGTTACAGCAACATATTCTGATTCTGTTGTCGACAAGGCAACGATATGCTGCAGCTGCGATTTCCAACTTATGCATGCTCCACACAAAGTGAAAACATATGAAGTGGTAGATTTTCTATTGTCCTTATCATTAGCATAATTAGAATCAACATAACCTTTCAACTTGACACCATCAGCATATTTAGAAAAACATAAGCCATAATGCATAGAGTTTTTCAAATATCGTAACAACCATTTAACAGCATTCCAATGTACCACACCAGGATTAGACATATATCTACTTAAGCAGCTAACAACATAAGCAATGTCAGGTCTAGTGCTAACCATCAAATACATTATAGAACCAATTGCATTTGAATACGGTACCTTTTTCATGGCAATCAAAATCAACATCAGTTTTGGGACTTTGATCTTTACTTAGCACAAAATGAGCAGCTAAGGGCACCTTAACAGGTTTAGCATCAAACATGGAAAATTTCTTTAAAATTTTCTCTACACAAGAAGTTTGCTTTAAACAGAGAGTAGATTCCTTTCTGTCTCTAACAATGTCAATGCCTAGGATTCTACTAGCATCACCTAAGAACTTCATATCAAATTTATCACTTAAACAGTTCTTAATATGCTCAATGGATTTCAGACAAGGGCTAGCAATCAACATGTCATCCACGTAAATCAACAAGAAAACAGGCACTGGCATTTTATCCTTAAAATACAAGCAATGGTCAAAAGAGCTTCTTTTAAATTTTAAGGTAAGCATGCATTCATCAAACTTCTTATTCCATTGCCTAGGTGACTGCTTTAGGACATACAAAGATTTATTAAGCAAACAAACGTGATTAGGGTTCTTTGAGTCAACAAAACCATCAGGTTGTTTCATGTAAATCTTTTCATCTAAGTCACCATGCAAAAAAGCGGTTTTAACATCCATCTGTTTAAGTTCCCAATTAAAGTGAGCAACAAGTGATAATAAAATTATCACAGTAGTAAACTTAACAACAGGAGCAAAGATTTCAGTATAGTCAATACCCTCTCTTTGAGTAAAACCTTTTGCAACTAGTGTAGCTTTATATCTAACAGAATCAGTTTCATTCTTTACCTTAAATAACCATTTGCAATCTACCAAAGAGCAATTAACAGGTTTAGGTACAAGAGTCCATGCCTAATTCACAACTAGAGAATGCATTTCATCTTTCATGGCACTAAGCCAATACACAGCATTTTTTGATTTCAAAGCTTCATATTAGGTCTTAGGCTCACAATTATCAATTGACTCAAACATATTGAAAATATGTGATGTGAGGTGAAAATCATTAAACCTAGCAGGTTGTTTCACATTTCTTTTAACCCTATCCCTAGTCAACATATAATCATACAGATCTTCATGTTCATTAGCAACCAATTCATTATGCACATGTTCGTCAACATTTTCATGCAAATTAGGTTCATTACAGGCAAGTTCTCATGATTCATATCAGGGAGCACATTGTTTTCAATAACTGGGGAAACAATAGGCAAAGACTCCACCTTGCTCGGTGTAGTCTCAGACTCACAAGATTCAGACAAAGATGGAAGCAAGCAAGGCATTTCAGATTCATTAAAAATGACATCCCTACTTATAATAGTTTTGAAACCAAGTTCACATCTTAACCAAAGCCTATATCCTTTCACACCCTCAGGATCACCAAGAAAGACGCACTTAACTGACCTAGGTTCAAGTTTGTCTCCTTTCCTATGCACAAAAGCAGAACAACCAAACACTTTAAGATTTGAAAAATCTAATTTCTTACCAGAAAAAACACTTTCGGGACACTTACCATTCAAAGGCACGGAAGGGGGTCTATTTATCAAATAAAAAGCTGTCACGACAGCTTCGCCCCAGAACTTCTTTGAGAGTCCAGAAGATGCAAGCATACTTCTAACTCTCTCGAGTAAAGTTCTGTTCATCCTCTCAGCAACACCATTCTGCTGGGGAGTATAGGGCACAATCTTGTGTCTCAGAATCCCTGATTCACTGCACAAGTCATCAAACAAGATATTGCAGAATTCCATTCCATTATCTGTCCTAAGTCGTTTAATCTTTTTTCCAGTTTGGTTTTCAATCAAAATCTTTCAGTTTTTTAAATTTATCAAAAACATCAGATTTATTTTTCATTAGAAAAATCCATACTTTTCTAATCATCAATGATAGACAAGAAATACCTATTACCACCTTGAGTTGGGACGGGTGAAGGTCCCCAAACATCAGCATGCAGGTATTCAAGTATATCAGAACATTTAGTCACATTGGGGGAAGGGGAGATAGGAAATTTAACTCTTTGCTGTTTGCCTAAAACACAGGAATCACAAAAAGTCATGCAAGACAATTTATCCCTACCAAAACAACCATCTTTATGTAAAATCTCTAATCCTTTAGAACTCATATGACCTAACCTTTTATGCCATAAATCAGTTAAATCATCTGACACAGAATTAGCACAGATTTTACCATAATCAGAGACTGTTTTGCAAACATACAAATTCATTCTTTTCTCAGCCTTAAAAGCTACCAAAGACCCCCGCATAATTTTCATGCAACCATTTCCCCATTTACCCTCATAACCATCAGACTCTAAAGCTGCACAAGACATCAAGTTATTGCACAAAGCAGGAACATGTCTAACATCTTTCAAAGTCACAGAATAACCAGATTCAAATTTCAGACAAATATTACCAATACCAGAAACTTTACATAATATCTCATTGGCCATAGAAACAGAAGCATGCTCAATTTCCTGTAGCTAGAAAACAAATTTTTAAGTGGTGTCATGTGATAAGTGCAACCTGAGTCAATAAACCATTCATTTTCACACACAGGTAATGAAAGCACAGAGTTCACAGAGGCACATAATTCAGTCACCATAAAAATATCCCCTATGTTTTCCCCAGAGGTAGAAGCATTGTTCGCTTGTTCATTTGTCTGATTTCCAATTCTATTCTGGTTCTTCTTTTTAGGGCAATCTTTTATGAAATGATTTGGGTCCCCACAATTGTAACATTTCCTTTCTCTAGGCCTAGATTTCGATCTAGCCTTACTTTTTCCTCTTTTATCACTTTTCTTATATTGGTTATTGTAAGATTTGTTATTATGCCTATGTTGTGATCTACCACGAACGTGCATAACTTCACCAGAGGATTGTCTATTAACTTTGTTAACTTTTAGATCTAATTCCTTGCTTTTTAGGCCGTTCATTACAGTATCCAATGTAATAGAATCTCCACCGTACTTAATGGCGGATTTTACATCACTATAATTTTCAGGAATAGCATTTAAAAGAACAATAGGTGAATAGTCGTCAATGTTCTTATCTCCTGTCAATTTAATATCTTGAATTAACTTAGTAAACACATCCAAATTTTCATCTACGTCTTTGTTCAAGTCTAGCTTGAATCTGAAAAATTTTTCTAACAAGAAAAGTTTACTTGGCAAAGATTTTTCAGTAAACATTTCTTCCAATTTTTCCCAAAGTTCTTTTGCAGATGATAGTTTACCACATTTCCTGAGCACAGAGTCAGATAAGTTCAAGATAATAGAAGAGTAAGCATATTCGTCATCTTCAAGTTTCTTAGCAGATGTAATGTTTTCAGCCCAATTACCGTCAATAGCTTTAAATATTTTTTGTTGTATTAAGATTCCTTTCATCTTTGTTGCCATATCGAAAAATCAGATTTTTCATTAAAGGGTTCAAGGTTATATCCAGAAATCACAAATAAGCAAGGAGGCACACACAATTTCAACAACCAGTCAGCAGAAGCAAGGACCACAAGGCATAAACAAAATATGAAAGAATCAATCAAGCTAAGGGGAGGAGAAATCGCTATCACCCACAAGATCACAATACACTCAATGGTGTACGAGCATGGGGCTTCAGGTAGAGATTTTCCTACGGGTAAGGGACACAATCACCTAGAACCAAAATGGTAAAAAAATTAAGGGTCAAGATAATCACTTACTACCCAGAGACAAAACTCTGGGTGACGAAACCACCGAAGATCCGTACACTCAAAGCCTGAGTACGCTGCTCGAAGCACCAAAGTGCACTGCCCGAGATCTGGACACTGCCCGAACACCAAAGTGCTCTGCCCGAGATCTGCCCGAACTCCAGCCGCTGCCCGAACTCCAGCCGAACACTGCCCGAGATCTGCCCGAGCACTCCACCAGGCACGGAACGCTCTGATACCACTGTAAGGTGTTCGTTCCGCCTTGAACGTCGATTGTTATCCTGTAATTAAAACAAGAAAACAAACAACATTATACAATTCACAAAGAACTATATAAATCTGAAATTCGAACAAGAGTAAGGGAATTGGGCTCAGGTCGAGCAGAGTTTCCTTTCAACGTCGTCACCGGGGAACCAAGGTATCGTAACCTAAGGTGGGAGACACACACACACTGCCCGAAGCACCAGCAGGCGATGGACGATAAACACAGCAAGGTAAACCGCACACAGGGTTACACCAAGGAAGGAGAAGGGCAACACAGAGCACTAAACAGCCAAGCATAGTTAGCACAACCACGGCTAACAGCAGGGCAAGAGCTCAAGCCACAAATCCGAACACACCACCAGAACAGGGACGCGAAGGGGGAAGAAAATACACAAAGGATTTTCGGTATATCAGACTTACCTCATCATGGAACAACACCATGATAAATAGCAACGAGGAAGACGAAGGGAAGGAGAGCAAGTCCCAAGGAACGCGGTCAAGCAAGCCGAGGCGACACAAGAAGCATCTGGAATGAGTAGTAAGTGAGGAGCCAAAGAAGGGAAATAAAAGGGGGCTCGGGAACAAAAAGAAGGGAACAAAGAAGGCCAAAGCTCAATCAGGTAATGGGCCAAACCCAACAATATGCAATATTACTTATTAAACTTTTATATTCAAGTTTAGCCAGCAAATTATTTTCGATTGCTATACTATTATTCATCTAATCGATCTTGAAACATAGTTCATAAATAATTTTATATAATCTTTAATTTTGAAAAACTTCTTCTTACAGATACAGTTTTAATTGGTATATTAAGTAATATTCCACATGCTTAAAATAATGGAGAAAACAATCAATCTCTTTTATTACACTTCAATTGGATCTTTAATTTTTACATTTGTAACCTTTTTAAGACTTTTAACTCCGAAAATAAATTTAAACCATTAATATCAGAATGCATATCATGCTTAAGAAAATTTTCAAGATCGAGACATTGTTTTTTCCAAATTACGAATTTAATTTATGATTCAATATAATTACTTTAGTATCGATTATTAATTAAATATAGAGAGTAATTTTTTTTAGATTCTTAACTCTATAATTAATAAATACTGGAGCCTAACGCAAATACTTTAGTGTCTTTGGGGTTTGAGCCACCCTTGTAATCGCCTCTGTGTACCCATACAAAATTTTAGGGAAAACTTATGGGACTAGCAAACTACTGCTTTCGATCCCACCTATCATAGAGTTGGCCGACACGCTTGGTCTCACCATGATTTCCCCCATTGTGGCTTTGTTGAAGAAGTAACTAGCTATTCTCGACAACCATTTCTCAGAAAAAGCATAGGCGATGGGTGGTTCTGATTTCCCTGATAATGGCATGCTCGTAATTATTAAAAACGTATAATGCACTGAAGCACAAATATGTCATGGGACTATAGCGCGGCGTGAAACATATGTTTTACCAACATAAAGATACTGGCTTATATATCTTTAATAATCTATTGTCCTATATTGTGGATCTAAGGACATAATTTTTCATTGTGACAACTTAGTCTTTTCACTATATACTATTCTATACAAATAAAAAATAGTTAGGGATATAAATATAAAAACACCATGGATATAAAATCTATAATATATGAATAAAAATAGTTTATTAGTTAATTAATCTTTGAACACCCCATTTACTCTATACTATTTTATTAAATAAAATAGTTAAAGATATAAATGTAAAAATAGAATATCAATCATAGATATAAAAGATATAATTTGTGAATAAAAATAGTTTAGTATTTAATAAATCTTTGAACACTAATTCCTATAATATATATATATATATATATATATATATATATATATATATATATATCTATACTATCTTATAATAGTTAAGCCCCTTAAAAAAACTACCTTGGTATGGCCACTTTTCCATTCCAGAATTATCCTTCGTTTCTTTTTTGAACATTATGATATTGAAGGATAATTTTGTAATAATTTAAGAAGTGTGTAATAGTTAATTTGGAAAATTCATCCACATTCCCTCCCAACCGTATCAATAATGGTTCGAATGCTGCATGGCTTCCACGTGGCATATTCCATCCTAATACGTGTAACATGTAACTAATAAGTAATTAAACATGTGCTTAACTTCGTCGACGCATTCCACTTTCCCGTTAAATTTGATCTTGACCAGCGGTTTTATTCTCAACACCATTTGCCCCATTTCTCCATCAACAGCAACAGTTTTCCCTTCCGATTTCTCATTGTAAGCAGTGGTTTCTCACCCGCCTTCACCCCTTCCCCATCTTTTTCTTTCCATGTTTCTCCCGTTTGATTTCGTTAAGATTCATATTCTTTTCCATCCAGAAACCCTCACATTTCGTATCATCTTCGTGCACAAAGAATTTCCCGGTGGGTTGATTTATCGAATTATCGAATCTGATTTTCTCGATTTTCATTTCAATTACGTTTTTTTTTAAAATGGTTTGCTTTTTCTTCTTTCAGGAACAGGTGTGGATTGTAGCACAGATTGTTCATTCAAATGAGACACCTTAATTTGATGTTGTTTTGGTACAATTTTTTCTTCCATATCTCAATGCATATACATGGCCTAATTTTTAGTGTCAGAATGTATTCTGGTGAAATGATCAAGATGTTTAGATAAATAAAAATTTGCCCATTGTGTCGGATGTAGCTTTGTGGTAATTATGAAAAAACAAGAGTTTGGAAGCGAAAATAGGTTATGAATATGCTTTTATTTGTTTTTTGTTGTGATTTTATTCGTTGTAATTATGTGTTTTTACGCTTTATTTGTCATTCATCAGTCAAATATATAATCGTTCTCTCTTATAAGATACATTTAATATGTCTTGCACTTAGTCCTATTGATCCTCTATTAGTTTTGATTATTTGTTTCCTGCCTAAGTTTATATTTTGATTTAGTTATTGTTCATTTGCTGAATTTTATTATTTTGTCATGGTTTTGTTTAGTATTGTTATGTTGAAACATGACCATTAAAAAGCATAATTTTTTAGTGCCCACAAAATTTCTTACTTCTCGACTCATATCTAAGACATAAAGTATTTGCTTTCTTCTTTATTTTTTGTTCAAAATATTCTCAGATTTCTGTTTGTATTTTAACCTTCAATATATATCTCCGGAGCCTCTATTATTCAACTACTCTTTGCTTCCGTAAATATTCTGGTACTCATACTTATATATGAATATTTTATGTTTTGTCACAATCTACTTAGGTTTAAATTTATTGATAAATTTTCATTTATATTAAAATGAAATGATATTGGGGAACCTATAGCCCATATTACAAATATGCCTTCAAAATATCATGTTGTTGCTCCAGAAATATTCAAATTGATCCTTTTCATTCTCATCTTAAGTAAATTATATGTTTAAATATTTTGGAGCAAGTATCGGTTGAATGATCATTGATATTCTCATAAATAAAAGGTGACGGTTTGCTTTGTTTTAGGTAAATGTAGGCGAGAATGTTACGACAATGTTCGTGGTTTCTGCCATAAACGATTTAATTTTGAAAATTATTTATATAATTTCTAGCAAACAAAGAGTAGCTTCCTGTATTGGGAAGAACATCATGATGATACTAATATTTTGATATTTATGTTTATGCATCATAACAATTATCTGATCGTTATTCCATTGAATTTCAGGTTGTAGGTTTAAAGATGCTCGGTTGTGAGCCTTTCTATATCGATGTATGATCTAAGCATATATCTTGTTGGTGATTTCAATAATTATGTTTTTTTCCTTGATGATGTTGATGCATTTGCATTTATTTTTGAGAAGTTTACTCATGTATTACGTGTAAGCCTCATATATTACGTTACACACACAACGTGTGTGCGTGGTCCGCTAGTATTATATTATATATTAACGCATACAATTTTTGGAACTGACGTGGCTTTGAATGATCACTTCAGTGCTCAAATAATTGGAAGAAAAAAAAAACATAAATGGCATGATGAGTTGCACTTTTTCCTACTCAACTGGGTCTTTAATTTTTACATTTATAACCTTCTTCTTCAGACTTGGAACTCCAAAAATAAATTTAAACCATCAATATCAAAATGCATATCATGCTTAAGAAAATTTTCAAGATCAAAACTTTTTTTTCCCAAATTAAAATCAATATATGAATTTAATTTATGATTCAATATAATTACTTTAGTATCGATTATTAATTAAATATAGAGATAGTAATTTTTTTTAGAGTTTTAACTCCATAATTAATAAATATTGGAGCCTAAAGCAAATATTTTAGTGGCTTTGACGTTTAAACCGCCCTTGTAATCGCCTCTGTGTACCCATACAAAATTTTGCGGAAAACTTCTGGGACTAGCAAACTACTGCTTTCGATCCCACCTATCATAAAATTGGGCGACACTCTTGGTCTCACCATGATTTCCACCATCGTAGCTTTGCTGAAGAAGTAACTAGCTATTCTTGACAACCATTTCTCATAAAAAGAATAGGCGATGGGTGGTTCTGATTTTCCTGATAATGGCATGCTCATAGTTATTAAAGACGTATAGTGCACTGAAACGCAAATATGTCATGGGGCTATAGCGCGACGCGAAGCTTATGCTTTATTAAAGTAAAGATATTAACTAATATATCTTTAATCTATACCCTATATTGTGGATCTAAGGACAAATTCAACTTTGTCTTTTCACTCTATAATATTTTATATAAATAAAAAATACTTAGGGATATAAATATAAAAACAGAATACCAACCATGAATATAAAATCTACTAGCGGACCACGCACACACGTTGTGTGTGTAACGTAATATATGAGGCTTACACGTAATACATGAGTAAACTTCTCAAAAATAAATGCAAATGCATCAACATCATCAAGGAAAAAAACATAATTATTGAAATCACCAACAAGATATATGCTTAGATCATACATCGATATAGAAAGGCTCACAACCGAGCATCTTTAAACCTACAACCTGAAATTCAATGGAATAACGATCAGATAATTGTTATGATGTATAAACATAAATATCAAAATATTAGTATCATCATGATGTTCTTCCCAATACAGGAAGCTACTCTTTGTTTGCTAGAAATTATATAAATAATTTTCAAAATTAAATCGTTTATGGCAGAAACCACGAACATTGTCGTAACATTCTCGCCTACATTTACCTAAAACAAAGCAAACCGTCACCTTTTATTTATGAGAATATCAATGATCATTCAACCGATACTTGCTCCAAAATATTTAAACATATAATTTACTTAAGATGAGAATGAAAAGGATCAATTTGAATATTTCTGGAGCAACAACATGATATTTTGAAGGCATATTTGTAATATGGGCTATAGGTTCCCCAATATCATTTCATTTTAATATAAATGAAAATTTATCAATAAATTTAAACCTAAGTAGATTGTGACAAAACATAAAATATTCATATATAAGTATGAGTACCAGAATATTTACGGAAGCAAAGAGTAGTTGAATAATAGAGGCTCCGGAGATATATATTGAAGGTTAAAATACAAACAGAAATCTGAGAATATTTTGAACAAAAAATAAAGAAGAAAGCAAATACTTTATGTCTTAGATATGAGTCGAGAAGTAAGAAATTTTGTGGGCACTAAAAAATTATGCTTTTTAATGGTCATGTTTCAACATAACAATACTAAACAAAACCATGACAAAATAATAAAATTCAGCAAATGAACAATAACTAAATCAAAATATAAACTTAGGCAGGAAACAAATAATCAAAACTAATAGAGGATCAATAGGACTAAGTGCAAGACATATTAAATGTATCTTATAAGAGAGAACGATTATATATTTGACTGATGAATGACAAATAAAGCGTAAAAACACATAATTACAACGAATAAAATCACAACAAAAAACAAATAAAAGCATATTCATAACCTATTTTCGCTTCCAAACTCTTGTTTTTTCATAATTACCACAAAGCTACATCCGACACAATGGGCAAATTTTTATTTATCTAAACATCTTGATCATTTCACCAGAATACATTCTGACACTAAAAATTAGGCCATGTATATGCATTGAGATATGGAAGAAAAAATTGTACCAAAACAACATCAAATTAAGGTGTCTCATTTGAATGAACAAATCTGTGCTACAATCCACACCTGTTCCTGAAAGAAGAAAAAGCAAACCATTTTAAAAAAAAACGTAATTGAAATGAAAATCGAGAAAATCATATTCGATAATTCGATAAATCAACCCACCGGGAAATTCTTTGTGCGCGAAGATGATACGAAATGTGAGGGTTTCTGGATGGAAAAGAATATGAATCTTAACGAAATCAAACGGGAGAAACATGGAAAGAAAAAGATGGGGAAGGGGTGAAGGCGGGTGAGAAACCACTGCTTACAATGAGAAATCGGAAGGGAAAACTGTTGCTGTTGATGGAGAAATGGGGCAAATGGTGTTGAGAATAAAACCGCTGGTCAAGATCAAATTTAACGGGAAAGTGGAATGCGTCGACGAAGTTAAGCACATGTTTAATTACTTATTAGTTACATGTTACACGTATTAGGATGGAATATGCCACGTGGAAGCCATGCAGCATTCGAACCATTATTGATACGGTTGGGAGGGAATGTGGATGAATTTTCCAAATTAACTATTACACACTTCTTAAATTATTACAAAATTATCCCTCAATATCATAATGTTCAAAAAAGAAACGAAGGATAATTCTGGAATGGAAAAGTGGCCATACCAAGGTAGTTTTTTTAAGGGGCTTAACTATTATAAGATAGTATAGATAATATATGAATAAAAATTTTAATAAACCTTTGAACAACCCTTTTACTCTATACTATTCTATACAAAAAAAAAAGTTAGATATATAAATTTAAAAACAGAATATCAATCATGGATATAATATGTGAATACAAATTCATATATATATATATATATATATATATATATATATATATATATATATATAATGCAAACAATTTCGGGAATTGATGTGGCTTTGAATGATCACTTCAGTGCTCAAATAATTGGAAGAAAAAAAAACCATAAATGGCATGATGAGTTGCCCTTTTTCCTACTCAATTGGGTCTTTAATTTTTATATTTGTAACCATTTTTAACTTCGAAAATAAATTTAAACCATCAATATCAGATGCATATCATATTTGAGAAAATTTTCAAGATCAAGACATTTTCTTTTCAAATTACAATCAATATAAGAATTTAATTATGATTCAATATAATTACTTTAGTATCAATTATTAATGAAATATAAAGATAGTAATTTTTTTTAGATTCATAACTCTATAATTAATAAATATTGGAGCTTAAAGCAAAAAAATTATTGGCTTAGGGGTTTGAGCCGCCCTTGTAATCGCCTCTGTACCCATACAAAATTTTACAGAAAACTTCTGGGACTAGCAAACTATTGCTTTTGATCCCACCTATCATAAGGTTGGCTGACACGCTTAGTCTCACCATGATTTCCCCCATTGTATGTTTGCTGAAGATGGTTTTTTTAAAAAATAATTCAAAAAAAAAATTTATTTTTAAAAATACTTTGAAAATAAAAATGTTACAAAAATACTGTAAACCGCTGTTTCCGAAAGCGGCTAATATGGAATGAGGGGCCGCTCTTTGTAGAAGCGGCCCCTACATGTTGAGGAGCCGCCCATTGTAAGGGCGGCTCCTCTTATTTTTTAAAAAAATTTTATATATAAATTATCAATATAATATATTATTATTATATATATTATATACGTATATATATTATGTTTATTATTATTATATATAATATATGTGTGTATATATATATTATTATAATTATTATTATTAAATAAATATATATATATATATATTATTATTATTATTATGACAAATTCTTAAATTTTTAAAGGTAATTTAAAATGGATCATCAGTCTCTGTGTAAGATAATTTTTTATATTAGTCAACATGTCATAAATTACATTAGTTCTAACTCCCTATTCACTTAAAAATACTAAAGTACCATTGTTTTCTCATAGGCAAAGAGGTCATAAATTGATATGAAAAAATTGGTAGCGACCGCCAAACGGGTAGGCTGCTGCTAAATGATTTAAGATCCGCTACATAATATTTTTGAAACTCATTTTTATACCAAATAATAGTATAATATTAATTATTTAAAATTATTATAATAAATTTATATTTTATGTTTCATAATAAGAATATATTATATTAATAATATATATATACATAAAAAAAAAATAAAGAGGAGCCGCTTCACCCTGAAGCGGCTCCTCTTAATTTTTTTTATTATATAATATACATATATAATAAAATAAAAAATATTGAGGAGCCGCTTCAGCGGCTCCTCAATATTTATATATATATATATATATATATATATATATATATATATATATATATATTATTAACATAATATATTATTATTATATATATTATATATATATATATAAAATAAAAAAAAATTATTGAGGAGCCGCTTCAGGGTGAAGCGGCTCCTCAATATTTATTTATATATATATATTATTAACATAATATTATATATATATATACGTATATAATATATATAATAATAATATATTATATTTATTATTATTATATATATATATGTACATATATATTATGATTATTATTATTATGGTAAATTCTTAAATCCTTAAAGGCAATTTAAAATTGATAATCAGAATCTGTATAAGAGAATTTTTGATGTCAGTTCGCATGTCATAAATTACATTAGTTCTAACTTCATATTCACCTAAAAATACTAAAGTATCATTGTTTTATCATAGGCAAAGTTGGTCATAAATTGATATGAAATCTATAATAATTTTGGTACTAAGTATATATAAAATTGATAAGAAACTTACAGTAAGAAAAAATTGGTAGCGACCATCAAACGGGTAGGCTGCTGCTAAATGATTTAAGGGCCGCTACATAATAATTTTGGTACTAATTTTTTATATCAGTCCACATGTCATAAATTATATTAGTTCTAACTCGCTATTCAGTCCACATGTTTCATACAAACTTTACGTATGAGAAAGCGAGGGTATTTTAGTAATTCTAGGTGAATAAGGAGTTAGAACTAATGTAATTTATGATATGTGGACTGACATCAAAAATTTTCTTACACAGAGACTTATGATCAATTTTAGATTGCCTTTAAAGATTTAATAATTGCCCTAATAATAATAATAATAATAATAATAATAATAATAATAATATTTATATATATGCACATATATATTATATATAATAATAAACATAATATATATATATATATATTAATATATATATACGTATACACTATATATAATAATAATAATATATTATATTAATAATATATATATATATATATACATAAAAAAATAATAATAAGAGGAGCCGCCCATTGTATGGGCGGCTCCTCAACTATGTAGGGCTGAAGCGGCCACTCGATTCATTAGCAGCCGCCGTTGCAAACGGCGGTTTAGGGTATATTTGCAAGAAGTAACTAGCTATTCTCGACAACCATTTCTCAGAAAATGCATAGGCGATGGGTGGTTCTAATTTCCCTGATAATGACATGCTCATAGTTATTAAAGACGCATAGTGCACTGAAACGCAAATATATCATGAGGCTATAGCGCGACGCGAAGTGCTATCCTTTACTTTCAGTGCAAATATGTCATGTGGCTATAGCGCAACGTGAAGCGTATGATTTACTAAAGTAAAGATACTAACTTATATATCTTTAATCTATTACCCTATATTGTGGATCTACGGACAATTTTGCATTGTGGATTAACAACTTTGTCTTTTCACTATATACTATTTTATACAAGTTAGGGAGATACATATAAAAACAGAATACCAACCATTGATATAAAACGTATAATATATGAATAAAAATAGTTTATTATTTAATAAATCTTTGAACACCCCCTTTTACTCTATACTATTTTATACAAAAAATAATAAATAAAGATATAATGTAACAATAGATCATCAATCATTGATACAAAAGATATAATATGTGAGTAAAAATAGTTTAGTATTTAATAAATCTTTGAACACTAATTCATATATATATATATATATATATATATATATATATATATATATATATATATATATATATAACGCATACAAATTCTGGAATTGATGTGGCTTTGAATGATCAATTCAGTGCTCAAATAATTCGAAGAAAAAAAACCATAAATGGCATGATGAGTTGCCCTTTTTCCTACTCAATTGGATCTTTAATTTTTACATTGTAACTTTTTTAAGACTTTTAACTACAAAAATAAATTTAAACCATCAATATCAGAATGTATATCATGCTTAAGAAAATTTTTAAGATCAAGACATTTTTATCCAAATTACAATCAATATAGTAATTTAATTTACTATTAAATATAATTACTTTAGTATCGATTATTAATTAAATATAGAGATCAATCGCATCGGGGCAAAACACTTATGAGATCGATCGCCACAGTGATAAAACTTCAAGCGATTGATCGTTACATATGAAGCGATCGATCGCACGCAGAGTCCTATACGAGAAAAATTCCTTAATTAAGTTTTAGGCTATATTTGGTACCAGATTTCTTGGGCTCGTGAAGGAGACTATAAAAGGGAGTTTTTATGTCAAAAATAGGGTTCTTCTTAACTCTGAATATCAGCCTACCATTGGGAGAAGCCATCACCTTCAAGAGGATTCAAAGCAACACAGTTAGAGACGGGAACATCAGATCGATGCACGGTTTCAACATCGAGTGTTTATACGTATTTCTAAACTTTGTTTTAGTTTTATTTTCGATTTTACAATGTTTATAATGTTGTTAGATGTTATAAAACATTATTTTTCCGTTAATATGCTAGGCTAAGTTTGTTATCGAGGCAAGGGGATCTTGTGTATGAACCCACAGTTTAGTTCTAGTTTTTAATTAAGTTTTGTTATCTTTGTGTTTATGTTATGCTTTTAATGCTTTTAAGGGAAACATTTACAATTATGATACTAACTACATATGAAATTGGTATGAAACATATACAATTTTGATACTAATTACAAATGATATTGGTATGAAATATTTACAATTATAATACTAATTACATATGAAATTCGTATGAAACCTATACAACTTTGGTACTAATAACAAAAGAGTTTGATATGAAACATTTACAATTATGATACTAATTACATATGAAATTGATATGAAAAATATACAAATTTTGTACTAATTACAAATAATATTGGTATGAAACATTTACAATTATGGTACTAATTACATATGAAATTAGTATGAAACCTATACAGTTTTGGTACTAGGTGCAAAAGATATTGGTATGAAACATTTACAATTTTGGTATTAATTACATATGAAATTGGTATGAAACTTATACAACTTTGGTACTAATTGCAAATGATATTGGCATGAAATATTTACAATTATGATACTAATTACATATGAAATTGGCGAGTATAAATTGATTTATTTGTTATTTATCTATAAAAAACAACATAAAGTTATTGTTATGTTAAAAAAAGTCTGTAATAAGATTTGTCACTATCAATTTACATAAAAAAACAGATGTCAGTAAATTTATTCTTATGATGATTTCATTGATTAATCATAAATATATTACGTTAGAAGTTATTAATCTATATAATATAAAGTTAGTGAAATATCAACTCATGTTGTTCCCAAATCAGAATAAGTAAATTATTAAAGGATTTTATTAATTAATCAAATATTAAATTACCGAGTTTCTATTGTAAGCCATATTGCGATAAACTAAGATATACTTATTTAATTATTATATGTATAATATAAATCAAATAATGAACATAAAGTGATTGTAGAATAATTAAAAGGTATATAATATATTTGTTTTGTAATAATTTGCTTCATTATTATAATATTTTATTTTGCAACCACTATTTATAGTTCTTATTAATTTATCCAACATTTTTTGTTATATTTACTTTGTTATAGATATGTTTCTATTATACAATATTTATTTAAGAGCATAACATATTTTTTTAGATAATTTTTATTTGTCAATATAAAATAGTTATTATTGTATTATACATATAATATATATTGTGTTTAAGTACATATAATTATATTATCTAAAATAAAATAATAAAGACAATAGCTTAGTGGTAAGAAGTTGTATATACATGATGGAGGTCAAGAGTTCGAATCTTCATCAACACACATTAATTTTAAATAATAAATAATTAAAAAAAATTAAGGAACCGGCGGTCACGGTTCTTGGGAACCATGAACCGTAACCGTCGTACAGTGACGGGCTGGTTACGGTTCGGAACCGTCAAACCGGGTCAACGCGTAATCGGCCAATTGACCCGGTTACGGTCCGTGCCGGGCCACGGTTATTTTATAACCACGGTCATGTCTACTATAAGGGGTTATTGTAGTCGGACTGCAAATAAAGTCGGGGTATTTTAGTCATAATATTAATATATTTTTACATTTATCATATACATAAAAATCCTACCAAATATTAAATTATTTTGTCACCTTGTCTTATACAATTTGTAATTATCATTTTTATCACTCTATTTATTAATCATTGCATAATCACATCCTTCAAATCAACTGGTGCCTAAAAGACGTCGTATCAAGTACTCTTATGCTCTAATGCACAACAACATTAACATTAATGATGATGATGATGTTATTAATGCTTCACTTTCCATTTTATATATAAAATTTATGTTTCACTCTTCCACTGTAATTCCAACTTCTCTTGTGTGCCGACCACGGGCTTTCCTCCAACAATGGTGTGGTTTCAGATCTGGTTCCATGGTGAGTGTGGCTTTGTCAGGGTTTCTAGTAAACATTTACACTTTACTGGGCTTGTTGGGGGTGATGACCGTGGGTGAGGTGCTAGCGTCGGTGGAGGTCATGCACGAGGTGGTCTCGTTGGTGGTGAAGGTGCGGGAATGAGTGGGGGTTTCAGAATTGGAGGCGATCGGGGTAGAAACAGAGGTCTTGACCGTCGTGGAAGGGGTGAATTCAGTGGTGTATATGAAGGTTGACTTGGCTGGGTGGTGGATCTGGCTTGTGCTTTTCCCATTTGGCGGTGGTGCCCGACAGCCCAGCCACGCGGAATAAATCTATCTCGTGGACTTACGCGAGATTTGGGAGTATTTCGCGCATTATTTTAGGTTCGTATGGCTACTTGACGAGGTCTCTCTTTTTGATGTTTTTATTTCACTATCTACTTTCTATGTATATTGTTGTTGTGTGTCTTGTAAATATGGTATGTATACCGTTGTCAGTTGGTGTGTGGTTGTTGGGTTTTGTCTCACTGCTGCGAGAGCTCTTGGCGATGGTTCCTGAGTTTTTCGGTTTCGTGCGTCATGCACTTTTGTTCCTCTGTGTCTCTGGGTGGATGAGTTTCAGTGAGACTTTTGAAATGCAGGCTTGTACGCTTGATGTCTCTTATCAGTTTATGCTCGCTTTCCCTTATCCGTACCTTCCTTTATGGCAGCCAGTTTCCATTACTCGCTCGTCATCTGGATCGCAAGGTTTGAGGGAACCAGGATGAATTCAGAGTGTTCCGGCGTCAAGGCCGTGTGGTTTCTGGAGTTTATTATTACCAGATTGTTTCCTGATTACATTTACTAGTTGTCTATTTATTAGTGCCTTGGTTGGTGGTTGTTTTTACTCTTGTATTTGGGATGTTTTGAATTGGTTCTAGTTGTAACCCGAAATAATATATGTTCAAAAAAAAAATGGAATATGATTAACTAAAACTGGAGTATAAATAATAATAATAATAATAAATAAGATATAATATAGATGACGGCACACGTTGACCCATATTTCAATCTTATGGATTGGATTGGATTTGCATCAATCATTTTAAATGTTTTGATAAAAAAATATCAATTTCTAAATCATAATTGTCAAATCTAACCACATCTATATATTTATAATTCCAGCTGTAGATCTAGGTTTAAGATTTAGAATAATTTATATAAAGAGATTTTTGTGTAATCGTTAATATTGCTTAATAAAAAAATTCCAGCTGCCTCTTGCTCCCCATAGATTCAATCAAATTAAATCTTATGTTGATATTTATTTTATTTTTTGTATAATTCATCATTAATACTCATTTCACAACAACATTATATCAACAAAATCATGAGTTGGCTAGAAATTTTAGATGAGTGGAAATGATTCCATATACTTAAAATATTGAACTTATATCTTCAAAAAAATATATACAAATATTTTTTTTTAAAAAAAAATTCACCGTTCCTATTTAAAATCGAGGTAGTCGTGAATTGAGTAAATCACACTTATAACAAGCTGGCAATGTTTAAAAAAAAATCACCGTTCCTAATTAAAATCGAGGTAGTCGTGAATGGAGTAAATCACACTTATAACAAGCTGGCAATATTATAAAAAAAAATCACCGTTCCTATTTAAAATCGAGGTAGTCGTGAATGGAGTAAATCACACTTATAATAAGCTGGCAATTCAATAAAGGATAATGGGTGCCCATGCATTTTTTTTCCACCATTCATTATATATCCCGACATCTCCTAAGTTTCCCCCAATTTGACCAGTTGTTGCACATGCCAAGTTAGTTCACATATTAATTTATTTATTATTTATATTTTCTTGATTTTTTGGTCTCATCTCATTGCAAATATTGGACGTAATTCTTTATTAAAACCTAGCAATCCGGATTACGCTCACAACCATTCATGTTCATATATTTTGTTACTAACTTGTGTTTCGGTAGATGAATTTGATTTTGGTGGAAGGATTTGATTTGAGAAATGATTTGGATGGTGAATTTCAAATGACATCCAAAATTGATGGATTTGAATCCATCACCATTACGACTGGAAATATTTAACTTAATCTAAAGTGAATTTGAAGTTCATTTCAATTTTGTTCATCCAAACAACTCAAGCAATTTGAAATCATCAAATGCACCATAATTTTTTTTATCACTTATTAACTTAATTTTCAGTTGCAGAGAGAAGTGAAATGTCGTATTTTGGCCCCTAAATTACAAAATATAATGCTCTATTTATTTCACGAGGGATGTTTCATTTGGAGGTAATCGTAATTTTGGTTTCTACTATTTGGGGCCAAAATCATCTCGATCCTTCTTTCGTATGATGTGCAAAAATAGGCCACTTGACTTATATGTTAGTAAAATATTTATGGACGTATCTTTAGGTATAACAGCAAAATAAGAAATGATTTTGATTGTCGAGACGAGATTTATAATCTCCATCCTTAAAACGATATTATCCCTTGATAAGCGTGAATGTTACACTTATTTTGCTATAGTTTTATATTGATTTTCGTGTTGATTTCTGGATGATTTTACGATTTTTGGTATATATTTGTTTTGTTTCAAGAATATAGGTGAAAGTACATGGAAGTGGAGAAAATGAGCTAGAATGACGGAAAAAGACCAAATCGATGCACGGACGAAGAAATTGGAAATTCAAGTGCTCGATCGATCGAGAAGGAGTTCTCGATCAATCAAGTGAGGCAGAGAATTTGGCCAACAAGAAGGAAGGTTGCTCGATCGATCGGTAGAAGAGCTCGATCGATCGAGCGTGGCAGAAAATTTCACGAACGAGAATATTGAGTGCTCGATCGTTCGAGCTACTTTGCTCGATCGATCGGCCAGCAGAGTTTTGTGAAAAAAAATACACCTTTTGAGTATGGTCCACTGAGAACACTCCCATCCAACTCTTATCCTATATATATCAGACCTAGGGCACGAAAATTGGTTGTTCAATATCATATTACACAATACATAGCAGCTTTTCATCCTCCTCCAACATCCAACAACCTTAAGGAAAATCATTGAAGTGCAAGGAAGGAAGCAAGAGAAGAAGATACGTTGCAACACAAGGAATCGACTCCTATCGTTTATCGTACTTCTAAACTTTGTTTTGGAATGTTTTAGAATTCATGATGTGGATTTGGTTGAGAACCACTTTCTTGTTATTTTGATTTAAACATGAACTAAGTTTATTTTATCAAGATTATGGGAGCTTGTGTTTGAGTTGATGATTTGAATGTTCTTTTGTGGATTGATTCTTTTATTCATGATTTAAAATCTTAATACTTTCAAAACTTTGCTAACTTTGATTGATTTGTGAGAATTATAATTTAGATTGAGGGATACGCTATAGAAATTCATGTTGTATGTTCAAGATTGAGATCGAGAGATGAAATCACATACGTGATAACTTTAGATTGGAAGATCTAACGTTAGAGGTTTTCATAGAGATTTATGCAATATCAGATTGGTGATTAAGTGAACGAAAATTACTTGTTTCAATTTGATATTAGTTTCAATATAGCTTGAGAAAGTGTATTGGATATTTTACGGGAACCCGTCACCTTAAGAATTAATTGGATAGTATTTGTTTTCACAAACAATCATTGACGATAACACAAATGAACCGACGTCTTGATAAATTTCTCGAGTGGAATTCCTTCGCATCTTCAAAGTAGTTGATTTAGATTTCAGTTTTAAGTATTTATTTTGTTTGGTTAATTATTCCTATATTTCGTAGGCTAAATATAATTTATCTAATTTTATTTGGTACTTATACGCTAGTCCATGTGGATACGACGTCCCTACTTTTCTATCATTATACTAAAACTTGACACCGTGCACTTGCGGTTAAATCGCGCTAGACTCTGATATCTTATTGTTCAAATAAATAGTGACCACCCCGCTATGGTGCTACGATGTCAATATCAATTCGTTTTTCAAGATGCAACGAATATAATTCATGATAGAAGCACTTCAAATCACGAACCCACAAATCACAAAGATTTAAAGGCACTCAAACTTTGAACAAAGAGGATGATGAACAAGATACCCAGATTTTTGCTCTTTAATATGATGTTAAGCTTGAAAATGGTGTGTTTAATTCAAGAGAGGATTATTATATTATACTAAACTAAGAGATATCACCAAAGGACATCATTTGGAAGCACTATTTCATGAAAAACTGCACCTACACGCTAATGTTCACACCCACTCTGCAAGCCTGCACCAGGCGCGATTACATCGCGCCCTTTTTTTCAACAATCTTCCAAACGCGATCAATTGCCCCTGGCAGATTCTTGATGGCCTTTTTTTATTGATACTAAATTTCAATTCACTAAGAATTTTCCAACATCTGATGTCAAGTGTTAAGACTTTTCATCTACTTTAAGCATCACACTTTTATTTCTGCGACCTTTGGGAGGTCTGATGCTCAGCTATATAAGCTGCTCCAGCTCTATTGTTTCATCAATCCGAAAAATCTGCATTCATGCATATCATACATTCTGTTTTTGAGAGTACTGCATAATACTAGTGTTCGAAGTAGGCTGCTCAGAGTTCTGCTTCAATCCGAACAAAGGTGATTGTGTGTTGTACATTGGAACTCACTTGTCCAGGAGGTCAGGAGCTTACAGGTGGGAAATTTGAGTTTACGGGTACACGGCTTGTTGGCCTAGTCCAGAATCATTTTCAGTTTCCTGTTGTGCAGAAGTTTAACAGTTTATAAACTGTTGTTGTATGTATACAATTTCTGTATTTCAGTGTAATTTATTTTTAATCACCATTGTTTAAACTGATTCGATCCGTCAATTTACATAAGCAGTTCCAACAATCGTAAACTCAAATATTTTATTTATGTTCTTTATTTTTCGGAACTGAATCAGTTGGAATAATCCTACTTTGCTAATTATAAAAGTGTTAATTTTTGTTGTCAAAGTATTTATCTTGTTGTTCTTAAAACTATTTTGATATTATTTGTGCCCTGTCATTTGTGTTCTATTTTAGTTTATGGTTGACCAGATTCCAGACCGAAATGCTGAGAATACTGAGATTTCAATGGCGAAAGCTAGCGGTACTGAGGTCGTTATGCCAGTTCTGAGAAACCTAATACTGTTATCTCAATTTGAGAACCGAAAAAGTTCAAAGATTCCAACTTTAAGCGTTTGCAGCAGAAGATGATGTTCTTCTTGAACCCTTGAAATTGACCAGGTTTCTAAAAGAGGAGAAACCAGTGGAGGACAAAGAAAGTCCTCAATCTGCTGTAATAGTCGAATCGTGGCTGAATGACGACTACCTTTTCGCAACTACGTATTGAACTCTCTAGATGATGTACTTTTCAATGTGTATTCCCGGAAAGAAACTGCAAAGGATCTTTGGGAATTGTTAGAAATGAAGTACAAAGTTGACGATGCAGGCGCAAAGAAATTTGTAGCCGGACGATTCCATGACTATCGAATGGTAGATGTCAAGAGCGTTGTTTAGCAATGCGAAGAGCTGCAGGTAATATGTCATGAACTTGCTACCGAAGGTATGGGGCTAAATGATGCCCTCCAAGTGGCGATGATGATCGAAAAATTACCGCCATCTTGGAAGGACCTCAAGAGCTACCTGAAGCATAAGCGAAAGATAATGAGTCTCGAGGACTTATCAGGAGGCTTGCGCATCGAGCATGACAAATGAAAATTTGACAAGAAATCAAGTGGAATGATTTCCAAGGCCAACGTGGTTGAAGTTGGGGACAGCTCCCGCAGGAATAAACACAAGAAAACTTATTTTTCCAAGGGAGATACTCATAACAGGAGGTTCACTACGTGTGGTAAACCTAACCATAAGGCCACGGACTGCAATCAACGCCAACCAATGAGGATAAAAAGGAAGGCAGTCCCAACCAAAGGCAATGACAATAGACCTGCTCATGGCCACATTACTGAGGACAACCTGAGCTCATACATGGATGACATTCATCTGACTGTTGTGGTATCAGAGGTGAAACTTGTTGGTGGGAACTCCAAGGAATGGTGGGTGGATATTATGGCTACTCGCCACATATGCGCCAACAAATGAATGTTTAAGACCTATCAACCAGTAATTGATGAGCACTCAGCAATATGAAATGTTGAAGGCAAGGGGACGGTTGTGCTAAAGATCACTCCCGGCAAAGGGTTGACTCTTACCGAGGTGCTCCACGTGCCAGAGATCCGGAAGAATCTCATCTCGGGAGCAATGCTGAACAAGAAAGGCTTTCGGCTCATGTTTAAATCCGACAAAGTCATTCTGTCTAAGGGTGGTATGTTCGCGGGCAAAGGCTACTTGGCCAATAACCTCTTCAAGATGACTATAATGACTTTAGCTCCCAATGCTAAGTCTAGTTTAGAGGTTGAGGTTGATGTAAATGCAGCCAATGAGGCTAGCACAAGCAAAAATAATCTAATAACTGTTGCCAATATGGCTAATAAAATTTTAAAGTTTGATTATTCTTGTGAGTCGTTACATTTGTGGCATGGTAGATTAGGACATATGAATTATAAGTTCTTATAAAGGCTAATGTCTCTTAATCCATTATCTAAATTTAACATAAATTATAAACACAAGTGTGAGACCTGTGTAGATGCCAAATTAACAAAGTCATGATTCCACTCAATTGAGTGAAGCATCGAACCGTTAAACTTGATTCATACAGATGTATGTGATTTAAAGTATGTATAATCTAGAGGCGGTAAAAATTATCTCATAACTTTAGCGATGATTGTACAAGATATTGTTATGTCTACTTAATGAGAAGTAAAGACCAAGCAATTGACATGTTCATTCACTACAAGAATGAAGTTGAGAATCAACTCAATAAAAAGATTAAAAATCTTCTAAGTGACTGAGTCGATGAATATGAGTAACCATTTGCACAAATATGTGCTAAGAGTGGCATTATTCATCAAATCATTGTGCCTTATTCTCAAGAGCAAAATGGTATTGCTGAAAGGAAGAATAGAACGCTTAAGAAAATGATGAATGCAATGCTTATAAGTTCTGACTTACCTCAAAACTTTTGGGGAGAAACTCTGCTTTCCGCCAACTATGTGCTAAACAGAGTACCGCACAAAAGGTTGGATAGAACGCCTTACGAATTGTGGAAAGGTCGCGCACCTAGCTACAAATTTTTAAGGGTTTGGCGATGTCTATCAAAGTTCCAATTCCTCCTCCTAAACGGACTAAAATTGGGCCCAAGACAGTGGATTGTGTATTTATCGGATATGCGTAAGATAGTAGTGCCTATCGATTTCTAGTACACAAGTCAGATAACGCAGAAATGCATGTAAATACTATGATTGAGGCTAGGAATGCTTCATTCTTTGAGGAAATCTATCCCCACAAAACTCAGACAGTGACTGAAACCAATAGAGATATGAGGGGAATAAAGAATCTCAGATAATGTTGAATTGCCTAGACGAAGCAAAAGAGCGAGAAAAGATAAGTCTTTTGGCTTGGATTTCCTAACATATTGTTGGAAAAGGATCCGGCTACTTTCAAGGCAACAATATCCTCTCAAGACTCAGATCTTTGGAAAAAAGCAGTGAACAATAATATATGATCTATCTTACATAATCATACTTGGGAACTAGTGGATCTTCCTGCAGGTTGTAAACCACTAGGCCACAAGTGGATCTTCAAGATGAAGATGAAGCATGATGGTACGGTAGATAAGTACAAGGCTAGACTTGTAGTCAAATGCTACATACAAACTGAGGGTGTTGATTTTTTAAACACATACGCTCATGTATCAAGGAAAACGTCGTAAGGCTAATAATTGCATTTACTACATTATATAACCTAGAGATCCATCAAATGGATGTAAAACGGCTTTTATAAATGGAGATTTAGAAGAGGGGGTTTACATGGACCAACCTGAAGGGTTATAGTTCCAGGTAAAAAACCGAAGGTATGTAGACTTGTGAAATCCTTGTATGGGTTAAAACAAGCACCTAAACAATGACACGGAAAGTTTGATAGAGTCATACTTTCAATGGGTTTAAAACAAGCCAATGCGATAAATTTATCTACGTGAAAGGAGACAATATGGTAGTATGTCTCTACGTGGATGACATGATAATTGTTGGTAATAAAAATAACATCAAAATTACCGAGAAAATGTTGTCACAAAATTTTGAGATGAAAGATCTAGGTCTTGCAGATGTGATCCTTGGGATGAAGATCACCAAACATGCAGATGGCTATTCTCTCTCCCATAGTCATTATGTCAAGAAGATACTTGACAATTTTGACAAGGGAATAATACCATCGTGAGAACACCTATGGAGGTGGTGTCAAATCTTTGCAAGAATCACGGAGAATGTATGCTACAACTTGAGTACTCTAGGGTCATAGGCAATCTAATGTACCTCATGGAGTGCACTACACCTAATATATCTAACTCAGTCAACAGATTGAACAGATATACGAGTAATCCCAATTATGAGCACCGGAAGGCAGTAGTTCGAGTTCTTAGATATCTAAGATACACTACTAACTACAGACTACATTATACGAGATATCCAGCAGTAAATGAAGGGTACTCAGATGCAAATTTGATATCGGACTCCAAGAATATAAAGTCCACGAGTGGATATATCTTTATAATTGGAGGTGCAGCTGTTTCATGGATATTATGCAAACAGACGTGTATTGCAAGATCAATTATGAAATCTGAATTCATAGCTTTAGATCTTGTAGCAAAAGAAGCTGATTGGCTTTGAAGTTTTTTGGAGGACATTCCAATGTGGTCAAAACATGTGCCACCTATTAGAGTGCACCGTGATAGTCAGTCAGCTATGGGAAGAGCACAAAATAATGTGTATAATGGGAAATCTCGACACATACGTCGGAAACATAAATCCACGAGAAATCTACTGAAAACTGGTGTTTTTTCTTTAGATTCTATGAAGTCTAAAGAAAATATTGCTGACCTATCAACGAAAGGTCTAACGAGAGACCGAGTAGAGGTTTCATTGAGGGGAATGTGATTGAAGTCCATGATATTGATTTCCAACTATGAGATGACCAGAAGGCTAAATCTCTAGAGCATTCGATGAAAAATCCAAGGCAGTCCAGGGCCAAAATGGACAACAACGAAAGAACCAATAATAGTGTGGAGATAAAGCTGTGTGAGTATTGTTGTTTTGGTATACATAAAACGTCGAATAGTTCAAGGCATCGCGTCCACTGGTGGACAAGTATATCCGATGATACTTCACTGAAGAAGGGTCATGGTCAACCACCACCTATCCTGATGCAATGAATTCTCAAAGCACTATCAAATCTACATCTTGGTGCATTGTGTAATTCTTTCGACAATAGCATTCATGTGGGGGATTGTAGGAATTATTAATAATGAGAACAAAATTGGTAAGTAAATTTTGAATGGTCAATTGACTAAAGAAAACCCTCATTGAAAGTTTGAAACACTTATGTTTGTTTATAGCGATAAACAAATCAATAATGTGTAGTTAAGTAGAAAAGATGGGTGTGCCCCTTGCACGTCATCCATCCGTTGCTGCTGCAAAGGCAGCCATATCTTTTTACTATTTGGATTTCTAGAAAAATAGATTTTTCACCTACCTGACTTTTCACCTACTTCATCTTAATTGTTGAGTTAATATGATATTAAATATGAGACTTAATATCTGATGTTAAGTGTTGAGACTTTTCATCTACCACATTAAGCATTACACTTTATTCCTGAGACCTTTGGGAGGTCTGCTGCTCAGCTATATAAGCTGCTCTAGCTCTATTGTTTCATCAATCCAAACATTTACATTCATACATATCACACATTCTGTTTTTGAGAATACTGCACAATACTAGTTTTCGAAGTAGTCTGCTCGGAGTTTTGCTTCAATCCGAACAGAGGTGATTGGACGTTATACCTTGGAACTCACTTGTCCAGGAGGCCAGGAGCTTACAGACGGGCAAATTTGAGTTTACGGGTACACGGTTGATGTGGCCTCGTCCAGAATCATTTTCAGTTTCATGTTGTGTAGAAGTTTAACAATTTATAAACTGTTGCTATAAGTTTACAATTTCTGTATTTCAGTATAATTTATTTTTAATCACAATTATTTAAGCTGTTTCGATCCGTCAATTTACTAAACAGATCCAACACACACAATAAAAAAGGTTATATATTCACATGCCCTTTTTCTGTTAGTTTTAAATGACGACTCAGGAACAAAAAAATGTCTAAAATTCATTAGTTTATGGATCTTCTGGCACACTGAATACAAGAGGAACCAAAACTGTTTGAAACAATAATCGAGAGGGAAATTATAATTATCTCTTTTCATCAGACACAATTAAATCTTCGTAATTTATCGATATTTACCAATTTTCCCACTTCAGTAAGCTTATATCTTCATGCTTGTTACACACCATGAAGTGTTATTATTAATGAAATTTCACTTCACCGACACATCAACTTAATGAAGACCAAGTTTAAAATATTATCTTATGACTATTCAAAAAAAAATTCACTTCCTGATTCGAAATAATTTATTGCCTTCCGGCCCACAGAAGACTTTGGAAACCAGCCATTGATCGCATATAAATACCACGTTGACTTTGGAAACTTGAGAAATAAATATTTAAAAGAGAAATTCTCTTAAGTTAAAAACCACAGCTTCTTTTACTATTACTTTAAGTTCTTTTTAATAAAAAAAAATAAAGCTTTTCTAATTATGATATTCAAATATAAAATTACCCACTCCTATCCTTTTAAAAAAAAAAAAAAGCTTTTAATATTTTTAATTAAATATTTTTGTATCAAAATTGGTTGTTAATCATCCCCTCATTAAAATATTGTTCTTGACTTTGAAGCATGAATTCTGCTACAAGAATAATTATGACATTATAAAACTTCGAAGCCACCCCCAAGTTAAATAGACAGAAAACATAGCTAAGAAGTGTGATTTCATGATATTCTTGGAATTCTATGATCATGAGAAAATTAGAGACATTGTTGCTCGGTTCGATCATCATAATTTGCATTCCTCTAGTAGCTCCAGCCCACCAGAAGATCCCATAAAATGTAGTAATGCAGCCAGTTACTCGAACTGCACCATCACAAACTCAATCGGGACATTCCCCGACAGGACGACATGCCGAGCGGCCCAAGCCATCTTCCCTAAAACGGAAGCCGAACTTGTATCGGCAGTGGCCAACGCAACGATGGAACGACGTAAAATGAAAGTCACAACTCGATACTCACACAGCATTCCGAAGCTGGTGTGCCCGGATGGCGCAGATGGGATTCTGATCAGCACGAAGTACCTGAATCACTTGCTGAAAGTCGACGTTCCGGGGCTGAGCATGACGGTTGAGAGTGGGGTGACGCTAAGGCAGGTAATACAGGAGGCGGCTAGGTGGGGGATGGCGCTGCCGTATGCGCCGTATTGGTGGGGGTTGAGTGTCGGCGGAATGATGGCTACGGGCGCGCACGGTAGCTCTTTGTGGGGTGCAGGGAGCCAGGTTCACGATTACGTGAGCCGGCTAAGGGTCGTGACTCCGGCTGAACCGAGTGAAGGCCACGCGAAAGTGCGTACGCTGGAAAATGGAGACCCGGAGATGGATGCGGTGAAAGTGTCGCTTGGAGTCCTAGGGGTTATTTCACAGGTATATTTGCAGGGTCGGAGGATCTAGAATCCAAAATAGGGAACATAATAATATTAATATAAAAAATCGAGGAAATAAAAATTTTGTGGGCAAAATATTTTAAGTGGTAGTCTGCAATTTTAGGGTAACAAATATAATTTTAGTGGGAATATAATTTGAAGTTAATAAAAAGTTTTTTGAAGGATGACGCTTATTCTCCCTTGTGAGGCTGTATGTTCGTCATTGCGATTACAAGGAGTGCATGTGATATGTGTAGCTAGTTGTATAGGAATACCTTTTTGAGTTGGATAGTTTCGGATTTACAAGCATAAAACTAAGTGTTTAACATCAATGGATTTTGATAGGTTACATAAACTTTAAAAAGAATCAATACATTCATGCGTCGGTCTTCTCCAAAATTATTAAATCAAGACTTTTTCAAATAAAATAGAAGCAAGTCGAGTGGAACAGTCTGGTTTGATTTGCAAAATTTCTACTTCTGTTTACATTTTCTTTTAATAAAAATTATTTTCTTAATTTTATTTGAAATCGTAGTCCATTCGATAACTTTAGCATATATATTTATAACAAGGAAATAGCATTGAATGATATATTGTATGACATAAACAAGTATGTGTCTATATAATAAAAATTTGATATTATTTAGCTCTAAAGCTGTATGTGTTTATATAAATATAATAAAAAGGCAAATTGCACATTGGTCCTTTATATTTGACACTTTACTATTTAATCTTCTATATCTGTTAATAATCTAGGTGACCTTGAAACTTCAACCACTATTCAAACGCTCAGTCACATTTGTAACAAAGAGTGATTCAGATTTTGGAGACGAAGCAGTTAGGTTCGGCAGGCAACATGAATTTGCAGATTTCATGTGGTACCCAAGCCAAAAAAGAGTCGTGTATCGCAGGGATGATAGGGTCTCGTCCAACGTCTCCGGCAATGGCCTCAATGATTTCATTGGATTTCGGGCAACTGCGTCACTTCTCGTGTCGAGTATCAGAACTGCAGGTATGCGAGCTCTATGTGCTTCTCGGAACGGGCACGAAAATGGCACACAAATTGTTGCTTCAACCGGGCGCCATCCTCGGTGTCAGGTTGGAGCAACAACATAGTCCGGTGCTATTGCAAATTCAATGGCGCTTTCTACTATTTTATTTTTGCAGTTATGATATATATTTAAAAATATTTTTATAAATAATTATTTTAATTGTTGAATAAATAATTAAAATTATTATTTTTACATAAAAATTATTACAATACATATTATAAAAATTAACTTTATTTGTTAGTATATGATATAAAATTATTAATAGGGTAAATTATAAAAATACAATAATAGTCCCAAATTTTTAGAACTAATCAAATATAATCAAAGAGAAATTATTTTTTTAACAAAAATAGTCTCACGTAAATATTTTTAACATTTATAGTCCTCATAATTTTTTTCGGTAAACCTATATATGATTTTAAAAAAAAAAAATTTATGTTGACAACTTTTGTAAAAACATGATTTCTTTGAAACTATTTGATTAGTCCAAAAATTTAGGACAATTATTGAAAATACACCTAATATATGATACCATTTTTTATAATTTCTTCTTATTAATCTTACAATTTATTTGTAAGTGGTATTTAAAATACTGTAACATATAGCTAAAATAAAGTAAGTAAATTAGTTATTTAAATAAATTTGATTATTTATATAAATTAATTAAAAGTAAGTTTAATATGTAAATATTTTCATAAAGTATAAATTTTCAATTTGGTCTCATAAAATATGGGTATTTCTGAACTTCTACTTATTAAAAATTCAAGATATTTGGTTCAATTGTATGCTTTTCAAAAAGAATGAACCGATTTAGATTGATATTTTACAAAAAAATAAAAAATTTGAATAAATGTACAAACTAAACATAATTTTCGAACTAAATCAGTTCAATGGCTTATTTGGATTTAGTACCACTTTTGCGCACCCTATTGTGAAGGATTTAAAGGAATTAACATTGTCATCGATATATACAACACACACTCGTGCCTACACTGATATGCATTGTTGAACAGAAGAAACTCAGGAACGCTTGGGTGATGCTGAAGGCAAATGTGTTAATGGCAAACTCACTACATCTACCTTGCAAGCAATGGCTTATGGTTACACTAATAACGGTATTATCAAGTATACTTCAAATTTTTTACTATAATATACACACTTATGATTTGTGTCAGCATGTACTAAAATTATTCGTGTATCAATAACAGGAATCCTGTTTAGGGGATACCCGATTGTTGGGGATCACAATCGCATTCAAACATCGGGAACTTGCCTCGATAGCCTTGAGGACGCGAGGATCACCATATGCCCGTGGGATCATCGCGTGAAGGGCCTATTTTATCACCAAACTACATTTAGTATCGCCCTGTCACGCGTCAAGGATTTCATCGAGGATGTTCAGAAGCTCGTAGCATTGGAGCCCAAGTCCTTGTGTGTCTTGGACCTATACAGCGGAATTCTATTAAGATATGTCACTTATTCGAGTGCATATTTGGGAAAACAAGAAGATGGCCTCGATTTTGACATCACTTACTATCGAAGTAACGACCCTCTTGCACCGAGGCTCTACGAAAACATACTCGAAGAGATAGAGCAGATGGCAATGTTCAAGTACAATGCCTTACCACACTGGGGGAAGAATAGGAATGTAGCTTTTCAAGGGGTGATTAATAAGTACAAAATGGCCTCAGAATTTCTTAAGGTGAAGCAGATTTATGATCCTTTGGGTCTTTTTTCGAGTGAATGGACAGATCAAATTCTTGGATTAAAAGATGGATTGAGCATCGTTAAAAGGGTGTGCACTTGAGGGATTGTGTATTTGCTCTCAAGATATTCATTGCGCCCCCCAAAAGGGATATTTTTGTCGACCTGGAAAGTACTATCAAGAAGCCAGAGTCTGTGCTTTCGAACGTTAAGTCGGAATCTGTAATCGCTAAAAAAAAAAAAATTAATCACTAAATTAATGAAGTCTTTGGAATAACTCGGATAATGGGTACACCGTTAAGGTGGGATAAGCCATGACTTTTAATTAGTAATGTCTTACTTTATCTCATTTCATCCATAGTATCAATGGTGGAAGTTGTCTTACTAAACGTATTTTGATATCATTTTTACGATTATGATAATTTATAACTCGAACGGTGAAATGAGTATCAGAATTGGGATGATTTTGGGGTTGATTTCAGGTGGTAAGTGTTTGCTAATGCTACTGAAATTACTGCAATAAATTATCTGCACTTATATTCAGTTTTGTGGCTCGTTTGAGGCGATTGGTATAATATCATTGATACGATTAACGAAATGGAGAACAGATTATAGAATGGCTTGTAGTAGCATTTGGATATCAGCATATAGTACTGTAGCTATTTTATTCATTAAACAAGAAGATTATATAAAAATCAATTATTATAGAATGAACTTTATTGATAGTAATTGACTGCGAGCGTTGTTGAGTAAATTCTAGAAGATCTCGTTGATATACAAATATCGTATTAATCGTGAAATGGTGTATTATTTGTGAATCAGAGTTTTTTTAGGTTTTAAAAATAATAATAATAAAATATTTTCTACAAATTTTTAAAATATAAAAAAAAAGTTGAAAAAATTTAAAAATATTCCGCAAAAGTCGTTCTAGACCGCGAAAGCACCATTACATTCCACGACAGCGTGAAGTTATTATGATAGTTCCTTTTTAGCCTGTAACTTTACCGTCACAGACGTCATTCTCGTTGCGGAACGACCGTGTTGCGGAACGATCGTTCTGCATATTTCGCTACCGATACTGCGAACCATGTTGGAATCTCTAATATTAACCATATCTGACATATACGAATAGCTAATATGAGAGCGAAGAGGTAATAACCGGATGATGCATGTGTCTATCTGACATGAGCAAGTGGTATGTCATAAGATAGTGGATGATATATCTGGTTTTATATGATGTTGATGTCAAATGGTCATTTTTTGTCAACTTGTGGACAAATTATCTGGTTTGACTTGACGTCATTTGTCGTTCAATTGATGATATATCTAGCGTCACCACATCTTTACACCTCTGCTTGGTATCACTTTGAGGAATAATTCTTTGCTACCCCATGGGGTAGCCAAGACATCACCCACTTTGAGAGGTCAGTCACCTTGTTGACCGGTTGGCCTAAAACCATGGTTCGCTGACACGGTCGTTGAGGGCATCGTGGAAGCTGCTGCTCCAATTTCATTGAATGATCGCGGTTATTGTCGTCCAGCGTTTTAAATTAAAAAATAATAATTTAGACAAATTATTAAGGAAAAAAGACAAAAAAATTGGAAACTTTTGAATTTTTTTTTAAATGTTCTGCAACGTAACTTCGGTGTTCCGTGCCGCGAAATTATCATCCCGTTCCTCGATGATCGTGAAATCGTTGTTATAGTTGCACATGTATGAAGCTTAGTATGTATGTATATCTTAGAAATAATAGCAAGCAAAGTAACAATAGATTTGTAGGATGTCGAGACAAGAGTTCTACTCTTTGTCCTTGAAACAATATTGCCAAGCTATAGTGCTCACAGTTAGCGGCAATCGTTTCCTAAGATAATACGACTACGATTTATGATAGCAGCACTTTGAATCACAAATTCTTAAACCACAAAGGTTTAAAGACTCTCAACCAAGAAATGGAAGATGAACAATATAAAAAAAATTGCTCTCAAAGATGAATTTGATCTTGCAAAAAAGTGTTTTAATTCTAATCAGAAAACACAATCAAAAGTCAACTTTTGGAAGTATTTTTCATGAAAAATCGCATCTATACACGAAATGATGCACAACCCTTCAGAAAAACAGGCTGCATGCAGCGCTGAGCAGTACACCAGTGTTGCCTACACTGCCCAGGTTTTGCCCAGCAGTGTTTTCTCGTCCGGTTTCGCCCTTGTTTTCCTCCATTCGTATACCCCGACTTTTTCATGCTTATTTCAATTCATTAAGCATGTTTTTTTTCAACAATCCCCAACATGAATTAAAATTAATGCATGAATGCATATGAGTCCCTTTAACGAATTGTTTTATCATCTAGAGAGGTAGCTTGCGGCTTTGAACCTTCCGTAGAAGTATTCAATTGGATTTACTAACTTAATAGTAAACTTAAAGTCTTGAACTATATATTCGCGGTGTAAACGAAGACAAATGAACCCACACGATAACAACTCTAACCTTCGTTTTGGTTTTTAAGGTTGTGTCCGTTTCAGCCATGGACCACGGTTGGGTTTCATAGGTGCTTCCCATCTTTGAAGCGGCCACACTTTGCACTTACATAGGTAGTCACCCCGACAATAAAAAAATAAAAATTGGATCATAGGATGTGACAGTTGTTAGAAAATTAACCTTATGATGATAAATCATCTTTAAAGCCCTGAAACTCATGTTAAATCATTAAGAATCAATAGATCTGTAAGCGGAAGAGTACCTAATTTTATAATGGTTAATATGCATGTAGATCTTGACAATTGGACAAGATTTGGTTTCTAAATTTCTGAATTGTATTGATGATTCCTTGCAATATATAACATAATACATACCATATTTACATTGCACCTAAATATGGAAAATATATCATATTCATAATATATGATCCTACCATATCTACAATCATAACAACCTAATATATCCTATCTAAGTATGGAAGGACCAAGAATGTTGACTGGCTGACATCCCCCTTCAAATTGATACTGGTTGGTCAAGAAGCAACAATTTGCTAATTAGAAATTGATGGCATTGGTTAGTCACTGATTTCGTAAAGATATCAGGATCACTAGAAACATGAGGTAGAGTGATTATCTTGATGTCCACAGCTTCTCGAATAGAATGACAGTCGACCTCAATATGTTTCATTTTTTCATGGAAAACAGGATTGGTTGCGATTTGAATAGCATTGGTGTTGTCGCCATGAAGGGGTGTAGGTTTAGGTTGAGGAAAACCCAACTCATCTAAGAGACCACGCAACCACATAATTCAGAACAAGAGGTAGACATAGGACGATATTCGGATTCGGTTACAGATTTGGAAACACGAGCCTGTTTCTTACTATTCTAGGAGATCAATGAAGGACCAAGAAACATACACCATCCAGTGACAGAACGACGAGTGTCTGGACAGCCTCGCCAGTCAGCATCACTGTAGGCCATGAGGTAAAGCTGAGTCGAGGCAGAAAGAATGCCCCCTTAGTAGGAGAGCCATGTAGATATCGAATGATTCGTCGAACCGCAACAAGGTGTAACTGTCTAGGAGATTGCATGAATTGACTAACTTGTTGAACCACATAGGAAAATGTCAGGCCTTAGTGATAGTCAGATAATTTAAGCTCCCAACTAGTTGACGATATAAAGTTGGATCAGGAAGAAGATCACCCTCCACACCACGATATTTCACGTTAACTTCCAATGGAGTGTCGACAGGGGAAGATTCCTGAAGTCGTGCCAAAGTGATAAGATCCTCTGTGTATTTATGCTGATTCAAGAAAATGCCAGAAGAACTTGAATGAACTCCCAACCCCAAGAAATAGGTGAGTGGACACAGATCTTTCATATGAAAAGAAAACTGAAGATGCTGCTGGAGACGTGTGATAAGAGCTGAGTCGGTGCTAGTGATGAGAATGTCATCCACATAGACTAGAAGAAGCACAATGATTACAGATGTCGTGCAAAGAAACAGAGAACAATCATACTTACTTTTCCAAAAGGAGAATTGGAGCAATGTCAAGCGAAATTTATCAAACCAGACATGCGGAGCCTATTTCAATCCATATAAGGAACGTTTCAACTTACATACTGCTGAGGATGAAGGAGAAGCAAGACCAGGTGGGAGTTTCATATACACATCTTCCTTGAGAGCACCATGGAGGAAGACATTTTTAACATCCATTTGATGGAATGGCCAACCTTGCGAAGCAGCAATAGATAGAATAGTATGGACGGTGGTCATTTTTACAACAGGGGCAAAAGTGTCCTCATAGTTTATTCCATTTTCCTGATGAGTACCAAGAGCAACCAATCTTGCTTTGTATATGTCCAATGTACCGTCGGATCAAAGTTTGAGAGAGTAAACCCATTTACAGCCAAGAGCTTTAATATTGGTGGGACAAGAAACAATTTCTCACGTGTCATTTTCTTGGAGAGCATGTAGCTCCTCATCCATGCCTGTCTTCCAACATGCATGTTTAATGGCCTCCGAGTAACACGTGGGAACAGGATTAGAAGATAAAGTAGTATGATATGATGAATGAGAAAAACCATATCGATCAGGTGGACATGAAGGTCATGAAGAGTGCCAGAATATATCATCAGAGGCAATGGGTATCTCATTATCCAGAGTCAGAGCAGAGTCAGGTGGAGGGTCAGGCTCACAAGGAGGCAAAGTAGAACGCCGTCTTTCATAGACCAGACCAGACTTGAATCGCGAAGAGGGTGATGGCTCATCAAAGGATGGAATAACAGTTGGCGCACAAGGAGACCCAATGTGATTGCTAAAGAAATATTGATTTTTAAGGAAAACAACGTGATGAGAAATACGATTTGTTATAGTGGAGATCGTAGCAAACAAATCCTTTGTGAGAAATACTATACCCCATAAATGCACATTTAGCTGATTGAGCTGATAATTTATTTCGTTCAAGACCAGGTAAATGAACAAAATAGACACAACCAAAAGTATGTAAGTCGAGGTAGCTAGGATGATGTTTATGAAGATAGTAATATGGAATGTCAAATTGTAATGTACTAGCTGGTAATCTATTTGTGAGATAAACAGACTTGGATAATGCTTCAACCCAAAATTTAGCAGGAATAGCAGCTTCAATTAATAAAGTACGAGTAACATCTAATAAATGGCGATTTTTGTGTTCCGATACTTCATTCTATTGAGGTGTGTATGGACAAGAATGTAGAGAGACAATGCCTTTTGTATTAATAAAGGCATTAAAATTTGCAAGACGTGTATTCACCATCAGAATCATATCTCAGCATTTTGATAGCTTTAGAGAATTGAGTTTCAACAAATACTACAAAATGTTGAAAGACAGAGAAAACCTCTGATTTGGCGCGAAGAAAGTAAACCCATGTGTATCTGCTTAATCGTCAATGAATGTAACGAAGTATTTATTTTGTGCATGAGATATAACTGGAGAAATTCTCCATACATCACTATGAATCAAATCGAAAAAATTATTAGCCCGAGTACCATGGATGGGAAATGAAAGAGACTTACTCTTTCCTAATTTGCAGGTGGCACATTCAAAAGAAGTTTGAGATAATAAGGTGCTTTTATTGCCCAACAAACCAATTTTAATTACATGAGATAAAACAGTGGGATTATGATGACCCAAACGTTGATGCCAAATTGAATTGGTATTATTAACAACATGACATGCCATATAAATAACTGGAGGAATTGAAAAATGCAGAAAAAAGACGTCCCACTTTAGGCTCCTTCGCGAGTATCTTCCCCGACACCTGATCCTACACAATACAACTAGAACGAGAAAATAACACATTACAGTTGTCATCAACTAATTGTCCCATAGATAAGAGACTAGTAGATAGGTCGGGAGAAACAAACACATATCGGAAAGAATTAACATCACCAATCTCACGAATAGGAAGTTTACTTCCAATAGCTATTGTAATTTGTAAGGAACCCTCGTATGGCTGAAGATTGTGAAGAACGTCCACGGTCCTGGTCATATGATTTCAAGCCCCAGAGTCAACAAGCCAAGATTTTAATGAAGCGAGATTTTTACCTTGAAGACCCAAGGCAGAGAGGGCAGATACAATCATCTGCTGAATAGTGTCGGGGGTAATAGCTGAATGTTCTCCACCCACGATGGAGGAAGGACCAACAGTAGCTTGATGATCGCTCATCCTACGATTTTGGGGACGTAGGGAAATCCCGGATTATATGTCCCGGTTCCTTGCATTAATTGCATTTCTTCGTGTCACATTGGCTTGCAATGTGTCCATGCTCCTTACAGGTATAGCGTTGAACTTGACGAAAATCCTTCACTTTGCCTTTCACATGAGATGCATATGCAGTAACATTCATCAGAGTCGAGTGGGGTTGTATTGCCCCCTGTGTAGCAAGACTTTGTTCTTCTCGAAGAAGTTCAATGAGACATATATCTAAGGAAGGTGAAGGTTCACGATTCATTAGGGTAGATCTGGCGATTTCAAATCCAGATCGCAATTTCATGAGGAGTTGAACTCGCTTGCTCTGTTCATGAACAACTTGTACAACAACGATAGAACCATCAGGAATGTTGACATAGACAAATGTCAGTGAACTCGGTCCATAAGTCTGAAAGCCAGTAAAGTATTCCTGGACAGAGAGTTCGCCCTGAGTATAATTGGCAATCTCATACTCTAGTTGAAATCGGCGAGCGACATTGTTTTGACTGTAAAATTTCTTCAAGTATTCTCACATAGCTTTGATATCTGATATGGACGCAAATTAGAACAATAAGGGGATCAACAAATGCTAAGATCCATGTCATGATACGTGCATCTTTGATCTTCCATTGTACTATTTTGGATCATCAGTATGAGGTGGAACACTCCCATCAACGTGGCCCCATAATTCCTTTCCCATTACAAATAGACGGAATTGGAATTCCCACACGGAGTAGTTTTTACCCGAAAATTTGACCCCAAATTTTCAAAATTACTCATAGTAATTAGAGCTGGAATCGTCGAACTCAACAAAAAAAAATATCATAGTGTGGCAGAGCAAAACACACGGTCGATTGACAATTTCTAAAAATAAGATATTCCGGAAAAACAATCAGAAGACAAACACAAAAAATAAATCTCCGAGCCGAACGATCAATTACAACAAAAATTGCTATGAAGATCAGCGCACAAGAAGAGAAAAACGGGCTGAGCAATCAATTTCGGAAAAAAAATTCGATGAAGATCAGCACACAACTACGATGCACAAGCGGAACAATCAATTTTAGGAAAGAAACTGGCCGATGAAGATCAGCGCACAACGAGAGAAAATGGTCTGAGCAATCAATTTCGAAAGAAATCAATGAGGATCCGACATACAATAGAGATTCACGAGCTGAAAATTCAATTTCGGAAAACAGGTTTTCGATGAAAATCAGTGCAGAATCAAAACAAGCAACAAATCGACTGGCTGAACATCAATGTCGGAAGCAAGTCCGATGAAGATCAGCGAGAAAAAAAATGGTTATGAAGTTTTGGCTCTAATACCATGACAATTGGACAAGATTTGGTTTCTGAATGTCTGAATTGTATTGATGATTTCTTGCAGTATATAGCATAATACATATAATATTTAAATTGCTCCTAAGTATGGAAAATATATCACATTCCTAATATACAATCATACCATATGTACAATCATAACAGCCTAATATATCATATCTAAGTATGGAAGGACCAAGAGTGTTGACTGGCTGACAAATCTGAGTCGTTGGATGCAATATAGACGTGTGACCTGTGGACCATGATCATTTATATATATGTTGAGTTTCTATTTAAGCACATCATATAAATAGAAAACATATTTGTCGTTAAAGGCTCACACCCTATTTGATACATTAAAGCACAAATAACTTGAAACCTTATTAGATCACTTTCAGTGGGCTAAATCATACAGACAGCCCACAATGCATAATTCATATAAGCCCAACGTTGAATTAATGATCCAACAATCTCCCACTTGGGCAATATGTGAACCATATATTTATGAGTTGTAAAAATTAACCGAATGAGCTCAAATTTGCTGTCATAACTAACCAATCTGGTCCATCAATCATACCAACTTAGGATCGAAGCAGCATTTGTTACAGCTGTCGTAACTCGACCCATCAATGGTCACATATGCTAATACAACCGAATGACATGGATTATGATGTGGATGTGTAGCATGGAAATTGCATCTAATGTGATCTTAACATGCTTATTTTCAACTGGTCCTCCCTTAAACCTTAGTGAGATCAAACCATAATAGAGTTGGAGTGTAAATAAACCAAAACTTTATTTCTACTGTAGATAACCTTATATATCCATAAAACAAATAAATCGAAAATGTCTATAAAAGCCTTTCAAATTACAAACTCCTACTAAAAATTTAATATCCTTAAATTACACAACACCCATACAAGCAGTGTGCTCATTAACCATTTGGGTGGTGATACCTTAGTAAGTGGATCCACAATAATGGAGTTTGTAGCGATGTGTTCTATTCACAAATGTTTACTTTGAACTCTTTATTCAACAACCAGGAATTTGATTTATATATATCTTAACTATATTGAGTTCCTGTTGTTACTGAAATATAATACTTTTGACTTATTGTCACGAAATATTTTAAGTGGTCTTTCAATACTGTCCACAATACGCAGTCCCGTGACAAAAAGTTTACAGCCATATTCCATAATTGGATGCCTTATAACACACTATAAAATATGCCATTATGGCAAAAGAGGCTTTAATGTTTGATTATTTAGCACTCTTCAATAAGATGACACATTCAGCCAGCATATATATATATATATATATAGCCCAACGTAGTTTTCATACTATCTTGACATCCCACAAAACCAGAGTCAGTATACTCAATGATCTCAAACTGATCTGACCTCCGATACGTGAGCATGTACTTTTTGTTCTCTATAAGTACCATAAGACCCTTTTGACTGCTTTCTAATGGTCTACTCCTGAATTACGTAAATATCTGTCCAACATCCCAATCAAGTATGTAATATCAAGACTTGCAAACCTGAGCATACATCAGAGTTCCTATTGCTGACGCATAAGGAATCTTCTGAATTTCATTTTGCTCAAAATCATTCTTAGAAAACCGATTTAGAATATACTTGTCTCCCTTAGTCATAGGGTTATATAAAACCAGAAAAGAATGTATTTGCTCCCACAGAACTTATAGTATATATAATCATCGACCAAATTCATCTCAAAACCAAATGAGATGATCACTTGATGAAATTTAAAATGCCATTGTTGATATGTTTGCTTATCCATAGATGGATGTATTAAGTTTGCAAACCATATACTTTGGTTCTCCCAATGCAAAGTTTTCTGGTTGCACCATATAGATTGTCTCATCAATGTCACCATTGAAAATGTCGTCTTTACGTCCATCTAATGTAGCTCAAGATCAATGTGCTTCCAATGTCATTATAGTCCTGAAAGAGCCTTTCGGAAAAACCGGGAAAGTCTCTTTATTGATGATGCCCTCTTTATGTGTAAAGTCTTTTTGCTACAAGACCAACCTTATATCTTTCCACATCGCCTTTCGAATCCATCTTGGTCTTAAATTTTCATTTGCAACCAATGGGTTTCGCACCTTCAGGCAATGGAATGATATCCCAATGTCATTGTCCTTAGAAGACTTTATTTCCTTCTTCATTGAATCAATCCACCTTTTAAAGTTAGAACTTTGCTTGACATAAGTTAATAGGATAATCTCCCATCACACCAATGTCAACCTCATGTTCTAGTAGAAATACAATGTAACCATCTGGCACTGTACTTCCCTTTTCTCTATTGGATCTCTTTAATGACATAGGTTCTTGAGGTGTTGAAGTTTGTTCTCTGGATAATTTCTTGAATGAGAGGTTCTCCAACATTGTCTTACTATATTGTTGATAAGTGTCAAATTTACACTTATATTTGCATATATTTCTTACGATTTTTATAGTGATTCCTGGAAGATTTTATGCTTTTGGTTGTGTTTTGTTATATTTCCAGGAATCCAGTAGAAGTGCAGGAAATACTGGAAAACCCCGTTTTATGGATTGGAAGGTGGAACTGTGACAAGACGAGGCAAGCCATTGGAAAAGAAGTGAAAAAGCTCAAATTGATGAAAAAAGACCAAGGCGATCGATCGCATGCACCAAGAGATCAATCGCCTGAAGCCAGAAAGGTGATGGAAATTTGAAGCAAGAGGCGATCGATCGCCTGTAGGAAGTGATCGATTGCATCGGGGTAGAACGCATATGCGATCGATATATCATAAGAGATCGATCGCCTAAGAGAAAAATTTGAAGGTGATCGATCGCCACAAACGAAGCGATCGATCGCACGCAGAGTCCCAAACGAGAAAAATTCCTTAATTAAGTTTTGGGCTATTTTTGGTACCAGACTTCTTGGGCTCGTGAAGAAGTATATAAATGGAGTTTTAGGTCAAAAGGAGGTTCTTTTCAGCTCTTAATAGCAACCTAGCATTGGGAGAGCCATCACCTTCAAGAGGATTCAAAGCAACGTAGCTAGAGACGGGAACATCGGATCTACGTACGGCTTCAACATTGAGTGTTTCTACGTATTTATGAACTTTTGTTTAGTTTTATTTTCGATTTTCAATGTTTATAATATTGTTAGATGTTATAAAACATTGTTTTTCCGTTAATATGCTAGGCTAAGTTTGTTATCGAGACTAGGGGATCTTGTGTATGAACCCACAGTTTTAATTCTAGTTTTTGATTGAGTTATTATTATTTTTGAGTTTGTGTTGTGCTTTTAATGCTTTTAAGGGGAGAAATACACCTCAATTATGTGCCGCCCTTTAGGGAATAATACAAACCTTGGTATCTTAAAAAGAATAGCTACCCTTTGAATGATGTTAGTTTACAATTGAGATCGAGAGATGATATTGTAATATGGAACCAATAACATAAACCATGGATTTCAGACCGAGATCGAGAGATGACGTCAAATACACGAATGATAACTATATATCTAGTAATCGAAAGCTAAGGGTTTTCATAGAACGTAGGCGACGTTGAATTGTTAAATAAGTGAACGACTTACTGCAATTCGGTGTTAGGTTAAATATAGGTCAAGAGAGTGTATTAATATAACCAGAAAACTTGTCATCTTAAAGGCATTCATTATAATTAGAACTAGTAGATGAATTGTGGGGGATTACTCAAGTGAACCAAAGTCTCGATATTTATCTCTACTGTTTAATATCTTATTTTTTGTGGTGTGGTTGAATCTTGGAGTTGAGGAAATTAGTTAATCTTTCAAACAATTTCGTAGGTTAAATATAGAACGCTGATTAAATTTGGTAATTACTACTAGTCCCTGTGTGTAGGGTCTTCCTACCTTAATATCATTTAGTACACATAAATTGGACAGAACATGCATTTATAACCTTTTAAGGGTTCCGGTTGTAGTTTGAGCTAGGGAGATTACAGGCCAAAAATAAAGTTTTCAAAGCTATTTAATTACATTCCCAATAAAGAATGTTAAAGCTATAGATTTACACTACTCCTAGAGTAGAGACTATCAAAAATCCTGCATCCTACGTTCATCATGCTCCCTTTAGCTCACTTCCTCAACCCGACCCTAGGCCCTTGGTCCAAAAGTGTACCTACAGGGATAACACATCATGAGCATTCATATATTTACTTAACATTATATAAAAGCATACAATAATGCATAACATCTTAGTTAAGTAAAAGTTATTGGTCGCCCTCCGACCTCCTTGGTTATCCCTGACTCTTATTCATGTATTGGGGTGTCTTACCCCATTGTATGGCATCTTACCATATCATAATAATTGCGTGGCATCTTACCACGTGGGCATCTTACCCAATCATATGGCGTCTTACCATATCATAAACATTGCGTGGCATCTTACCATGTGGGCATCTTACCCAGTCATATGGCGTCTTACCATATCATAAACATTGCGTGGCATCTTACCACGAGGGCATCTTACCCAATCCTATACTTTGGGTGGTGTCTTACCACATGGGCGTCTTACCCAATCATACACGTCGTATGACCTTATCATAAACTTCGTCATTATAGACGTCCTCATAACATCGTTATCATAAACATCATCTTAAGCATCATCATCGTAACATCATCATAAGCATCATCATTATAAATATCATCATAGATATCATCATCATAACATCATCTTAAACGTCATCATCGTAAACATCATCTTAAACGTCATCATCGTAAACATCATCTTAAACATCATCATAATATGTAAGGGCATGGTTTACCGTCCGATGCTCGTACGTCTCTTACGTACCTTAATTCCCAAAAGTGGAGAATTTGGAGAGCTTTATCTCCTGGATGTTGTGGGCACCTGGGATGGTTCTACACAACCATACAAATTGATATTAGAAGCTAAACATAGTCCAATATCCAAAAATCCCACAAAAAAATCAAAAATCCACTTTTCTTCAGCTCGCGATCGATCGCCACCCAGGCGCGATCGATCGCGAGATCGCACTGGACGAGGGGCCAAAATCTCCTTCTTGGCGATCGATCGCCACTTTTGGCGCGATCGATCGCCAGGCCCGCCGATCGATCGCCCAAAAGTGGCGATCGATCGCCAAATGCTTCTGGCTGGTACTGGACGCTCGCGATCGATCGCCAAGAACGGGCGATCGATCGCCGAGTGCTGTACATCGAATTTTCGCCATTAATGCTCATTTTTCAAGCTCCTTCACATACCATCCCAAAACCAAACTTCCTCATAACTTCAATAACAACATAACCCACTAAAACCAACATAAACACTTCAAAAATCATACCCCAACCATAAACAACACATACCCCAAATAAACCCACATAAAACATCAAAACTTAACCCATTTCAACACCAAACATCATAAAACTTGTAGGAATGGTTCCATACCTCTTGTAGGCTCCAAATCCTAGCAAAGATCACACAAATAAGGATTTTGTGGGACTTTTCTCCTCCTCTTTTGGTGAGTTTCGAAAATGGGGTAGGGTTTGGGGTTGGGAAGTGATTTGGGGATTTTTAAAAGGTGAGAGTAAAGTGGGGGTTTAAAGTGATGGGTATGGGATTAAAAAGGGGTTGTAATGACTTAATAAAAAGTGTACCCCAAACTTAACATGATGTATAAAATACCCTACTTGGTATTTCAAAAGCATTTTTCAACAATGTTCTAAACTTCATTTAAAATCACATCTTCCTCATATTTGACAATTAACACAATTAATCATGTTAACATCTTAATACCCAACACATAAATCCTATCAACACATGATACATCATATAAACATAATTAATGCCCAAGTTACCATTAATTAATTTCGGGGCATCACATTACTCCCCTACTTACAAGATTTCGTCCTCGAAATCGCATGCACTTACCCAAAGGAAACTAAACATAAATCATACCAGAAAATAGTTCGGGGTAATGCTGCATCATATGCCGCTCCGTCTCCCACGTAGCCTCCTCGACACCCCGACGATCCCACTGAACTTTGACCATTGGTATAACTTTACTTCGTAGTCTGCGATCCTCACGATCCAGAATTCTGACCGGTCGTTCAACGTAGGATACATCTGAGTCTAACTGCACTTCAGTAGGCTGTAACACATGAGACGGATCTGGCTCATACTTTCTCAACATAGAAACATGGAAGACATCATGAATCCCAGATAAGGACGGCGGTAAAGCCAATCGGTAAGCCAAAGTGCCGATACGCTGTAATACCTCATACGGTCCAACATACCTCGGGGATAACTTCCCCCGCATACCAAATCGAACAACACCCCTGAAGGGTGAGATTTTCAAGAAGACCTTGTCTCCTACTTGAAATTCTAGCGGTATTCGCCGCTTATTGGCATAGGCTGCTTGCCTATCTTGGGCCGCTTTCATCTTTAAGCGTATCATCTTAATCTTTTCCTCCATGTCCTTAATCATATCCGGTCCTCCGACCGCTTTACTCGTCAAGTCCTCCCAATACAACGGTGACCTACATCGTCGTCCGTACAGAGCTTCAAAAGGGGCCATTTGAATGCTCGCCTGATAGCTGTTATTGTAGGAGAACTCCACCAGAGGTATAGACTCTTGCCACGGAGTATCAAACTCCAAAACACATGCCCTCAATATATCTTCGAGCGTTTGTATAGTACGCTCCGTTTGGCCATCAGTCTGAGGGTGATAAGCTGTACTTAGTCTCACCTCGGTGCCCAAAGCTGTCTGGAGACCCTCCCAGAAATGAGAAGTAAACCTTGGGTCTCTGTCAGACACGATCGAGACTGGAATCCCATGCAATCTCACTACATCCCGTACATATAATTGGGCCATCTTTAAATACGTGAAAGTCATACTGTAAGGGATGAAATGAGCTACCTTCGTCAGCCTATCTACGATCACCCAGATCGCATCAAATCCAGAGGCCGACCTTGGCAAGTGGGTCACGAAGTCCATAGATATATGCTCCCACTTCCATTTAGGTACCTCCAAGCTCTTCAGCTCGCCACCAGGCCTCTGCCTTTCTGCCTTTACTTGTTGGCAGATCAAACATCTCTTAACGAAGCTGATCACATCACGCTTCATGCGTCTCCACCAGAATTGACCACTTAGGTCCTTATACATCTTTCTTCCTCCAGGGTGGATACTGAACCGGCTACTATGAGCCCGTTCTAAAATTCCTTTACGCAATCCTGGCGCATCTGGGACCACCCATCGGTTGCCCAATCTTAAAGAGTCATCTTCAGCCACACTAAACTTTGTTGGCTGACCTCGAAGTACTATTGATGACCATCTCTGAACTTCATCATCCAACCTCTGGGCTTTCCTGATTGCCTCAAATACGTCTGGCTCGGCCAATAAGGTCGACACTCGCACCGGCGACGTGTCTACATCGAAATCATAGCCCAGATGGCAGTAAGAAATCATCAAAGCTGATAAACACATAACATCCTCAGCAGTACTCTTCACCTTCCTACTTAAGGCGTCTGCTATCAAATTTGCCTTACCAGGATGGTACTCAATTTCACAGTCATAATCCTTGAGTAAATCCAACCACCTCCTTTGCCTCATATTCAACTCTGCCTGAGTGAACAAGAACTTCAGGCTCTTATGGTCCGTAAAAATGGTAAACGTAGTACCATAAAGGTAATGACGCCAAATCTTTAAGGCGAAAATGATAGCTGCCAGTTCCAGATCATGGACTGGGTACCTGGTCTCATGAGGCTTCAACTGTCTCGAAGCATAGGCTACCACTTGTCTGCCTTGCATCAGTACACAGCCCAAACCTTGCAATGATGCATCCGTGTACAAAGCAAACCTCTTGTCCTCAGACGGAATCACCAACACTGGCGCTGTCGTCAAACGACGCTTCAATTCTTGGAAGCTTTCCTCACAAGCTTCGGACCAAAAGAATGGGACTCCTTTCTGAGTCAGGTGTGTCAATGGCTTAGCGATCTTAGAAAATCCTTCGACAAAACGTCGGTAATAACCTGCTAAGCCCAGAAAACTCCGTATCTCGGGTACAGAAGTGGGTGCTGCCCACTCCATCACAGCTTCAATCTTCCTCGGATCCACAGATATCCCTTGGCTAGATATGACATGGCCTAGGAACACCACGCTGTCTAACCAGAATTCGCACTTGCTAAGCTTAGCATACAACTGATGATCCCTAAGGATCTGAAGTACTGTCCTCAAGTGCCGTACATGATCTTCTTCAGTCCTAGAGTAGATGAGTATGTCGTCAATGAAAACTATGACGAATTGGTCCAAATATGGCTGGAACACCTTGTTCATCAAACTCATGAAAACAGCCGGGGCATTTGTCACCCCAAAAGGCATGACTAGGAACTCATAATGCCCATACCTAGTTCTGAAGGCTGTCTTCTGGACATCCTCTTCTCTTACTCGAATCTGATGGTACCCCGACCTCAGATCGATCTTACTGTAGAGTCTCGTACCCTGCAACTGATCAAACAAATCATCGATCCTCGGAAGTGGGTACTTATTCTTCACCGTAGCTTTGTTCAGTTGTCTGTAATCGATGCACAAACGCATCGAACCATCTTTCTTCTTCACAAATAACACTGGTGCTCCCCAGGGCGATACGCTAGGGCGTATATAGCCCTTATCAAGGAGTTCTTGCAACTGAATCTTTAATTCCCTTAGCTCCGCTGGTGCCATCCTATAAGGGGCACGAGAAATGGCAGACGTCCCTGGTAATAACTCAATCCCAAACTCGACCTCTCTCGTCGGTGGGAATCCGGGAATCTCCTCCGGAAAGACATCAGGGAACTCCGCCACTACGGGCACATCCTCAACTTTCACTTCTCCTTTCTTTTCTGTAACATCGACGGCATAAATGAGATATCCTGAATGACCTCGTTCCAACAACTGTGCCATCTTGACAGCAGATATCAACGGAATCTTAGAGCGAGAACCATCCCCATAGAACGTCCATGGAACTCCCATATCGGATTTAAACCGTACAGTTCTCTGCCTGCAGTTCACAACTGCCTGATACCTGTTCAGAACATCAATGCCCAGAATGCAATCAAAATCTGACATTCCTAGAACAATCAAATCTGACCTTAGTTCCTTATCCTCAAAATAAATGAGGCCATTGTAGACGATCCGATCAGTAATCATACTTCTTCCAGCGGGGGTCGAGACTATAAGAGGCGTGGGCGACGGAGAAGTGCATAAGTGGTACCTTTCCACAAAACTTGTCGACACAAAAGAGTGTGACGCACCTGTGTCGATCAATATAAAAGCAGGGTGCGTAAATAAAAGACACGTACCCGCTATAACCTCCTCCGGAGCCGCTGAAGCCTGCTCCCTTGTCAGTGCATAGACTTGTCCTTGAGGTGGCCCCATGGGCTGACCTCCATGCTGTCTTGGTACAAAGGGTGGTCTGTGCTGTGCTGTCCTATCTGCAGGCCTCCCCGCAGAACCCTGTTGACTTCCCCTGTTGGGACACTGTCTAGCAAAGTGGCCCTTGTCGCCACAAACATAGCACCCTATACAGTCTTTCGCCAGATGTGGTTGCCCACAAAGAGTGCATTGGATCCTCCCGGATCTGTCTCCCTGAGACTGCCCCCTTCCAGATGGGGCATCACCTCTTCGGTTTCCTTTCCACCTATTGTCGGACTTCTTACCACTAAACCTTGACGCTGAGGAGTTCCCCCTTGACTTGAACTGATCATTCCTCGGCTTCAAATTATCCGGAGTGGATTTCTGAGAGGGTGCCGACGGTGGTACAACATCAGGGTATGCACCCACTCCTAGTTCGGCTAGCTCAGCCCTTGAGAGTGCATCATCAAAACAAGTAGGGCCATAAGTGATCGCCCTATCGTATAGCTCCGGCCTCAGACCCTTCATGAAATTCCTCATCTTTGCTTGCGTGCTCGTGGCAATGTGAGGCACATATCGGAGCAGGGAGCAAAACTGAAGAGTATAATCCGATACCGACATATTACCTTGCTTGAGGTGAGTGAATTCATCTTCCTTAGCCTGTCGTGCTGCAGCCAAGAAATAACGGTTCAGGAAGCGAGTTCGAAACATTTTCCAGTTAACTTCATGACCTTGAGCCTCTTGCTCTACCACAGTGGTCTTCCACCACATTAGCGCCTTCTTGGCCAACTGGAACTCTGCTAACCGTATCCACGCTGTCTTCGCACATGGGGCTGCCACAAAGATCTGCTCTATTCTTTCTAACCATTCCTCAGCTCGTTCCCCAGTTTCGGTTCCTTCAAAGGTTGGGGGTCGGTAAGCAAGAAACTGAGTTAGGCTTAGTTCCCCTGGCAATAACTGTTGTTCGGCCGGTTCATCATCAAAAGCTGGCGGGGGTAGGGGATTCGTACGCCCCGCACTAGCATTGACGCTCACTGCGTCACCTACCTCCACGTTTGCTGCCATACTGCAACACAAGGGTTAACAACAAGATCCAAAAGCAGTTCGTATAATACTTCGTTAGATAAACAAAACATGTTAGCATAACTTCATATACTTCATATGCAACTTATGCACAAAACATGCTCAAAAGTAAGCACCTAGCTAACTTATTGCTAAGGCTACCCTTCACTCCTTCCCGGGTTATCTAACCACTGCTCTGATACCACTAATGTAGGGTCTTCCTACCTTAATATCATTTAGTACACATAAATTGGACAGAACATGCATTTATAACCTTTTAAGGGTTCCGGTTGTAGTTTGAGCTAGGGAGATTACAGGCCAAAAATAAAGTTTTCAAAGCTATTTAATTACATTCCCAATAAAGAATGTTAAAGCTATAGATTTACACTACTCCTAGAGTAGAGACTATCAAAAATCCTGCATCCTACGTTCATCATGCTCCCTTTAGCTCACTTCCTCAACCCGACCCTAGGCCCTTGGTCCAAAAGTGTACCTACAGGGATAACACATCATGAGCATTCATATATTTACTTAACATTATATAAAAGCATACAATAATGCATAACATCTTAGTTAAGTAAAAGTTATTGGTCGCCCTCCGACCTCCTTGGTTATCCCTGACTCTTATTCATGTATTGGGGTGTCTTACCCCATTGTATGTCATCTTACCATATCATAATAATTGCGTGGCATCTTACCACGTGGGCATCTTACCCAATCATATGGCGTCTTACCATATCATAAACATTGCGTGGCATCTTACCATGTGGGCATCTTACCCAGTCATATGGCGTCTTACCATATCATAAACATTGCGTGGCATCTTACCACGAGGGCATCTTACCCAATCCTATACTTTGGGTGGTGTCTTACCACATGGGCGTCTTACCCAATCATACACGTCGTATGACCTTATCATAAACTTCGTCATTATAGACGTCCTCATAACATCGTTATCATAAACATCATCTTAAGCATCATCATCGTAACATCATCATAAGCATCATCATTATAAATATCATCATAGATATCATCATCATAACATCATCTTAAACGTCATCATCGTAAACATCATCTTAAACGTCATCATCGTAAACATCATCTTAAACATCATCATAATATGTAAGGGCATGGTTTACCGTCCGATGCTCGTACGTCTCTTACGTACCTTAATTCCCAAAAGTGGAGAATTTGGAGAGCTTTATCTCCTGGATGTTGTGGGCACCTGGGATGGTTCTACACAACCATACAAATTGATATTAGAAGCTAAACATAGTCCAATATCCAAAAATCCCACAAAAAAATCAAAAATCCACTTTTCTTCAGCTCGCGATCGATCGCCACCCAGGCGCGATCGATCGCGAGATCGCACTGGACGAGGGGCCAAAATCTCCTTCTTGGCGATCGATCGCCACTTTTGGCGCGATCGATCGCCAGGCCCGCCGATCGATCGCCCAAAAGTGGCGATCGATCGCCAAATGCTTCTGGCTGGTACTGGACGCTCGCGATCGATCGCCAAGAACGGGCGATCGATCGCCGAGTGCTGTACATCGAATTTTCGCCATTAATGCTCATTTTTCAAGCTCCTTCACATACCATCCCAAAACCAAACTTCCTCATAACTTCAATAACAACATAACCCACTAAAACCAACATAAACACTTCAAAAATCATACCCCAACCATAAACAACACATACCCCAAATAAACCCACATAAAACATCAAAACTTAACCCATTTCAACACCAAACATCATAAAACTTGTAGGAATGGTTCCATACCTCTTGTAGGCTCCAAATCCTAGCAAAGATCACACAAATAAGGATTTTGTGGGACTTTTCTCCTCCTCTTTTGGTGAGTTTCGAAAATGGGGTAGGGTTTGGGGTTGGGAAGTGATTTGGGGATTTTTAAAAGGTGAGAGTAAAGTGGGGGTTTAAAGTGATGGGTATGGGATTAAAAAGGGGTTGTAATGACTTAATAAAAAGTGTACCCCAAACTTAACATGATGTATAAAATACCCTACTTGGTATTTCAAAAGCATTTTTCAACAATGCTCTAAACTTCATTTAAAATCACATCTTCCTCATATTTGACAATTAACACAATTAATCATGTTAACATCTTAATACCCAACACATAAATCCTATCAACACATGATACATCATATAAACATAATTAATGCCCAAGTTACCATTAATTAATTTCGGGGCATCACACTGTGGGTTTGACAATCCTTACTTTTAGACCATTATACTAAAACTTAACACCATACACTTGCGGTATAGAATCGCTATACTGAGGAATAACTTTTTAAAATAAAAGTTGTTAGTTCCGGATTTTAAAGATGACAAAACAAATCAGAACGGATCGATAGAAATCAGACTGACCAGATCGATCGCTCAAAGCAGATCAAGCTGAAACAGTGTATATCGCAAAATCAGAACGGATCGATGAACATCAACCTGACCAGATCGAAGCTTCAGAACAGCTCAACTATTATCAGATCAGAGCAGACAAGGTTGTATAAGCTTCGCTCTTCAGTCCGAATCATTAATGGCTATTTATTAAAGCATTTAATGTTGCAATTAATGCTGAAAAAGACCAAGGACTGAAGATTACCATAAAAGGTAAGAAGACAAAGAAGAGCTCATCTGACAGTCGCCGAAAGCATGAACCAGAATGGCAAGTGCCCAAAAGAATAAGACTGTAGCTTACTCAGAGTTTGAGCAGAGTCAAAAGTTGCACATAAAGGGAAATAATGTCGTTGGTACATGCAACTATATAAGGATGCAACAGAAGAGCTCAAGGTAGAGTCTGATCAATCGAAAAAAGCAAAAGAAAGCTAAACAGCACAAGCTTACAAGCTCAGACATTCTCGAGCTGAAAATCTTCATAAGCACAAGCATATTATAATATTTGATCATCTTAGGATCATTGTGTGCATAGACTAAGTCTATCTTTTGTATTCTGTAATAAGATAGAGAAGTGAGAATCAATTGTAACTGTCAGACAGATTATGTCTGAAAAGATCGAGAGACTAGGAGTTTCAGTCTGGTAGTGAGGTAAATCCAGCTGAATCGGGTTTGTACAACAGGATTGTATAAATCAAAGTCTTCTAGTGGAATCCTTCCTTAATTGGAAGAAGGGGAGACGTAGAAGGATTACACCACCTTCGAACTTCCAGAAACATATTCTGTCTTTTATCATTCTGCACTTGCTATACTATTCAAGCCATCGAGCCGTTCTTACTAATCTAAGAACAAACCGTTCTGCACTAAAATACTCAGTGGTCTGTTCTACAGAAACGTTGATTAAGAAACAGATTTCTTCACTAACCCGAGAAAAATCACATAGGATTATTTTTAATAGGAGTGTTCATTCACCCCCCCCCCCCTCTAAACACTCCGGATCGATCCTAACAAGTGGTATCAGAGCAGGTCGTCTTAATCATCACAAAGACACTTGAGCTGATGGCATCATTCAACAAAATTCATATGTTCTCAAAAGAAGACTATGATGATTGGAGAATCAGAATGCAAGCTCATCTGGCAGCACAGGATGACGATATGTGGTTCGTCATCACTGATGGACCAATGAAGATTCTGAAAGTCAATACAGCAGCCTCCATTACTGGTGGTGAACCCCAAATGGTCGAGAAGGACAGATCCCTCTGGACAAATGAAGAAAGAAAGAAAGCAAATCTAGACAACGTTGCCAAAGACATCTTGTTCAAGACGTTGGACAAGAATATGTTCAGTAAAATCAAAATGTGCTCTATTGCCAAATAAATTTGGGAGAAGAGAGCACAACTATGTGAAGGGAACGACCAGACCAAGGAAAACAAGCTGACTATTGCTCTTCAAAGATTTGAGAGCATAAAAATGAAGATTGGAGAAACTATAAACGAGTTTGATGAATGAGTTACTGGTATTATCAATGAACTAAATGGTTTGGGCAAGGAATACTCTAATAGAGAGATTGCTCTGAAAGTAATGAGAGCATTGCCAAAAGAATGGGATGTAAAGACCATTGCAATGAGTCTAAAGATCTGAACAAAGTTGAACTTCATGATCTGTTCGCAGATCTTAAGGCATATGAGTTCGAACTGATCACCAGAGGTGAAGCAGAGCCATTCATCTCTCAACCAAACAAAGCACTGGCAGCCATTCCAGACCAGACCACCCCCACAACAGATCGATCTGTCGAACAGATAAGTAATGATGCTATGTCATTATTTATCAAGAAATTTGGTAAATTTATGTCTAAGAATAAAAGGAATTTTAAACCTTCTCATAATTATAAATCAAGAAAAGATGATGATGTTAATGATCAGGCTTGCTACAATTGTGGTAAGACCGGACATTTTATTGCAGATTGCACCAGACCGAAGAAGAAGAACGTAAAGAGAAGCATCGTGATGACAAGAAAAAGAAGCACTACAAAGATCGTAAAAATCACCATGGGAAGTCCCAAAAGGTCCTAGTAGCAGAGGAAGGAAACAACAAGTGGGCTCAGACTGACTCAGATTCAGAAAGCTCCGAATATTCATCCAGCGAAAGCAAAGAAGATATTCAATGTCTAATGGCAGACGAAGAAATGAGTCAAACAGACGAGGTACTCGATCTTGACTCAAATGAATTCACACGAGAAGAGCTTATGTCCGCACTGCAAGACATGGCTAATGATTATAGAATCTTAGCTGAATCATTTGAGAAAACTAAAGCTAAAGCCAATGATCAAATAGATGAGCACATCAAACCAAGCTGCTCTGAGCTAGGTGAGTGCAATAATCTACAGATCGAGCTGAACAAGCTGAAAATCTCTTACGATCAGCTCCATGAAGAAAACAAGAGAATTAGCACACAAAATGCTAAGCTTTCTCATATTTTCAAAACATGGACAAAATCAAGAGCATCACTGGAAGAATTGCAAGAGGTACAAAGAAATGTCGGTGATGTCACAGGCATAGGCTTTGATATCAAAGACTGCACCAAAGATGAATCTGAACTGTTGCTGGTAAAGAACAAAATCAAACAAATGACATTTGTTATATCCAGCACAGTATATGAAACTGAAGCACCTACCATTCAAACGGGAGTCTCCTTCGGGGATCAAGGTTTGAGAAGAGGAATTGGGTACGTTAACCAAGCTAAAGAAAAGGCACCAGCAAACTTTGTGTCTATCAGACCAAATCTAAATGTGCAAGATCTAAGGCAAGGAAGACCATCCAATTACTATAACTCAAAACCAGTTCAACGAAGATATAGATTACCTCATAAGAATCAAAGGTTTCCATATCGCACATATTATCACACACAACATCGAAACAGATCAGCTCACAGCACACCAGACACACACAAGCCATTAAAGATGATACAGGTGTGGGTTCCCAAAGGGCTAATCCGTTCTGGACCCAAGTAGGATTGGGTCATGTTTGATGACAGGTACCGAAGAATCAAATATCAGACTGGTACTTAGATAGTGGGTGTTCTCGTCACATGACTGGAAACGTCGAGCTGCTGTCTGAAGTCACAGAATGTACTGGACTCAAGATCATCTTCGGGGATAACTCAAAGGGTAAGACCGTGGGCAAGGGTAAGATTGCCCATGGTAACATTACTATCAATGATGTGCTGTTAGTTGAAAATTTATGCTATAATCTGATTAGTATAAGTCAACTATGTGATAATGGTTATGCTGTAGAATTTCACAAACACACTTGCACTGTTAAATCGTCAGACGGTATGACCATGCTTGTAGGAATCAGAAATGGAAATACATATAAGATTAACTGGAATTTTGCTCAACCTGATAATCCTACTTGCTTCATCGCGAATAATGATAATAAACACTGGCTATGGCATAAACGCTTGAATCATCTCAACTTTAAGACTATCTCTAGCATGTGTAAACATGATTTAGTTGTCGGTCTGCCCCAGATCGATTTTGCTAAGGATAAGATCTGTGAAGCTTGCCAAATGGGCAAACAGATCAGATCATCCTTAAAAAACAAGAATGCCAAATCCTCCTCACGCTGCTTAGAACTATTACATATGGACTTGTTTGGTCCTATACCAATAACAAGTTTAGGGGAATGCGGTATACTCTTGTTGTTATTGATAATTACTCACGTTTTACATGGACTATATTTTTGAGCAGTAAAGATCAGACCGGTCCGAAGTTGATCAAGCTGCTGAAACACACTCAGAATGAGAAATCATCAAGCATAGATAGGATTCAAAGTGACAAAGGCACTGAATTCTCAAATCAGCATCTTGGATCCTTTCTAGAAGATCAAGGAATTAAGCATTAATTTTCAGCCGCTCGAACTCCTCAACAAAATGGAGTTGCAGAACAAAGGAACAGAACGCTTAAAGAGGCAGCAAGGACAATGCTTGCTGATTCTGGAATTTCGTAAAAGTTCTGGGCAGAAGCTGTAATTACTGCTTGCTACACTCAAAATCGGTCTATGATTAACAAGAAGTTGAATCTTACTCCATATCAAGTATGGACTGGTAACAGACTGTCTATCTCTCACCTTCATGTATTTGGATGCAAATGCTTCGTTCATAATAATGGTAAGAATCATCTTACATCATTCAAAGCTAAGTCAGATAATGGGATATTCTTAGGATATTCATCCTATAGTAAAGCTTTTCGCATCTTCAATAATCGCACTTTAACTGTAGAAGAATCAGTTCATGTAGTATTTGATGAATCTTTATGTATTGGGGGTAACAAGGAATCAATTCAAAATCAGATGGAAAATATCCATCTCGAAGCTAACAGTGATGATGAGATTGTAGCTAACAGGTCAAGAGATAATCCACCGGAACCAGAAGTACCAGATAGACCGGATCAAGGCAATAAAGCTCCTTCAGATCGAGCCGATCCGGAAGTTCTAAACTCTAATGTTAAAGCAGATGCTGATAATGCTGCTACTACTCATCCTTCTAGACCAGATAATCCAGAATCAAGCTATCGATGGACAAAGAGGCATCCACCTGATCTAGTAATTGGAAGTCCTTATGCACCTATAAGAGGACAGATGATGGATGAATTCACTCATGCCGCTTTCTTATGTAATCTGAAACCTAAAAAGATTGATGAAGCTTTGACTGATTACAACTGGATTAAAGCCATGCAAGAGGAGCTTAATCAATTTGAACAAAATCAAGTCTGGAGTCTAACCCCCAGGCCTAGTGATCTGCCTGTTATTGGATCCAGATGGGTTTTCAGAAACAAGCTAGACGCAGATGGAGTTGTGGTTAGAAACAAGGCCAGACTGGTGGCGCAAGGATTCCGACAAGAAGAAGGAATTGACTTCGATGAATCTTTTGCACCAGTCGCCAGACTTGAAGCAATCTGAATATTTCTTGCTTATGCTGCTTTTAAAGACTTCAAAGTATATCAAATGGACGTTAAGAGTGCCTTTCTTAATGGTAAGCTTCAGGAGGAAGTCTACATTGAGCAACCTCCTGGATTTCAGAACCACTCATTTCCAGATCATGTATATCTACTAAATAAAGCAGTATATGGACTGAAACAAGCTCCAAGAGCCTGGTATGACACTCTGTCTCAATTTCTGCTGGACCACGATTTTCAGATCGGCTCAGTGGATAAAACTCTATTTAAATTTATTAAGGGGGAACATACTTTATTAGTTCAAATTTATGTTGACGATATCATTTTTGGGTCAACTAACCCCAAATTATGTGAGAAATTCTCTAAGTTAATGCAGGGACAGTTTGAGATGAGTATGATGGGAGAACTTTCATTCTTTCTGGGTCTCCAAGTCAAACAGCTCAGCAATGGCTTTTTCATAAATCAAACCAAGTATACCAAAGAGCTTCTCAAAAGATTCGGAATGGAAACTTGTTCAACTGCATCAACTCCAATGAGTCCTTCAATCAAGCTAGATAAAGACGAAGGGGGAATAACAGTTGAAGTATCTATGTATCGAGGACTGATCGGATCGCTCTTGTATCTTACAGCGAGCCGGCCTGATATAATGTTCTCAGTCTGTATGTGTGCTAGATTTCAGTCAGATCCAAAGCAATCACACTTTATTGCTGCTAAGCGCATTCTTAAATACTTAAAAGGATCTTAGAACGTTGGTCTTTGGTACTCCAAAGAGTCAAATTTCAGTTTAGTTGGATATTCAGACGCTGACTATGCTGGGTGTAAGATTGATCGCAAAAGCACCAGTGGAACATGTCAATTCTTAGGTGAAATATTGATCTCTTGGTTTAGCAAGAAGCAAACATCTATTGCCACATCTACAGCTGAAGCAGAATATCTTGCCGCTGGAAGCTGTTGCGCTCAAATGCTCTGGATTCAACATCAACTCAAAGACTATGGCATTCAAGCTGTTGAATCTTCAATATTTTGTGACAACACCAGTGCAATTGCTATAACGTATAATCCAGTTTTGCACTCTCGAACAAAGCATATTGATATCAGACATCATTTTATTCGAGATCATGTTGGCAAAAAGGAAATTCGGATCGAGCATATTTCAACAGACCAGCAAGCAGCAGATATCTTCACCAAACCACTTCCTGAGGCTAAGTTTAATTATTTTCGTCAAATTCTTGGTTTAATAGACTTATCTTGATATTTTAGAGATATCTTTCTTTTCGCTTTTAAAGATTATATGCTGGCACAGATCGATAATACAATGATCAGAAAGAAACAGACCGGTCCGAACTTTCAGACCGATCTATGTCAAATCTGATGTTATCCCATGATCTGTCTGGTCAACAAATCTTTAAATAAAGTAATTATTTAAAACAGCCCGGACTGATTGCAATTTTAACCGCCTTATCTCTCTATCATCCTGTCCATTTATTTTGAATTATTTAAATATCTGTCATCGAGATAAAGACACGTGTCTTCTTTCTCCTATTTAGTGGGCTGAACACTTCACTTTCATTTCACTTTTTACAAATTACTACTGTCTGTTTTCTAACTCTCATATATTTTCAATTTCTCTGTATTCTTCATTACACTCAGATGGCTACTATCACTCACAATTCTCTATCTGTTGAGTTCAATGAAATCTACAGGGCTGAAGATCCAAAAATGGTCTCCATGTTCAAATCCTTGGAGTCTTCTGGATTGAGGAACTTTCTGGAATGCGGGACAGTGGTTTACGAGTCGGAGATTCGAGAGTTGTTTGCCAATGCTGTATCTCAGAAGACGTTCATCTCCACCACCGTCAAGGGCAAATCATTTGACATTTCTCAGTCGACGCTGGCAAAGACCTTTGGTCTTCCCAACACCGGACAGACTGACTTTAGCCACATTCCTCAGGCCACTATCACCGATCTTCAGGGGAAGGTATCCATTTTTGGACACCGATTGCAGCCATCATTGTAAGGACCATAGTTCTTTAAATGCGGATTAAAGGCGTAAATAAAATTTTCATGCATAAACGGAGTATAAAAGTTGTGTTGATGCCTTGAGCTATTTGGTTACAGTGCCAGAATTAAAATTTCCAAAAGGGATTAATTACATTCCCAACCAATGAATGTTAATCCTATAGCTTTACACTACTCCTAGAGTAGAAACTATACAAAAGAATGTGCCTTCTACCAAGAGCACTCCTCACTAGCTCACCGCATCAACCCACCTTAGCCCGTCCGCCCAAAAACACCTATAGGAACAACCCCAAAACCATGAGCATATATATATACATCATATTCACAATAATATGATAGCAATTCAAATGCATAAATCGTAAATGCGATACACTTCCTGTATTTAACACATTTAAAAGTTACCTTGGTTGTCCCTGTACCATAATCATAATCAATAGATTATAATACCAATAATGTATGTCATGACATGCACCGATTTCCATATGTACCGTGTTCAATTCCCGAGTCTTATTATATCAGTGGCATAATACCCCTCGCGTTTACATGACAGCGGCATTAATACCCCTCGCTTCGACATATTAACGGCATAATATCCCTCGCATCAATATGACAGCGGCATTATCCTTCGCTTCGACATATTTGCGGCAAATATTCTTCATCGCTAAATATGACAGCGGCAAGTATTCTATCATCGCTTCGACATGAAGGCGGCAAGTATTCTCATCACTGTAATATAATCTCGACTCACAATTATATGCAACCATAATGCATATCCAATCATGTATGCAACCACAATGCATAACTAAGACCATGTATGCAACCATAATGCATAACCAATTCAAAGCGTAATAAATACATTTTACCGTCCGATGCCCGTACATCTCACTACGTACCTTTGTTCCAAAAGTGGAGATGTCGAGGGACTTTATCTCCTTTGTTGCGTGGCTACCTGTGATGGTTCTACACCATTATATGAATCCATATTAGAAGCCAATAAATGAACCATTACCAATCATCATATAGGACATAATCACAAAATCCACATTTTATGCCTTGCGATCGATCGGTTCCCAAGCCCCGATCGATCGCTAAGTTAAACAAAAATGGCATCCAGGTTCTGCCTCTACCGATCGATCGAGATTTTGTCTCGATCGATCGAGACTTCGCATCGATCGATCGGAACTTTTTCTCGATCGATCGGTAAGCTCATTCCATGCCTTGTCCAGGCTCTGCCCTGCTCGATCGATCGGACCCTTATTTCGATCGATCGAGCAGCCCTGTTCATGCGAGAATCCTCCATGTATGAGCTCCAACTAACACTTAAACTCATTATAACAAAGATCCACCACCCAACACATCATTAAACCACAAAACAACCTTAAATACATCCTCGAAACATAAACAACATGTTGGACCAAGATCCACCCCTTTTAACCCCAAAGATAAGCTACAAAACTAACCAAAACTCAACAAAACTTTACAATAATGAAAGCTTACCACTTGAGCTTCGAGTTTTTAGCAAGGAATCATAAAATGACCCTTTTTTCAAAGCTTTCACCTCTCCTCTTGTTTCAGAAACGAAAATGGTAGCTCTTTGGATGAATGGAGGGGGTTTAGGGACATAAAGTTGATATGGGATGGATGGGATGTAAAGGGATGCAAGTGGCTCCTTTGCTATATTACATCATATGGGATTTAATTGTATACCTAAACACAAGCATGATGTATAAAATACCCAAACATGATATTTCAAAAGCATTTTACCAAAATGCATCAAAATCCCTATTAAAATCATGCTTTACCAAATAATTATCAATTATCATAATCAAATCGTAATTACACCCAATTCCCCATCATGCATAACATGCCCTGAAATGCTCTACCGGGTCACGCCTACCATGCGACTAAGCATTTCACCAAGATAATTAATTTCAACATATAACTTAATCATCACCATAAAATCACACAAACATAATTAATACCCAAATTGCATATAATTATTTCGGGGATATCACAATACTCCCCTACTTATAAGATTTCGACCTCGAAATCGCAAACACTTACCCAATCATAACGAAACATAAATCACATACCAGAAAATAACCCCGGGTTGTGCTGCATCATATTCCGCTCCGTCTCCCACGTGGCCTCCTCGACACCCCTGCGATCCCACTGAACCTTGATCATCGGTATTACTTTATTCCGGAGTCTGCGATCAGCCCTATCCAAAATCCTAACTGGCCGTTCCTCATATGATACATCAGAATCCAACTGAACCTCAGAAGGCTGCAATACATGCGACGGATCCAGCTCATATTTCCCCAGCATAGATACATGGAACACGTCGTGAATACCAGACAACGACGGTGGCAGTGCCAAACGGTAAGCTAAGGTACCGATGCGCTGTAAAATCTCATACGGTCCCACATACCTCGGAGACAATTTACCACACATACCAAACCGAACCACACCCCTAAAAGGTGAGATCTTCAAAAAGACTTTGTCTCCCAAATGAAACTCCAACGGTCTCCGCCGTTTATTCGCATAGGCTGCCTGCCTGTCCTGGGCTGCCTTCATCTTCTGACGGATAACTTTTACCTTATCCTCCATCTCCCGAATCAGTTCGGGTCCTCCCACTGCTTTACTGGTCAAGTCATCCCAGTATAATGGCGACCTACAACGCCTACCATACAAGGCCTCAAACGGTGCCATCTGAATACTCGCCTGATAGCTGTTGTTGTATGAGAACTCTACCAAGGCCAAAGACTCTTGCCATGAGGCATCAAACTCCAACACACAAGCTCGTAGCATGTCCTCGAGCGTCTGTATAGTACGCTCAGTTTGACCGTCCGTCTGGGGATGATATGCCGTACTCAATCTCACCTCAGTACCAAAAGCTGACTGAAGACCTCCCCAGAAATGAGATGTGAACCGCGGATCTCTGTCTGACACAATAGACACTGGAATCCCATGCAGTCTCACTATGTCCCGGACATACAGCTGAGCCATCCTCAAGTATGTGTACGTCATACTGTAGGGAATGAAGTGAGCTACCTTCGTCAGCCTGTCAATGATCACCCAAATGGCATCACAACCCGAAGTAGTCCTCGACAAGTGGGTCACAAAGTCCATAGATATGTGTTCCCACTTCCACTCCGGTATCTCTAAGCTCCTCATTTTGCCACCGGGTCTCTGCCTCTCTGCCTTAACCTGCTGACAGATCAAACACCTCTTGACAAAAGCGATCACATCACGCTTCATCCGCTTCCACCAGAACTGATCACATAAGTCTTTATACATCTTCCTCCCTCCTGGGTGGATGCTGAATCGGCTACTATGAGCCCGTTCCAAGATTCCTCTACGCAACTCCGGCGTACATGGAACTACCCATCGGTTACCAAGTCTCAAAGAACCATCCTCAGCCACTCTGAACTTTGATGGCTGTCCCTGAACTGCCAATGATGACCATCTCTGGACCTCATCATCTGTCCTTTGAGCTTTCCTGATATTCTCATAGATATCTGGCTCGGCCAATAAGGTCGATACCCAAACCGGCGATGCGTCCACATCGAAGTCATAGCCCAGATGGCAACAAGAAGTCATCATAGCCGACAAATGCATGACATCCTCAGCAGTGCTCCTCACCTTCCGACTCAAGACGTCTGCTGTCAAATTGGCTTTCCCCGGATGGTGCTCTATCTCACAGTCATAGTCCTTGAGTAGGTCCATCCATCTCCTCTGACGCATATTCAACTTCGCCTGAGTGAACAAGAATTTCAGGCTCTTATGATCCGTATATATGGTAAAGGACGTACCATACAGATAATGCCTCCAAATCTTCAGGGCAAAGATAATAGCTGCCAACTCCAAATCATGGATTGGGTACCTAGCCTCATGCGGCTTCAACTGCCTCGATGCATAAGCTACTACATGCTTATCTTGCATCAGTACACAACCCAAGCCCTGCAGTGATGCGTCAGTATAAAGGACAAACCTCTTGTTCTCTGTAGGAATCACCAATACCGGCACCGTCGTCAATCGGTGCTTCAACTCTTGGAAGCTCTCCTCGCAAGCCTCTGACCAAAAGAAGGGTACTCCCTTTTGGGTCAACTGTGTCAGTGGCTTAGCAATCTTAGAAAATCCCTCGACGAAGCGTCGGTAATAACCAGCCAGACCAAGAAAACTCTGAATCTCGGGTACAGAAGTGGGTGCAGCCCACTCCATCACAGCCTCAATCTTCCTGGGGTCTACTGAAATCCCACTGCTAGATATGACATGCCCCAGAAATACTACACTGCTCAACCAAAACTCACACTTACTGAGCTTGGCATACAACTGGTGATCTCTGAGAATCTGGAGCACTGTCCTCAAATGTCTCACGTGCTCTTCCTCGCTCCGGGAGTAGATGAGTATATCGTCAATAAACACAATGACGAACTGATCCAGATAGGGTTGGAACACCCGGTTCATCAAGCTCATAAAGACAGCCGGGGCGTTCGTCATACCGAACGGCATCACTAAGAACTCGTAGTGCCCATATCGAGTCCGAAATGCTGTCTTCTGTACATCCTCCTCATGACCCGTATCTGGTGGTACCCGGATCTCAAATCAATTTTGCTATACAGCTTCGTGCCTTGCAACTGATCAAATAAATCATCTATCCTTGGGAGAGGATACTTGTTCTTTACCGTGACCTTGTTCAGTTGCCGGTAATCGATGCACAAACGCATCGAACCGTCTTTCTTCTTCACAAAGAGAACCGGTGCGCCCCAAGGTGATACGCTAGGGCGTATATATCCTTTATCAAGGAGCTCCTGCAACTGCTCTTTCAGTTCTCTCAACTCTGCCGGTGCCATACGGTAAAGAGCACGAGAAATAGCGGATGTCCCCGGTAGTAACTCAATCCCAAACTCGACTTCCCTTGCCGGTGGGAATCCGGGAATCTCCTCTGGGAACACATCAGCAAATTCTGCTACCACTGGCACATCCTCAACCTTTAACTCTTTACCCTTTCCCGATGTATCCACGGCATAGATGGGGTAGCTTGAGTGACCTCGTTCCAACAACTGAGACATTTTGATTGCCGAGATCAACGGAATCTTCGCACGAGACCCGCTGCCATAGAAAGTCCACTGAACTCCCAAATGAGATCTGAATCGTACTGTCCTCTGTCGACAATCCACCACTGCCTGGTATCTGTTCAGAATGTCGATGCCCACAATGCAGTCGAAGTCTGACATACCCAAAACAATCAAATCTGCCTTGATCTCATTGCCCTCAAAATAAATGAGGCAGTCCATCAGAAACTGATAAGCAATAACTTTCTTTCCGGTGGGTGTCGAGACCAATAGAGACGTGGGTAACGGAGACGTGCACATATGATGTCTCGCCACAAAGTCCGCAGACACAAAGGAGTGCGAAGCACCCGTGTCTATCAAAATAAAGGTGGAATATGTAAATAGTAGGCACGTACCAGCTATAACCTCCTCTGGAGCTGCATCGTCCTGCTCCCTGGTCAATGCATAGACTTGTCCCTGAGGTGGCCCCATCGCCTGTCCACCCATCTGTCGAGGCACCATCGGCTGCCTCTGCTGTACTGTACCACTAGAAAACCTCCCTCGACCTTCCCTTAGATCCGTCTGCCCTTCCCGGTTGGGGCAACGCCGAGCTATGTGGCCCGACCTGCCACAAATATAGCAAGCAGAACAATCTCGCATCAAATGCGGCCCTCCGCAAAAGTGGCACTTGACATCTCCAACTCTACTAACTTGAGTCGGTCCCCCATAAGTCGATGTACCACTCCTACGATCCCCTTGCTTCCGGCCCTCCGGCCGCCTTCCGCTAAACCGAGAAGAAGAAGAAGTCCCTCGCGACTTAAAAGATCCTCCTCGGGGCCTCAGATTTTCAGATGTTGATCTTTGTGATGGAACGGGTGAGGGTATTGCCTCAGGATAAGCGCTCACCCCTATCTCTGCTAACTCCGCTCTAACCAGTGCATCAGCAACAGTTGTCGGGTTGTTAGAAATGACCCGATCAAATAATTCTGGTCGTAGCCCCTTCAGAAAGTGCCTCATCTTGGCATGTCCATTTGTAGCAATGTGTGGAACATACCTCATCAAAGATGAGTAGTGCATGGCATAGTCCGAAACTGTCATGCTCCCTTGTTTCAAGTTTTTAAATTCATCCTCCTTTGATTGCCTAGCCGCCGCCGAGAAGTACCGGTTTAGAAACCGAGTTCTGAATAAAGTCCAGTCAATTACCATGCCTTGAGCCCTCAATTCCATCACAGTCGTCTTCCACCACATAGAAGACTTCTTTGCCAGTTGGAATTCTGCCAATCTTAACCAGGCCGTCCTAGCACACGGCGCAGACACAAATATCTGTTCCAATCTCTCCAGCCATTCCTCGGCCTCTTCCCCTGTCTCCGTTTCCTCAAACATAGGCGGGTGGAAGGTCAGAAACTGAGTCAGACTAAGCTCCCCTGGTAGTAGCAACTGAGCAACTGGTTACATGCCCACAGCAGGTGGAGGTAAAGGATTTGCCTGACCAATGCTAGCATTCACGCTCCCGATATCACCCACCTCTTCATTGAGGTTCCTCGCATTCATAGCCGCCATGCTGAAATACAAAGGTTAACAACAACTCCAAACAATATATATGTTATGCCGTTAGGTAACATGAATGATAATAAGCATGTTAGTATAACAATTTATACACCAATATGCACCACATGCATAATCGTGCTCACATGTAAACACCTAGCCAACCATGCTAAGGCTACCCTTCACTCATTCTCGGGTTCTCTAACCAATGCTCTGATACCACTAATGTAAGGACCCTAGTTCCTTAAATGCGGATTAAAGGCGTATATAAAATTTTCATGCATAAACGGAGTATAAAAGTTGTGTTGATGCCTTGAGCTATTTGGTTACAGTGCCAAAATTAAAATTTCCAAAAGGGATTAATTACATTCCCAACCAATGAATGTTAATCCTATAGCTTTACACTACTCCTAGAGTAGAAACTATACAAAAGAATGTGCCTTCTACCAAGAGCACTCCTCACTAGCTCACCGCATCAACCCGCCTTAGCCCATCCGCCCAAAAGCACCTACAGGAACAACCCCAAAACCATGAGCATATATATATATACATCATATTCACAATAATATGATAGCAATTCAAATGCATAAATCGTAAATGCGATACACTTCCTGTATTTAACACATTTAAAAGCTCCCTTGGTTGTCCCTGTACCATAATCATAATCAATAGATTATAATACCAATAATGTATGTCATGACATGCACCGATTTCCATATGTACCGTGTTCAATTCCCGAGTCTTATTATATCAGTGACATAATACCCCTCGCGTTTACATGACAGCGGCATTAATACCCCTTGCTTCGACATATTAGCGGCATAATATCCCTCGCATCAATATGACAGCGGCATTATCCTTCGCTTCGACATATTTGCGGCAAATATTCTTCATCGCTAAATATGACAGCGGCAAGTATTCTATCATCGCTTCGACATGAAGGCAGCAAGTATTCTCATCACTGTAATATAATCTCGACTCACAATTATATGCAACCATAATGCATATCCAATCATGTATGCAACCACAATGCATAACTAAGACCATGTATGCAACCATAATGCATAACCAATTCAAAGCGTAATAAATACATTTTACCGTCTGATGCCCGTACGTCTCACTACGTACCTTTGTTCCAAAAGTGGAGATGTCGAGGGACTTTATCTCCTTTGTTGCGTGGCTACCTGAGATGGTTCTACACCATTATATGAATCCATATTAGAAGCCAATAAATGAACCATTACCAAAAATATCATCATATAGGACATAATCACAAAATCCACATTTTATGCCTTGCGATCGATCGGTTCCCAAGCCCCGATCGATCGCTAAGTTAAACAAAAATGGCATTCAGGTTCTGCCTCTACCGATCGATCGAGACTTTGTCTCGATCGATCGAGACTTCGCATCGATCGATCGGAACTTTTTCTCGATCGATCGGTAAGCTCATTCCATGCCTTGTCCAGGCTCTGCCCTGCTCGATCGATCGGACCCTTATTTTGATCGATCGAGCAGCCCTGTTCCTGCGAGAATCCTCCATGTATGAGCTCCAACTAACACTTAAACTCATATATAACAAAGATCCACCACCCAACACATCATTAAACCACAAAACAACCTTAAATACATCCTCCAAACATAAACAACATGTTGGACCAAGATCCACCCCTTTTAACCCCAAAGATAAGCTACAAAACTAACCAAAACTCAACAAAACTTTACAATAATGAAAGCTTACCACTTGAGCTTCGAGTTTTTAGCAAGGAATCATAAAATGACCCTTTTTTCAAAGCTTTCACCTCTCCTCTTGTTTCAGAAACGAAAATGGTAGCTCTTTGGATGAACGGAGGGGGTTTAGGGACATAAAGTTGATATGGGATGGATGGGATGTAAAGGGATGCAAGTGGCTCCTTTGCTATCTTACATCATATGGGATTTAATTGTATACCTAAACAAAAGCATGATGTATAAAATACCCAAACATGATATTTCAAAAGCATTTTACCAAAATGCATCAAAATCCCTATTAAAATCATGCTTTACCAAATAATTATCAATTATCATAATCAAATCGTAATTACACCCAATTCCCCATCATGCATAACATGCCCTGAAATGCTCTACCGGGTCACACCTACCATGCGACTAAGCATTTCACCAAGATAATTAATTTCAACATATAACTTAATTATCACCATAAAATCACACAAAAATAATTAATGCCCAAATTGCATATAATTATTTTGGGGATATCACAATCATTCAAGAAGAAGGAAATGCTCTTTCATTTCCAAGTTTTGTGCGAGATTGTTGGCAAGCCACTATTGGGCAAAGCCGGAAGCTATGACGTTGTCACTACCGAGAAATTCCGGGCCATGGCTGTTATTCACTCCGGCCAGAAGATGAACTGGTCCGCGATCTTGTTTGGAGTTTTGCTTGAAACGGTCATCGCATCCAAACAGGCTGTATGCTTTGCAGTTCCCCTCAGCAAGCTTTTGGAAACCTTGAACATCGAGCTGGGGAAGCCGTCTGCTTTGAGTCCTTTTAAAATTCTCAACCCCAAGGGATTGGCACTACTGAAGTCCAAAGGTGCTCCACCCACTTCTTCCGATCTGGTGGCTGTCAAGATTGAACAAGGAGAAGAACAGGCAGCTGCTCGAAAGACTCGAGTCAAAGCGTAAATTGACTATTCAGACTGACTCCGAGGAAACTCAGTCTGCTCCTTCATCTCCAGCCAAACCCCCTCCTAAGAAGCCAAGAACCCAGATCACCAAGCCAATCAAAACCTTACCTCTTAAAACCTTACCTATATTGCATCCCACAAAAGCCACCCCTGCACCCCAAACTTCAACCCAACCTTCAACAGCTCCAACCACTGTACCCAAAGTAACCATCAGAGTCCCTTCTGCCATTCCTGTGGTAAAAGGCATTGTTATCACTGAATTGGGAGACTACACCCAATCGGGGATCAAGACCTCATCTCCCACCGAAAAAGGCAAGGCAATCCTCACTGAACCCCTCTCCTCAAAACCCAAAATCAGCCGCTCAAACAGCCGTCGACATCGCTATTGAAGATGTTGAAGAAAAGTTCAAGGAGCTCACTGTGGTGTTTGATGAATATGTTGAGTACAGAACGATCAACCACATTGATATGTTCTTTGGAAAGCTGAGAAGACTACAAAAGATGGAACAAGAAGTTCTTAAGGGGACAGAGACTGACGACGTCAGAATTGTTGTGGATCGCAAAGATCTGTTCCAGGCCAACCAAAGATTCAGACTGGCGAATCTGCTCATTGCAGCTAAGAAGGCGAATTTTGATCCTAGCAATCCGACTGCCAAAGATGATGGTGCCGTCATTACTCAGCTGGAAATGGATGTTCATGCTCTTCATTTGGCTGTTCGTTTTCAACGACAGAAGCTTAACATATCAACTCCAGTTCCCAGCCCGAATCACCCATCTGCAAGCAAGACTTTGGCTGAACCATTCCTTGAGCAAATTCCTTCTGAGTCAGCGGAGCAGGCAGTGAAGCAGACAGCGGAGCAGCCAGTGACTAATGCTCCGTCTGCAGCTGAAACTGAAGCAATGGATGTATTGTTGGACTCTCCCACAACTCCATCCCCATTGCACCCTCAGTCTCCCAAATTCAGCACAGTCCAACCGCCGCACATACAACAATCATCTCCCCAGACTTCGTCGATCCGGATCTGGTGGTGTCCACTGTTGTTGCCGCATTACAGGTTGAGGAGCCTACCAGACCTATCACTCCTCCAGACCAATCTGCTGAAGATATGGCGTTTTTAGAAGAATTCTCTTTGGACTTGGTCATCTTGATCCGGTCCGAAACACGCCAATCTGCCATGACTTCTCTTATACCAATTGCCGCAGAAATTGATCATGCCTTGTCGTCATCTAATCAATCTCCAAGCCGTTTATCTGATGAAGCTCCATCTCTGGCTAAGTCCCTTCAATACCTTTCTGATAACTGTCTATCTCTCTCTCAACGAGTCATAGAAGTTCATCAAAGTCAGAGGACTACCTTTTTGGATTTTGAATCATTCAAAGAGAAGATGACAGCCAACATTAGTAGCATTCAGCGCGGACTGAATGATCTGTTCTCTCAGCAAGCTACATATAAAAACAGTCTGAGAAAAGAACAGATCGAGCTGGCCACTGAAGTTCGAGCCTCCGTCGCTAAGTCCCTTCTTGCTCAAGACACTCGTCTTGATGCTATCAGCGCTCAGCTCGCCCAGATTGTCGATTTTCTTCAAGAGATTGCTGCTGACAAAAAGGGGAAAAAGAGTACACCTCAGTCTTCATCAAGAAAGTAGCGGTCTATATATAAGTCAGACTTGTCTGTAATTGTATATAAGATTTTTGCTCAATAAAAATCAGAGTTCTTAGTTAAGTCCTCGTTCATTTATTTTGAACTAAATGGCTTAATCAATCCGAACTCAACTTAACTGTGTTCATTTATTTTGAACAAGAAGAAGTAATTGACCAGCAAGTATACGCTTCAGAGTTCTTAAAAGACCGAATAAAAAGATTTAGAAGCTAAGTTTTGTCATCATCAAAAAGGGGGAATTTGTTAGTTCCGGATTTTAAAGATGACAAAACAAATCAGAACGGATCGATAGAAATCAGACTGACCAGATCGATCGCTCAAAGCAGATCAAGCTGAAACAGTGTATATCGCAAAATCAGAACGGATCGATGAATATCAGCCTGACCAGATCGAAGCTTCAGAACAGCTCAACTATTATCAGATCAGAGTAGACAAGGTTGTATAAGCTTCGCTCTTCAGTCCGAATCATTAACGGCTATTTATTGAAGCATTTAATGTTGCAATTAATGCTGAAAAAGACCAAGGACTGAAGATTACCATAAAAGGTAAGAAGACAAAGAAGAGCTCATCTGACAGTCGCCGAAAGCATGAACCAGAATGGCAAATGCCCAAAAGAATAAGACTGTAGCTTACTCAGAGTTTGAGCAGAGTCAAAAGTTGCACATAAAGGGAAATAATGTCGTTGGTACATGCAACTATATAAGGATGCAACAGAAGAGCTCAAGATAGAGTCTGATCAATCGAAAAACGCAAAAGAAAGCTAAACAGCACAAGCTTACAAGCTCAGATATTCTCGAGCTGAAAATCTTCATAAGCACAAGCATATTGTAATATTTGATCATCTTAGGATCATTGTGTGCATAGACTAAAGTTTATCTTTTGTATTCTGTACTAAGATAGAGAAGTGAGAATCAATTGTAACTGTCAGACAGATTGTGTCTGAACAGATCGAGAGACTAGGAGTTTCAGTCTGGTAGTGAGGTAAATCCAGCTGAATCGGGTTTGTACAACAGGATTGTATAAATCAAAGTCTTCTATTGGAAGAAGGGGAGACGTAGAAGGATTACACCACCTTCAAACTTCCAGAAACATATTCTGTCTTTTATCATTCTGCACTTGCTATACTATTCAAGCCATCGAGTCGTTCTTACTCATCTAAGAACAGACTGTTCCGCACTAAAATACTCAGTGGTCTGTTCTACAGAAACGTTGATTAAGAAACAGATTTCTTTCACTAACCCAAGAGAAATCACAAAGGATTATTTTTAATAGGAGTGTTCATTCACCCCCCCTCTAAACACTCGGGACCGATCCTAACAAAAGTGATCAAGTTTTTGGCACCGTTGCCGTGGACTAGTTTAAGTAATATCATAAGAGATTACTTGACTATAATTTAGCCATAATTTTTTATTTTTTCTTTGATTACGGTTTATACGATTTCACTACTGTTGCTCCTTCGTTGTGTTGAATTTTGCAGGGAGTTGTCTTTGTAGTGCATGCTACGAAGTGACAGGCCTATACTAGAGCCACTTGACTTAGAGACTGGACGGACTTGCAGAAAACTTCGGAAAGAAACTAGAGAGATGGCTGAGAATAATCAAAGAGCGAATGGTGAACCACACAACGAAGAAGTGCCAATTACAAGATCCATGATGGACTATGCACAACCGTCTTTTCAAGGCACCATGTCTAGCATCACTAGACCAAGGATTCAGGCCAATAACTTCGAGATCAAGCCTGCCATAATTCAGATGATTCAACATTCTGTGCAATTTGGAGGATCGCCTACTGATGATCCTAATGCTCATATCTCCAACCTTTTGGAGATATACGACATGTTGAAGCACAATGGCGTCACTGACGACGCCATCAGGTTACGACTCTTTCCCTTTTCTTTAAATAAGAGCTGGTTGAATTCACTGCCTGCAGGGTCGATCACTACTTGGGAGGGGATGGCTCAAGCCTTCCTATCAAAATACTTCCCCCCTTCCAAGACAGCTAAGATGCGCAATGATATCACCACATTCATGCAACATGATCCGGGACACTGTATGAAGCTTGGGAGCACTTCAAAGATCTACTTCGAAGATGCCCACATCATGGCCTTCCGATTTGGTTTCAGGTACAAACATTTTACAATGGTTTATTTTCTACTAATAGATCCATGATTGATGCAGCAGCAGGAGGTACAATTATGAGAAAGTCACCTGAGGAAGCTTACACACTCTTGGAAGAGATGGCATCCAACAGTTACCAGTGGCAGTCTGAAAGGAATGTGCCCAAGAGACCGATTGGGGTGCATCAAGTTGATGAGGTAACATCAATAAAAGCTCAATTGGATGCGTGAATAAGAAAATGGATGGCTTGAACATGACAACGATGCAAGCTCAAGTGGTCATATGTGATTTATGTGGAGGCAACCATCAGAGCACGGAATGCCAGGCAGGTAATCCTTTTGTGCAATCTACTGAAAATGCTAACTTTGTAGGAAACATGCCACAACAGGGTAACTCTTACTCTAACAACTATAACCAACCATGGAGGAATCATCCAAACTTCTCTTGGTCTGACCAAAAGAATGTCTTGAACCCCCAACCACCACCGAGTTACCAACCAAAGCCGAGCATGGAGGAATTACTTGTCATGTTCATATCATCTACAGAGACCAGGATGAATAACCAAGATGCATCTATAAAGAATTTGGAGATTCAAGTCGGACAATTGGCAACCATCTTGGCTGAAAGAGCACAAGGAACTCTACCGAGTGATACCGAGAAGAATCCAAGGGAGCAAGCTAATGTCGTGACCCTGAGGAGTGGAAAGGAACTTGGTGCCGTGAAGGAAACGAAAAAGATTCCAATGAAGCAAGAGTAGAAGGAGCAACCGTGCAACAAGGGTAAGTCCACTAGAGCCACTTTACCGATCTCACCACAAGAAAAAGGTACACATTACTCTCCATTTCCTGCAGCAATTAATAGGGCAAAGGTAGATTCAAACTTTGCCAAATTTTTAGACATACTTAAGAATTTGCAAAACGATATACCAGTTATTGATGCATTACGAGAAATGCCTAACTATGCCAAATTCTTAAAGAAAATGTTATCTAAGAAGCAGAAATTGGGAGAGCGCGAGACTTTCTTTTTGACTGAGGAATGTAGTGCTATGGTGAAAAAGAAATCGGCTACTAAGTTAAAAGACCCAGGGAGTTTTTCAATTCCTTGCACTGTTGGGCCTATTTCTTCTATTAAATCGTTATGTGATTTGGGTGCTAGTGTGAACTTGATGCCTTTATCTGTTTTTAGGAGACTTGGATTGGGAGGCCGAAGCCCACGATGGTAGTGTTGCAAATGGCGGACAAGTCTATCACCTACCCACTAGGAATCATTGAAGATGTGCCAGTCAAGATAGATCAATTCACGTTCCCGGTGGATTTCCTAGTGTTGGATATGGAGGAGGATGTGAGAATGCCATTGATCCTGGGACGCCCATTCTTGGCTACTGGAAGAGCTATCATTGATGTTGAAGAAGGGAAATTGATCCTCCGTGTAGGAGAGGATCGGGTTACATTCAATATGTTCAAATCTTCAACACGCGCACACAACGAGTATGATTATCTAAAAGTTAACGTGATTGACACTTTGCTTGTTGATGTGGTGCAAGGTACTAATGAGGTGGATGTGAAGACCGAGCTAGAAACTAAAGAAGGCAAGAGCCATGATAAAGTCAAAAAAGGCTAAGAAGCTAAAGGACGTTCATGAAGGGAGAGACAGTGCAATTGCATAAAGTGCCACCACCTCGCATTTTCCAAAGCTAGCGAAAAGCTTCATGGGTTGGACCATTCACGGTGACTACTGTCTATGCTCATGGAGCAATTAAGGTAAGCGATCCTATTCTAGGCACTTATGTGGTAAATGGTGAGCGGTTGAGACACTGCAACGTGGATGAAAATTCTTTATTGTTATTGATTAACACTATTTTGATCTATGATGATTGTATGATACTTGGGATTGACAACAGCACATACACACGTTCCAAAGTTGAGACTGTTATTTGACTTTCGTGTTCAACGATTTGAAGGATTCTTTGTTGTGAATTCACTATTTTTAATTCTATTCTTGCTCGAGGATGATCAAGAGTTAAGTTTGGGGGTGATAAGTGTCAAATTTACACTTATATTTGCATATATTTCTTGCGATTTTTATAGTGATTCTTGGAAGATTTTATGCTTTCGGTTGTTTTGTTATATTTCCAGGAATCCAGTAGAAGTGCAAGAAATACTGGAAAAACCCTGTTTTATGGATTGGAAGGTGGAACTGTGACAAGATGAGGCAAGCCATTGGAAAAGAAGTGAAAAAGCTCAACTTGATGAAAAAAGACCAAGGCAATCGATCGCATGCACCAAGAGATCGATCGCCTGAAGCCAGAAAGGTGACGAAAATTTGAAGCAAGAGGCGATCGATCACCTGTAGGAAGTGATCGATTGCATCGGGGCGGAACGCATATGCGATCGATCGCATATCATAAGAGATCGATCGCCTAAGAGAAAAAGTTGAAGGCGATCGATCGCCACAAACGAAGCGATCGATCGCACGCAGAGTCCCAAACGAGAAAAATTCCTTAATTAAGTTTTGGGCTATTTTTGGTACCAGACTTCTTGGGCTCGTGAAGGAGCATATAAAATGGAGTTTTTAGGTCAAAACGAGGGTTCTTTTCAGCTCTTAATAGCAGCCTACCATTGGGAGATCCATCACCTTCAAGAGGATTCAAAGCAACTCAGCTAGAGACGGGAACATCGGATCAACGCACGGCTTCAACATCGAGTGTTTCTACGTATTTTTGAACTTTTGTTTAGTTTTATTTTCAAATTTCAATGTTTATAATATTGTTAGATGTTAATAAACATTGTTTTTCCGTTAATACGATAGGCTAAGTTTGTTATCTAGACTAGAGGATCTTGTGTATGAACCCACAGTTTTAATTCTAGTTTTTGATTGAGTTAATGTTATTTTTGAGTTTGTGTTATGCTTGTAAGTGATTAGCTACCCTTTGAATGATGTTAGTTTACAATTGAGATCGAGGGATGATATTGTAATACGGAACCAATAACATAAACCGTGGATTTCAGACCGAGATCGAGAGATAACATCAAATACACGAGTGATAGCTATAGATATCTAGTAATCGAAAGCTAAGGGTTTTCATAGAACGTAGGCGACGTTGAATTGTTAAATAAGTGAACGAGAGTTACTTACTGCAATTCGGTGTTAGGTTTAATATAGCTCGAGAGAGTATATTAGATATAACCGGAAAACTTGTCACCTTAGATGCATTAATTATAATTAGAACTAGTAGATGAATTGTGGGGGATTACTCAAGTGAACCAAAGTCTCGATATTTATCTCTACTATTTAATATCTTATTTTTTTGTGGTGTGGTTGAATCTTGGGGTTGATGAAATTAGTTAATCTTTCAAACAATTTCGGAGGTTAAATATAGAACGCTAGTTAAATTTGGTAATTACTACTAGTCCCTGTCGGTATGGCAATCCTTAATTTTAGACCATTATACTAAGACTTGACATCGTGCACTTGCGGTATAGAATCGCTACAGTGAGAAATAATTGTTTAAATAAAAGCGATCAATTGTGTTTCAAACAAAGTCGGGAATAGAATCCTGATCAATGTCAATAAGAACTATGTGAATATCAATATATTCATCTTCAAAGATAAAGTCCTTAACCATATCCCCCTTCTATCCCTTGGATCTTTTAGAGTTACTTTAGTTTAAACTTTGTTAAGGATATATGTAGTAGTCTGAAGTGCGTTTCATGAATGAGATGTATAGCCATATCTAGAATAACAGTCTATGAATGTTACAAAGCATTGTTGACCATTCCAAACAACCGTAGGAAATGACCCACAAATATTCGTATTTATAAGTTCTACGACGTCCAAAGTCTTATTAGCTTCAAATCCCTTTTTATTCGTTTGTTTCCCTTTTATAAATTAACACAAGTCGAGAATTCCGTTTGACGCAAGTCTCTTTATTCTCCGTCTAGAGATATGAACCAATCTTTTATGCCACAATGTAGCCAAATTCTAACTTGTTAATTTTCTCTTTGTGCCTCATAAACTTAATCACATAGATTTCATTAAATGAAGCAATTGTATTAATAAATATTATTGTAACCTGATAAAGAACTAGACATAACCAATTTGAATCCTGAAACAAACTAAATTTTCCATTTCCAAATGAACAAGAGAAACTGGATTTGTCCAAAGTAGAAATGAAAATCAATATCATATAAAAGACGGTACAATAAATGTTTCATCCGAATCCAAATAAAATCCAATCCTTAACAACAATCAAAGTTTCTAGTTGCCTCAATTCAATTGTCTTACCATCGCCCATATAGATGAATATTTCAGCATCAATTGACTTTCAGCAATCTGGACAACCCTATATAGACACACTAATGTGAGTTGTTACACCAGAATCTATCCACCTTAAGTGTCCAGGCACCGAATATAAATTAACCTCAGAACAAACCAGATTAAGAAGCACGCCATGCATGATAGCGAAGACAATACTTCTTGTTATGTCATTCAGCTCCACATAAGAAACAACTATATTTTGATTCATTCGGTTTCTTTTGTTGTTTAGTTTGAGGTGTTGCATCTGCAGTTTCTTTATCCTTATTTATTTTATTTCCATACCTTTATGCCTTACTGAAACTAAAATTATCAAGAATGTACCAATTTCACCATTTTCATTTATGACAAATTTCATTTCATATCTTTAAGGAAACCTTTAGCCGTAACTATCTTTTCAGGCATAGTGCTCTGAATGTTACTTTCTTCATGATCATCATATGCATGCAATTTGATTTCTTACATCCATATTTTCATCAGAGGTACTATTATCAGTCAGATGTGTAGGGGAATCAATTCTTAATGCAAAGTCAAAATCCATTAATTCAAGAACTATCAAGAGATTTTCTTTCTAGGACTTGAAGTTAAAGTCATTTAACATAAGAATAGAGTTGATGTTGATAGTATTATTATCAGCAGTATTCGTAATTGAACAAAAAACTTAAACAAACTAAACATGCTCACATAAGTATCCAAATAATAATAATAAACTCAAATAAAGGTAACTCCTTCTCAAGATACAGAGCACTCCATTAATATTTTATCTTTGGAGAGAATATTAGCTTGTAGTGATATCTTGGTGCAATAATCAAATACCGATAATAAGAATATGTCAAATAATAAACCTTCTTTTGGGGCGATTTATTATTCAGGTGTAAAACCGAATAATCATCACGTATTTATTACCACATACACATGTAATTCTGCTAAATAATAACCTTCATTTGAGCAGATTATTACTCACATAAGTTACATGACACAACCTTTTATATTTGAAAATAAATTAATTTCCACAAGAGATGTCACTTTGGTAACAAGTGCTTCAATTACTTCATCTCAAAATATATACCTTAACATTTCCTTTATTTAAATTTAATATTATACCCAAATATCCTTAATTAGGGTGAAGGGTTAGGAATTTTCCCAGAAAATCTGAATTTTCAGTTTTTTTAATTTTATGCAAGAAATAAAATATTTATGCCTTATAATTATCCATCACCAAATATATTATCGAAATCAACATAAACTATAAAAATAATTACCAAATTAATTTTTTTATTTCATGCAAATAAATTTTTGAATAGTTAAAATTATAATTTCTCAAGTCAAAATGTAGGAAATCAAAACTAGTAACCAAACATGCCTTAAATTAACAAAAAATTCACAAATCAAAATTCAGAAAAACAAAACCAAACATGGCCTTATATTGAAAAATCCCCAAATTGAAAACCCTAACCCCAAACCTTAACCCAGACAATAAGCTGTCGCTGTCACCACGTACGACCAAAACACAACGCAGGCGACAATGGTCAATGACGAGGCAATCCAGACATGCCATCGCCTTCCCTTAACGACCGGAAATCTTTACCGTGTTCCTTGCTGTTACCTCATTTTTTGGTTCGATCTTGTAACAATGAATGAATATGCAAGAAATAAATAAACATCAAGATTTTTTACGTGGAAACCCGAAGGGAAAAACCACGGGACCTAATCCAGTATGAATTTCACTATAAACAACCTGATGATTACAATCTGTCTTTTACAAGAAAATGATAGAGAGAAAAAGAGGTCATCCCTCTCGAAAAAGTGGGGACCCAGGGAGAAGAGCCGATCCCCTCAGGCTATCAGAATTCTCTCCTTTTAACCTACTGCTACATTGGCTAATGGGCTATTCTCATTAAGGGAAATGGGCCTACTAGTTAGGGCCTTCAGTGAATTATGGTATTGAGCCCAGTAACAAGAAAATGGTCCAAGGTAGATGGGCCAAGATAAATGGTTAATTAAATGGGCCCTAAGCATAATGGGCCCAGGGAAGGGCCAATGTAGTATGATCATTCGTTCTTATGAGATCGGGTCGAGCCCATAAAGTTCGGGTCCAAACCGCACCGAATATCGGGGTATCACTTGCCTTGTCAGCCCTCACATCGCGCCACTTTCACCCAAAAATTCGGCCAATTGACGACCAGCCACCGTAGATTACCACCACTCACGTGATGGGAGACACCTTAATCGACGTTTTCCATGAAGCCCGCGGCCCAAATGGCCAGAAACTGGGGAAAAATTGACGGAATCTGCAACACATTGCGCGGCTTCAGTTTGATAGTTAATGGTTTCCAGCGTCCAGTGGTACGAACATGGTCGTCCCTTGGTGGTCTTCAATACGGGTCACCATATGCTGCCAGAATTTGGCCGTGGATCGGCCGATTCCACCTTAATCCGACGGTCCAAAACTGTGATGTCCATTATTATTAATCATTTGTTGGACTAAATATGATTTGGATTTTAGATATAATTAATTTTAGAATTTATTTGAAGTAGAATTGACCAAGTGAAGGTCAACTGGCGAGTTAATCGAATCATAAAATAATTTGAGGTTGTAAAATATACTCCGATAATATTTTAGAGATAAGTTAATTAAAATAAAGAATTTAAGTTTTGGGTTTTCGGAGTTTGTATAAATCCCGATTGGTAGTTGTAAATTTAATTTATCAGTGCACCGGTGACACTTCGATATACAAAACCGGGCAAGGATACAAAAAAATAAATATGTTATGTTGGCATTTTCGGACACACATTAAAACGTGTAAAAACACGCACTGAAAACGCGATCCCCTTTCTCTTCGCTGCTGCTTGACCCACGCCGCTAAATCGCGCGCGCCCGCCGCCGTCCGAGCTCCTTCCGGCGCGTCCGAACCGCCATCGCCTTCGTCTCTCCCAGGCGCTTCTTTCCATACCAAGAACGTGAAGTTTCGTCGCGGATTGCGTCCGGATCTTGCAAGGAAGTGCGCGGATAAAAATCGCGAATTCGTCCGATTTTGGAGCGATTTTCTTCCGATTTGTTTGTGGGTAATCCTCGTCGTCCCTTAGTCGTTATTCCCCTTGAATCCCACGAATTTTTGATGAACTTTGGTTCGATTTTTGCTAGCATTTTTGGTAGGGTTGTTAGTGTGTGTTCGTGTGTGTGCAGCAGTGTGTGTGCGTGTGTGTGTTTCTGCGTGTGTGTGTGTGTCCAGCATGTGTTTGTGGGTGAAGATGGTGTGTGTGTATGTATTCCTTCATGTATTGAGGTGTTGTATTTGGGAATGGGATAGCATGATGAATGCTTTGATTGTTGGAAGTTAATTGGGGCTCACTTTATTGAATGGTTAATTGTTGAAAATAAATTGTGGAATATGTCTTGGCTTAGTATTATTATTGGTTAAAAGACGACAAAAATCATGCATGGAAGGTGTTTGTTAATATGCTTAAAATGTGATTCAAGTGAGGTTCTAAACCTTGTTAGTTGCAAATAGGTGGTGAAAAGAATTGACTTCTATGGTTTGTAGCCATTATAATATTTTGGTGGTTGTTGGGCTATGGTGTGGATTATATTACCTTTAGAGGCATGTATGGTATGTGTTAACATGGAATAGAATTTATGGTGATGTATATGCTTGAATGTGTATCATGGCATGTATTGTTGATTTATGTTACTTTATTGAATTACTACTCTTAGTAGTGAGTTCTAAATCAAGAATTTTGGAATCCAATGCATCTTGAATTTAATCAATAAATGACTTTATGTTGGGATTAAGGGAATTAGATTTAAAAGGGTAGAATCTTGTATCTACATGGATCCCTTCTTTCGTGTCTTAGTTTGAATCACCTCGGTGTGGATTTGAATAATTGTGGAACATGTTAATTGGCTTAATTGGATTGTTTTAGTTAGACACTAGTTGGATATTATTATGCATACACCCTTGCACTTCCTTTCCCTCTGTTGAACTTGTGTGTCTAGTGAACTGCTATGTGAGTTCGTATGGGTGTGTGTATCCTGCATCATGTGTGTGATGTAGATGATGGTGGAGAAAATGGGGGGTTGCATTACCAATGATATATCATGATTAATGTGAGGATGTGTGCATCCAAAGTATTGAATATGATTTGATTCATAATATTGAGTTATTGATTTGTGATATAGAAATGAAAGTAAGAACTAATGATGGATATTCATTGCTTGGGTATGAGCTAATATTGAATTGATATTCGATATAGACTCTTCAGGAGACTTCGGACGTTGATGATAGCTTGTTCATGTTGTCTACTATAAGGTACGCGGTGACGTACGAGCAGGTATATCTAGTATCTATACATTCATGTATACATGCAATTTTGAATATGATGTTTCAGGTAAGTGTTTGACTTTAACAAATGAGTTTCATATACGAGTTATGGGGGACACGTAGTGGTACGTGATCCGATTATACTAGTTGAGTATTGATGCCTTGGGCATGAACATTATGAGAAAGTGTCGAGAATGAAATAGTGGGATAACCAGGTTTACATTGATGTTGAATTATTTATGTTGAGCATAAATGATACATTGTTGTTGTATTGAATTCATAGTGTTGTTGGGTATCATATTTTCAATGATAATACTGAACTTGACATTATGAAAGTGCGTGAGTTTGAAACAGGAACAGTGTGTGGAAGCTATACAGATTCGGAATTGTACAGGGAGTATATTTTATGAGTTTTGAATAATCTAAATTGTTGCATTATGATTTTGTATGTTGATTTGTGATTGAATATTGAGTTGGAGTGTGCTCACCCTGTGTGGGGGCTGTTTCTGTTGAAACAGGTACAACAAGTATGATGCTGCTTTGGAGTGCTAGGCTCGAACCTTGTTGGATGATGCTTCCAGAAGCATAGTATGAGATTGAGCCGATATACGAGGTTGAGCGGTTGGTATTTATACTAATTATGCATCCGGATGTGTATCCATTATTCGTTGCTCTTCTGTGAGCACTTGTATCTGTATATGGACTATATAAGGGTGTTGAAACCCACTTTTGTTGTCTTATTAGTGTGGTGTCTTCCCTGGCTGGGAATTTACTTGTGTTTCTGTATTCTGTTTAGTATCGTGTTGTCCCTTGTCGGGAGTTATATTATGTGATGTGCTTTTCTTTCCGGATAGCTCAGTTTGTGGGGAGACTCTGCCCAAATTTTTATAAAAACCCACAATGTAAAAGTGGTGTAATGGGGATGGTAATGGGCGAAATCTTTGAGTCTAATTGTGGGTAGAGATGAACATATAATGTTGAACATTAGTTATGTCATGGGATTAAGGGAAACATGTAATGATTCTTTTTAAAGAACGAAAAGAAAAATGAAAAATTTATACACATACGACGTCATAAATGAACTAATGACGAGTTTAAGTGTTGGGGCCTTACATTAGTGGTATCAGAGCAGTGGTTGCTCTTTGGGGCTGTTAAGGGCCTAGGAAGTTATTGATAGCACATATTTATGCATGATGGCATTAATGTTGTATGACACAACTAGTTGTTATGCGCTTTTATGATATGAAAAGTGGTGTTGCTAATCATTGTAATTGCAGGAATCGTGTAGAATGCGCTGGGATAGCATTAATGGTGATGTCTAACACTTCATGTATTATGTGTTAAGGGATCTGATTTTGTAGGAAAATCAGGAAAGGTGAGACGTACGGGCTTCGGACGGTAAAAGGTGTTATACCTTTTATTTTGTATATCATGGATAGTGGATCCTTACATGTGATGATATATGTGAAATGATAGTGATATATTGTGATAATGGAACCAATTGTTGTGTTTGATTATTGTGGTAGAATTGATGAATGTTCCGGTAGCCTTTATCTCCGAGCGAGGGAGGTACTTGCCGCTGTCATGTCTAAGCGAGGTAACATGCCGCTGTCATTGTCGAAGCGAGGGGTCCTAAAATTCCGCTGTTGTATTGGGACCGGAACAGTCACAATTCTAGTGATTAATGTTGAATATTGTGGTTATAACTGGAACGTGGTATCGATCATTATATTTGTGAACTGTTGTATTAACCTGGATGCAGGTACATGGAGCTAGTGGAAGTTCCGGTAGTTGTTATATTCGAGCGAGGGAGGTACTTGCCGCTGTCATATGAAGCGATGGTAATATGATATTTGCCGCTGTCATGTCTAAGCGAGGTAACATGCCACTGTCATTGTCGAAGCGAGGGATATCATATGATGCCGCTATAGGTCGAAGCGAGGGGTCCTAAAATTCCGCTGCTATAACAAGACCGAAACAACCACATTATCGATATTGATAGCGATAGTCTCATTCCGCTATATTGGTTGGCGATGGTTCATGCCGCCATGTGTATTGATAGCGATGTCTCATTCCGCTATATTGGTTGGCGATTGTTCATGCCGCCATGTGTATTGATAGCGATGTCTCATTCCGCTATATTGGTTGGCGATGGTTCATGCCGCCATGTGTATTGATAGCGATGTCTCATTCCGCTATATTGGTTGGCGATGGTTCATGCCACCATGTGTATTGATAGCGATGTCTCATTCCGCTATATTGGTTGGCGATGGTTCATGCCGCCAGGTATATTGATAGCGATGTCTCATTCTGCTATATTGATTGGAGATGGTTTATGCCGCCGGGTACATGTATAGCGATGCCTCTTTCCGCTATGTCAATGGCGATGGCTCATGCCGCCAGACATGTGTTTATCGATGGTGCATTCCGCCGATCCCATGGCGATGGTTCTTGCCGCCGATTATATATGTTGCGACGTCTCATTCCGCTATTCTGTTGATGGTGAGTATATCAATTTGTGTATTGATATGAAATCATATTTTGTGGAATATTTATGTTGAGAGCAGGGACAATTTAAAAGATCAAGTGTGGATCAACTGTGTACAGTAAGTGTTATTACGTCTTGTTGTTTTAAGAATGTATATTCATTGTGATTATGGATATTATATGTACGCCAGTAGTGGCGATGAGTATTATGTACCGCCGTAGGGCGATGAAAGATTGATGCATTGCTATTGTGTTAGCAATGAATATTTTTAGTACCGCTATTGTGATTAGCAATGAATGCTGTTGTACCGCAATTGTGTTAGCAATGAGTATTGATGATGCTTTCATTGCAGATGGCAATAGAAGTTGTGCTATGTACAGTTATGTTATTGCTCATTGGGTATATGTGATTTAGGCCCAAGAGGATATTGGATCGATCCAGGAGGACAAAATATCGAGGTAAACCGTTTCAGTTGGTTGAACATATTGATATATGTTGATTCGAGTTATTTTGTTGATCCATATTGATTTTGAAATCATGTACATGTAGAAAAGTTGATAATGTAATTGAAGTGGAACCTGGATGTATCATTCATATTTTGTTGCGGTAATAAGGCAAGAAGGGGTGTAACCTTTGTGATAGCACTCTCATATCTACGGTGTGTAGTGATGAGATATTGAAAATAGATGTTAATCACTTTGTGATGATAATTATTGTTGTGAAAGCATACTAGTTTTGTATGTGGTAGGATTAATAATTGATTAATCACCTATTATGTTGAATGGAATACAACCAGATAGACATGAGTTTAATGAGTGTGTCACGGGATGGCATGAGTATGTCACGGGATGACGCGTGATTACTACGAATGTCGGGTGTGGACATGTATTCCTTGTGAATATTCATGATTAATGAATTATTATGTTTTGAGGATGAGTTAAAGATTGATATAAATTGCGTCATTGAGGCATGCAATTAATTCTGATGTTAAATTTCAATCACCCTATGAGACAGTGTGCTGTAACATGTTGTGTATAGAACCGCGTGAAACTTCTGAGGCAGGGAATTAATGTTTGATGACAGAAACATTATGAATATCGAAATGCGTAAATGACAAGGTACGTGTTATGTTATTAGTATTTGAGAAATACTAACGAGATTATTTTGTACTTGTCCTATGACAGAAAATAGTTGGGTGAAGTAATGTAGAAATGTTTATGCTTAAGAGTATGTGAGTACTGTGATTAACATGGTATTATGGTGCCATTGTGTATTGTAGATGATTCCATCTACAAAGGTATGTCACGAACTATTCGATATTGATGTTGATGCCTTGTGTTAGATGAGTATAATCGTGACATGAAAATATCGGTGTTAAGTTATTTATCATGATTGATACTGAAGGTCTGTGGCTGTTGGTGTGTATAATGTGTATATACGTATGTGAGAATGACTAATGGGCTTTCTAGTCATTACCTTGCACCAGATAATAGCCAGGAGATGATATATGAAAGATTGGTGCGTAAAGGCTCAAGAGTACTGTTACTTCATACGGATGACGGTGATGATGTGCGGATAAGTTGCATACATTTGCAACGACACAGGTATGAAGTTAATTAAGATAAATGTTGATGTATTGTCATATATTCTTGAATATACATGAAAGCATGGATTGCATGATTTAACGAGATTATATGATGGGTACTGTGATGAAAGTATATGACGGGAAATAGATTGTGCAATGGAATTGTGTCGATGGAAGTATACATGTAGTGAGATATGACAAAGAAGCTTGGCGGTTAAACACTCCTTGCGATCGTTGGTGCAATGGGGCACATGTGTGAGCCACGATGCTTCCGATGACTGTCATCCTACAGATGGTAAAGTCACTATACCGAGCTATATGGGGTACGTAAATTTTACAGTTGGCTTTTATGGTAAGCATGCGTTGAAATTTCGAGGACGAAATTTTATATGTTGGGGAGAATTGTGATGTCCAGATTATTATTAATCATTTGTTGGACTAAATATGATTTGGATTTTAGTGATAATTAATTTTAGAATTTATTTGAAGTAGAATTGACCAAGTGAAGGTCAACTGGCGAGTTAATCGAATCATAAAATAATTTGAGGTTGTAAAATATACTCCGATAATATTTTAGAGATAAGTTAATTAAAATAAAGAATTTAAGTTTTGGGTTTTTGGAGTGTGTATAAATCCCGATTGGTAGTCGTAAATTTAATTTATCAGTGCACCGGTGACACTTCGATGTACAAAACCGGGCAAGGATACAAAAAAATAAATATGTTATGTTGGCATTTTCGGACACACATTAAAACGTGTAAAAACATGCACTAAAAACGAGATCCCCTTTCTCTTCGCTGCTGCTCGACCCACGCCGCTAAATCGCGTGCGCCCGCCGCCGTCCGAGCTCCTTCCGACGCGTCCGAACCGCCATCGCCTTCGTCTCTCCCAGGCGCTTCTTTCCATACCAAGAACGTGATGTTTCGTCGCGGATTGCGTCCGGATCTTGCAAGGAAGTGCGCGGATAAAAATCGCGAATTCGTCCGATTTTGGAGCGATTTTCTTCCGATTTTTCTGTGGGTAATCCTCGTCGTCCCTTAGTCGTTATTCCCCTGAAATCCCACGAATTTTTGATGAACTTTGGTTTGATTTTTGTTAGCATTTTTGGTAGGGTTGTTAGTGTGTGTTCGTGTGTGTGCAGCAGTGTGTGTGCGTGTGTGTGTTTCTGCGTGTGTGTGTGTGTGTCCAGCATGTGTTTGTGGGTGAAGATGGTGTGTGTGTATGTATTCCTTCATGTATTGAGGTGTTGTATTTGGGAATGGGATAGCATGATGAATGCTTTGATTGTTGGAAGTTAATTGGGGCTCACTTTATTGAATGGTTAATTGTTGAAAATAAATTGTGGAATATGTCTTGGCTTAGTATTATTATTGGTTAAAAGACGACAAAAATCATGCATGGAAGGTGTTTGTTAATATGCTTAAAATGTGATTCAAGTGAGGATCTAAACCTTGTTAGTTGCAAATAGGTGGTGAAAAGAATTGACTTCTATGGTTTGTAGCCATTATAATATTTTGGTGGGTGTTGGGCTATGGTGTGGATTATATTACCTTTAGAGGCATGTATGGTATGTGTTAACATGGAATAGAATTTATGGTGATGTATATGCTTGAATGTGTATCATGGCATGTATTGTTGATTTATGTTACTTTATTGAATTACTACTCTTAGTAGTGAGTTATAAATCAAGAATTTTGGAATCCAATGCATCTTTAAATTGTTAAAGTTGAATTTAATCAATAAATGACTTTATGTTGGGATTAAGAGAATTAGATTTAAAAGGGTAGAATCTTGTATCTACATGGATCCCTTCTTTCGTGTCTTAGTTTGAATCACCTCGGTGTGGATTTGAATAATTGTGGAACATGTTAATTGGCATAATTGGATTGTTTTAGTTAGACACTAGTTGGATATTATTATGCATACACCCTTGCACTTCCTTTCCCTCTGTTGAACTTGTATGTCTAGTGAACTGCTATGTGAGTTGGACGTGATCTTGCACGTATGGCTGTGTGTATCCTGCATCATGTGTGTGATGTAGATGATGGTGGGAGAAAATGGGGTGTTGCATTACCAATGATATATCATGATTAATGTGAGGATGTGTGCATCCAAAGTATTGATTATGATTTGATTCATAATATTGAGTTATTGATTTGTGATATAGAAATGAAAGTAAGAACTAATGATGGATATTCATTGCTTGGGTATGAGCTAATATTGAATTGATATTCGATATAGACTCTTCAGGAGACTTCGGACGTTGATGATAGCTTGTTCATGTTGTCTACTATAAGGTACGTGGTGACGTACGAGCAGGTATATCTAGTATCTATACATTCATGTATACATGCAATTTTGAATATGATGTTTCAGGTAAGTGTTTGACTTTAACAAATGAGTTTCATATACGAGTTATGGGGGACACGTAGTGGTACGTGATCCGATTATACTAGTTGAGTATTGATGCCTTGGGCATGAACATTATGAGAAAGTGTCGAGAATGAAATAGTGGGATAACCAGGTTTACATTGATGTTGAATTATTTATGTTGAGCATAAATGATGCATTGTTGTTGTATTGAATTCATAGTGTTGTTGGGTATCATATTTTCAATGATAATACTGAACTTGACATTATGAAAGTGCGTGAGTTTGAAACAGGAACAGTGTGTGGAAGCTATACAGATTCGAAATTGTACACGGAGTATATTTTATGAGTTTTGAATAATCTAAATTGTTGCATTATGATTTTGTATGTTGATTTGTGATTGAATATTGAGTTGGAGTGTGCTCACCCTGTGTGGGGGCTGTTTCTGTTGAAACAGGTACAACAGGTATGATGCTGCTTTGGAGTGCTAGGCTCGAACCTTGTTGGATGATGCTTCCAGAAGCATAGTATGAGATTTAGCCGATATACGAGGTTGAGCGGTTGGTATTTGTACTAATTATGCATCCGGATGTGTATCCGTTATTCGTTGCTCTTCTGTGAGCACTTGTATCTGTATATGGACTGTATAAGGGTGTTGAAACCCACTTTTGTTGTCTTATTAGTGTGGTGTCTTCCCTGGCTGGGAATTTACTTGTGTTTCTGTATTCTGTTCCGTATCGTGTTGTCCCTTGTCGGGAGTTATATTATGTGATGTGCTTTTCTTTCCGGATAGCTCAGTTTGTGGGGAGACTCTGCCCAAATTTTTATAAAAACCCACAATGTAAAAGTGGTGTAATGGGGATGGTAATGGGCGAAATCTTTGAGTCTAATTGTGGGTAGAGATGAACATATAATGTTGAACATTAGTTATGTCATGGGATTAAGGGAAACATGTAATGATTCTTTTTAAAGAACGAAAAGAAAAATGAAAAATTTATACACATACGACGTCATAAATGAACTAATGACGAGTTTAAGTGTTGGGGCCTTACAAAAACCCTAATTCCGAATTTCCCCAAATTTTTTTAATTTTCTGAACATTTTGAAAATTATATCAAAGTTCTAACAATTAAATCCAAATTTCCAAAATAATCTAAATTATGAAATCTGAAGCATAAATCTTTCACCGAATTCATGAAAAATTTATTAACAAAAATAAATTCTCAATGATTCAATATGAGCGGCTCTGATACCACTTGTTAGAAAAGTAACCTTATGATGATAAATCATCTTTAAAACCCAGAAACTCATGTTAAATCATTAAGAATCAATATATTGTAAGCGGAAGTATACCTTAATACATAATAACTTTCTATCTCTCTCATGCTCTCTAACTGCCGATGGGATGCAGTATAGAATGAATTTGTTACCATTTATATATATTAGAATTCTATTTAAGCCCATCATATAAATAGAAAGCTCACGTATCTCTACACGTTAAAGATACAAACCCTATGATAGGTGTATCTGATAGGGTCCATATCAAATACATTAAAGCCCAAATAACCTAAAATCATATTATATCATTTTTAGTGGGCTAAACCTTACAGACATTCCACAATGCATTGTTATTTACATATAAGCTCAACGTTGGATTAATGATTCAACATCAGTTGCTTGCAGTATCATTGGTTATTATATGCATGTCATTATTTCATTAGCCACACACTGGCAATACAGTGGCTTCCCCAGAAAATTTGAGATATTCCCCAACAAGGAGGAAATGAAATGTTCATAGTTTAATGTATAAATAACCACGTGTAATATAGGTAAAGTGCATACCATTTTCAAAAGACATTTTCCACTTTCTTTCACACACACAACGCACACTCAAAATTCCTCTTTTTTTTATTCTACTTTGATCGTTGGAAGGGTTTAATTAAGAAATTTCTCAACACACTCTCACCATTTAATTACTATTTGCACACAATGTTGGAGTAGTAAAAGCATCAAGATTGTTAGCATAAATGTGCAGCAAGCCAAACTTTGGTCTGATGGGCTTTATGAACCCTAGCTCAATTAGTTAACTCATTACACAAATTTGTCATTCTCTCTAGGGTTAAAAAACTCCATTCAATACACTTTACATCATAGAAAATCCGTCATTACACTAGCACTGGTGCTGGGCTTGAAGATCTGGTCAGGTTGATTGGACTCGAGGGATCACATCATACATATTGATTTCGATGTATACGGTAATCTCTTTCGTGCATTTATTTATGATATATATGAATCAGACGCGATCGTCCGTCCCTGGGTCAGATATGTTTATGTTTTATTTCCGCTGCATTTGGATCTGATGCCGGGGGACAGAAACCTAACAAAGACCACCTGCAGATATCCAACCCAGTGGCACGTAAAACTTGACCAACTTTCATTGACATCAATAGCATCATAGGTGGAAGATGTGTTGTTATGTCTGATACAATACATATATAGTTAAGGTATATCTTATTGATCTATTATCTCGGCTAATGCCCTTAAGCAAACTTTTAAAATTAAACATTTGTCTATTCATCCACCCTTAGCCCGTACCTCTACCATTTTGATTCTAACCTATATATTTTGAATGATGATTATGCTTTTTAATATTCTAATAAATGCAGTCTATGTTAGTGATTTCTTTATGATCTAACCACTTTGTTAGATCAAATGCGGAATAAAATGGATTAGTAGTATACCTCCAGCCATTGCTCTTCTTGCTTTGGTTTATTAGGTCTTCTAAACCTTCACAATCTCCATTAGATGGTGTATATGGTACTAAAATGAGATTGTTGATTTATGGATCTAACCATAGATATATATAGGCTCAACCATCATAGAGCAATTACCATCGGTTATGAAAATGGGGTGATGAAGTTTGATAAATTGAATGTAGAATTAAATGGACCATTAAATAAAGTGGTTAATGAACTATTAAATGAAGTAGTTTCTAACATTCTCCCACTTGGTCCATATAATTCACCATTCACCACAGTAAGAAACAAAAATACATGAATCATGGCGATATGTTCTCTAAATACGAGTATTATCTTCCATGTATCACAATGCATCATGTTTCTCAAATCCCAACCCGTATTACTTAATGAATAAACCATATGTTTATTCAAGCTCCAAACATCAATGATATTTCTCAAAATAAATGTGTACACAAGTCAAAATATGAGAATATCACAAACAGAATTTCTCAAACATTCGTTCTTACAACGAAATTTACATAGAGGAACCAAGTCCCATTCTTTCTACATGATCCTTAAATTTTAGTGGTGGCATGCCTTTTGTCAAAGGATCAGCAATCATTAATTCGGTACTAACGTGTTCAATAACCACTGTTTTATCTTTAACACGTTCTCTTATGGCAAGATACTTGATGTCGATGTGCTTGCTTCGACTACCACTTTTATTATTCTTAGTCATAAAAACTGCAGCCGAATTATCACAATACATTTTCAAAGGCCTAGAGATCGAATCAACTACTCTAAGTCCAGAAATGAAACTCTTCATCCATACACCATGTGATGTAGCCTCAAAACAAGATACGAACTCAGCTTCCATAGTGGAAGTAGCAGTCAATGTCTGCTTTGCGCTTCTCCAAGATACAGCTCCACCAGCAAACATAAAAATGTATCATGATGTTGATTTTCGTGAATCAACGCAGCCAGCAAAGTCCGAATCAGAGTAGCCATTCACTTCCATATTATCGGCCCGTCTATACATAAGCATGTAATCTTTGGTCCCCTTAAGGTACCTCATTACTTTCTTTGCAGCTCTCCAGTGGTCCATACCTAGATTACTCTGATATCTTCCTAACATCCCAACAATAAATGCAATGTCAGGTCTTGTGCAGACCTGAGCATACATTAGACTTCCAACGACAGAAGCATAAGGAATGTTCTTCATTTGTTCCCTCTCAAAATCATTTTTCGGGCACTGGTTCAAGTTGAAACTGTCACCCTTCACAATGGGAGCTATACTTGGTGAACAATCTTTCATCCGAAATCTCTCTAAAACTTTGTTGATATAGGTCTCTTGAGATAGGCCCAGAATTCCTTGAATTCTGTCTCTATGTATCTTAATGCCTATGACATAAGAAGCATCACCCATATCTTTCATATCAAAGTTGTTAGAGATAAATTGTTTCACCTCATGTAGCAAACCCTTATCATTGGTTGCAAGTAAAATGTCATCCACATACAGAATAAGGAAACAAATCTTACTCCCACTGACCTTTTGGTTTATACATTGATCCATAATGTTCTCTACAAATCCAATGAAGAGATAACATCATGAAAATTCAAATATCACTGACGGGAAGCTTCTTTCAATCCATATAGATTTCTTGAGCTTGCACACCAGTTGCTCACTACTACTAGAGGAAAATCCTTCTGGTTGTTTCATGTAAACCTCTTCCTCTAGATCTCCATTTAGAAAAGCTGCTTTCACATCCATTTGTTGCAACTTCAAATCGAAATGTGCAACTAATGCCATGATGATACGAAGTGAATCTTTAGAGAAGGTCTCCTTGTAGTCGATTCTTCCTTTTGAGTAAATCCTTTAGCGACAAGTCTTGCTTTATATCTTTCAATGTTGCCTTTTGAGTCTTTCTTTGTTTTATAGACCCATTTACATCCTATGACTTTTACACCATCAGGCAACTCAACAAGATCCCAGACTCCATTAGATGCCATAGAATTCAACTCATCTTTCATGGCTTCATACCATAAACTTGATTCTTTACAACTCATGGCTTGTGAAAACGTTTCATGATCATTTTCGGCTCCAACATTATAGTCCGCTTCTTGTAAATACACAACATAATCACTAGGTATTGCTGATTTCCTTACTCTAGCAGATCTCGTTAATGTTGTATCAACATTTTCCTCAGGATCATGTTGTTCAACTGGATGTTCAATAATTTCTGGCAATTCTTGAACATCATGATCTATTGGAATATTATCAGCATCTTGTGGAACTTCAATGATTGGTTGTCCAACACCCGTTTGAACTTGAGGAGTCTTGCAAATGATAATCAAACTATCACTTGGAGTGGAAGTATGAGCGTCAATATGATTTCTTTCAGAAACAATGTCCTGAAATCGATCGCTCCCACTGATCAAGTCATTCTCAAGAAACTTCGCATTTCTTGATTCCACAATCCTAGTGCTATGAGATGGACAATAGAATCTATAACCCTTTGACCTTTCGGCATATCCAATGAAATATCCACTAATGGTCCTTGGGTCTAGTTTCTTCTCTTGTAGGTTATAAACTCTTACTTCAGACGAGCATCCCCAAACACGTAAATGTCGCAAACTTGGTTTCCAACCTTTGAATAATTCAAATGGTGTCTTTGGGACAGCCTTAGTTGGAACTCAGTTTAATATATACACTGCCGTTTTAAGAGCATCAGTCCACAAGGATTCAAGAAGGTTGGAGTTACTTCGCATACTCCTCACCATGTCCATTAAAGTTCGGTTTCTTCTTTCTGCTACACCATTTTGGTCCGGAGAACCAGGCATAGTGTATTGAGCAACTATCCCATGCTCTTGAAGAAACTTCGCAAATGGACCAGGTGCTTGTCCATCCTCAGTGTATCTACCATAATTTCTCCACCTCTATCTGTTCTCACGATTTTAATTGGTTTTTCGCATTGTTTCTCTACTTCGGCCTTAAAAACTTTAAAGGCGTTTAGTGCTTCGTTCTTGTTATGAAGCAAGTAGATATACATATATCGTGAATAATCATCAATGAAAGAGATGAAATATCTCGGACCATGCGAGTCCGTTACTGGACTACAAATATCTGAATGTATGATCTCTAATATGTCTGTACTCCTCTTAGCACCTTTCTTGGACTTGTTGGTCTGCTTTCCTTTAATGCAGTCCACACAAGTACTGAAATCAGTAAAATCCAAAGTACTAAGTACTCCATCATTCACTAATCTCTTAATCCTATCTATGGAGATATGACCCAATCTCCGGTGCCACAAAATAGAGGAATCCTCATTCATAACACATCGTTTTATACCAGTGTAAACATGCATAGTATCATAAGTAGCATTATTTTGTAAATCAATAGAGAAAAGCCCATCAGACAATGTACCATTCCCAACAAGATCAGATTTATAATATAAACTGAAAGATGTTTCTGAAAACTTAAAGGAATAACCAAACGGTACAAGTCTTGAAACTGAAATTAAATTCCTAGAAAAACTAGGAATATAAAATGTCTTTTCTAAATTCAAAATAAAATCACTGTTTAGAACTAGACTGCATGTTCCAACAGCTTCCACATGTCAGCGCATCTTATTTCCTGAATAAATGCATTGCTCACTTTCCACTGGTTTCCTTAGGTTTCGCATACCCTGCAAGGTATTCGAAATATGGATTGTAGAACCAGAATCAATCCACCATGTGTTATAAATAACATCAACCATATTAGATTCATAACAGACAAATGAGATTGGTTTACCTTTTGTCTCAAGCCATTTCTTGAATTTGGTGCAATCTTTCTTCATGTGTCCCTTCTTTTTACAGAAGAAACACTTAGTTTCCTTTTTGATTCCACCTTGGGGTGGTATTTTACCTTTCCCTTTCCATTTGGCTTGGTTTATGTCCTTTCTTTCCGTTGCCATAAACGCACTTTCACTGTTTTCCATTGTCAATTTCCCTCCTCTTGAACACACATGGTCATCAGTTCATTAATTGACCATTTATCCTTATGTGTGCTGTAGGATATCTTAAAGGGTCCATACTGACTTGGGAGAGTGTTTAAAATATAGTGCACAAGGAAAGACTCAGACATCTCAACCTCAAGAGTCTTTAGTTGAGCCGCAATGTCCCTTATTTGCATGATATGCTCACGCACACCTTTAACAGTAGTGATCCTCATGGATGAAAATTTCATAATTAGGGTGATGGCTAGTGCTTTATCTGAAGTCTCAAACTGCTCATCAATAGCTTTCAGCAATGGCTTGACATTTTTATGTTCTTTGACAGAACCTCAAATACCAGCAGAGATTTAGTCTTTATGAACATTACGCAGAGACGATTAGATCGCTCCCATTTTTCATAAAGATCAACCTCATCAGGAATGTTGATTTCATTAATCGGAGGTGGTTCGTCTTTCCTTATGGCATAATCAATGTCAATCCACCCTAAATGAAGAAGAATTCTCTCCTTCCAAACTTTATAGTAATCACCCTTTAGTTCAGGAATATCACACTTAACATCAGAGAAATTCACAGATTGTATAACTGCATAAAAATCATCTTACATGCTTAGAATCCAAAATTTGAGGCTAATTAACATAATTCATATTTTACCAATGTAAAATCATGCTTAAAAATATATGAATCTAGTGACGTAAAACTTGCCTGTGGGCTAAGGTCTTACTCAATTAGATTCACAATAACTATATGATAAAACTATCAAATTATGTTCATTTTCCTAATTCTTGTGGGTAAATAGAAAATATAATTAAAGTCTTTATAGGAAATTGTTTGTCATCAACCTCTAGCCGATGAAACCCGAGAATTTCAGGATTTTTCGAACATGAAATTTTTGTTTAAATTTCCAGAAATATCATAAATCCCAATTCCTAACCTTTTTCAACCTTATTTTTCAACAAAAAAAACAAAGATTTGAAATTCCATAAATAAAATTTCAAGTCACGGCAGGGAGAAAAACGTAGCAAGACAGAGGTAATACTCGCTCTGATACCAACTGTTAGTGATTTCTTTATGATCTAACCACTTTGTTAGATCAAATGCGGAATAAAATGGATTAGTAGTACACCTCCACCCATTGCTCTTCTTGCTTTGGTTTATTAGGTCTTCTAAACCTTCACAATCTCCATTAGATGGTGTATATGGTACTAAAATGAGATTGTTGGTTTAGGGACCTAACCATAGATATATATAGGCTCAACCATCATAGAGCAATTACCATCGGTTATGAAAATGGGGTGATGAAGTTTGATAAATTGAATGTAGAATTAAATGGACCAGTAAATGAAGTGGTTAATGAATTATTAAATGAAGTAGTTTCTAACAGTCTATTGTATTATGCCAATGTATAGAGGATGAAGAAAAGGAGGGAAAAATCTATGTGTTTATTATCTGAATTACACTACTTTGAGTTTGAACTTGAGTATTTATACAAAGAAAGAAACGTAAAATAAATTAAAAGCAAAAGTTAAAGGCGTGAATGCTTCATATGCCACCAACACTCCCTCTCAAGCTTGGTGTAAATTAACAAAACCAAGCTTGGACAAAAAGAATTTATTTTGGTTTTTTCCCAACCTCTTTGTGAAAATATCAGCCAGTTGTTGTGTAGTAGGAACATTTGTTGTTTGAATAAGCCCATCTTTGATTTTATCTCGAACTAGGTGGCAGTCAATCGCAATGTGCTTGGTATGCTCATGGTAAATGGGATTTGCGGCAATGTGTAGAGCAGCCTTGTTATCACAATGCCATACTGTAAGTTCATGTAATTCAGTACTCATATCTTTCAACAAGCCACTAATCCATATTACTTCACATGTAGTAGTTGCCATAACCAATACTTGCTTCTGCCGATGATCTTGATACCACACTTTGCTTCGTTGTTTTCAATCCAATGAATCCCCCAATTTACCGCAATAACTAGTAAGAGATCTTTGTGTCATGGGGCAAGCAGCCCAATCAGAATCACAAAAAATAGACAAAGTAAACAAATTCTGGGAAGGAAGTAAAATTCTTAAGCCATGTGATCCCTTTATATAGCGAACCACACGAAAAGTTGCTTCAAGATGGGAAGATTTGGGAGAATGCATAAATTGACTAAGATGTTGTACCACATAAAAAACAGCAGGCTTGTAATGGTTAGATAAATCAATATGCCCTCTAATCTCTTATACACATCAGAATCAGGCAATAAAGGATCAAGAGCACACTGCTTGTCAGCATTAACCATCACAACATCAAGATCAGGAGTAGTAAGCTTGAGATTCAACTCCATGGGCGTGTCAAAAGGCTTCGCACCAGCAACTCTGTTTCTTCAACCAAATCCAAGGCGTATTTACGTTGATTCAAGTAGATTCCATGATTTGATCTAGCCACCTCAACTCCCAAAAAATATTTTAACAATCCAAGATCCGTAAGCTTGAGTTTAGAATGTAAAAACTCCTTCAACCAAAAGAATTATTTTATTTTTGATAAATTAAATATATTTTTTTAATAATTGATGATATTTTTTATAATTATATAATTATGATATGATATATTAAAATTCTACATAAAAACAAATTTTCAGAAGATAAAATAAATAATTATAATCAAAAAATTATTTTAATTGTTCAAAAAAATTATTTTTTTTATAAATTGATAAAACATCTGATAGACATAATTTAATGAAAATCAAATATATATCTTGTTTAATAAGTAAACTAGCCATCAAAATATATTTTGTATATCAATATGCTATTGATTTTTTTTTTTTTGTGAAAAAAACGGTTTTATGTAGAATTTAATATATTATATCATTATTTAAATAAAATAATTTTACAAAAAATTGCCAAAATTATAAATAAAAGTATCCATACTAATTACTATAATAATTAAAAATTTAAAAGAATTAAGTCACCTAATCTTTTTAAATGACCTGGACCATTCCTTAATGTTTGCGTAAATTCTCGATTCAGTCCCTGAAATAATAAGTGACCTGATTCAGTCACTCTTCGTTAGTTTTAACGGTGCATTTAACATTTTTGACTGATTTGGGACAAATTATAAAACTAAAGGGACAATATCGGGCCAGTACAAACAATAGGGACTAATCGAGAATGTGTGCAAACAAGAGGAACCATATCGTGTCTTATCCTATAATGTTGTGAATGGGTTCAAGTTTCTTGCTCGTGATTGAGAAATATCAAAGAATCGATATTAACCAACACCGTAAACTTCTCAATGGCTTAACAATGAATTTTAATATTTTCGATCACAGATAAACCAGTAAATCACCAGAACAATTCAAGAAAGTAAAATGAAATGAAAATGAAGAACACAAGACACAATTTGTGCGGTCAACCTTAAACTTAACATACATCCACGGGAAGGGGGTAATTTTATTCCAAACATAATCCGAGTTACAAGAACAAGTTTACAATTTGTTCTTCCAATTCTCTTTCTTTTCTCTCATTTTCAAGAGGACTTCTTACGAATCAACGCATCAGCAGTGTTTCCCTCTCGTTCACTTCAAGATGAAGTTTTCTCTTTGTTTTGGTGCCTTCGAATTCATGAATGGCTCTCAGAAATCAAATGTGTTCTTCAACTTTTCATCCTGACTTTATTTTTAATTTTCCAGAAAGTTTCCGGTTGAATCTTGACAGCAACCTCCATCTCTTTCCTTTTTGAATATAGTCGTTAGTTTCCAATTTTCAGTTATTGCTTCAACTGTCAACTTTGCTCGAACTCTTGAACTTGTTCCACTCTTGTGCTTGTGCTAATTTCTGGTCATCTTAACAAATCTCCACATTGACATACAATTAATACTTCTCTCAACTATCTCCTCTTCCAATCAACCCTAAGGGCTTCAAATCCCTCGTACATTAGTCAAACAAGGTTTGAACTTGGAATGTTTGAACTTGGCTGTGGGCAATGCTTTTGTAAGCATGTCTGCTGAATTGTTCTCTCGAGAATTTTCACCAATCCTTTTTCAATGACATCTCTGAAATGAAGCTTTACATCTATGTGTTTTGACCTTCCGTGAAATACTTGATGTTTAGTCAAAGGGATTGTGTTTTGGTTATCACAGTGGATGTTGATTGCTTCCTGAGGCAATACTAATTCTAAATTCATTCCATGTAGCCACATTGCCTCCTTGAAGTTGGTGGATAGTCAAGAAAAGGAGCTCATACACGTGCTAAAGGAGCACAAGACGGCAATTGGATGGGCTATCACCGATATCATGGGAATAGTCCCTCCACATGCATGCATAGGATCTTAGTTGAATAAGTAGGAAGCCCTATACGTCAACCTCAAAGGAAGCTAAACTTGCCGATGATGGATGTAGTGAAGGAGGAAATCCTAAAACTCCTTACAGTATGAGTGATTACCTTATTTCAGACAGTCAATGGATTAGCCTAGTTCAAATGGTTCATAAGAAGAAATGCATCAAGGTATTAAGAACAAGAATGATGAGTTGGTTCCAACCCAGATTCAAAATGGGTGGAGGGTTTGTAGACTATAAAAACTAAATGTTGTGACCCTGAAGGACCACTTTCCTTTACCTTTATATTGATCAAATACTTGAGAAGTCAGCATGTAACTATTGTTACTATTTTCTTGATGGTTATTGGGGCTATTTTCATATCGATATTGCCCCAGAAGATCAAGAGAAGACAACATTCACGTATCCCTTTGGAACCTTTGCCTACAGACGCATGCCCTTTGGACTTTGCAACGCATCAACCACATTTCAGCGGTGTGTTGTTAGTATATCGTCTGAATATACTGAGCATATCTTAGAAATTTTTATGGATGATTTTACTGTCTACAATAACTCATTCAATGCTTGCTTGTCTAGCCTTAAACTTGTCCTCAAAAGATGCATAGAAACTAATCTTGTGTTAAATTCTGGAAATGGAACAAGGTATAGTTTTGTGTCATGTCGTCTCTTCTAGTGGTATTGAGGTAGAAAAAGCTAAAGATTATATTGTTCTGTCTTTACGTTATCCTATTTGTGTGGAGGATGTGCACTCTTTTCTTGGCCATGCAAGTTTCTATAGGTACATTAAAGATTTTGCCAGAATCGCTTCACCCTTGTGTAAGCTGTTACATAAAGTAGCTTTTGAAATTGATGAAGAGTGTAAGATAGTGTTTGACAAGGTGAAAGAATCTTTGACTTCTACATCCGTCATCCAACCCCCTGACTGAAGTAAACCCTTTGAGATCATATGTGACGCCAGCTACCACGCAGTTGGCCCTGTTTTGGGCCAAATAGTGGGGAATGCATCTCATGCCATCTACTATGCCTCAAAGACCTTAAATGATGCTCAGCAAAACTACTCTACCACTGAAAAGGAGCTTTTGGTTGTCGCCTTTAGTCTTGAAATTATCGATCTTATTTGCTTGTTACTAAGGTTGTTGTTTATTCTGATATGCAGCTCTCAGCTACTTGATGGAGAAGGATGAGGCAAAACCAAGACTCATAAGATGTATATTGCTCTTGAGTGAGTTTTACTTGCAGATAGGAAAAAATAAGAATGGAGAACAGAGTAGCAGATCACTTCAGCTGCATAGTCCGTGTAGATGATGAATTGTGCCTGAAAGAAGAATTATCTGATGAGCAGCTATTTTCCACAAGAAGTGGTATGCACAAATAAGAACAGAGAAAAGAGTGGCAATTCACGTAAGCCGCCTAGTCCATGTGGATGATGACTGTGCCTAAAAGAAGAATTCTTTGATGAGCAGCTATTTTCCATAAGCACCACCTTGCACTTTTGTTAAAAGATGTTTGATCTGCCAGCAGGTAAAGGCAGAGAGGCAGAGGCCTGGTGGTGAGCTGAAGAGCTTAGAGGTACCTGAATGGAAGTGGGAGCATATATCTATGGACTTTGTGACCCACTTCCCGAGGACGGCCTCAGGATTTGATGCGATCTGGGTGATCGTAGATAGGCTGACGAAGACGGCTCATTTCATCCCTTACAGTATGTCATATACATACTTGAATATGGCCCAGATGTATATACGGGATGTGGTGAGATTGCATGGTATTCCAGTCTCGATAGTGTCTGACAGGGACCCGAGGTTTACTTCACATTTCTGGGAGGGTCTCCAGATAGCTTTGGGCACAGAGGTGAGACTGAGCACGGCCTATCACCCTCAGACAGACGGCCAGACGGAGCGTACCATTCAGATGCTCGAAGACATGTTGAGGGCATGTATTTTGGAGTTTGATACTCCGTGGCAGGATTCAGTGCCGCTGGTGGAGTTCTCCTATAATAACAGTTATCAGGCGAGCATTCAAATGGCTCCTTTTGAAGCTCTGTATGGACGACGATGTAGATCACCGCTGTATTGGGAGTATTTGACTAGCAAAGCGGTCGGAGGACCGGATATGATCAAGGACATGGAAGGTAAGATAAAGTTGATACGCCAAAAGATGAAAGCGGCCCAGGATAGGCAATCGGCCTATGCCAATAAGCGGCGACGACCGCTGGAATTCCAGTTAGGAGACAGGGTCTTCTTAGAGATCTCGCCCTTCAGGGGTGTGGTTCGTTTTGGGATGCGGGGAAAGTTATCTCCGAGGTATGTTGGGCCATATGAGGTTTTACAGCGTATCGGTACATTGGCATATCGTATGGCTCTACCGCCATCCTTGTCTGGCATACACGATGTTTTCCATGTCTCTATGTTACGGAAGTATGAGCTAGACCCGTCTCATGTCTTACAGCCTACAGAAATTCAGTTAGACTCAGATGTGTCCTACGTAGAACGACCAATCAGAATTCTGGATCGAGAGGATCGCAGACTACGAAGCAAAGTTATACCGATGGTCAAAGTTCAGTGGGATCGTCGGGGTGTCGAGGAGGCTACGTGGGAGACGGAACGGCATATGGTGCAGCACTATCCGGAACTATTCTCTGGTATGTTTTTATGTTTAGTTCTGTTATGATGATGCATGTGGATTTCGGGGACGAAATCTTATAAGTAGGGGAGTAATGTAATACCCCCGAAATGTTATATGATTATGTACTACTATGATGATTTACGATGTGTTTAAGAGGGTTTGTGGTACTTTAATTGGGGATTATATTTATGATGTGATGTTATGTTTTAGGGGGCATGTTAGGTGTTTCAAAGGATGTATTAATTAAATGAAGTTAGAAAATATCGAGTGAGGATATTTTAATACATCGTACTATATACCCGGACACAATTAAACACCACATGACCACCCAACCCACACCACCCCACCCCTATCACTCGCCCCCCCCCCCCCACTTGGCAGGCCATACCCCATCACATCCTTCAACCATGCTTCACTCATTACCTCCAAAACACTCCTTCCTCTCCCCTTCCTCTCCCCAAAAATCGCCCAAAAGAGCTGCTGATAGGAGGAGAGTTGGCTTGTGGATTGTGTTGAAAAATCCTTGCCAAAAAGGGAGCAAAAAGGGTGAGGTAATCCATGACTCTGTTTTCTGGAAGCTTGGTTAAGTTGGGGTTTGGTTGAGTGGTTTTCAGCATGCTAGTATAAGGGGGTTGGTCGAAACCTTGGTTTGGGTGCTTGCATGTTAGTGTTATGTAACTACTAGCATGTTAGATCGAACACTTTATACGTTTTATGTGATAGATTCCTGGCTTTGAAACTAGGTGTTCGAAAATCTGGGTAATGTTATGATGCTCTGTTTTTCTGTAAGTTTGGATGAGCTCAAAGTTTATGAGGATGTTATGATGCATGCTAGCTTAGGTTTTATGAAACCTTGAATTTAAGTGCTTACATAGAAATTTTATGAAGCCCCTAGCATATTTGTTTGAACATGTTGCATGGTTTATGTGTTAGAATTCTTGTTATGAAATGTAGTGCTCGAAAATCTGGGTAGATTATGATGCCCTGTTTTTTTGAAAGAGTGGATGAGCACTGATAAAGTTGGGCAATTTTAATGCATGTCGGTTTAAGTTATGAGTGAACCTTTAATTCTAATAGATGCATGTAAGTATGATGAAGCTATTGATATGCTTGTTTAGGCATTGTATGTATGTTATGAAGTAGTTTGAGGTGTGAATTGAGGTATTCGAGATTTCTGGAAAATCTCGCATGAATGGGAACGACCGATCGATCGGTGATGAACACCGATCGATCGGCAAATGCCGTAGCTAAAAGAAGAAAATGATGAACAGTTAGCGATCGATCGGTAAGAGAGACCGATCGATCGGTAGTTACTGTTCATGTGTTATAAAATTTTATGTTCATTTTTTTTTTTTTGAAAATTGATTTCGATTCTCGTATCGGTGCCTAATATTGTATTATGTGGTTGTGTAGAGCCATCCCAGGTACCAGTACAATCAAGGAGATAAGTCTGTTGACTCCTCCTCCTTTTGAAAAGGTACGTAAGAGACGTACGGGCATCGGACGGTAAAACACATCATTACACTACGACTATGCTTTTACTGCATGAGTATTCATGATAAAATGATGCTGTTTATAAGATGTTTACGATGTTTATAAGATGTTTACGATGTTGATAAGATGTTTATATATATATCCATACGATGTTAATTGTGGTAAGATGCCACGGGGTAAGATGCCCCACATGGTAAGAGGCCATGCGATGTTATTTGTGGTACGGGGTAAGATGCCCCACATGGTAAGAGGCCATGCGATGTTATTTGTGGTAAGATGCCATGGGGTAAGATGCCCCACATGGTAAGAGGCCATGCGATGTTCATAATGTGGTAAGATGCCACAGGGTAAGATGCCCATATGCATGATTATGAATCAGGGACAACGATAAGAAGTTAATGAATAACCAGCATATTTACTTAACCAATATTTCATGCATTTACTATGATGTTTTTATGATGTTAAGTAAGATTGTATATGCTTATGATGTGTTGTCCCTGTAGGTACGCTTTTGGGCTAAAGGACTAAGGGTCGGGTTGAGGCAGTGAGCTACGAGGAACACAGGATTGTATAGGATTCAAGTCACGATTAGTATCTACTCTAGGAGTAGTATAAATCTAAATATTAACATTCTTTTGGGAATGTAATGAACATTTTTGAAGTCTTTTATTTTGGCCTGTAACCCTGTTAGCTCATTTAACAACCATAACCTTAAGATGTTATTAATGCATGATTAGTCCTTCTTATGTCTATTAATCACTGTTAAGGTGGGAAGACCCCACATTAGTGGTATCAGAGCAGTGGTTAGATAACTCGGAAATGAGTGAAGGGTAGCCTTAGTAATAAGTTGGCTAGGTGCTTACTTTTGAACATGTTTTATAAGTATGTTGCGTATGAAGTTTCTATGTTATGCTAACATGTTTAATTATCTAACAATGTGCTTTATGAACTGCTTTTGGTGTTGTTATTAACCCTTGTGTTGCAGCATGGCAGCAAATATAGAAGTGGGTGACGCCATTAGTGTAAATGCAAGTGTTGGGCGTATGAATCCACTGCCACCACCAGCCTTGGGCGAAGAACCCTCTGAACAACAGTTGCTACCTGGGGAGTTGAGCTTGGCTCAATTTATGATGTACCGAACCCCGATGTTCGAAGGAACTGAATCAGGGGAAAAAGCTGAGGAATGGTTGGAGAGGATTGACAGATATTTGTGGCAGCGCCTTGTGCAAAGACGGCCTGGATCAGATTAGCAGAATTTCAGCTGGCCAAGAAGGCACTGATGTGGTGGAAGACCACAGTGATTGAGCAAGAGGCTCTGGGGCAGGAAGTAAATTGGAAGATGTTCCGAACGCGGTTTCTGACCCGCTACTTCTCAGCCGCTGCAAGACAGGCCAAGGAGGATGAGTTTACCAACTTAAGGCAAGGTACCATGCCTGTATCTGACTATGCTCTACATTACTGTTCCTTATTGCGTTATGTGCCCCATATTGCTGCAAGCACTCAAGCGAAGATGAGGAACTTCATGAAGGGCTTGAGGCCGGAACTGTATGACAGGGTAATTACCTATGACCCTGCCTGTTTTGACGATGCGCTTTCACGGGCTGAACTAGCTGAACTAGGAGTTGGTGCATATCCTGATGCCGTGCTACCTCCAGCACCCCCTCAGAGATCCACTTCTGACAATTTGAAGCCCATGGGTGATCAGTTTAAGCCTAGGGGGAACACTTCAGCGTCGAGATTCAGTGGCAAGAGGCCCGAGAATCGATGGAAAGGGAACCGTAGGAATGATGCTCCATCAGGGAAAGGACAGCCTCAGGGAGATAGATCTGGAAGGGTTCAGTGCACTCTTTGTGGACAACCACATTTGGCAAAGGATTGCGTAGGATGCTATGTCTGTGGCGATAGAGGCCACTTTGCTCGGCAGTGTCCCAACAGGGGAAGACAGCAGAACTCTACGGGGAGGCCTGCGGACAGAGCGGCACAGCACCGACCACCTTTTGCACCGAGGCAGTATGGAGGTCAGCCCGCGGGGCCACCTCAGGGACAGGTGTATGCTTTGACGAGGGAGCAGGCTACAGCGGCTCCGGAGGAGGTTATAGTGGGTACGTGTCTTTTATTTACGCACCCTGCTCTTATATTGATAGACACAGGTGCGTCACACTCTTTTGTGTCGACGAATTTTGTTGAAAGGCACCACATATGCACTTCTCCGTCGCCCATGCCTCTTATGGTCTCGACCCCCGCTGGAAGAAGTTTGACTGCAGATCAGATTGTCTATGATGGCCTTATTTATTTTGAGGATAATGAACTAAGGTCAGATTTGATTGTTCTGGGGATGTCAGACTTTGACTGTATTGTAGGCATTGATGTTCTGAACAGGTATCAGGCAGTCGTGAACTGCAGGCAGAGGACTGTCCGATTCAGGTCTGACATGAGAGTCCAGTGGACATTCTTTGGGGATGGTTCTCGTCCAAAGATCCCGTTGATATCTGTTGTCAAGATGGCACAGTTATTGGAACGAGGCCATACAAGATACCTCATTTATGTTGTTGATGTTACTAGGAAGAAAGAAGACTTGAAAGTTGAGGATGTGCCCGTAGTGGCAGAGTTTGCTGATGTCTTTCCGGAGGAAATTCCCGGATTCCCACCGACGAGAGAGGTCGAGTTTGGGATTGAGTTGCTACCCGGGACGTCTGCAATTCTCGTGCCCCATATAGGATGGCACCAGCAGAGTTAAGGGAGTTAAAGATTCAGTTGCAAGAGCTCCTTGACAAGGGCTACATACGCCCTAGCGTATCGCCCTGGGGTGCGCCTGTCTTATTTGTTAAGAAGAAAGATGGATCGATGCGTCTATGCATTGACTACAGACAACTGAACAAAGCTACAGTAAAGAACAAGTATCCACTTCCGAGGTTCGATGACTTGTTCGATCAGTTGCAGGGTACGAGGCTCTACAGTAAGATCGATCTGAGGTCGGGGTACCATCAGATTCGAGTAAGGGAAGATGATGTTCAGAAGACGGCTTTCAGGACTAGATATGGGCACTATGAATTTCTGGTCATGCCTTTTGGGGTGACGAATGCCCCAGCTGTCTTCATGAGTTTGATGAACAGGGTGTTCCAGCCATATTTGGATCAGTTCGTCATAGTCTTCATTGACGACATACTTATTTACTCTCGGACTGAAGAAGAGCATGTAAGGCACTTGAGGACAGTGCTTCAGATCCTTAGGGATCATCAGTTATATGCAAAGTTTAGCAAGTGCGAGTTCTGGTTGGACAGCGTGGTATTCTTAGGCCATGTCATATCTAGCCATGGGATATCTGTGGATCCCAGTAAGATTGAAGCTATGATAGAGTGGGCTGCACCCACTTCTGTACCGGAGATACGGAGTTTCCTCGGTTTGGCAGGTTATTACCGACGTTTCGTCGAAGGTTTCTCTAAGATTGCCAAACCCCTGACACAGCTGACTCAGAAAGGAGTCCCCTTCTTTTGGTCTGAGGCTTGTGATGAAAGTTTTCAAGAACTGAAGCGTCGCTTGACTACAGCGCCTGTATTGGTGATTCCGTCTGAGAATAAGAGATTTGCCTTGTATACGGATGCGTCACTTCAGGGTTTGGGCTGCGTGTTGATGCAAGATAAGCATGTGGTGGCTTATGCATCGAGGCAGCTGAAGCCACACGAGGCTAGGTATCCAGTGCATGATTTGGAGCTGGTGGCCATCATATTTGCCTTGAAGATTTCGAGGCATTACTTGTATGGCACGTCTTTCACTATATATACGGACCATAAGAGCCTGAAGTTCTTATTCACTCAGGCAGAGTTGAATATGAGGCAAAGAAGGTGGATGGATTTGCTCAAAGACTATGATTGTGAAATTGAGTACCATCCAGGTAAAGCAAACTTGATAGCAGACGCCTTAAGTCGGAAGGTGAAGAATACTGCAGAGGATGTCATGTGTTTGTCGGCCTTGATGACTTCTTACTGCCATCTGGGCTATGACTTCGATGTAGACACGTCGCCTGTGCGAGTGTCGACCTTATTGGCGGTGCCAGATATATTTGAAGCAATCAGGAAGGCCCAGAAGTCGGATAGTGAGGTTCAGAGATGGACATCATTGGTACTTCAGGGTCAGCCATCCAAGTTCAGAGTGGCTGAGGATGATTCTTTGAGACTGGGCAACCGATGGGTAGTCCCAGATACACCAGAGCTGCGTAGAGGAATATTGGAGCGAGCTCACAGTAGTCGGTTCAGTATCCACCCAGGGGGAAAGAAGATGTACAAAGACCTATGCGATCAATTCTGGTGGAGACGCATGAAGCGTGAGGTGATTACTTTTGTTAAAAGATGTTTGATCCGCCAGCAGGTAAAGGCAGAGAGGCAGAGGCCTGGTGGTGAGCTGAAGAGCTTAGAGGTACCTGAATGGAAGTGTGAGCATATATCTATGGACTTTGTGACCCACTTGCCGAGGACGGCCTCAGGATTTGATGCGATCTGGGTGATCGTAGATAGGCTGACGAAGACGGCTCATTTCATCCCTTACAGTATGTCATATACATACTTGAAGATGGCCCAGATGTATATACGGGATGTGGTGAGATTGCATGGTATTCCAGTCTCGATAGTGTCTGACAGGGACCCGAGGTTTACTTCACATTTCTGGGAGGGTCTCCAGACAGCTTTAGGCACAGAGGTGAGACTGAGCACGGCCTATCACCCTCAGACAGACGGCCAGACGGAGCGTACCATTCAGACGCTCGAAGACATGTTGAGGGCATGTATTTTGGAGTTTGATACTCCGTGGCAGGATTCAGTGCCGCTGGTGGAGTTCTCCTATAATAACAGTTATCAGGCGAGCATTCAAATGGCTCCTTTTGAAGCTCTGTATGGATGACGATGTAGATCAGCGCTATATGGGAGGATTTGACTAGCAAAGCGGTCGGAGGACCGGATATGATCAAGGACATGGAAGGTAAGATAAATGTAATACCCCCGAAATGTAATATGATTATGTTCTATGATGATGAATTATGATGTGTCTAAGGGTTATGGTGTATTTAAATTGGGGGCCACGAATTATGTTATGATGATATGATGTGGGGAGCATGTTGGGTATTTTAAGGGATGTATTAATTATATGAAGTTAGAAAATATCGAGTGAGGATATTTTAATACATCGTACTATATACCGGGATACAATTAAACACCACATGGCACCCCAACCCACACCACCTACCCTCAACCCATGCTGCAAGTGGCTGGGTGCCCATGCCTTTTCCCCCACTCTTTCACCTCACCTCCATCACTCCTATCTTGCCCCATTTTCGTCCAAAACACATCCAGCTCCAGCTTAGCAGGTAGGAAGGAAGAAACTTCAAAATTCTTTGCAAGAAACCTTCCAAAAATCGGAGCAAAGGAGGGTGAGAAACCACATTCTGTTTGGTTTAAGTTTTGTTTGGGTTAATGTTTTTACTTGGTATAAAAATGGCATGCTAGGTTAGATTTTGTCAAACCTTTAATTCAAGCTCGTTCATGATGTCTTTATGAAGTTCCTAGCATGTTTATATGAGCATGATGTATGCGCTATGTGGTAGATTTGTTGGCTTGAAACTAGGTGTTCGAAAATCTGGGCAAGGAAGTGCTCTGTTTTTATGATACGTAGGGCTTTTATTATGAAGATTTGAAGCATGCTAGCTTAGGTTATAAATAAACCTTTGGCATGATTACATACACGAAAGTTTGGTGAACATGCCAACATATTTGTTTAAGCATAAACTACGGGATATGTAGTAGTTTCATTGCTATAAAGATGTGTGTTCAAGAATTCTGGGCTGTGTATTGTGCCCTGTTTTTCTGAACAAGTTAATTGGGCACTGATAAAGATGGGGTATTTTAATGCATGCCGGTTTAAGTTATGATTGAACCTTTGACTTTAATACATGAATGGAAGTATGAGGAAGTTATTGATATTCTCTTTTTAGGCATCTTATGTATGTTATGAAGTAGAAAAGATGGTGTGAAATGAGGTGCTCAAAAATCTGGGAAATCCCGATTTTTTCAGAGCTCTCGATCGATCGAGATTTGGTCCCGATCGATCGAGCGAGTCAGAAGGTCTAATCATGTTTTCAAAATTTTGGTGCCGATCGATCGAAGGATTTCTCGATCGATCGGTGAAGCTCCTCGATCGATCGGTAAAATGTTCGATCGATCGAGCGAGGCAGGAAACCAAGACACTGTTAGTGCACAGTGCCTCGATCGATCGAGACCTAGGGCCGATCGATCGAGACAGGCAGAAAGTTGAAAAATTTAATGATGTTTTATTTTGTTAAGTTTATGATGTAAGATGGTTTTGAGGCATCTAATATGGTATTATGTGGTCTTGTAGAACCATCCCAGGTACCGGCACCATCAAGGAGATAAAGTCTGTTGACTCCTCCTCTTTTTGAAAAGGTACGTAAGAAGCGTACGGGCATCGGACGGTAACACACATCTCTATTCTACAACTATGCTTTTATTGCATGAGTATTCACGATGAAACGACGGTGTTTATACGATGTTTACACGATGATGTTTATATGATGTTTATACGATGAAGTTCATATGATGTTTATTGCTTATACGATGCTTATATGATGACATTTATGTGATGTATTGTGGTAAGACGCCACGGGGTAAGATGCCCCACATGGTAAGAGGCCATGCGATGTATTGTGGTAAGATGCCACGGGGTAAGATGCCCTACATGGTAAGAGGCCATGCGATGTATTGTGGTAAGATGCCACGGGGTAAGATGCCCCATATGGTAAGAGACCATACGATGATGTTGTGGTAAGATGCCACGGGGGTAAGATGCCCCATATGCATGATTCTAAGTCAGGGACAACAATAAGAAGTGAATGTATAACCAGCATATTACTTAACTAATGTTTCATGCATTTACTATGATGTTTATAATGTTAAGTAAGATTATATATGCTCATGATGTGTTGTCCCTGTAGGTACACTTTTGGACGAAAGGACTAAGGGTCGGGTTGAGGCAGTGAGCTACTAGGGACACGGGAATGCATAGGATTCAAGTTATGATTAGTATCTACTCTAGGAGTAGTGTAAATCTAAATGACATTCTTTTGGAATGTAATGAATTATTTTTGAAGTTTTGTATTTTGACCTGTAATCCTGTTAGCTCGTGTAACAACCAAAACCTTAAGATGTTACCTTAATGCATGATTTGTCCTTCTTATGTCTTTTAAATCACTGTTAAGGTGGGAAGACCCCACATTAATGGTATCAGAGCAGTGGTTAGATAACTCGGGGATGAGAGAAGGGTAGCCTTAGCAATAAGATAGCTAGGTGCTTACTATTGAACATGTTTTATGCGTATTTTGCACATGAAGTTTCTATGTTATGCTAACATGTTTAATTATCTAACGATGTGCATTATGAACTGCTTTTGGTGTTGTTATTAACCCTTGTGTTGCAGCATGGCAGCAAATATAGAAGTGGGTGACGCCATTAGTGTAAATGCAAGTGCTGGACGTACGAACCCATTGCCACCACCAGCTTTGGGAGAGGAACCCTCTGAACAGCAGTTGCTACCTGGGGAATTGAGCTTGGCTCAGTTTATGATGTATCGACCTCCGATGTTCGAGGGAACTGAATCAGGAGAGAAAGCCGAGGAATGGTTAGAGAGGATCGAACAGATATTTGTGGCAGCGCCTTGTGCAAAGACGGCCTGGATCCGATTAGCAGAATTTCAACTGTCCAAGAAAGCATTGATGTGGTGGAAAACCACAGTGATTGAGCAAGAGGCTCTGGGACAGGAAGTAAATTGGAAGATGTTCCGAACGCGGTTTTTGAACCGCTATTTCTCAGCCGCTGCAAGACAGGCCAAGGAGGATGAGTTTACCAGTTTAAGACAAGGTACCATGCCTGTATCTGACTATGCTCTACATTACTGTTCCTTACTACGATATGTGCCACACATAGCTGCAAGCACTCAAGCGAAGATGCGGAATTTCATGAAGGGCTTGAGGCCTGAACTGTATGACAGGGTGATCACTTATGGCCCTGCCTGTTTTGATGATGCACTCTCACGAGCTGAGCTAGCTGAACTGGGAGTCGGTGCATATCCTGATGCTGTGCCATCTCCGGCACCCCCTCAGAGATCCACTTCTGACAATTTGAAGCCCAGAGGTGATCAGTTTAAGCCAAGGGGGAACACTTCGGCATCGAGATTCAGTGGCAAGAGGCCCGAGAATCGATGGAAAGGGAAAGGTAGGAATGATGCTCCATCTGGGAGGGGACAGTCTCAGGGAGACAGATCTGGAAGAGTTCAGTGCACTCTTTGTGGGCAGCCACATTTGGCAAAGGACTGCGTAGGATGTTATGTCTGTGGCGACAGAGGCCACTTTGCTCGGCGGTGTCCCAACAGGGGAAGACAGCAGAGCTCTACGGGGAGACCTGCGGACAGAACGGCACAACACCGGCCACCCTTTGTGCCAAGACAGTATGGAGGTCAGCCCGCGGGGCCACCTCAGGGGCAGGTGTATGCTTTGACGAGGGAGCAGGCTACGGCGGCCCCGGAGGAAGTTATAGCGGGTACGTATCTTTTATTTACGCACCCTGCTCTTATATTGATAGACACAGGTGCGTCACACTCTTTTGTGTCGACGAGTTTCGTTGAAAGGCACCACATATGCACTTCTCCGTCCCCCATGCCTCTTATGGTCTCGACCCCCGCTGGAAGAAGTTTGACTACGGATCAGATTGTTTATGATGGCCTCATTTATTTTGAGGATAATGAGTTAAGATCAGATTTGATTGTGTTGGGAATGACAGACTTCGATTGCATTGTGGGCATCGATGTTCTGAACAAGTATCAGGCAGTGGTAAACTGCAGGCAAAGGACGGTCCGATTTAGATCTGTATTGGGAGCCCAGTGGACATTTTATGGGGATGGTTCCCGTCCGAAGATTCCGTTAATATCTGCTGTCAAGATGACACAGCTATTGGAACGAGGCCATGAAGGATATCTTATCTACGCTGTTGACATGACGGATAAGAGGAAGGAATTGAAGGTTGAGGATGTGCCCGTAGTGGCGGAGTTTCCTGATGTCTTTCCGGAGGAGATTCCCGAATTCCCACCGACGAGAGAGGTCGAGTTTGGGATTGAATTGCTACCAGGGACGTCTGCAATTTCTCGTGCTCCGTATAGGATGGCACCAGCAGAGTTAAGGGAGTTAAAGATACAGTTGCAGGAACTCCTTGATAAGGGCTACATACGCCCTAGCGTATCGCCATGGGGTGCGCCTGTCTTATTTGTTAAGAAGAAAGATGGATCGATGCGTCTATGCATTGACTACAGGCAGTTGAACAAAGCTACAGTAAAGAACAAGTATCCACTTCCGAGGATCGATGACTTGTTCGATCAGTTGCAGGGTACGAGGCTCTATAGTAAGATCGATCTGAGGTCGGGGTACCATCAGATTCGAGTCAGAAAAGATGATGTTCAGAAGACGGCTTTCAGGACTAGATATGGGCACTATGAATTCCTGGTTATGCCTTTTGGGGTGACGAATGCCCCAGCTGTCTTCATGAGTTTGATGAACAGGGTGTTCCAGCCGTATTTGGATCAGTTCGTCATAGTCTTCATTGACGACATACTTATCTACTCTCGGACGGAAGAAGAGCACGTAAGACACTTGAGGATAGTGCTTCAGATCCTTAGGGATCATCAGCTGTATGCGAAGCTCAGTAAGTGCGAGTTCTGGTTGGACAGCGTGGAATTTTTAGGCCATGTCATATCTATCCACGGGATATCTGTGGATCCAAGGAAGATTGAAGCTGTGATGGAGTGGGCTACACCCACTTCTGTACCTGAGATAAGGAGTTTTCTCGGTTTGGCAGGATATTACCGACGTTTCGTCGAGGGTTTTTCGAAGATTGCCAAACCCCTGACGCAGCTGACTCAGAAAGGAGTCCCCTTCTTTTGGTCCGAAGCTTGTGAGGAAAGCTTCCAAGAGCTGAAGCGTCGTTTGACTACAGCGCCTGTACTGGTGATTCCGTCCGAGGATAAGAGGTTCGCCTTGTATACGGATGCGTCATTGCAGGGCTTGGGCTGTGTGTTGATGCAAGATAAGCATGTGGTGGCTTATGCATCGAGGCAGCTGAAGCCACACGAAGCCAGGTATCCAGTACATGATTTGGAGTTGGCGGCCATCATATTCGCCTTAAAGATCTGGAGGCATTATTTGTATGGCACGTCTTTCACTATATATACGGACCATAAGAGCCTGAAGTTCTTATTCACTCAAGCAGAGTTGAATATGAGGCAAAGAAGATGGATGGATTTGCTCAAAGATTATGATTGTGAAATTGAGTACCATCCAGGTAAAGCAAACCTGATAGCAGACGCCTTAAGTCGGAAGGTAAAGAGTACTGCAGAGGATGTTATGTGTTTGTCAGCCTTGATGATGTCTTATTGCCAACTGGGCTATGATTTCGATGTAGACACGTCGCCTGTGCGAGTGTCGACCCTATTGGCGGAGCCAGACATATTTGAGGCAATCAGGAAGGCCCAGAAGTCCGATAGTGAGGTTCAGAGATGGACATCATTGATACTTCAAGGCCAACCATCCAAGTTTAGAGTGGCTGAGGATGATTCCTTGAGACTGGGCAACCGATGGGTAGTCCCAGATGCACCAGGACTGCGTAAGGGAATATTGGAGCGGGCTCACAGTAGTCGTTTCAGTATCCACCCAGGGGGAAAGAAGATGTACAAAGATCTATGCGATCAATTCTGGTGGAGACGCATGAAGCGTGAGGTAATCATTTTTGTTAAAAGATGTTTGATCTGCCAGCAGGTAAAGGCAGAGAGGCAGAGGCCTGGTGGAGAGCTGAAGAGCTTAGAGGTTCCTGAATGGAAGTGGGAGCATATATCTATGGATTTCGTGACCCACTTGCCAAGGACGACCTCAGGATTTGATGCGATCTGGGTGATCGTAGATAGGCTAACGAAGACGGCTCATTTCATCCCTTATAGTATGTCGTATACATACTTAAAGATGGCCCAAATGTATATACGGGATGTTGTGAGATTGCATGGTATTCCAGTCTCGATAGTGTCTGACAGAGACCCGAGATTCACTTCACATTTCTGGGAGGGTCTCCAGACAGCTTTGGGCACAGAGGTGAGACTGAGTACGGCCTATCACCCTCAGACAGACGGCCAAACAGAGCGTACCATTCAGACGCTCGAGGACATGTTGAGGGCGTGTGTTTTGGAGTTTGATACTCCGTGGCAGGATTCAGTGCCGCTGGTGGAGTTCTCCTATAATAACAGTTATCAAGCGAGCATTCAAATGGCCCCTTTTGAAGCTCTGTATGGACGACGATGTAGATCACCGATGTATTGGGAGGACTTGACTAGCAAAGCGGTCGGAGGACCGGATATGATCAGGGATATGGAAGGTAAGATAAAGTTGATACGCCTGAAGATGAAAGCGGCCCAGGATAGGCAAGCGGCCTATGCCAATAAGCGGCGACGACCGCTAGAATTCCAGTTAGGAGACAGGGTCTTCTTAAAGATCTCGCCCTTCAGGGGCGTGGTTCGTTTTGGGATGCGAGGAAAGTTATCTCCGAGGTATGTTGGGCCATATGAAGTTTTACAGCGTATCGGTACTTTGGCATATCGTTTGGCTCTACCGCCATCCTTGTCTGGCATACACGATGTTTTCCATGTCTCTATGTTGAGGAAGTATGAGCCAGACCCGTCCCATGTCTTACAGCCTACTGAAGTTCAGTTAGACTCAGATGTGTCCTACGTAGAACGACCAATCAGAATTCTGGATCGAGAGGATCGCAGACTACGAAGCAAAGTTATACCGATGGTCAAAGTTCAGTGGGATCGTCGGGGTGTCGAGGAGGCTACGTGGGAGACGGAACGGCATATGGTGCAGCACTATCCGGAACTATTCTCTGGTATGTTTTTACGTTTAGTTTCGATACAATGATGCATGTGGATTTCGGGGACGAAATCTTATAAGTAGGGGAGTAATGTAATACCCCCGAAATGTAATATGATTATGTTCTATGATGATGAATTATGATGTGTCTAAGGGTTATGGTGTATTTAAATTGGGGGCCACGAATTATGTTATGATGATATGATGTGGGGAGCATGTTGGGTATTTTAAGGGATGTATTAATTATATGAAACTAGGTGTTCGAAAATCTGGGCAAGGAAGTGCTCTGTTTTTATGATACGTAGGGCTTTTATTATGAAGATTTGAAGCATGCTAGCTTAGGTTATAAATAAACCTTTGGCATGATTACATACACGAAAGTTTGGTGAACATGCCAACATATTTGTTTAAGCATAAACTACGGGATATGTAGTAGTTTCATTGCTATAAAGATGTGTGTTCAAGAATTCTGGGCTGTGTATTGTGCCCTGTTTTTCTGAACAAGTTAATTGGGCACTGATAAAGATGGGGTATTTTAATGCATGCCGGTTTAAGTTATGATTGAACCTTTGACTTTAATACATGAATGGAAGTATGAGGAAGTTATTGATATTCTCTTTTTAGGCATCTTATGTATGTTATGAAGTAGAAAAGATGGTGTGAAATGAGGTGCTCAAAAATCTGGGAAATCCCGATTTTTTCAGAGCTCTCGATCGATCGAGATTTGGTCCCGATCGATCGAGCGAGTCAGAAGGTCTAATCATGTTTTCAAAATTTTGGTGCCGATCGATCGAAGGATTTCTCGATCGATCGGTGAAGCTCCTCGATCGATCGGTAAAATGTTCGATCGATCGAGCGAGGCAGGAAACCAAGACACTGTTAGTGCACAGTGCCTCGATCGATCGAGACCTAGGGCCGATCGATCGAGACAGGCAGAAAGTTGAAAAATTTAATGATGTTTTATTTTGTTAAGTTTATGATGTAAAATGGTTTTGAGGCATCTAATATGGTATTATGTGGTCTTGTAGAACCATCCCAGGTACCGGTACCATCAAGGATATAAAGTCTGTTGACTCCTCCTCTTTTTGAAAAGGTACGTAAGAAGCGTACGGGCATCGGACGGTAACACACATCTCTATTCTACAACTATGCTTTTATTGCATGAGTATTCACGATGAAACGACGGTGTTTATACGATGTTTACACGATGATGTTTATATGATGTTTATACGATGAAGTTCATATGATGTTTATTGCTTATACGATGCTTATATGATGACATTTATGTGATGTATTGTGGTAAGACGCCACGGGGTAAGATGCCCCACATGGTAAGAGGCCATGCGATGTATTGTGGTAAGATGCCACGGGGTAAGATGCCCTACATGGTAAGAGGCCATGCGATGTATTGTGGTAAGATGCCACGGGGTAAGATGCCCCATATGGTAAGAGACCATACGATGATGTTGTGGTAAGATGCCACGGGGGTAAGATGCCCCATATGCATGATTCTAAGTCAGGGACAACAATAAGAAGTGAATGTATAACCAGCATATTACTTAACTAATGTTTCATGCATTTACTATGATGTTTATAATGTTAAGTAAGATTATATATGCTCATGATGTGTTGTCCCTGTAGGTACACTTTTGGACGAAAGGACTAAGGGTCGGGTTGAGGCAGTGAGCTACTAGGGACACGGGAATGCATAGGATTCAAGTTATGATTAGTATCTACTCTAGGAGTAGTGTAAATCTAAATGACATTCTTTTGGAATGTAATGAATTATTTTTGAAGTTTTGTATTTTGACCTGTAATCCTGTTAGCTCGTGTAACAACCAAAACCTTAAGATGTTACCTTAATGCATGATTTGTCCTTCTTATGTCTTTTAAATCACTGTTAAGGTGGGAAGACCCCACAATAAAGTTGATACGCCAAAAGATGAAAGCGGCCCAGGATAGGCAAGCGGCCTATGCCAATAAGCGGCGACGACCGCTGGAATTCCAGTTAGGAGACATGGTCTTCTTAAAGATCTCGCCCTTCAGGGGTGTGGTTCGTTTTGGGATGCGGGGAAAGTTATCTCCGAGGTATGTTGGGCCATATGAGGTTTTACAGCGTATCGGTACATTGGCATATCGTATGGCTCTACCGCCATCCTTGTCTGGCATACACGATGTTTTCCATGTCTCTATGTTACGGAAGTATGAGCCAGACCCGTCTCATGTCTTACAGCCTACAGAAATTCAGTTAGACTCAGATGTGTCCTACGTAGAACGACCAATCAGAATTCTGGATCGAGAGGATCGCAGACTACGAAGCAAAGTTATACCGATGGTCAAAGTTCAGTGGGATCGTCGGGGTGTCGAGGAGGCTACGTGGGAGACGGAACGGCATATGGTGCAGCACTATCCGGAACTATTCTCTGGTATGTTTTTATGTTTAGTTCTGTTATGATGATGCATGTGGATTTCGGGGACGAAATCTTATAAGTAGGGGAGTAATGTAATACCCCCGAAATGTTATATGATTATGTACTACGATGATGATTTACGATGTGTTTAAGAGGGTTTGTGGTACTTTAATTGGGGATTATATTTATGATGTGATGATATGTTTTAGGGGGCATGTTAGGTGTTTCAAAGGATGTATTAATTAAATGAAGTTAGAAAATATCGAGTGAGGATATTTTAATACATCGTACTATATACCGGGACACAATTAAACACCACATGACCACCCAACCCACACCACACCACCCCACCCATATCACTCGCCCCCCCCCCCCCCCCCCCCCCCCCCCCCCACTTGGCAACCCATACCACATCACATCCTTCAACCATGCTTCACTCATTACCTCCAAAACACTCCTTCCTCTCCCCTTCCTCTCCCCAAAAATCGCCCAAAAGAGCTGCTGATTGGAGGAGAGTTGGCTTGTGGATTGTGTTGAAAAATCCTTGCCAAAAAGGGAGCAAAAAGGGTGAGGTAATCCATGACTCTGTTTTCTGGAAGCTTGGTTAAGTTAGGGTTTGGTTGAGTGGTTTTCAGCATGCTAGTATAAGGGTTGGTCGAAACCTTGGTTTGGGTGCTTGCATGTTAGTGTTATGTAACTACTAGCATGTTAGATCGAACACTTTATACGTTTTATGTGATAGATTCCTGGCTTTGAAACTAGGTGTTCGAACATCTGGGTAATGTTATGATGCCCTGTTTTTCTGTAAGTTTGGATGAGCTCAAAGTTTATGAGGATGTTATGATGCATGCTAGCTTAGGTTTTATGAAACCTTGAATTTAAGTGCTTACATAGAAATTTTATGAAGCCCCTAGCATATTTGTTTGAACATGTTGCATGGTTTATGTGTTAAAATTGTTGTTATGAAATGTAGTGCTCGAAAATCTGGGTAGAAATTATGATGCCCTGTTTTTTTGAAAGAGTGGATGAGCACTGATAAAGTTGGGCAATTTTAATGCATGTCGGTTTAAGTTATGAGTGAACCTTTAATTCTAATACATGCATGGAAGTATGATGAAGCTATTGATATGCTTGTTTAGGCATTGTATGTATGTTATGAAGTAGTTTGAGAGGTGTGAATTGAGGTGTTCGAGATTTCTGGAAAATCTCGCATGAATGGGAACGACCGATCGATCGGTGATGAATACCGATCGATCGGCAAATGCCGTAGCTAAAAGAAGAAAATGATGAACAGTTAGCGATCGATCGGTAAGAGAGACCGATCGATCGGTAGTTACTGTTCATGTGTTATAAAATTTTATGTTCATTTTTTTTTTTTGAAAATTGATTTCGATTCTCGTATCGGTGCCTAATATTGTATTATGTGGTTGTGTAGAGCCATCCCAGGTACCAGCACAATCAAGGAGATAAGTCTGTTGACTCCTCCTCCTTTTGAAAAGGTACGTAAAAGACGTACGGGCATCGGACGGTAAAACACATCTTTACACTACGACTATGCTTTTACTGCATGAGTATTCATGATGAAATGATGCTGTTTATAAGATGTTTACGATGTTGATAAGATGTTTATATATATATATCCATACGATGTTAATTGTGGTAAGATGCCACGGGGTAAGATGCCCCACATGGTAAGAGGCCGTGCGATGTTATTTGTGGTAAGATGCCACGGGGTAAGATGCCCCACATGGTAAGAGGCCATGCGATGTTCATAATGTGGTAAGATGCCACAGGGTAAGATGCCCATATGCATGATTATGAATCAGGGACAACGATAAGAAGTTAATGAATAACCAGCATATTTACTTAACCAATGTTTCATGCATTTACTATGATGTTTTTATGATGTTAAGTAAGATTGTATATGCTTATGATGTGTTGTCCCTGTAGGTACGCTTTTGGGCTAAAGGACTAAGGGTCGGGTTGAGGCAGTGAGCTACGAGGAACACGGGATTGTATAGGATTCAAGTCACGATTAGTATCTACTCTAGGAGTAGTATAAATCTAAATATTAACATTCTTTTAGGAATGTAATTTTTGAAGTCTTTTATTTTGGCATGTAACCCTGTTAGCTCATGTAACAACCAGAACCTTAAGATGTTATTAATGCATGATTAGTCCTTCTTATGTCTATTAATCACTGTTAAGGTGGGAAGACCCCACAGAATCCCAATGGAGATCATAAGTGACAGAGGTATCCACTTTTACAACCGAACGGTGGAGAGCTTATTGAAGAAATATCATGTGACACACAAAGTACCGACTGCCTATCATCCTCAAACTAGTGGACTGGTAGAAGTGTCAAAATGGAAAATCAAGTCGATTCTAGAGAAAACAAAGAATCCGACTAGGAAGGATTTGAGTTTGAGGCTGGATGATGCTGTATGGGCCTACAAGACATCATACAAGACACCTATCATGGAGATTCAAAGCTTGGACACGTCAAAGACATTCAAGGTGAATGGTCAGAGACTGAAACACTACTATGATGGTTTCCATGTAGAGGAAGTGGGAGAAATAGATCTCGATGATCCATCTAGCGTCGAATTACCAATGAACACAATAAACAGAGGTACTGCTTGGGAGGCAACCCAATGAGAGTTCGTTCCTTTTAAAATAAAAAAAATTAGAGTTCATAATTAGTAGTGAACATAACTTTGGAACTCACTAGCCGATGATGATACCTAATTGAGGACATGCATGCTTTTGAAAATTGATGAATTGCTAACCTTGGAATATTTTGATCTCTAATGCAAATGGTGATTGGATATGGTTGTTGAATATTTTGAGCACGAATGTGTCATAGCTTGGGAAGTGTACAGAGCATATTGAAGGTCGTGTGAATCTTATGGTAGTCTTAAGAAATCGTTGATGCATGCTAGAAATTAACTACATACTCTTTGAGGCGTAAATCTAGACTACTTGCAAGCATGAAAATGATATAGACGATCTTTGATACGTTTGATTCTTTCAAGCTTACCATGTTAACAAAATCATCGAAGTGTCCAATTGAGCTATAATACAAATCAATGGTTGTGATAAGCATAAAAACAATACACATTCGAAATTCTTTGGCTAGCTTATCAACTTCCTTAATGAGCCTAAAAATGATTTTCAGCCAATACATTTGAAGGGAGTATGATGTGTTTTATTCATATGCACGTGTGTTTTTCATTATTCATATTTTTTTTTAGCTTAATTGTCAAAAGAACGAAATGCATGAAAAGAAAAATAAGATGTTAAAAAAGAAAAAAATATGACAAAGGAGCCAAGACACGAGAGAAAATGAAATAAACCTTGTGAAAAACAAAGAAACAATCCAAAAAGTCAAGGCTTGGAAAAAGAAAGTTAGAAAGAAAAAAAAAAAGAAATATCATGCAATGAGAGAAAAGCTCGTATCGTGCACATCATTATGCTCTATTGTTTATTGTATGATTTCACTTTCTTTCATATGCAAGTGGACATATACTTGTGTTGGTGTGCAACTTGAGTTATTGTGTCAGTAATCCATTGCCCAGTTTCGTGCAGAACATGGAAACTTGATCTTTCCTTCTATATAAAGGATTCTTGACCTAATTTCTTTACAACTCATGCCATATTTTTTAAATAACTTCATACTTGAAGATAGCTACGCTCGAAAGCAAGGGATTCAAGCACGAAGATGGGAGAATCATCTTCAATTGTGCTTTTATGCATTATAGGAATATAGTTATTTGTTTTATTTAATTATGAGTAGCTAAATATTTTAATTCTTGGTTGAGGAAGACAATACCTTGGATTTTGAATTCTCGTGAGATTCACGTTCTTTATTATCGATTTTATTGAATATCAAGTGTTTGCCCATTTTTTGTTGATTATGCTTATTTTCTTTGATAAATAGATTGACCACCTAATAGTTTTTCATGCAATCCAATGTCAAGTTGATATCGAATCCGTAATTATTCGATCCCTCAAATTTGCGACGCAACTAAGACTAATGATTTTCTACGTTGCATTTGTTAATTCTTAGGGAAAATATTTGACAGATTACATTAAATATAACCGTGTGTACTTACGTTTTTTAGTTTCATCAATCTCAGTAGTTATTAATGTTGATTTAAATCTTAATCAATCGATAATGGTTAGATTAAACGCGTGTTTCTATTTAATTAAGAATACGGTGAGATAGATATTAAATTTACAATGGTAAATATTCAAACAAATTGAATTTTTTTTTAGAATCGATGAGCGAGTTCATAATTTCCAATGGTAAGATTGACCACATCCAAAATTTACTTCAATTTGATATTTTCACAACTTTGCTTTCATCACTATATGCTAAATAGTTTATTGGCTAATTTAGTTTTAATTCATTAATAACAATTTATGATATCCCCGAAATAACTATATGCATTTGGGCATTAATTATGTGTATGTGGTAATTATGGTGTTAATTAATTTAGTGTTGGAATTAATTAATATGGTCAAATGCTTAGTCATGCGGTGGGTGTGACCTGGTAATGCATTTCAGGGTGCATGTAATGTATGTTGGGAATTTGGGTGCTAGCATAGTTTAATTGTGGTGGATAAAGATTATGTTGGTAAAGCATGTTTAATTTAGTTGTATCGCATTTGTGGAAAATGCTTTTAGAATATCATGTAGGGGATACTTTATACATCATGCTAAATACCGGGGCATAAACTTAATTAAACCCCCCTACTATCCCAACTCCCCAACACTTCCCTCATTTTCTCTCAAACCCCTCATTTGTCTACAACTTTCCCCAAACCCTTCCCCAAACCCACCACTCATGTTTTGGCCAAAGGAGGAGGAGGAAAAACTTTGCTAAACTTGTTTTCTTGCTAGCATTTGGAGCAAAGTGGTAAGGGATCCTCCATTTTATTTTAGGAAAGTGTTTGGTGCTGTTTTGGGTTGGTGATTTAAGGAATTAAAATGGGTTTGTTTGGATATATGTTGTAGTTGGTTGAGTGATGGTTTTTATGGTATGATATATGTTGATTTTGTTGATTTTTGGTGTTTTATTGTTGGTTTTGAAGTTTTGTTGTTTTTGGTTGGGTGAGTTTTTTGAAGGAAATGGATTGGGAAGAAGAAAGGTGAATATTGGATAAAAAATCGCGAGTGCAGGCTTCCGCGATCGATCGGGGCATTCTCCCGATCGATCGCGAGCACCAGGGGTGCGCGGCAGAGAATTTCCGCGATCGATCGCGAGGATCGATCGGCGAAGTCCGCGATCGATCGGCATGTTTTCAGCGATCGATCGCGGAATGGTAAATTTTGGGTATCGAGGCAGTAGCATCTCGCGATCGATCGGGGCCTATTGGTGATCGATTGCGAGAAGCCAAATTATGTGTTTTTGGTTATTTTTGTGGGATTTTTGGTATCCGACTATTATTGGCTTCTAATATTGGTTTGTATGAATGTGTAGAACCATCCCAGGTGGCGACACAACAAAGGAAGTAAAGTGCTACCAAATCCTACATTTTGGAAAGGTACGTAGAGAGACGTACGGGCACCCAACGGTAAAATGTATTATATACTTATTGAAATCTGCATTGTGGATGCAAGTATATATCGAAGTGTGCATTGTGGATGCAAATACATGTTGAACTATGCATTATGATTGCATATATGTATGTTGAACACTTGGTGCTCATCCCATGAGTCATGGTTATAATTGAGTGATGATTTTAATGCTTTGCCGCTGTCACTTGAAGCGATGATAGAATACTTGCCGCTGTCATAATGTAGCGAGGAAAGAATATTTGCCGCCAAATGTCGAAGCGAGGGGTATTAGTGCCGCTGTCATGACAAGCGAGATGCATTAAAATACACTATTATAACAGACTAGGGATTGGTGATTGGTGATAATGAAATGGTGATATGTCATGATATTTGTGGAACCATAAAAATAATCCTTTGATTATACTCATGAGTTATGGTACAAGGACAATCAAAAGAGCGCGTTTAAAATGCATTGGGATACAGGAGTGTTTTGTATTATGGCTTATGCATTTACGCCTTATAATCATATTATGTTGAATATAGATTATTACTTGCTCATGATTTGTGGGTTGTCCTTGTAGGTACATTTTGGCATAAAAGGGGCTAAGGACGGGTTGAGGCGGTGAGCTTGTGAAGAGCGCTTTTGATGTGGAAGGACATGATTATTTTGTATAGTTTCTACTCTAGGCGTAATGTAAAGCTATAGTGATTAATATTCATTTTGTAGGGAATGTAATTAATCCATTTGGAAGTCCTTCACTTGGCATGTAATTCTTAAGGCTCAAGGCCTCAACACGAACTTTTATACTCTGATTATACATGTTAGCTCTACTTATGCCTTTAGTCCGCACTTAAGGAACTAGGGTCCTTACACAATTGAATTGACAATCTCCTTTTTACTTTTATAGTTTTAATTCTGTAGCACAAAAAAATTTCTCACATCTTCGTTGATTGATCCCTACTTACACTACTAGATTTTTACTATTATTAACTTGAAAATGGTTAATTTGGACGTGACATGATTAGCGCACACCACTTCCCAACTCCGAGAATCACTTCCAGCCCCCCCTGAAGCGAGGAATTGGTGTGAAAAGGCTCATGCTCAAAGAAAGGAACACCCATAGAAGTAAAAAAATTGTTAGGTAACCGGACAATACCAGTTATACCCTTTCTAATTTAAAGAATATCCAAGAAAAATACATTTATGCTCGTGGTTCAAATTTCTCCCGATGTTGAGAATGGAAATGAACAAAAGGATGAACACCCAAAGAGTTTGAGAGAAAGATGGCAAAAATGTGTATGTCAGGGTAAAATTCAGAAGGGCTTGAGTTGGTGTTTTATAACCCAAGACCCTAACATGCATCATATTGATGAGATAGGTTACCGTAAGGACAACTTTTTGTAAGGTTACCACAGTAATGTTTTAGAATATTTATTGTAAACAATAAGGATCAGGCAACCTCGAGAAGGTGACATTTCTTTCGCTCAGGAACTCCATTATGTCGAGGGTATCAACACATGAGCTTTGGTGAATAACACCCTGGCTTCGGAGATAATCTCCTAACACATAGTTGAAATAGTCTCTAGCTCTATTAGATATGAGGCTTGTGTGATATTCAAAAATTATTGTATTAATCCCGGAGTGAATATAATTCTTAATGGATTTTAATTGGAGTAATTATGAGATAATTACGTTGTTGAGACTCCCGGGAATTTTAATCCGGTATCGAGATTGTTGGATCGAAGGCTTGGCTTTTATTCTCATTAAGGTGCTAAACCTTGGAATTGTGTTGGTAGTGGGATTTGGAGTCTGAAGAGCTTTGGATTGAGGTTTGTGAGGTAATTGAGTGAGTGGGAGATAATTATTGAACACGCATGATTTTTAATGAGTTATGATGCGAGTATTTGAGACTCGGAGCCTTGGTACTATATATACCAAGTAGACCCGGTGTTCAGTCATTGCGTTTGTTTCTCTCTCTCTCTCTCTCTCTCTCTCTCTCTCTCTCTCTCCTCTCTCTCCCTCTCCTCTCTCACGCTCCCCCCTTTTTCAGTTATGATTTGCATGCATTTAATTAAGGTGCATGACATAATGAATGGAGAACATGTTAGTGTATTATGAGGTGTATGCTCATGCTAGTTGAGTTGTATTTGGGAATTGAACATTAAGTGGATTAATGTCAAAAAAAATTTAGATTGCATATACGAGGATTCCCTAATGTTATAAAAGCATGCACCATTATTTGTGATAATACACTAATAGCGGGTTAAGGTAGCGTGGGCCTTACAACTTGGATATGGGTGGCAAATTGTGTTTGAACCATCGCATTGAAATGTATAAAAGAAACCCAATAAATTATAATATGGTCATCCAAAAATAAAAGGAACCACCGAGCACTTGTGATATTATTGACATTCGTAGAGCCTCATATATCACTGTAAATGAGTGAAAATGATTGAGATGTTATATGTATAGAGAGTTGGCAAATATCACACTTGAAAAACTTAGACTTTTTTTACTAAATAAAATCGAATTTGTTTTTCGAGATACGAGAAATTCGGATGCCCTAATCAATAATACCACAACAAAGTTTTCATATCAGTAAGAAGAATTTAAACCTAACATATAAATCGAAATTAACAAACTGGGTGCACTTGGTGTGCGCTAGTCGTGCACGCCCAAATTAACCTCACTCAATCTATGGATTGACAACAAATATATAGTAGTATGAGTAGGGATCGATCCACAATGAGGTGTGGATTTTTGTGCTAATGAATATAAAAAATAAAACAATTATTATCACTAATGAAATTAAAAGCAATTTATGAAATTAACTATTGAAAGCGATTTTTGGTATCAGTTAGGGGTGTGCATATGGTTCGGTTTGAACCAAACTGGACGAAAATTTCGGTTAACCATTCGATTTTCAAATTTCGGAACCGAAAACCAAACAGAAATTGTTCGGTTCGGTCTCGGTTAAACCCATTTTTTTCCCAAAAATAATTCAATAGAAATACACACACTAATACATTATACAAACTCAAAATATTCAGAAACATATCAAACAACGGGACCAAGTATGCTTCCTTTGGATATTACTATAATTTCCATTATAATTATTATACTTGAGATATCCTCATCACCTCCCAAGACCAAATATGATTCATTTGGAATGCATGTATGTACAAAGAAAATAAAGCAGCAAATCAGAATACTTGACTAACCGTATAAATATTTAACTAAAAAAACGAGTACATTATTTTTTACCGTTTTACAAACTGATAACAGTCGACTCTGCACCAGATCACCTCTAAAAATCAAAAAACATAAGTAAATAGTTAAAACATAGATCTAAAATATAGATATCACGAGTATCATTCTAAAATATGTAATTTTAAAAGTGAAAATTCGTAAATTGTATGATTACCTTGGTCAATTCTTTCCATCAACTCATAATCTTCTTCAAACGGCTTCATTGGTCCATTTCGAAGTCAATCTTGGGTACAAATGAGTGCTTGTGCCATCCTAGGAGTCAGAGAAGTCCTAAAATCATCAATTATACGACATACAGTACTAAAGACAGACTCAGAAGCAACAATAGATATCGGCATTGTAAATATATCACGAGCCAATCTTGATAAAATGGGAAATCTCGGGCTATTTAATTTCCACCATTCAAGGATATTGAAGTCCTCAACATCTTTCTCAGCTTTTTCACTCAAGTACTCCCATCTCATCTCTCTCATTCTTCGATTTGTAAACTCCAATATTTGTCCTTTCCAATAGACTCACCATTCATTTCTGTAAGGCCCCGAGATTTGATTACTATTAATTAGATATAATTTGGGATATATTAATAATTAATTTGGAATTAATTAATTTGAAGTGAAATTGACAATATGAATATCAATTAATAATTAAATCAGAACATTATATTTTTTGAAATGGTAAAATAAACTACGATAATATTTGATAAATAATTTCCAATGTCGATTGTAATTTAATATATATCAGTACACCGATAAGACAATGATAGACATATTGGATCGGAGCACAAATGTTAATATGTGTAGGACACATTATACACACACTAAAAACATTAAAACTCACGCGCGCGCGCACACATTTAGGTATCAGATGTTTTTTTTAAAAGAAAAGCCGTAGCTTTCTTTCTCCCTCCTCCCTCGCGCTCACTTCGACCTTTCGCCGCAAAAACGTCGCGCCCGCCGCCGTACGGCCAGCAACCGCCGAGCTCGACCCACCACCACCTTCCCCTCTCTCAGGCGCACGTTTCCATACCAAGAAGTGGAGGTTTGCGTCGCGGATTGAGTCGGATTTTGCCAGAAAGTGCAGAAGTTCGAATCTTGGAGTTCATCCGATTTTTGGGCAATTTCTTCTAGGTTTGTTTAGGTAATCCTTTATTGTTCTATAATCATCATTTCCATTGAATTATTTTGTAAGTTAGGTAAATTTTTGTGCTGCTGTACCGATTGAAGTCGATGCATGTTTAGGGATTATGATCGATTTTCATGCTTGAGAGGGTGAAGTGCTTAAATTCTGTTCTTAATCGACTTTTAACTCCATTAAATCATGTTTTAGCTTGATTAATTAGAAATGGGGGGAATTGCATGTAATTTCAGTGCTTTTGGATTGAGTTCGATATTTTCTCATTACTGTTTTGGTGGGGGAATAGCTCGGTTTTCATGCTGCTGTTTTAAGAAGAATTTTGAAATCTATTGTTGAAAAAATTATATAGAATTGTCAGTGCATGAAGCTCAATGGCTCTTGCTGTTCATTATGTTTCTAAATCTTAAAGATGATGACTTTATTTTGGAAGGTTCGGTTTTGATGTTGTATTTGAGTTAGAAAATATGTTGTAAAATGAATTGAATTAGGATGCTGAAACGAAATGAAAATCATACTGAATGAATCGAAAATAAGATGATGTTTATGTTTGAAAATATGGTGCATGTTTGGAAATCTGCTGTTATAAGGTGCTTGTGCTACAATGCATGTGTGGGTGCATGTTTTAGCATGATTGAGTCGATGTGGGGTTTAGTTGATGATTTAATACTGGATTCATTTCATTTCTATAATAGCCAAGTTCAAACTAAGTTTAGTTTTCAAGTGATAAATAATATTGAATAATGTAAATGGATGTGATTGAAGTGGAAAGTATAGAATTTCGAACTATTGATAGGCTTTGTGGTTTCACCAGAGTTGATTAGGAAGCTAAGAGTTTTCCTTAAAATACTGAAAGCCTCATGAACTGAATTGCACGAACTTGGGAAATCAAATCAATATGCTAGCGAATGTGGTTTAAACATGTAAGGAAATTGAATACGAATTGGAATTAGAATGATTCTATCTACTTTATTTTAACAAATTAAATGACATAGTATGATTGAATGAATATTTGGAATTGTGTAGATCTTATTAATTTTCCTAATGAAATGTCATTGATGTGATCAAAGATATCGAGATAGGTATGTTGCGATCGATAACATACGATAGGTACATGTATTATTTGATACATGATTAGCTGAAATTATGTGAATTACGTTATATTACTTGGCTACGTGGTTTAGATGAACATTTGAACATTCATGGCATTCATGATTTGGCATTCGATGCATGAAAATAAATGTTTTGTTAACACACGTCAATTTTACATATATACATAGATGCATGACGTACACGTTGAGCTATCGTTTCTTTGATACCCGTAGGAGTCTTATTGAGATCTTTGATATAGTGTCGTAAGGATGATGGGCACATCGCTAGTTGGCTCAGTTTAGTAACTGTAGCGCCGAATGTGTCGACATCGCTCAGACACGGGGATGCTTGGACGCACCGGGCTCAGTAGACCCTGTTGCACCGAGTGTGTCGCCATCGCCCATTGTAGGATTGTTGGAGACCTCGATGGCCCGACGGGACGATGTGTGTCGCCATCCTAGCTCTAGCTTCAGATATTTGATAGCTACTCCTGGGATTCCGAACGTTTGCTATCCCGAGATGATTTGTACCTTCCATGCATTGCATTACATCACATCATATATTACATTTTATAGATACGTGTTGTAATTACTTGATAGTCCCATATTGGGCTTTGGCTCACCCCCAAGGGGATTGTTGTTGTCTTTGTGTGTGGACAATGGCAGGTATTACAGGTAACCAGGATCCCAAAGAGGGAAGACTCGTTGAAGTCTTGCCTGAGGGGGTTTCTTTTGTCTTTTCCCCAGTCATAGGATAGTTAAATTATATCAGGGTGTGTCCTGGATCGTATAATTATGTAAATTTAGTATATTCAGTTCGGTCTTGAATATTTGTGGTTATCCTGTGTTTATTTACAGCTGATGGTATTATGTAAATATTTTGAGTATGAAATGTGTGTTGAAGATTTATTGTGCAAGCTATGGTATAATATAAATATTTTTAGTACGGATTATGTGTTGGATGCCTATGATGCATGATATGGCATTATGTATTTACTTTCTGTACTGGAGATATTATTATTGTGTTTTCATTTTTTTGGTATGTCCGTCGTACGGGGAGGTCATGCCGAAATTTTTAGAGCCATTTGTTGGTAAAATTTTAAATAATCTTCCGTTGTTCACAAATAAATAATCATTGTGTGATAATTAAACACTTGATTAGGAACGGGTCCTCACAGTTTGTTTAAGAGCATAAACTGGGAATGTTCTACTTTTGAGTCTTGTTTACACTTTGAATATGCACGAATGAACATGTGCGTTTGTGTTTGAAACTTATTTGACATATTTGCTCTTATCTGAATGGAGTGAAATAGTTGATGTTGATATGTGAATTTAGATGATTGCTATTTGAGTATGCCGAGTTGTGTGGTATTGATATTGACCACTATATCGATACGATATTGTATATGTGTGATAGAACAGGGTAGGGAAAGAGTATACATTCGAATACCTACAAAACCTGGCAGTATTGAGCGAGTTATGAATTTGATTATATAAGTGAAGAGCATGCATATCATATGATACATTCAAACTGTTTTATGCAATTTTAACGAGTTATGAGATAATTGAAATGAGAGCCCTTGGATGTGATTGAGATATCTCCAGGACATAGAGCCATTTAGATTTCGACAATGAGATGCTGGAAAAAAATGAAATATGGATATATCGAAATGAGATTTGAGTATGATTTATTTTTACAAAAAGTAAAAAGAATGAACTGATAATATATTGTATGAACATATCTAGATACTTGTTTTGATGAAATGAAATATAGAATTGCTAGTGTAACCAAGAATGAGTCGTATAAAAGCATCATGACATGTTGAGAAAATATGACTATGTAAGATATATAGATAGAGAGCTTTTGGGAAGTCTTATCCTTCTGATAAATTCCCATGTATCTCAAAATTTCGAAATGAAATTTAACGATGAGATGTCTATTTTGATGTATGATCGAACCTATAGAAGATTATTTTTATTAAGTAGTTCGATGTTAATTGATTAATACGAATATGTGGAATTTTATGGCAGGATGTCTAAGTCGAAATTCCTTCTGTGTTGCGGTACTTCATAATTCGATTGAGATGAAGTAATAAATTAGGAGTAATGAATTAGCTTATAATTTATTCGCAATCTTAATTCTAAGAAAAGGATTGAGCTTCTAAGTTGTTAATAACATAGATGTAGTACAAATGATGTGACTAATCAACTTACATAATAAGATAATGTACAGATGTACATACAGACATGATTTGAATGATGCGCAAAAACATAATTAAATAATGCTAAAATATCTATTCTTTCAATCTGATCTAAATACAAGACAACACAGATTGATGAATCTTTTGAAGGATTACGATGGTGAAGCTCAAAATCATCCTAGACGAATGAATATCGCTACTGTTGTCTTTAGTCGTAAAGTCCACGAGCCTATTCTGGCTCATGTTCGTAGCACCAAGTGCATGCTGATAGTTCTACATCTGACTGAGCTTTTCACTCATAACAGAAATTCTATAATTGTCTCAGCATTTCAAGTCGAGTCAGAATTTATTCTAAACATCAGAACATCCTAACGAATTGATGTTCAAACTCAGAAATCTTTAGAATTTGTATCTTGAGGACATCCTTTTAGCTTTCAAATATCTTCTGATAGTTTTTACGATTTAATAGTTGATAAGTTGTTCCTGATAACTCTGATTTGACCTCTGTCATTAATCGTGAAGTTCATGACTGTAAAGACAATATCTACCCTGAGATGAAGGAGAGGAGACGGGGGAGAGTGGGAGGTGGGAGACGGCGGGAGGAGAGCTTGGCTGTGTGTGTGTGTGTGTGTTTTTAGTAGGTCTTAGGTTTTTAAGTTTTAGTGTAATTTTATATTTTAATTGTACTTTTATTTTTTTAAAAAAATAATTTCGTTTTCGGTTCGATTTGTTAACCGAGTCTAATAACCGGAAACCGAACCGAATTTTGAAACCGAAACCGAACCAAATTTCTTCGGTTCGGTTCGATTCGGTCGGTTAAACGAACCGTTGAACATCTCTAATGTCTGTCGACTTTACACTTGGATATTATTATCTCGTTCATCGATTCTCAAAAGACTCAACTATATTTGTCATTTGGAAATTCAATTCCTCCCTCACCTTATTCCTAGTTAAATTGAAACCAACGCTCGAATTCAACTCTTATCAGATTATTAATCTAAACAACATCATTTACGATTAATTCAATGATAGCTTTCAAAACTAATGAGAATGATGAATCTAGACTACATAACACCACCGGGTTATATTAATCTAGTCACTTATTTTCCCTAAGAACTTAATAAATTCAACAACATAAAATTACTAGTCTTAGTTGCTTTGTAAATTAGATTACCCAAACAGTTTCTTATTCGATATCTAATTAGCAATAGATTGCTTGTAGTGATTAGGTTATCAATCTAATAATCAAACAATAATAATATTAATAAAATCTGGAAAACCATTGATGCTCAATAAAATTGATAATTAATGAACATAAATCTCACGAAATTAATAAATCCAAGGTATTGTCTTCCTCAACTAAGAATTAAAAGTTTAGCTATGCATAATTAAATAAAACAAATAAAATTTATTCTAGACATTAAATAAAAGCAAGAAAGAGAAACTAATCGGATCGTCACTAGTTGAAGTTGCCGATTTTGCATTCGTGTCTTCATCTAACCGTCTTCAAAATATTGACAAAAAAACTAAACTAAGTCTAAACTAAGCTATCTAATCTATTTAATGAATAATAAGGTTTAAATCTCGAGTTATATGAATGGAGGCCGAAAGAGTAGGTCAAATTCTACTTAAAGATGGAAAGTAATCGGGTTTCCATATTTTTCAGGACATCGGCCCGATCGATCTGTCTTCTTTGCGCGATGGGTCCGTGCCTCACATGTTTTTGTTTTTCAAAATTATGCGTCTCGCGATCGATCGCGCTCCAGCTCAAGTTCAATCCCGCCTTGTGATTTTTCATTGCTGAACTTCCTGCCCTGTCGGTCGGGCTCTTCTGGGCGACGAATCGGCTCTTCAGAACTTGTTTGTTCACTTTTCTTGATCTATTCCGATTCCTCATCATCTCTAAAGTATTTTCTGATCTTTAATCATCGTCTTTAGCTTGTTTTCTCCATTTTCACCTAAATTCAAGCAATTATATGATTAGGTGATATATGTATCAAACTAACAATCAAAACACACCTAACTATTGGCAATTACACTCACTAAACATGTCTATTTATAGATACATCAAATACTCTCACACTTGAACTTTATTCATCATCGAGTAAAACAAAATAAACTAACTAATGTTTTTATGGCTCATAGTTTTACAATGAACAAAACTTTGTCTTCACTTTGGTGCCTCAACAATGTTAAAAATATGCATAATCAATAAAGGTGTTGAAAAGCTATCAATGGAACAGGTTCAATCCTTAAACCTCTCATACTTGACAAAGCAGCGAACAAGTCTCATGTACACGTAATAGTTCTAACTACTAACATAACATAAGTATAAGCTCACTTGCATACACTTCTCCACTATATTAGCCACTTGTAAACACAATATGTAGGTCTTTATTAGCTTGTAGTTTGGCCTAGGTATTGGCTTATGAAAGAAAGGATATGATAAAATAAAATAAAAAACTTTAATGATATGCACCAAATAAGCTTCTCTTCTTGCATAATTTTTTTTTCAAACCATGGTTCTTTTTGCAACACATATTTCATTTTTCTCTTTTGTGCCTTGGCCCCTTGGGGTCGTATATTTTTTTCTTTTCTTCAAGGCATCTCCTTTCTTTCATGCATATCATTTTTTCACATTAAAGCTCTAAACTTATGAAGCATGATAACACAAGTTCATGTGAATGAAACACAACATACTCTCTTCAAATGCATGGATTGAAATCACATTTAGGCTCAATAGGGAAGATGATAAGCTAGTCAAAGAATGTCGAATTTGTTTGTATGCTTAGCACACAACTATTCTTTTGTATTAAAGCTCAAAGGGGACACTATGATGATTTTGTTTACGTGGTAAGTCTGAAAGGCTTGCACAACCTTCACTACACTATCATAATTCACAAGCTCATGACAATTCGTGCTCAAAATATTCAACTATTATGTCAAAGCATAATTTGCATTAGAGTTTTCAAAAGTTTTAAAGTTAGCAATTCATTTAATTTCAAGACATGCATCCTATCAGTTAGATATCATCATGGGTTAGTAAATCAAAAGTCTATGTTCATCACTAACTATAAGCTTTAAATTTTTCAATTTTTTGTTTTTTTTTTGGAGTTTTGGATAATGAAAGCAAGAAACTAACTAATAATCCCTCTCCATACTAAAACTAAAAATGCAATGAAAGTAAAAGGAAAACTAACTCACATTGGGTTGCCTCCCAAGCAGTGCATCTGTTTATCGTCGTGGCCCGATGCCGATGCTTTTTTTGTTCACTCATGGTCAAGTGGATCATCAATAATTGATTTTTTGACATTCTTCCACTTGAATATTTTCTTGACAAATCGAAGTCGATGCCTATTAGCCTTGTATTTCTTTGAAGTCCCCAAACCTTGACTCATTCCCCCATTTTTTATTGGAATATGTCGAGGTCGATCCAGAGGAAGTTTCAGCTCTGTTTTGTACCTCCTTTGTCAACAAGTCGATCAGCAGTTACCTCTAACTCATTCTTACTAACAGAATGTGAGTGTTCTTGTGACAAGTGATCTGTGACGATTATTGGATTATTATTATATTGAGTAGACCAAGAATAATATCCAAACCAAACGAACGATAAAGAGTGAACAAATTCAGTAGAGACAATTATCAAGACTTCGGTTCACGCATATAATCCCTCATAACTCTCCTATTAGTTAAAATTAAAATCCTATGTTCTAAGGTGTCGAGTTTTTCTAATGCATTCGTTATCCTATGATCAAGTTATAACAAGTCTACTATCAACGTTGCAATAAGCCACTCCAGTGTCCTTGAACAATCAATATAGCATGACGATTTGTGAAAACTACTAGCCTTCGATTGGGTAATCTATTGATATCACACGTGTGTTTGATTTCATCACTCAATTTCAATCTGAAACCCACGGCTGAATTCACTATGTCGTTGCGTAATATCATTCCGTCAACCTCAATCACTATATATATAATCATTCAAAGGTGCTCAATCTTTCAAAAGCATGGAGGACAATAAATTATGCACATAGAATTGTAAGAAATCTATCAAAAACGATTAATTAAATTATGGGTTCAAACATTGGATGCCCTAGTGTTGATAAACAAACCTAGTCATTAACCATAATCAAATAACAATGTAAAATGTGTTTTGCAACAAATTAAACATCAAAACTGAAAATAACAAAAAACCAAGTTCAGAAATACGAATTGATGCGAGGATTGACTTCATGCGTCGTTGTGTTGTTCCTCTTCCGGTGTATCTTGCTCTTCAATAGCTTGAGTTGGAGATGAGTGGAGGGCTAATGTTCTAAATCTGATCCAAACTGCTTGTAGGTCGTGCATAGTTAGGCTTTTATAGTGGATGAGGCAAATAGTTTCCTTGTGAACTCAAAACTCTTTAAAAGGTATTTTTCTCGGAATTTCTCACCTACCGATTGATAGATGCCAAGGCTACCGATCGATCAGCAATTCCTTGATTTGGTTTCCCTCGGTCACGTCTTTGACCGATCAATAGGTGGACTTCTACCGACCGATTGGTAAAAGACCACAAATTCTTCCTCAACTAACGTGAACTACCGATCGATGCTATATGGTTGTCGAATGATCGGTAGCTTATTTTTTCCAAGCTCGAGATTTTGTCCATTCTTCCACTGGGTAGCTTGTTTGAGTCCTTTTTCATCCTTCTTAGCTGCTCATTTCCTCCGCTTTCATGCATTTCGACCTTTATTCCTGAAACATATAAAAATAACACAAAAGCATATTATATCGAACAGGAATCATCATAAAATGCAAATAAAATCTTAGAAATATAAGTGTAAAAATCACATTTATCAACTCCCCCAAACTTATCACTTGATCGTCCTCGAGCAAGAGTACAACAACAACAACAAAGCCTTTAATCCAATGAATTAGGGTAGGCTACATGAACAATGGCGAGAATCAAGTTGGGTCGAACACATGCGTTAGTCTTCTTCAAACGCTTCTATCGGTCAACTTGTCTTTTATAATCCCCTTGCACTCCAAGTCTTTGCGTATAACTTCGAGCCATGTCTTCTTCGGTCGTCCTCTCGCTATCGTGAACTGGCCAAAATCCATGGACTCCACTCGACGCACAGGTGCACTGCTTGGCCTACGTCGAAAATATAAAGTTCATTCTCAATACTTCAAAAGAATTAATTTGCAACTCAAATATATAGCTCGGAAACCTCAGTTACACACAAACCAGAATCCATCCAAAAATCAAACATACGTGTTTTCTCATAAACCAAGCAACACATCGCAAAATCGGAACGCGTGTGTGCGCTATTGTCAATTTCATGCACATTTCCTAGATCAAATTATGCTAATCAAATCAAATTCAAGATTAACATCAAGCACCCATAGACCTATTTTTCTTGCACTTCTCCACTAATATAGTTGCTCTCTGGACTTGGATCAAAAGGGCTTTAAAGCTTGTAGGCCTAGGTGTTGGCTACAAAGAAAAGGTAAGGATAAGCAAATAAGATAGCGTAATATGTAAATTTTATTTTAGCAGAATTTCAACTCTATTTTTTTTTTCTTTCTGTTTGGCTTGATGACCATAGGCTTTGTTAGATTTTACTTAAGGTGATCAATGTAAGCCCTCCACATTATGCTATGATTTTCACTATGCCTTGCTTCTTCTTTTTCAATAGGCATTAAATTTTTCTCTTGTGATAGCTCAAAACATAGTTTGTGATCGACATAATAGCTCAAAGCATAGTATGTGCTTGTAATTCATCATACTCCTTTAGGGTAAAGATAAAAATTCTATTAAGGCTCATATTAGGGCAGGTACAATGATTTTAAACAACAAGTCGAATGGGGGCTAGTTGTATGCAACGCATACTCCATTCTTTTTCAATTATGCTCAAAGTTGGACACTAGCGAATGATATAGACAAGGTAGGCTAGAAAGGCTCAAAATTCCAAAGATCGCCTACTGTAAATTTTGCCTCAAAGTGCCCTCAGATAGGTTCTAGGATAATTCTAACATGCTCAAGACAAATCATCGAGTTCACAAAAACTTTCATTATTCAACATGCAATCCACAAAATCATGACTCAATGTGCTCAAAATATTCCTCAATGACATGCAAACTCAACAAATGATATTCACACATGTCTAAATTCTCATAAACCGAAATTATTTAAATACAACTACTAAGAAAGCACTAAACCCACTACAAGTGGTGACCCATTAACTCCTAAAATTAAGCAAAATACTAATTAATGGTCACAATGGAAAAGATTAAGGGTGTGCATGCATTGATTTATTGAAAGTACTTTTATGTCGCTTTTGCTTAAAGTTGGAAAATTATACTTTTAGGTAAAAGTATTGAGTGTTTGCTATTAAAATAAAAAAAAACAGCTTAATTAACTTTAAATTATTACAAAATTGCAACCACACAAGTAAAAGCAGTGAAAAATATCTCATTAATTGCTTCTCTGCTTCTGCTTACCTACTTATTTTTAGAGAAGCAATAGCAGAAGCAATGAAATAAAACACTCAAAATCTGTTTTTTTGTCTGGAAAACAGATAAATAGTTTTGAAAAACATTCGTAAACACCCACTAAGTCCAACTGAAATTACAAGCAACGATTAAAACATCTAGATTAATTATTAGTTAATATAATCTTGGGTCCAATTTGGTAAACGTTTTTGTAGTACGGGCCGATGTGCTTGTTTTGTCATCAATGGAGGCGGGCTTGTTCAGATAATATTGGGCTCGTACTGAGCGAGACTTTCGGTTGTCGGGGTGATAGAAGCGAGAGACCAGGGTGAACTCGGCCCGAGGTCGCCGTACGCCGACGCAAGCCGACTCCTTTCTCACCTCTTTAATTATCTGTCGGTACTGCTCGATAATTTTCTTTTTCTATTGAGTTTCAAGTTGATGGAAATTTCTGATTTGTCATTTTTTCCCTAGAATTTTATTTCTTTACATGTTCTTGATGATGATATTAGGCTTTGTTTTTTTTTTTTCTTCTTATTTCTAGTCAAGTAGTTTGGGCTGTTTCTGGTACTAGAGTTTTTGGGGGATTTCACGTTTGACCAAAGGCAGATTAGTTCATTATTAGTTGTCTCCATATTTTTTGCCACAAATGCAGCTGCCAACAAAATTCATTTGTTACATGCTCCATGTCTTGTTACTTTATCATTGATTTTGATAATCATTCTTTCCACTCACATAAATAAAAATTCGATGATTAATTGTTATGCAGTATTTTTCCGTATTTCATATGTTTGAATCTATTAAATTTGGGTGATGTAGAATACTTGAATTATTGTTTACTTTTCTGATTTCTTTAACTGACTGTTGTCGGTGTTTTTCTTCCTTAATTCAATTTTTTGATTTTTCTAAGTGTGTTTTGTTTGGATAAATATATAATTGAGTTCACTTCTCATTGCGTGTGTGACGTAGTTCAATATATTCATTATTCGTTTTTATACATCTTCCCAAGAAAAAACACAATGACTAAATCAAACATATAAATGAAAAACAAAGGAAATTTATCCAAACTATTCATCTTGAGATGTAGATATGAGCAATGGAAACGAGTATAATTATATAATTTGATAATAATGTAAACAAAAGGGATGCTATAGTTCCCATTAAGTCCTGATGTTTGTTACATTTCGGGTAAAACCAGAGCAAATGAATAGGAATTGGAGGAAACGAAAGAGAATGTGATGGAGGGGATGTAAATGGAGTTTTTGGCTTAAGAAAACTGATGTATCCTGAGGGAGGTGGAAAACCGATGCATATAAGTTCTTCTCTGGAAGACCTTAAGGACGATACGTATGATAAAAATTACGACTCTGGGAGTAGAATAGAAAAGCAAGTTCTTGTTACTATGTATTCAGAAGTATAAACTCGAAAAATATATTGGGATAGCAAACTTAATATTGGTCTTATAAGAAAATAATTAGCCTTCAACAATTTTAAGAAGTCAACTCTTATTGATCTTGAACAAGAATTTTGGATAAACCATTTTAGTGAAATACAAACGAGTGAATATGGATTTTAGAATTTACTGAGCATTTGACTCATCTTACAATCGAGGTATCTTAAGAATTTTCTCAAATACAGTCTAGAATTTTTAGGAAGTTGACTTTCATACCTTTCTAGTCGGATTTTCCCCCCGAATGTTCTTTTGCCTCTTCTAAAATTTCTTCTAGCCCATTCTCAATTAAGGATCTGCAAGACAATGATGAACAACTGAGATAGTAATTTGATAAAGGATTACGTTTTTATTTTGTTGAATATATTAGAACTTTAAGTTGTAAATTAACTTTTCACAATCAAAAGATGGCTTCTCCAAGATGATGAAGCAAAATCATGTTTTATGCCAGGATAAACTGCTTAGAAATGGCTACAACAGATGGACTAAATGATTTATCATCAGAGATGGAGCTTGATGCTTTTAGACGCCTATTTCCTCTACGTTTTCATGAGCGCCACCTTCTCGAATCTATAAGATCTGATGGCCGGTCTCTTGGAAGAGCTAGAGACACGACAGTTGTGCTTGGTCAGTAAATCCATGGTTCTTTTTCTTTGATTTTTTTGCCTCCCTTTGCCAAAAATTTGAGCCGTTCACAAGTCAAACCTTCAAAATCTAGGAGCTGCCGTCTCTGCCCATGGATCAGCTATGGCGAAGATAGGTTGCACTGTGAGTTTTTCTTTTAATCTATTGTTGATTTCTCTCTCATGGATAATTTGTGACGTGACTTCTGTACTTGTCACAATCTTTTGAATCCCTTGTACAATCTAATTTAAAGTTTTTAAATCATTCACAGACCATGCTGGCTGCCATTAAGTTGGAGGTCATGACACCGAGCATGGATTCACCAGATGAGGGATCCATAGGTTGAAAGTTATTGCACCCTCATAAAAATTCTCCTCTCCCAATTGTTTTTCTTTCAATGTAGTTTGTTGATGATTTGTTTCTTCTTCTTTTTTTCCAGTAATTGATTATCACATGCCTCCAATTTGTTCTCCTCTAGTTCGCCCTGGCAGGCCAGCTGAGTTAGCTCCAGTATTATCAAAGCAATTATCTGACTACATTTTGAGGCAAGATTTATTAGACATTATCTTGATTCCAATGATTTTCAAGAAGAAGTTGTAACTTAATTTATAATACTTCTTACATTGAATATATATGCATTAATACATCAAAATGGTGAAAGCCTCTTTGAGTAAGACTACTATTAAACTAAATAAAATGCTAGTGAACTAAATGAAAAGCAAGATGAAAATGCCTGTAAATGATCAGCATTTTTTGTCATGAATTCTCATTGTTAAAGAGACTCCAGGGAGTAGCTGTTTTGTAAATTCCTCCGCTCAGCATTCCCATTTTTTCCCGTGATAAATCTTAGATTGTGTTTGGACGAAGGGATGTCATTTGGGAAATGATTTGATTTGAGAAGGGATTTTAGATTGTGTTTGGACGAAGGGATGTCATTTGGGAAATGATTTGATTTGAGAAGGGATTTGAAGTCTGGATTCAAATGTTGGGTAGAATTTAATTCCATTGCATTTCTTACCGTAATAATGTTGATTGATGGGGGATGAATTTGAAATTCTTAACAACTAAAATGGATTTGAAATCATAGAGTTGTAATCTATGATTTCAAATGATCCAATCCAAACAGTCTTAAGCTATTGTTCAGCAGTTCTTAATGGTTGAGTTTGTTACATGTCCGAATTTCAAATACTATATCGGGAAAATCCATTGGTTACAGATGCAATTTTTTCATGCACTCATTATCTTAACTTCAGAGTTGATGGTTGCAATTTGTTACTTAAGAAAAATTCATGTGCAGAGAGACCTTTCGTTTTTGTGGCAGACCTCTTGCTTGGGATATGTTACTTTTGTTCTTTCAGTATGATAAAGAATGAACGATGTTCCTTGAACTACAGTTTGAAACTTTAAGAGGAACAAAAGTAACTTTTACGACTTCATATGCACCCGCACACTAAATATCTTTCTGAGTTTTCTTTTTACTTAATATTTGCAATTGGTGCAGTTCTGGCATGATTGATTTGAAAGAATTATGTTTGGTCAAAGGTAAAGCTGCTTGGATGGCCTACCTGGTAATGAATTTCAATATTGCACATTCTGTCATACACGAATCCGAAAAGGATCTTGGCCTTTGTTGCAAGTTGACTCTTATTTCAGCGTACAGAAAATGTCTTTTTGCAGGATGTATACTGCTTGGATGCAGATGGCGCTCTTTTGGATGCTGCTCTACTTTCTGCAGTGGCTGCTCTCTCGCATTGTATGTTTGTAACGGCTCCATTATTTTTCTGTTCATAGTAGGCCCCATATCAATGTGATGTTTTTCTTGTTTTACTTTAACTCATTTCTTCCTTATTCCTCCCATAACCTGGACATTTCCCTCGACTTATTTTTTTAAAGTCCAATATTTTTTTATGGTGTTGGACGAGGCCCATCTTTTATACTTTTTATCAACTTTATCCTTGCCTGATTCTCGGTGGTGTATGATTGAACTTAATTCTTACAACAGAAAGGCTTTTCCACTCAATTAATTTTTCAAATATATTGAATGAAATCGTACACGATAAACTCTGAGACAACCTCTATGCATATATTACATGGGAATGTTTACTCTGATACTGACCATCATACGAATTGAAGATACACCCTCAATTCTTTGCAGTGCAAATTCCGGCGGTCTCTCTCAATGATAATGGGAGAATAGTTGTTTTATCGGAGGAAAATACTGGATCAAGCAGGGAAAAAGAGCCTATCAACAAAGAGAAGCGAAAGCTGAACTTGAGTACTTCAATATTATCACTGACGTGCATAATTCACAAGAACTACATTCTCGCCGACCCGACAGCTGAGGAAGAGTCCATTATGGAAACATATCTAACCGTGGTACTGGATTCATCGTTTCAGCTTGTGTCTCTTAATAAGCCGGGTGGACCAGGGCTTGCTAATGCATCAGCCATCCAGGTACATTTCACCTTTTCTTTTGTTTTTTGTTTTTTGTTTTTGGTTGGAAACACGTAACATCATGCTTACCTGCAGGATTGCATAAGATTAACAACACACAGAGTGAAAGAACTTCAAAAAATCTTGAATGAAGCAATTTCTGATATGGAAGTCGATTAAGATGACACAAGTCGTTATTTTGGTTGTCTTTGCCATTTCAAATAGACACCATCGAATGTCAGAGCTGACTTTCTGAAATTCAATTTTAGTAAAATTAATTAATTAAAATATATTGGTGTGGTCAAGAAAAACTCTGTTTACACTTTAAGGTAAAGCTGGACGACATCATTAACTTACGGTTTTATATTCTCGAACATGCATTATATGCATTATCTTCAATTTTTTTTGTCAGAAATATATTTTTATGATAAATTAAAAATTCAGAAATCAGCAATAATTAATTTAATATACATGTATGAAATTATATATGATATTAAATTCAAACAAGCTTAATAGTAATCTGAAATGAGAGAGAACGACAATACTAGGCATATTTAAAAGTTTATTAATTAATTCAATAAATTTAAATTCGTTAATACTATACATTTTTAATATAGTTTCTCTTAAAAGTTAGAAAATATATTTTTTCTATATACTTAGAAGTACCAAACAGATTATAACAAGAACTCAGTTGAACAAAACCGTAAGACAAAAATATATATTTCAAACGTCACACGCTTGGATTGTCGTCTAGGGAAGAAGTTCAAAATAGGTCACTAGTCTAAAAAAAAGGTTAATAAAGTATGAATGAACATCAAAGAAGGCAAGGCCATTTCCTGTAACATAACAAGTATCATGCATATTTCAGACAAGAATGTGACTGGTCAATGAGGAGCATGAACGATAACCTAAATACTGCCAAAGTATAAATTGCTAAAAGCTATTCCCGACTAAAATGATTGTTTACTAAACTAAAGGCCAAAAAACTGTTAAGGCTATGAAATAAATTCCAAACAAGGGAACATGGTTGGCAAAAACAGTTATTGAACGATCGTTTCGGAATGGGAACGGCAGTTGTCGTGGTAAAATTCCATGTTAAAACGGATGTGTAATTATAATGGCGATTTCACGATCATCACGGAACAGAACGGTGATTTCGCGACCTGGAAGAACGATTTCGATTCAAGGAAAGGCCGTTGCGGATCATTTTAAAAAATTTCACTTTTTTATTTTTTTTTTATTTTTTTCAATGATAATTTGTCCAAAGTATCTAATTATTATTAATTTTAATTTTAATTTAAAAAAACTCAGCGGCAGTGACCTTGACTATTACACGAAATATCGATGGAACTGAAACACCAGTCTCCGTGGTGTCGAGGAACCATGCTAGGAAATAGTCGTTGTTGGTCACAGCCATAAAACACGACAAAAATGGTATCACAACATATCTATACACAACATTACATTCCGTTTGCCCAATGATTAAGGCCCTACAAAGTTCAAATGTAATATCCTTTTCTTGAATGATCAACAAAGAAAATATTTTTTAAGTACTCATCTTTGTATGTTGGTTTACAAAATGTTGATCTCCAACAAAAATCAGTAGAAGGGTTATGTTCAGAAACTAACTTTCCTCTTCTTGACACGAGATTTAGTGTATCATCAAGTAGTCTCTCTTCTAGTATTTTCTAGACATATACAAAGCTCCATCTGCCTCTACTAGTATACACAAAGCACCATATTAGGACACTAAAGAAAAATGAGAATTTTAAGTTGATGGAGATTACATTCAGATTAAACAGATCTCTCTTTTCCCTTTATTTAGCATCCCCTCAAAAAAAAAAAAAAAAAAGAGTAAACCAAAGAATGAACGAAAAATCACAAGTTGCTAATGAAGAGTTTCTAATGAAGTGATCGATGAACATCGTTCGGTGAGATCATGCATGATATTTAGAGAGAAAACATTATGCATAACAGATATGAAGTAGTTTAATTCATTTGGGGACCAAACATGTAACGGACGTGGATAATTAAATTAAAAGCATATAAGCTTTGAAGTCTTTAATTGCAGCAACAAGGAGCGACAACATACAGATGATCAGTAAAGCAGTCGTGTGTACGACTGTATCATCTAAATCACAATCATGTCCAACAATGTTTATCAGCAGGTATGATTGAAGAATCATATTAGAAAATATAAAGAAGCAAGAACTTTAGGTAAACGAAACTTACTCATCAAATCACAATGTAAAATGAACAAAACAAAATTAGAAAGTCATGTTTAACTTTAGAGAGAGAAATAGTGGTGAGGCATTTCAAAATCTTCCCGCCCAACCCTTTCGCCGCCAGCAAATCTTTCCGGCGCGGCTGCCATATTCGGAGCATCGTCTACCCAGACCAAACCCAACCCATTCCGAGTGTGAGAGAACCTACCCTAGCCTCGCGATTGGTAAGGAACGTCAGCACTGTTCGAACAGGATTCATGGTCCAGCTTTGAAGACAGCGATAAATCACCAAGGCCCACCGGAGTTCTTGCGTCGACTTATAGCGAACTCCACTGCTTTCTTCTTCACTAATTTTCCGGATGCATTGTTTAAGACGGACATGTGGCGCACATTTCAGAAAATAGGCGCGGTTTGCGATTTATTCATACCACAGAAACGTGATAAATATAGAAACAAATTCGGATTTGTCAGATTCAAGGGTCATTTGAATGTACAGCAAGTGGAATCGGACCTCAACAATATCAGGTTGGGGGCGTACAAAATAAGTCAACTCAAGGGGTGCATTTCCATAATGTCCCCGATCGGAAAACAATTCCTGATAAATATTATGCAGCTTAAATATTATGCCCAAGCTGCAGCCCCCGAGTCCAAGTCTAAGCAGGAGATTGAGAAGGTGGTTGTTAAGGCACAACAGAATTTGTATGGATCGAACTAACACGGAAGGTGTTCGATTGCCTTTCAAAGCTAAGCAAGAGGATATTCAGTGGCTGGAAGGTTGTGTAATGGAACACTACACGATTCTCAAAAATTGATCGAGGCTCAACAAGACCTCATTCTTAATGGGTTTGTCAATTCAAGGATCATACCCATGGGAGGAGCATCTGTTTTGATATACGATGATAACAGGATCAAGTTGCAAGATCTATTTAAGGAAGACAATGAGTGGCTGGGAAAATGGTTCAGCGAGATAAATTATTGGAATAAAAACTGTTATTCTTCGACCAGAGAAGCTTGGATTTCATGTCTAGGCATCACCATTCAAGCATGGAATGAGAGGTTTTTCAATTTGTTGGCAATCAGATTGGGGACATTAATAAAAATTAGTGAGGGCACCTTGAGTCGACTGAAACTTGATTGTGGTCGTTTTCTTATTGCCACTACTGCCAAGACTTTCATTAATTTGGTAACACAAATTGATAGTGATGGCACAATTTATTCAATCAAAATGATGGAAGAAGTGGATAATCAAGCAGAGCCAAAAAAACAGATTTTTTATAACTCGGAGTCGCCTCCGGTTTCACCATTCTCGGATTCAAATTACTCCGATGAATCAATACCACATACACTATTGAAGGAAGTAAAGTTACAACAAGAGGAATATCAATTTCAGTTGAACAAAACGAGGCGCTTGGATAAGTCCAGAGAGGTGATTCAGATTATGGATGTTGAGGAACAAAAAGAAGACCACCACAATATTCATCTTCCGCAAACGGAAGTGACGGATATTGAGTACACCGATAGGTCCAAAATTTTGATCCATAGTGTTCGATAATGAGACATGACAGAAACAGATCATCAAAACCTATCAGCGAAAATAGATATTTGAAGGTAAAAGAAAAGTGATTGAAGAGGATAGCAAGAATATGTACAACACTCAAACAAGAGATGAGGTTTGTTTTGCCAAAGCCATTCAGCTTTGGATAATTGGCCAGAATTTGGGGATCATGGGACACAGAATTGATGACGAGATCATTCAATATCTTATGAAAATGGAAAAACGAAACGAGAGAACGATTCAAAATCAGAGGAATCAGAATGAGGATCTAGGGATGCCACTGTGAACCAATGATTATTGTAAGTTTCAACATCAGAGGTATAGAGGGAAGGGTGAAAAAAAGAGAACTAAGGGAGTTGATTAATAAAGAAAAGGTGGATTTCTTATGCTTACAAGAAACAAAAAAAGATTTCATCGACAAGGACTTGTGCAAATCAATTTTGGGTGGAGAAAATTTCAAATGGGTGTACAAAGGCACATTGGGGACTGCAGGGGTCTTCTGAGTTTGTGGAATGAGGAGGTATTTTGCATGGACAGCTGTTGGGGAGAGGATGGTATTCTAGGAGTAGAAGGTTATTGAGGGACACAACGAATCAAGTGTCACATTATCAATGTGTACTTTACAGGGGATTTCGCTTCGAAAATGGAGGTGTGGAATAACTTATCATCCAGATTGGAACATAATCAGAATGAAAAATTGTGTATATGTGGAGATTTTAATGCGGTAAGACTTCCTCATGAGAGGAGGGGTCGATCTTCCGATCAATACATTAATGAAATGAGAGGTTTCGATACATTTGTAAGGAACTCTAACTTTGTTGACTTACCTTTGGTTGGGAGGAAATATACGTGGTATAGACCTGATGGCACTTATGTTAGTCGATTGGACAGGTTTCTCCTATCTGCTCCTTGGATATAGGAATGGCATTGAAAAGAACTATGTCCGATCACTGTGCAATCATTTTGAAGAATCATCAACCAGATTGGGGTCCAAAAGCTTTCAGATGTTTGGATCCATGGTTACAATACAGAGATTTTAGAGATTTTGTGGAGAAGGAATGGAATAATTATAACATCGGAGGCTGGGGGGTTTTATTCTGAAGGAAAAATTCAAATGTCTGAAGATCAGCCTCAAAAGGTGGAATAAAGAGGTCTTTGGTTCGATAGAAGCCAACATTGGGACATCAAAAGACCTAATGCATGAATGAGATAGACTGGAGGCAATCAATTTGCAGCATCAATTGGGGATGAAAGACACCATGATATATCAAAAATCAAGAATTATATGGATAAGAGATGGTGATGTGAACTCAAGCTTTTTTCTTAAGGTGATCAATCGAAAAAAGAAAAGATTTGAGATAGTGGGTTTGTATTTTAATGGACTATGGATTGATGATGTTCAAGGAGTAAAGGAAGGGGTTCGAGACTATTTTTCTAATCAGTTTAAACAAGACGATTGGATGAGAACAACGATTCAAGGTATAGAATTCGGGCAGCTGTCGGAAATAGAAAATGAATCATTGATAGCGTGTTTTTCGGAAGATGAGATTCGTAATGCGGGGTGGGTTTGTGATAGTTCAAAGAGTCCAGGACCGGATGGTTTTAATTTCAGGTTTATTAAACACTTTTGGGAAAACTTGAAAGCGGAATTTCATCAGATTTTTTTAAGAGTTTCATAGAAATGGAAGAATGATCAAAGGGGGTAATCCATCTTTTATTGTCCTTTTTCCTAAGAAATACAATCCTATTAGAATTGAAGAGTTCCACCGATTGCTCTCATCGGCTGCATTTACAAAGTTCTATCCAAGGTCCTAGCTAACAGACTGAGAAAAGTTCTTGACAGAATTATTTCTCCATCTCATACAGCTTTTATTGGCAATTGACATATCCTTGATGGACCGGTAATCGTTAATGAATTGATTGATGAATTGAGAAAAATCAGAGAAAATGTATGATCTTCAAAGTGGACTTTGCAAAAGCATAGGATTCGGTCAATTGGAAGTTCTTAGATCATGTGACGACGTTAATGAATTTTGATGCCAAGTGGAGAAGGTGGATAATGGAATGTGTCACAAGTGCAACAACCTCTGTTTTAATTAATGGCAGCCCAACACATGAATTTTCATTACAGATAGGGTTAAGACAAGGAGATCCCTTATCTCATTTTCTTTTTGTGATAGTGGCGGAGGCTTTAAGCATAATTTGTGGACGACACGCTGCTGATGGCTGAGGCGAGTGTTGAAAATGCTATCACATTCAAAGCTATTTTAAGTAATTTTGAGATGCTATCGGGGCTGAAAATTAATTTTCATAAGAGCAATCTCTTTGGGAAAAATCTGTTGCAGTCAAGGTTGGAGGAACTAGCAGCATTGTTGAATCATAAAGTGGGGAATTTTCCTTTCAAATATTTGGGGCTTCCGATTGGTGGAAATCCAACTCGTCAGCGTTTGTGAGACCCGGTGACTGTCAGTTTGGGATGATAAAAGTGTGTATTTCGGTGGCCGTTTGATCTTGTTCAACCGTGTTGACTTCCTTACCGATCTACTTTTTCTCCTTTTACCGTGCTCCGAAAATCGTTTTATCAAAATTGCAATCCATGCAAACTGCTTTTTTTGGGGGGTGGGGAGAGTGGCCGGAAAGTAGCTTGGGTGAAATGGTCTGACGTGTGCAAAACAAAAGTTAATGGGGGGCTGGGGGTTCGCAACTCAGAATCTTTCAATAAAGCTTTGTTGGGAAAATGGGGTTGGGACATTCTGAGCAATGGAAATTCACTGTGGTGAAGGGTTCTTAGGTCAAAATATGGGATTACTGGTGGGAGTTCGATTATTTCAAGGGGTCCAGGGGTTAGGAGAAAAGCGTCGCTATGGTGGATAGATATCTTGAAATACTCTTTTCTTGACAGGTCGGGTTGCTTCACAGGGGGGATGAGGAAACAATTGAGGACTAAATTTTGGAAAGATGTATGGGTAGAAAACGAGAGTTTACAGGATAAATTTCCAAGATTGGCATTAATATATTTTCGTGGGAGACATGGGAGAGTGGATAAGGGGTTCATGGTTTTGGAGATGGGATTGGAGACGAGCTCTATTTGATTGGGAGGAATCTTTATTACTAAATCTTTTATCTTTGTTGGACAGGTTGCTGCCACAACCGGAGGGTGAAGACTTCTGGACTTGGACAGTGGACGAGTCTAAAATCTATATGGTTAGATCAGCTTATGCACGTCTACAAGACAAATCATGTGCGGAAGGTAACATGTTTGAGACTTATAATTCAATGTGGAGGACGTGTGCACCAACAAAAATGGCAGCTTTCACGTGGAGGGTGATTAGAGACCAATTCCGACTAGAACAAACCTGCGTTGAAGAAATATATATGCTGGATCGGATACGGAGAATGTGTCCTTTGTAACCAAAATCAAGAGACAACACAACATTTTCCTTTCATTTGTCCAGAATTTTATAAGATGTGGATGAAGTGCTACAAATTGTTAGGATTCTTAACGATTCTATATGCGGACACATGTCGATCGTTTTGCAACACAAGGGTATGTGGAAGCATAAAAAAGGGCAAAAGGAGTGGATGACCATTTGGGAAGCAATCATTTGGACAATTTGGCTTCATCACAACCATTTGATTTTCAAAGGATCGGAGGAAATGGAGGGAGATTTGTTAGAATTGATTATTTTTCGATCATGGTTTGGATTAGTAATAGAGGACATAGTAGATTGGGCAACTCGTTTGTAGATTGGAGACATGAGACATTCATTTGTTTGTTAGCTCTTTAGTAGTCGTAGTTCCGGAAGGATTTTTTAGAGTTTATCTTTTTATTTTATATTTGGTCTTTTGTAACTTTTTAAGTAGGTACTTCTATTTTAATATATCATTATTTGCCTGGAAAAAAAAAGAACAAAACAAATTTTGTATTATACCACATCAATATAATTGGGAGATAATAAACTTGTCAGATTGAGGAGAAACGATGGAAAGTATCATGCTTACACTGAAATACCATGGCAAACTTGATGACAACAAAAGAAGTTGGCGGTTACACGCTTCGAAGTCTTGACTATAAAAGGCTTAATAAGTGGAGCATTGTGCAGCAGACACACACTTAGAGTTGCTGATTGGAAGTGAGAAAAAGCAATAGGATTGTTAGTGAGTTCAAAAGTGCTTTTTTACTTGTTACTATGAGAAGAAATAGCAGAGTAAATTGTTCCAAGGACATTAGTTTTTGTACATTCCGATACTATGAAATGAAGAACAATGTGTTCTTTTGTTTTTATTACAATAAAAATGACTTCTACATTTGTTACCATTAAATAGAAGGAAAAGATACAAGAGATAACATCCTCCCAAATCTAAAAAAGATATTATCCTACTATTATTCAAAATAAATCTTATCTACCACAACTTATTATCTTATCAGCACTCTCCCTCAAGTTGGTAGAAAGATATTTATCATTCCCAACTTGTTGACTTGTTCTTCGAAGACTTGTCTTGACAGTCCCTTAGTTAAGATATCTGCAACTTGTAACTTGTTTGGAACGAAAGTAATGCCGATTACACCTTCTTCGAGTTTCTCTTTAATGAAGTGCTTGTCAATCTCAATATGTTTGATAGTCTCATGGAATACAACATTATGAACAATGATTTTAGCTGTTTTATTATCACAGTATAGCTACATGGGAAAGCCCATTTTCCTTTTTAGTTCTTCCATAACTTGCTTTAACCATAGCACTTCACTCACCCCTTGAGCCATGGATCTAAACTCGGCTTATGCACTGCTTCTAGCAACAACTTCTTGTTTTTTACTTCTCCAAGTTACCACATAAGAATGTGCAGTACCCTGAGGTAGATCTTCGATCAATGGTTGATCATGCCCGGTCTGCATCATTGTATACTTCTATTCCTCTTTTCACATTTTTTTCAAAGAACAATCCTTTCCATGGAGTTCTCTTTAGGTATCTCAGAATTTGATACACAACTTCAAAGTGCTCTACAAAGGGTGAGTGCATGAACTGGCTCACGATACTTATTGTGAAGGCAATGTTGGGTTTAGTGTGGGAGAGATAATTAGCTTCCCTACTAGTCTTTGATATCTCCCAGTATTAATTGGATTCCCATTTCTGATGTCTCCTAGTTTGTCATTTGTCTCTATAGGAGTCTCCGAAGGTTTGCAATCACTCAACCCAGTTTCTTCGAAAGGTCCAAAATATACTTTCTTTGAGCCATGATTCCGCTTTTTGATCTTGTCACCTCCATTCCAAGAAAATATTTCAAGTTGGCCCAGATCTTTCATCTTAAATTCCTTTGCCAATCTCTCTATATTTTTTTATTTCTTCTAGGTCATCACCTGTTAAAATAATATCATCAATTTAAACAATTAGTACACAAATTTATCCTCATTGGACCTTTTCGTGAACAGAATATGATCAGATTGTCCTTGACAATAGCACTGGCTTTTGACAAATCTTGTAAACCTTTTTGGGGATTGTTTTAGCCTACATTCATTAGTAAAACAAGAAGGATACTCCATATATGTTTCTTCCTCTAATTCCCTATTCAAAAAACCATTATTTTCTTCCAGTTGGTTCAGGGGCCAATCCAGATTGGCAGCAATCGAAAGAATCACTTAAATTGTATTAAGCTTGGCAACCAGAGAGAAGGTTTCATTGTAGTCAAGTCCATAGGTTTGTGTGAACCCTTTGACAACCAAGCGAGCTTTATATCATTTTAGGGACCCATCAGTTTTATTTTATGGTGAAAACCCACTTACATCCAACGAGTGACTTCCCATTGGGTAAATCAGCCTTCTCCATGTGGCATTCTCTCATTTCCTCTTGAATTGCTTCTTTCCACTCAGGTATCTCAAGAGCTTCCTGTATTGTTAGGGACACTAATGGTATCTATTTGAGAGTATGTGTAATAGGAAGTGACAAATTGTTATAACATACGAAGTTTGAAAGTGGATGTTTGATACACATTCTCGTACTTTTCCTTTGAGCAATGGGAAGATCACTATCATTGGGAGGAATTAATTTGGAGCTACCTGGAGTAGTGGTATCAAATTTTCCCCTACGGTTCTGTGTGTTTCAGAATTAGGCATCATAGTTGGTTCATGGACGTGTGGTGGAGCAGCGTCTCCCCCTCTCTTTGCGTCTTTTCTTCTGGTATAAATAATATCATGTCTCTTATCTACCTCTACTATGTCAATTGGATTAAGATATTGCATAGTATAGTTAGATTGTTCACTGTTTTCAAATTCAATAATGAAATTTGAATTGTTTAAAAATTCATCTTCGTAAGAAGTATATGTATCCCCTTGAAGATTAGAGGTAAAGTAGGATTGTCCTTCGAAGAAAGTGACATCCATAGGAAAAATGAATAGTTTTGAAATATTATCAAAACATTTGTAGCCCCTCTGGTTTGCGGAATAACCGACAAATATGCACTTAATAGTCCTTCTGTCGAGTTTCGTGATGATAGGATCACGATTATGAACGAAGGTGGTCGCTATTATTTTAAACAGTATTTTTCAGTGTAGCGATTCTATACCGCAAGTGCACGGTGTCAAGTTTTAGTATAATGATATTAAAAGTACGGATTGTCGATCCCACGAGGACTAGGAAACTCCACTAGTATAACTATATTTAGCCTACGAAAATTGGTGGTGATTAATAAACTAAAGTGACTAATTAATTCAATAATAAACCCAAACAATCAATAGAGAATGAGAATAAAATCAATAGAGACAATTATCAAGATTTTCGGTTCACCTATATAATCCCCCACAATTCGCCTATTAGTTATGAATTGAATTCAAACAATCTAAGGTGACGAGTTTTCCTAATTCTTTTGTTATACCTTGGTCCGGCTATAACAAATAACGTAACAATAAGTCACTCTCGTATCCTTATTGAACAATTAATATTGTAAATCGATCTATGAAAACTTCTAGCCTTCGACTTTGGTAAATCTATAGCTATCACACATGTATTTGACTTTATCTCTCGATCTCAGCCTGAAATCCACGGCATAAATCACTATATCGAATTTCAATTTTATCTCTCGATCTCAATTGTAATTTAATATCATTCAAGGATGACCAAACCCTTAAAAGCATTAATAACAATGATCTATGCACTTAGATAATAAGAATCAATCAAAACATTTAATTTAAATCATGGGTTCATAACATATGATCCCCTAAGTCTTGATAACAAATTTAGCCTAGCAACATATTCAAAATCAAATGCAAAATCATGTTTTTCAACATCAAAAGCATAAAGAAATTAAATAGAAACAAACAAAGTTTAGAAATACACATAAACTAGCGATATTGAATCGCTTCGTCTGTTCTGTATCCGTCTATTGCTTCTATTTTGTGCTATACTGTACGTGATCTTCACAAGTCAATATGATCTCCTCTCTAAAGTCTCGTCTGTCTTGCTGTGCTCTGTTACGTAAAATTCTTCACCCTCATTCTCCTTCAGAATGAATTTAAGTGTTGGTCCAAAATGATTTACGTGCGAAGACTGAGATGCCTCTTCCTTTTCGTTGCTTTCTCTTCATGTATCTGTTTTGCTTCTCCCCTTTTTTTCCTTACTCACTCTCTTCCTCCCGATCTCTCGTTGCTGTTCACGTCTTCTGTCTGTCCTCCCTCACGTCCCTCGTAACTCTCCTCTCTCGTCTATGATATCTGCTCACCTTCGTAACTCTTGTTCACGTCTCTTTCTACGTTGCTTCCCTAACTCTTTCTTTCTTAAACTCTCGTCTGAAGTCCCCTCTGATATCGTGCTTTCAAATCTGTTCTCCTTATGTCTCCCAAATATTTTCAGTCAATTATGCCTCTTATTCTATCTGATATCTCCTCCCAGAACTCCTCTGAATCTAACTCTCTTCTCACTTCTCTGATGCCCCCTCTATTGTTGCTCACGTAACTCCTCTTGATGTTCCCGTAACTTATCTGCTGCCCCCTCTATTGTTGCTCACGTCTCCTCTTGTTGTTCCCGTAACTTATTTGCTGCCCTTTTTCTCCTGATATCGTGCGCGAAGATTGTACGTTTATATTGTTTCTCCAATCAATCTGCTCTTATCTTCTTTATATGTTGCACGTCTCTTTCTTCTAAATTTTGCTGCCCACCTCTCACGTAACTTTTATATCTTTCCTCTTAACGTCTTTCTAATATCCGTCTCTTCTTCTTGATATCTTATAATAATATATGCTCCTTCAATCTGCTATATCTCATATATTACAATATCATATATTATAATATAATATTTCATCCATGTTCGATAATATCCGGTTGTGCTCGGTTTGGTCATTTTTCATTAATTAAAGCTTATTTTCTCCATTTTTATGCATTTGGACCTTTATTCCTGGAACATACATAAAACAACACGAAAACGCATAATATTGTCCAAGAATCATAATGAAATGCATATAAATTTATAGCAATATAAGTGTAAAAATCACACTTATTAGAAGGCAACACTACCAAAATTTTAAGCGGTATATCCGTAAATATTCGTGTAAATATTCGTGAAGTAGGAAAGGAATTTTTTTTAAATAGTGAGGGGAGTTTCAAAGTTCAAAATTCGTGAAGGTAATCGATTAATTAAGTACATGTTAAAATAGCATCACCACAAACATAATTCAGAACCTTGGTGTGGATACTAATATCCCGAGCAACTTCAAGGGGATGTTTATTTTTTCGTTCAACCACTCCATTTTGTTGAGTTGTACGGGAACACGAACTTTGATGTATAATGCCATGCGACAGAAAAAAAATCCCCCAATAGTTTATTAAATTATTCATTTACACTATCACTCCGAAATATTTTAATAGTGGTGTTAAATTGAGTCTTAAATCGTATTAAAAAATATTGAAGACAATACCCGAATTATATTTATCTTTGAGGAGAAATACCCAAGTCATACGAGAATGATCATCAATAGAAGTTATAAACCAACGTTTTCAGAGAAAGTTTTAATATTGCAAGGTTCCAACATCACTATGAATAAGTGCAAAAGGTGCTGATTGTTTGTATAGATGGGATGGGAAAACAAACAGACGATGTTTTGCCAATTCAGAAGATTCACAAGTTAAAGAAGGAATAAATTTATTGATAAATAACCTGGGAAACAAACGTCATAAATACGAAAAAACAAGGGTGACCTAACCTACGATGCCATAACAAAATATCAATAACATAAAAGAGAAAACAGAATTGAGACAGAGTTAGTCATCAACCGATGCGAGAAAAGGGTGAGCATCAACAAGGTAGAGACCCCATCCTATCTAGCATTGCCAATCATTTTCCCTGATACTAAATCTTGAAATACACTACCAAGAATTTTAGCCATTCTATTCCCAGCACAAGGAATGTACGAGGAAAAGATCTGCAATGACCCCGTCATTTGCTCTGTTGCACCTGAATCCAAAATCCAGTAGCCGTTTAGGATAGGGAATCAGCGACAATAGCAGTGGATATACCTGATTGGGCCAAAGAACAAGAGGGTGAGGGGCTGGAATTTCCTAAGCGTGTGTCCAACAACTTGTACATGTGCTCCATTTGATCCTTCGTGAACGGAAGTGACTCAGAAGAAGATAATTGCTGACCAGACCCGTCTGCACTTGTTTGAATAGCATGACCACCCGATCCATGTTTGCTACTGTATCCTGATTTCTTCTTGAGATGTGGTGGCCGACCACGAATTTCCCAACTTGTGTCAATAGTATGCCAATGTTTTTTGCATTTTTCACACCAGGAACGTTGCTTGCCATCACGTCGACCGGAATTGTAGTGCAAGTCCCTGCTCGCAATAGCCGAACCTTCAGTGTCCAGCGAGAGGGATTAACGCTTCATCATCACCAAATGCCTAGCTTCTTCGCAGCGGATCTCAGAAAAAAAATTCGTGAATTGTGGGCAGTAGTTTGCGCCCAAGTATCCGCCCGCGAACCTCTTCCAGTTCCTTGTTCAATCCTACTAATAAGACAAAAATTATGCTTTTCTTATAGCGTGAGCTATCCTTTGAACTCTCACATTCCGTGACATCAAGGAGATCCAATTCCTGGCATATGGCTATCAAATCGTCATTATAATAGGTCATGACATCCATGTTGCCTTGATGAATCTGCCATATTCGAGTGATTAATTCATACAATCAAGAGTAATTCTCCAAATCGGAGTATGTCTCGTGAACGGCTTCCCAACATCACGGGCGGTGGGAAGGAACATGAACGACTTATCGATTGTCGGCCCCACGGAATTAATAAGCCACGTCATTACCATAGAGTTCTCAGATCGCCATTGTACGTACTTAGCCCAGTTTGCCCTTCCCATCGATAATGAGGCAGACAGATTGTGCCATTCAAGATAGTTCATACCATTGAATTTGTGGATCGTGATTTGTAAAGAAGAATCGGAAAGAATAAGGCTTTAAACATGATTGGAGCCACTGCCACAATTCACAGACCAGTCGTCACCGCCGACTGTGTAGGAAGACGAACCATTGCCAGCGCCGACCATGGTTGCTGCTTTGAAATTCATCGATAATACTGATACCACGTAGATTTTGATAATATGAAATGAAGAACAATGTGTTCTTTTGTTTTTATTTCAATAATAAATGACTTCTACATTTTGTTACCATAAAATAGAAGGAAAAGATACAAGAGATAACATCCTACCAAATCTAAAAAAGATATTATCCTACTAACTTAATCAAAATACAAAATAAACTTATCTATCACAACTTATTATCTTATCAACAGTTCTGTATCTCAAGAATTCAAACTGTGTGTACATTAAAGATGTACGTTCCTCCAGCAGACGTAGGTCAAAGCTCAGGCCGAATCGCCTAAAATTATTGTCTCTTCACTGTTAGTTTGATTTCTGTTCATATTATTTTGTTTTCTTCAATCTGTCCTTGAGCATGGTCGTCACTAGTTAAAATATTTTTTGATAAATTTAGTTGAAACCAAGTGTATCTGAATCACAACACCCATATTTCAACTTTTATTACATATTTTATGATGAAAATTTCCTTCAAAAAAATAAAGTGGAAAAACAGATATTCTACTCTTAATTTCCAACAAGAAAAAATTAGCTGGTAACACCGAGAGCCCACCACCCCGGTATTGTTTGTTTCTTCACAAGAATTTTCGAAGCCAAGATTTACGCAAGAGAATAATAGAATGACTCCTCTTTCAAACAACAATCTGATCATAACAGTGTTAGTGCGATAACAACAATGACTTCGTTGATCAAGTGGCTGGGTATTATCGTTAATGATAGAAAAACCAAAAGCATTCTATAAATTTTCGGAACTTACTCGTTACTTGTAGATGACTCCGGATCCTTCTTCAAGGTTCCAATTTCCCACATTCCGATTGTTATAACGTCAGAAGCTTTACAATTCATATTCAATTACAACAAAACCACAACACAGTCGAGGACAGAGATAGACTACCCAGGAAAATTATGTTAAAGACTACTACAGAATGGTAAAAGGTGGTCATTTTTTCATTACACAATGCAATCAGATGAGATATTAAAGACTACTACAAAATACAACGATTTGTATATCTAATGTTTTGTCAAGTGTGTGAAAAATATGTTCTTTTTTCTCCTCGAGTCCTGATAATGTTACTAATAACGAGGAAAATCAATTTTTAATTTAAATAAAATTTAATTTTTGAAGTAAATGACAACAAAACAATTACCAGCTTTTCAAAGCTATTCCGAGCTTTCAACTGACAAAAAGGTAAAAGACTTTATTTCACATCAATCGGGAAATTGGCACATCAAATGATACATTTCAAATAAACTTTATCAATCATGCCACCCCTCCGAATGCTTTTGCTTGAAAATGCCATCAAACCGTTAGCAAGAAAAATTACAGCTTCAGGACCCTTCATCTCTATCTGACAATAAACAATCTTGGATCTGTTCCCTGTGGAGAAAAACAAAAAGAACTCTCAAATTTTCTTTTCTCAGAGTCCAATCCTAAACTTAAGTCAATAGAGAAAGTTGTTCTGATTTTCTAACAGCAGTATACAACCAAGGTCTGGTATGAAATGTCACCTCAACCATTTCTTGTTATTATTGCTATTCTTCACCAGGGAAGTCATTGACTGAGGCAAGAGCGAATGAAAATACTCCAAAGATGGGGGATCCTTTGGAAGAATCTGATACTGGCAACTTGAGCATGTAGCCAGTAGAATTCCTGTTTTTGGTCCTGCATCTTCAAAGCCGTTCAAAGTTGTAATATCAGATTGCATAAGTGGACTGCGGCATATTAGGCAGAAAGACTCCAGTGGCAGGGACTCATTAGGCTTTAGGTTGTATTTTTTTTGCCTCCTCTGAGAAGCCAAATAACCCTTATGGCCATCCACTTCCGGAACCGTGTTGAAACAGAAAGGTGTAAGCTTACTTGCCGTCCGTACAATTGTGCTTTCTCGCGAAGGATTTTCGTTCTGATAAACAAATGAAAAAAATAGCGAGAACTTAGATCTGAAACCAAATACATATTTAAAGTAGCCACATTTTACTGAAAGGAACCATGTCGCCCTACACTACAACATGAAATTAGAAGGTAAAGTATATTTGAAATAGCACATATATTATTTGCCAAAAAAAAAAAGTAATAACCTACCATAATCAAGTCAAACAAAGGTGGATGTTTGCTTGTTTTTCCACAAGTTGGTCCAAAGCAATGCGTCTATAAATTATTCTCAAAAGACAAACATCTATGGGGAACTACAGGAAGTTTTAGATGAATCACTCCCTTTCTTTCAGTAGGACAAGGGTTGGGATCATCAATTTTACAAGGCTTTATAAGTTTGTAATTCGACAAATAGCCATTCATAACTTTGAGGACTTAGGAGTGCTCAATCTTCCACAACTGATGGTCTATTGCTTCTACCATTTGGAATCGTTAGAGAGAGAGAAAAAAAATTAAAAATTGATAGACAGTGGATAGTATCAAAACTGTCCATAAATTATTACTATGTAGTATGTAATAACTTATATAAACTTAAATATTGTCATGATTATTACTACTAACTGCAGTGGGAAGCAAAACGAGCTTCATTACCTACCTGTAATAATTTGACAAATGTAGATATCAACGCATTGATGCCAGAACGAGGTTGCCTCAATGCTTCCACAATCTTTAAACTGTTCCGACGAAAAAGAGGTAATACCATTCAATAAAAAGGAAACAAAATGCATTATACAGTGAAGATCTCCTCCAGGTGTGCAACATACCTGTCCAGGCTGCATAGCATATTCAGCTCTTCAGAAAGACAGTCGCGTAGGGGCAGCACAACAGGTATCTCCCACCTTGCATCAGCATACTGGATGTCTGCAGCTAAAGAGAAACCCTGACCCTGATAAGAGGAAAATTTTAACATCTTTATATGTTTTCCATAGCAGCTGTCTAAATTCCAAGATTTCCCTTTACTTACTATCCAATGAGCTTAGGACAACTTGAATAATACCTATTTCAAATAGATCAGTTTCTCATAATTTTTATTTTTCCTAAAATTTCAGTTATTTATTTATGTTTCTTTGGTGGGGACAGTTTAGGACATGCCTTGACAGTTGCTTCAAGGACATGGCACGCTATCCTTGATGTGCATGTTCCTAGCACAAGTTTGGTGTATCCATTCTCCATGGCAATCTGTACAAAGAATACAGCACACTGAAATTTCAATACACATCAGATTATCGGATGCTAAATTCCGCAGTTAAATGGCCAAACCTTTTGCAAAGATAGCATGCGCAGATACTCCAAAAAATCTTCTCTTCCAGTGACATCACCAACAGCAGCAATTAGCTCTGTCAACTTGGCTCTCCCAGCAGCACAATTAGGTGAGAGTATAGTTTCTGTTGGAACAATGTGGAACTGTTTTGTCGGTGGAGCTAAGCTTGACACAATAAGGCTCATCTCATTAATTGCTCGATCAAAATCATTGGAAGGAAAAGGAAATGAGGCCCTTTCATTGATAAAAGCAACGCCAACCCTAAAAACTGGTAATGATCTATCTCTACTTGCATCAAAATTCTTCTGTGCTTTTTGTTGCATTTCGTGAACAAATTCAAGAGCGACCCTGAAGATAAATGGGCAGTCTCATTAGAACTCAGAACCCTGGTATATCTTCACAAAAGAACTACGCACTTTATCAAAAGCACCTGGAAGCTAAGCATTTTATGTTCATGAAACACATAACACAATCCCACATGGGATTCCTTTGTCCGGATACACACACACACTTCAAGATAATCTCCACATTTGGAGTTGCTCAAAGGACAGATGAACCTGGAGGGAGGTAAGTAGGCTGCAACTCACTCAACAAAAAGTTTCAAACTTGTACTTTTTCTTAAAATATAAGCTTCCTCACAGATGTCGTCCTCATCTAATTTCTTGGTACCATCTACGTACACTTAAAAAAACAAAAATATGCTTCAAAGTTCCAAGCTTTATCAACTGGAACCAAAACCTATACCATGTTTTATATAACTAGAGTTATACTCGCCATCCCCAATAACACGGTCTTCAACGTGTCTTCATTTGAAATCAAGATCAAGTTCAAACTTCGCCTAAATTCTTATTGTGGAAAAAAAAAAAGGTTCAACAAATCGAACAGTCAGATGAATTGAGTGCTTGGTTTTCCATTATTTCATACTTGATCCAGCCGAATTCTTGAGAAAATTTTAACTAAATTCAAGCTCAACGAACAGAAAATTCTCAACAAATTCAGGAATTTGAACCTATGCTAAACACACAAATATGCAAATAAAGAAATACCTAGAGGAGGCGCCACCAGAAAAAGCGACTAGAAGATTATCGGATGGTAAAATCATAGCATTCGATGTGACTGCAAACCGAAACTTCCCAAACAAGTTTCCTCGGAAGCAATCGATGCAGAATCTTCCAGCATCCCCACCACTAGCGATGGAAGAGTAGGAAGCCGAGATGGTTTCATTGACTTTGCATTTGATGCAAAGGACGTTGCAGTTCGTAGATGGTTCAGAATCGCCGCCACCTGGTTTACCGTTCTCCGTCGCTGGTCGTCCGTTTTCGTCGCCGACGTTACAACAACTTGATTTGCAGTAGCCTGAATTGCAAACCATTTTTCTTTTTGCTTCGAGTTCATTTTTACTTAATTTTTTTAAATACCTATATATAATTTGGTATTTTATTTGAGATCCTAAAATACCCCTCATTTTATCATTCAATATTCTTTTTCCACTACCCCAATTTCTCTTTTCCTTGCCATTTTCTGATCGAAATATTTTTTTTTTAAGAAAATAACTTCCCTAAATGTTATAAATAACACTTGAGGATATTATTCCTTAAAAAAAATTCTGGGAAGGTTGATTCCGAAAATATCCCCTTTCTTATCCCACACGTTTTCATCATTTTAGTTAACAAATATTAAAATATCCTGATTTTATCAATTAATTAAAAATTTAAAAATGACAATTCAAGAAGGGTAAAAAATTAATATTTCTTTTCTTTCCCTCCTCTTACAGATGTCAAACGGGTCGTGCCGACCCGACACAGCCCGCAAATCAGTGCCGCCCGGCACTGTTCTGTGCCGGGCCGACACGGAACGCTTGATCGCTTTTATTTTAAACAAATATTTTCAATCTAGCGATTTTAGACCGCAAGTGCACGGTGTCAAGTTTTAGTATAGATAGGAAGAATACGGATTGTCGAACCCACAGGGACTAACAAGCAAGTACCAAATAAGATGTCTTTTAACTATATTTAACCTACGATAATTAATTTATAATTAACAACTAATTAATTAATATAACTACTAATCCAACCAAGTCAATAAAGTAAACGAGAAAAATCCACTAGAGAATATTATCGAGACTTTGGCTCACCAATGCATTCCACTACAATTCTCGATTGAACATTCAAATATTTCTAAGGTGACGAGTTCTCCAAATTTATCTAATATACTCTCTCGAGCTATATTAAACCTAATATCAAATTGCAGTAAGTCACTCTCGTGCACTCATTGAACAACTCGATATTTCATAAGATCCATGAAAACTCCTAGCTTTCAATTACTAGATATCTATGGCTATCACGCATGTATTTGACGTCATCTCTCGATCTCGGTCTGAAATCCATGGTATGAGTTATTAATTCAGTATCATAAAATCATCTCTCGATCTCAATTATGATACTAACATCATTCAAAGGTGACCAATCCTCTAAAAGCATGAAGAACATAAAACATACGCAAAGAACTATAAGAATTCAATCATTAAATCATCAAATCGAAGGTTCATAACAAAGGTTTCACCTAGCCTCGATAAATAAACTTAGTGCATACTCATAAATAAATACAAATACTCAAACATGTCTTGCAACAATTCAAGCATGATATAATCAAAACAAAACAAAACTAAAGTTTAAAAGTAAGAATAAACTCACAGCGTCGACTACGGTTGTAGATCCTCGCTCCTTCTCTTGCTTCCTTCTCGATCGTCTCTTTAATCGCCTTGTTGGGTTGTTCCAATTCCTAGGTTGAATATGTGAAGATGGATGAAGGTGATATGGAGTATGGAGGTATGGAGGCTATTCCTAGGGTTCAAAGTCTGATTTTGGGTTGTAATTTTCGTGTATAATATATAGGGGAAAGAATTATGGACTTCCCTTTTGCACACAAACTCTACATGGAAGTTATTTTTCTGAAAACTCCTCCGGCCGATCGATCGGGACAAAGCGGCCGATCGATCGAGCTTCACAGTAAGAATTTCGTGGCTTTTTCAGCCTTGCTCGATCGATTGGCAATGCTTGCTCGATCGATCGACAAGACCATAATGTTTTCTTTGCCTTTTTCAGCTTCTGGCGAGTTTCGTATTTTGGCCGTAACTTTCTCATACAAACTTCAAATTTGATGAATCAGTTGTCCACGCGAAGATAAGAGAAAGTACTACAACTTTTATATGGGCCACATTTCCAAAACTTGGCTCGAACATATAGTAATTTGAGGAGAAAGGAGCAACATGTGTCTTGGATTCTGGTTTTTTCCTCTTGTCTTCAACTTTATTCATTCTTTCATCATTTTAGCTTGATTTCTTCACCTTTCCCTACATTTCTACATTGATTCCTGAAATAGAGAAATATATACCATAAACCGTAAAATAATCCAAGAATCAACACGAAAACATATACATATCATAGCATAAAAACGCGTAATATTCAACCCTATCAACGCTACAGAGACGGGTCGTGCCAGACACGGCCCGTCTCTGATTTTGCCTAGCCCGGCACAGCCATAGGCCCGTGGCATATGGGCCGCGCCTCGGGCTGTGCCGTGCTGGCACGGACCAAATCATATTTTTTTCGTCTTTTAATTTTTTGATTAATTTTAATTATATAAATATAATAATATTATAAAAATATAGATTGGCACAATATACTTGTAAAATAAAAATTTATTGACTACGAATTGAAAAACTACAAATTACATTGAACAAAACAAAATAATAAATTAAAAGAGAGTTTAAAAAAATATGCTAGTTTTCTTCATTTTCATCTGAGAAAATATCATGTCCTCCCAAACTTTGTAAGCGGTTATCAGCATCCAACCAGTCCTTTAAAAGAATACACATCTCCACAGTATTTGGTTTCATTCTACTTCTTTTTTCATCAATGACTCTTCCACCTGCACTAAAACAAGACTCCGATGAAACTGTGGACATCGGAGGAGTTAGTAGATCACGTGTCATTATGGAAAGCATTGGCCAAAGTCTAGCATTGTCTTTCCACCATGTCAAAATATCAAAAGTTTCTAATTCTTGTTCACTTAAATTTATGACTTGTTTAGATATAACTGAAGCTCAGTAAATGAAGATGTATTAGAATTAGAACTAGAAAAAGCGAAAGTAGTGTCTTGTCTTCTTCTTAACATTATCCACACAGAACCATTACTACTAGCACCACTACTACCACTTTCTCTTACTGGAATTGCTCTAGAATTATGTAACGAATCATATAAAGAAAACAAAGCAAACAAACATTTATTAATGCGCCATTTCTCTTGATTAATATTAACATTTTCATAAGCCATGTTGGTGTAATAAAATTCTATTATAATTTCTACACTATATAATTTTAATCTATGATCCAGAATTGATGCCAAGCAATTCAACATAGGAATAGTTTTCCAGAATTTTTTAAATTTATACTCTATTGGTTCAACAATACCTGTAAAAAACGGATCAGATCTATGTAATGCAAAATATTCACTAATTTCATAAATTTTATTCAAAAATATTGAAGAAGTGGGATAATAACAGCCCGAAAATAAATTGGTAGCATCATAAAAAGGTTCTAAAAAATTACAAATATTAGAAGCAACTTCTCAATAAGTTTGTTCAATATGAATGTTCGGTCATCCTTTCATTAAAAAATAAAGTGATCACATTTCTATAAGGTAAACATGCTTGCAACATTAAATATGTGGAATTCCACCTATTAGGAACATCATAAGGAAAATCTTTATAAATACATAAACTTTTGAAGTCTTGTTTTCTAGCAGCTGAACTATTAAGAAATTTAAGGGTAGTCTTTATTTTTTCTAAATGAAGCTCAAGTGGTTTCAACCCATCTTGCACACACAAATTTAAAATATGACATGCACAACGAATATGAAAAAATCACCATTTAAAATTGGTTTCAAATAAGTTTTTAATATAGTAATTGCAGCAGTATTATTAGTTGCATTATCAAATGAAATACAGAAGATTTTATTACTAATATTATATTCATTAGTAACTTGCATAATTGCATTAGAAATAACTCCACCCGTGTGAGGCCAATCAAGATAAGTTGTCCAAATATCACTTGTTAGTCCTACTTTCGATGAAAGATTACCTAAATACGTAATTAAATTTGCTTTATACTCATTAAAAATTGTGAATGCATCCGATTTAATAGTATTCCTTGAAAATTTTTATGTTGAGGTTGCAAACCTGAATGAATATAATTAGTGAATTTCGCATCCGCCCCCATTGAAAAAGGTTTTCTCCGCCCATATGATGTATTTAGCTAATTCTCTCCTATCTCTTTCAACATTTTAAGTGAAAATACCTAAACTTGAACTACTACTACCAGTACCCAATTGTGAAAGAGCAGTTTGGTTACCATCAGTTGGTTCTCTTTCATGTTTAGCCATGTGTCTTAGTAAATGACATGTACCTCCAGAAGAAGCATATGCATAATCTTTTTTACATTTTTACAAACTGCCCTTGATCCCTTTTTCCTCAACATTTTCTACATCGAATAGTTGACATACATTACTAGTTCTTTTTTTTTTTTGAAGTTCTTCTACTTGATGATTGAATATTTGGTGTGCTTTCTTCATTTTCTTGAAATTGATCGATTTCATCATCATAATTCACATTATAAGATGAATCGGTCATTATGTATATAGACTATAATTATCTAATGCAACAAATATAAAAGTAACCAAATATTTGTTAGGATGAGTATTGGCTTTGTTGCTTGTGCTTGTATTGGCAAACGTAAGACGAACTTCTTTCTTATTGTGAACAAATTGAGAGTATAACGTTTCAAGTATATAGAGCTTAGAGATTGAGAGGATAAAATGTTTCCTCAACACACACATATATAACAACCAATTTTTTTTTTTTTTTTAAAAAAAGCTGTTCAACGGCACTTTTTTTTACCATTGGCCATTGGCGACCGATCGTCAAGTCCGTGTATAGCCTACTACCTCTAGGCGATCGGTCGCCATTTATGTGGCGATCGATCGCCAATCCCGTGTATTGCCTACTGCCTCTAGGCGATCGATCGTCACATAATTGGCGATCGATCGCTGATTAAAAAAAAAGAGAAAACAGTGTCGTGCCGTGTCGTGCCAGCCCACAGGCTGGCATCCCTTGGCCGGCATGGCCCATGTTCAGGGCCGTACTTGGCACGACACGACACTGTAGCAAAACGAGCAGTGGCGTCCTGTGCCGCCCCGCATCGTGCTGTGCCCGTACCGTCCGCTCCGTTTAACATCTCTACCTTCTCTTTGTCGCTTTCTTAACCTCCCACGTTTTTATCTCTACAATTTGTCCTTTTTTTTGTTTTGTCGTTTTGATTTTGTTTACCTTGAATAAAAATCTTAGGTGTGAAGTAAAAAGTATTTATAATTTCAGTTACATTATATTATTTCAACCTTATTGTTTTAACACACAACGTGTGTTCTCCCCCGCTAGTTAGTATTAAATATAAGATTTACACTTTCACATCAATAAAATATTTTGAAATCAATTTTACCAATTTAGAATATTAAATCAAATAATACAAAATCATGCAAAACACACTCATTTAAAAACCATACAGACTTATTTTCAAAAAATAAAAAACCTTACAGACTTAGTATTCAACTAAATGAAATATTTTAAGCTTGTGTTTGGATGACCGAATTTCATTTGAATAGATGGATTTGATTTGAGGATGGATTTTAAACTTTGATTTGAAATTATATATATCTTAGGTTTATTTTACAATCCATCACAAATATTATTACATGTACATAAATTAGTAAAGTGGTGGATTTGAAATACATCCAAACAATTAAGAATGCATTTGGATTGGAGGATTTGAAGGTACGATGTATGTACACTCCTGAAAATCACTTGGTGTAGTGTCAGACACTTCTAGGACACTGAAACCCCTCGAACACCCATCGGACATATATAAGACAATCCACATGGATTGTCTTTAATTTTAAAATAAAAATTAATTCGGACAACCGTGTTGGACACTTTCGAGAGGCGTGTTAGACACTTCCAAAGGACGTCTCCGACTAGAAAAGGACACTTTCGGTGGTTAATTATACAATTTAAAATGTTTTTTGACTAAAATAAAATTTGAATGTGTTTGTTAAACTTTATGGTAATTGAGTAATATGAATTTGATGCTGATATCAGTGAAATTATAATAATTTTAGTGACAATCATTTATTTATGTGCGTCTTGAATTTGGTAATAATATACTTAGTGTTGTATTTTATTTGGACGTGCTTGCTAAACTTTATATTAATTGAAGTAATATGCATTTGATTTAGTATGTGTGATATTATGATAATTCTGGTGACATGCATTTATTTATACGCTCTTGTAAGAATATTTTGTTATTTTACATGGTTTTATAATTTAAAAATTGTGAATTATAATGTATATAAGCGTGCCACAACTGTGTCGTATCCTGTAAAGTTTGACAAATCTGTGTCACCGTGTCTGTGTAGTATCAGGTCTGTGATGCCGTATCAATATCTTTGCATCATAGATTTGAAACCATGGATTTCAAATTCATTTAATTGTTTGAGTGAATTTATATTAGGTGTATTTTAGATACATCTATTTACTAATTTATGTAAATGTAATGATAATTATGATAGATTTGCAATGCACCTAAGATATATGTCATTTCAAATCCAAGTTTCAAATACATTCTCAAATCAAATTTATGCATCCATCCAAACACAAACTAAATGGATTTGAAATCAAGGATTTGAAATCCATAGCTTCAAGTCACTCAATTCATAGACCCTAATAAAATAAACCATCATCATTTATAATAATCACTTCAAAATTCAGATTTATATGCATCCACTATCTTGGCTATCAACTTAATTTCAATTTTATCTAAAAAATATTGTGTTAAAAGTATAAGTTTAAAAGCTATCTAACGACAAATAAGTAATATTGTTTACAAAAATTTATTATATATAAACAATACATAATATTAATATATTATATATATTGTAAACACATTTTATGTGGATGTCCAATAAAGAGTCATATTTTATTGAAGTGCTTAAACTTTTTAAGGATATTTAGTCACTTGTAACACTTCTAAGTGTATCAAGTGTCTTTTAAGTGGATTGTAACTCTTCACCCTTAAGAAGACTTTCTAGGTACTATATATATTGAGTATTTTGTAATTAAAATATGAGAAATGAATAAATTTATCTCTTTCCTATATTGATCTTACAATTATCTTTTAGTTTGTGTTTCAACACTAATATTTTATAACACTTTATCAACACAAAACTCCCATTTTTATAAACACACTACTTTTATAATACAAGGTATATTCAAAGATAAGTTGTCTATATATCTTGATTGTTTCATATTTGCACAATGTCATCAATTTAGTTATTTAGTTATACAAAATTTGTTATATTTTTTTTAAAAAAGAACATGAAGTTCCAAGAAATTTATTGGGAGGCTTGAAGCCTAACTCGAGTATTTTTGGCTCGAAATTTGTAATAAAAGTCAAACTTGCAGATTTGAGTATATGTGTATTTCGTACTTAAAAGCCCTGTTTGATTTGCGACACAGTACTATGGCTAACATCACAAAGATTGAATTTGCTGCTCTTGATAGTTTCGGAAAAAAATATTTAACTTGGGTCCTCGATGCTAAGATCCATTTGAGTGCGACGAACCTTAGACATACCATCAAGGAAAAGAACGATGCAAGCGAACAAGACAAAGCAAGAGCGATGATTTCATTCGCCATCACCTACATGAAGCACTTGAATCTGAATATCGTTGGGGTAAAAGATCCTGCTATCCTATGTAAAAATTTGGAGGAGAGATATTATCACCAAAAAATGTCCCAAAGGCTCGCTATGATTGGGTGCTCCCGAGGTTGCAAGATTTCAAAACAGTAAACGAATATAATTCTGCAATGTTTAAAATTGTGTCGCAATTGAGATTATGTGATGACATGTTACTGATGAAGATATGTTAGAAAAGACATTCACTACTAAATAGACTAATTTGTCGTATCATATATACTAATTTGTAGTACTTAGTTTGTGGTAATATATAATCTAATTTATGGTACTAGGTAACATAATTTGTGGTACTATATAAGCTAATTTGTGGTACTATATATACTAATTTCTGGTAATATATATATTAGTTTGTGGTACTATATGATCTAATTTGAGGTACTAGATAACATAATTTGTGGTACTAGATAACATAATTTGTAGTACTATATAACCTAATTTGTGGTATTACATATACTAATTTGTGGTACTACATTTATTAGTTTGTAGTACTATATAATCTAATTTGTGGTACTAGTAATATAATTTGTGGTACTTTTCATGGATAACTCACATGACAATGTAATTAAATTCGAACATAATATATATAACCCATTTCTTACACAAATCAAGGCAATCTTCATAAGAAGAGGAATAAGATCACATAAAAAAGCTTTGATCAGTATCCTTATCCAAACAAGATGCATAATTGTAAAAAAAACTTCATAACCATTGACTAACAAGTTTTCACTATATGAGTACGTCAGAGCATTTAGGAAATTCACCTCAACATACATATTAAGATATTCCAAATACACCATGAACATCAATCAATCAGATTTTCCAGCTAAATTGTGAAGCATCTCATATTCATCGCTTAGATAGTTGCTACCATGTGTGCACGATATTATTCAATGCTACATGTATTCACATACTCCCATAATTCTTTGTATCTTGTGTGAATGCCTCTGCCCATAAGCACATAATCACTCAACGACCAGTTATCATTCTGCTATCATAGAAAATAGGGATAAAATCCGAGTTGCGTTCCTAGAAAACAGGGAACCAAAAATCAAGCTACATCCATAGAAAACAGGGAACCAAAAATATTCCAAAATACCAACCCATATTTTCAGGTTTCTTCTCAGAAGCTCATCAACGATTTATTTTCAAACCATCAGGAAGGAGATTTGAAAAGAATGTGGTTGTGGTTTCAGGAAGGAGATTTGAGAAGATGTCGAGGACAATTTACCTTTTAGTGGACGAAGAAAGTTTAAAAATCTATTTTTCACACTACCCTCTCCTCCTTCACTCCTTCACGAGCATCTCTGTTCAACTACACAACTTGAAATAAAGGAAAAAGGTAAATTTCAGAAAGGGCACACAAGATAATACCAACCTTAAATATATCCTCTCTCATTGGTATAACAGAAGAAAAGAACACATGGGAATTTCTATCGTTCGAAAAAATCGAGAAGCTTATTGATGGTATCTTGTTTATCCTTTCAGCAAGCTCGTTCTTGCATATTAGTAATATGGTGAATTTGTCAATGCAAAAGAATTGCTTTGGCAAAAACAAATCATGCTCTGGCAAAAACATTAGCATTTTTATAAACTTTTCGTGATTAAGTACTGACCCCAAATCAAACATTTGCATTGGGGATTTATCACCAATTGTCCGTTTAAACAATCCATTAATAATATAAATTCCTACCACTAACAAATTACATTTTGCAAATAAAGTTTATAAAAGACTTAATACTCTTTTTTTCAGAAAAATTAATTTATATGATTACACGTGACTTGAATTTGATTATACCTTCTATTCTTAAAAATAATTAAATTAAGAATAAATTTAATATTTTTTTAAAAAAAAGTAATAATGCATATTTGATAGTTTTTAGGTGAAACTGGATGTGTTTTCCCCCTTTAAAAAAATGGGTAATAATAAAAAAAGTAAATTATAAATTTTACTTTATGCATAAAAAGTTTTGTTGTTTAAAATATATATAAATTTAAATCCGAGTGTGTGAAAGTGTCAATAAATAAAAAAGTCAAAATATTTGGCTAGGGAATGCATTTGCCACACATAGAGAGACACTAGAATTTTTGTGGCACCTTAACAAGTATTAAGAAGTTTGACTATCATGAGAATTACCCATATCATAGCCAAAGGAAATTACCCCTAAAGTTTCTCCAACCCAGGGCTATCCTATGTTAGAGACGAGGGTTAGTCTATGCTCCATCTGGGTTAGTTTTCTTTATGTCTAATATCATTAGATGACGACCTCTTCACATTTTAACAGAAATTCAGATAACACTGGAAATTCAAAAAAACTAAAATTTGGTCACATCATATTGGGAGAAACACAACATATATAGAATAAAAAAATCTGTCAGAGATAATATCACCATTATTATAACCCCGGGTTAGCCAGGTGGTAATGGTATGGATCTTAGGAGTTTTGCTCCTCTCTAGGTCACAGGTTCGAAACCTACATGATGCTATCAATTCTGTGGGGCCAGCCCATATGATAGCGTAAAGCCCCCGGCTTCAATTGGGCCCCTCGTTAGTGGATGATGTGATTGGTCAACCGGATTAGTCAATCTTCGAACCAGATACCCCGAGTCATCGAAATATCACCATTATTATATGATGCTAAACTTAATTATTATAATATGATAAAAACTTGTTAAAATAAAATAATTACATGTGTTAAGTCAATAAATTTATTTTTAATAGATATTTGCTAAAATAAAGATATTATTATAAATGAAATATCATTAGAGTCTAAAATGAATGCAATGAAAACAAATTTTGTATTGAATCAAGACATGTTTTATTGCATATGATAAGGGACCTCATCCCACTAATTCATACTTCTATCACATATTTGTTACAAGTATAATAACGGCCCATTAATTTTTTTTTTAAAGACTATGTTGTACTATACCTCTAAAAATCATCTTATATGTATATCGGATACTTCGCGGATGTGAATGTAGCCAGATTCGACGTAATACCATATTAAACACGCTATATGACATATCCTAGCATATCTGACACGTGTCGGAATTAAATGTGGGCGCACTTAAATTTTACAAGGAAATTTTTTTTTTTATATAGAAAGAAGAAAGATGTTAAATTAAGTGAAGATAGGTGTTTATTGTTTAGCTTAAATTAAATTACATAACATTTGATAATATTCATTGTATAACTTCTTTTTATGTTTATGTGATATGAGTGGTATTTTTCGTTTGATTTAATTAATGAATGATGTATTTATAATTATTTTCAATTATAATTTAAATATTTGTTAATGAATTTTTTTTTATTGAAGATGAAACTAAATGTGGAAGCTTTTTCTATTTACTGATTCTACTTCTATCAATAATAGAAACTTTCTCTTTACTTATACCTAACATGTCATTATACATGACTCCGCATCCATATCAATCATCGTCACCACCGCCTTGAGCCCTTGCTCCTCCGATTGGGTGACAACTCGGGTTGAATTAGAACTCTACAAGTCTTAAGGTTGCCAATTTTGGAGTCAAGAAGAGGAATAAAGAATGTGCTTAAGGTCGGGGAGCTCATTTCAATCATATATTTGACTTGTCAATAAATAATTTATAACATAGTACTTAAATTTATATAATTTAAAAAATCTAATATAACTCATTTATAAATTATATACTATTGCGAACTTATTCAAATTTAATCCGATTATCTCGCACCTTAATTTTAATCAATATTATTATTGATTATTTACATTTAAATATAAATTTTATTTTAAAACATGATAATTACCCAAATTATGTGTGAAGAGGAACTGTGTATAGTTGATAATGGTTGAAGAGGGAAGAAGCAGCTCTTCTTACGATGTGAACCCTTGCCCAATTTGCCTCGAACCCGTCACTCAAGATTCCTACTTGGACAGATGTTTTCGTACTTTCCATCCCACCTTAAAAGTGATTTTGTTGCTTTTTCTTGATTGAAATTCTTTACCTTTGTGAAATACTGTGCTCTAGAATCTGTAGTTTTTATGAAAGAATCGATTGTGCTTCTTGTTGTATTTGCTTAAAAATTAAAAGTTGTTTTGACTTGTATTTGCTGTGAGCTGTCTCAAGAATAATGGCCACCTGGTAATTGGTTTAAATGGAGGTGCGATATGGAAATAGAAGACATGGATGGATTCATAATGTGTTATGCTGATGCATATCTAATAAATGATGGAATTTAGTTAACTTTATGTTAAGAGTTAAATGTGTGATCTTGAACAACTAGGGCCTTCTAGTTTGATAGTTCCCACCTTTAGAATGTGAAAGAAATCATTAGAAAGAACTTCGTGATTTTTGCTGGTTACTGATGAAATTAGCAAAACAAGTTGGAGACTTGGAGAAATGGATTCACCCATTTGTCCAAGAGTTGAATCTTCGTGTCTTGAATATTTTGGCTTGTTTGCTTCTATAAAGCTTACATTATGGTTTAGTGTATTTTAGGATGATTAGGACTAGGAACTGGGTGCCAAATCATGTTTGTGCAATATGACGCTCATACTAGAGTTACATTTTTTGCAGGACGTGACCACTTAACTGCGTTAGATTACTTTCTTACCATGATGTTTTCTTGATGCCTACTTCAATGATTAGTTTTTTTCAGCATGTCGCAAATTTTTAATCTTGGAATTATAAGAAAGTCGCATGAGACAAAATTATGACTACAATTTGTGCTGCTTTTTTTAGTAATGTATGTGTACTGACATTTCCATGGGAGAAAATTGAAAGCTAAACCCATTCTGTTTGGCTCATTTACTCTATGTAACTGGTATAGGTGGAATATTAAGGTCAGCGAATGTATAGTCCAAACCGAGTCCTCGAATATGAAAATGATGTGCACTTGCACTGTGCAGCACTTGGAGATCACAAGTGCCTAATTTTATGATCTAGAAGAGGGATGTAGGATCTAATAAATGTTGTACCCTCACAATCCTATGTATTTGCACTTTATTAAGTTGAATGCTGATGTCTTTTTTACTGAATACGTGAGAACCCCCCCCCCCCCCACCCCCAGTTCTTTTTCTTTAAATGGTTACACAAGATGTAGGGTAGCAAACATGTTAATGGTAAAAAAGCGACTGTACCTGGTTGGGATTAATGCACCAACTAACATAATGGGTAAAACAGACTTTACAGCAAACACAAATTTCATTATAATGTTGCCATTTGTGCAACAACTAATAACCCCTATTTGTTTGGCAAATCATCCCTTTATTGGTTAATTTTTGCGAGGATTTAGAAGGATTTGCGTAGTTGCCTTATGTATAATTACTAATCCCCTAATTCTTGGCTTTTTTTGCATGATTATAACCTTTTACGTTTCAGTTGTTGATATTTGTTAATGGTGGGCACTCCCATAATATATATAACACTACCACTCGATAATCTGGCTGAAAAAAACTAAGTCTCCTGAAACCATTTGAATATTTTTTTTTAAAGTTCTATAATCCACTTGAGTCAACCCATGTCTCTTTTTGTATATAAAGATGGTTAGCTTCCAGCCTTCCACTTTCTCCCAAGTATGTTGTCCAACAAGCCTCAAGTACCTCCACGATACTGGATTAAAATGGGATGCACTGAAAGAAAATTGTCTAAAACTTTCTCACGTGGATCACGAAGACATTTCACTTCACCATTATGTTCTCATGAATTGCACAAGTCCTTTATGGATTGTGTTTTCAAGAAGTTTGTTTTGTTACAAACCTATTGTAGTTTAAGATATATTATAATCGCTAATCGAATTGACGATTTTGCAGATAAATTTTGCTATGATTGCATTGTAAGGTGGACCACTATAGTTGCAAGCAAACACTCTTCTACACCTACATCATTGAAGTGTCCTATGTGCAAGGTTAGCATTATTTTTTTAGTTTTTATTCAGTAGCATTGCATAAAAAAAATGATGAAGAAGAATTATTAGTTTAAAAATAGCTTGTTTTCAAATTGTATCTTTTTTATTTATCTTTTAGAGTAAATTAGTGTTACAAAAGGAACTTGGGAATAAACACATATATCTCACCATTTTACAAATGAAATATTAAAATCCATTTAAACCATGTACGAGTTTATTTCTGGGGATTCAGAAGGAAGCATAAAAACTGGAACCAACATTTTAACTATTTGTCTAATCTAGATAAACAATTCCTCCAAATGCGCTTGACCCATTTGATTCATAAATTTCTAATCACATTTTTTAGTTTTTCATGGCTAAATTTACATATCCTGATTAGTTGTTAGATTGACTACATTATTTTTAGTGGAAGAATGGACTTTAATTGATAAAATTATTGTTTTTCTCAATCTTTCTTCCCCTCTCGTCCTTTCTATATGTCCTTCTCTCCCTTTTTTCCTACATCAGTCATTTTTGACAAAGCATATTTGTCATGTCACTTTGGTTGTGTGATTTCTTTCTTACTATGTACTATCACAGAAGGATTACAAAAATAAAGAAATATTAATGTTTTTTAGTAATATTAATTGATAACGTACCAAGGAGAACTTATGAATATATTTATATTAGCAATTGAAGCATAGAAGGTGAGCATGCGAGAGTCGTGAAACATTAATCATTTTATTTTTTGGTAAAAAGTAATTTTAACTTAATAATGTTAGTGATTTTAAATATGGAATTTAATGTGTTATACATAAGGCTGCTTATCGGATCGATCCGGTCCGATCCGGACCGGAACCGGTCCGATCCGTAAGGAACCGGTTCCGGGTTGGATCGGTTCCAACCCGGAACCGGTTATTTTGAATTTTTTTTCTTCAAAAAATCGAGGAAATTGTTGCTTGGAGGATTCGAACACGCGGCCATCACCTTCTATTCTGCAGCTCTAACCAATTGAGTTAATGACCTTTGTGCTTTTAAACTAAACTCGAAAATATTTATCTAAATAAAAAATAATAATTAATTTTTTTAAAAATAACGGATCCGGTTACGGTTCAGCCCGGAACCGGATTCGTTTGGTCCGAAACCGGTAAGATACCGGTTCCGGAATGGCAGAACCGATTTGGCCCGGTATCTTACCGGTTCCGGACCGGTTCGGAACCAGTTAGCCCGGTTCCGGTTCCAAACCGGGCTAACCGGTCCGGTTTTTGGCCGGGTCAAGCCCTAGTTATACCATTACTTAAATGTAAAAAGTTTCTAGGAAAATGATTCAAAAAGTAACTAAGATATGGTAGTAGCTGTTTGAGGGCTATTTATGGATCTTAGGTGTCTATAAAAAACTTCACGACGATGTGCCTTAGTGAAGAAAACTCACTTCTGGGTGAGGCAACTTAAGCTAGGACTGCTGCTTTTCCTTCTGCCCAGCTCCTGTGTTCTACCTCTTTAAAGCTGGATGCCCCCAGCATTTTGATAGATAATCCAACCCTGAGCAATCTTAGTTATTGTGCGGGTTCTACAATTAGAAGAAGCCATAAAAAGAGAGATCAAAGGTAGTTATTATGATATGCTTTTACTTATTAATATTGTGTGTTTATATTTTTTTGTTGATTTGAGAAAGTATCTTTGTTCCTGTATCATTAGTGTGCCAATCTTGTTTAAGCATTTCAAAACTGGAAAAGGAAAATAATAAAATGCATATGGCCAGAATCATTGGATTACAGTATAATGACGATTAATTTTTTGTTCTAGACTTGGTTATGTCTCCTCTTTTCCTTTCGAATGTTAAGTCTGTCATCTTTTATTTTGTTGTGCTGTAGTGCAGGTAGAGAACTTCTCCGTAGTTTATGGATACGATGGAAGTTCTTTTCAACAGCATTATGTCAATAAGTGTTTGGGAAATAGGTAAAAATCTAAATTTTTTTCATATTTTGTTTCTGAATTTCAAATGTATAAATATTATAGTTTTTTGTAAACTTCGCAGTGAGTTCTTTTCAGAATCTCACAGGTATAGATTGAAATGCTACTACACTGAACCAGGTACCTGATTTCTTTGTTGTTTTTGTTTTCTCTTAAGTGGGGGTGGGGGGGTGGTTCTCAAAGCTGAGGCCTTCTCTCAGCTACGACAGTCCTTGGGCTACAAGGCCTTCGGCATACTTTTATTGTGATTGTTATTAAAACAATTGCTCAACATATTTTCTCACATAGCATGCACATGAAACCTTGTGGCGACAGGTAATCTAGATGATAAACTTCATGTGTCACATTATTGGAAGTTCCGCAAGTATCTTCATCCGAATAGTTGGCTTCATGACTGGTTGAGAAGGGAAATTCAGGCAGTACTGCAGGTTTTTCATTTGTTTTCTCATTTCTTCTGTGCTGTAAAGTTTTTTTAGTATTATTATTTATAGTACCAATTTCTAATGCTTTATGTGGAGTAATTCATTTAATTTTTTACGATTAATTCATTTTCTTTAAGGTTTGATAGTTCTTAAATGTGTTTTGTACATGGGACATTTGTTGATCAAAGATAGTATAACTTGTAGTTTGGCATCGTGCTAGTGAAAATTGGCCATGCAAATTTGAGTGGTAGTTAGTAGTACTATGGCGAAGGGTGGTGGGCCTGGTGGCAGGTTTGGTTTGCTGATATAGGAATTTTGATTGAATGTCTGCTTTTACCATCTCCCTTTGAATGAAAATTATCATTCCATCATTCAAGAATTGGTAACACCGATGTGGAATTACCTCGCCTTAACGACTTGATTTTAACACTGAAAATATGATATACTGGGTCATAATCATGCATCAAAACATGAAATGCCTTCTTAAATCAGTTGTTATTGGTATGTGAATATGTTTTGTGCTTTATATGCAGCAGGAAGATGTAGACATTATTGTGCATCACGTGGCTGGTGTGATAGAATCATTGAGAAGGTACTATCCATTTCTGCACAAACAGCACGTGACTGGTGTGATAGAAGGAACACTTTAATTTACTTTACAATACATGTATTCTGTGAACAAAAAGTTGGGGTATCACCATGTTTTCTGGGATTTTCTTTACACAGCTACCCGTTTAATTTTGCAGAGATACATCAAAACATTTATCAGTGTCCGCTGAGATGGTGCGAGACGAGTTCCAAATGATAGTATCTAAAGCAATCAAACCTTTCATAACTGGTAGAACAGAAAGGTTTGTCAATGAATTAGAATTATTTCTAGCATCGGGACTGAATATCGACGCGTTTGATGAAGTCTATATAGAGCATTTATTTTGGAAATCTAATGAAACAAGAGAGAATGAGCAAGGTGAAACTCTTGAGCATACACCAGTAGTTCCATACTTGTACATATTTGATGCAGACTCTGATGAAAATTGAGCATTTATTCTGGCATTGTCATGTTTTGATTTCTTTGAAATATTATGGCGCTTTGCATTTGATATTCTTTGTCTAGGCGATGGGTTCAGGTACGGGGTCTGTATTCTAGTGATCTGTGACAAAGCCCAGGTGGTTAAAGCTTATATTTTATAGCCTGACCTGGTTAAGAATATATTTATCAAGAATATTAAGAAAGGATTCTATTAGCTCGAAAAAGATTGTAAAATTTATAGTCCACTAGCCTTCAGTTTCATCTCCTTTGTTGAAGAGAATGAATCAACGCTTGTTATGAAATAACATTATAAAATTAGATGAGATTTTATATTATATGATTATATAATCATAAAAAGTGATATATGGATATAGCTCGAAGTCTATGCAGAATATGATAGTTTTCTAAAAGCTATAACATAAGGGAGATTGTTTTGTACACATAAATATTCACTTAGTATTAAAAAAATAAAAGTGCTTATCATTTTCTAATTCAAAAAAAGTATATTTTAAAATTTTAAGTTATTCACATATTATTAAAAAAATCAAAATGTGTGATTTTTAGACTTGTTGAAGAGATTTATCTTCTTTTTTTATACGCATTCTATGTCGACTTTTGGCACCGAGAAGATATTTATCTTCTTCTAAAAGCATATTTTCAAAGCAGAATTTAGTTCAATGTTCAATTTGCTTCAGAGCATACACATCTTTGGATGTGATGTGTAGTCTTTTGATTAAGTGGATAGAAGTGTTTTCAATTGGTTGTGTTTTGGCTTATCGAGATGTATATCTTTGCTTATCAATCACGCGTAACGTCTTTGCTTGTCGAGATGCATATCTTTCCATCAATACATCAGATACATTTCAGTGTTATTAAAATCGGCCCGGACCGGCCGGTCCGACTGGTGACCGGTGCTGAGTCAGAGCCGGTTAACAGTATAAAATCGGAGGGGCAAAGAACCGGTGAGAACCGGTCAAAAACCGGTCGAACCGGTGAACCGGTCGACTGGTTGAACCGGTTCTCACCTTTTTTTTTTTTTTTAGTTTTTCATTTTTTTTGTTATCCCTTTTAAGTTTTATCATTCACACAACAATTCTTCTTCTACAGGCAATGTATGAACTTTCTAATAAAAAAAATCAATTCTTGCATTTTAATTGGTGGATTACATGACAATTGTATTGCCATGATTGAAGATTTTATGGAGTTTATTATATATATTAGATCTAATTTTGTATTGCATCAATTCCATGCAACTATGAGTTTTAACATGTACTCATTATATATTTTTGATATTTGTATCAGTCTTATATATAAATACAAAAAGTAATATATTGTATCAAAAAAGACAAAAAATCTCTTAATTTTGATAATCAATAATAAAGTGTTTGTAATAATATAGTAGCCCATTATTGAATAATATAATACAAATTTGGTGTATGCATGACTAATTAGTGCGTTTGTAATTAATCCTTTTATATATAAAGTTTATATAAAAAAAATAGTTATAAACTTAAATAAATAAAATTATTGAAAGATTGTGTAAAATATTGGTCTCAATGCTATGTTGCTACAATGGTATTTTTTTATTATGAACATTTGAAACTTTTACAAATACATGTTATATATTTTTCAAAAATTAAATATAGATATTACATCATGATGACGTCATACACCGGTTGAACCAGTGGTTTAACCGGTTAAACCGATCGAACCTGTAACTAGTAAGGACACCGATTTTATGTCCGGTCCGGTTATGAAAACACTGGATACATTGGTTGTTTTGGCTTCCCTCGTGAGATTATTGCTATGATAAAAGCCATCCAATTTGGAATTCAACATAAACTTTTGACAAATATTAAACACATGTTTTGTGTTTAGTCAAAATTAAAGGGCTTGATTATGTAAGCCATGATGTAATTAATTTTGTTTCTTTGCCTAATCTCCACATATATATATCCAAAATCATCACAAAAAAACACAAATCTTTTCTTTTTCTACAAATTAAAGTGTTGAGGTAAAAGTGAGATTGAGTGTAAGAATTTCTTAAGGAGATTTATCCTTGAAAGGAATAGGATTAGTGGAGAGAAAGTGAGCATTAAAATCAGAGTGTTCTGAGTGAAATACTTTGTATTCTCAATTCTCTTGTCTTCTTTGCTATTAATAAAGAAATGATCTCCTTGGGGGTTATTGAGTGGACGTAGCCCAATTTGGGGTGAACCACTATAAATATGGGTCTCATCTTGTTCAATTGTTGATTGTGTGCTTGTGATATCCGCTGCGTTGTTACCTCAATTATATGTTGATTTCCCTGATACCCCAACAACTGGTATCCGAGCCAGGTTCTCAAATACTATAGGAAGTCCTCGTATGCTCTGTGGTTGCAGTTAGTCTGAACTTCCACAACAGAACAGGCTTTCTTAGGGAAGTAATTCATTTGTGTTCAGGCTTTAACGATTAATTTGTTGGTAGTAGACACAAAATATGGAGGTACGCACAAGCAAGATGATTAGCCTTAATTGTGCAAATTATTAACTTTGGAAAAGCAAAATGAAAGATCTCTTGTTTGTCACTAAGATGCACCTACCGATATTCAGCAAGACCAAACCAGAAGAGAAATCAGATGCCGAATGGAGCTTTGAGCTCGAGCAGGTCTGCGGGTACATCCGACACTTTGTCGATGACAACTTGTATAATCACATTTGTAACGAGACTCATGCTCATACACTTTCGATGAAGTTGGAGATACTATATGCCTCCAAAAGTGGCAACAACAAACTCTTCTAACTGAGCAAGCTAGTTCATGTTCGGTATAAAGAAGGAACTCCGGTAGCAGAACGAGATTCAAGGAGTCGTGCAGCAGTTATCAAATATGGGCATAAAGCTTGATGATGAGTTGATTGCCCTGATTGTGCTAGCTTCATTACAAGAGTTTTGGGAGACTCTGAAGATATCACTAACAAATACAACCCCAGGAGGAGCCATGAGTGTGGACTTTATCAAGAGCGACATCTTGAATGAAGAGATGAGGCGGAGATCCCATGGTACTTTTACATCGCAGTCAGATGTCTTGGCTACTGAGTCAAGGGGGAGAAGCAAGAACAAGGGAATCACATATCAGAAACCAAGAAACCAAGGAGAGGCAAATCCTCGGGGTGATATGCCAATGTAACGTGTCATCAATGTGGCGAAAAGTGGCATATAAAGAAATATTGTCAAGAACTGAAAGGCAAAGGCAAGCATGAACCCAGTGATGAGCAAACAAACGCCTGATCGCGATTTTATTTAATAGAAAATTCCTTTGTGACACGATTATACCGCAAGTGCACGGTTTTCAAGTTTTAGTGTAGTTTTAAGAAGTAGGGATGACGTACCCACATAGACTAGTAGTAAGTACCAAACTCAATCAGTTTAATTATATTTAGCCTCGATAGTTGGTTGATAATTAAACAATAGTAAAAATAACGAAATAAATCAAAACTCCCAATCAACAAGGTCACTAAAACGAAGAATTCAATAGAGATGAACTATCAAGACATTGGTTTACCTATGCAATCCCCTACAATTATCTCATTAGCACCGATTGATTTTCCATATGATTCCAAGGTGACGAGTTCTCCGAGATTATCTAATATACTCTCTCAAGCTATATTAAACCTAATATTAAATTACAGTAAGATGTCGAGCACTTATTTAACAATTCAATATTGCATAAAACTTTGTGAAAACTACTAGCTTTCGATTACTAGATATCTATGACTATTACACATGTATTTGACTTCATCTCTCAATCTCAGTGTGAAATCCATGGCATAATTTACTAGATCATATTATAACATCATCTCTCGATCTCAATTCTAACACCCACTTCAATTCAATGGTGATCAATCCATGAAAAGCATTAAAATCATAAACTATGCACAAAGATCACATGGTTTCAATCAAAATAACTAATAATTAAATCATAGGTTCATACATAGGATCCCCAAGTCTTGATAAAGTAAACCTATAGAAAGATGAAAGTAATGACACAAAAACTATAAATCAAATAAGCTAAAGGTTTAAAAATAATAATAGACGCTGAATTGATTCCGGGCATTGTTCGTCTTCCGTCTCTTGGTTGAATATTTGCTTGGCGGCTTGAAGATGGTGGAGAGGTGAATTATGAGCCAAACGTCTGATAGGGTCGGCCACTTTGAGTCTTATATAGTGGAGAGGATTTAGGAAGATTCCTTGTAGGATTCAAACTCTAAAAGGTATTTTTTTTGAGATTTTCTCGGCTATGGATCGATCGCTAACATGTACCGATCGATCGGTACATGTGCACCGATCGATCGGTAGATTCTTCAAAATTTATTCAACTTTCTGCCTATCTAGCGATCGATCGCTACCCTGAAATATTCAAAAAGTTGAGTTTTTCATCGCTTCTTCGATCGGATCGCGCATTTGAGTCATTTTTCATCATTTTAAGCATAAATTCTCCACTTTCATATAGGGGTGTTCATTCGGTTCGGTTTGGACCGAACCGAACCAAAATTTCGGTTTTGAAATTTCAAAATTGAAAACAGAACCGAAATTGTTCGGTTTCGGTTTTAACCGAACAATTCGTTTCGGTTTGTTTTCGGTTCGTACCGTACTTTTTTAAAAAAAAATGAATTTTGTTTTTAAATTGGATGATTAATTGATGAAAATTCAACGTAAATACAAACACTAATACATCATACATTGGATTCAAATGAATTCTGAACCCTTGACCTTTTAATTTTAAACTTATAATATTATTTTGAAGCTATTTACTACAAAAAATCGAGTTTAAATGAGACAACAAAATAAACTATATTATACCTGACAAACGTTGTTAATTTACGAGTTCTTATTCATACAATCAGGAGCGAATTATTTAAACAATAAAAAAAATTATTTTTTTTATTTTTATTTTTAAATTTCGATTTTCGGTTCGGTTAACCGGACCCTGTAACCGAAAAATGATTTTTTTTAAATAAAAAATAAAACCAAAATTTTTCGGTTCTGCTTTGTTTGAACCGAACTTTTTCGGTCTGGTTCGACTGGTTAATCGAACCGGTGAACACCCATATTTTCATATAATTCGACATTGATTCCTGAAATAGAAAAAAACAAAACAGAAGTGCATAATATCATCAAGGAATCAACATAAACAATATTAAAAATCCTAGAAATATAAGTGTAAAAATCACACTTATCAACGCCATTGACGAGTTCAACGTCATTCACGATGATGTTATGCCACTGTATACGAAGAGATGGATTATCGTTGTATACGTAACGATGAATTGTGCCGTTGTATACGTAGCGATGGATTATGCCGTTGTATACGTAGCGAGGGATTATAACACTATATACATATCGATGATGTTATGCCGCTGTATACGTAGCGATAATGTTATGCGTTGTATACATAACGATGATTATGTCGTTGATACGTAGTTATGGATTGTGTACCACCGTTGGACGATGAAAATTGATGTGCTGCTATTATGTTAGCAAGTATACTATTATACTGCTATTGTGGTAGCAATGTATATGAATGTCATGTGTTGACATGTACCGTCACGGGTTGACGAGGATATTATGAATGTCACGGGTTGACATGTATCGTCACAGGTTGATGAGGTATTTTATGATAATACCGTATGATGGGCGATGAGTGACTTGTGTCGTTGTCACGATGAATAATACGTATATAGATGTATGTGTTTAGTTATATGAGTTGAGTGCCACTGATTAGCGTAAGATGGTGTAGGTGTTTCACAGGTTGACACGAGGCCATTATGCCGAGTAGGTTTGCTCGATGAATAAATGGATGTGTCGTGCAGATAAATGTATTGCGTAGTGTATTGTGGTATATGTGTTACGAGTAATGGTACCTTTGCGTATACTCGTTGTGTTGACTATGGCCAAGCAACTTGTAGTGTATGTAGTGGTCGAGGAACCTACATATATCGATGTTGTGTAATCCATATACACGTGAAAATATGTAGATAAATCCTAATGAGTTAGGATTGAGATGTGATTGGCTTAGGACATTGGAATGTCCCTTGTGTATCGGTATAGAGAAATGTTAGATGATGATCTACTATCTCTAATTGTTCATATTACGATAAGTAATTCATGATATGATTCGTGAATTGTGAGAGTGGTAGTAGTACGCGAATGGTACAATATTATATACCAGGGTTGAACGTATGAGACGTTCGTGGTTTTGTATAAACCTTACATGACTACGAATTGCTGGCCAGGTATGATATTCATCGTTGCTGTAATATTATGAGCTGAATGTAGCCACTATATTGCTTGTCGGAACCGAGTATGGTGAATCATACGATGATACGATAAGAGGGTATAGTGAACTTGGTGTAGTCACTATGACGCTTTTGAGCATGAGGTAAGAGATATGAACTTGTGTTGTGGCAGCTCAATTTTGTTGGAAGTACCAACATGAGTGTCAACAAGTTATTGTCATCTCTATTGAGTATTTTTGCATTGAGGATGCGATGGTGAACCATAACCGGAGATGTGGGATATAGTTAGTGTGTACTATATCGATTGTATCTCTTGGGGAGATAGTGTTGTATATTGATTTTTGGTTTGGAGCAATGCTATCGTGGGGAGAGTTGATATCGGTTGCGGGTTGAATTGTGAACCAACCGTAGTAAGCATTACTGGTTATGGACCTAGTATTTGCTTGGAGTTAATTGTGAGACGTACGAGGAGACGTCTCCAGAGAGATGCTTGAGATTATCTAAGTACTATAGTGACATTAATGCACTATCACGAGTTATGCATTTATTGGTTCAGGGATGCATTTCGGTATAAATGTATCTGGATTGTTCGAAAGATAGTTCAAGTTTGGAGAGTCGTGGATGAATGATACTTTCCTTGTAAGGAAAAAAGGTGTTGATACACATGTTTGGAATCTTTTAAATATTCGATGAGACAGTGCGCGTGGTGTCGATGTTGAATTCACACAGTAAGTCGTTAGCTCGTCAATCATTACTCTCCCCGGGTGAGAATAACTGAGTGATTGACAGTCCTGTCTGAGATTTATGAATATTTGGAGATACCCAAGCCGAGTCACCTTGAGTATGCATGTGGTGTATTTGATGTTCAGGCATATAAATTTGTATGTATGTATGTATGCCAGCATTTTTATGCTTATTAAGTAACTGATTAGTGTGCTTGGATTGATGAAACTCTTGTAAGAGATTGTAATGTCCTTGCGACTGGTAATCTTTTTGGGACGATTCATTCTGAGGAATAAAATTGTGAGGTTTTGGTTGACTCTCTTTTAAGAGAGGTTATCATATCTTGGGGTAAGGTAATTCATTGTCATTTTAATTCTATAGTTATCCTTGTACTAGAATTGTTGATTCTAAGGGTAAACAAGGGATAACCAGGATTCGAATTCGTTCGTTGTCATAGTCGACACATGTTGTGAGAATGCAATTGATTTCCTTGCATGTTTTCTATGGAATCTTGAGACTTTGTGGAGTTTTCGATAGTGTGTTGGGGGCCAAGATATGATTTCTTGGAACACACTGAGGTTGACTCCTGTGAAGATGTGTTTTGTGTTGATCGGTGGCCCAGAATTACCCGATTGGAGTGGCGAATGGTGCAACTATTCCTTTGATGAGTAAGATTCCATGAACTGTGATGGAATTGGAGAACAGAAATCGAGTTTAGTGTGACTATTGGTAGCACTTATCGTGTACTCAAAATTAACCCTTATCAGTTAACAACAAATTAATGTAGCGGTGTAAGTAGTGATCGATTCCACAGGAAAGTGAGTATCTTTATGCTAACAAGTATCGAAATAGGGGGATTTGAGATTGTCAATTATCTAAATTAACTAGGATGGAAGAATTAAATAATAAGGAATTACTAAATTAAAGAAAGATCTTGGTTTCATTCGACTCTACCATTGGAATTTGTTTATTCATTCATCGATTTTCTCACATATGTAATTTTTATGCATGAATATTCACCATTGAAGATTTAACTCATATCCCACCTTAATTGTAGTTAAATCGTGTTAGGATCGGGGTAGTGTTTAGAAGGTAGCTTAGCTTTTTCCTGGCTGAATTGCTCGTATAGAAAGTTTTCTATTCTATCTCTCGCATGGGAGGGGGGTTGAATAAACACTAAATTCAATTTCGATTTTACTCGGGTTGCTGCAGACTGTTAAGTACTGCAGTAGCTTCTCAATATATTGCAAGTCAGCAGACACTGATTATAGTGCGGAAGACGTCTGCTGGACTTGTGAGTAGTAATAACTGAATGGTAAATTGCAGTAAGTAAATGACATAAGTATTGTTTCTGGAAGTTCGAAGCACAACGCTTCTACGTCTCCCCTTCTTCCTTTGCAGGAAGGTTACACTAGAAGACTTTGGTTTACACTTTACAGTATACAACCTTCTTAGGCACTCACACAGCTCGGCCTAAACTCCCAGCAATCACAAATTCCTAATTTGTTTACAATGAATTCTATGACACTCACACAAGATATAAACTATTTAGCTTCGAGTGTTCTTCGAGCAGCAGACTCAGTTGTAGTTAATCTGTCAAGATTACAGTAGTAGTTCTTTTCTGCTCTTGCTGAACCTTCAGAGAATATCAATGAATTGATTTGCTTTGATGTTGATGTTTTTCTTTTGTTTGATCAGATGGTTCAGCTAACCTCTTCATTCTTCACTTGGACGTATTTATAGACTCAGTGGTCTAACGACAACTTTTCTGTATTAGGAAGAGATCAACTTTCTGTCTTCATTCCAAATTCTGATTGTCTTCTTTCCTATTTTGTTAAGCAACAGCTCTTTTATTCTGACGCTAATGGTGGCGAAGATATAGCAAGGTGCGGCGCTTTATTGTACCTTTTTCAGAATAGGTTGTACTTGTTTTGTCTTGTTGCTTTGTGCTCTTACTGTATAGTTAGACGTCTGCTGGCTTTCTTCTTTTCAAATGATCGTCCATTCTTCTGTACTCAGTAGATGTCTTTGTTCAGTAGATGACTATCCGATAGATGTCTGTCCAGTAGTTGTCCATCCGGTAGATGTTTATCCAGTTGATGTCCATCCGGTAGATGTTTATCACCCGGTAGGTGTCTGTATCCAGTAGGTGTCTGTTCAGTAGATGTTTGTCACCCGGTAGGTGTCTGTATCCAGTAGGCACCCGGTAGTTGTCTGTATCCAGTAGGTGTCTGTCAAGTAGATGTTTGTCACCACCAAAACTTAGAAATGTTTTCCCAACAATTTTCCCCTTTTTGGTGATGACAAAACTTCGCATTGGAGACTCTTGCTTGATCATATGAACAACAACTTCTGTTAAGACTTAGAAACAAAACAAACGTAGACTTTGCAATTTGTTAGAATAGATAAGCAGATTACAAGTAGTAATCAAACTGAGTAAATGAAGGAATATTATATTTATATAAAATGAATTCTGATTACATGGTACATCTTACAAATTACATAGTACATCTTACAAGTCATTCAGCAGACCTATTTCTACAATCTATCCAAATGGAGAAACATAGCCAGTATGGAATGATCCGAGGCAGCTAGTTTCAGGGTTATTGACAAAGGGAGGGGGAGAGAAAGTGCATGCGGAAAGGCTTAGAACAAAGGAAAACCTAGAAAACTAACATTATCTTCAAAGTAGTCATCTGTTCATTTATCAAGATCTCTGTCTTCAATGAAAATTCTCTGTCTTCCCCCTTTTTGTCATCAGCACCCAAGCATCTGCTGTTCCAATTCCAGGCTGGTGGAGAACACCAGGGATGGTCCAGGAATCTAGAGCTAGCAGACGTGGGTTAGATAAGTAATCAACACATGTCGGGTTGATTTAGATAAGTAATGAACCCATGAATATGTGTTGTAGAAACAGTTGCAAGACTAGTAAGAATACCAGTTAAGAGTAGCATGATGGATGAGTTGAGTTAGAGGACTTAGCATGCTATTTATAGTGAAAAAACTAGCAAGTTGCAGTATGAAATTTCATATCATGCGTAAAGAAGTGCAGATAAAGATAGATAAGAATTGACAACACCATGAATATTTATGATAAACATATATGGTTAAACACAAAAAGACAATAAAAAGTTACTGTTTTCTTCCTAGCCAATGCTGGGAGTAGTCACGGGTGGAGGGTGGAGTGTCAGCATGAGGTTGTCGGGGACTGTGGGACCGTTGCTGGGAGGGAGGTCTTGACCGACTTGATGCTCCATCTCCAGCAGATGAGCGTTGAGCTGGATTCTGTTCTCGTTGGTTCAGAGGAGCAGGTCTGCTGGATTCTGGTAGGCGTCTAGTAGTTTGAGAAGCAGCTGGTAGGCTGTTGCTCAAATCTTGGATCTGTGAAGCAAAGGCCGCCTGCATATTTGCCAATTGATCCGATAAGGCTTTCTTGGCATCCTCTATTTTATCTTCAAGTGCCAGTGAGGTGGCAGTATGAAGAGATTCATTATGCTAAGTAATCTGAAGATTAGCCTGCCCTATCCGAAAGAAGGAATCAGCAAAAGCATCCACAACAAAGGTTTGGAGCCTGGTTACTGTAGTCATCTGACTATTAAGATCTCGATAGACGTGCTGAAATTGGGAGTCAGTATTGTGATATCCCCGAAATAATTAATTGCAATTTGGGCAATAATTATGTTTATGTGATTTTATGGTGATAATTAAAGTATGCGTTGGAATTAATTATCTTGGTGAAATGCTTAGTCACATGGTAGGCGTGACCCGGTGGTGCATTTTGGGGTGCATGTTATGCATGTTGGGAAATTAGGAGTTATTATGGTTTGTTTATGGTAATTGATAATTATTTGGTCAAGCATGAATTAATTGGGATTTTGATGCATTTTGGTAAATGCTTTTAAAATATCATGTTGGGGTGTTTTATACACCATGGTAATTGTGGAATGCAATTTATTTAAAAACAAACCCACTTAATACCCCCAATCCCCACTATACCCATCACTTTTCTACTTTCCCCCAAATCACTCATCCAAACCCTTCTCCCCTTAATTTTCGAGATTGGGCAAAGAGGTGAAGAGAAATCCTTTCAAAAACTTGATTTGTGGGATTTGGTGTGAGATTTGGAGCCCCCAAGAGGTATGGATACCTCCTTGTTGCTTTTGTTGTTTTGGATTGGGTTTGTTATGGTTTTGTATGGTTTTGAAATGGGTTATTTTGGGTTGGTATTATCTTGGTTGAATGTTGGATTTTTGGGATGTTTAAAGAGTATTTTGAAGGTTATTATGTGTTTGATGTTGTTGGTTTGAAGGTAGGAGAGTTGGTATGGATTGGAAAGGAATTTTGGAGCAAAAATGGTGAATTTTCGGGTTGCAGACACTGGCGATCGATCGCCCGTTCCAGGCGATCGATCGCGCGCTGGCAGTGCGCGTTTGGAGTGTCTGGCGATCGATCGCCACTCTTGGGCGATCGATCGGCGAGGCTGGCGATCGATCGCCTCAAATGTGGCGATCGATCGCCAAAGCCAGAAAATTTGGGAAACGGGCAGTAAGGTCTCGCGATCGATCGCCCGCCACAGGCGATCGATCGCGAAAGGCAAAATGTGGCTTTTTTGGTTATTTTTGTGGAATTTTTGATATCGGACTATTATTGGCTCCTTATATTGATTTGTGTGAATGTGTAGAACCATCCCAGGTGGCCACACAACTCAGGAGATAAAGTCCACGACACCACACATTTTGGGACTAAGGTACGTAGTGAGACGTACGGGCATCGGACGGTAAAACGTATTTATTACCCTTTGAATTGGTTATGCATTATGGTTGCATATATGGTCTTATTTATGCATTATGGTTGCATACATGGTTGGAATATGCATTATGGTTGCATGTAATTGTGAGTCGAGATTATATTGCAGTGATGAAGAATACTTGCCGCCTTCATGTCAAAGCGATGATAGAATACTTGCCGCTGTCATATTATAGCGATGAAGAATATTTGCCGCAAACATGTCGAAGCGAAGGATAATACCGCTGTCATGTTGATGCGAGGGATATTATACCGCTAATATGTCGAAGCGAGGGGTATTAATGCCGCTGTCATGTAAACGCGAGGGGTATTATGCCACTGATATAATAAGACTGGTACTGGCCATTGGTATACATGGAATGAGTGCATGTCATGACATAAATTATTGATTTTATAATCCATTGATTATGATTGTGGTACAGGGACAACCAAAGGGAGCTTTTAAATGTATTACATACAGGAAGTGAATCGTATTTACGATTTATGCATTTGAATTGCTATCATATTATTGTGGATATGATTTATGTACATGCTCATGGTTTTGGGGTTGTTCCTGTAGGTAATTTTGGGCGGACGGGCTAAGGCGAGTTGATGCGGTGAGCTAGTGAGGAGTGCTCTTGGTAGCAGGCATATTCTTTTGTATAGTATCTACTCTAGGAGTAGTGTAAAGCTATATGATTAACATTCATTGGTTGGGAATGTAACTAATCCCTTTTGGAACTTTATTTTGGCACTGTAATCTAATAGCTCAAGGCATCAACACAACTTTTATACTCCGTTTATGCATGAAAATTTTATTTACGCCTTTAATCCGCATTTAAGGAACTAGGGTCCTTACATTAGTGGTATCAGAGCAGTGGTTAGAGAACCCGGGAATGAGCGAAGGGTAGCCTTAGCATGGTTGGCTAGGGGTTTACATTTGGGCATGTTTATGCATGTGGTGCATATTGGTGTATAAATTGGTATACTAACATGCTTATTATCATTCATGTTATCTAACGGCATAACATATATATTGTTTGGAGTTGTGGTTAACCTTTGTATTACAGCATGTCGGCTATGAATGCGGGAAACCTCAATGAAGAGGTGGGTGATATTGGGAGCGTGAATGCTAGCATTGGTCAGGCAAATCCTTTACCTCCACCTGATGTGGGCATGGAGCCGGCTGCTCAGTTGCTATTACCAGGGGACCTTAGTCTGACTCAGTTTCTTACCTTTCACCCACCCATGTTTGAAGGAACAGAGACAGGGGAAGAGGCCGAAGAGTGGCTAGAGAGATTGGAACAAATATTTGTGTCTGCGCCGTGTGCTAGGACGGCTTGGTTAAGGCTGACAGAATTCCAACTGGCAAAGAAGTCTTCAATGTGGTGGAAGACGACGGTGATGGAACTGAGAGCTCAGGGCATGGTGATTGACTGTACTTTATTTCGGACTCGGTTTCTAAACCGATACTTCTCGGCTGCGGCTAGGCAATAAAAGGATGATGAATTTACAAACTTGAAGCAAGGGAGCCTGACAGTATCGGACTATGCCATGCACTACTCATCACTATTGAGGTATGTGCCACACATCGCTACAAACGGGCATGCCAAGATGAGGCACTTTCTGAAGGGGCTACAACCGGAATTATTTGATCGGGTTATTTCTAACAACCCGACATCTTTTGATGATGCACTGGTTAGAGCGGAGTTAGCAGAGATATGGGTGAGCGCTTATCCAGAGACCATACCTCACCCGTTCCATCACAAAGATCTACATCGGAGAATCTGAGGCCCCGGGGAGGATCTTTCAAGTCAATAGGGACTTCTTCTTCTTCCCGATTTAGCGGAAGGCGGCCGGATGGCCGGAAGCAAGGGGACCGGAGAGGTGGTGCATCTACTTATGGGGGACCGACTCAAGCCAGTAGAGTTGGAGATGTCAAGTGTCACTTTTGCGGAGGGCCGCATTTGATGCAAGATTGTTCTGCGTGCTACATTTGTGGCAGGTCGGGCCACATTGCTCGGCGTTGTCCTAATCGGGAAGGACAGACGGATCTCAGGGAAGGTCGATGGAGGTTTTCTAGTGGTACAGTTCAGCAGAGGCCACCGATGGTGCCTCGACATATGGGAGGACAGGCTATGGGGCCACCTCAGGGACAGGTCTATGCATTGACCAGGGAGCAGGCCGATGCAGCTCCAGAGGAGGTGATAGCTGGTACGTGCCTTCTATTTACATATCCCGCCTTTATTTTGATAGAAATAGGTGCTTTACACTCCTTTGTGTCTGCGGATTTTGTGGCGAGACATCATATGTGCACGTCTCTGTTACCCACGTCTCTATTGGTCTCGACACCCACTGGAAAGAAAGTTGTTGCTGATCAGTTTCTGATGGACGGCCTCATTTATTTTGAGGGCAATGAGATAACGGCAGACTTGATTGTTTTGGGTATGTCAGATTTCGACTGCATTGTGGGCATCGACATTCTGAACAGATATCAGGCAGTGGTAGATTGTCGGCAGAGGACAGTTCGGTTTAGATCTCATTTGGGAGTTCAGTGGACTTTCTATGGCAACGGGTCTCGTGCAAAGAATCCGTTGAGTTCGGCAATCAAAATGTCCCAATTGTTGGAACGTGGACACACGGGCTATCTCATCTATGCCGTGGACACATCGGGAAAATGTAAGGAGTTGAGAATTGAGGATGTACCAGTAGTGGCGGAGTTTGCTGATGTGTTCCCGGAGGAGATTCCCGGATTCCCACCTGCAAGGGAAGTCGAGTTTGGGATTGAGTTATTACCGGGGACATCCGCTATTTCTAGTGCCCCTTACCGTATGGCACCGGCAGAGTTGAGAGAACTGATGGAGCAATTGCAGGAGCTCCTTGATAAAGGATATATACGTCCTAGCGTATCGCCTAGGGGCGCACCGGTTCTTTTTGTGAAGAAGAAAGATGGTTTGATGCGTTTGTGCATCGATTACCGGCAACTGAATAAGGCCACGGTAAAGAACAAGTATCATCTCCCAAGGATTGATGATTTATTTGATCAGTTGCAAGGCACAAAGCTGTATAGCAAGATTGATTTGAGATCCGGGTATCACCAGATACGGGTCAGGGAGGAGGATGTGCAGAAGACAGCATTTCGGACTCGGTATGGGCACTACGAGTTCTTAGTAATGCCGTTTGGTGCGACGAACGCCCCGACTGTCTTTATGAGCTTGATGAACCGGGTGTTCCAACCCTATCTGGATCAGTTCGTCATTGTGTTCATCGATGACATACTCATCTACTCCCGGAGCGAGGAAGAGCACGTGAAACACTTGAGGACAGTGCTCCAGATCCTCAGAGATCACCAGTTATATGCCAAGCTTAGTAAGTGTGAGTTTTGGTTGAGCAGTGTAGTATTTCTGGGGCATGTTATATCTAGTAGTGTGATTTCAGTAGACCCCAGGAAGATCGAGGCTGTGATGGAGTGGGCTGCACCCACTTCTGTGCCCGAGATTCGGAGTTTTCTTGGTTTGGCTGGCTATTACCGACGCTTCGTCGAGGGGTTTTCTAAGATTGCTAAGCCCTTGACTCAGTTGACTCAGAAGGGAATACCGTTTTATTGGTCAGAGGCTTGTGAGGAGAGCTTCCAAGAGTTGAAGCATCGATTGACCACGGCACTGGTGTTGGTAATTCCCTCGGAGAACAAGAGGTTTGTCCTTTACACTGACGCATCACTGCAGGGCTTGGGTTGTGTACTGATGCAGGATAAGCATGTGGTGGCTTATGCATCGAGGCAGTTGAAGCCGCATGAGGCTAGGTACCCAGTCCATGATTTGGAGTTGGCGGCTATTATCTTTGCCCTGAAGATTTGGAGGCATTATCTGTATGGTACGTCCTTTACCATATATACGGATCATAAGAGCCTGAAATTCCTGTTCACTCAGGCGGAGTTGAATATGCGTCAGAGGAGATGGATGGACCTACTCAAGGACTATGACTGTGAGATTGAGTACCATCCGGGGAAAGCAAACTTGACAGCAGACGCCTTGAGTCGGAAGGTGAAGAGTACTGCTGAGGATGTCATACATTTGTCGGCTATGATGACTTCTTGTTGCCATCTGGGCTATGACTTCGATGTGGACGCATCGCCAGTTTGGGTATCCACCTTATTGGCTGAGCCAGATATCTATGAGAATATCAGGAGAGCTCAGAGGACAGATGACGAGGTTCAGAGATGGTCATCATTGGTACTTCAGGGGCATCCATCAAAGTTTAAAGTGGCTGAGGATGGTTCTTTGAGACTTGGTAACCGATGGGTAGTTCCATGTACGCCGGAGTTGCGTAGAGGAATCTTGGAGCGAGCTCATAGTAGCCGATTCAGTATCCACCCAGGAGGGAAGAAGATGTATAAGGACTTATGTGATCAGTTCTGGTGGAAGCGGATGAAGCGTGATGTGATCGCTTTTGTCAAGAGGTGTTTGATCTGTCAGCAGGTTAAGGCAGAGAGGCAGAGACCCGGTGGCGAACTAAGGAGCTTGGAGATACCGGAGTGGAAGTGGGAACACATATCTATGGACTTTGTGACCCACTTGCCGAGGACTACTTCGGGTTGTGATGCCATTTGGGTGATCATTGACAGGCTGACGAAGGTAGCTCACTTCATTCCCTACAGTATGACGTACACATACTTGAGGATGGCTCAGTTGTATGTCCGGGACATAGTGAGACTGCATGGGATTCCAGTGTCTATTGTATCTGACAGAGATCAGCGGTTCACATCTCATTTCTGGGGAAGCCTTCAGTCAGCATTGGGTACTGAGGTGAGATTGAGTACGTCATATCATCCCCAGACGGACGGTCAGACTGAGCATACTATACAGACGCTCGAGGACATGCTACGAGCTTGTGTGTTGGAGTTTGATGCCTCATGGCAAGATTCTTTGGCCTTGGTAGAGTTTTCATACAACAACAGCTATCAGACGAGTATTCAGATGGCACCGTTTGAGGCTTTGTATGGTAGGCGTTGCAGCTCGCTATTATACTGGGATGACTTGACCAGTAAAGCAGTGGGAGGACCCGAACTGATTCGGGAGATGGATGATAAGGTGAAGGTTATCCGTAAAAAATGAAGGCATCTCAGGACAAGCAGGCAGCCTATGCAAATAAACGGCGGAGACCGTTGGAGTCTCAGTTGGGAGATAGAGTCTTTTTGAAGATTTCACCTTTTAGAGGTGTGGTTGGTTTTGGTATGCGTGGGAAATTGTCTCCGAGGTACGTGGGACCGTATGAGATTTTGCAGCGCATCGGTACCTTGGCTTACCGTTTGGCATTGCCACCGTCGTTGTCTGGTATTCACGACGTGTTTCATGTATCTATGCTGGGGAAATATGAGCCGGATCCGTCGCATGTTTTGCGGCCTTCTGAGGTTCAGTTGGATTCTGATGTATCTTATGAGGAGCGGCCAGTCAGGATTCTGGATAGGGATGATCGCAGACTTCGGAATAAAGTGATACCGATGGTCAAGGTTCAGTGGGATTGCAGGGGTGTCGAGGAGGCCACGTGGTAGACGGAGCGGCACATGATGCAGCACTACCCGGAGTTATTTTCTGGTATGTGATTTATGTTTGGTTTCGATTTGGGTAAGTGCATGCAATTTCGGGGTCGAAATCTTATAAGTAGGGGAGTATTGTGATATCCCCGAATAATTAATTACAATTTGGGCAATAATTATGTTTATGTGATTTTATGGTGATAATTAAAGTATGCGTTGGAATTAATTATCTTGGTGAAATGCTTAGTCACATGGTAGGCGTGACCCGGTGGTGCATTTCGGGGTGCATGTTATGCATGTTGGGAAATTATGAGTTATTATGGTTTGTTTATGGTAATTGATAATTATTTGGTCAAGCATGATTTAATTGGGATTTTGATGCATTTTGGTAAATGCTTTTAAAATATCATGTTGGGGTGTTTTATACACCATGGTAATTGTGGAATGCAATTTATTTAAAAACAAACCCACTTAATACCCCCAATCCCCACTATACCCATCACTTTTCTACTTCCCCCCAAATCACTCATCCAAACCCTTCTCCCCTTAATTTTCGAGATTGGGCAAAGAGGTGAAGAGAAATCCTTCCAAAAACTTGATTTGTGGGATTTGGTGTGAGATTTGGAGCCCCCAAGAGGTATGGATACCTCCTTGTTGCTTTTGTTGTGTTTGGATTGGGTTTGTTATGGTTTTGTATGGTTTTGAAATGGGTTATTTTGGGTTGGTATTATCTTGGTTGAATGTTGGATTTTTGGGATGTTTAAAGAGTATTTTGAAGGTTATTATGTGTTTGATGTTGTTGGTTTGAAGGTAGGAGAGTTGGTATGGATTGGAAAGGAATTTTGGAGCAAAAATGGTGAATTTTCGGGTTGCAGACACTGGCGATCGATCGCGCGCTGGCAGTGCGCGTTTGGAGTGTCTGGCGATCTATCGCCACTCTTGGGCGATCGATCGACGAGGCTGGCGATCGATCGCGCCAAATGTGGCGATCGATCGCGCCAAATGTGGCGATCGATCGCCAAAGCCAGAAAATTTGGGAAACGGGCAGTAAGGTCTCGCGATCGATCGCCCGCCACAGGCGATCGATCGTGAAAGGTAAAATGTGGCATTTTTGGTTATTTTTGTGGAATTTTTGATATTGGACTATTATTGGCTCCTAATATTGATTTGTGTGAATGTGTAGAGCCATCCCAGGTGGCCACACAACTCAGGAGATAAAGTCCACGACACCACACATTTTGGGACTAAGGTCGGGCATCGGACGGTAAAACGTATTTATTACGCTTTGAATTGGTTATGCATTATGGTTACATATATGGTCGTATTTATGCATTATGGTTGCATACATGGTTGGAATATGCATTATGGTTTCATGTAATTGTGAGTCGAGATTATATTGCAGTGATGAAGAATACTTGCCGCCTTCATGTCGAAGCGATGATAGAATACTTGCCGCTGTCATATTATAGCGATGAAGAATATTTGCCGCAAACATGTCGAAGCGAAGGATAATGCCGCTGTCATGTTGATGCGAGGGATATTATACCGCTAATATGTCGAAGCGAGGGGTATTAATGCCGCTGTCATGTAAACGCGAGGGGTATTATGCCACTGATATAATAAGACTGGAACTGGCCATTGGTATACATGGAATGAGTGCATGTCATGACATAAATTATTGATTTTATAATCCATTGATTATGATTGTGGTACAGGGACAATCAAAGGGAGCTTTTAAATGTATTACATACAGGAAGTGAATCGTATTTACGATTTATGCATTTGAATTGCTATCATATTATTGTGGATATGATTTATGTACATGCTCATGGTTTTGGGGTTGTTCCTGTAGGTAATTTTGGGCGGACGGGCTAAGGCGAGTTGATGCGGTGAGCTAGTGAGGAGTGCTCTTGGTAGCAGGTGTAGGGTCTTCCTACCTTAACATCATATTAATCACCTATTAGGGACTAAACATGCATTTATAACGTCTTAGGTTCAGTTGTAGCTTAGAGCTAGTAAAATTATGGGCCGAGAATGAAATTTCAAACTTAACTTATTACATTCGTAAAAGAATGTTAGGGCGATAGAATTATTCTACTCCTAGAGTAGATACTATCCAAAAGTTCTTGCATCCTAACTTCTTCCATGCTTCTCAAAGCTCACTGCCTCAACCCGGCCCTTAGTCCATTAGTCCAAAGGTGTACCTACAGGAACAACCCATCATGAGCATATACATCGTTACTTAATAATCATAAGGAAATGGCATATAAATAAATGCATGAAAGTAATTGATAACATATACTTCCTGGTTAATCATATTAACCCTCTTTGGTTGTCCCTGTTTCATAGTCATGCATAAAATCATTAGTTCTTGCCATAAATGATTAAACATCATACTTCACATATATGCTCATAACAAACTATGTTACTTAGAAATGGGACTGTCCGGGTTCCATTATGAATGCGGTATAATTTGGCCCCCCTCGCTCGACATAACACATCATATGATACCCATCGCTACACCTTGATAGCGGATGTATCTCTTTGTTCAGCGGATGATACCCCTCGCTACACCTTGATAGCGGATGTACCCCATCGCTCATTTATGTGAGCGGCAAGACCTTCCTCGCTTGCCCATAATAACCACCGGACATTCAACCATTCTTAAGAACATAGTTTCATATGCATCATAAACATCATAGCATCTCATAAACATCATCATCTTGTAAACATCATTATCATATAAGCATTATCATCTTATAGACATCATCGTCTCATCATAATCGTTATAGTAACGTCTTATCATCATCATTTATCATAACATAATCTTAAGCATCTTGTCATCTTTATTCATCATAAAATCATCTTTATTCATCATAACATCATCGTAAGTATCTTACCATCTTGATTCATTATTAAATCATCTTCATCATGGACTTACTTATCATAACATCATCTTAAACATCTTATCATCTTGATTCATTGTCAAATCATCTTCATCGTGAACTTACTTATCATAACATCATCTTAAACGTCTTATCATCTTCATGCATTATACACATCATCGTGGCATCGTAAATTCTTATGCATTCATAGTCATAATATAGGAGTATAGTCTCTTATCATGTGGGCATCTTACCCTGTGGCATCTTACCACATCATAAACATCGTATTGCATCATCATAACTTACTTATCAAAACATCATCATCATGGCATCATCATTATAAACTTACTCATCATAATCATCATCATAAGCATCATCATCATAAACTTATTTATCATAATTATCATCGTAAGCATCATCATCATAAACATCATCATAATAAACTTATGCAATCAATACATAGTCATAGTTAGGAGGGTGTTACCGTCCGATGCCCGTACGCTTCTTACGTACCTTAATTCCAAAAGAAGGAGAAATTGTAGAACTTTATCTCCTTGAAGTCGTGGGTACCTGGGACGGTTCAAGAATCACAAGGGTGAAGCTTTTGCAAGGATTTCCTTCCCACCTTAGTGCCAAACTCGAAAATTGAGGGGAAAGGGTTTGGGAAAAATGATTTTGGGGATTTGAGTGTAAAAGGGGAAAGTGAGTTAAAAAAGGTGGGGTAGTGGGAGGTTATGTGGGTTTAATTAAATTGTACCCCAACACTTAACATGATGTATAAGATACTCCAACATGGTATTTTAAAAGCATTTACAAAGATGCATTAAACTTCCACTAAATCATGTTTTCCTCATAATTAAAATCAACATCCTTAAATCATGTTAATACATCATTTCCACACATAACTTGATCATCGTGATAATTCATCATATAAACATAATTAATGTCCAGGTTACCATTAATTAATTTCGGGGCATCACATTACTCCCCTACTTATAAGATTTCGTCCTCGAAATCGCATGCACTTACCCAAAAAGAAACTAAACATAAATCATACCAGAAATAGTTCCGGGTAATGCTGCATCATATGCCGTTCCGTCTCCCACGTAGCTTCCTCGACACCCCGACGATCCCACTGAACTTTGACCATCGGTAAAACTTTACTTCGTAGTCTGCGATCCTCACGATCCAGAATTCTGACCAGTCGTTCAACGTAGGATACCCCTGGGTCCAACTGCACTTCAGTAGACTGTAATACATGAGACGGGTCTGGCTCATACTTCCGTAACATAGAGGCATGGAAAACATCATACATCCCAGATAAAGACGGCGGTAGAGCTAAACAGTAAGCCAAAGTACTGGTACGCTGCAATACTTCATATGGCCCAACATACCTCGGAGATAACTTTCCCCGCATACCAAAGCGGACTACACCTCTGGAGGGTTAGATTTTCAAGAAGACCCTGTCTTCTACTTGGAATTCTAGCGGTCATCGCCGCTTGTTGGCATAGGCTGCTTGCCTATCCTGGGTCACCTTCATCTTTTGGCGTATCAACTTAATCTTGTCTTACATATCCTTATGTCTTACATATCCTTAATCATATCCGGTCCTCCGACCGTCTTACTAGTCAAGTCCTCCCGATACAGCGGTGACCTACATCGTTGTCCGTAAAGAGCTTCAAAAGGAGTTATTCGAATGCTCGTCTGATAGCTGTTAATATCGGAGAACTCTATCATTGGCGCTGAATCTTGCCACGGAGTATCAAACTCCAAAACATATGCCCTCAACATGTCCTCGAGCGTCTGAAGGGTACGCTCTGTCCGGCCGTCTGACTGAGGGTGATAGGCCGTACTCAGTCTCACCTCTGTGCCTAAAGTCGCCTGGAGACCCTCCCCGAAATGTGAAGTAAACCTTGGGTCTCTGTCAGACACAATCGAGACTGGAACTCTATGCAATCTCACTACATTCCGCACATATAATTGGCCATCCTTAGGTGCGTGAAAGACACATGACAAAGGATGAAGTGAGCTACTTCGTCAGCCTATCCACGATCACTCAGATCGTATCGAATCCAGAGGCCGCTCTTGGCAAGTGGGTTACAAAGTCCGTAGGTACATGTTCCCACTTCCATTGGGGTTTCCGAGCTCTTCAGCTCGCCATCAGGCCTCTGTCTTTCTGTCTTTACCTGCTGGCAGATCAATCATCTTTTGACAAGGCCATAACATCACGCTTCATACGTCTCCACTAGAAGCGACCACTTAGGTCCTTGTACAACTTTCTTCCTCCTGGGTGGATACTGAACCGGCTACGGTGAGCTTGCTCCAAGATTCCTTTACGCAACTCCGGCGTATTTGGGACTACCCATCGGTGGCCCAATCTCAATGAATCATCTTCTGCCACTCTGAACTTTATTGACCGTCCTTGAAGTACTATAGATGACCATCTTTGAACCTCATCATCCGATCTCTGGCTTTCCTGAAAACCTCAAATATGTCTGGCTCGGCCATCAAGATCGACACTCGCACCTGCGATGTGTCTACATCAATATCATAGCCCGGACGGCAATAAGAAGTCATCATCGTTGATAAACATATAATGTCCTCAGCAGTACTTTTCACTTCCGACTTAGGGTGCCTGCTATTAAGTTGCTTTACCAGGATGGTACTCAATCTTACAGTCAAAATCCTTGAGTAAGTCCATTCATCCTCTTTGTCGCATATTCAACTCAGCCTGTGTGAACAAAACTTCAGGCTCTTATGGTCCGTGTAGATAGTAAACGACGTACCATCCCAGTAATGCCTCCAAATTCCAAGGCAACATAATGGCTGCCAGCTCCAAATCGTGGACTGGGTACTTAGCCTCATGTGGTTTCAACCGCCTCGATTGCATAAGCCAGCACAAGCTTATCTCGCATCAACACATAGCCCAAACCTTGAAGTGATGTATTCGTGCACAAGGCAACTTCTTATTCCCAGAAGGAATCACCAACATAGTTGTCGTAGTCAAACGATGCTTCAATTCTTGGAAGCTGTCCTCACAAGCTTCGGACCAAAAGAATGGCACTCTTTCCTGAGTCGGCTGTGCCAGCGGCTCAGCGATTTTGATATAACATTACCCAAGAACACTACACTGTTCAACAAGAACTCGTACTTACTGAGCTTTACATGCAACTGATGATCCCTAAGGATCTGGAGTACTGTTCTCAAGTGCTTTACATGTTCCTCTTCAGTTCGAGAGTGAATAAGTACATCGTCAATGGAAACTATGATGAACTGATCCAAACATGGTTGGATCACCATGTTCATCAGGCTCATAAAATAGTTGGGGCATCCGTCACCCCAAAGGGCATGACTAAGAACCCGTAGTGCCCACATAAGGTCCTGGAAGCTGTCTTCTGTACATCGTCCTCTCAAACTCGGATCTGATGATCCCCGATCTCAGATCGATCTTACTGTAGAGCCTCGTACTCTGCAGCTGATCAAACAAATCGTCGATCCCCAGAAGCGGATACTTATCCTTCACCATGGCTTTGTTCGGTTGTCTGAAATCGATGCACAGCCGCATCGAAACCATTTTTCTTTTTGACAAATAGGACTGGTGCATCTCAAGGCGATATGCTAGGTGTATATAGTCCTTGTCAAGGAGCTCTTGCAACTGAACCTTTAACTTCCCTTAGCTCCGCTGGTGCCATCCTATACGGGCACGAGAAATGGTAGGCGTCCCTGGTAGTAACTTAATCCCAAACTCGACCTCTCTCGTCGGTGGGAATCCGGGAATCTCTTCCGGAAATGCATCAGGAAACACCGCCACTACGGGCACATCCTCAACCTTTACTCTTTCCTCTTTCAGTAATAACCACAGTATAGTTGAAATATCCTTTGTGGTCTCGTTCCAATAACTGTGCCATCTTGACAACAGATATTAACGGAATCCTTGAACGGAAATCATCCCCATAGAATGTCCATCGGACTCCCATATCAGACTTGAATCGGACAGTCCTTGTCTGCAGTCCACAACTGCCTGATACCTGTTCAGAACATCAATGCCTACAAACTGACATCCCCAGAACAATCAAGTCTGTCCTCAGTTCGTTATCCTCAAAATAAATGAGGCCGTCTTAACCAATCTGATCAGTTATCAAACTTCTTCCAGCGGGGGTCGAGACTACAAGAGGCGTGGGCGACGGAGAAGTGCATATAACATCGTATCACTTACTTCTGCATTTGCTGCTATGCTGCAACACAAGGGTTAACAACGATACCCAAAAGCAGTTCATATAATACATCGTTAAAGAAACAAAACATGTTAGTACAACATCATATCCTTCATATGCAACTTATGCACAAAACATGTTTAAAAGTAAGCACCTAGCCAACTTATTGCTAAGGCTACCCTTCACTCATTCCCGAGTTATCTAACCACTGCTCTGATACCACTAATGTAGGGTCTTCCTACCTTAACATCATATTAATCACCTATTAGGGACTAAACATGCATTTATAACGTCTTAGGGTTTCAGTTGTAGCTTAGAGCTAGTAAAATTATGGGCCGAGAATGAAATTTCAAACTTAACTTATTACATTCGTAAAAGAATGTTAGGGCGATAGAATTATTCTACTCCTAGAGTAGATACTATCCAAAAGTTCTTGCATCCTAACTTCTTCCATGCTTCTCAAAGCTCACTGCCTCAACCCGGCCCTTAGTCCATTAGTCCAAAGGTGTACCTACAGGAACAACCCATCATGAGCATATACATCGTTACTTAATAATCATAAGGAAATGACATATAAATAAATGCATGAAAGTAATTGATAACATATACTTCCTGGTTAATCATATTAACCCTCTTTGGTTGTCCATGTTTCATAGTCATGCATAAAATCATTAGTTCTTGCCATAAATGATTAAACATCATACTTCACATATATGCTCATAACAAACTATGTTACTTAGAAATGGGACTGTCCGGGTTCCATTATGACAGCGGTATAATTTGGCCCCCCTCGCTCGACATAACACATCATATGATACCCATCGCTACACCTTGATAGCGGATGTATCTCTTTGTTCAGCGGATGATACCCCTCGCTACACCTTGATAGCGGATGTACCCCCTCGCTTAGCGGATGATACCCATCGCTACACCTTGATAGCGGATGTACCCCATCGCTCATCAGCGGATGATACCCATCGCTACACCTTGATAGCGGATGTACCCCATCGCTCATTTATGTGAGCGGCAAGACCTTCCTCGCTTGCCCATAATAACCACCGGACATTCAACCATTCTTAAGAACATAGTTTCATATGCATCATAAACATCATAGCATCTCATAAACATCATCATCTTGTAAACATCATTATCATATAAGCATTATCATCTTATAGACATCACGTCTCATCATAATCGTTATAGTAACGTCTTATCATCATCATTTATCATAACATAATCTTAAGCATCTTGTCATCTTTATTCATCATAAAATCATCTTTATTCATCATAACATCATCGTAAGTATCTTACCATCTTGATTCATTATTAAATCATCTTCATCATGGACTTACTTATCATAACATCATCTTAAACATCTTATCATCTTGATTCATTGTCAAATCATCTTCATCGTGAACTTACTTATCATAACATCATCTTAAACGTCTTATCATCTTCATGCATTATACACATCATCGTGGCATCGTAAATTCTTATGCATTCATAGTCATAATATAGGAGTATAGTCTCTTATCATGTGGGCATCTTACCCTGTGGCATCTTACCACATCATCGTATTGCATCATCATAACTTACTTATCAAAACATCATCATCATGACATCATCATTATAAACTTACTCATCATAATCATCATCATAAGCATCATCATCATAAACTTATTTATCATAATTATCATCGTAAGCATCATCATCATAAACATCATCATAATAAACTTATGCAATCAATACATAGTCATAGTTAGGAGGGTGTTACCGTCCGATGCCCGTACGCTTCTTACGTACCTTAATTCCAAAAGAAGGAGAAATTGTAGAACTTTATCTCCTTGAAGTCGTGGGTACCTGGGACGGTTCAAGAATCACAAGGGTGAAACTTTTGCAAGGATTTCCTTCCCACCTTAGTGCCAAACTCGAAAATTGAGGGGAAAGGGTTTGGGAAAAATGATTTTGGGGATTTGAGTGTAAAAGGGGAAAGTGAGTTAAAAAAGGTGGGGTAGTGGGAGGTTATGTGGGTTTAATTAAATTGTACCCCAACACTTAACATGATGTATAAGATACTCCAACATGGTATTTTAAAAGCATTTACAAAGATGCATTAAACTTCCACTAAATCATGTTTTCCTCATAATTAAAATCAACATCCTTAAATCATGTTAATACATCATTTCCACACATAACTTGATCATCGTGATAATTCATCATATAAACATAATTAATGTCCAGGTTACCATTAATTAATTTCGGGGCATCACAGCAGGCATATTCTTTTGTATAGTATCTACTCTAGGAGTAGTGTAAAGCTATAGGATTAACATTCATTGGTTGGGAATGTAACTAATCCCTTTTGGAACTTTATTTTGGCACTGTAATCTAATAGCTCAAGGCATCAACAAAACTTTTATACTCCGTTTATGCATGAAAATTTTATTTACGCCTTTAATCCGCATTTAAGGAACTAGGGTCCTTACATTAGTGGTATCAGAGCAGTGGTTAGAGAACCCGGGAATGAGCGAATGGTAGCCTTAGCATGGTTGGCTAGGGGTTTACATTTGGGCATGTTTATGCATGTGGTGCATATTGGTGTATAAATTGTTATACTAACATGCTTATTATCGTTCATGTTATCTAACGGCATAACATATATATTGTTTGGAGTTGTGGTTAACCTTTGTATTACAGCATGGCGGCTATGAATGCGGGAAACCTCAATGAAGAGGTGGATGATATTGGGAGCGTGAATGCTAGCATTGGTCAGGCAAATCCTTTACCTCCACCTGCTGTCGGCATGGAGCCGGCTGCTCAGTTGCTATTACCAGTGGAGCTTAGTCTGACTCAGTTTCTGACCTTTCACCCACCCATGTTTGAAGGAACAGAGACAGGGGGAGAGGAGCAATCTCCATGTTAGTAGGAGCTATCTCCAAGGCAGTAGGAGCTGTCTCCAAGGCAGTAGGAGCTGTCTCCAAGTCAGTAGGAGCTGGTCTTTCATCTCTTGACAAGGCAGAGCAGGAGTGTAGACCTGTTGATATTCGGAGATCATGAAGAGCATGCTCAGCCATATCCAGCTTGGGTCCTAGAGCATTCAGAACTGCCCGATCATGATTTGATGTGCCAGAGTCAATGTTGAATTGCTGAAGTCTTGAATGAACAAGAGCTTGAAGTTCTCCCACATAATTCATCATGCGGAAGAGATCACGAAGCTTCAAACTCTTTTCAGTGTCCGTGATCTGAAGATAGGCCAAGATGAGATTCTCATCTTCCCGTGCTTGATCAAGAATGGGAGTGAAGTCATCGAAGCGAATGTTTAGACGCGCCTTTACCCATCGATCAAATATTTCAAGCTGCGGCTACAACTTGGCTTCTACTTCATCCATGACCATTTGTATTTCAAATGCTAAAGGGTTGACACTGGTCCCATAATTGCTTTTCCCTTTCCGGTTGTGGTGTCCTTAGGATAACAATAAAGACATGTAGATTTTGGTTGCCGGAAGCTGATAGAGTCAGGTGCTTGTTGAGAGCTCATCAGTTTGGAGGAGTGGTCAGTTGGAGCTACTGGTGCAGAGTGTATCATGGCCAAAGAGGCAGCTGATGCAGTCGGTTCCTCTGGTGGAGGATTTTCGGGACTTGGCTCCCTAGAAGTAGTGGTAACTGCTGCTGGAGCTGCAGTAGTGATGGTATCAGCAGCAACAGTAACTATCTTTTTGAGGGCAGGATGATTCCCTTTTCTGGTCCTGGCTTTTTAGGAGGAGGAGATGACTCAGCGGACTCGGATATTGTCTGTTCTGAATCACTTACAACTTGAGTTGTTCGTCGCTTCGTCAGACCAACCTCTCTACCAATCCGTTGACGGTGAATCTGAAGGTATTTAGCAGTGACAAGTCTTCCTGGATGAAGAGTGGATGAGGCTCCTGCCTTAAATGTGTTTACTGTCAAAGATACCACTGAGGGGGAGAGCAAAACCCGATTGACCCTTCCCAGAATTGACTAGTCCGGTAAGAAGCTGAAACAGAACGACCAACCAGTTGACATCTAACCCTTTGATAATGGCATTCATGACATCAAACTTTTCAGGGGTGATGACATCAAAGGATCCAGCTTTGCACAGGAGACCTTTGGAAATGACATCAGCCAGTTGGCGGAAATGACTCTTCATTAAAATCTTTTTGAATGGAGGACGTCGTAGACGAGCGTCAGAGTCTGAGAAGATGGTGCGTATTTCTTCCCGAATATCCGTGGGAATAGTGGAGAAGTCTGTGAGAGAAGTAGAGGGAAGACATAGGTGAGTGGCGAAGTCCAGTTGAGTAATGGTAAAAGATTGACCAGAGATGGAAGCCACCATGGAGTCGTCTATAACTTTGGCAGTGGTGAAGAATTCGTGAAAAGCCTCTTTGTAGAATGTGGGAGCTTGACTGAGGATCACCAAAAGTCCAGATGTATCCAGCTTGTGAAAAACTTCTTTGGTATCTTCATCAGAAGTTGTGGAGATCGAATGAAAATTCACGTGAATAGCATTGGTGATGAAGCTTGACTGGGTATTCTTTGACATTTTGGTGTATATACCGAGAATCAAATGTTCTGCAGAGTAAAAATTTCTGGGGAGAAAGTTAACGCAGTAAATTTGGAAAAGATACGAGTAAGAGAAAAGAGAGAATATTAAAGGCGATGAAAGAAAGAGTAGATGTAACGTCGTACTGTAGATGAGCGGGCACATGGATACATGGCGGTCATCTAACGATTGAAAATTTTTAAAAAATAAATAAAAGGACAGGATTTGGGCGGGATTGAAATAATATATTTTTATATAAAAGTAAATTTGAATTCCGACGTTCCAGGAGGTTAATAGTTAATGAATGTTATTTTTGGCAAAGCATACTTGGTAAAGTCTGCTGGTATGTAGAGTCCGACTGGTAAGTGAACATCTACTGGTATGCAGAGTCCTACTGGTATAGAAGCATCTACTGCAGCAGGCTATTGTTTTACCAGCTGAGCTTAGATAACAAACAAAAAAAATTCTAACAGAAATTCTCCCTTAATTCATGCAATTTCTACTAAGTAATTCCCCCCTGAATTCATAATAGTAATCAAGGGTTTATTTCAATTAAACCAAGAATATTTCGAAAATAGGAAAACTTAGCGTCCGGTAGGGGTTTTGTGAAGATGTCTGCTGCTTGTTGTTCGGTAGATATGTACTCTAGCCGAATCTCTTTCTTCATAACGTAATCTCTGATGAAATAATGACGGATGTCAATATGCTTGGTGCGAGTATGAAGAACCGGGTTGTATGTGATGGCTATGGCAGACGTATTATCACAAAATATTGGTGCCTCAGTGGATTCAATTCCATAATCTCGCAGTTGTTGTTGAATCCAGAGCAGTTGAGCACAGCAGCTTCCAGCAGCAAGGTACTCTGCCTCTGCAGTAGACGTTGCTATGGATGTCTGCTTCTTGCAACCTCATGAGATTAATCTATCTACGAGAAATTGACAATATCCACTGGTAATTTTTCTGTCAATTTTGCATCCAGCGTAGTCAGCAACTGAATATCCAATCAGATTAAATGTTGAGTCTCTTGGATACCATAGACCGACATTCTCAGTGCCTTTCAGATATTTGAGGATCCTTTTGATAGCCGTGAAGTGTGACTGCTTGGGATTTTCTTGGAACTGAGCGCACATACAAACTGCAAACATGATGTCTGGTCGGCTGCGTCAAGTAAAGTAATGATCCGATAATACCTCGATACATTGTTACTTCGTGTAAGGACCCCCGTGCCCTTAACCCACAATTAGTGCATTAAGCCATGCATTTGGTGCATTCAATCACGTGTAAAGGGAAACTACATGTAGACGTGTCACACAATACCACCTATGAAATTTCTTGCTTCAACTATTCCATTCCATGCAATATCCGATTTCCCAAATTAAGACCATTTAACACATCATGCACCTATGTAATACACTAATCACAATCCCAATTCATCTAGCAATTCCCTAGTTAATTGCTCACCCATATAATGAAAAGTGAAAGGCCCATGACTCTTTATACAACACATATACATATAATTATTGCTCACACACGAGCATCGAATAAAACTATGTGTTCGTAATGTAAAAAAAGGGCATACACAATATCCAGCTCCACATGAGCTCCGGTGTCTCGATCCTGGAATCACCTCCAATTCATAGCTCGATCACAGCTCCAGAGCCACCATTGTACCTGTTCCACATGTCCCAACAGAGACAACCCCCACACGGGGTGAGCATATCAATACCACCAAACCAATAATCACAATTATATAATTCATAAATTACAACAATGTAATTGCCAAGAATTTAAATGATACTCCCTGGATGGCATCATCCTCATCCGGGATCCCACTATATTGTCCCTGTTCTCAAAACAACTAAAATCATCAAATTCCAAATATCCAATTAATCATTACATTGATTAACTATATCCCTGATCCAATTCAATATCAATAAGGAAATAAATACAGATATCCTAGATATCTAGTCAAAAGCCACATTTCCTCGCTCACTCAAAAGTAGCGGCATCACTTACCGATGTTCGCTCCATAGCGACCACATCACGACAATTGCTCGCTCCAAAGCGGCACCATACATTACATAAGACAAATCGACATAACACAACCAGTCTCGTTTCCATTAACCAATTATTGCAAGACATCATATATTATGCATCGACCACTAATCCTTACCAATCATCTATCTCATGCACAGCAATAGCAATAATATAATTAAGGTCATGCTCGTACGTTACATGTACCTTAAATTTCCGTAGTCCAAGCCAAACCTTGCTTGAGTTCCATGCCTCGAGAAATATGTGCTAAAACACATAAACAACTCACAATCAAGTATAAGCATGCAATCACGTGCCCACGCACGTTTGCAACCTCTAAACCCATCGTCAATCCATGACGATTACCAAAATAAAAGCCCCCGGCTAGGCATGCATAATACCCAAAAATATTCCATTTAAAACGTTTAAAAGATAGTAAAAAAACTTAACCGAGAGTTCCGTTTAATTTAACTTGGCTCCACCAAACCATTTTAAAAGTCTAGCATTCCCATTGGAATGTAAACATTGCCCCGGGAGTCGACCATTTAACTCGTAAATCCAAAATCCCACGAAAAAGCCAAGAAAACAAAATCCACCTGCTGGCGATCGATCGCTATACCGGGCGATCGATCGCTAGCCCCTTGGCAATCGATCGCTCGATATAGCGATCGATCGCCAGACCTTACTGGCGCGAGGTGATCGATCGCTCAAAAGCAACGATCGATCGCTACCCTGCTGAAAAGCATACTGCCAGCGGGCGATCGATCGCTCGCCATAGGCGATCGATCGCCACGACCTGCAACACGAAATTTCACCATTTCAAAAGCTTAAAACCTCCACAACTCACACCCCAACTTCTCCCAACTCAAAACCACAACAAATCCACACACAAGGACCTCCAACAAGGGTGTTAAACTCAAATTAAAACAAACACAAAAGATTTTATGATTTTCACCAAAATCACCCAAACCAACCCAAACCCAAAACTCAACCAAATCCAACAAACGTACAATCAAATAAAAGCTACAAGAGAGGAGAATGAGATCATCAGCTCTTCTTCAAGAAATTTGGCCCTTAAATCGTCTTCCCAACGATTTCTATTGAAGGGGAAAGAGGGGAAGGGTTTTGGGGTAAAGGGGGGAGAGCGATGAGAGAGAGAGAGAGATGATTCCGGAAAGATGACGGAATCCCGAGTCCATCTGGTATATATAGCAAAAATGCTCCAAAATACCAATACCTCCACAAATACATCATGATTCATTACAATCATATCTTTTCAAAAACTCTCTCTCCAACATCAAATCCCCATACCAGCCCCAACATAAAGCACCCCGGACTCCAAGTCCCACCAAAAACCCAACTCATGGGTTTTCCACCAGAATGAGAATACAATCTCAACCTTTAGATCCAACGATCCCAAATGCCCGATTTAACAACCTCGGGAGACCCAAAACCACAATTAATTCCTAACTGCCACAATTAAAATCCATTAAGGATTATTACCACACAGGGATTAACACCATTAATCCACGGGCATCACAATTATCCCCCACTAATAAAATTTCGTCCTCGAAATTTGCACCGGTGTACTCCTACGCAACACCAGGACTACACAACAAAACAAAACCACAATCCCGATTCTGGATCACATCAGAATCGAATTAACAACCGCGAGGACACCAACCTCGCACCAAGCTCTAAAATAAAGCAAACGCCAAAACCAACACAAAATCCAAAGGATAATAACATACCTCGATGCGAATCATCCCAGAAGTCAGTCTACTACGACTGCAAATCAACCAAATCTTCCTTGGTTCTGACATAGATATCTCCCCATGATATCTCCATCACTTGCCCACGACGCTTAACACGCATCGTTATAATGGGGACTACTACCATATGACAGTATACTCACAGTAAACCCGGTTCCTGCTTTCCACCCCCATCTCCTCCAAAGGAGTAGCTGCACCACTTGTAACACGGATCGGGCAACCCACGGTCACCGATCCACACAAAGCACATCTCAGAAGATGTTTACACCGGTGTGTTCCAAGAAATCATATCTTGGTCCTGACACACCATCAAGACTCCACAAAGTCTCAAGTTCCACAGAGGTCATGCAATACAATCAATTGCATTCCCGCCACACGTGTCAACCACGACATTTAACGAATCCGAAACCTGATCATCCCTCGTTTATCTTGGGATTCAACAATCCTAAAACAGGGAGCTATCGAATTAACCAGCAAGAATTACTATGGTCCATGGTACGACAATCCCTCCTCAGGGAAAGTCAATCAACTCTCACGATCATTCATCAGAATGCATCGTGCCGTCGAGATTACCAATCTCAAAGTACTACAATCTCTCATCGGAGATTCGTCAACCAAACACACTAATTCGATACTCAACCAAGTACCGAAATGCGGCATTCGTATTCATATACCTGCCCAAGTACCAATCACAATATGCATACACAAAGCAATAGACTCGGGTATCTCCAATCATACCCAAATCCCAAAACCAACTGTCAGACCTTGATTATTCTCACCCCACAGAGAATGATGGTTGACAAACCAAAACCAAAGGGTGTGATTTCAACATCAACACCACACGAACCAAAACAACGAATCTCCCAAAAGATTCAACCGATAGGTATAACAATACCGCCTTCCTCACAAGGAAGATGTCATGAATCCATGATCTTCCAATCCTCGAACCACCGTTTGGAAACGTGGATATATTTACCAAAACATATCCCGGAACCAATAAATTACACAACTGGTCCAGTAGTGCATCCATGCCACTATTATCAAAATGAAATCCGTATACGCCATGTATACTCAAACTAAAGATGCTCTGTACTAATGCTATAGTACTCTACAATCTCGAGCATTTCCCCGAAGACGCCTCCTCGAACGTCTCGCCGAAAGGTAAGAAATCCATTACTCGGTCCAACACCAGTAATGTTTACTATGGCTGATTTACAATCAACCAAAATTGATACCAGCTGTCTCCACGACGGTACCACCCAAAACTCTCCAAGAGATAAAATCAGTATAGTAGTGTTACCCCACTAGCTATATCCTACAAATCCAAACGTGACTCCCGTTGCATTCCATATGCAAGTATGCTCAACCAGAGCTAATAACGACTTGTTGACACTCACGTTGGTATTCCCAACAAAATCGAGTTGTCCCGGTACAAGTCACTCGAAACATTTGACGTATAAACGTCCCCGTGAGATATTCCCTACCTCAATCACCATGCCACATAGAGACTACAAGAGTCTACCATAACCCTCATCGTATCACCATACGATTCACCCAGCTCGAATCCAACGAGCAGCATAATGGCTATCACAAGCACACCAAAGCACTGCAACAATACCTGGTTATCAATTCGTTGGCCCCATAGGCTCATACCAACCTATCAACGTGACACACGTCCCATCACGGTATACCATACCGTACAACCCATTAGAGTTGTGGGTCATCACCCATCATATCTCTAAAACACCAAAGCACAATGGACAACCCGGTGTCCTTGCTCAACTACGATGCAATCCTAATCCATTAGGACTTATTCCACACCCTCAGGGTGGGTGTGCCCATGCCTAACACACATCACAACAACAAGCGAGTAGTTTCCTCAATGACTACTCTTACCACCCAATCACTTGGCCTAAGCCATCCCAGCGAGTATACCCAAAGGTACCACTACTCGTACAATATATACTTCAAATATGAGCTGCGGTACAATTCGTGTATGGCACACCCAATAATTCTTCGAACAACCTGCTCGGCATAATGGTCTCGTCAACTAGTGACCCAGACACTGCCATGTGCTCACCATAGGCACTCAAACCATACAACCAAATACATATACATAAACGTATTAATCCTCGAAACGACGCTACGCGTCTACATAGATATCCACTATGTCGTCGTCATCCCGTGACGGCGCCTATCACCATATGACATCCAAATAACATCGTCAAACATATGACGGTACATGTCGATACACGACATCCATAATCTCATCATCAAACACATGACGGTATAAAACAACACATAGTATTCACAATAATGATAACAAAAGTAATATGCCATACCTCATCGCTATCAAGATAGCGGAATACCTGTATCCATCGCCCACCAGCGGTACATAAGTAACACCCATCGCTCGTAGGCGGCATAATCCCATGCTGTGTACCTAGCGGCATAATCCATTGCTACAACATTGACGGCATGATCCCTCATGACACAGTCAGCAACATGAGCCTTGCTATGCACATCCGGTATGAACCATCATCAACAGAATAGCGGAATGAGACGTCACTATTTATATAATCGGCGGTGATAGGGTTGAATATTACGCGTTTTTATGCTATGATATGTAATGGTTTTCGTGTTGATTCTTGAATTATTTTACGTTTTATGGTATATATTTCTATATTTCAGGAATCAATGTTGAAATTCATAAAAGGGGAAGAAATCAAGCTAAAATGATGAAAAAATGAATAAAGTTGAAGAAAAGAGGAAAAAAACCAGAATCCAAGACACATGTTGCTCATTTCTCCTCACATTACTATATGTTCAAGCCATGTTTTGGAAATGTGGTCCATATAAAAGATGTAGAACTTTCTCTTATCTTCGCGTGGACAGCTGATTCATCAAATTCGGAGTTTGTATGAGAAAGTTACGGCCAAAATACAAAACTCGCCAGAAGCTGAAAAAGGCGAAGAAAACTTTCTGTGAATCTCGATCGATCGAGCGAGCATTTTCGATCGATCGAGAAGGGCTGAAAAAGCCACGAAATTCTTACTGGAAGGCTCGATCGATCGGCCACTTTTTTCGGATCAATCGGGACGAAGAGTTTTCAGAAAAATAACTTCCTTGTAGAGTTTGTATGCAAAAGGGAAGTGCATAATTCTTTCTCCTATATATTATACACGAGATTTTCAACCCAAGAGAGGACTTTAACCTAGGAAACACCCCATACAGCCTCCATCTCACATCCCCTTTCCTTCAATTCCACAAAACCACACGTCCCTTTCTTCCACATCCCATGCCATCTTCTATTCCTTCCATTAACCCAATCACCACATCACGTTCTTCATCTTTCCTCCTCCATACGCCTTCCTTCACTCCCAAAAACATCCAGAATATAGGCCTCCATCATTCTTCCACTCACAATTCACACGTCCAGCCTCCATCCTTCTACCATCAATCCATCCTTCAACCTTTCACCCTATGATTTTGGAACACCTCCAACAAGACGATTAAAGAGACGATCGAGAAGGAAGCAAGAGAAGGAGCAAAGATCTACAACCGGAGTCGACGCTGGGAGTTTATTCTTACTTTTAAACTTTAGTTTAGTGTTATTTTGATTATATCATGCTTGGATTGTTGCAATACATGTTTGAGTATTGGTATTTATTTATGAGTATGAACTAAGTTTATTTATCGAGGCTAGGCGAACCTTTGTTATGAACCTTCGATTTGATGATTTAATGATTGAATTCTTATAGTTCTTTGCGTATGTTTTATGTTCTTCATGCTTTTAGAGGATTGATAACCTTTGAATGATGTTAGTATCGTAATTGAGATCGAGAGATGATTTTATGATACTGAATTAATAACTCACACCATGGATTTAAGACCGAGATCGAGAGATGACGTCAAATACATGCGTGATAGCCATAGATATCTAGTAATTGAAAGCTAGGAGTTTTCATGGATCTTATGCAACATTGAATTGTTAAATAAGTGAACGAGAGTTACTTACTACAATTTGGTGTTAGGTTTAATATAGCTCGAGAGAGTGTATTAGATAAATTGGGAGAACTCGTCACCTTAGAAAGATTTGAATATTCAATCGAGAATTGTAGGGAATTGCATTGGTGAGCCAAAGTCTCGATAATATTTTCTTGTGGATTTTTCTTGTTTACTTTGATTGACTTGGTTGGATTAGTAGTTTATATTAATTAATTAGTCGTTAATTATAAATTAATTATCGTAGGTTAAATATAGTTAAAAGAAATCTTATTTGGTAATTACTTGTTAGTCCTTGTGGGTTCGACAATCCGTATCTTCCTATCTATACTAAAACTTGACACCGTGCACTTGCGGTCTAAAATCGCTAGATTGGAATTAATTGTTTAAAATAAAAGCGATCAAGTTTTTGGCGCCGTTGTCGGGGACCAACTTTAGTAATATCATACTTGGTTCTTTGACTGTAATTTAACCATTTTTTCTTCTTTTGTATATATTTATTTCGAAAAAAAAAATTATATATATTTATTTTGTTTTTGTTTTGTTTGTCTTGCGAGGTACTTGGAGATGCTACATCAACAAGCCTTCACAAGCTTTGCCCAACAACGTTCCGAGCCATTCTACGCTGTTTGGGAGAGATTCAATGAATTGGCCAACACATTCCGGTATCACAACTTTTCGAACTATACTCTCTTGCAATATTTCTTCAACGGGTTGGATGCACAGACACGAGAATGGGTATTGAGCGGAGCACTGGTGACTGGGAGTCCCCTGGTTGATAGAGATGAGAACAGTGTGGTGCACCTGTTCAATGATATGGCGGACTTCGATCATCACTGGCATTGGAATCCTTCACTGCAGGGTTGGAGCCACCAATACCCACCGGAGCCTCGCTACCCTATTGATACGCCACAACCATTTGAACATCTCGAAGAGAGGAGAGATAGTTCTGCAGATGTCACAACTCAGTTAAAAGATACCTTAATAAGATTCATAGCATCAACTGAGAGCAGTTTAGAGTGCCAAACCAACTCTATGCGTCACCTGGAGCAGCAAATGACGGTCCTCATGGAAACAATTTCAACTAGTTGCCAAGAGGAAGAGATGAGGGCTACAAATCAAGAGGCGACGAATTGAGTTTGGTTATATGATGACGATTACTCAACCAACCAAGTTTGGGGGAGTGATCCGACTCATGTGGAAAAGTCAAGGGAACTTGAGCCTCTTCAAGAGATTGAGCCTACTTCAGAGATGTCATCCGAGGAGTTCCTATATGAAGATGAGTCGAGTGTGATGTTGGAGAAGGAAGAGACTTTCGAAGATTCCGATCTGAGTCCATCGATGGAGACATGTTCTATGTCATATGTGGATCCGTATTTTTCATCGATGCCAACTTCACCGCACTACATCCTCCAAGATTTGAAGCCAAGTCAAGAGTCATTCTCCCATGCCTACCAATTCAAGAATGTTGTTGGAGCGACGAGCTTACACTGTTACAATCACCATGGAATCAACAGAATGTACCATTGCTAAACACATGTCCAACGGCATGAACCATCACTAATAACATAGCGGAAAGGATATCACTATACACGCACCTGACGGAATAATCATCGCCAATAACATAGCGGCATGAACCATCGCTCGATATACCCGGCGGCATGAACAATCGCCAATAATATAGCGGAATGAGGCATCGCTACACATGTATCCGGCGGCATGAACCATCGCCAATCAATACATCGGAATGAGACATCGCTATCAATATACCCGGCGGCATGAACCATCGCCAACCAATATAGCGGAATGAGACATCGCTATCAATATACCTGGCGGCATGAACCATCGCCAACCAATATAGAGGAATGAATCAAGGACTCAAGAGGTACTCACATGCATGTAGCACTTTGTTCCTTTCGGACCCAAGAGGTGGCTCACATTACATGCAGCACTTTGTTCCCGATCGCGTCGCTCAAATATCGATAATGTGGCTATTCCGATCTTGTTATAACAGTGGAATTTTAGGACCCCTCGCTTCGACATATAGCGGCATCATATGATATCCCTCGCTTCGACAATGACAGCGGCATGTACATCGCTTCGACATGACATCGGTAAATATCATATTACCATCGCTTCATATGACAGCGGCAAGTACCTCCCTCGCTCGAATATAACAACCACCGGAACTTCTACTAGCTCCATATACCTACATCCAGGTAAATACAACAGTTCACAAATCCTACTACGTCATATCAGCGGCTCAATAATATCCCTTGCTTCGACAATGACAGTGGCATGTACATCGCTTCGACATGACAGCGGCAAATATTATGATCCATCGCTGATGATATACCCGTAGTAGGACGTTAAAAGTAACACATTGTATATCAATAACAATTGAAATCATACCACAATATCCCACTGTCTGTTGTCAACCATCCCTGTCCTTAGACAGCATATCACATTTCCCAATTCCTGATTTTTCCTACAAAATCAGATCCCTTAGCACATAATACATGGAGTGCCAGACATTACCATTAATGCCATCCCATCGTATTCTACACGATTCCTGCAACCACAATGATCAATAATACCACTTTCCGTATCGTAAAAGCACATAAGCAATTAGTTGTGTCACACAACACTAATACCATCATGTATAAATATGTGCTACCAAATCTTATCAACAAGTTCCTAGGCCCTTAACAGCCCCAAAGAGCAACCTGGCTCTGATACCACTAATGTAAGGACCCCCGTGCCCTTAACCCACAATTGGTGCATTAAGCCATGCATTTGGTGCATTCAATCAAGTGTAAAGGGAAACTACATGTAGACGTGGCACACAATATCACCTATGAAATTTCTTGCTTCAACTATTCCATTCCATGCAATATCCGATTTCCCAAATTAAGACCATTTAACACATCATGCACCTATTTAATACACTAATCACAATCCCAATTCATCTAGCAATTCCCTAGTTAATTGCTCACCCATATAATGAAAAGAGAAAGGCCCATGACTCTTTATACAACACATATACACATAATTATTGCTCACACACGAGCATCGAATAAACCTATGAGTACGTAATGTATAAAAAGGGCATACACAATATCCAGCTCCACATGAGCTCCGGTGTCTTGATCCTGGAATCACCTCCAATTCATAGCTCGATCACAGCTCCAGAGCCACCATTGTACCTGTTCCACCTGTCCCAACAGAGACAGCCCCCACACGGGGTGAGCATACCAATACCACCAAACCAATAATCACAATTATATAATTCGTAAATTACAACAATGTAATTGCCAAGAATTTAAATGATACTCTCTGGATGTCATCATCCTCATCCGTGATCCCACTGTATTGTCCATGTTTTCAAAACAACCAAAATCATCAAATTCCAAATATCCAATTAATCATTACACTGATTAACTATATCCCTGATCCAATTCAATATCAATAAGGAAATAAATACAGATATCCTAGATATCTAGTCAAAAGCCACATTTCCTCGCTCACTCAAAAGTAGCGGCATCACTTACCGATGTTCGCTCCAAAGCGGCACCATACATTACATAAGACAAATCGACATAACACAACCAGTCCCGTTTCCATTAACCAATTATTGCAAGACATCATATATTATGCATCGACCACTAATCCTTACCAATCATCTATCTCATGCACATCAATAGCAATAATATAATTAAGGTCATGCTCGTACGTTACACGTACCTTAAGTTTCTGTAGTCCAAGCCAAACCTTGTCTGAGTTCCATGCCTCGAGAAATATGTGCTAAAACACATAAACAACTCACAATCAAGTATAAGCATGCAATCACGTGCCCACGCACGTTTGCAACCTCTAAACCCATCGTCAATCCATGACAATTACCAAAATAAAAGCCCCCGGCTAGGCATGCATAATACCCAAAAATATTCCATTTAAAACGTTTAAAAGATAGCAAAAAAACTTAACCGAGAGTTCCATTTAATTTAACTTGGCTCCACCAAACCATTTTAAAAGTCTAGCATTCCCATTGGAATGTAAACATTGCCCCGGGAGTCGACTTCGCAAATCCAAAATCCCACGAAAAAGCCAAGAAAACAAAATCCACCTGCTGGCGATCGATCGCTATACCGGGCGATCGATCGCTAGCCCCTTGGTGATCGATCACTCGATATAGCGATCGATCGCTAGCCCCTTGGTGATCGATCGCTCGATATAGCGATCAATCGCCAGACCTTACTGGCGCGAGGCGATCGATCGCTCAAAAGCAGCGATCGCTACCCTGCTGAAAAGCCTACTGCCAGCGGGCGATCGATCGCTCACCGTAGGCGATCGGTCGCCACGACCTGCAACATGAAATTTCACCATTTCAAAAGCTTAAAACCTCCACAACTCACACCCCAACTTATCCCAACTCAAAACCACAACAATCCACACACAAGGACCTCCAACAAGGGTGTTAAACTCAAATTAAAACAAACCTAAAAGATTTTATGATTTTCACCAAAATCACCCAAACCAACCCAAACCCAAAACTCAACCAAATCCAACAAAATTACAATCAAATCTTGTAAAACATGAGACGGATCTGGCTCATACTTCCGCAACATAGAGACATGGAAGACGTCATGTATACCGATGCGCTGCAATATCTCATATGGCCCAACATATCTCGGAGACAACTTACCGCACATACCAAAACGAACCACACCTCTGAAAGGTGAGATCTTCAAAAAGACCTTATCTCCCACTTGGAATTCCAACGGTCACCGCCGTTATAGCGTAGGCTGCTTGCCTATCCTGAGCCGCTTTCATTTTCTGACGGATCACTTTGATTTTCTCTTCCATGTCTCGAATCAAATCCGGTCCTCGGACCGTCTTACTAGTCAAGTCCTCACAGTACAACGGTGACCTACAACGTCGACCATAAAGAGCTTCGAATGGAGCCATCTGAATGCTCGCCTGATAGCTGTTATTATAAGAGAACTCTACTAGTGGCACTGAATCTTGCCATGGAGTATCAAACTCCAAAACACATGCCCTCAACATATATTCGAGCGTCTGTATGGTATGCTCTGTCTGACCATCTGTCTGAGGGTGATAATCTGTACTCAGTCTCACGTCCGTACCCAAAGCTGACTGGAGACCTTCCCAAAAATGTGATGTGAACCGTGGGTATCTGTCAGACACTATCAAGACTGGAATCCCATGCAATCTTACCATGTCTCGTACATACAATTGGGCCATCTTTAAGTATGTGTGCGACATACAATAAGGGATGAAGTGAGCCACCTTCGTTAATCTATCCACGATCACCCAGATCGCATCATATCCCGAGGCAGTCCTTGGCAAGTGGGTCACGAAGTCCATAGATATGTGTTCCCACTTCCATTCCGGTATCTCTAAACTCTTCAATTCACCACCAGGCCTCTGCCTCTCCGCTTTTACTTGCTGACAAATCAAGCACTTCTTGACAAAGGTGATGAAATCTCTTTCATCCGCCTCCACCAAAACTGGTCGCATAAGTCCCTGTACATCTTTCTCCCACCTGGATGTATGCTAAACCTGCTGCTATGAGCACGATGCAAGATCCATTGACGCAACTCCGGTGCCCTCGGCACTACCCAACAGTTACCAAGCCTCAAAGAACCATCTTCTGCCACTCTGAACTTTGATGACTGACCCAGACGTAATAATGATAACCATCTCTGCACCTCAACGTCTGACATTTGAGCTTTCCTGATAGATTCAAAGATGTCCGGCTCTGCCAATAGGGTCGATACATGTACCGGTGATGTATCTACATCAAAGTCATATCCCAGATGACAACAGGAAGTCATCATGGCTGATAGCTGAATAACATCCTCTGTGGTATACTTCACCTTCCGGATGGTACTCTATCTCACAGTCATAGTCCTTGAGCAAGTCCATCCATCTCCTCTGCCTCATATTCAGCCCCGCTTGGGTGAATAAGAACTTCAAGCTCTTATGGTCCGTATAAATGGTAAATGAAGTACCATATAGGTAATGCCGCCAAATTTTCAAGGCGAAAATGATAGCCGCCAGTTCCAAATCATGAACTGGGTATCTAGTCTCATGAGGCTTCAACTGCCTCGATGCATAAGCCACCATGTGCCTATCCTGCATCAGTACACAGCCCAAACCCTGTAGTGATGCATCCGTGTACAAAGCAAACCTCTCGTTCTCCGAAGGAATCACCAGTACAGGCGCTGTAGTCAACTGGTGCTTCAACTCTTGGAAGCTCTGCTCACATGCCTCAGACCACAAGAACGGAACTCCTTTCTGAGTCAACTGCGTCAATGATTTAGCGATCTTAGAGAATCCCTCGACGAAACGTCGGTAATAACCCGCTAAACCAAGGAAGCTCAGGATCTCGGGCACATATGTAGGCGCAGACCAATCCATCACTGCCTCTACCTTCCTGGGATCTACAGATATCCCATTACTAGAGATCACATGCCCCAAAAATACCACGTTGCTCAACCAAAATTCACACTTGCTGAGCTTGGCGTACAGCTGATTGTCCCTAAGAATCTGAAGCACTGCTCTCAAATGATTCTTGTGCTCTTCCTCACTCCAAGAGTAGATGAGTATGTCGTCAATAAACACAATAACGAACTGATCAAGGTATGGTTGGAACACTCGTTTCATCAAGCTCATAAAGACAGCCGGGACGTTTGTCACTCCAAACGGCATGACCAAAAACTCATAATGACCATAACGGGTCCGGAATGCTGTCTTCTGCACATCTTCCTCTCTAACTCGAATCTGATGGTACCCCGACCTCAAATCAATTTTACTATACAACCTCGTGCCCTGCAACTGATCAAACAAGTCATCGATCCGCGGAAGAGGGCATTTATTCTTCACTGTGGCCTTGTTCAATTGTCTGTAATCGATGCACAGACGCATCGATCCATCCTTCTTTTTCACAAATAATACAGGCGCACCCCAAGGCGATACGCTGGGGCGTATGTAACCCTTGTCAAGGAGTTCCTGTAGTTGCTCTTTCAACTCCCTTAACTCTGTCGGTGCCATCCTGTAAGGGGCACGAGAAATAACGGGTGTTCCCGGTAGTAATTCAATCCCAAACTCGACTTCCCTAGCCGGCGAAAATCCGAGAATCTCCTCCGGGAATACATCGGCAAACTCCGCAACTACAGGTATATCCTAGACCCTTAACTCTTCCTTCTTTTCAGCAACATCAATGGCATAAATAAGATAACCCATATGCCCACGTTCCAATAACTGAACCATCTTGATAGACGATATCAATGGGATTTTTGAGCGGGAACCATCCCCATAAAAAGTCCACTGAACCCCCAAATCAGATCTGAACTGAACTGTTCTCTGTCTGCAGTCCAACACTGCCTGATACTTGTTCAGTACATCAATGCCCACAATGCAGTCAAAGTCTGACATTACCAGAAAAATCAAATCTGACTTCAACTCGTTGCCCTCAAAATAAATGAGGCCGTCAACAATAAACTGATCAGCAATCATACTCTTTCTAGCGGGTGTCGAGACCATAAGAGGCGTGGGTGATGGAGATGTGCATATGCGGTGCCTCTCCACAAAACTCGTCGACACAAAGGAGTGTGACGCACCTGTGTCTATCAAAATAAAAGCAGGGTGCGTAAATAAATGACACGTACCCGCTATCACTTCCTCTGGAGCCACTGTAGCCTGCTCCCTGGTCAGAGCGTATACTTGCCCTTGAGGTGGCCCCAACGGCTGACCTCCCAATGGTCTTGGTGCAAACGGTGGTCTTTGTTGCACTGCTCTGTCTAAAGGTCTCCCCATAGTGTTCTGTTGTCCTCCCCTATTAGGACATTCTCGAGCAAAGTGGCCATGCTTACCACATTCAAAACAAGCAGAACACTCTTTCACCGAGTGGGGTCCCCCGCAAAGGAAACATCTAACTCTCTCATGATTACTGGCTTGTGACTGTCCCCTAATTTTCGAGCCATTATTCCCACGGTTTGCCCTTCCACGTACATCAGGCCGTCTACCACTAAATCGGGAAGCTGATGAATTCCCCTTTGGCTTAAAATGGTCGCCCCTTGGTTTCAAGTTTTCCGGGGTCGATCTCTGTGGTGGTGCTGGAGGTGGCGCTACAGTCGGATATGCACCCACTCCCAATTCTGCCAGCTCGGCCCGTGCAAGGGCGTCATCAAAACAAGTAAGGCCATAAGTGAGCACCCTATCATAAAATTCAGGCCTCAAGCCTTTCATGAAGTGCATCATCTTTGCTTGGGTATTTGTGGCGACATGAGGTACATATCTGAGCAAAGAACAGTAGTGAAGAGCATAGTCTGACACCGGCATAGTACCTTGCTTTAGGTTAGTAAATTCATCCCCCTTAGCTTCCCGTGCAGCAGCCAAAAAATACCGGGTCAGAAATTGAGTTCTGAACAGCTTCCAGATTATATCATGACCTTGAGCCTCCTGTTCTAACACTGTGGTCTTCCACCACATTAGTGCCTTCTTGGACAGTTGGAATTCTGCTAACCTTATCCAGGCCGACTTCGCACAAGGAGCCGCCACGAAGATTTGCTCCATCCTTTCTAACCACTCTTCGGCCTGTTCCCCTGTCTCAGTTCCTTCAAACATCGGGGGTCGGTATGCAAGGAATTGAGTCAAGCTCAGTTCCCCGGGCAACAACTGCTGTTCAGATGGTTCTTCGCCCAAAGCTGGCGGTGGTAGAGGATTTGTACGCCCAGCACTTGCATTAACACTCACTGCGTCTCCTATATCGATATTTGCTGCCATGCTTTAATACAAGGGTTAACAATAACACCAAAAACAGTTCATATAATATGCCGTTAGATAACATGAGTAACAATAACCAAAACATGTTAGTATAACATTTATATACTCTAAATGCACTAAACATGTTTAAAAGAGCACCTAGCCAACCTATTGCTAAGGCTACCCTTCACTCATTCCCGGGTTCTCTAACCACTGCTCTGATACCACTAATGTAAGGCCTCTCTACCTTAACAGTGTAAAAAGAATATAAATAGGGCTAACATGTAGTAAAGACAGTTTATGGTTCCAGTTGTATCCTTGAGCTAATAGGATTACAGGCCAAAATAAAATTTTCAAAAGCTAATTAATTACATTCCCAACAATGAATGTTAATACTATAGATTTACACTACTCCTAGAGTAGAGACTATCCAAAAATCCTGTATCATAATTCCTTAATGCTCCTCATAGCTCACTGCCTCAACCCGGCCCATAGCCCTCCAAGTCCAAAAAGTGTCCCCACAGGAACAACTCACCATGAGCATATACATCACCATTCAACAAAATCCAAGCACAATAACATAATTAATTGCATGATATATGTATGTATGTACGCTCCCTGATTTACCACATTAGCACATTTTCATTGTTGCTCCTGTTTCATAAACTCATGCACAAAATCATTAGTTCATAACATAATGATCGATACCACGTTCCAGTTATAACCACAATATTCCACATTAATCACTAGAAATGTGACCGTTCCGGTCCTGTTACAACAGCGGAATTTTAGGACCCCTCGCTTCGACATATAGCGGCATCATATGATATCCCTCGCTTCGACAATGACAGCGGCATGTACATCGCTTCGACATGACAGCATCAAATATCATATTACCATCGCTTCATATGACAGCGGCAAGTACCTCACTCGCTCGTATATAACAACTACTGGAAGAATCAAGCATTTCCAACCACATATATATAAACACAATACTTGAGTCCACAATCATAATGCATCACCATTATCTCAATATATATCAACACATTTTGTAATCCACACTTGTCCACGATATATATATAGCCAAAAGCGCAAGAACACATTTTACCGTCCGATGCCCGTACGTCTCACTACGTACCTTAGTCTCAAAAGTGGAGAAGTTGAAGAACTTTATCTCCTTGAAGTTGTTGGTACCTGGGATGGTTCTACACAACCATACAAATATTAGAAGCCAATTATAGTCCAATATCCAAAAATCCAACAAAATATCCAAAAACACAATATTTTGCATCTCGCGATCGATCGCCGCAAGGGCCCGATCGATCGCTAGATCATTCTGCCCGATGCCAAAATTTTCTGCTCTTGGCGATCGATCGCCACATTTGGCGCGATCGATCGCCACCCTCACCGATCGATCACCCAAATGTGACGATCGATCGCCAAAGGCTTTTGGAGCCTACTGGTTGCGCGCGATTGATCGCCAAAAACGGGCGATCGATCTCCGCTCTCTGTGTTGCAAGAAACACCATTTTTGCACCATAAATTCTTCACCAACCTCACCAACAGTAATACCAACAAACCAAAAATATAAAAACACTTTAAACCTTCAATATACACCATCAATCAACCAAAAATCCAACTCCCAACCAATACCAATAACAACCCAACACAAACCCATTTCAAAACCATAACAAAACTAAACCAAACACCATAAAAAATACCAAGGAGGTACTTGATCGCTTATTTTTTAAACAGAAAATTTCTCAGTGTAGCGATTTTAGACCGCAAGTGCACGGTGTCAAGTTTTAGTATAGATAGGAAGAATACGGATTGTCGAACCCACAGGGACTAACAAGCAAGTACCAAATAAGATGTCTTTTAACTATATTTAACCTACGATAATTAATTTATAATTAACAACTAATTAATTAATATAAACGAATAATCCAACCAAGTCAATAAAAGTAAACGAGAAAAATACACAAGAAAAGATTATCGAGACTTGGCTCACCAATGCAATTCCCTACAATTCTCGATTGAATATTCAAATCTTTCTAAGGTGACGAGTTCTCCCAATTTATCTAATACACTCTCTCGAGCTATACTAAACCTAACACCGAATTGCAGTAAGTAACTCTTTCTCACTTATTTAACAATTCAATGTTGCATAAGATCCATGAAAACTCCTAGCTTTCAATTACTAGATATCTATGGCTATCACGCATGTATTTGACGTCATCTCTCGATCTCGGTCTTAAATCCATGGTATGAGTTATTAATTCAGTATCATAAAATCATCTCTCGATCTCAATTACGATACTAACATCATTCAAAGGTGATCAATCCTCTAAAAGCATGAATAACATAAAACATACGCAAAGAACTATGAGAATTCAATCATTAAATCATCAAATCGAAGGTTCATAACAAAGGATTCGCCTAGCCTCGATAAATAAACTTAGTTCATACTCATAAATAAATACCAATACTCAAACATGTCTTGAAACAATCCAAGCATGATAAAATCAAAACAAAACAAAACTAAAGTTTAAAAGTAAGAATAAACTCCCAGCTTCGACTCCTGTTGTAGATCCTCGCTCCTTCTCTGGCTTCCTTCTCAATCGTCTCTTTAATCACCTTGTTGGGTTGTTCCAATTCCTAGGATGAATAGGTGAAGATGGATGAAGGTGATATGGAGTATGGAGGTGTGGAGGCTATTCCTAGGGTTTTAAGTCTGATTTGGGTTGTAAATTTCGTGTATAATATATAGGGGAATGGAATCAAGGACTTCCTTGTTGGACACAAACTCTATAAGGAAGTTATTTTTCTGAAAATTCCTTCCGCCGATCGATCGGGACAAAGCGGCCGATCGATCGAGCTTCACAGTAAGAATTTCGTGGCTTTTTCAGCCTTGCTCGATCGATCGACAAGACCAGAATGTTTTTCTTCGCCTTTTTCAGCTTCTGGCGAGTTTCGTATTTTGGCCGTAACTTTCTCATACGAACTCCAAATTTGATGAATCAGCTGTCCACGCAAAGATAAGAGAAAGTTATACAACGTTTATATGGACCACCTTTCCACAACATGGCTCGAACATATAGTAATTTGAGGAGAAAGGAGCAACATGTGTCTTGGATTCCGGTTGTTTCCTCTTTTCTTCAACTTTATTCGTTCTTTCATCATTTTAGCTTGATTTTTTCACCTTTCCCTACATTTCAACATTGATTCCTGAAATAGAGAAATATATACCATAAAACGTAAAATAATCCAAGAATCAACACGAAAACATATACATATCATAGCATAAAAACGCCTAATATTCAACCCTATCAGTATCCATACCTCTTGGGGACTCCAAAACTCACAAATAATCCCACAAATCAAGTTTTTGCAAGGATTTCACCTCTCCTTGAAGCCAAAAATCGAAAATGGGAAGAGGTTTAGGGTTGGGAATGAAATTTGGGGATTTAAGAGTGATGGGTAAAGTGAGAGTAAAGTGGGGGGTGTAGTGGGGTTATAAGAGTTTATAATTAAATTTGTACCCCATTAATTAACATGATATATGTTAGGATCGGTCCGGAGTGTTTAGAGGGGGGGGGGGGGGGATGAATGAACACTCCTTATAAAATTTATCCCTTGTGAATTCTTTCGGATTAGTGAAAGAAATCTGTTACTTAATCAACTCTTTGAACAGAACAGACCACTAAAAAGGTAAGTGCGGAAACGGTCTGCTCTTGTAAAAGTAAGAACGGCTCGATGGCTAAGTGCAGAAGGATAAAACACAGGATATGTTTCTGGAAGTTCGAAAGTGGTGTAATCCTTCTACGTCTCCCCTTCTTCCAATTAAGGAAGGTTTATACTAGAAGAGTTTGATTTATACAATCCTGTTGTACAAACCCGATTCAGGCTGGATTTACCTCACTACCAGTCTGAAACTCCTAGTCACTCAACCTGCTCAGACACACTCTGTCTGACAGTTACAATAAGTTGCTCACTTCTATTTTTCAATACACAATGCGCACAGTGATCCTACAATGATCAAATGTTACAAAGTAATCGCGCTTAAATAAATAACTTCAGCTCGAGAGCTTCTGAACTTTGTAAGCGTGTGCAGTTGCTTTCTTGTGTATTTTTCAATTGATCAGCGTGAGTTGGAATCAAGAGTCTTTTGTCTTCCTTTTGTTGCATCCTTTTATAGTTGAGGGTAGCAACGGCATTGTTTCCCTTAATGTGCAACTTTGACTCTTTTTAAACTCTGAGAAAGCTACAGTCTTCTTCTTTAGGACACTTGCCGTTCTGGTGTATGCTTTCGGCGACTGTCAGGTAAGCTCTTCTTTGTCTTCTTACCTTTAATGGCAATCTTCAATTTTTGATCCTTTGTAGCATTAATTACAGCATTAAATGCTACAATAAATAACCGTTAATGGTTCGGACTGAGAAGCCATCCTTTATGTATCTTTGACTGCTCTGATCTGATAAAGGTTGAGATCGATCTGAAGTATCGATCTAGTCAGTCTGGAATCCATCGATCCGGTCTGATATGTGATATTCTTTATCAGCTTGCTCTGTTTTGCGCGATCGATCTGGTATGCCTGATATCCATCGATCCGGTCTGAAATGTTTTGTCATCTTGCTCTGTTTTGTCCGATCGATCTGGTCAATCTGATTTCTATCGATCCGGTCTGAAATGTTTTGTCATCTTTAAAATCTCATCGATAAGGTCCGGAACTAACAAATTCCCCCTTTTTGATGATGACAAAACCTAGCTTCTAAGTCTTTTTAACCAGTCTTGATAAGAGCTCTGAAGCGAGTGCTTTCGGATCGATTACTTCTTTGTTCAAAATAAATGAACATCATTAAGTTGGATCGATTAAATCTTTATTATTAAGCCTTATGATGAGGTTCAAAATAAATGAACACAGACTTAATCAAACGAGGATTTTATTGATCACCAAGAAAATCCTAAAATACACAGTCTGAAAATATTATTTTCTAGAAGGCGGCCTGAAGTCTGTCTTCTTTTCCCCCTTTTTGTCAGCAGCAATCTCTTGAAGAAAGTCGACAACTTGTGCTAGCTGAGCGCTGATAGTGTCAAGACGAACGTCTTGAGCACGGAGGGAAGTGGCAACAGATGCTCTGACTTCAGTGGCTAGCTCGATCTGCTCTTTTCTCAGACTGTTCTTGTAAGAGGCCTGTTGAGAAAACAGATCGTTTATGCCGCGCTGAAGGCTTCCGATACTGGCAGTCATCTTCTCTTTGAAAGAAGCAAAGTCCAAGGCTGTGACCCTCTGACCTTGATGAACTTCTAGAATGCGTTGAGTCAAGGACAGACAGGTATCAGAGAAGTGCTGGATAGTCCGTGCCAGGGATGGAGGTGCATCAGATAGCTTGCTGGGAGAGTGATCTGATGATGACATGTCATGGTCATCTTCTTCAGCAATCGGCACGATGGAAGAAATGGCAGCTTGATGACTTTCGGATCAGATCAGAGTGACCAGATCCGAAGAAAAACCTTGAATGAAGGCCAAACCTTCATCTGATGATCCGGAGGAGAGTGGGGACTGGGAGGTTCCTCAACTTGGAGAGCTGCAACCACTGTAGATACCACGAAATCCGGATCGATGAGGTCTGGTGCTTCAGTTGTTGCACATGCTTCAGCTGGACTGGGTTGTGCACGGGAGGCTGATGACTTCAATGGAATAGATGTTGTCGGAGAGTCCAACAGAACATTCATTGGTTCATCATCTGTTGCAGACGGAGCATTAGGCAATGGCTGCTCCGCTGTCTGGTCTGGTACGTGCTCTGCAGGCTGATCCTCTGGCTGTTTTGCTACATCAGAGGGAATAACCTCGATAAATGGTTCTGCCAGAGTCTTGCTTGCAGAAGGATGATCCGGGCTTGTGGCTGGAGTGGAGGTACCTAGCTTCTGTCGTTGAAAACGGACAGCTAAGGATAGAGCATGAACATCCATCTCGAGTTGAGCAATCACAGCCCCATCATCTCTGGCAGTTGGAGCAAGCGGATCAAAGTTCTTCTTTTTGGCAACTAGAAGCAGATTGGCCAGTCTGAATCTGTGTTTTGCCGTAAATAAATCTCTGCGCTGCACGGCAAGTCGAACATCATCAGTCTCTGTTCCTTTCAGAGCTTCCTCTTCCATCTTCTTCAATCTGTGCAACTTACCGTAGAACAGCTCAATGTGGTTGATAGTCCGGTACTGGACATATTCATCAAAAACCACAATGAGTTCCTTTAGCCTCTCATCAACATCCTCCATAGCGATGTCGATGGCAGTCTGCGCTGCAGATTTGGGTTTAGAAGAGAGGGGTTCGGTGAGAATGGCTTTTCCCTTGCCGGTGGAGGAAGGGGACTTAATCCCTGATTGGGTATAGTCTCCCAACTCAGTGATAACTATCCCTTTGACCACGGGATTGGCAGAGGGAATTCTAAGGGTGACTTTGGGTGCAGGGGTTGAAGCTTGTGAAAGCTGGGTGGAAGGTTGAGGGGCAGGGGTTGCTTTAGGGGGTGGCAGTATGGGTGGAGGTAGAGATTTGGTTGGTTTGGTAATCTGGGTTCAGGGCTTTTTGGGAAGTGGCTTGGTTGGTGATGAGTGAGCAGACTGGGTTTCTTCCGAGTCAGTCTGAATGGTCAGCTTCCGCTTGACCCGAGGTTTGCGCACAGCAACTTGTTCCTCGTCCTGCTCAAACTTGACTGCAGCCAGAGTAGCAGGAGTAGGCGGAACACTCTTGGACTTCAGCAGTGCAAGCCCTTTGGAGTTAAGGATCTTAAGGGGACGGAGAGCAGACGGCTTGCTCAGCTCGAGGCCTAAGGATTCCAAGAGCTTGCTGAGAGGAACAGCAAAGCATACGGCGTGCTTGGATGCAATCACCGTTTCCAGTAGTACTCCAAACAAAATCATGGACCAGTTTATCTTCTGGCCGGATACAATAGCCGCCATAGCCCTGAACTTTTCGGCGGTTACAGCATCGAAACTTCCTGCTTTACCCAAAAGTGGCTTGCCTACCACTTCGCACAGCACCTGGAAATGGAAGAGCATTTCCTTCTTCTTAAAGGAGGGTTGTAATCGGTGGCCAGAAATAGAAATCTTCCCCTGAAGATCTAAGAGTGACGCTTGAGGAGTCTGTCCAAACTCTGTCAGTCCGGAACTGGGGAGGCCAAAGGTCTTGGCCATCGTCATTGGCGAGATCTCGAAAGATTTGCCCTTGACAGTAGTAGAAATGGATGTCTTCCGGGAGACGGCGTTGGCGAACAGCTCGCGGATTTCTGATTCATAAACAACTGTTCCGCACTCCAAAAAGTTCCTTAAACCAGATGATTCCAGGGCTCTAAAAATGGACACCATCGCAGCATCTTCTGCCCTGTAAATGTCATCAAACTCAACGGAAAGTGAGTTATGAGTGATGGTAGCCATTTGAAAGGAGTTTAAAGAAAGTGCGAAGAGTAAGAGAGTGAGAGAGTAAGATGGTAGAAAGCGGTAAATTGTAAAAAGTGAACAAGTATGAAATGTTCAGCCCGCTAAATAGGAGAGAGAAGACACGTGTCTTTATCTCCAAGACTGAGAATTAAATAATTCAAAATAAACGGTCAGGATAAAGAAAGATAAGGCGGTTAAAGTACAACTAGTTAAAATGGTCAATCAGTCCGAGCTGTTGTTATTGTCCAGACAGATCATAGGATAAAATCAGACTGACAAGGATCGGTCTGAAAGTTCGGACCGGTCTGTGTCTTTCTGAACATTGTATTATCGATCTGTGGTGACAAAAATCTTCAAGTGCGAAAAGAATAAAGACATCTAAACTAATTAAGATAAGTCAATTAAACCAAGAATTTGACGGAAATAATTAAACTTAGCCTCAGGAAGCGGTTTAGTGAAGATGTCTGCTGCTTGCTGCTCTGTTGAAATGTGCTCGATCCGAATTTCCTTTTTGCCAACATGATCTCGAATAAAATGATGTCGTATATCAATATGCTTTGTTCGAGAGTGCAGAACTGGATTATACGTTATAGCAATTGCACTTGTGTTGTCGCAAAATATCGGAGAGTCAACAGCTTGGATGCCATAGTCTTTGAGCTGGTGTTGAATCCAGAGCATTTGAGCACAACAGCTTCCAGCGGCTTGGTATTCTGCTTCAGCTGTGGATGTGGCAATCGATGTCTGCTTCTTACTGAACCAAGAGATCAATCTTTCACCTAGAAATTGACATGTTCCACTGGTGCTTTTACGATCGATCTTACACCCAGCGTAGTCTGCGTCTGAATACCCGATCAAGATGAAGTTTGAATCTTTGGAATGCCAAAGACCAACGTTCTGAGATCCTTTTAAATATTTCAGAATACGCTTGGCAGCAATAAAATGTGATTGCTTTGGTTCTGACTGAAATCTAGCGCACATACAGACTGAAAACATAATATCGGGCCGGCTCGCTGTAAGATACAATAGCGATCCGATTAGTCCTCTATACATGGTTACTTCAACTGCCGTTCCCCCTTCATCTTTGTCTAACTTGATTGTTGGACTCATTGGAGTTGATGCAGTTGAGCATGTCTCCATTCCAAATCTCTTGAGGAGCTCTTTGGTATACTTGGTCTGATTGATGAAAATGCCATTGTTGAGCTGTTTTACTTATAGACCCAGAAAGAATGACAATTCTCCCATCATGCTCATCTCGAACTGTCCCTGCATTAACTTAGAAAATTTCTCGCACAATTTGGGGTTAGTTGACCCAAAGATTATGTCATCAACATAAATCTGAACTAATAGGGTATGTTCCCCCTTAATGAATTTAAATAGAGTTTTATCTACTGAGCCGATCTGGAAATCATGGTTCAGCAGAAATTGAGATAGAGTGTCATACCAGGCTCTTGGAGCTTGTTTCAGACCATACACTGCTTTATTCAGTAGATATACATGATTGGGATACAAATGGTTCTGAAATCCAGGTGGTTGCTCAATGTAGACTTCTTCCTGAAGCTTTCCATTAAGAAAGGCGCTCTTGACGTCCATCTGATATACTTTGAAGTCTTTAAAGGCAGCATAAGCAAGAAAGATTCGGATAGCTTCAAGTCTGGCGACTGGTGCAAATGATTCATCGAAGTCGATTCCTTCTTCTTGTCTGAATCCATGTGCCACCAGTCTGGCTTTGTTTCTAACCACAGTTCCATCTGCGTCTAGCTTATTTCTGAAGACCCATCTGGTTCCAATAACAGGCAGATCGCTTGGTCTGGGGGTTAGACTACAAACTTGATTTTGCTCGAATTGATTAAGCTCTTCTTGCATTGCTTTAATCCAGTTGAAGTCAGTCAGAGCTTCATCGATCTTCTTGGGTTCCAGAGTTGAGATGAAGGCAGCATGAGTGAACTCATCCATCATCTGTCCTCTGGTTCTGATCGGTGCAGAAGGACTACCAATCACTAGATTAGGTGGATGCTTCTTAGTCCATCGATAGCTTGACTCTGGATTGTCTGGTCCGGTCGGATGAACAATAACAACATGATCAGCATCTGCTTTAATATTTGAGTCAGGAGCATCCGGATCAGCTCGATCTGAAGTTTCTTCAAAGCCTTGATCCGGTCTGTCTGGTACTTCTGGTTCTGGTGGATTGTCTCTTGACCTGTTAGCTACAATCTCATCATCACTGTTAGCTTCGAGATGGATATTTTCCATCTGATTTTGAATTGATTCTTTGTTGCCCTCAACACATAAAGTTTCATCAAAGACTACATGAACAGATTCTTCTACAGTTAAAGTTCGATTATTAAAAACTCGATAAGCTTTGCTAATTGATGAATATCCTAAGAATATTATCTGACTTAGCTTCAAATGCTGTAAGATGACTCTTACCATTGTTGTGAACGAAGCATTTACAGCCAAATACATGAAAGTGAGAAACAGATGGTCTGTTACCAGTCCATATTTCATATGGAGTGAGATTCAGCTTCTTGTTAATCATAGATCGGTTTTGAGTGTAGCAAGCAGTATTTACAGCTTCTGCCCAGAACTTTTGAGAGATTCCAGAATCAGCAAGCATTGTTCTTGCTGCTTCCTTGAGCGTTCTGTTTCTTCGTTCTGCAACTCCATTCTGTTGAGGAGTTCGAGCAGCTGAAAACTCATGCTTGATTCCATGATCTTCTAGAAAGGATTCAAGATTCTGATTTGAAAACTCAGTGCCTTTGTCACTTCGAATCCTGTCTATGCTGGATGATTTCTCGTTCTGAGTGCGTTTCAGCAGCTTGATCAACTTCGGACCGGTCTGATCTTTACTGCTTAAGAATATAGTCCATGTAAAGCGTGAGTAATCATCAATAACAACAAGAGTATACCGCATTCCCCCTAAACTTGTTATTGGTATAGGACCAAACAAGTCCATATGCAGTAATTCTAAACAGCGGGAGGAGGATTTGGCATTCTTGTTTTTGAAGGATGATCTGATCTGTTTGCCCATTTGGCAAGCTTCGCAGATCTTATCCTTAGCAAAATCGATCTTGGGCAGACCGATAACTAAATCATGTTTACACAGGCTAGCAATGGTCTTAAAGTTGATATGATTCAAGCGCTTATGCCACAGCCAATGTTTATTATCATTGTTAGCGATGAAGCAAGTAGGATTATCAGGTTGAGCATGATTCCAGTTAATCTTATAAGTGTTTCCATTCCTGATTCCTACGAGCATGGTTATACCGTCTGATGATTTAACAGTGCAAGTGTGTTTATGAAATTCTACAGCATAACCATTATCACAGAGTTGACTTATACTAATCAGATTATAGCACAGATTTTCAACTAACAGCACATCATTGATAATAATGTTACCATGGACAATCTTACCCTTGCCCACGGTCTTACCCTTTGAGTTATCCCCGAAAATGATTTTGGGTCCAATACATTCTGTCACTTCAGACAGCAGCTCGATGTTTCTAGTCATGTGACGGGAACACCCACTGTCCAAATACCAGTCTGATGCGAGTTTCTTCGGTACCTGTCATCAAATATAATTATTGTTGGTACCCAATCCTATTTGGGTCCAGAACGGATTAGCCCTTTGGGAACCCACACCTGTATCAGCTTCAATGGCTTGTGTGTGTAGGGTGTGCTGTGTGCTGGTCTGTTTCGATGCTGTGTGTGATAATGTGTGCACTGTGAAAACCTTTGATTCTCATAAGGTAGTCTATATCTTCGTTGAATCGGTTTTGAGTTATAGTAATTGTATTGTCTTCCTTGCCTTCGATCTTGCACCTTTGGATTTGGTCTGATAGACGCAAATCTTGCTGGTGCCTTTTCTTTGGCTTGGTCAACATAACCAATTCCTTTTCTCAGATTTTGATTCTCGTAAGAGACTCCTGTTTGAATCTTAGGTGCTTCAGTTTCATATACTGTGCTGGATTTAACAAATGTCATTTGTTTGACTTGATTCTTTACCAGCAACAGCTCAGATTCATCTTTGGTGCATTCTTTGGTGTCAAAGCCTATGCCGGTGAAATCACCGACGTTTCTTTGAACCTCTTGTAATTCTTCCAAGGATGTTCTGGATTTTGTCCATGTTTTGAATATATGTGAGAGCTTAGCATTTTGTGTGCTAATTCTCTTATTTTCTTCATGGAGCTGATCATAAGAGATTTTCAGCTTATTCAGCTCGATCTGGAGATTTTTGCACTCACCCTGCTCAGAGCAGCTTGGTTTGTTGTGCTCATCCATTTGAGTACTGATTTTGGCTTTATTCTTCTCAAATGATTCAGCTAAGATCCTATAATCATTAGCCATGTCTTGCAGTGCGGACATGAGCTCTTCTCGTGTAAATTCATTTGAGTCAAGATCATATACCTCGTCTGTCTGACTCATTTCTTCGTCTGCCATAAGACATTGAATATCTTCTTCGCTTTCGCTGGAAGAATATTCAGAGCTTTCCGAGTCTGAGTCTGTCTGAGCCATTTGCTGTTTCCTTCTTCAGCTACTAGGACTTTTTGGGATTTTCCATGATTCTTGCGGTCTTTGTAGTGCTTCTTCTTTCTATCATCACGATGCTTCTCTTTCCGTTCTTCTTTCTTCGGTCTGGTGCAATCTGCAATGAAGTGTCCGGTCTTACCACAATTGTAGCAAGCCTGATCGTTAACAGTATCATCTTTTCTTGATTTATAATGATGAGAGGGTTTGAAGTTCCTCTTATTTTTAGACATAAATTTATCGAATTTCTTGATAAATAATGACATAGCATCGTTACTCATCTGTTCAGCAGATCGGTCTGATGTTGAAGCGATCTGGTCTGGAGTGGCTGCCAGGGCCTTGTTTGGTTGAGAGATGAATGGCTCTGCTTCACCTCTGCTTATCAGTTCAAACTCATAGGCCTTAAGATCTGCAAACAGATCATGAAGTTCAACCTTGTTAAGGTCTTTTGATTCCCTCATGGCAATGGTCTTTACATCCCATTCCTTTGGCAGAGCTCTCATTACTTTCAGAGCGATCTCTCTGTTAGAATATTCCTTCCCCAGACCATTCAGTTCATTTATGATGCCGGTGACTCTTTCATCAAACTCATTTAGAGTTTCTCCACTTTTCATCTTTATGCTCTCAAATCTTTGAAGAGCAACAGTTAACTTGTTTTCTTTGGTCTGGTCGTTGCCTTCACATAGCTGTGCTATCTTCTCCCAAATTTCTTTGGCAGTAGAGCACATTTTGATTTTGCTGAACATGTTCTTGTCCAAAGTCTTGAACAAGATGTCTTTGGCCACATTATCGAGATTTGCTTTCTTTCTTTCCTCATTCGTCCAGAGGGATCTGTCTTTTTCCACCATTTGTGGTTCTCCACCAGAGATGGCTACTGCTGTATTGATTTTTAAAATCTTCATTGGTCCATCAGTGATGACGAACCACATATCGTCATCCTGAGCTGCCAGATGAGCTTGCATTCTGATTCTCCAGTCATCATAGTCTTCTTTTGAGAACATGGGGATTTTGTTGAATGATGCCATCAGCTTAGTAGTCTTTGTGCTGATTAAGATGACCTGCTCTGATACCACTTGTTAGGATCGGTCCGGAGTGTTTAGAGGGGGGGGGGGGGGGGTGAATGAACATTCCTTATAAAATTTATCCCTTGTGAATTCTTTCGGATTAGTGAAAGAAATCTGTTACTTAATCAACTCTTTGAACAGAACAGACCACTAAAAAGGTAAGTGCGGAAACGGTCTGCTCTTGCAAAAGTAAGAACGGCTCGATGGCTAAGTGCAGAAGGATAAAACACAGGATATGTTTCTGGAAGTTCGAAGGTGGTGTAATCCTTCTACGTCTCCCCTTCTTCCAATTAAGGAAGGTTTATACTAGAAGACTTTGATTTATACAATCCTGTTGTACAAACCCGATTCAGGCTGGATTTACCTCACTACCAGTCTGAAACTCCTAGTCACTCAACCTGCTCAGACACACTCTGTCTGACAGTTACAATAAGTTGCTCACTTCTATTTTTCAATACACAATGCGCACAGTGATCCTACAATGATCAAATGTTACAAAGTAATCGCGCTTAAATAAATAACTTCAGCTCGAGAGCTTCTGAACTTTGTAAGCGTGTGCAGTTGCTTTCTTGTGTATTTTTCAATTGATCAGCGTGAGTTGGAATCAAGAGTCTTTTGTCTTCCTTTTGTTGCATCCTTTTATAGTTGAGGGTAGCAACGGCATTGTTTCCCTTAATGTGCAACTTTGACTCTTTTTAAACTCTGAGAAAGCTACAGTCTTCTTCTTTAGGACACTTGCCGTTCTGGTGTATGCTTTCGGCGACTGTCAGGTAAGCTCTTCTTTGTCTTCTTACCTTTAATGGCAATCTTCAATTTTTGATCCTTTGTAGCATTAATTACAGCATTAAATGCTACAATAAATAACCGTTAATGGTTCGGACTGAGAAGCCATCCTTTATGTATCTTTGACTGCTCTGATCTGATAAAGGTTGAGATCGATCTGAAGTATCGATCTAGTCAGTCTGGAATCCATCGATCCGGTCTGATATGTGATATTCTTTATCAGCTTGCTCTGTTTTGCGCGATCGATCTGGTATGCCTGATATCCATCGATCCGGTCTGAAATGTTTTGTCATCTTGCTCTGTTTTGTCCGATCGATCTGGTCAATCTGATTTCTATTGATCCGGTCTGAAATGTTTTGTCATCTTTAAAATCTCATCGATAAGGTCCGGAACTAACAATATATAAAATACCCCAACATGGTATTTTAAAAGCATTTACAAAAGTGCACCAAACTCCCAATAATTTCATGCTTTCCAAATAAATGCCAACCATTACAATTAAATCATGCTAACCCAATTTCCCAACATGCACAACATGCACCCTGAAATGCACCCCCGGGTCACGCCTACCATGTGACTAAGCATTTCAACAAGATAATTAATCCCAACACATAAATCAATTATCACCATAATTAATCATATAAACATAATTAATGCTCAAATGCATATAATTATTTCGGGGGTATCACATACTAGAAGAGATAAATAAGGAACGAAATATTCGAGCTGAAGTAGGTGTTGCTTATATAGAAAAGAAGATGCAAGAAAGTCGCTTACACTAGTTTGATCACTCACGACGTAGACCCAACACTCCACCTGTGCATCAAATAGAGTCCATGAATTTTTGCCCTTTTACGAGAGCAATGAGACGATCGAAGAAACATGACTCGAAGTTATATATAAAGTTAAAAGGGACCGTTAGGAGATATTTTGACTGAAAGAAGCTCTTGGAGAACATTGATGCATATACACGACTTAATTCTTTCTTTGGTTTATATAGTCTACATAATCCATTGTGATTAAATGCTTAATAGCTGTTGATGTTGTTATATATGTATATATATTTAAAATGATATTGGATATTGAGTTACAATGGTCTATTATCATTATTTTTATTTTGTATGCCAAAAAATTGGGTATCAAATTAATAATTTAAAAGAATTGCTGAGTTAATAAATAAATTATTTTACCTTAAATTATTTTATGGGAAAATTACTCCCAACATCATATGGTTTACCTCTCATTTCATTCTCCAACTATACTTTGAATAATTACACTTTACATGATGTAACTTTCAATATTTGTAACACTTTACATCCTATACTTTCAAAGTTTGTAACATTTTACATCCTTGAATTGAACATATTTCTAAGTTTTTTGTACAAGTACCCAGATCCATCACAAATGGTATCAGAGCCTATGTTTATTTTGGAAATACTATAATATTATCTTGGATATTAATTTATAACATATCCGGAGGAGATGATTCAAGAAAGATTATGGATCAAAACGAATGTTCGTGGTGCAAATCATACAGATGGAACTTCCAGAAATTGGAAGAACTAAATCAAAGATATCTGGTCGAAGCGAAACACTTCAACCAGAAATGGAATACTCTACTAAAAATTGGTGATATCACTGCAAGCATATACCAGTATCAAGAACAGGAAAATGTAGCAAGGAACCTTTATAGGAGGAACCTCAAGCTACAATTCGAGATTTCAAAGGCCCAGGAGAGATATCATCCTGAGCACAACCCCATGATTCCAAATCCAAACAACCCAACAGGATCCGTAACACACGAATAGGATGGGTGAACCAACCTTTCGAGAAATCGAGTCGGATACTTCTAATATATCCCAAGATCTTAGAGAGATCCAGAAGACAATTGTAGCGCCATGGCTACCTGGAATACCATGTCCCGGGCACAGGTCCATCAGATTCAAAGTTAGATGGAGATATGATCAAACATCAGAAGGAAATTCTTGAAAACCTTCGACATGTTCAAACCCGAGTTAAGAATCTGGAGTGAAGACCAAGTTCTTCAGGAAGAAGAAAATGATGGTGGTTACCATCGTCCTATGGAACAGATCCCCTTTTACACCAAAAAGGGAAGGCAGATGAGGTCTGAAGGCCTTTAACTGAGACTGAAAAATGATTGCAGTCCTACGAGGAGAGCCAATACTTCAAACAAAGTAGTGAAAATAATCAACCTGGAAGATCTATGTGATCTTGCTGATTCGTTCGCGGGATTAATCTCGTAGACTTGAAGACAGGTGGAGTTGTAACCATAACTCCACCACAAGAAAGTTTCAGGTCACACAATCCACCAGGAGGAGATCAAGGCATGCCCCACCGAGATGATTTTACCACTGGAGCAAACTTAGATCCCCTTGTGGATTTGAGAAATCATCCCCGAAGGTCAGATATACATCAGACGCCCTACGGGAAATCCCAGTTAGATCCAATTCATCCATATGGACTTATGCTCAACATGGATATCTTGGACTTTAAAAATCAAGAAGTTCTTATTGATGAATGGGCTTCAGCAATGAGAATAGCAGCAAGAACGCTTGATCTAAGTAAAGAATTATTCATTTTACTCCTTAAAATGAGTCTAGAATGATCAGTCAAGATTGCCTGGGAACTCGGAGACCCAAGTACCAAAGAAGAAGTTTTAGTCGAAGAGTCCCTGAAAGAAATCGTGGACAAGATGGCAAAATTCTTTAAAATCTATTCATTAGAGTTAGTTACTTCGAAGGAATGGAGGAAGAAAATGCTAAAAATACAGACAAGCTCTAATTAGCCTGCAACTACATGATATTTGTTATGTAGACGAGTACATCAAGCTCTTCTCAAAGTATAGATGGAAGGCAAAGATAGACGAAAAAGATGCATCAGAACTGTTCTTCGTCAAAATACCGAGTCTGTGGAGAGAAATGCTTATCCAGGAATATACACCACAAGGAGTTGAGACGGTGGCCAGGAAAATGTCCTTTCTGAAAATGAAGCTTGCGGAGTGGTGCTATCAAGCAAAACTCCAAAAGAATTATAAGAAGCTCATAGGAATTAACAAAACAACTCATCTTTGCTGTACATGGAATGATATCCCTATTATCCTCGGAAACTCTCCCCAAAGGCGGAAGATGAAGAAACGCAGAAGTCATTCTTAGGCCCTAGGAAGTAGTTCGAAAAGAAGTAGGTCTTCATGGAGACCTAGGAAGTTCTGGTCAAAACAAAAAGCCCAAAGTTACAGATAGGGGCAAAGATCAGGACCAACAAGAAATAGAACATTGTCAACAAGTTCCAATCAAGCAAGCACTAGCAGAGCACCAACGAAGAGGACTTTTAGACGCACTCATACTCGTGTGAATAAGAGTTTCAAAGATTGTAACTGCTGGACATGCGAAGCAAGAGGACATAACACTATAGATTGTCCAGAGAACCAAAGCCGAGGTGTAAGACAGTTCGAGTACACCAAGGAGTTCAAGGATGCTGTTTATTTCTAGGATTTGGTGCAGGTGTATCAATTTGAGGATATCCCCTCAAATGAAAAAATCTATGAAGAAGAGATCTATTCTGATAATGGAGGTGAATCCAGTATAGAATCAGAGTGAAGGAGAATTCCTTCAATACATGATCAGAGAATAGCCTTCAGGGTTTTTCTCACATACCACCGTTTCTCATAAAACCCTTATGAGGATCATGAAAGAAGAGCCAAAGCTTCAGATGTATGATAGATTTACAATTGGAGCAATGAAAACAACCATGGATATGATGGTCTTCAAAGTAGGAAGCATCAGATTATCCATAGGGTGACAACAGGTGAATTTGCGATCTCGATGGAATTCACGAGAAACCAAATTGAGATGCAGTTAATCCCCTACAGAGAAATCTAGGAGATTAAGAACAATGTTAAAAGAGAAGTTGCTAACACGCTCTCATGGATTCATATTGGAGCCATTGGAGTTATAATCAAGGCAACTTTCAAGGAAAGAATTGATTCGCCCGTAAACCCAGCAATCTTTGACAAGAGAATCCCGAGCCTCAAAGATTCTTGTTTGGGAGCAATGGCAGGAAATCTGTATGCAGGAAAGATAACCTTTAACATCTATCCGAGAATTGCATACAATTTAGGAGATCGAGATTTCAACAAGGTTCTTACTCTTCATCAAGATTTTAAAAGAAATGATTTGATGAAAGAAGGGAACATGCTTTACTCAATCACCTACAAGGTGTCATACGCACTCTCGAATACTCATAACTCAGAAGTATTCTTGAGAAAGCAATTCATCGAAGTCCCCAGAATGTCGAAGATTTCGCCAAAGCAGTATTGCCAGACATTATTGATACTCCGACAATAGGAGAGATTGACATGAGGATACAAGATCAACCTGTCCTGAACAGAAGCAAGAGCATTATGATCGAGTCAAGAAGGATGTCTTTCCAACATGATAGGTTAATCAGCAACTATCCCGGGGGAAACAAAAGGCAGTCTCCAGCAGAATTCAGAAAATCCCTGATGTATTCAAAATAACAGGAAAACTGAAATGCCCAGAAGTCTGGAGAGAAGTGCAGATAATTTTGACATTACAGAGAAAAATAATATCTTCGATGTCCTCTACTATTTGCAATACAGTTGACAGGTATCAAGGAAACCTTCAAATTGGTGAAATTGATCTAACAATTGCAGGAACTGCTGGTAGGATCCCAGAACAGCTTATTCTTGGGACTGAATTTCTCGAGGAACATAAACATTGAGAAAGATTACAAGACGGAATGGAATTCACAGTGGAAGGAAAGAGATATAGGATCAGATGACCACCAATCCATTCTCCATATACATCTCTGTCGGGATGTTATATGCGAGTATCGAGCATAATATTCTGCAGCCTACATTGATTATGTAGCTGGAATATGTACTGTTAGGCGCGATATCTTCCCCAAAGAGGTTGTTGAAAAATTACTAGCCATTGACGGAAGAGACTTTTCCAAACGGATCCTTATTCTTAATGAAGGAGTCCAGGGAGCGAAAATAATTATCGGAAGAGCAGACGGCACCCCGTGGTACAAAGTCAAGACTCCACCTATTTATTTATGTGATATCCCCAAAATAATTATATGCCATTTGGGCATTAATTATGTTTATGTAATTTTTATGGTGATAATTAAGTTATGTGTTGAAATTAATTATCTTGGTGAAATGCTTAGTCACATGGTAGGCATGACCCGGTAGAGCATTTCAGGGTACATGTTATGCATGTTGGGGAATTGGGAGTTATAATGGTTCAAATGTGATGGTTGGTAATTATTTGGTGAAACATGTATTAATTGAGGTTTTGGTGCATTTTGGTAAAATGATTTTAAAATATCATGTTGGGATGTTTTATACACCATGGTAATTGTGGGTGTGCAATTTAATTAAAAAACCCACTTAATACCCCCAACCCCCACTATACCCATCACTTTTCTATTTTCCCCCAAATCATCCATCCAAACCCTCACCCTCTTCTATTTTCGAATTTTGGCATAAAGTGGAAGAGAAATCCTTGCAAAAACTTGATTTGTGGAATTTGTTGGGAGATTTGGAGTCCCCAAGAGGTATGGATACCTCCTTGGTATTTTTGTAGTGTTTGGTTTAGTTTTGATATGGTTTTGAAGGGTTTTGAAATGGGTTTATGGGTTGGTGATATTTTGGTTGGGTGTTGGATTCTTGGATTGTTTAAGGTGTATTTTAAAGGTTTGTTATGATTTTTATGTTGTTGGGTTGAATGTGTGATGTCCGGGGATTAATGGTGTTAATCCCGGTGTAGTATTAATCCTTGTTGGATTTTTAATTGTGGCAATTAGGAATTAATTGCGGTTTTGCGTCTCCCGAGGTTGTTAAATCGGGCATTTGGGATCGTTGGATCCAAAGGTTGAGATTGTATTCTCATTTTGGTGGAAAACCTATGAGTTGGGTTTTTAGTGGGACTTGGTGTCCGGGGCGCTTTATGTTGGGGCCAGTATGGGTATTTGATGTTGGAGAGAGAGTTTTTGAAAACAGATGATCTTTAATGAATCATGATGTATTTGTGGAGGTATTGGTATGTTGGGGCATTTTTGCTATATATACCAGTTGGACACGAGATTTCCGTCATTTGGCACGGAATCCCTCTCTATCTTCCCTCTCTCATTGCTCAAACCCTCCTCCCCCTTTCCCCTCTTTGGCTCTTGGGAAGGAAATCATTGCTAGCTTGGCTCGGGAGCCGGATTTCTCGAAGATAATCAGGTATTAACATTCCCCTCACCATTGTCTTCGATTTGAATGTGGTTTTGTGTGGTTTGGTTGTAATATGGGTTGGGTTTGAGTTTTGGAATTTTAAAGAATTTTGGGTTGGTTGGTTTGAGGAGTTTTTATGGTGTTTATTTTGAGGTTTAATGTTGTAAGGGGTGTGAGGATTGTTGTTGGACAAAATTTTGCAAGAAAAACACCATTTTTGGCTTTTACAGGTCGAGACGATCGATCCCTAGGGCAGGGCGATCGATCGACGCGACGTTGTTGAAAATTTCAGGAAGATGAACAGTGAGACGATCGACCGCCTCAAATGAAGCGATCGATCGCCATGAGGCAGTGGCCATTTTCGCTAAGAGGCGACCGATCGCCTGAAAAGGAGTGATCGATCGCCTGTTCCTATTTTCGCGAGGCGATCGATCGCCTGAAATCATGCGATCGATCAGTTTTCGATGCATGCTTTGCCCGGGGCCTTTTAAAATGGTTAATCGTCATGGATGACGATATATTTGGGGTTTGTGAACGTGCTTGGGCACGTGGTTGCATGCTTGAGATTAATTGTGGATTATTATCGTGTTTAGCATATAATTCATCGGTCACGGGACCAAGGCAAGGTTTGGACTTGAACTACGGAATCATAAGGTACGTATGACGTACGAGCATAGCCCTTTTATATAATTGCAATTGTTGAATGCTTGGTACACTGTATTGAAATGAATGTGTGTGGAAATGCATGATATATGATATTAGCAATGAATGGACATTGGAATTGCTTGGTTTATGGTAATTTCTACAAACGGACATATATGCATTGTGAATCATATGGTGCCGCCTTTGAGCGAGCAATGATTGGATGTTGTCGCTTTTGAGCGAACATCGATTACGACGCCATTGCCATTGAGCATGCGTGGAAATGGAACGCCGCTATTGTAGAGCGAGCAATGAAATAGAGCTATGAAACCATAAGTGAGAAACATTGATTGTCTATAATCATTGTTTAATGATTTGATGTTATTGATTGTAATATTGGCGTATGGCTCATGGAATTGTTAATCAATGTAATGATTAACTGGCATTTGGGAATTGATGGTTTCAGTGTTTTGAGAACAGGGACAGTACAGGAAACCCCGGATGAGGATGATACCATCCAGGGAGTATATTTTGTATTGCATAGCATTTACATTGTTGTAAATTATGAATTGTATTGTTGTGGTTATTGGATTTGGGATATCGGTATGCTCACCCCGTGTGGGGGCTGTCTCTGTTGGGGCAGGTAATTAGGTACATCGATGGCTTTGGAGTTGAGCTCGAGCTATGGAGTGGAGGTGATTACAGGGATCGAAGTACCAGTGACGGTATTGAGCACGACGTTTTATACATTGATACACATATACTTATTCGATGCTCGTATGTGAGCACTATCATGTGTATATGGATTGTATAAAGAAGACAATGGCCCTTCTCTCTTCATTATGAGTTGCATGCAATTATTTATTGAATTGCTAAATGAATGGAGAACATGTTAGTGTATTATCATGATGCATGATATGTATGTGGATGTGGATAGAGGAACTAAACATCATATGGAATAATGTAAAGGAATTTTATTATTGGCATGATATGCTATGGTGACAAGTGTATTTCCCCTATGTATACGATTATATGCACTGAAATGCTTGGATTAATACACTAATAACGGGCTAAGGGCACGGGGGTCCTTACAGAATGTTTAAGTGTTGGTGTGGTTTGGGAAGAAAATGGTGTTCAAAAATGGTGTTTTTCGATCGCGAGCCAACAGTGCGCGCCAGAAGCTATTGGCGATCGATCGCCACATTTGGGCGATCGATCGGTAAGGCTGGGATCGATCGTGCCAAATGTGGCGATCGATCGCCGAAGGAAGAAAAAGTTGGTATCGGGCAGTATGATCTCGCGATCGATCGGCCCCTCGCGGCGATCGATCGCGAGTCACAAAATATGGTGTTTTTGGTTATTTTTGTAGGATTTTTGGTATTGGACTATTATTGGCTCCTAATATTGATTTGTGTGAATGTGTAGAACCATCACAGGTGGCCACACAGCTTAGGAGATAAAGTCCACGACACAACACATTTTGGGACTAAGGTACGTAGTGAGACGTACGGGCATCGGACGGTAAAATGTATTATTACGTATTAAATTGGTTATGCACTGTGGTTGCACACATGGAATTTATTATGCTTTTTGGTTGCATATGTGGTCTTGTTTATGCATCATGGATTTCATACATGGTTTGGTCATGCATTTTGGTTGCATGTGTATATGGGATGCATTGGTGCATGTTGATGTGACTAGAAATAGACACATCTATTGCGCTTAATTATCTACGATTTGGTATATTTTGATTGATAAATTGATACATATGCTACCTAATCGTATATTTGTGTAAATGTAGGGAAATGTGAAGAAATCAAGCTAAAATGATGAAAGAAGCAATAAAGTTGAAGAAAAGAGGAAAAAAACGGAATCCAAGACACATGTTGCTCCTTTCTCCTCAACTTTCTATATGTTCCAGCCATCTTTTAGAAATGTGGTCCATAGAAAAGTTGTAGAACTTTGAGTTATCTTCGCGTGGACAGCTGATTCATCAAATTCGGAGTTTGGACGAGAAAGTTACGGCCAAAATACGAAACTCGCCAGAAAAATGGAGGACAGGCGTAATTACGCCATTCACAGGCATAATTACGCCAACACTACGGCATGGACAGGCGTAGCTACGCCATTATGAGGCGTAATTACGCCAGAAACGCAGAAAGCCATTTTTGTGACACGTCACCAGGCGTCTTTACGCCACTTTCAGGCGTAGCTACGCCAGCAGAGTTTTGGAAAGTGTAAAAACTTGATTTCTTTCCTTCCCACATGGATTTTACCCTACTCCATCAGCCTCCATACCTCATATACACGATTTCTACCTCATATTAAGCATAATTTCATACCTTAGAATTTTTTGGGGATTTTTAGATATTTCTTCTTTGAATTTTTGTGAAGAACGCTTGAAGAACGAGGACGGAATCGACAAGCCGGAATCGTGCTTCCTTTTAGTAACTTTTTCTTTTCCTATTAGTTTAATGCTTTCTAGATTAATTTTGATTGTTTTTAATCTAGTTATGAGTGGCTAAATACTTTTGTGATTCTCGGTTTAGGAAAACGATACATTGGATGTTTACGATTCTTGTGAGATAAGTTTTGATTGTTGATTTTCTTTGAGTATCAATTGTTTTTCTGATTTGATTTTTCATAATTGTTATGCATGATTGTTGGATTGATCACCTAGCTATCGTTCATACAATTTAACGCTAAATTAGATATCAAATACGGAATCGTTTGATCTAGTTTAATTTTGCATCATAGTAGTAGTATTATTCAATTGATTTCAAAAACCCCTTTTTATTTTAGTTTGCATAAGTTAACACAAAGATATTACCTTCCTCGTGGGATCGATCTCTACTCACGCTACTACATTCATTACTGTTATTAACTTGAGAGGGTTAATTTGGGCGTACGCGATAAACGCTACCAAATTTTGGCGCCGTTGCCGGGGAAGGCAATTTTATTAATTTGTGTTAACTTTTATTGATATTCTTCTTCCCGTGCTTTTTACCTGTTTGTTCATGCACGCAGGCGATTTTTCATTTGAGGAGAACGAACATCAAAACGATCCCGAGATAGAAAGGACCTTATACCACCTACGAAGAGAAAATCGAAGACAAGTGAAAGAAGAAGAGGAAAGGACCATCATGGCGGAGAATCAAAGCCTACGACAGCTAGCTAATCCTACTTTGGATCAGCAACCTCTCTGCATAACCTTTCCTACACTTGCTACTAATATAAATTTTGAATTAAAATCTGGCCTAATACATCTTTTACCTTCTTTTCATGGCCTTGCAGGTGAGGATCCGCATAAGCATTTGATGGAATTCCATGTAGTGTGCACTACAATGAAGCCGACTGGAATAACCGAGGAACAAATCAAATTACGAGCTTTTCCGTTCTCTTTGAAGGACGCGGCTAAAGATTGGCTCTTCTATTTACCTTCTGGATCCATCACTACATGGAACGAGCTGAAAAGAACCTTCTTGGAGAAATACTTTCCTGCATCAAGAGCGACGAATATCCGCAAAGATATATATGGCATTCGACAACTCCAAGAGGAATCACTGCATGAATATTGGGAGCGCTTCAAGAAGCTTTGTGCAAGCTGCCCTCAACATCAGATAAGTGAACATTTACTGATTCAATATTTTTATGAGGGTCTTTTGCCAAATGACAGGAATTTGGTGGATGCTGCTAGTGGAGGAGCATTTGTAGATAAGACGCCAACGGAAGCAAGACACTTGATTGCGAACATGGCAGCCAACTCTCAACAGTTTGGAACTGCTCGATCGGACCATAAACTTAGGAAGCAAGGCGAGGTAAATGTTTCTAGCCTCGAACAACAATTGATTGATTTAACAGGTATTGTGAAACAACTTGCGATCGGAATGGGACAAAATGCTAAGGTATGTGGAATTTGTGCACTACCGAGTCATCCAACTGACGCTTGCCCCACACTTCAAGAACCTTCAATTGAGGAAGCAAATGCGGCAGGCGGATTTCCAAGACAACCACAACGGAAGTATGATCCCTATTCTAACACTTACAACCCGGGGTGGCGAGATCATCCAAATTTGAGATATGGGAATCAAAATGAGCCACAGATGCAACAACATCCACCACCATATAGGCCACCACTCCAAAGGCCACAACAAGCCATTCCAACCCCAACACCTGGTGAGTATTTAGAAAATATTGTTAAGGAACTTGCTACTGAATCTCTAAAATTTCAACAGGAGACAAGAGCAAGCATCCAAAGCTTGACTACTCAAATGGGTCAGATGGCAACAGCAATAAATCGCATCGATTCTCAAAGATCAAACACTCTCCCGTCACAACCAGTAGTGAACCCAAGGGAGAATGTGAGTGCCATCACTTTGAAGATGAGCGAAGATGAAGATGATGAGAAAGTGGTACTGACACCACCCGGAAGAGAAGATGCGAAAGACATGAAGGAGATGGAGAAGGACGTTGAAGAGCCCATACAAGAGGAGGAACCACAGGGTAAGTTCCCTAAATTTTCTGAATATAAAATTGAACCCCATTCCCCCTTGCTTTTAAGGAAAATAGGAAAGATGAGGATATCAAGGAACTCTACGAGACTTTCCGACGATGTGATGCAAACGCTCCACTACATGAAGCCATGATGAAGATACCTCGATGTGCGAGATTTTTGAAGGAGGTATGGAAAGTGGGTAAGAACAAGGAAGGCAAAGGGTACCCCAAGATTGAGTTAGGTGAGAATGTTTCCGCAGACATCCAAAGAAGCATTCGCACAAAGTGTAAGGACCCTGGTATGTTTTATATCCCTTGTGTGATTGGAACCACTAGAATTGATAAGGCAATGCTAGATTTAGGATCGTCCATTAATGTCATGCCTTACTCAATCTACACTCAACTGAAACCCGGCCCTTTGAAACAAGACCATACTGTGATTCAATTAGCTGATAGGTCCACGGTTATTCCTAGGGGGGTAGTAGAAGATGTACTTATGCATGTAGAGAACTTGGTCTTCCCCGCCGATTTCTATGTCTTAGACATGGAAAATGGTGATCCATCCAGCCCCATCCTTTTAGGGAGACCATTCTTGAAAACATCAAAATCTGTGATCGACGTGAATAGCGGCCTGTTTACAATAGAGTCTAATGGTGAAATTGCAAAATTTAATATCTATGAACCCATTAAAACTCACAAGCATTCTAGTTACGCTATTGATATAAATGATGCATATGATTCTGATTTTGATAATGATGAATTGTGGGAGATGGGAAAGGCTACTGATGGCCTTGATGACAACGGAGGTATGGATTCTCATTTTGTGCATAATGTTCATAATGTTGCCGCTTTATCTACTCATGATACTGCTGACCCTCTCTTTTCTAACTTGCAAGATCATACCATTGAAAAGAAGCACCCTCCGGATCGACCAAAGCAAGCAACAAATGCTGGAGGAGTAACAAAGACTGGGGACGACCACTCAAAGAGCAACAAACCGAAATACAGAGGAGTGAAGAAGATATTGAGGTGGTTAAGGAAGGACAGAACGACACCGCATCACCCACCTTGATAGAGGACTGGCGTCGGGCCACCGACGTTAAACAGAGGCGCTGCTTGGGAGGCAACCCAAGGGGAGTTAGTTTCCTTTCTCCCTTTTATTTATTTATTTTTGCTTTAGTAGTTAGATTCTCTTTTCTTGTATTTTTGTCTTACATTGGGGACAATGTACGATTTAAGTATGGGGGAGGGATTAGTAGTGTGTTATTGTTTTTCTATTACAAAAATATAAAAAAATCAAAAATTTGAAATTTTTGAGCTCATAGTTAGTAATGAACACATGCTTAGATTCACTAGCCCATGATGAAACCTAATTGATATCATGCATGCTTTTGAACATAGGTGAATTGTTAACCTTGGAACACTTTGAACTCTAATGCAAAGTTTACTTTAACTTAGTAGTTGAATATTTTGAGCACATTATTGTCATGGCTTGTGAAGTGTGCATAGCTTAGTGAAGATTGTGTGAACTTTGTGATAGTCTTAAGAAGTCTCTAATACATGCTAGAACTTAACTACATGCTCTTTGAGGCGTATGTCTAGACTACTTGCGAACATGAAAGTGATATAGGCAATCTTTGATGCGTTTGAGCCTTTCAAGCCTACCATGTAAAGAAAATCAATCACTAGTACCCTTTTTGAGCTTTAATGTAAAAGAATGGTAGTATGCTAAGCATACTAAAGACCCCCATTCAACATTCCTTGACTAGCTTATCATCCTACCCTTTTAGCCTAAATATGCTTTTAATCCATACCTTTTAAGGGAGTATGATGTATTTCATTCAAATGCACTAGGAAATTCATTGAATTATATTTGTGAACGTTATTGTCAAAAGAATGAAATACATGAAAGAAAAGGAATGCCTTGAGAAATTTGATAAAAATATGACTCCGAGGGGAGCCAAGGCACAAAAGATTGAAAAATTGTTGAAATAAACCTTGAAAAAAAAAATGAACAAGGTTTGAAAAATTCATGCAAGAAGAGAAGTTTTAGTGTGCATATCATCATACTCTCTTACTTGATATATCTTTATCCTTTCTTTCATAAGCCAATACCTAGGCCAAGCTACAAGCTAATAAAGACCTACTTGATTTATGTTTGCAAAGTAGCTAAGATAGTGGAGAAGAGTGTGCAAGTGAGCTTATACTTGTGTTAGTGTATGACTTGAACTATTGTGGACTTACATATTTTGGAACTATAATTTGTACACAACACTTGTTTATGACCACACACACACGTTCACTATTTTGTTGAGTATGAAATGTATAGGGATTGAACTTGTTCCACTGTTAACTTTTCACCGCCTTTCATTACTGTGCATGTTAAAATTGTTGAGGCATTAAAGTGAGGACAAGTTGCTTTGTTATGAACCTATGAGCCAAGAAAAAAATATTGTAGTTTTATCTGATTTACTCGAGGTCGAGTAAAGAGTAAGTATGTGGGTGTTTGATGTGACTAGAAATAGACACATCTATTGCGCTTAATTATCTACGATTTGTATATTTTGATTGATAAATTGATACATATGCTACCTAATCGTATATTTGTGTAAATGTAGGGAAATGTGAAGAAATCAAGCTAAAATGATGAAAGAAGCAATAAAGTTGAAGAAAAGAGGAAAAAACCGGAATCCAAGACACATGTTGCTCCTTTCTCCTCAACTTTCTATATGTTACAGCCATCTTTTAGAAATGTGGTCCATAGAAAAGTTGTAGAACTTTGAGTTATCTTCGCGTGGACAACTGATTCATCAAATTCGGAGTTCGGACGAGAAAGTTACGGCCAAAATACAAAACTCGCCAGAAAAATGGAGGACAGGCGTAATTACGCCATTCACAGGCATAATTACGCCAACACTATGGCATGGACAGGCGTAGCTACGCCATTATGAGGCGTAATTACGCCAAAAACACAGAAATCCATTTTTGTGACACGTCACCAGGCGTCTTTACGCCACTTTCAGGCGTAGCTACGCCAGCAGAGTTTTGGAAAGTGTAAAAACTTGATTTCTTTCCTTCCCACATGGATTTTACCCTACTCCATCAGCCTCCATACCTCATATACACGATTTCTACCTCATATTAAGCATAATTTCATACCTTAGAATTTTTTGGGGATTTTTAGATATTTCTTCTTTGAATTTTTGTGAAGAACGCTTGAAGAACGAGGACGGAATCGACAAGCCGGAATCGTGCTTCCTTTTAGTAACTTTTTCTTTTCCTATTAGTTTAATGCTTTCTAGATTAATTTTGATTGTTTTTAATCTAGTTATGAGTGGCTAAATACTTTTGTGATTCTCGGTTTAGGAAAACGATACATTGGATGTTTACGATTCTTGTGAGATAAGTTTTGATTGTTGATTTTCTTTGAGTATCAATTGTTTTTCTGATTTGATTTTTCATAATTGTTATGCATGATTGTTGGATTGATCACCTAGCTATCGTTCATACAATTTAACGCTAAATTAGATATCAAATACGGAATCGTTTGATCCCTCTAATTTACGAAGCAACTAAGATTAATTAAATTCCGCTTGTAAGTTTGTTAATTCTTAGGAAAAACAATTGACTAGATTAAACATAGACGCTTGGATTATGTTGTTTAGCTTCATCGATCTCACTAGTTCATATGCTATCATCGATTTAAATCTTAATCGCTTGTATTGTGATTGATTGTTTGATAAGGGTTAAACTAGAACGCTTGGGCTACTTAACTAAACTTAAGGTGAGATAGGACTTTGATTATTGGATTAAACATCCACGATGAATATTCATATGAGAATTGAATCGTATGTGAAGATCGATGATCAAGATAGTAAACGCCAATTGTAAAGTTAACCGAAAACCGAGAATCGCTCTTTTCTCATAAGTTAATTCATCTAGTTTAATTTTGCATCATAGTAGTAGTATTATTCAATTGATTTCAAAAACCCCTTTTTATTTTAGTTTGCATAAGTTAACACAAAGATATTACCTTCCTCGTGGGATCGATCCCTACTCACGCTACTACATTCATTACTGTTATTAACTTGAGAGGGTTAATTCGCGATAAACGCTACCACATGTGATTGTGAGTCGGGATTATATTCTAGTGATGGAGAATACTTGCCGCCAGTGGCGTAGCGATTTGAATACTTGCCGCTGTCATACCGTAGCGATGAGAGAATATTTGCCGCTAATATGAAGCGAAGAACACGACCGCTGTCATATCTATAGCGAGGGATATTAGTGCCGCTGGTATTGTCTAAGTGAGGGGTATTTCCGCTGTCATGTTAATGCGATGGGTATTATGCCACTGATATAATAAGACTCGGGAATTGAACACGGTATACATGGAAATCGGTACATGTCATGACATACATTATTGATATTATAATCTACTGATTATGATTGTGATACAGGGACAACCAATGGAGCTTTTAAATGTATTAAATACAGGGAGTGAATCGTATTTACGGTCTATGCATTTAAATTACAATCATATTTTTGTGAATATGATTTATATACATGCTCATGGTTTTGGGGTTGTTCCTGTAGGTACTTTTGGGCTGACGGGCTAAGACGGGTTGATGCGGTGAGCCAGTGAGGAGTGATTTTGGCATAACAGGCTCAATTCTTTTGTATAGTCTCTACTCTAGGAGTAGTGTAAAACTATAGGATTAACATTCAATTGGTTGGGAATGTAATTAATCCCTTTTGGAAATTTCATTTTGGCCTGTAATCCTATTAGCTCAAGACATCAACACGAACTTTATATCATTAGATGCATGTTTAGCTCTATTACGCCTTTAATTCACACTTAAAGAACTAGGGTCCTTACAATTTTTATGATACAGGAGCTGATATACTGCTAGGAAACAATTTCCTACAAACATTCAAGCGGTTCACTCAGGAGAACAAAACACGACGACTTATTTTCACAACCCTTTGTGATCATAAGATTATTGTGCAAAGACTATGGGAGGCGTTTCACCGGAAGTTCCACATTAGTTTTCGCAACAAGCGTGATAATGACGGAAAACTTCGACACCCAAAGATGAAGGATCAGCAGAAATTGGTGAAGCAATCCTCCAGTTTCGACAACAATGTCCTAGTGAAAAGGATTCCCAAACTTTTGAATGGGTTAATATCATGTCTTTCATAGAACATGATGAGGAAGAAGTCACTCCAGACACCCTGTTGTTACTTAAAAAGGCATTATAGGATGAAGTTCCACAACTTGAAGCTACCATCGAGGAACAAATTACTCTAGATGATGTTAAAAGGAAGATTAAGAGGAACTACAACGAGGATCCACTGGCATGGTGGAATACGAATGAGCTCAAAGCCACTTTGAAGGTAAAAGTCGGAAAAGAAAATGAGTTCGTTAGATTCCGACCAATCCCCATGACTATGGAATATCGGATGGATATGCAGATAATACTTAAGGGACATCTTGACCTTAAGTTAATCTTAGCAGGGATTTCTCCATATAGCAGTCCATGATTTCTTGTTCGGAATCATGAAGAAATCAAAAGAGGAAAGCCAAGATTAGTAATCAACTACAAAGGAATCAACGATATCTTGGATTTCGATGGATACTATATCCCAAGCAGAGAACATTTGGTAAACAACATCAAAAATGCCAAAGTGTTTTCAAAGTTCGATTTTAAGTCTGGATTTTACCAGATTAAGATAGAGGAAGCAAACATAAAGTATACAACATTCTCCACACCACAAGGACATTATATCTGGAATGTTATGCCAATGGGATTGGCAAATGCTCCCTATATATTCCAAAGGAAGATGGATAATCTTTTCAAGGATTACTTCAGTTTCATGATCGTGTATATTGACGATATCCTCATTGCGTCAAAAAACATGAAAGAACATCTTACACATTTGGAAATCTTTTCAGATGTTTGCTACAAGGATTAGTTCTGTCCGAAAGGAAGGCATTAATTGCTACAAGATGGATCGATTTTCTTGGGATCGAGATTGATAAATTTGGAATCATCCTTCAAAACCACATTGTTGATAAGGTGCAGGGTTATCCAGATGATCTCAATGATTTAAAGCAACTTCAGAGCTTTCTGGGAGTTGTTAATTTTGTTGGGGTGTTCATTAATAATCTGGCAAACCACAGAAACGTGTTTAGTCGGTTTACTCAAAAAAGATGTTAAATTTGAGTGAAAGACCAGAGGCAAGCTGTCAAACAGCTGAAAGAAGTCTACAGGCAACTACCAAAGCTTTCAATCCCAAACGACGAGGACGAACTGATGTTATACAAGGATGCTAGTGATCATTGGTGGGCAGCAGTTTTCATGAAAGCCACATCATAAGGAGAAATGCCATGTAGATGCTGTAGTGGTCTCTTCATAGCCAGTGAAGCTATCATATGGCATATCAACGAAAAAGAATTCTTTGCAGTGCAAAAGGCCTTTAAAAAATGGCCATTATTTTTACTGGCAAATAAATATATCTTGAAAATAGATAATACTAGTGTTAAGTCTTTCTGAAAAATAAAATTGAATCAAAACCAGAAAAGGATAGACTTTTAAGATTGCAAGTTGAATTCCAATGTTATGATTATGATATTGTCATTGTGAAATCCGATAAAAATGTTCTTGCAGATTTCTTAACACAAGATGAAGGGACACATTGCTAGCGATACCCTCAAACGAGTTAGGAATCTCATGGAAAACATGGAGATCCTGGAACGAGACTTTGAGATTCTTTGTCTCAATGCTGAGGTTGCAGGACGACTTCAATGAGCAGATCAGAACTTGTTACTGATCACATACGAGCATGCTTTCGGGACCATGAACGTTTATTTGAGGTCTTAAGGGTCCATCGTCCAGGCCGCACCTTCAACGGTGCAGAAAGGAGTGTTTAGAGAATGAGGCTCATCAAACTCGGATGCAAGGGATTCAAATACCCCTGTCACGAGTGCTGCAGATGATGCATTCCTTGAGGATGTACAAGCTATAACGAATGTTGAAGGTCAGGTGTCATCACAATCTGAACCTTCAAGTCAACCCAGCACCTCTGGGGTAAAAGAGGGAGAGTTGAACCTTAGGCCAATGACAGACAATTCTAGGGTTCAAATTAATGATGATTTAGTTTCTTCACCTATGCAAGATTATCAACGTACTTGGGAGAAACTAATTACCATACGAGGTATCAACCCAGACAAATTTATTGTTGATATCCCCGGAAAATATCCGAGGGTTTGGATGAAACCAGACAACCATCCAAACGATGTTCATGAATGATATAATTTTGGAGCTCTGGCTTCGGTTATACTGTTGCACCAGCATTATCAGAAATCTCAAAATTATCAAAGTGGATTAGAGAAGCTGTTCACGAGACATGGACCAATAATCCACATTTGGCCAGATGAGATATTCTGGAGTGTTATTTTTTAGTGCTGCTCCAGAACCAGGAAAGAAAGGCTTCATTGAGGCTTTTAATTTTATCAAGCTCAAACGACGAGATTGAAACACCTTAAAAAATATAAAAATGGCGCTACTGGAAGGCGTACCAATTTTTGTGGGGACTATCACAGAGGATGAAGTTTCAACCAGACGTGCATAGGGGCTTTGAGTGTAAGGACCCCAAGCCCTTAACCCATTATTTGTGTATTAAATCATGCATTCAATGTATACAATCATATATCAGGGGAATTAGATTACATGCAATCATGGCATTACATACCATCTATAAAAATTTCTTGCATTTTCCATTCAATTTACCTGTTTCCCCCAACTAAGTCCACGTACACAGCATGCGTCCTTATAATACACTAACATGTCCTCAATTCATTTAGCAATTCCTAAATAATTGCATGCAACACATAAATGAAAAGAGAAATGCCATTGCCTTATTTATACAACCCATATACACATAATAGTGCTCACATGCGAGCATCAAATAAGCGTGTGTATATCTAATGTATAAAATACCATGCAAAATGTCAGCTCCGGTACATCGATCCTGGAAGTACCTCCAATCTACAGGTCGATCTCAACTCCGGAGCTACCCTTGTACATGTTCCACCTGCCCCAACAGAGACAACCCCCACACGGGGTGAGCATACCGATACCACCAAACCGATAATCACAATAATACAATTCATAATTTACAAAAATGTAAATGCTATGAAATATAAAAGATGCTCCCTGGATGATATCATCCTCATCCGGGATTCCATGTACTGTCCCTGTTCTCAAAACAACCAAAACCATCAAATTCCCAATAGCTAGTTAATCATTACCTTGATTAACTAAGTCCGTGTTCCCAATTATCAGTTTGCAATATTAATAGAATCCAAATCAAATACGAATGGCTAATAGATATCCCACGTATCTAAACATTAAAGCCATAGTTCATTACCACGCACGCGTGGCATCCTAACCGATGTTCGCTCCGTAGCGACGACATCCTAAATATTGCTCGCTCCATAGAGGCACCATACATTTCATAATGTCCATTGATTTGTCACAATCATATTATATCATGCACCACAATTCCAATAATATATTAAAGCTATGCTCGTACGTCATACGTACCTTATGATTCCGTAGACCGAATCAAACCTTGCTTGAGTCCCGCGACCCGATGAATTACGTGCTAAACACATAAATAACTCGCAATTAAACACAAGCATGCAACCACGTGCTCAAGCACGTTCACACCAAACCTATCGTCAATCCATGACGATTAACCATTTTAAAAGACCCCGATTAAGCATGCATAATATCCAAAATATTCCAATTTATGTGTTCAAAGATTAGCCAATTACTAAATCGAGTAATTCTATATCTTTAATATAATTTGGCTCCAACCACTCCAATTTCATAGTATAGCATTCCCATTGGAATGTAAACAATGCCCCGGAAACCGGCTATTTAAACTCCAAGTCCAAAATTCCAAGTTTCAAAACAAATTGTGAAAAAACACTATTCAGCAAGCCGCGATCGATCGCCAATCACGCGCAATCGATCGTGCAACTCTACTGCGAAGCAGAACCACCTCGCGATCGATCGCCAAGTCTTGGCGATCGATCGCCAGACACCTCGCGATCGATCGCTGAGACTTAGCGATCGATCGCCACACTGTTTATCTTCCACAATATTCCAGTTTAATGTCGCGATCGATTGGCACCAAGCCGCGATCGATCGCGACCTGCGGGTTTCCGAAAAATTCGAGCTTTAATGGCGCTTTTGACACCCAAACTCAAAACCAACACTCCTAACTCCTTCAACACCTCCGACACACCATTTATAACCAATAAAAACACTAAAAACTCAACTTTTAATTTTTACCAAAAACCCAAATTTCCAAACCCAACACTATACTCCACCAAAATGTACGATATTACTATCAAATCGAAGAAGAAGACGAGGGGAAGGAGATTACCTGCTTTTCTTCGAGAAATCCTGGCTTCTAAATCGAGCTTCCAACCATTTTCTTCAAAAGAAGAAATGAGGGTTTGGGGAGAGGGGAGGGGAAGCGGGAGAGAGGGAGGGAGAGAGAGAGAGGAAAGTCAATGCAATTGACGGAATACCGAGTCCACTTGGTATATATAGTACCAAGACTCCAAAATACCAATTCCTCCACAAATACACCATGACTCATTAAAAATCATCTGTTTTCAAAACTCTCTCTCTAATTCTCAAATCCCTATAACAGCCGCAGTACAAAGTACTCCGGACCCCAGATCCCACTACAAACCAAATTCTAAGGTTATCACCACGATAAGAATACAATCTCATCCCTTGGATCCAACGGCTCCAAATACCGGATTTAAAATCACCGGGAGTCCCACTACCGCAATTACTTCATAATTGCCATGATTAAAAATCCATAAAGGATTATTACCACACCGGGATTAACATCATTAATTCCCGGGCATCACATTGAGTTTGTCTAACGAAAATGGACAAAGTCAAATACTCATTTAAGTTTTTCCAAAATTCAGCCAACGACACTTTTATGCTGAATTCCATGACACGAACATCAACAAGATTTGTTGAAGAACGAAACAATGATGAGAATTCTTTGGGAAAACAAGATCCGGCGGGAAAAGTAACATACCGAAAATTCTGCAACATGGCACACATTTGCCAATGGATAGATCATATTTGCCAAGCATGCCCAGAGCAGAAAGAACCAGAGTTCGAGAAAGGATTCCTATCCAAACCGACAAATCAGAGGCAGGAAGAGACAAAAGACCTGCTGACAAGAGATCCTGTTTTTTTAAAGCTCGGGGACCATAAAAATAATAATGTAAAAGATTCTCCGACAAAGAAAAACGTGTGGACCATTAGAAAATAGTGCGGAAACTGTTCAAGGCATTCAGACAAAAATAATGGACCACTCACGAGAAAAGTTGGCGCACTCAGACAAAAAATGCCAGACTATGTGATTTAAGGCACACTCACAGGTGCACTCAACACTTATCAAGATTTGGAATCCGGATTTATGCCTAAATAAAGGCCCTCATTCAGGAAGCTAATGACATCGAAAATTCTCCATAGTTTTCTGAGAATAAAAATTGTAGTCTCCAAGGTTTGTAATCTTTCAACTTTCATAGCTTGGTAATAATCTCTTTCTTTCTTTCTTTCTTTATAATCGTTTGTAGTATTGTTCTGTATTTCAGTTTATGTGTTCTTGAGTCAAGCCTCTTCTATATGAGAGGCTAAACAAGTCAGTCTCCTCCCAAAAGAAGATGTTTTAATGTAATTGTAAGGACCCTCGTGCCCTTAACCCATTGCCAATGTATTAACCAATGCAATTAGTGCATACAATCATATTAGCAGGGGAAAGACCACTTACTACCATAGCAAAACATGCCAATAATAAAAAATCTTCCATTATTTCATATAATGTCCAGTTTTCCCCCAACCAAGTCCACATACGCATCATGCATCCTTATAATACACTAACATGTTCTCAGTTCATTTAGCAATTCCTTAATTACTTTCATGCAATACATGAATGAAAAGAGAAAGGCCCTTACCTTTTTATACAACTCATATACACATATAACAGTGCTCACATGCGAGCATCAACGAATTTATGTGTATCAAATGTATAAAATATTGTGCTCAATACCGTCACTGGTACTCCGATCCTGGAAGCACCTTCAATCCATAGCTCGAGTTCAACTCCAAAGCCATCGATGTACCTATTCACCTGCCCCAACAGAGACAGCCTCCACACGCGGTGAGCATACCAATACCACAAATCCAAAAAGTACAATATTACAATGCATAATTTACATAATGTAAAGGCTATGAATATTAAAAGACACTCACTGGATGGCATCATTGTAAGGACCCTAGTTCCTTAAGTGTGAAATAAGGACATAAGTAGAGCTAAATTGTATTATCAGAGTATAAAAATTTTGTGTTGAGGCCTTGAGCTTTAAGGGATACATGCCAAGATAATTACTTCCAAATGGATCAATTACATTCCTAACAAAATGAATGTTAATCCTATATATTTACACTACTGGTAGAGTAGAAACTATACAAAAGAATCCCAGCTTCTAAATCAAAAAGCCCTCCTCGCTAGCTCACTGCGTCAACCCGACCTTAGCCCATTTATGCCAAAATGTACCTACAAGGACAACCCCCAAATCATGAGCATATAATAATCCATATTAAACGTAACAAGATTAAAAAGCGTAAATGCAGAAACCGTAAATTCAAAACACTTCATGTTTCTCAATTGCATTTTAAACGCCCCCTTTTTGGTTGTCCCTGTATAATAACTCATTAGTATAATCAATGGATTATTCAATGGTTTCACAAATGTCATGACATATCACCAATTACCAATCCCTAGTCTGTTATAATAGTGTATTTTAATGCACCTCGCATGTCATGACAGCGGCACCAATACCCCTCGCTTTGACATATTAGCGGCATTGAATAACCTCGCTCAAATGCGACATGCGGCAATACCCTCGCTTCAACATTTGGCGGCAAATAATCATTCCTCGCTATAATATGACAGCAGCAAGCATTCTATCATCGCTTCAAGTGACAGCGGCAAAGCATTAAAATCATAACTCCAATATAACCATGACTCATGGGATGTGCACCAAACAATCAACATACACATATGCAATCATCATGCATAGATCAACATGTATTTCCATCAACAATGCACAATTCAATATATACTTGCATCCACAATCATATCCCAATGCGTATATAAATTACATGTTACCGTTGGGTGCCCGTACGTCTCTCTACGTACCTTTCCAAAAGTAGGATGTGGTAGGGCTTTACTTCCTTGGCTGTGTTACCACCTGGGATGGTTCTATACAATCACACAAACCAATATTAGATGCCAATAATAGCCCAATGCCAAAAATCCCACAATAAATAATTAAAACACATAATTTGGCTTCTCGCAATTGATCGCCAATGGACCCCGATCGATCGCGAGATGCTACTGCCTCAATGCCCAAAATTCTCCATTCCTCGATCGATCGCTGAAGACATGCCGATCGATCGCTGACTTCGCCGATCGATCGCTCCAACTCGCGATCGATCACCGAATGTCTCTGCCTCGCACTCTGGTGCTCGCGATCGATCGGGAAGAGCGCGCCGATCGATCGCACTCTGTAATCACGAGACAACCACCATTTTCGAGCACCATCTAAAGGCTACCATAAAACATACCACAAACCATCATACCCCAACAACTCAACACTCAAAATACACCATTATAGTACCAACTAACTACTCAAAACTATATTCTCAACAAAAAGCTACTACACATGCCATTTCTACTCAACACTTTATCTAACTTCAACCATAAATTGAACCATAACACAAAATGATTCCTTACCCCTTTTGCCCCACTTCCTTAGCAAGAAATAAGCCAATATTTTCCAAGCTTTACACCCCCTCTTGTTGCTCAGATGCTGGACAAAAAAATGGGGGAAGAAGTTGGGGAAAAAGGAGTAATAGAGATTGAGTGGTGGGAGGGTAAAGTGAGGTATGGGTTGCTGCAGATGGGTATGGGTTGAGGGGTGGTTAGTGGTAGTAGTTAAATGTGTGACTGAAGCATGTTAATTGAAATAATTGTGTCCCGGTATTTAGTATGATGATTTAAAATATCATCACATGATATTTGATAACATTTATTCAATAAAATACATCAAAACTCCAATTAAACATGCTTTACCAAAAACAATCAACACCCACCACAAATAATCATGCCATAACTCAAATTCCCATTATTATTAATTCAAAACCAATAATTTAATACCATAATCCTCACATAAACATAATTAATGTTCAATTGCACATAATCATTTCGGGGACATCACAATACTCCCCTACTTATAAGATTTCGTCCTCGAAATCAACATGCACTTACCAAAATGAAACAAATCATAAACCACATACCAGAAAATAGTTCCGGATAGTGCTGCATCATATGTTGCTCCGTCTCCCACGTGGCCTCCTCGACACCCCTGCGATCCCACTGAACTTTAATCATAGGTATCACTTTGTTCCGAAGTCTGCGGTCTGCTCGATCCAGAATTCTAACAGGCTTTTCCACATAAGATACATCGGATTCTAACTGAACCTCAGAAGGCTGCAACACATGTGACGGAGCTGGCTCATACTTCCGTAACATAGACACATTGAACACATCATGTATACCAGACAAAGAAGGTGGCTAGGCCAGACGGTAAGCTAAGGTGCCAATGCGCTGCAAGATCTCATACGACCCAACATATCTCGGAGATAGTTTCCCGCGCATTCCAAATCGCACCACACCTCCGAAAGGTGAGATCTTCAAAAAGACCTTATCTCCCAACTGAAACTCTAACGACCACCGCCGTTTATTAGTATAAGTTGTCTGTCTGTCCTGGGCTGCTTTCATTTTCTGCCTTATCACATTTATCTTCTCTTCCATTTCCCGAACCAATTCTGGTCCTCCGACCGATTTACGGTCCAAGTCGTCCCAACATAAGGGTGATCTACATCGTCTGCCATAAAGGGCCTCAAAAGGAGCCATCTGAATGCTTGCTTGGTAGATATTGTTATATGAGAACCTACCAAGGCCACTGAATCCTGCCATGAAGTATCAAACTCCAATACACATGCCCTCAACATGTCCTCGAGCATTTGGATAGTACGCTCGGTCTGACCATCCGTTTGAGGATGATAAGCAGTGCTCAACCTAACTTCAGTTCAGAAAGCTGACTGAAGACCCTCCAAAAAATGAGATGTGAATCGTGGATCTCGATCCGACACTATAGAAATAGGGATCCCGTGCAATCTTACCACATCTCGAATATATAACTGAGCCATCCTCAAATAGGTGAAGGTCATATTATAGGGAATGAAGTGAGCCACTTTGGTCAGTCTGTCTACAATCACCCAAATGACATCAAAACCCGAAACAGTCCTCGGCAAGTGGGTCACAAAGTCCATGGATATGTGTTCCCACTTCCATTTCGGTATCTCTAAGCTCTTCAGCTCAGCCCTAGGTCTCTGCCTCTATGCCTTAACCTGCTGACAGATTAAACACCTCTTGACAAAAGTGATGACGTCCAGCTTCATCCGTTTCCACCAAAATTGATCACACAGATCCTTATACATTTTCCTCCCTCCTGGGTGGATACTAAGCCTGCTACTATGAGCCAGCTGTAGGATTCATTGACGCAACTCCGGCGTACTCGAAACTACCCAACGGTAACCGAGCCTCAAGGAACCGTCTTCAGCCACCCTGAACTTCGATGACTGTCCAAGACGCACCAACGATAACCACCTCCGTATCTCCTCATCTGATCTCTGAGCTCTCCTGATACTCTCATAAATATCTGGCTCAGCTAATAAGGTCGATACACGTACAGGCGACGCATCCACATCGTAGTCATAGCCCAGATAACAGTAGGAGGTCATCATGGCTGACAATTGCATGACATCCTCAGCAGTACACATCACTTTCCGGCTCAAGGCGTCCGCTGTCAAGTTAGCAGGATGGTACTCAATCTCACAATCATTGTCTTTGAGTAAGTCCATCCATCTCCTCTGTCTCATGTTCAGCTCTGCCGGAGTAAGAGAAACTTTAGGCTCTTGTGGTCTGTATAAATGGTAAATGAAGTACCATACAAGTAGTGCCGCCAAATCTTCAGGGCAAATACAATAGTCGTCTGTTCCAAATCATGAACTGGATACCTAGTTTCATGTGGCTTTAACTGTCTCGATGCATAAGCTACCACATGCTTGTCCTGCATCAGCACACATCCTAAGCCTTGAAGTGATGCATCAGTTTATAGAACGAATCTCTTGTTCTCTGTGGGAATCACCAACACTGGTGCTGATGTCAATCTGTGCTTCAACTTCTCGAAACTCCGTTCACAAGCCTCAGACCAATAAAATGGTACTCCCTTTTGAGTCAACTGCGTCAGTGGCTTGGCAATCTTTGAGAATCCTTCGATGAAACGACGGTAATATCCGGCCAAACCAAGAAAGCTTCATATCTCGGGCACTAAAGTAGGCGTAGACCATTCCATCACCACCTCTACCTTCCTGGGATCTACTGATATCCCATCTCTAGAAATGACATGACCGAGAAATACCCGCTGCTCAACCAGAATTCACATTTGTTGAGCTTGGCAAACAACTGATTATCTCTGAAGATCTGGAGTACCATCCGCAAATGACTCACGTGTTCCTCTTCACTCCGAGAATAGATAAGTATGTCATCAATGAACACAATGACGAACTGGTCAAGATATTGCTGGAACACCCGATTCATCAGGCCCATAAAGACAGCCGGGGCGTTCGTCACACCGAACGGCATAACCAAGAACTCGTAATGTCCATACCGAGTCCGAAATGCTGTCTTCTGTACATCTTCCTCTCTAACCCGAATCTGATGATAACCAGACCTCAAGTCAATCTTAGAATAGAGTCTCGTGCCCTGCAACTGATCAAACATATCATCAATCCGTGGAAGAGGGTACTTGTTTTTAACCGTCGCTTTATTCAACTGACGACAATCGATGCACAACCGCATCGAACCATCCTTCTTCTTGACAAACAGGATCGGTGCACCCCAAGGAAATACACTCGGATGTATGTATCTGTTATCAAGGAGTTCCTGTAATTGCACCTTCAGTTCCCTCAGTTCCGCCGGCGCCATTCTATAAGGGGCTCGAGAAATAGCAGAAGTCCCCGGTAATAACTCAATTCCGAATTCGACATCTCTACTCAGCGGAAACCCTGGAATTTCATCCGGGAATACATCAGTAAATTCTACAACCACCGGTATTTCCTTAATCCTCAACTCTTTCTTCTTTTCCGCTATATCAACGGCATAGATAAGCTTAAGTGTGAAATAAGGACATAAGTAGAGCTAAAGTGTATTATCAGAGTATAAAAAAATTTCGTGTTGAGGCCTTGAGCTTTAAGGGTTACATGCCAAGATAATTACTTCCAAATGGATCAATTACATTCCTAACAAAATGAATGTTAATCCTATAGATTTACAGTACTCCTATAGTAGAAACTATACAAAAGAATCCCAGCTTCTAAATCAAAAGCCCTCCTCGCTAGCTCAATGCGTCAACCCGACCTTAGCCCCTTTATGCCAAAATGTACCTACAAGGACAACCCCCAAATCATGAGCATATAATATTCCATATTAAACGTAACAAGATTAAAAAGCGTAAATGCAGAAACCGTAAATTCAAAACACTTCATGTTTCTCAATTGCATTTTAAACGCCCCCTTTTTGGTTGTCCCTGTATAATAACTCATTAGTATAATCAATGGATTATTCAATGGTTTCACAAATGTCATGACATATCACCAATTACCAATCCCTAGTCTGTTATAATAGTGTATTTTAATGCACCTCGCATGTCATGACAGCGGCACCAATACCCCTCGCTTTGACATATTAGCGGCATTGAATAACCTCGCTCAAATGCGACATGCGGCAATACCCTCGCTTCAACATTTGGCGGCAAATAATCATTCCTCGCTATAATATGACAGCAGCAAGCATTCTATCATCGCTTCAAGTGACAGCGGCAAAGCATTAAAATCATAACTCCAATATAACCATGACTCATGGGATGTGCACCAAACAATCAACATACACATATGCAATCATCATGCATAGATCAACATGTATTTCCATCAACAATGCACAATTCAATATATACTTGCATCCACAATCATATCCCAATGCGTATATAAATTACATGTTACCGTTGGGTGCCCGTACGTCTCTCTACGTACCTTTCCAAAAGTAGGATGTGGTAGGGCTTTACTTCCTTGGCTGTGTTACCACCTGGGATGGTTCTATACAATCACACAAACCAATATTAGATGCCAATAATAGCCCAATGCCAAAAATCCCACAATAAATAATTAAAACACATAATTTGGCTTCTCGCAATTGATCGCCAATGGACCCCGATCGATCGCGAGATGCTACTGCCTCAATGCCCAAAATTCTCCATTCCTCGATCGATCGCTGAAGACATGCCGATCGATCGATCGGTGACTTCGCCGATCGATCGCTCCAACTCGCGATCGATCACCGAATGTCTCTGCCTCGCACTCTGGTGCTCGCGATTGATCGGGAAGAGCGCGCCGATTGATCGCCCTCTGTAATCGCGAGACAACCACCATTTTCGAGCACCATCTCAAGGCTACCATAACACATACCACTGTAAGGCCCCAACACTTAAACTCGTCATTAGTTCATTTATGACGTCGTATGTGTATAAATTTTTCATTTTCTTTTCACTCTTTAAAAAGAATCATTACATGTTTCCCATGACATAACCAATGTTCAACAATATATGATCATTTCCACCAACAAATAGACTCAGGGGTTTCACCCAATACCACCCCCATTACACCACTCTTTACTTTGTGGGGTTTTATAAAATTTTGGGCAGAGTCTCCCCACAAGCTGAGCTATCCGGAAATAAAAACACATCACATAATATAATTCCCGACCAGGGACAACGCAATATTAAACAGAATATAGAAACACAAGTAAATTCCCAGCCAGGGAAGACACCACACTAACAAGACAATAAAAGTGGGTTTCAACACCCTTATACAGTCCATATACAGATACAAGTGCTCACAGAAGAGCAACGAATAACGGATACACATCCGGATGCATAATTAGTATAAATACCAACCGCTCGATCTCGTATATCGGCTCAATCTCATACTATGCTTCTGGAAGCATCATCCAACAAGGTTCGAGCCTAGTACGCCAAAGCAGCATCGTACCTGTTGTACCTGTTTCAACAGAAACAGCCCCCACACAGGGTGAGCACACTCCAACTCAATATTCGATCACAAATCAACATACGAAATCATAATGCAACAATTTAGATTATTCAAACTCATAAAATATACTCCCTGTACAATTCCGAATCTGTATAGCTTCCACACACTGTTCCTGTTTCAAACTCACGCACTTCATAATGTCAAGTTTAGTATTGTCACTGAAAATGTAATACTCAACAACACTTATGAATTCAATACAATGACAATATATTATTTATGCTCAAACATAAATAGTTCAACATCAATGTGAACCTGGTTATCCCAATGTAACCCTGATTATCCCACCATCTCATTCTCAATACTTTCTCATATCGCTCATGCCCACGGCATCACTACTCAACAAGTAAAATTGGATCACGTACCACTACGTGTCCCCCATAACTCGTATATGAAACTCAATTAGTAAAGTCAAACATTTACCTGAATCATCATATTCAAAATTGCATGTATACATGAATGTATAGATACTATATATACCTGCTCGTACGTCACCACGTACCTTATAGTAGAAAGCATGAACAAGCTATCATCAACGTCTGAAGCCTCCTGTAGAGTCTATATCGAATATCAATTCAATATTAGCTCATAATCCGAGCAATGAACATCCATCAAATAGTTCTTATTTTCATTTCCATATCACAAATCAATAACTCAATATTATGAATCAAATCATAATCAATACTTTGGATGCACACATCCTCACATTAATCGTGATATAACATTGGTAATGCAAAACCCCATCATCTCCCACCATCCGCTACATCACACACATGATGCGGGATACACACACACATACGTGCAAGATCACGCCTAACTCACATAGCAGTTCACTAGACACGCAAATTCAACAGAGGGAAAGAAAGTGCAAGGGTGTATGTATAATGATATACAACTAGTGTCTAACTAAGACAATCCAATTAAGCCATTAACATGTTCCACAATTATTCAAACCCACACCGAGGTGATTCAAACCAAGACACGAAAGAAGGGATCCATGTAGACATAAGATTCTACTCTTTTAAATCTAATTCTCATAATCCCATCATAAAGTCATTTATTGATTAAATTCAACTTTAACAATTTAAAGATGTATTGAATTTTAATCTAAACTCATAATGCCCATTCAAGCATACACATCACCACAATCTTGTTCCATGTCATAACTTGCACTACCATGCATCTAACCATTTATTCCCACATTTAGTATAGCTTTTGGTTACACTTGAACTCCACTTAAACATTATATCAAACACTTTATGAGCATTATTTTCAAGTTGAAGTTGGCTTTTATAATCCACCAAGACAGCCCTAAAATCGAGTCATAGACACCCTCCACGACTAAAATATATATAGTATCAAGTTTAACATCAATAAAATCACATTTTTATCAATTCAACATCTATGATAAGATTAGAACAAGTATTCAAATTCTCATCTAATATCTTCATAACAAAGGTAATTAATCAAGACATAACGATTTTCGGCAGCACTAAAATCTTTAACGCACACCCACTAACATGAGCTGGGACACCTTCCCATATGAGCATACAACACTAACTCATACCAACACAAGCTGGAAAGTTCATATATATATATATGTGTATATATATAATATACACACTAATATACACTGAAATACTCACAAATACATGTAATCAGCACACAAATACACACACTCATACATGCACAGCACACACACACGCACACACTCAAACACACAATAGAAAACCCTTCGAAAAATGCCAGCAAAATCGAACCAAAGTTCATCAAAAATTTGAGGGATTTCAGGTGAATAACGACTGAGGGACGGCGAGAATTACCCACAAAAAAAATTGGAAGAAAATCGTCCCCAAAACGGACGAATTCGCGATTTTTACCGCTGCGCTTCTTGGCAAGATCCGGACGCAATCCTCGACGAAACTTCGCGTTCTTGGTATGGAAAGAAGCGCATGGGAGAGACGAAGACGGCGGCGGTTCGGACGCGCCGGAAGGAGCTCGGACGGCGGCGGGCGCGCGCGATTTAGCGGCGAGGGTCAGGTATCGCGCGGGATGCAGAAAGAAAAGAGGGGATCGGGATTTCTGTGCATGTTTTACACGTTTTCTGTGTGTGTCCGAAAAATGCCCAACAAAACATATTTATTATTTTGTATCCTAACCCGGTTTTGTACATCGAAGTGTCGCCGGTGCACTGACATATTATTTAGAGATAACGATTGGGATTTATACACACCCCAAAAACCCAAAACTTAAATTCTTTATTTTAGTTAACTTATCTCTAAAATATTATCGGAGTATATTTTACAATCTCAAAATATTTTATGATCCGATTAATTTGCCAGTTGACCTTCACTTGGTCAATTCCACTTCTAATTAATTCTAAAATTAATTATAAATAAAATCCAAATCATATTTAGTCCAACAAATGATTAATAATAATCTGGACATCACAACCACAAACCATCATACCCCAACAACTCAACACTCAAAATACACCATTATAGTACCAAATAACTACTCAAAACAATATTCTCAACAAACAGCTACTACACATGCCATTTCTACTCAACACTTTATCTAACTTCAACCATAAATTTAACCATAACACAAAATGATTCCTTACCCCTTTTGCCCCACTTCCTTAGCAAGAAATAAGCCAATATTTTCCAAGCTTTACACCCCCTCTTGTTGCTCAGATGCTGGACGAAAAAATGGGGGAAGAAGTTGGGGAAAAAGGAGTGATAGAGATTGAGTGGTGGGAGGGTAAAGTGAGGTATGGGTTGCTGCAGATGGGTATGGGTTGAGGGGTGGTTAATGAGTGGTAGTAGTTAAATGTGTGGCTGAAGCATGTTAATTGAAATAATTGTGTCTCGGTATTTAGTATGATGTATTAAAATATCATCACCTGATATTTTATGACATTTATTCAATAAAATACATCAAAACTCCAATTAAACATGCTTTACCAAAAATAATCAACACTCACCCCAAATAATCATGCCATAACTCAAATTCCCATTATTATTAATTCAACACCAATAATTTAATACCATAATCCTCACATAGACATAATTAATGTTCAATTGCACATAATCATTTCGGGGACATCACAATCATCATCATCCAGGATCCCCTGTGCTGTTCCTGTTCTCAAAATAACCGAAATCATCAAATTCTCAAAAGCCAGTTAATCATTACATTGATTAACAAATCCGTTCCCCATATACTGATACCATAATCAATAAAATCATTAAACAATGATTATTGATATTCCATATATCTCACCAATAGTTCCATAGTTCTATTTCATTACTCGCTCCACAATAGCGGCATTTTAATCTCACGCACGCTCAACAGTGGCGTCAACATAACCGATGTTCGTTCAACGACGACAACATCCCAATCATTGCTCGCTCAAAAGCGGCACCATTTAATTCCCAATATAAATATGCCCATTTATTGCAAATACAATAAACCATGCATTTCACAGTTGCAATAATATAAAAGGTTATGCTCGTACGTTATACGTACCTTATGATTCCGTAGTCCGAACCAAACTTGACTGAGTCCCGCGACCCGATGAATTATGTGCTAACACATAAATAACTCATAATTAATTATAAGCATGCAACCACGTGCCCAAGCACGTGACGATTAACCACTCTAAAAGACTCAGGCTAAGCATGCATAATACCCAAAATATTTCATTTATGTGTACAAAGGTTAACCAATTACTCAATCGAGTATTCCATTTTTTATATTAAAATTTGGCTCCAACCATTCAGTTTTAAAAGTATAGCATTCCCAAATGAATGTAGACATTGCCCTGAAAATTGGCTAGTTAAACATCGATTCCAAAATCCCGACATCATCCAAAATTTTGAAAAAAAACAAAGGAAACAGGGCTGCGATCGATCGTCGTTTCCTCGCGATAGATCTCGAGATCCTACTACCCGGAAGAATGCATGCCGCGATCTATCGCCAGATCTCGCGATCGATCGCCAAGACCCCGTGATCGATCGCCCATTATTCGCGATCGATCGCCGCGACTGTTCACCGTCACCCCAAAAACAGTATCATGTCGTGATCGATCGGTGCCAAGCCGCGATCGATCACGACCTGCGGGTTTCCAAAAAATTCGAGCTTTAATGGTGTTTTTCACACCCAAACTCAAAACCAACACCCCTTACTCCTTCAACACCCCAAATACTCCATTTAAAACCAATAGAAACAACAAAAACACAATTTTGGATTTTAACCAAAAATCCTCAAATTCCATAACCAACATATACTCAACCAAAATCCACCATACTATATCAATCGAAGATAAGGACGAGGGGAAATTAATACCTGATTATCTTCAAGAAATCCGGCTCCCGAGCCAAGTTACCATCGATTTCTCCTCCATGGGAGAAAAGAGGGAAAGGGGAAATGGGTTTGGCGTAGAGAGAGGGAAGAGAGAGAAGAGACTTCGTGCAAATGACGTAATGCCGAGTCCACTTGGTATATATAGTACCAAGGCTCCAAATTACCAAGTCCTCCACAAATATGTGATGCCCGGGGATTAATGGTATTAATCCCGGTGTGGTAATAATCCTTAATGGATTTTTAATTGTGGCAATTAGGAATTAAGTGCGGTTTTGGGTCTCCCGGGGTTGTTAAATCGGGCATTTGGGATCGTTGGATCCAAAGGTTGAGATTGTATTCTCATTCTGGTGGAAAACCTATGAATTGGGTTTTTTGTGGGACTTGGAGTCCGGGGTGCTTTATGTTGGGGCTGGTATGGGGAATTGAGGTTGGAGAGAGAGTTTTGAAAACAGATGATTTTTAATGAATCATGATGTATTTGTGGAGGTATTGGTATGTTGGGGCGTTTTTGCTATATATACCAGTTGGACTCGAGATTTCCGGCATTTTGCACGGAATCACTTCTCTCTCTACTTCCCCCCTTCTATCGTGCCATCCCCTTTTCCCTAACCCTCATCCTTTCTCTTTGGAGAAAATGACTGGAGGCTCGGTTTAGGAGCCGGATTCTTCGAAGATAAGTTGGTAATCTCCCCCCCCCCCCTCGCTTTTATCTTCGTTTTGATTGTAATTTTGTTGGTTTTGGTTGAGTTTTGGGTTTGGGTTGGTTTGGGTGATTTTGGTGAAAATCATAAAAATCTTTTGGGTTTGTTTTATTTTGAGTTTAACACCCTTGTTGGAGGTTCTTGTGTGTGGATTTGAGTTGGGAGAAGTTGGGGTGTGATTGGTGAAGGTTTTAAGCTTTTAAGAATGGAGGATTTCGAGTTGCAGGGCATGGCAATCGATCGCATACGAGCAGTAGGCTTTTCAGCATGGTAGCGATCGCTACTTCTGAGCGATCGATCACCTCGCGCCAGTAAGGTCTGGTGATCGATCGCTATATCGAGCGATCGATCGCCAAGGGGCTAGCGATCGATCGCCAGCAGGTGAATTTTGGTTTTCTTGGCTTTTTCGTGGGATTTTGGATTTGTGACTTAAATGATCAGCTTTCGGGGCAATGTTCACATTCCAATGGGAATGCTAGACTTTTAAAATGGTTTGGTGGAGCAAGTTAAATTAAACGGAACTCTCGGTTGAGTTTTTGGCTATCTTTTAAACGTTTTAAATGGAATATTTTTGGGTATTATGCATGCCTAGCCGAGGGCTTTTATTTTGGTCATCGTCATGGATTGACGATGGGTTTCGAGGTTGCAAACGTGCATGGGCACGTGATTGCATGCTTATACTTGATTGTGAGTTGTTTATGTGTTTTATCACATATTTCTCGAGGCATGGAACTCAAGCAATGTTTGGCTTGGACTACGGAAACTTAAGGTACGTGTAACGTACGAGCATGACCTTAATTATATTATTGCTATTGCTGTGCATGAGATAGATGATTGGTAAGGGTTAGTAGTCGATGCATAATATATGGTGTCTTGCAATAATTGGTTAATGGAAACGGGACTGGTTGTATTATGTCGATTTGTCTTACGTAATGTATGGTGCCGCTTTGGAGCGAGCAATTGTCGTGATGTGGTCGCAATGGAGCGAACATCGGTAAGTGATGCCGATACTTTTGAGTGAGCAAGGAAATGTGGCTTTTGACTAGATATCTAGGATATCTGTATTTATTTCCCTATTGATATTGAATTGGATCAGGGATATAGTTAATCAATGTAATGATTAACTGGATATTTGGAATTTGATGATTTCGGTTGTTTTGATAACAGGGACAATACAGTGGGATCCTGGATGAGGATGATGCCATCCAGGGAGTATCATTTAAATTCTTGGCAATTACATTGTTGTAATTTACGAATTATATAATTGTGATTATTGGTTTGGTGGTATTGGTATGCTCACCCCGTGTGGGGGCTGTCTCTGTTGGAGCAGGTGAAACAGGTACAATGGTAGCTCTGGAGCTGTGATCGAGCTATGAATTGGAGGTGATTCCAGGATCGAGACACCGGAGCTCATGTGGAGCTGGATATGTGTATGCCCTTTTTATACATTACGTACACATAGGTTTATTCGATGCTCGTGTGTGAGCAATAATTATGTGTATATGGGTTGTATAAAAAGGCATGGGCCTTTCTCCTTTCATTCATATGTGTGAGCAATTAACTAGGGAATTGCTAGATGAATTGAGATTACGGTTAGTGTATTACATGGGTGCATGATGTATTAAATGGTTTTAATCTAGGGAATCGGTTATTGCATGGAATGGAATAAATGAAGCAAGAAATTTTATAGGTGGTATGGTGTACCACATTTACGTATAGTTTCCCTTTACACGTGATTGTATGCACCAAATGCATGGCTTAATGCACTAATTGTGGGTTAAGGGCACGGGGGCCCTTACATTAGTGGTATCAATGCAGTGGTTGCTCTTTGGGGCTGTTAAGGGCCTAGGGAACTTGTTGATAGGAATTGGTAGCACATATTTATACATGATGGTATTAGTGTTGTGTGACACGACTAATTGCTTATGTGCTTTTACGATATGGAAAGTGGTATTACTGATCATTGTGGTTGCATGAATCATGTAGAATACGATGGATGGCATTAATGGTAATGTCTGGCACTCCTTGTATTATGTGCTAAGGGTTCTGATTTTGTAGGAAAATCAGGAAATGAGAAATGTGATATGCTGTCTAAGGACAGGGATGGTTGACAATAGACAGTGGGATATTGTGGTATGATTTCAATTGTTATTGAATATACAATGTGTTGCTTTTATCGTCCTACTACGGGTATATCATCAGCGATGGATCATAATATTTGCCGCTGTCATGTCGAAGCGATGTACATGCCGCTGTCATTGTCGAAGCGAGGGATATTATTGAGCCGCCGATATGACGTAGTAGGATTTGTGAACTGTTGTATTAACCTGGATGCAGGTATATGGAGAAGGTTCCGGTGGTTGTTATATTCGAGCGAGGGAGGTACTTGCCGCTGTCATATGAAGCGATGGTAATATGATATTTGCCGCTGTCATGTCGAAGCGATGTACATGCCGCTATCATTGTCGAAGCGAGGGATATCATATGATGCCGCTATATGTCGAAGCAAGGGGTCCTAAAATTCCGTTGTTATAACAAGACCGGAACAACCATATCGATATTTGAGCGACGCGATAGGAAACAAAGTGCTGCATGTAATGTGAGCCACCTCTTAGGTCCGAAAGGAACAAAGTGCTACATGCATGTGAGTACCTCTTGAGTCCTTGATCTGTTCCACTGATTCAGTTGGCGATGGTTCATGCCGCCAGGTATATTGATAACGATGTTTCATTCCGCTATATTGATTGGCGATGGTTCATGCCGCCGGGTACATGTGTAGCGATGCCTCTTTCCGCTATGTTATTGGCGATGGTTCATGCCGCCAGGTATATCGAGCGATGGTTCATGCCGCTGTATTATTGGCGATGGTTCATGCCGCCAGGTATATCGAGCGATGGTTCATGCCGCTGTATTATTGGCGATGATATTCCGCCAGGTGCGTGTATAGCGATGTCTTTTCCGCTATGTTATTACCGATGGTTCATGCCGCCGGACATGTGTTTAGCAATGGTACATTCCGCTGATTTCATGGCGATGGTTCTTGCCGCCGATTATATATATAGCGACGTCTCTTTTCGCTATTCTGTTGATGATGGTTCGTACCCGGATGTACATAGCAAGGCTCATGCTGCTGACTGTGTGACGAGGGATCACGCCGTCAATTTTGTAGCCGTGATGTCCCCGAAATGATTGATTGCAATTAAGGCATTAATGATGTTTATATGATGAATTATGTGGTAATTGATTTATGTGTTGGGTAATAAGATGTTGACATGATTTAATTGTGTTGATTATTAAATATGAGGAAGATGTGAATTTAGAGGAAGTTTGTTGCATTTTATTAAATGCTTGTAAAATACCATGTTTGGGTATTTTATACATCATGTTAACTTTGGGGTGCAATTTTTTTATATTAACCTTTATAACCCTCTTTCCCCACTATACCCACCTTTTCACCACTTTACCAATCACTCATTTAACCCCCAAATTCCATCCCTCAACCCTAACCCCACACCATTTTCGAAATCTAGCAAAAGAGGAAGGAGGAATCTTCACAAAACCTTTGTTTGTGAGATTTATTGAAGGATTTGGAATCCTTAAGAGGTATGGAGCCCTTCCTAAAGTTTTTATGATGTTTGGTGTTGAAATGGGTTAGCTTTTGATGTTTTTATGTGGGTTGTTTTGGGGTATATGTTATTTATGGTTGGGGTATGATTTTTGAAGTGTTTTATGTGGGTCTTTGTGAGTTATGATGATATTGATGTTGTAGGAAAGTTTGGGTTTGTAAGGAATGAAGTGGAGCTTGAAAAATGCTCATTAATGGCGATTTTTCGTGATTCAGTACTCGGCGATCGATTGCCCGTTTTTGGCGATCGATCGCGAGTCTCCAGTGCGCGCCAGTAGCATTTGGCGATCGATCGCCACTTTTGGGCGATCGATCGGCGAGCTGGTGATCGATCGCCGAAGACTCAAAATTTCAGCAACGGGCAGTGTGATCTCGCGATCGATCGGGACAACCCAGCGATCGATCGCAAGACACATAATTATGTGTTTTTGATGTTTTTGTGGGGTTTTTGGATATGGAACTATAATTAGCTTCTAATATCAATTTGTATGGTTATGTAGAACCATCCCAGGTACCCACAACTTCACGGAGATAAAGTTCTACAACTTCTCCATCTTTTGGAATTAAGGTGCGTAAGAAACGTACGGGCATCGGACGGTAAACTATACTCCTACATATGATGTTTATAATGATGATGTTTATGATGATGATGTTTATGACGATGATTGTGATAAGTAAGTTTATGATGATGATGGTTATGATGATGATTGTGATAAGTAAGTTTAAGATGATGATGTTTATGATGATGACTGTGATAAGTAAGTTTAAGATGATGATGTTTATGATGATGATGTTTATGACGATGATGTTTATGCAGATGATTATGATAAGTAAGTTTATAACAATGTTATACGATGTTTATAAAGGGGTAAGATGCCCATATGGTAAGATGCCATACAATACTTATAAAAGGGTAAGATGCCCATATGGTAAGATGCCATACAATGTTTATAAAAGGGTAAGATGCCCATATGGTAAGATGCCATACAAGGTTATTATGTGGTAAGATGCCACGGGGTAAGATGCCCATATGGTAAGAGGCCATACGATGTTATTATGTGGTAAGATGCCACGGGGTAAGATGCTCATATGGTAAGAGGCCATACGATGTTATTGTGTGGTAAGATGCCACGGGGTAAGATGCCCATATGCATGAAGGTAAATCAGGGTCAACAAAAAGAAGTTAACGAATAACCAGCAAGTTTACTTAACCAAGATTTCATGCATTTATTGTTATGTCTTTTGTTACGGTGTTAAGAAAATATGTATATGCTCACGATGTGTTGTCCCTGTAGGTACACTTTTGGACCGAAGGGCCTATGGTCGGGTTGAGGCAGTGAGCTAAAAGGAGCAAGATGAATATAGGATGCAGGATTTTGATAGTCTCTACTCTAGGAGTAGTGTAAACATATAGCTTTAACATTCATTATCGAGAATGTAATTAATTAGCTTTTGAAATTTTATTTTGGCCTGTAATCTTCTTAGCTCAAGCTACAACCGGAACCCTTAAGAGGTTATGAATGCATGTTCAATCCATTATACGTGTATTATATGATGTTAAGGTAGGAAGACCTTACAGTAGCGATGGATTATGCCGCTAGGTACACAGCACTGGATTATGCCGTCCTCGAGCGACGGGTGCTGATTGCATATTGCTGTTGAGCGACGGAGACAGGTAGACCGCTACTTGGTTAACAAGGAATGGAGGTATCTTACTGTTCTTTAGTATTGTTTTAGACGCCATGTGTTTTGAAATGTGCCGTCACGGGTTGGCGTTGTTGTATTGAGTATTATGTGTTTTGACATGTATCGTCACGGTTGACGATGTAGTTATAGTTGTTGTATGTTGCCATATACCATCACTAGTTGACGATGAATTGAATGTCATGTGTCGGCATTACCGTCACGAGATGACGGCTTATTGGATGTTTTATATGCGTGTAACGTCGTTGCGTTAAATAATACAATTGTATAGATGTTTTTAGTAGTATTTTTTTTTTGAGGTGCCGATGTTGGGCACAAGGTGGTGCCTACGTCACCGGTTAACGTGACCCTTATGCCGAGCAAGTTTGCTCGATCAAGGGCTGGATGTGCTATTCATGTGTGTATACCGCAGCGTGTGTTGAGGTATTTATGTTACGAGTAGTGGTAACTTTAGGTGTACTCGTCGGGATGGTCCTTGGCCAAGTGATTGGCGATAGAAGTAGTCGTTGAGGAAACTACTCGCTTTTGTCGATGTGACGTGTGGTGGACATGGTCACGCCCACCCTTGAGGGTGTGGGGTAGGTCCTAATGGATTAGGATGGCTTCGTGGTTGAGCAAGGACACCGAGATGTCCTTTGTGCATTGGTATTAGAGAAATATTGGGTGATGACCCACTACTCTAATGGATGTGACGGTATGGTATACCGGGATGGAACATGTGATGTGTGATGTCCGGGAATTATGGTGGTAATCCCGGTGTTGTATTAATCCTTCATGGATTGTTTTTAATTGTGGCAATTAGGAATTAATTGCGGTTTGGCATCTCCCGAGGTTGTTAAATCGGGCATTGGTGATCATTGGATCCCGAGGTTGAGATCGTATTCTCATTCCGGTGAAAACCTGCGAGTTGGGTTTTTAGCGTGACTCGGAATCTCGGGTGCTTGGTGTGGGCACCGGTAGGGGGTTTTTGAGTTAGAGAGAGAGATTTTGAAAACAGATGATTTTTAATGAATCATGATGTATTTGTGGGGCTATTAGTATTTCGGGTATTTTTGCTATAAATACCAATGGAACCCGAGATTTTAATTATCGGAACCATTTTCCTCTTCTCCTTTCCTCTTCCCGTCCGCGCGATTTCCCGATCTGCTCGACCCACGCCGCTTCCAGGCGTGCGCTCGCCGCCGTCCGGCCGCCGTTCGGCGCGTCCGACCCGTCGCCGTCATCGTCTCGACCAGGCGCTCCTTCCCGTGCCATCAATTTAAGGTTTGGTCGCGATTTGAGCTCGGATTTCTGCTGGAAGCGCTAGGGTTCGAAACTGGAAATTTGTCCGAATTGGGGCTCGATTTTTGGTACGATTTTGGGGCTTTCTTTCAGGTGTTTTTGGGGCGTTTTTATGGTGTTGTTGGGTCGATTATTTCACACTTTTGTGGTTCGAAAAATTGGTTGCTTATGGTTCGAATTTGTATGCTGTGTGCATGGAGTTATGTTCGAAAATTTGGGGTTTTGGCTTGGGGATGTTGATTCTTGTTGTTAATTAATTAATTCATGTTTTAGATGAATTATGGTGATTATTTGGGGAAGGATTTGTGTTGAGTTAAAGAAATGGGTTTTTAAATGATTTTGAGTTGGTTGGTTTTATGTTGTATTTGAAGTGGGTTTGAGTTGTAGGTGATTTGGTGTTGGAAGGAGCTCATTCATGGAGGTTCCTCACGTTTACAGGGCTGCTCGATCGATCCGAAAATAATTTAGATCGATCGAGCATGGCAGAATGTGTTTTGTGGCGTTGGAACAGTGGACCGATCGATCGGGATTTGGACCGATCGATCGGAGGATGGTTCTCGATCGATCGAGGTGAGATTTCGATCGATCGAGCTGGCCAGTGTATTGGTGCCCCTTTTTATTGTTTCTTGGCTCTTTTGGGTGTCTTGCATGCTTTTCCCCGGGTTATTTTAAAAGGCTATTGTCATAGATTGACATTATTTTTGGGAGTATTATACATGCTTAGCCGGGAATTTTTATAATTTGGTAATCGTCTTGGATGGACGATATGTTTGGGAGTTTTGAACGTGCTTGGGCACGTGGTTGCATGCTCATGCTTGATTATGGGTTGTTTATGTGTTTTAGCACATGTTTCTCGGGGCATGGAACTCAAGCCAGGCTTGACATGGACTACGGAATTTTAAGGTACGTATGACGTACGAGCATAGCCTTTTATAATGTTGCAATAGTGAAATGCATGATGTATGGTAATTGTAATAAATGGACATTGAAATGCATGGTGTGTGGCATTTACAATAAATGGATATTGAAATGCATGGGGTATGGTATTGGAAATATATGGGTGTCGAAATGCATGATTCATGGTACTTGCGATAATTGGTTTGTGGAATGCATGGTATATGGTAACTGTGATAAATAGACATACATTGGAAATCATAGGGTGCCGCTTTAGGGCGAGCAACGATTGGGTGTTGTCGCCGTTGAGCGACCATCGGTCATGACGCCGCTATTGTGGAGCGAGCAATGTTATGGGAACATGAAATCCTTGGTTAAATGTATGTGAAATCTATGGCCTACATATATACTGATTTTACACATTGATTATGGAACTGTCATGATAGAACTATATTAGTTAATCTATATGGCGATTAACTGGCTTTGGGAATTTGATGAGTTTGGTTGTTTTGAGAACAGGGACAATACATGGGATCCCGGATGAGGGTGTTACCATCCAGGGAGTATCATCTAATTATGGCATTTACATTCCGTAAATTATGAATTGCGATATTATTATTTTGGATAGGTGGTATTGGTATGCTCACCCCGTGTGGGGGCTGTCTCTGTTGGGGCAGGTATTACAGGTGTAGCAGCGGCTTTGGAGTCGAGCTCGGGATGTTGGTTAGAGGTACTTCCAGGATAGAGGTACCAGAGCTGGCTGGATAGACGCTCAGATCCAGAGTTGAGACCGAGTTGCGCTTGGGAGGTGCTTCCAGGATTGAGGCACCGGTATCGACAGCTGGAAGTATGGTATTTTATACTTTATGTACACATACGATTATTTGGTGCTCGTCTGTGAGCGACGTATATGTGTGCATGGGTTGTATAAAAGGCAAATGTCTTTTCTTTTCACCTATATTGTGATATGCAATTGTTTGGGAATTGCTAGATGAATTGAGAAGTAATTAGTGTATCTCGGGAGTACATGACATGCTAAATGGTTTAGTTGGAAAAATGGAAATGATATGTATTGGATTAAAGGAAAGAATTTTATTATCGGTATATTATGCTAATCTAGCATATGGTTATTTTCCAACATATATGGTTACATGTACATGTTTATGGGATTTATGTGCTAATTACGGGTTAAGGGCACGGGGGTCCTTACATGATGCGTTGGTAGGTTTGGTTAAAACCTAAGGAGGCAGCGATTTTGCTTGCCACGTGTTGCGCAGTGCCATGATGGACTTGTTGTAGCCGTTATGTTGCTCGTTGGGGTCGAGTTTGGTAAATCGTACGGTGATACGATGATGTTTATGGTGGACTCTAGCAGTCACCACTATACATGAGGTTGAGGTTGGGAATACCTCACGGAATGGTTGTGCGCTTTTATTGTGGGACTTGTCTGAGGACAACTCAATTTTGTTGGGGTACCAACAAGAGTATCAACAAGTCATTGTTAACTTGATCTGGGAATCCATGCATTTGGGATGCATTGGGAGACATGATCGAATTGTGGATTATAGTAAGTAGTTTGGCACTACTTCGTTGCTCGTATCTCTCGGCGAGATGTGGTGTTTACTGTCATGGAGACAGTTGATGTTGTTTGGAGGTTGAATGTGAATCAACCATGGTGAACATTTCTAGTGTTGGACGGGGTAGACACTTTACTTTTCGGTGAGACGCATGTGGAGACGTCTCTCGGGAGATGCTCGAGGATGGGAAGTACTATAGTATTAGTACAGAGCATCCTTAGAATGAGTATACGTGGAGTATACGGATTCTGTTTTCGAGTGTTAGTGGCAATGTCGCCCATTTCTGAACCATTGTGTGTTTACTGGTTCCGGGGTGCATGTCGATGTAGGTATATCCATGTTTTCCGAATGGTGATTCGAGGTTGGTGGGTCATGGGAACATGACACTTTCCTTGTGAGGAATGAGGAAAGAGGTATTGGTATACCTATTGAGAATCTTTGAGAGATTCGATGGGTTGGTGGTGTAGTGTTGATTTTGGGATCACATTGTGTGTGGTTGGTTCGTCGATCATCGTTAGTATTACGTGGCACAACCATATTGCTTATGTGCGTTTATGATATGTGTTCATAATTGGATTATGTTGTTACTAACCATGGTGGTTGCAGGGTCTTATGAGACATGGATTATGCATTACGGTTGCATGCATGGCGTAGCGATGTGAATACTTGCCGCTTCATGGCGTAGCGATGTGAATACTTGCCGCTGATATGAAGCGAAGAACACGACCGCTGTCATATCTTAGCGAGGGGTATTTCCGCTGTCATGTAAAGCAAGGGGTATTTCCGCTGTCATGATTAAAACGAGGAGTAATGGTGCCGCTGTCATACCGTAGCGATGAGAGAATATTTGCCGCTCATATGAAGCGAAGAACACGGCCGCTGTCATATTGTAGCGAGGGATATTATTTGCCGCTGGTATGTCGAAGCGAGGTAGCGATGAAGATATTTGCCGCTCATATGAAGCGAAGAACACGACCGCTGTCATATTATAGCGAGGGATATCATTCCGCTATTCTGTTGGCGATGGTTTATGCCGCCGGGTATTCTTAGCGATGGGTTATTCCGCTATCCTATTGGCGATGGTTTATGCCGCCGGATATTCTGTTGGCGATGGTTTATGCCGCCGGGTATTCTTAGCGATGGTTTATTCCGCTATCCTATTGGCGATGGTTTATGCCGCCGGGTATTCTTAGCGATGGTTCATTTCGCTACATCTATTGGCGATGGTTCTTGCCGCCAGGTATTATATAGCGACGGGTCTTTCCGCTACATCTATTGGCGATGGTTCATGCCGCCAGGTATCGTATAACGATGGTACATTCCGCTACATCAATGATGATGGTTCGTACCGCTGGATATCTATAGCGATGTTTCATGCCACTGACTTTATGGCAAGGGATCATGCCGCTGATTCTATAGCGATGGGTTATGCCGCTATGTGGGTAGCACTGGATTACGCCGCCTACGAGCGATGGATGCCACTTGTGTGCCGCTGGGGGACGATGGATACAGGTATTCCGCTATCTTGATAGCGATGAGGTATGGCATATTACTTTTGTTATCAGTATTGTGAATATGGTGTGTTATTATTTACCGTCATGTGTTTGACGATGAGATTATGAGTGTCGTGTATCGACAGGTGCCGTCATATGTTTGACGATGTTATTTGGGATGTCTATGTGGACGCTTGGCGTCGTTTTGGTAATTTATACATTCAGGTTATGTACTTGGTTGTATGGTTTGAGTGCCAATGGTGGGCACATGGTAGAGTCTGAGTCATTAGTTGACGAGACCTTTTTGCCGAGCAGGTTTGCTCGATGGAGCATTGATGCATGGTACCGGTAAGTGTACCGCATCGTATTATGGAGGTAAATATTTGTCGAGCAAAGATACCCTTGGGTATGCTCGCTGGGATGGCTAAGGCCACGTGATTGGTGGTAAGAGTAGTCATTGAGGAAACTACTCGCTTGGTGTTGTGATGTGGTGTAAGCATGGTTACACCATCCTAAGGGCGTGGAATAAGTCCTAATGGATTAGGACTGTATGGTAATAAGGCATGGACGCTGGGTTGTCCATTGTGCCTTAGTGTTTTAGAGATATGTTGGGCGATGACCCACAACTCTAATGGTTTGTGCGGTATGGTATACCGGATTGTAATGAGTGTCACGTTGATAGGTTGGTATGAGCCTATGGGGCCAGCGAATCGCTAGCCAGGTATTATTGCAGTACTTTAGCGTGCTTGTGTTAGCCATTATAATGCTCGTTGGACACGAGTTTGGGTGAATCGTATGGTGATACGATGAGGGTTATGGTAGACTCTTGTAGTCTCTATGTGGCATGGTGTTTGAGGTAGGGAATACCTCACGGGGACGTTTATACGTCATTGTTTTGAGGGACTTGCAGCTCAAGTTCGTTGGTATTACCAACGTGAGTGTCAACAAGTCGTTGTTAGCTCTAGTTGAGCATCCTTGCATATGGCATGCAATGGGAGTCACAATGGTTAGTGAGATATAGTTAGTGGGGTGACACTACTATATTGATTTTATCTCTTGGAGAGATTTGAATTGTACTGTCTTAGAGACAGCTTACATCGGTCGTGGATTGATTGTAAATCAGCCATGGTAAGCATTACTGGTGTTGGACCGGGTAATGGATTTCTTACCTCGGTGAGACGTTTGAGGAGACGTCTTCCGGGAGATGCTCGATTGTGGAGTACTATGGCATTAGTACAGAGCATCGTTGGAATGTGTATACATGGCGTATACGGATTTTGGATCGGGTAATGATAGTCTTGATGCACTACTCTAACCAGTTGTGTATTTCTGGGTTCCGGGATATGTTTTGGTATAATTATACCCAGGTTCTCCGAACGGTGATTCGAGGATTGGAGGATCATGGATTCATGACTTCTTCCTTGAGAGGAAGGCGGTATTGTGATTCCTACCGGTTGAATCTTTTGGGGAGATTCGTTATTTTGGTTCGTGTGGTGGTGATGTTGAAATCACACCCTTTGGTTTTGGTTTGTCAACCATCATTCTCCGTGGGGTGAGAATAATCGAGGTTTGACAGTTGGCTTTGGGATGTGGGTATGATTGGAGATACCCGAGTCTATTGCATTGCGTATGCATGTTGTGCGGTGTATGGGCATGTATGCCGTGTGTGTATACGAATGCCAACTCTATTTTTTTGTTCATTGTTGAACGTGGGTTTAATTTGCTTGGGATGGTGAATCTCCGGTGCGAGATTGTGGGACTTTGAGATCGGTGATCTCGATGGCACGATGCATTCTTGATGAATGATCGTGAGGGCTGTTTGACTTCCCCTGAGGAGGAATTGTCGTGTTTTGGAACCGTGGAAATTCTTGTTGGATAATTCGATAGCCTTCCTATTTTTAGGATTGTTGGATCCAAGGATAAATGAGGGATGGCCGAGTTTCGGATTTATTTAGTGTCATGGTTGACACGTGTGTAGGAATGCAATGGGTTGCCTTGCATGTCCCCTATGGAACTTGAGACTTCGTGGAGTCTGGATGGTGTGTCGGGACCAAGATATGATTTCTTGGAACACACCGGTGCAAACATCCTCGATGATGTATTTTGTGTGGATCAGTGACCGTGGGTAACCCGGTCCGGGTTGCAAGTAGTGCAACTACTCCTCTGGAGGAGATGGGCTGGGAAACGAAGACTGGTTTCTTTTTGTGAGTATACTATTGTATGCTAGTGGTCCCCATCTTGACGATGCGTGTCAAGCATCGTGGGCAGGTGGTGTATATCACGGTATGATATCTTTGTCAGAATCAATGGAGATTTGGTTGGTTTGCAGTTTTGGTGAACTGACTTGTGGGACGATTCACGTCGAGGTATGTTGTTATCTTTCGGGTTTGTATTGGTTTTGACGTTGCGCCATTTTAGGGCTTGGTGCGAGACTGGTATTCTCGCAGTTGTTAATTCGATTCTAAGGTGGTTCAGAATCAGGGCCTTGGCTTTGTTTTGTTGGTGTAGTCCTGGTGTTACGTGGAGTACACCGGTGCAATTTCGGGGACGAAATTTTATTAGTAGGGGATAATTGTGATGTCCGGGAATTATGGTGGTAATCCCGGTGTTGTATTAATCCTTGATGGATTTTTTTTAATTGTGGCAATTAGGAATTAATTGCGGTTTGGCATCTCCCGAGGTTGTTAAATCGGGCATTGGTGATCATTGGATCCCGAGGTTGAGATCGTATTCTCATTCCGGTGAAAACCTGCGAGTTGGGTTTTTAGCGTGACTCGGAATCTCGGGGTGCTTGGTGTGGGCACCGGTAGGGGGTTTTTGAGTTAGAGAGAGGGATTTTGAAAACAGATGATTTTTAATGAATCATGATGTATTTGTGGGGCTATTAGTATTTCGGGTATTTTTTGCTATAAATACCAATGGAACCCGAGATTTTAATTATCGGAACCATTTTCCTCTTCTCCTTTCCTCTTCCCGTCCGCGCGATTTCCCGATCTGCTCGACCCACGCCGCTTCCAGGCGTGCGCTCGTCGCCGTCCGGCCGCCGTTCGGCGCGTCCGACCCGTCGCCGTCATCGTCTCGACCAGGCGTTCCTTCCCGTGCCATCAATTTGAGGTTTGGTCGCGATTTGAGCTCGGATTTCTGCTGGAAGCGCTAGGGTTCGAAACTGGAAATTTGTCCGAATTGGGGCTCGATTTTTGGTACGATTTTGGGGCTTTCTTTCAGGTGTTTTTGGGGCGTTTTTATGGTATTGTTGGGTCGATTATTTCACACTTTTGTGGTTCGAAAAATTGGTTGCTTATGGTTCGAATTTGTATGCTGTGTGCATGGAGTTATGTTCGAAAATTTGGGGTTTTGGCTTGGGGATGTTGATTCTTGTTGTTAATTAATTAATTCATGTTTTAGATGAATTATGGTGATTATTTGGGGAAGGATTTGTGTTGAGTTAAAGAAATGGGTTTTTAAATGATTTTGAGTTGGTTGGTTTTATGTTGTATTTGAAGTGGGTTTGAGTTGTAGGTGATTTGGTGTTGGAAGGAGCTCATTCATGGAGGTTCCTCGCGTTTACAGGGCTGCTCGATCGATCCGAAAATAATTTAGATCGATCGAGCATGGCAGAATGTGTTTTGTGGCGTTGGAACAGTGGACCGATCGATCGGGATTTGGACCGATCGATCGGAGGATGGTTCTCGATCGATCGAGGTGAGATTTCGATCGATCGAGCTGGCCAGTGTATTGGTGCCCCTTTTTATTGTTTCTTGGCTCTTTTGGGTGTCTTGCATGCTTTTCCCCGGGTTATTTCAAAAGGCTATTGTCATAGATTGACATTATTTTTGGGAGTATTATACATGCTTAGCCGGGAATTTTTATAATTTGGTAATCGTCTTGGATGGACGATATGTTTGGGAGTTTTGAACGTGCTTGGGCACGTGGTTGCATGCTCATGCTTGATTATGGGTTGTTTATGTGTTTTAGCACATGTTTCTCGGGGCATGGAACTCAAGCCAGGCTTGACATGGACTACGGAATTTTAAGGTACGTATGACGTACGAGCATAGCCTTTTATAATGTTGCAATAGTGAAATGCATGATGTATGGTAATTGTAATAAATGGACATTGAAATGCATGGTGTGTGGCATTTACAATAAATGGATATTGAAATGCATGGGGTATGGTATTGGAAATATATGGGTGTCGAAATGCATGATTCATGGTACTTGCGATAATTGGTTTGTGGAATGCATGGTATATGGTAACTGTGATAAATAGACATACATTGGAAATCATAGGGTGCCGCTTTAGGGCGAGCAACGATTGGGTGTTGTCGCCGTTGAGCGACCATCGGTCATGACGCCGCTATTGTGGAGCGAGCAATGTTATGGGAACATGAAATCCTTGGTTAAATGTATGTGAAATCTATGGCCTACATATATACTGATTTTACACATTGATTATGGAACTGGCATGATAGAACTATATTAGTTAATCTATATGGCGATTAACTGGCTTTGGGAATTTGATGAGTTTGGTTGTTTTGAGAACAGGGACAATACATGGGATCCCGGATGAGGGTGTTACCATCCAGGGAGTATCATCTAATTATGGCATTTACATTCCGTAAATTATGAATTGCGATATTATTATTTTGGATAGGTGGTATTGGTATGCTCACCCCGTGTGGGGGCTGTCTCTGTTGGGGCAGGTATTACAGGTGTAGCAGCGGCTTTGGAGTCGAGCTCGGGATGTTGGTTAGAGGTACTTCCAGGATAGAGGTACCAGAGCTGGCTGGATAGACGCTCAGATCCAGAGTTGAGACCGAGTTGCGCTTGGGAGGTGCTTCCAGGATTGAGGCACCGGTATCGACAGCTGGAAGTATGGTATTTTATACTTTATGTACACATACGATTATTTGGTGCTCGTCTGTGAGCGACGTATATGTGTGCATGGGTTGTATAAAAGGCAAATGTCTTTTCTTTTCATCTATATTGTGATATGCAATTGTTTGGGAATTGCTAGATGAATTGAGAAGTAATTAGTGTATCTCGGGAGTACATGACATGCTAAATGGTTTAGTTGGAAAAATGGAAATGATATGTATTGGATTAAAGGAAAGAATTTTATTATCGGTATATTATGCTAATCTAGCATATGGTTATTTTCCAACATATATGGTTACATGTACATGTTTATGGGATTTATGTGCTAATTACGGGTTAAGGGCACGGGGGTCCTTACATGATGCGTTGGTAGGTTTGGTTAAAACCTAAGGAGGCAGCGATTTTGCTTGCCACGTGTTGCGCAGTGCCATGATGGACTTGTTGTAGCCGTTATGTTGCTCGTTGGGGTCGAGTTTGGTAAATCGTACGGTGATACGATGATGTTTATGGTGGACTCTAGCAGTCACCACTATACATGAGGTTGAGGTTGGGAATACCTCACGGAATGGTTGTGCGCTTTTATTGTGGGACTTGTCTGAGGACAACTCAATTTTGTTGGGGTACCAACAAGAGTATCAACAAGTCATTGTTAACTTGATCTGGGAATCCATGCATTTGGGATGCATTGGGAGACATGATCGAATTGTGGATTATAGTAAGTAGTTTGGCACTACTTCGTTGCTCGTATCTCTCGGCGAGATGTGGTGTTTACTGTCATGGAGACAGTTGATGTTGTTTGGAGGTTGAATGTGAATCAACCATGGTGAACATTTCTAGTGTTGGACGGGGTAGACACTTTACTTTTCGGTGAGACGCATGTGGAGACGTCTCTCGGGAGATGCTCGAGGATGGGGAGTACTATAGTATTAGTACAGAGCATCCTTAGAATGAGTATACGTGGAGTATACGGATTCTGTTTTCGAGTGTTAGTGGCAATGTCGCCCATTTATGAACCATTGTGTGTTTACTGGTTCCGGGGTGCATGTCGATGTAGGTATATCCATGTTTTCCGAACGGTGATTCGAGGTTGGTGGGTCATGGGAACATGACACTTTCCTTGTGAGGAATGAGGAAAGAGGTATTGGTATACCTATTGAGAATATTTGAGAGATTCGATGGGTTGGTGGTGTAGTGTTGATTTTGGGATCACATTGTGTGTGGTTGGTTCGTCGATCATCGTTCGCCTTTGAGTGAGAATAACTGGGGATTGACAATTGTATGTGGGGCTCAAGGGTAGGTGCTTAGGCACGTATACCGGCATGTATACGGATGCCAGCGTACTGGTTCTTGTCGAGTGTCGGGTTAATATACTATGCTCGGACGAATGAATCTCTGATAAGAGATTTGGGACGCCTTGAGATTGGAAATCCCAATAGCACGATGTATTCTAAGGGATAATCGTGAGGTCCGGTTGACTTCCCCTGAGGAGGGATTGTCGTGTTTTAGGACCATGGTAATTCTTGCTGGTTAGTTCGATAGCCTCCCTGTGTTAGGATTGTTGAATCCTAGGGTAAGCGAGGGATAGCCAGGATTCGGATTTGTTAAGTGTCGTGGTTGACACATGTGGCGGGAATGCAATGGATTGTCTTGCATGACCTCTGTGGAACTTGAGACCTTGTGGAGTCTCGATAGTGTGTTTGGACCAAGATGTGATTTCTTGGAACACACCGGTGTAAACATCTTCTGAGATGTGTTTCGTGTGGATCGGTGACCGTGGGTTACCCGATCCGTGTTATAAGTGGTGCAACTACTCCTTTGGAGGAGACGGGGGTGGAAAGCGGAACCAGGTTTACTGTGTGTATACTGTTGTATGCTAGTAGTCCCCATCATAACGATGCGTGTTAAGCATCGTGGACAAGTGATGGAGATATCATGGGGAGATATCTATGTCGGAACCAAGGAAGATTTGGTTGATTTGCAGTCGTAGTTGACTGACTTCTGGGATGATTCGCATGGAGGTATGTTGTTATCTTTTGGGTTTTATATTGGTTTTTGGAGGTTTGCTTTATTTTAGAGCTTGGTGCAAGGTTGGTGTCCTCGCGGTTGATAATTCGATTCTGATGTGGTCCAGAATCGGGGTTGTGGTTTTGTTTTGTTTTGTGTAGCCTTAGTGTTACGTGGAGTACACCAGTGCAAATTTTGAGGTTGAAATTTTATTAGTGGGGGATGATTGTGATGCCCGGGGATTAATGGTATTAATCCCGGTGTGTTAATAATCCTTAATGGATTTTTAATTGTGGCAATTAGGAATTAATTGCGGTTTTGGGTCTCTCGAGGTTGTTAAATCGGGCAATTTGGGATCGTTGGATCCAAAGGTTGAGATTGTATTCTCATTCGGGTGGAAAACCTATGAATTGGGTTTTTGGTGGGACTTGGAGTCCGGGGTGCTTTATGTTGGGGCTGGTTTGGGGATTTGAGGTTGGAGAGAGAGTTTTTGAAAATAGATGATTTTTAATGAATCATGATGTATTTGTGGAGGTATTGGTATATTGGGGCGTTTTTGCTATATATACCAGTTGGACTCGAGATTTCCGGCATTTTGCACGGAATCACTTCTCTCTCTCTCCTTCCCCCCTTCTATCGTGCCATCCCCTTTTCCCTAACCCTCATCCTTTCTCTTTGGACATAATGACCGGAGGCTCGGTTTAGGAGCTGGATTCTTCGAAGATAAGTTGGTAATCTCCTCCCCCTCGCTTTTATCTTCGTTTTGATTGTAATTTTGTTGGTTTTGGTTGAGTTTTGGGTTTGGGTTGGTTTGGGTGATTTTGGTGAAAATCATAAAAATCTTTTGGGTTTGTTTTATTTTGAGTTTAACACCCTTGTTGGAGGTTCTTGTGTGTGGATTTGAGTTGGGAGAAGTTGGGGTGTGATTGGTGAAGGTTTTAAGCTTTTAAAAATGGAGGATTTCGAGTTGCAGGGCATGGCGATCGATCGCCCGAAGCAGGCGATCGATCGCATGCGAGCAGTAGGATTTTCAGCATGGTAGCGATCGCTACTTCTGAGCGATCGATCACCTTGCGCCAGTAAGGTCTGGCGATCGATCGCTATATCGAGCGATCGATCGCCAAGGGGCTAGCGATCGATCGCCCGGTATAGCGATCGATCGCCGGCAGGTGAATTTTGGTTTTCTTGGCTTTTTCGTGGGATTTTGGATTTTCGACTTAAATGGTCGCCTTCCGGGGCAATGTTCACATTCCAATGGGAATGCTAGACTTTTAAAATGGTTTGGTGGAGCCAAGTTAAATTAAACGGAACTCTCGATTGAGTATTTGGCTATCTTTTAAACGTTTTAAATGGAATATTTTTGGGTATTATGCATGCCTAGCCGGGGGCTTTTATTTTGGTCATCGTCATGGATTGACGATGGGTTTTGAGGTTGCAAACGTGCGTGGGCACGTGATTGCATGCTTATACTTGATTGTGAGTTGTTTATGTGTTTTAGCACATATTTCTCGAGGCATGGAACTCAAGCAAGGTTTGGCTTGGACTACGGAAACTTAAGGTACGTGTAATGTACGAGCATGACCTTAATTATATATTGCTATTGCTGTGCATGAGATAGATGATTAGTAAGGGTTAGCAGTCGATGCATAATATATGGTGTCTTGCAATAATTGGTTAATGGAAACGGGACTGGTTGTATTATGTCGATTTGTCTTACGTAATGTATGGTGCCGCTTTGGAGCGAGCAATTGTCGTGATGTGGTCGCTATGGAGCGAACATCGGTAAGTGATGCCGGTACTTTTGAGTGAGCGAGGAAATGTGGCTTTTGACTAGATATCTAGGATATCTGTATTTATTTCCCTATTGATATTGAATTGGATCAGGGATATAGTTAATCAGTGTAATGATTAACTGGATATTTGGAATTTGATGATTTTGGTTGTTTTGAGAACATGGACAATACAGTGGGATCCCGGATGAGAATGATGCCATCTAGGGAGTATCATTTAAATTCTTGGCAATTACATTGTTGTAATTTACGAATTATATAATTGTGATTATTGGTTTGGTGGTATTGGTATGCTCACCCCGTGTGGGGGCTGTCTCTATTGGAGCAGGTGAAACAGGTACAATGATAGCTCTGGAGCTGTGATCGAGCTATGAATTGGAGGTGATTCCAGGATCGAGACACCGGAGCTCATGTGGAGCTGGATATGTGTATGCCCTTTTTATACATTACGTACACATAGGTTTATTCGATGCTCGTGTGTGAGCAATAATTATGTGTATATGGGTTGTATATGTGTGAGCAATTAACTAGGGAATTGCTAGATGAATTGAGATTGCGATTAGTGTATTACATGGGTGCATGATGTATTAAATGGTCTTAATCTAGGGAATCTGTTATTGCATGAAATGGAATAAATGAAGCAAGAAATTTTATAGGTGGTATGGTGTACCACATTTACATATAGTTTCCCTTTACACGTGATTGTATGCACCAAATGCATGGCTTAATGCACTAATTATGGGTTAAGGGTACGGGGGCCCTTACAAAATACATCATGATTCATTAAAAATCATATGTTTTCAATAATTAACTCTCAATCTCTATTTCCATTACCAGCCCCAGCACAAAGTACTCCGGACCCAGATCCCACAAAAAACCCAATTCCAAGGTTTTTCACCACAATGAGAATACAATCTCAACGTTTGGATCCAACGATCCCACATACACAAATTTAACATCATCGGATGCTCCAACACCGTAATTAATTCATAATTGCCACAATAAAAACCATGGAGGATCATTACGACACCGGAATTAATGCCGTTAATTCCCGGCATTACAGTAATAGATATTACAAGTATTTTCAAAATAAAATAAAGGCTGTTGACCATCTATCTCTCAGGTTTCTTTAAAATCTTTTTATATTTGGTTATACCCTACGCCCTACGTAGAAAACGAAATAGGGTTGTGCTGGCTATTGATGAAGGACACTCTAACAGAACCATCAGTTGCGATCGTGTGGTTGGTGGTGAGGAGCCATCGTAAAACTTGATTGAGTACCCGGCAGTAGTGCGGTCAAAAAATATATATACTGTTTTGTTAAATTTTTTTGTAATATGGAAGCATGATGAACCTTTTACGATTTCAAGCCAAGGGGTATAAAAAATAAAAAAATAAAAATTTATTTAGTATGAAAAATGTAATTTCTCAAAGTTTGGATTTAAGTGAAACATCGTGTAAACTAGGGGTGTTCATTCGGTTCGGTTTGAACCGAACCGAACCGAAATTTCGGTTTTGAAATTTCAAAACCAAAAACCGAACCTAAATTGTTCAGTTCGGTTTCGGTTTTTACCAAACTTTTTCGGTTCGGTTTCGGTTCAAACCATGGTTTCTTTTCTTTTCTTTTTTTTGATTTTTTTTTTTTGAATTTTTCAATTTTTTTTTTGAAATTCTATGATTAATTGATAAAAATTCAACGTAAATACTATCACTAATACATCATTCATTGGATTCAAATGAATTCTGAACATTTGACCTTTTAATTTTAAACTTCTAATATTATTTTGAAGTTATTTAATACAAAAAATCGAGTTTAAATGAGACAAAATAAATTATATTATACTTGAAACACGTTGTTAATTTACGAGGTCTTATTAATACAATCAGAAGCGAAACCATTAAAAAATATTTAAACCATAAAAAAAAAAGTTTAAAATTGTTTTTTTTTAAAAAAAATTTCGATTTTCGGTTAATCGGGCCCTGTAACCGAAAACCGATTTTATAAAAAAACCGAAAATCGAACCAAAATTTTTCGTTTCGGTTCTGTTTGAACCGAACTTTTTCGGTTCGACCCGGTTCGATCGGTTACCGAACCGCACACCCGTACTGCAAACTATATGTGGTGAGTGAAATTTGCCAAAATTTTACCTTACTTTCAGCTGAAATATTATTTATTTACTCTTAAAAAGTGATTTAACTTGTCCGAAAAGCAATAATAGTAAACTCGTTTCCCCAAACCTTTATACCATTGAACAGTGAATTCAAAAAGAAGTGAGAACAGAATACTCCTTTTTCCCATCATTCCGAAAAATTGGCGAAATCTCACCCTAAACTTCGGAGTATCGAAAATGGAAGAGAATGTAATCGCCAGCAATGTGGCGCAAGCTATAGCCACTGCCCTCGACTGGGCCTCCACCCCCGATGCTCGTGCTGCCGCCCACTCTTATTTAGAAACAGTAAGTATATGATTCCAAGTCAGTTAACTGTAATCGTTAGGATATACACGTAATCGGAAAAAAAGGATGCAGTTTAATTTTTCGATTTACGTGAAGTTTTGTTTTTTTGTTTATGTTTTTGGTGAAATACTCCAGTTCTTTCCTTGATGATGTTACTGAATGTTTGTTTTGCTTAGTAAATATTTATGAAGAAGTAAATTTTATTACTCTTCCAACCGGGCAAGTATAATAGGAAAGCAAGCTTTCAAATGGGTGTCCATGGGATTATGTTTCAGATAGAATTTTGGTGAGAAATGAAAAGCATGTGCATTTTCGTTAGTTTTGACGCGCGGTTTGCTTAAGAGAACGAGGGCAAAATGACAAAGCTTGAATATCTAGACATCTGCCTTTGACATTTCTTTTGTTACCATCATTGAACAAGAAGAATAACTATGTTATTTTATTCCATTGTAACTGCTAGTAGATAAAAGCTGGGGATGCTCGTGTACTGGCAAGTACATCATTTCTTTTGGTCAAGCGGGATTGGTCTTCTGAAATCCGTTTGCATGCTTTTAAGATGCTCCAGGTACATGAACGGTCCTCTTGTTTCTGTTTCAGGAGAAGTTATTGACATGAAATTCCTTCAAGTTTTGTTTGTAATATGTGAGAGACCTTGAATGCAGTGAGCTTATACGAGCATTGTTATTCATTCATAATTTACTGGAAGATTCCTTTCTGGAGAGATATTTTTTATAGTTATAAAATTTAATTTGATAACATGAAATAGAAGTAGTGTTTGCGGTCAAAAAAACTCTCAACAATATAATAGTTCATGAGAAGCATATAATTTTGAATTTGAAGTTCACATTGAATTTCATGAACTCGATAGTTAATTACTTAATTTGGGCAATGATATATGCTTCAAGTAGCACATGCGTCCCATATGCTACTCCTAATTTCGTCAAGATATGGATCTTGAGTAGTTCTATGGTGAAGTCTTTGGTTCTTATTACTACCTATTACTGAAAGCACAACAAACAAGAAAAAAGTGAGAGCACTGGCTGGGATATCAAGAATGACAAATGATATACCTTATATAATTATTAGAAAAAAATATGATGAAGGCGTATCAACAATGTAAATCCTGTGATTTATTGGTCTATGCACAAATGAGTTTCAGCAGGGCCAATGTATGTTTCCATTTACAAAATTGGATAAGAACAACCACCAAGCAATTCCGGGACGACCAACTGCAAGAGAGTAAGTCATGAAGAGAAGTCCAAAACCTCAATTTGGAAACCATTTTTTCATGATATGCAAAAATTTCATATCATGAATGTTGAATGATAGATAAAGATGACTAAAGTTTTTACTTATCAAGAACTCTAGATAAATATTTTTATTTTAATATTCATAGGAGTGTTGATAAGTTTGCTAGAAGTTTTAGTTTTAGTTTTAGTTTATCTAAAATAGTATATTAGTTTATCTTTTATTTAATTAGATTTATCTTCCTAGATTTTAGGATTATGAGTCTTCTATAAATATAAGACATATGGCTGTATTTATTTTAAGATTGGAACAATCAATAAAGAGAAGATTAGATTGACTCTCTCAAATAATTCTTTTCTTCAAACTTAAATGGTATCAGAGCTTAGGTTTGAAAAAAAAAAAAAATCTAAGGTTAAAAGTTTATCAAACCCTAGTCGTCGGCGAATAGTTGCTATCTCAACTCAACCGCCGGCGGCTAGGCCTTCAAACAGTAGACGTAGAGACCCAGTTCATATTGGTCAATCTGATTCATGCCCAGTCAAATCCACCCCTTTTCTCGATCACAGGTTAGTGGAGGCTTTGAATAATATGGGTGTTACTTCTCTCTTTCCCGTGCAAATAGCAGTTTGGCAAGAGACCGTTGGACATGGTTTATTTGAGAGAGATCTTTGTATAAGTTCACCTACAGGAAGTGGGAAGACTCTTGCTTATACTTTACCCATTGTGCAACAATTGTCCACTCGCACAATTAAAGGCCTTCGAGCTTTGGTAGTTTTACCCAGTCGTGATTTGGCGATTCAGGTCAAAGAAATATTTGATGCTTTGACTCCTACTGTGGGCTTGTATGTTGGTTAGGCAGTTGGTCGATCCTTTATCGCTAATGAGATCTCAGTGCTAATCCAGAAACCCAAACTGGAATTTGATCCAGAAACCCAAACTGGAATTTGGTTTCTCTTTTGATTCTGAAGATTTATCCCCAGAGTTGAGAAGTGGAGTGGACATATTGGTCGCAACCCTTGGAAGGCTGGTGGACCATATTAACAATACTAAGGGCTTTACACTCGAACATATCTGTTATCTTGTGGTTGACGAAACAGATCGGTTACTAAAGGAGTTCTATCAATCCTGGCTGCCTACTGTTCTTAAACTGGCCAGGTTCTGAAACCCTAGCCGCTGGCCATGGAAAAAAAGGATCCCGATTGCCGGCGGTTTTATGACCGGCGAAGGTGTGGGAGTGATCGGACGTGACTTGAGTGCGATGGGTCGACGATGTTTGGCCGTAATTTGGCCGAAGTGGGTGGCGGCGTGAACAATGGTGTTTGCAATTAGTGTTTTGATTTTGAAATTAGGGTTTTGATTTTGAAATTAAGGTTTTCTAATTTGGAGATTTTGTGCAATTTGAGATTTTTAATTTAAGAACATGTTTGGTTCTGAAGCAATCTTGGAAATTCAAAATTTGACATTCTTTTGGCAATTTGGACTTTTCAAATTAATTATGGGTCATAAATAAAAAAAACAAAAACTTTTCTGGTTCCATTACCCCTCTCGCGGGTGAAATCTCATCATTCCAGATTATCGCCCATCATCTTAATGGTCGGAATTATTTTTAATGGGCACAATCAATTAAGGGTGTCAATGGTGAACTCTCATCTCCAGCCTCAAACCTTAGCAGTTGCTCCTTCAAACCGCTTTTGAAAGCGCTACCTCACCAATCCGTGAGGATTCTCATGTGCCTACATCTCATCAGCAAGCTTGGTAACATCTATAGCCAAGCTTGAGGGGGAGTAGATAATGTCAAATCTATTGTTGAAGACTCAGTCTCACAAAAGAAGAACATACGCAGACTCCCAAAATAAAGGAGGAGACGTAGACTAGCAGACGCAAACTCCCAAAATAAAGAAGGATACGTAGACTAGCAGACGCAAACTCCCAAAAGAAGAGGAGACGTTGACTAGCAGACGCAAACTCACAAAAGAGGAGCAGGCGCAGACTCCAAGAAAAGGAGCAGTCGCAGACTCACAAAGAGGAGCAGACGTAGACTCCAAGAAAAAGAGCATGACTCTGAGAAAGAGGAGGAAGTCTCAAACAAAATTTGATAACATCTTGACAAAGGCTCTTCACTATCCTAAATTTGAAGACCTGAGTTCCAAGCTGAGCATGATAAACATATATGACTCTGCTTGAGGAGGAGTGTTGAATGATAGATAAAGATGACTAAAGTTTTTACTTATCAAGAACTCTAGATAAATATTTTTATTTTAATATTCATAGGAGTGTTGATAAGTTTGCTAGGAGTTTTAGTTTTAGTTTATCTAAAATAGGATATTAGTTTATCTTTTATTTAATTAGATTTATCTTCCTAGATTTTAGGATTATGAGTCTTCTATAAATATATGACATATGACTGTATTTATTTTAAGATTGGAACAATCAATAAAGAGAAGACTAGATTGAGTCTCTCAAATAATTCTTGTCTTCAAACTTACAATGAAATACTTGCAAACAAACAGGTTCTTTCCTTGACATTATCTGATCCATTTCTTCCTTTAGCTGTAAAACTCTAGAACATGAAGTGATTAAAGATCACATACATACCTTGCTTTTTTTTTTTTAGGATCAAGAGTAGTACATCTTTTCTTAGGATCATTCTATAATTTTTGTGATGTAAGATAGCATTGCTTTTGATGTTCTCTTTGTGCTAAGGAAAGTCTCTCCTTTGTAAAGTGGAGATAGTATGCTAGTCAAAACATCAAAAAAAGCAATAAATCCTGGAAAACTAATATCCGTAAGCAACAAAGTTGGTTCAGAAACAACATTCAATAAGCTATAGGTATCAAAGTTATAACGGTCTGTATTTCCCTGTGTTTTCTGAAAAATTAGGACAGGTTGAGATGTTTGTGAAACAAGTGATTGCACATTTACCTTCTATTTTCTAGGAAAATAATTCCATCGGAGTGCTTATCATTTCATAGTTTTTCTTCCTCGTTTTTAGAATATTACGTCAACATGTTATCTTTTCTGCATAATTTACCCTCCTAGGAGATCCTTTATCTCTAAGTTGTACCAGGACTATATCTGTATTAATTTTGATCCTTGGACTTTGAATCTCACTTTTTAATGGCTTCTCCAGCATCTAGTGCGATTCCGTTGGGATGAACTGAACACTGTGGACCGAAGGAACTTCGCAAATGTGGCTGTTGACTTGATTTCTGAAATTTCAAACCCTTTTGAAGAATGGGTTTTTAAAAGTCAGACAGCTGCTCTTGTTGCTGAGGTTTTTTGCTATTTTCACTTCGACATCTTATTTACATGTGTCCTGTGCTATTGTTGATAGCACTTTGGTTGATTTTTTTTTAAGGTAGTAAGAAGAGAAGGTATAAGTATATGGTCGGAACTTCTTCCAACAATAATCACTCTCTCCAACAAGGGCCCTATACAAGTAAAATGCATCTTTCTTACTTGTCTCTGTGGTTTCAATTGCTTACATTCTTAGCTCATGTCTCTGTGCTTGAAAGAGCATGCATGCATGTACCATTTGCACTTAAACACTCATAATTTTTTTGCGAACATAGTGACATTTATTATTTTTTATGTGTGTTTATGTTTATGTTTATGCATTGTGTTGAAAACATATTGATGAGCAAATAAGGGCAATACTTTTTTCCAGATCCCATTTGGGTAGTGTTGAAGTTGAGCTTTTTAATCTTTTCAGGCAGAGCTGGTATCAATGATGCTAAGGTGGCTTCCAGAAGATATTACTGTCCATAATGAAGATTTAGAAGGTCAGTGATGGCCATACCTTAAGGATTTATGGGTGTTGATTCATTTTAAGAGCAAATTTGATTATTGTTGGCATTTGTATTCATTTTGGAATTGAAATATTTGTTAATGATATTAATTACCTTGTATCATATGTTTTAGTTTCCTTTGTAATCATGGTCAAAATGTTTGTGATAGGTGATAGACGCAGGCTTTTGTTACGTGGGCTGACCGAGTCTTTGCCAGAGATTTTACCTTTGTTGTATACTGTAAGTTTTTATCCCTCCGACAAATTTTTATTTTTTTTATCTATATGGCCATCATTTGTTCATGTCTTTTCTTTTTAAGCTGCTAGAAAGGCACTACGGGGAAGCACTCATGGAAGCTGGTAGAGAAAACATGGAGATTGCAAAATATCATGCTGCAACAGTAACAGCTACTCTCAATGCTGTTAATGCGTATGCGGAGTGGGCTCCATTATCTGATCTAGCAAAATACGGAATTATACATGGGTATGGTTTCTTCTAGTCCTGCAAACTCCAGTGAAATATTGGTAGTGTTCATTTTCTAACTCCTCTATGTAACTAACAGTTGTGGATTCCTACTCACTTCTCCTGATTTTCGCCTCCATGCCTGCGAATTTTTTAAACTTGTCTCACCAAGGTTCCCAACAAGATTCCTTTTTTGTGTTATTTGCTAGAAGGTTTATGCACTGGAAAAGCTCAATTTATGTGGCTATCTTTGTGTATTATTTTTGGTAGGAAAAGGCCTATAGATGCCACTTCTGAATTTGATTTAGCAATGAGGAATGTTTTTGAGATTTTAATGAATGTTGCCAAGCAATTTTTGGACAAATCTAGCTCTAGTTCTAGCTGCAATGGTGGTGAACTTGAGTTTGCGGAGTATACATGTGAAAGTTTGGTTTCATTGGGTTCAACAAACTTGCAATGTATTTCGGCCGATACAACTACTCTCTCATTTTACCTCCAACAGGTCGGTTTTCTATTTTTCTTTTGTCGGTTTTTTTTCTTATTTTAATTTTCATAATTATGGAATAGTTGTCACAAGCTCACCAGTTGTGCACCAAACCTCAAAACACAGCAAGGCATGGTTTGTGTACGTAGGAGCATCCCTTTAGCGAATCGAGAGGCTTGATATGGAGATTATGTGTCGCACCCAACAGGGACATTTCACGTGTTAAAAGAATAGCGCCGATGAATACTTATAAAACTAATTATTAACATAGGGTGAAATAGGCCCAAAGCATGGCTTGGTATAATTGCAAAAGCGTAAATAATCAAGGTCAACAACCGGACGACATTTGTTTTATTGATAGAATATACATCTATTGGTGGTATGAGATTTAACTGGCAGCACAGAAGCGATATTAATAATAGTTTAACTGGTGACATGAAATCCATGTTGTAGAACAAAACTCGGCCGATAGAGAACATTTAAAAATTCAGTGTTGATAAAATATTTTTAGTATATTGTGACTTCCCAACCTGTGAGAGTTATAACAAAATGGCAAAAAAGTGAAAAAACACATGCTGATGCCATTGACTAACATGAAGCTACCACATGACCGACAGGTTCCTCGTCTAGTAGCCACAAACCTTCCATCTCACCTACCAACCAGATAGCAGCATAACCAGGGTGATAACCCAAATATAAATGTGGTGTAAAATGCCTAATTAATACTTGCCACATAGAGAATACTGTAACTCACTAATTACCTGCCAGATAGCTACATGTTTTCTCTTAAATCATGGCACTTGCCACCTCATATTTTGAAAATGACTCATGTAATTCCACTTAATAATAAGAATGATTTGTCCCTGTCCAACTCATAGTTACAGCATGACACATCCAGTTACCATTTACCAATCTACCGGTTAAATCTAAGTCTTAAAATAAAACAATAATATGCAAACAGAGCATAGGCTGAAGGTAAAATCATGATTCATTCTATCGAGGTCAGTTCAAATCGTGTTTTCAGTTCTGAATGTTTCACAAGTTTAGTTGTCTCCTCAGTTTAGACTATGGTCTGCCATTCCCGTATCGGTACTTCTGCCTGCTCAATTCTTGACTGTTCATGATTGTTGAGCTCCTGTTGATTTGCATATTATTGAGCTCCCAACTTCTCATCTTTTACTGATCTGTCGACTTCTCATGTTTTAAGCATATTTATACAAGTCCTTCTGACTGCTCCGCATGCTCAAATTTGGGGCATTATAGATTTAAAATTCAAATATGAGCAATGTAATTGTTGTTCATGTGATTTTTTTTAGCTACCCTTTCTGGTTAGTTGATATCTGAAAATTGAATACTTCCATTTACTCATAAGAGAATATAATTAGGGTAGAGCCTGGAAATATCGTTTCATTTATACTCATATCTTAGATATTTTGTGACCCATCAGGGTCAGTCCTTACTTATTTTCTACTTTTCCAGGAAATATCGTTTCATTTATACTCATATCTTAGATATTTTGTGACACCCATCAGGCTCAGTCCTTACTTGTTTTCTACTTTTCCACCTCGCAAGTTTATAATTTTAACAAACATGGTACGTGGTCGATGTCCTAAATTGTAATGCCCCTGAAATGCAGACTTTTAAACACTCATAGAACATAAAACCCACAGGTGTGGTACATTCATGTATAATAATGCTTAACAACTAATGGATTCCCAAAACAGTATCTGATCTAGCACCTGTCACCTGTTTAGAAGTAGTGGATAATGACACAACTAATTGAACTTGATGTATTCTTTTTCTTGCCTGCAAGTATACAAATTAATTGAATAGAGTCTAATTTGCTAGGACTTGAAACACATTCAGTTTAATTTTAAAATATTAATAATTCTGAATTAATAAATTCACATATTTTTTAAATGAAAAATATATTTTCACGACGACTTATTAATTATCTAAAATTAAAGAAAGGGAAATGTATTAGTTGACAACTATTATGCAAAGCAAAAGCTAACGAAACATTAATAAATATAAATTGAGGCAATCAATTTCACCTTGCAATTGAATATAATATTTTGTAATCTATTAATTTAAATTCAAGTGTTACTTTTATCCTAGATATAACTAGACCATCTGGTGTTCAACAGGAGGTTCACGTTTTCATTTAGTTGATTAAACAATAGTTTGTAGTCTAATCAATTATTTGAAAATACTTTCAGTTCTGGGAACTACGAGGTCTGGTATGGTGTGTGCATTGATGTCTCTCTCCGCTCTATCTGAGATAATTAAGAAAATAGTTTATTAACATTCATAGATTATTTGTTAAGAATACATAGGGTTCCAACTCAAAACCAATTGGCAATGAATGTAGTAACACATGTATCTTATAAAGAGCTAACATAACTTCTAGTTTCCCAATGTATGACAATTCTCAACACGCTCCCTCACGTGTGACGTTATATATGTCAGACACATGGATTGATAACGCAAGAGACTGTGAGCATGCAGGTAGAATAATCAATCACATGAAAAGTCTGGCTCTGATACCATGAAACAAGAGTAATTTGGTAATATCTTGTATGATTATTACTCAATGATTACATAACTTTATATAAATTACAAATCAACAATAAAAGGAAATAATATCACTGAGATCACTAATTGATCATTTCCTATTCTAGGTAGTATACAAAAGGAAAGTGTATAAACTACAATATTTCCTATACATCGTATCAAACCTTCAACATTGTTGAAACCAATGAGTAGAACATGAATTAAATCGGATGCACATCAAATCTTAACATAGAATTTGGTTCAGGCTATATTGATACCTGAAGCTAAAATCTAGACATTAAACATTAGAAACAACACAAAACTAACAAAAGAAATCACAAAGAAAGAGGAAGGAGTAAACAGGGATCTTTCCCCATGTCTGTAGAAGATGTCTCCCAAAACCCAGAAAATGAAGAAAAGTGTGAATGATGATTGAATTAAAAAATATTTCAGGTGGTTTGGTTGGTTTAATTTGGAGAGATCAGTTTATTTTACACTGTCATATATCGCAGTTTGTAGTTTCTCACTCACCCTTATCTTTTCAGCACCCCTTGTTTACCCACTGCATCATACGATTCTAGACAAGCAACATGCAATACTTATTTATAATGGAAATATTACTTGTTAGGCAGCATGAAATTAATATGTAACCAGAACAGTGGCTTCTTTATGAGCATCATGGAGTTGGACAGTCATTTTATGTTCTTTTTAGGCAACAAGTGTTTGGTTGTCAAAGTGCAATATTTTTGGGTGGTTAGTAGTGAAAGAGATTTATTTTCTATGTGCTTTCAGTCGGTAGATGTTGGCATCATTGTTGAATAATTGATTCTTTATGACTATTAGAATTTTATAGTATTTATTCGAAGTTTTATTAATTTTGTGTACTTCAACTTGAGTGGGAGATTTGGAAACATAGACAATGTTTTCTTATCTTTCAGGGAAATGTTTCCATTTCCAGAAACAGAAACATACCGATACAACTCCCCCAGAAGATTTATTTCACTTCACTTTCATATTCCTCTATACAATCGTTGTTTTAAATTCAAATTTCCATCACTCCGAAAACATCTCTATTGTTCTGTTATATTCTAACAAATTTATTATTTTTAATTTTCTAAAATAACTCGTTATTTAAAAAATTAAATGCCTCAACAATTTCCAAGGTGACATGACATCTGTAGCATGAGTTGTTTACGTACAAAAATATAACCAAATAATCATCACATTCCCCAATTTAACTTCGTACTTCCAGGAAATATTTTCCAGAAATGCAAGAAACATATAGGAACATACCCATAATCATCCTTTGAAAAACATGTTATTCTATTTTGTTAGACTTCGAGGTTTTAAGATTGTTTTTTACCTTGTAATTTTAAGCATGTCAGCCTATATAAATTATATTATTTTCCATTTTATATAAGAAAGCATCAATCATTTGTGCTTCTTTTAATTTGTCTATATATCACATGGCACATGCTCATGTTGATTTTTCATAAGCTTGAAGAATTATGTACAGAACATACTGGGTAATGGAGATTCTGTTAACTGTCTTAGCTGATATCTATTGTATATAATCTCTTGCTTAAATATGAAGCCCTTGTTCGAGTTCCAAGAGCTGGATGTCTATAGTTGTGGAAAACAATTTGTTGTGAACCAAAATCCGATTGTCATGCATTTTGAATTGAACTAAAAATTACTCCTGAACTAATTTGTGTATTTATAATTTATTGATCCTTAACATTTGATTCCTTTAATTTGTTTCTTAACTTTACAGATGCTGGGCTTTTTCCAACATTTTAAACTGGTGCTTCACTATGAATCTCTCCGCTTTTGGCTGGTATTATCTTCAAAACACTTAGAGGTGAATCTTGAAGTCTCATGGCCTCTAAGGTTTCTGAATAATTGTTTTTATTCTTGCTATGATAGGCCATGCTTCGTGACTTGATGTTCAAATCCAAGACTGCTGGCCTGCAAGATCTTTCGGCTGATGACTCGAATGCTGGCCCGACCAATGCTGACAATGAAAAGAGAAAGATGTCAGCTTTAGTAAATGATGAAGTCTGTATTGCTATATTAGACATATCTTTTCAACGAATGCTGAGAAAAGTAAAAGTTCATCCTGGGCTGGCTCCAACTGACAGATCCTTGGAGTTGTGGAGTGATGATTTTGACAGTAAAGTGGATTTCAGTCAATACCGTTCACGACTTGTATGTTTGACATGGTGGCACCTTGTTATCAAATTTGTATCACTTAGTTGCTCTTTTTATAGCTCTACTAACCTTTATTGAAGTTTCCGTTCAGCATTTTTAAATTTGGCAATCCATCTGTTCACCGACCTTATGGATGGATCTTGATGTTGGACAGGATGCGATTATGTAGATGGAGTAGCATTAGCATACTATGTATGTCTAGTGACTTTTGCTTCAAAATCTTCTCTCAGTAGCCAAAACAAATACCCTACCTTCCATAAATGAAAATTTGTTACACCCAGAAAAAGCTCTCACTCAGTTCATTCTCGGAAGAATAGGCATTTCAAATTTTAATTAATAAGCTTATGGATAAACTTTCTGAAGCATGTTTTCCCAATTTCTCTCGTTTCATCAGTCTTAACATTTAGAGAACATGAATGCCTGATTGCTTAGAGAACATGAAAGACAGAGTTAGTGGGTATCCTTATCTTAACAGTTGCATTTGGAAAGGCATTTAAATCTAAGAATCTGTGTGGGACATTGCTACATTTCCTTTACCTAGATAGCCATTGTCATTTTTTGAGGGTCAAAAAGGGTGCACGTGACTTGCTCTAAGTGTTGATGCTTTAGTTTGCTCAAAATTTTTATGTTAAGATTGCTTGGTTGGTTTCCTTTCAGCAGGAACTGGCACTGTGATCTTTCTTCCTTTTTGTATTACTAGTTACTGTATATTTATATTGTATGGTGGGTAGGTCAGATATTTTCTTTGTACTTATAGATTTTTCTCATATTGAAATATCGATCTAAGTGAGAGGTTGAACTAAAAGTTTAAGGACGATATGTCACTGCTAGCGGACGGTATGGCACTGTTAGCTGTTTAATTTTTTCCTTCTAGGCGAGTGGAGGAAATAAATCTTGTTGAGCTGCACAACAATTCACTGCTTATGACTTTTTAACATAAGTGGCATCATCCTGCCCTATTTTACTCTATGTTCCGGCCATATATTTTCAACAACTAATCCCTCTCCTTTAGTTATTCTTTGATATTTACAGTGTATTGTACTAACTGGTTGTACCTAGTGATTTATTGCATTAAGTAAACAACGAGAACTTGGCTGCTACATGGAAGATTATTGGATAATATCATATGAAATTAATATTTATGAGAATGCAGTTTGATATGGTATATGACATGGGAGATTAGAGATGTAAGAGGAGTCTTCTCTCGTGAGCTCGACGAGCCAACTCGATCCAAGCTCGATTGATCTTGAGTCCGAGCTCAAAAGCTTTTCATGAGCTCGAAGGCTAGCTGTCCATCTGAAAATAAATTTTAAATATTATTTTATTTTTTAATAATATAAAATAAATTAACATTCGCAGTATTATATATAATAATATTATTATATAAAAAAATTTTGATGGCTTGCAATCTCAAAATAAATTTTAATTTTTTTTTATATTTTAGGCATATCTCATGACATGAACTATAAGATGAATTTCGTTGGCGCGTTCCTATACACCGACGGGCTGTACCGGAGCCCAGATGTAATGGTAAGTGGGCAAGGGTTGCTAGGTCGTCGCCCAGAAACGACGTGCCACATCGACGCCTGGGTGTAGTATCAAATGAGCAAGGGTTCCCTCATGTCGAGCGAGAGGGGGTAAAGAGGTTAGCTTGAAACCAGGACCATATGATTCGTTTAGTCTCTTGGAATGTAGGTTCCCTCACCGGCAGATTAGTAGAGTTAATAAAGACTATGAGTACAAGAAAAATTAGTATTCTATGTGTGCAAGAGACCAAGTGGTAGGTGAGAAAGCCAGAACTATAGCTCTTGAGGATATAAACTTTGGTACATAGGTAAGGATAAGTACCGTAATGGGGTAGGTGTAATCATAGAAAATAAACTACTCGAGTATGTAGTTGAAGCTAGGAGGAAGAGAGAGAGAATAATAATAGTTAAGCTAGTTTTAGGCAATGATATTTTTAATATCATTAGTGCCTATGTACCACAAATTGGTCTAGATGAGGCTACTAAATGGAAATTTTGTTAAGATCTAGACGATGTGGTGTAAGGAATACCCCTTAATGAAAATTTTCGTCGGGGGGGATTTCAATGGGCATGTAGGTTCCGATCGGGATGTGTATGAGAGTGTCCATTGAGGATATGGCCTTGGGGAGAGGAACGCCGTAGGTAATTCACTTTTGGAATTTGCTATGTCATATGACTTAATCCTAGCGAATACATGGTTTAAGAAGATGTCATCTCATCTAGTTACCTTTAGAAATGGGTCTAGTGCAACCCAAATAGGTTTTTTTTTTACTAGAAGGATAGATAGAGTTAAATGCTTGGACTGTAAGGTAATTCCAGGAGAGAGTGTAGTTACCCAGCACCGACTTTTAGGTTTAGATGTTAGGATTAAGAATAAGGCTCCTAGAACTAAACATAAGTTAGAATCTAGAATTAAGTGGTGGTGGCTAAAAGAAGGTAACCCTGTAGCTTTTGTATAGATGGTAGTCGAGGAAGTTAATTGGACGCCAAGAAATGATCCTGATACCACCTGGAACAAAATGGCTCGTGACATTAAGATGGCAGCTAAAGAGCTGCTTGGTGAGTCAAGAGGATATGCTACACCAGGTAAGGACGCATCATGGTGGAATGAAGACGTGAAGAAGGCTATTCGAATCAAGATGGATGCTTACAGAGAGCTGAAGAAGAACAACAATGTGGCAACCTTCGAAAGGTATAAGCTTGTCAAATAAGAAGCGAAGACAGCGGTTCGAGATGCTAGAGCTAAAGTTTACAAAGAAGTGTGATAAATTGGACACCTAGGAGGCAGGCTCCTAGAACAAGATATCTACATGATTGCTCGAGCGAGGGAGAGAAAGACAAAGAGACATGTGCAGTGAAATGCATAAAAGATGAGAACCATAAAGTCTTGGTTAGAGATGAAGACATCAAAACAAGATGGATTTAACAGCTTGTTCACCCTGTGGCTTTAGCCAAGTTTTAGATGATCTTAACATCCATCTACATGTTGTAAGCCATGAGTTTACTCGCAGAATTAGAGAATCTGAGGTGAAAGAAGCTTTGAACAAAATTAAAGCACGAAGAACAGTTGGTCCTGATGGAACCCATATTGAATGGAGAAATAGTACTCTCATCTTTATCTATAAGAACAAAGGTGACATTCAGAGTTGCACCATCTATCGTGGTATAAAACTCATGTGTCACACAATGAAGCTTTGAGAGAGGATAATTGAATGTCGGTTAAGGAAAAAGATTAAGATTTCGGAGAACCAATTCGGGTTCATGCTAGGATGGTCAATTCCAAAAGCTATCCATGTATTTCGTCAACTTGTCGAGTGCTACCGTGAGAGGAGTAAAGATTTGCATATGGTCTTTATAGACTTGGAGAAGGACTACGATAAAGTCCCAAATGAGATATTATTCTGGGCATTGATGAAGAAAATAGTTCTCATCAAGTATGTCAATATAATCAAGGACATGTACGACGAAGTAGCATCCAATGTGAGAACATGCAGTGGGGTGACAAGTGAGTTCTCGATCACTATTGGATTGCACCAAGGGTCTTCCTTTAGTCCTTTCCTGTTCGCCTTAGTTATGGAGGGGAGAACAAAAGACAGAGTGAATTACATTGGACCATGCTTTTCGCTGACGATGTTGTGTTAATCGACGAGACCAGGGCAATGGTAATACCAAATTGGAGTTATAGAGCTAGACATTGGAATCAAAGGGTTTTAGATTAAGGTCTAAAACTGAATATATGGAGCAAATTTAATGGTCGTACCTTTCTGGATCCCGGTGTTGTAACCCTGGATGGTCAAGAGGTATCGATGAGCACCAAGTTTCGATTCCTAGGTCCTGTTATCAAAAAGGATGGAGAGATTGACAGTGACGTTAACCACATGATTCAGGCAGGCTGGTTGAAATGGATAAACGCCACCGGAGTTCTATGCAATCGTAATATCCCACTGAAATTGAAGGGAAAGTTTCATAGAACCGCCATTAGACCTGCAATGTTGTATGGGACGGAACGCTGGGCACCAAGATGAATCACATCCAAAAGATGAATGTAACAGAGATGCGTATGCTTTGTTGGATGTGTGGTAAGACCAGAAGAGATAAAATAATGAACGAAGATATTCGAGCTGAAGTAGGTGTCACTTGTATAGAAGAGAAGATGCAAGAAAGTCGCTTACATTGATTTGGTCACGTACGACGTAGGCCCAACAATGCACCTGTGCGTCGAGTGGAGTCCATGTATTTCGGCCATTTCATTAGAGCGAAAGGATGATCGAAGAAGATATGGTTCGAAGTTATATGCAAAGACTCGGAGCTCAAGGGGATTAAAGAGGATATTCTGACCGATAGAAGCGCTTGGAGAAGACCGACGCACGTGTCCGACCGACTTGATTCTCTTTATTGTTCATGTAGCATACCCCAATTCATTGGGATCAAAGGCTTATTTGTGGTTGTGTTCTTTTATATTTTAATAATATAAAATAAAATCCATATGTATTGTATTATATATTAACAATATTAGTATATTAAACTTTACATATAGACGTGTTCATGAGCTCAAATTCACGAGCCAAACTCATTATCTGAGCTTGCATTCATGTTCATGAACAAATTTTATAGACAGTATCCGAGCTTGCTAGCCAGTTTGTAGCCAAGATCGAGACACTTAAGCTCCTATATTTTGAGCTTGATGAGCTCGAGCTTGACTTGTTTATAGTTCTTTGAGAGAGAGAGAACTTTTGTAAGGAAAAGTTTATCTCAAGTATGATTGGTTGGAAGAAAGATGTCTTATATATAATACAAATAATGGCCTTTCTTTGTCCATACAGTTGGAGTTGATCCGTTTGATTGCATCTGAAAAGCCACTCATGGCCGCCACTAAAGTTTCTGATAGAATTACTGAAATTATGAGGAGTCTTTTGCTTGTGCCTGCACCTACTAAAGTAAGTCTTTTCGACACGCCTGTATTTTTTTCCTCTGTTTGATCTTCAGTTTCTCTATTTGTTGCTATTTTTTTTTTATAAGGCAAATAATATTATTATAAATAAAAAGTACCAGATGTACTTGAAATACAAAATAGTACTGATGCAAAATAAGACAACGTATTAATTCTAATTAGCTATAGAACTAATAAACAAATAATCGGCTCCCCCCACTTCGTTTTTCCTCTATTGCTAATCCAAAACCAAGATCTATAAATGATTAATTCCAATAAATCTTCCTCCTTTGCACCCGTTCCTTGAAAAATCAGTGCTCCAAATAGTTATCCATCCTTTGCAGCCTTTTTTGGATGCCCATAAACCTTTAAGTTGTAGGAGATGTGTCGCCGAATCTGATGGAAGCACTGTACAAAATCCTAACCATTCGTAGCATTTAATCCAAATAGCATAAGATTCTGGACATAGGAAAAATAAATGTTGAGTCGCCTCCTCTTCCAACTGGCAGAATGCGCATATAGCTGAGTCCGTTCCAGCAAAAACATTTCGTCGCCTTAAATTTTCTCTTGTCGAAATACGGTCCCAAATCACCTTCCATGTATTTGCACCCACTTTTGACGGAGCACAAGTTTTCCATATGTTGTAAAAAATCTATGAGCTCTTCCCTTCCAAATTTTATTCTTCAAAGATCCGACTATATGCAGATTGCACTGTGTGTTGCTTGGTAGAATCGTGCATCCAAAGCCAAGAATCTTGCTGCTCCTGTGTCATCTGTATCCTGTTGACAATAGATAAAAGATTAATAAACAATGTTTCTTCCCACTCGAACAATTCCCTTCGCCATTCCCACCTCCAAACCCATGATCCATCTACCCATTCCCCCATATTACCTACCAAAATCTCCGTATCTCTAGCACTGGAGGCCAATCTAGGAAATCTATCCTCTAAACTCCCGTCCCCTACCACCCAAGAGTCTTTCCAAAATTTCATGCCCAGCCCATTCCCCACTTTTCTACTAAGCCCCCCCTTAAACCAACCCGACCTAACTTGAAAAGTATATTTCAATAAGTCTCTCCACCAAGACGATAATGGACTCCTACCGCCTCCACCCCCTACTACAAACACATTCGACAAACCGTATTTGGATCTAATTACTTGTGATCAAATCGATTCTCTATTTTTTAACATTTCCCACCCCCATTTCCCCAACAAAGCCTTTTTGAAAGCGTCTAAGTTACGAACCCCTGAGCCCCCATTGATCTTTGATTTACAAACTTCCGACCATTTTACCCAGGCTACTTTCCGGCAACTCTCCCCAAAGAAAAGCCGTTTGAATAGATTGAATTTTAGCTAAAATGCATTTCGGAGCACGGTAAAAATAGTAGTAGTAAATGGGTAAGGAAGTTAACACAACATTGAGCAATATCAACCGGCCCCCAAACGACAGACTTCTATCCTCCCAAGCAGTTTTCTGATTTTGTCTATCACCGCATTCCACAAACTTTTACACTTTGGATTCGCACCGATGGGTATTCCCAGATATTTAAAAGGAAGGTTTCCCACATTGCAATTCAAAACCCTGCCCATCTCTTCCAGCCAATTCTGCTCCAAATTTATCCCCAATAAATGACTTTTATGGAAGTTGATTTTCAATCCTGATAACAACTCAAAATTGCTCAAGATTGCCTTAATAGTTATAGTATTCTCCCTTGTCGCCTTCGCAACGAACAAAGTATCATCTGCAAACTGTAAGTGGGACACCCTATATCATCCCCACCCACAGTTAAAAGTGATAGTAAGTTGAGCTGTACCGCCTTGTCCACCAATCTGCTAAGTGCTTCCTCCACCACTATGACAAACAAAAAAGGAGATAAAGGGTCTCCTTGTCTAATACCTCTTTGCAACTCAAATTCCTTAGTTGGGCTAATTACTTGCTGTTTTTCACGTTCTAACCATTTTCATTTCACAATTGTCATTATTTTTCATGGCTGTGTATACAGAATTTGGCTGTAATAGAAAGCATGCATTTGGCTTTAGAAAATGTTGTCGGTGCAATTTTTGATGGATCAAATGAGTATGGGAAGATAAGAACTGAGGCTCAGCTTTCACTGCACCAAGTATTTGAAGGTTTGGTAAATATGAGCTGGTATATTTGAAGATTAATTTTAGTTTTCTAATGATATTCTTACTGTCAACTGAAGGTCTGCTTCAACAATTTATCTCATTGAAATGGTCCGAACCAGAATTGGTGGAAGTTCTTGGTCACTATTTAGACGCATTCGGTCCTTTCCTGAGGTATTATCCAGACGCTGTTGGCAGTGTAATCAATAAATTGTTCGAGCTTTTAAGCTCCCTGCCTTTCATGGTTAAGGTTATCCTTTTGCCTTGTTTGACATATTGTATATATCTTAGGTTTACTCCTTACTCGTGCTGAGCCCAACTAATATCTGTAGGATCCATCTACAAGCTCTGCTCGTCGTGCAAGATTGCAAATATGTACTTCTTTCATTCGAATTGCTAAGGCTGCTAATGAAAGCCTTTTGCCTCACATGAAGGTAATAAGTGTTCTCTTCTGTTCAGTTGAAAACAAAGTCTTTATATGAGAGGAGTCATCATTGACAGCATCAGGAACTAATCTCAGTCTCATCCTAGCCAATAAATGGAATGTAAGGCTCTGCATTACCAAGATAACTAATGAATCCTGTAGCTAAGCTCAAGCACAGATGTCTGCTTGACCACCTGTTTTGTGCTACTCTAAGATATAGTTGGCCTTGTCACAAAATGAAAATCATAATGATAGGGAGGCGTTGTTTATAAGTGATGGAAAATGATGAAAAATGCATTTCTATGGTAATGAACTACATATTTGTAATAGTTATGGCAGTATGAGCAAGGACACATTTTAAGTTTATAACGTGGATTGTATGAAGACCCTTCTAAAACATGGAATTCATGTGGAATACTGTTAAGCTCATCGAAACTTTGAAAATTGCATTCATTGGTGGAGTTTTCATATTGAAGGTGTTCTGTACATTTGTTATGTTGAAATTCAGCCCTTTTAACACAAGTTTGGGGTAGTTTTAAAATAAATGGAATCAACAAGGACGAGGAATGTTATAGATGGTTTAATATACTGGTTCAGATTGAGTTTTGGGTGAAGGTGTAATGCTGAAATGTTCTGTCATGATTTTCCTGCTTCAAATGAAAATTTTGGTTCCGTGTATAGTGTTTTTAGTTCGCACCCACTATTTGTGCTGCTCTTTTGGAAGGTGCTACCTGAGGTTGTCTTTTTCTTACCAAGTGATTGGTGGTGCTGCTAGTGAACATGTCCATGGCGATCAACATCATCTAACTCCACATGGTGATAAGGATGAAGCTTATGCGGTTATGCTATTGACATGAATTTTTGACATTAAAAGTTTGCATGGGAAAATCATTTAATATTAAAAAAGATTATTTGGTTTTGAACTCTACTCAGCAGTAAGTTTTTGAGCTTTGAGGGAGGCAAATTTCTATAAGATTCAAACTGATTGTCATCTTCCTAATTTGGGAGACTACATGCTGCTTGACCAAGAGGGTCCTTGGCCCTATCAGCAGTCTCAACTGGCAAAGAGTGATTAATTGTATCAAAAGTCAGAACTGGGGTGGTTTTAGTTTTTTTTTAAATATATATATTTTAAATTTTTGGTGGCCCTTATGGAACTGCTGCACTAGTCTTTAAGTCAGATAGAGATCTTTCAAGCAAGGTCTTTCCCACAAGTTTGAGCCTAGGATTCATCATTTTGGCTCTCTAAATTAATTTCTGTTGAAGCGGTACCTGAGACCAGCTAGACTTGTGTTTGTGGGTTTCCCTTGAAAGAAATTATATCGAGTCAGTTTGTGATTGCAGAATAGGAAATATTTTATAACCTGATGGAGGCAAGGGGGTTGAGGGTGTGCCACTGTCCTTGCCCCACTTCTTTCGTTTTCTTATACGTTACAGTGGAAAAATATAGTATTAAAGGCCCCAATTTCCTGTGTCGCCATCATATAATTAAAACATATAATGTTAGGATCACCTGAGCTAATAATCAATAATCCGAAATACACAAACAATTTTATGGAATTAAAAAATGGTATTTGATTGAATGAAAGAACAATTACAAACCCCAGAGGAAATCCTTTGTGTTCCCTAGCTAGATGCTGGCAACAAACTAAAATCATATAACTGAATGCCCCACAATCCATCCTCCACTCATATTCACGTGTGCATTTCCTCTCCCCTTCTAGAATAGACATATTTAATCATGAGCTTGCTATTGTCATTAATATTTTGGCCCACAGAATCTAGGTTCATAACACTTCCTGCTGCTTCAAAACTCGTCTTGTCCTGAAGGCGAAAATCTGGGACTATACTGCGAACTCTTCCATATCTTCCCATGTTGATTATTCTTTCCATCGAACTAACACTTGTGGACAATGTTTTCCATTTATCTGCGTGATTCTTCTTGCCATATAATCTATATAGGTTCACAATTCAAGAACAAATACTTGTCCAGCTCACGCGGTAGCTTGATGTCAGGACAATCCCTGGCCACAGCTTTTTTTCAGACATGAAACATAGGGTGTATAGTCGATCCCTCGGATAATTGCTTTGCAACCAATAATCCACTTGACCTATCCACTTAATGACCTTTACAGTACCATAATATCTTGTTGCTAACTTCTGAAACACTGTGGTAGCAACGGAGTTTTGGCGATGCGGCCTTAGTTTCACCAACACAATATCCCCTTCTTCAAAGACACATATCCCTCTGTTTTTTGTTGGCATACTTGATCATGTGATGTGCTCGATCAAGATTATATTTAAGTTGTCTTACGAGCTCATCCCTGTCCAACAAAGTCTTTGACACCACTGCAACAATAGTTTCTCCAGGCAAATAATGAATAATATTGGGTGGTTTCCTCCCATACACCACCTCAAAAGGTGCCATTCCCTTGGTTTTTTGGTATGATGTATTGCCCAATGAATCCACGAAGCCCATCCCTTTGGTTGCTCAGATGGAAAACACCTCAGATAGGTTTCAAAACACTTGTTCAATGCCTCACTTTGGCCATCCGTTTCCGGATGGTATTTTGTACTCATTCCAAGGTCAGTCCCTTGCTCAGAGTGGGACCTATTTCAGATTTTTGCGACTTGTGTCAAGCGGAGGAGGAAACATCTGCTCGTCTACTGTTCTATTGCTCAGAGGCTGGATGAAATGCTATAAGTGGTTAGGGATTAATCAAGTACTTCACTGCGATCCGGTTGCTCACTTATTGCATCACAAAGGGCTATGGGTGCAAAGAAGAGGTGGGAAGGGTTGGATGACTATTTGGTTGGCTATAATCTGGACTTTACGGTTACATAGGAACAATAGGATTTTCAGGGGGTCTCAGGATTTGGAAGACGATTTGTTGAATCAAGTTCAATATAGATAATGGTTTTTGATTAAGAATAGATATAAAGTGAAATTTCATTATGTTTTTTTCTGATTGAGTCAGCGAACCTAGTATGCTTATTATCATCTTTTTTTTTTGATCGGGAAAATAATAATATATATAAATAAAAAGTACCAGAGGTACTTGAAAATACAAAATTGAACTTATACAAAATAAAAATCCTAGTTAGTTATAAAGCTAATAAACAAATCCTCGCTCTTTCCTCCAATCTAAGAAAGAGTATCTCCAATTCGTTTTCCCTCTATTGGTAATCCAAAACCAAGATCTAAAGATGATTAATTCCAATAAATCTTCTGCTGTTGCACGGGTTCCTTGAAAGATCATCTGATTCCGACTATTCCATAATGTCCAAATGACTGTGCTCCAAATAGTAATCCATCCATTCCGGCCTTTTTTCGATACCCATAATCCCTTGTGTTGTATTAGATGTGTGGTCGAATCCAATGGAAGCACTGTACAGCATCCCAACCATTCATAACGTTTCATCCAAATATTATAAGATTCTGGACATCTGAAAAATAGATGTTGAGTCGTCTCCTCTTCGAACCGGCAAAAAGCGCATACAACCGATTCCGTTACTGTTAGAACATTTCGTCGCCTTAAATTTTCCTCGTCGAAATACGGTCGCGGTTCACCTTCCATGTCATTGCACCCACTTTTGACGGCGCACAAGTTTTTCATAGAGTGTCAAAAGTCTGCGATCGTTCCCTTCCAAATTTTGTTCTTCTAATATCCGATTATATGCTGATTTCACCGTGAATTGGTTGGTAGCATCGTGCTTCCAAAGCCAAGAATCTTCCTGCTCCGGGGTCATCTGTATCCTGTTGACAATAGATAAAAGGTTAAAAAACATTGTTTCTTCCCATTCAAACAATTCCCTCATCCATTCCCATCTCCAGATCCAAGATCCTTCTACCCATTCGCCCATATTACTAATCAGAATGTCCCTATTTCTAGCAATGGATGCCAATCTAGGAAATCGATCCTCTAAACTCCCTTCCCCTCCCAACCAAGAGTCTCTCCAAAATTTCGTTCCCAGCCCATTCCCAACCTTTCTACTCAGCCCCCCACCCCCCCTGAAACCAACCAGACCCATCTTGGAAAGTATATTTTAATAAATCTCTCCACCATGACGATACCATACTCTTACTGCCCCCACCCCCTACTACAAACACATTCGACAAACTGTATTTGGATCTAATTACTTGAGACCAAATGGAATCTGTATTTTTCAATAATTCCCATCCCCATTTCCCCAACAACGCCTTGTTAAAAGCGTCTAAGTTGCGAACCCCTAAGCCCCCATTAAACTTTGATTTACAAACTAACGACCATTTCACCCAAGCTACTTTCCGGCCACTCTAACCTCCCCCCCAAAGAAAAGCCGTTTGAATAATTTTAGATAAAATGCATTTCGGAGCACGGTAAAACGAGAAGTAGTAGATGGGTAAGGCAGTTAAAACAACATTGAGCAATATCAACCGGCCCCCAAATGACATGCTTCTATCCTCCCAAGCTGCCAGTCTTTTTCTGATTTTGTCTAACACCGGATTCCACAAACTCTTGCATTTTGGATTTGCACCAACGGAAGGTTTCCCACAATGCAATTCAATTCCCGGCTTATCTCTTCGAGCCAATTCTGGTCCAAATTTATCCCCAGCAAGTGACTTTTATGGAAATTGATTTTCAATCCTGATAACATTTCAAAATTGCTCAAGATAGCCTTAATAATTATCATGTTCTCCCTTGTTGCCTTTGCGACGAACAACGTATCGTCTGCAAACTGTAAATGTGACACCCTTATATCATCCCCACCCACAGTTAAAAGTGATAGTAAGTTGAGCTGTACCGCTCGGTCCACCAATCTGCTTAGTGTAAAATTGCACAGAATAATCTTTTCTCTTCTTCATTACAACTATATATAGTACAATTATAGTAATTACATTCCTATAATTCATCATTTAACTAAGCCTAATTCATCATTTAACTAAGCCTTTAACTAATGAAGGTACATACATTGTGTCATTTACATTAAAGCCTACTTATTGAGTGGATTGCTTGAATTATGCAATCATCAATCATTTGCTTTTGTTTGGCCATGAATGTTGCTGGTTTGTCAAGAAGCAGCAATTTGCCAATCAGAAAATGATGTCGTTGTCGAGTCATTGGTTTTGTAAATATGTCGGCAAGTTGAAGGTCACTAGAGACATGAGGAAGGGTGATTGTCTTGTTGTCCACAACTTCTCGAATAGAATGACAGTCTACCTCAATATGTTTCGTTCGTTCATGGAATACTGGATTGGTTGCGATTTGAATGGCACTAGTGTTGTCTCCATGAAGAGGTGTGGGTTCGTGTTGAGTAAATCCCAGTTCATCTAGTAGTCCACGTAGCCACATAATTTCAGAGCAGCAGACAGCACGATATTCAGATTCGGTAGAAGATTTGGATACGCGAGGTTGTTTCTTACTTTTCCATGAGATCAAGGAGTGACCAAGAAACATACACCATCCAGTGACAGAGCGACGAGTATCTGGACAGGCCGCCCAGTCAGCATCACTATAGGCAACAAGTTGAAGTTTATTCGAGGCGGGAAAAAATATCCCCTTCATAGGAGAGCCACGAAGATAGCGAATGATTCGCCTAACTGCAGCAAGATGTAGATGTCTAGGAGATTGCATGAACTGACTAACTTGTTGAGCCGCATAGGATATATCAGGTCGTGTGATAGTCAAATAATTTAAGCTCCCAACAAGTTGTCGATACAAAGTGGGATCAGGAAGAAGATCACCTTCTCCACCCCGATATTTCACGTTAACTTCCAATGGAGTGTCGACAGGAGGAGAGTCCTGAAGTCGTGCCAAAGCAATGAGATCCAGTGTGTATTTATACTGATTCAAGAATATACCAGAAGGACTTGTCTGAATTTCCAACCCCAAGAAGTAGGTGAGCTGACCCAGGTCTTTCATATGAAATGAGGCCTGAAGATGCTGTTGGAGACGTGTAATTAGAGCAGAATCATTCCCAGTAATGACAATGTCGTCCACGTAGACAAGAAGAAGAACAATACCCGTCGATGTCTTGCAAAGAAACAAAGAGCAGCCAAACTTACTTTGCTGAAAGGAGAAGTGGAGCAAGTTGGATCGAAATTTTTCAAACCAAGCACGAGGAGATTGTTTCAAGCCGTCGAGAGAGCGTTTCAATTTGCAAACGTCTAATGAAGAATCAGAAGAAAGACCCGGAGGGAGTTTCATATACACATCTTCTTTGAGATCACCATGTAAGAAGGCATTTTTAACATCCATTTGATGTAGAGGCCAGCCTTGCGAAGCAGCAATAGATAGTATAGTACGCACCGTAGTCATTTTCGCAACAGGAGCAAAAGTGTCCTCGTAGTTAATTCCATACTCCTGACGATTACCAAGAGCAACCAACCTGGCTTTGTATCTGTCCAAAGTTCCGTCGGAGTGAAGTTTGATAGAGTAAACCCATTTACAGCCAAGTGCTTTAACCTGTGGTGGACAAGTGACAATATCCCATGTGGCATTTTCTTGAAGAGCTTGTAACTCCTCATTAATAGCGGTCTTCCAACATTCATGCGTAATAGCTTCCGAGTAACACGTAGGAATGGGATTAGCTGACAAAGTAGCATGATATTAGGAAGGAGAGAAGCCATACCGATCAGGAGGATGAGAAGAACGTGATGAGCGCCGAAGAGTAGTGTCAGAGGCCGTGGTTATCACGTGATCCAGAGTTTGAGCAGTGTCAGGTGGAGGGTCGGGCTCTCGAGGATGCAAAGTTGGACGTCGTCTTTCATAAACAATACCAGGCTTGAAGCGTGGAGAAGATGTAGATGGCTCATCGAAGGATGGAAGAACAGGTGGTGAATGCGTGGACCCAATTGATTTGCTAAAGAAATATTGATTTTCAAAGAAAATGACATGACGAGAAATACGAAACTTGTTAGAGTGAGAATCATAGCAAACATATCCCTTATGAGAAACACTGTATCCCATAAAAGCACATTTGACTGATTGAGCCGACAATTATTTCGTTCAATACTAGGTAAATGAACGAAGCAAATACATCCAAACGTGTGTAAATGAAGATAACTAGGGTAATGTTTATGGAGCTGGTAATATGGGGTGACAAATTGAAGTGCACTGGATGGTAATCGATTTATGAGGTAAACGGCCGTAGATAAAGCTTCAACCCAAAATTTTGCAGGAACCGCAGCTTCAAGTAACAAAGTGCGAGTGACATCTAGTAAGTGACGATTTTTACGTTCCGCCACCCCATTTTGTTGTGGTGTATATGGACAAGAATGCTGGGAAATAATACCTTTTTGTTCAAGGAAATCATGAAATTGACGAGACTTGTATTCTCCGCCGGAGTCAGATCTGAGGATTTTGATAGTGGTAGAAAATTGAGTTTCAACGAAAGATATAAAGCGTTGGAACATAGAGAATACCTCAGATTTGGACCGAAGAAAATAAACCCATGTGTATCTGCTATAATCATCAATGAATGTAACAAAATACTTATATTGTGCATGAGATATAACAGGGGAGACGCCCCACACATCACTATGAATCAAGTGAAAACTTTTTTCTGCACGAGTACCAATGGTCGGAAATGAAAGAGACTTACTCTTTCCTAATTTGCAAGTAGTACAATCTAGAGAAAATTGAGATGACAATTGATTTTTATTTCCCAACAAACCCGATTTTATTATATGAGACAAGACAGTAGGGTTAGGATGACCCAAACGCTTGTGCCAAATGTCATTGGTATTATTAACAGCATTACATGCCATGGAAATAACTGAAGGAATGGAAAAATGTAAGAAAAATAAGCGTCCAACTTTAGGGCCCTTCGTGAGTATCCTCCCCGACACCTGATCCTGCACAAGACAACCAGAACGAGAAAACAAAATATTACAATTGTCATCAACTAACTGTCCGACGGATAAAAGACTGGTAGACAGTGATGGAGATACAAACACATCTCTGACAGAGGAATTAATATCGCCAGTCTCATGAATCAGAAGTTTAGTACCATCAGCGATTGTAATTTGTAAGGAATCGGTATATGGTCGAAGATTGTGAAGATTATCCGAAGTCCTGGTCATATGATTTGAAGCACTAGAGTCAACAAGCCAAGATTTCAAATGAGCGAGATTGTTACCTTGAAGGCCTAAAGTAGAGAGTGCAGAAACGATCATCTGTTGGATGGTTTCAGGAGTAATGACCGAAGAGTCTCCAACTATAGGCGGGGAGGGTCCTACTGTGGCTTGATAACTGGTGGTTCGTCGATTTGAAGGACGTGTGGGACAGTCCTTGATGATGTGGCCAGGCTTCTTGCAGTAGTTACATTTCTTAGTGACACATTGGTTTGCCATGTGCCCATATTCTTTGCAAGTATAGCATTGGACGTGGCGAATGTCCTTCATTTTTCCTTTCACGTGGGACGCATAAGCAGTGACATTCGTCGAGTTTGTGTGGTGTTGGAACGTCCCTTGTGTAGTAAGACGTTGCTCTTCACGAAGGAGTTCTCCGAAGCAAACATCCAATGAGGGAGAGGGATCGCGGTTCATCAGTGCGGATCTGGCTATTTCGAATTCAGATCTCAATTTCATCAGAAATTGATCTCGCTTGCTTTGTTCATGAATTGATTGGACAGCAGCCAACGAGCCATCAGGAACATTAGCATAAGTAATATCAGCGAATTCAGCCCATAACGTCTGAGAACCAGTAAAGTATTCCTGGACAGAAAGTTCGCCCTGAGTATAGTTTGCAATCTCATATTCCAATTGGAATCGTCGAGCCGCATTATTCTGACTGTAAACTTTCTTCAGATACTCCCACATGGCTTTGGCGGTTTGATATGGTCGTAAATTGAGCACAATGAGAGGATCAACAGATGCTAATATCCAAGTCATTATTCGAGCATCTTTGATTTGCCATTGTGCTAATTGAGAATCGTCTTTGGGTGCCGGGTCACTCCCATCAATATGACCCCATAACTCCTTCCCCAATACAAATAAACGAAATTGAAATTCCCAGGCTGAGTAATTTTTGCCAGTGAATTTTACCCCAAAACTTTCAAAATTACTCATTATAATTATTGGTGGAACTGATAGACTCAATGAGAAAAAAATATCTGAAATGTGTACGAGCAACACACACAGTCCGATCTCTTATTTCCGAAGATAATTGAATCCGGAAAATCAAGACAGAATACGGAAAAAGAGAAGGAAAAAAAAAATCTTGTAGCCAATTAGTCAGTTTCAATGTAAATCGATGACTATTAACGCACAAGAAGATGATAACAAGCTGGTGAATCAATTACGGAAAGTGAATTTCCAATGAAGACCAACGCACAAGCAAAACAGCAAGAACCCGATGGGCTGAACAATCAATTTCACGGAAAAACAAATTCCGGATGAAGATCAGCGCAAATGGAGATTCACGGGCTGAGCAACCAATTTTGGAATATTAATATCCGATGTAGATCAGCGCACGAACACGTCGAGCAAGAAACCGAAGTGCTGAACAATCAAAGTCGAAAATAATTCCGATGAAGGCAGCGACGGAATCCCAACAAAAGAGAAGAAAAAAAAAAATTTAGTTCTGAAGTTCTGGCTCTGATACCATGTCAATTGCACAGAATAATCTTTTCTCTTCTTCATTACAACTATATATAGTACAATTATAGTAATTACATTCCTATAATTCATCCTTTAACTAAGCCTAATTCATCCTTTAACTAAGCCTTTAACTAAGGAAGGTACATACATTGTGTCATTTACATTAAAGCCTACTTATTGAGTGGATTGCTTGAATTATGCAATCATCAATCATTTGCTTTTGTTTGGTCATGAATGGTGCTGGAGTGTCACTTAGTGCTTCCACCACTATAAGAAACAGAAAAGGAGATAAAGGTCTTCTTGACGAAGACCTCTTTTCAATTCAAATTCCTTAGTTGGACTTCCATTAATTAGAACGGAAGCTCTTGCACTTGTGATACATTCCATAATCCAAGTTCTCCATCGTTCATCAAAGTTCATCAATGTCATAAGATGGTCAAGAAACTTCCAGTTGACCGAGTCATATGCTTTCTCAAAATCCACCTTGATAATGCCTTTTTTTTTTCTTTTTCCTCAAATCATCGATAATCTCATTAATCGTCATGACCCCATCAAGAATGTGACGTTTTCCAATAAAACCTGTCTGTGAATGAGAAATTATCCTGTCGAGAACTCCACTGATTCTGTTGGCAAGTACTTTGGACAGGATTTTGTAAAGACATCCGATGAGGGAAATTGGTCGAAATTCCTCAATTTTGGTTGGGTGTTCCTTTTTGGGAATTAGTATGATGAAAGATGGATCCCCCCCCTTAATAAGTCTTCAATTTCTATGAAAGCCATCAAAAAACGTAATGAAATCTCGCTTGAGTACTTCCCAAAAGTTTTTGATGAATCTGAAATTGAAACCATCAGGCCCCGGGATCTTGGAGCTGTCACAGTCCCAAACCGCCTCTTTGATTTCTGTTTCTGAGAAGCCTGCCGTCAAAATTACATTTTCAGCTGCCGTGAGACAAGTGAAATCTACCCCTTGCAATGTTGGTCTGTTCCAATTTTGCTCTCCAAACTGATTCACAAAATAATTATGCACCCCATCTTTGAGTTCTTGTACATAATCCGTCCATTGTCCGTTAATATAGATACCTACAATCTCATTTCTTTTCTATCTTCGATTCACAATCTTGTGGAAGAAGGCTGAATTCATATTACCTTCCCTAATCCATTTCAATCTCGATTTCTGGTATAGGAAAGTGTCTTTCATCCCCAATTGGTTCTGTAGATTGAACATCTCCATCTGTCTATTACGCATCTCATCATTGGATAATTCCTTGAATCCGCCAATGTATCCCAATCACTAATTCTTCCCTTGGTGACCACAATGTTATTCTCAATTACTCCAAAGACTTCTTTATTCCAAACTTTTAACTGATACTTCAATAGTTTTTTTTTTTTTTGATCAGGCAAATAAAATATATTAATAAAAGTACCAGAGGTACTTGAAAATACAAATACTTAGGAATACAAAGACGTCAGTAAATGACAAAAAGAAAATCCCAGTAAAACTTTAAAAAGCTAATAAACATATCCTCGGCTCTTTTCTCCAATCTAAGAAAGAGTAACTGAAAGTCGAATTTCCTCTATTAGTAATCCAAAACCACGATCGAAAAATGATTAGTTCCAATAAATCTTCCGCCGATGCCTGAGTCCCTTGAAATACAAGCTGATTTCGATTATACCAGAGTGTCGCAATGACCGTGCTCCAAATAGTATTCCATTCCTTTCTGCCTTTTCTGGATTCCCATAATCCTGCGTGTTGAAGTAGGTGAGTGTTTGAGTTCATTGGAAGCACCGTATAACATCCTAGCCATTCATAGCACTTCATCCAAACAGTGTAAGAATCCTGACAGGTGAAAAATAGATGTTGAGTAGTCTCTTCTTCCTGTTGGCAAATGGCGCATAAAACCGAAGCCGCTCCATTAAAAACATTCCGTCGTCTTAAATTATCCTTCGTAGAGATACGGTCTCGAAGCACTTTCCAAGTTAATGCTCCCACTTTTGACGGTGCGCTAGTTTTCCATATAATTGCAAATAACTGTGACTGTTCCCCTTCCAAAATTGGTTGTTGTACTATCCTGTTGTATGCCGATGTCACCGTGAATTGGTTTGAAGCATCATGCTTCCATAGCCAAAGATCTTCCTGTTCTTGATTCAGCTGAACCCTGTCAACAAGAGATAAAAGATCAAAAAACATTGATTCTTCCCAATCGAACAAATCCCTTCGCCAATCCCATCTCCATATCCAAGAACCCTCTACCCATTCTCCCATATCAGCAATGAGAATTTCCCTATTCCTAGCAATAGAGGCTAATCTAGGGAATCTTTCCTCTAAACTGCCCACCTCTCCCACCCAGCAATCTATCCAAAATTTTGTTCCCCTTCCATTCCCAACCTTACGACTCAGTCCCTCATGGAACCAACCTGACCCATCTTGAAAAGTACACCTTACTAAATCTTTCCACCAAAACGATACTCTCCCCCTCCGCCCCCCCACCCCCGTCCACCACCAAGTTGGAGAAACTGTATTTAGATTTAATTACTTGAAACCAAATGGAGTCTGACCGTTTCAATAACTCCCACCCCCACTTTCCCAACAACGCCTTGTTGAATGCGTCTAAGTTGCGAACCCCTAAGCCCCCATTAAACTTTGACTTACAGACTTCCGACCATTTGACCCAGGCTACTTTCCGGCAACTCTCCCCTCCCCCCCAAATAAAAGATGTCTGAATAGATCTAATTTTAGATAGGATGCATTTCGGGGCACGGTAGAAAGAAAAGTAGTAAATGGGTAAGGCAGTTAAAACAGCATTGAGCAAAATCAGCCGACCCCCAAAAGACAAGCTTTTATCCTCCCAAGTCGCCAATCTTCTTCTGATTTTTTCAAGCACTGGATTCCACAAACTTTTGCATTTCGGATTCGCCCCTATGGGTAATCCCAAGTACTTGAACGGTAGGTTTCCCACAATGCAGTTCAAATCCCGACCCATATCTTCTAAGCAACTGCGGTCCACATGAATCCCCAGCAATTGGCTTTTATGAAAATTTATTTTTAAGCCTGATAACATCTCGAAATTGCTCAGGATAGCCTTAATCATGATTATGTTATCCCTGGTCGCCTTCGCTACAAACAACGTATCATCGGCAAACTGTAAATGGGAGACCCTGATCTCATCCCTTCCCACAGGGTAGACTGATAACAAGTTTAGATGAACCGCTCGATCGACCAATCTGCTTAGTGCTTCAGCCACTATGAGAAACAGAAAAGGAGATAATGGGTCTCCCTGTCGGAGACCTCTATTCAGTTCAAATTCTTTCGTTGGACTTCCGTTAATCAAAACTGAGGCCCTTGCACTTGTAATACACTCCATAATCCAAATTCCCCATTTTGCATCAAAGTCCATCAATCTCATAATATTGTCAAGAAACTTCCAATTCACCGAGTCATATGCCTTCTCGAAATCCACCTTGAAAATAATGGCCCTTTTCTGCTGTTTCTTTAAATCATCGATAATCTCATTAATCGTCATAACGATTTCCAATAAAACCCGTTTGAGAATTTGAAATTATCCTGTCCAGAACGCCACTGAGTCTGTTAGCAAGTACTTTTGACAAGACTTTGTAAATACATCCGATTAGGGAAATCGGTCTAAATTCCTCAATTTTGGTAGGGTTTTCCTTTTTCGGAATGAGTATGATGAAAGATGGATTCCCCCCCTTTGATAAGCCTTCCATTACAATGGAAGTCATCAAAAAACCGAATGAAGTCTCCCTTGATGACCTTCCAGAATTGTTTAATGAATCTGAAATTAAATCCATCAGGCCCCGGGCTCTTAGAGCAGTCACAATCCCAAACGGCGTCCTTAATCTCTGTTTCTGAGAATCTCGCTGTCAAAATCATATTTTCTGCTTCCGTGAGACACGTGAAATCTACCCCTTGTAATACTGGTCTGTTCCAGTTTTCCTCACCAAAGTGATTCACAAAGTAGTCATGCACCCCATCTTTAATTTCTTTCACTCCATCCATCCATCTACCGTTAATATGTATACCCACAATTTCATTTCTTTTCCTTCTCCGATTCACAATCTTGTGAAAGAAGGCTGAGTTCAAATCACCTTCCCTTACCCACCTCGATCTCGATTTCTGGAATAGCAAAGTATCTCTCATCCCCAATTGCTTCTGTAAACTGAATAGTTCCATCTGTCTAGCACACGTCTCATCATCCGATAATTCCCTGGACTCTGCCACTGAATCCCACTCACTGATTCTGCCCTTGGAGACCTCAATATTATTCTCGATCTCGCCAAATACTTCTTTATTCCACACTTTCAACCTTTGCTTCAACAGTTTGAATTTCTCTTTCAAGACATAACCTCCCCACCCCTGTAATGTTATATCTTGCCATTCCCTTTCCACTAGAGACTTGAAATCCCTGTGTTGTAACCATGAGTCCAATGTCCTAAAAGGTTTCGGACCCCAATCCACTTTATGATTCTTCAAAATGATTGCACAGTGGTCAGAAACACTGCGTTTTAGGCCCCATTGAGTTAGATCGGGCCATGTCTGTAGCCAACCAACCGATAGAAGAAAGCGATCCAAACGGCTAACACACGTACCATCCGGTCTGTACCAAGTGTATTTCCTTCCGATCAGTGGTAAATCCACCAACTTAGAATTATTGACAAAAGTATCAAAATCTGTCATTTCAGGAGAATTCCGTGATAATGATCTTCCACGTCTCTCCGCCTGATATCTGACTGCATTAAAGTCTCCACAGAGACACCAATTTTCCTCATCTTTTCCGCGAATTTTGTCAATCAGAACTTCCCATAATATTCTTTGCGCTGTCAAATCCCCTGAAGAGTAGATATTTAAAATATGACATCTTACTCTTTCCATCCCCCAATAACCTTCCACTCCCAATACTCCCTCCTCACCCCAGCAACTCTCCATCGTAAAGATGTCCTCCTTCCAAATACAAAGAAGGCCGCCTGAAGCGCCTACTGATCCTTTATAGGCCCAACCGAAATCTCCGTCGCCCCATAAAGTTTTACAAAATTCTTTGTTCACAATCTCCTTTTTAGTTTCCTGCAAGCATAAGAATTCGATCCTTTCCTTCCTAATCATCTCTCGAATTTCTCTTTTTTTCAACCTCCCCCCCAATCCTCTAATATTGAAACTGACAATTATCATTGAGCAACCATGTCATCTCCTACTTCCTCACTATCAGTCCTCACTGTTTGAATGGCTGCCATATTTCGTTTTTCCATCTCCATTAAATGTGTCAGAATCTCTTGGTCGTTTCCATATCCTATGATCCCCAGATTCTTTCCAATATTCCATATCTGTGTAGCTTTTTCCATAAGCACCTCATCATTTGATCTAGCATTGATTTGTCTCTGACAGATTACTGGCTGACACTGTCCATTTTCCTTCTGAATTTTCTTTCTTTGATATGTACGTGAAAAGTCTTTGTTTTTTAAAGTTGCTGATACTGATTTTGATGACTCACCGTGGTGTAAACTGTCCCGCTGAATTCCATCATCCCTAACCTTATCCGTCACCGGTGACTTAAAAATTTTGGGTTCAAACTCCACTGCCTCTGCCCTCAAACTGACATTTTTCTGAATACCAATCTCCATCTCCTCAGTCAGCTGCACTACTAATTTATGCTGGTCCTTTTCTGGGAGTTTCGGTTCATCGTTTATGTTATGTGTTTGAAGGGAAAAATCCTCACCTCGAACAACCTGTTCATCCCATAAGGAATTTGGGATGATATCCTCCGAGAAATTGGAATCAGAGAACGTGGATTCTGGTACCAACTCCTTCTGGTTTGCCTTATCACAAATTGACTCAACAGTCGATAAATCAATCACCTCTTCCATCAGTCTTATTGAATAAACACTTCCATCAATGTCCACATTGGTGATATGATTGATGAAATCCTTCGATGATGTTTCAATAAGAAATTTGGCACAGTCAAGTTTGGATCTATTCAGAGTGTCGCCATTGACCTTGATCAGCTTGCCTAATCTGAATGCCAGCAGTTTAAAAAATCTCTCATTCCAGGCTGAGAGCGGAATACCCAAGCAGTTGATCCAGACCTGCCTGACCCGGGGAGACATATCCTTGTGCCATTGAGTGATCTCCTTGAACCATACACCTAGCCACTCCGTGTCATCCTTTAGTAAATCCTGCAATTTCTCCCTATTATCATCGTATATCAAGATCGAGGCTCCCCCCATCGGGATTAATTTTGTATGAGGGAAACCATTGTGCACAAAATCCTGTTGTGCCTCTCTCAAGTCCTCATAATTGTGAAAAGTCCCCACTAGACAGCCTTCAAGCCACTGAGTCTCCTCCGAGGTAGTCTTAAAGAACAATCCCGCCCATTGTTTTTCCCCCGAATCTACAGGTTCATTCTGTTTTGATCTTCGCAGAACCTGAGCATAAGATTGTCCTGCTATCGTTCGGCGATCAGAAACTCTATAAACCACCTTTTCACCTGATCTTCTCGAGTCCCTTTCGAAACGGGATAGGTTCGCATGGAGATTGAATGCCCCTATCCTGATATGATTGAGTTCCTCTTCCACCTTCTCAATGTTCACATTGCCTTTGAATCTGACGAAACCAATTTTTTTCCCACGGCTGTCACGTTTTTGCGGCAGGAATACATCACATACTTCACCAATCTTTCGGAATGTTTTCCACATTTCCGAAGGGTACCAATCATCGGGAAAGTTTGTGAAGAAAAACGGTGTGGAGTTTGCTAACATACGGCGCATGAAAAGTGGCGCCCCTTGAGAAGATGCCCATCGTTTCACCGGGCCAGCGTCAAAAAAGCCCTGCTGTTTAACTGCCTTACCCTTTACTAGGCTTGGGTGGGGTTGCTCACGGACGGATTGGCTAGGGTTACCTAAGGGTCGGTGCGCCAAGGAGGACCTAGGGTTCTGCCAAGCCGGAAAGCTTCGAGGGTGGCGACTATGGGTTTGGGCTGGGAGAGAATGGGGTGCTGACCTGCACTGCGCGTTCGAAACCACTCTCGGCCTGGGATGGAAGCGCTGGTTCGCGGCTAGGGTAAAGGTTGGGTAGGTTCGAGTGGGTGCTGCTCGACGGAAGGGAAGGTTAGGGTTAGGGTTAGGGTAAAGGTTGGGGAATGGATGGCGAAGGTTACGGTTTAGGATGGGGTTAGGGTTTGGATGGTAAGACTCCATCGCGCCGCCGATACTTCAATAGTTTGAACTTCTCTTTCAAGACATAACCTCCCCATCCCTGTATATTAAAACCTTGCCATTCCCGTTCCACAAAAGATTTGAAATCCCTGTGTTGCAGCCATGAGTCCAATGTCCTAAACGGTTTTGGACCCCAGTCCACTTCGCGATTCTTCAAAATGATTGCACAATGGTCAGATACGTTGCGTTTTAACCCTCATTGTGTTAAATTAGGCCATGTCTGGATCGAATTAACTGATAGAAGAAAACGATCCAAGCGACTTACACATGTACCATCCGGTCTGTACCAAGTGTATTTCCGTCCAATCAATGGTAAATCCACCAGCCTAGAATTGTTGATAATGATCTACCACGCCTCTCAACAGGATATCTAACAGCATTGAAATCTCCACATAAGCACCAATTATCCTCGTCTTTTCCTCGTAATTTCGAAATCAGAACATCCCACAAAAGCATCGTCAACTCCCCTGAAGAGTAGATGTTTAATATATGACACTTTACTCTTTCCTTCCCCCAATAACCTTCGACCCCCAGAACTCCATCCTCACCCCAGCAACTATCCATCACAAACGTTTCCGCCTTCCAAATACAAAGAAGGCCGCCTGAAGAGCCCACTGATCCTTTATAAGCACAGCCGAAGGCTTCGTCTTCCCATATTGATTTACAAAACTCTTTGTTCAAAATTTCCTTTTTAGTTTCCTGCAAGCATAAGAAATCGATCCCGTCTTTCATGATTAACTCCCTTGTTTCTCTTTCTTTCACCCTACCCCCCAGTCCTCTAATATTGAAACTGACAATTATCATTGATCCACAGTGACGTCTCCTACTTCCTCGCAGTCGGTCCTCTGTTTTTGTATGGCCGTCATGTTTCTTTTTTCCATATCCATTAGATGTGTAAGAATCTCTTGGTCATTTCCATGGCCTATGATCCCTAGATTCTTTCCAATAGTCCACATCTGCTTCGCTTTTTCCATAAGCACCTCATCATTTGACAGAGCAGTGACTTGTCTCTGACAAATTCCTTCTTGACACTGCCCCTTTTCCTTCACTATTTTCTTTCTGTGATATGTTTGAGAAAAGTCTTTGTTTCTTATGGGATCTATGTCTGATTTCGATGACATATCGTTCTTAAAATAATCCCTCTGTAATTCATCATCCCCGGCCTGTTCCGTCACCGGTGATCCCAAAATCTGAGAATCATAATCCTCGGCCGCTTCCCACAAATTGTCAACTTTCTGATTACCAATCTCAGCTGTCTTTACTGTCTCTTTTTGCTGGTCCTCCTCTCTTAATTTCTGGTCGGCACTTATTTTGTTTGACTGAGGACAACAATCCTCACATTGTATGACCTGTTCATCCCATATGGAGTTTGGGATGATTTCCTCCGAGAAATTTGAATCAGAGAACGTGGATTCTGGTACCAACTCCTTCTGTTTGGCCTTTTCAATTATTGAATCCACAAATGATAAATCAGCCACCTCTTCCATTAGTCTGACCGAATAGGTACTTCCTTCAATATCAACATTGGTGACCTTATTAATGAACTCCTTCGAAGATGTTTCAATGAGAAATTTGGCACAGTCAAGTTTGGATCTATTCATTGTGTCCTCATTGATTTTGATCAGCTTTCCTAATCTGAATGCCAGCAAGTTAAAGAATCTCTAATTCCATCCTGGTAAAGGAATATCCAAGCAATTGATCCAGACTTGTCTGACCGGAGAAGACATATCCTTGTGCCATTGACTTATCTGACTGAACCATAATCCAAGCCAATCTTTGTCGTCCTTTAGTAGCTCCTGCAATTTCTCCCTATTATCGTCATATATCAACACCGATGCTCCCCCTATTGGAAGTAATTTAGTGTGAGTGAAATCATTGTACACAAAGTCCTGTTGTGCCTCTTTCAGATCCTCGGAATTGTGTAGGGCCCCCACTAGACAACCTTCAAGCCACTGTGTTCCCTCCTTGGTAGGCTTAAAGAACAAGCCCGCCCATTCTTTTTTCCCCATCACCATAGCTTCAGTCTTTTTTGGTGTAGGTATTGCTCTCAGTACCTGAGCATAGGATTTTCCAGATATAGTACGTCGATCAGAGACCTGATAGACCAAATTTTCACCTTGTCTTTTTGAGTCTCTTTCAAATCTGGACAAGTTTGCTTGGATAGTGTATGCTCCTATTCTGATTTTATTGAGTTCCTCCTCCACCTTCCTGATGTTCACATTGCCTTTAAATCTGACAAAACCAAACTTGTTGCCTGTCACGTTTTTGAGGGAGGAAAACATCGCATACTGCATACTTCACCGATTTTTTGAAATGTTCTCCACATTTCCAAAGGGTACCAATCGTCTGGGAAGTTTGTGAAGAAGAAAGGTGTGGAGTTTGCTATCATACGGCGCATGAACGGTGGCGCCCCCTGACGAAATGCCCAGTGCGAGACCTGACCGCCGACTGAAAAGCTCTGCTGTTGAAATGCCTTACCCTTCGCGAGGCTAGGGTTGGGTCGCTCACGCTCGGATCGGCTAGGGTAGGATTGTGGTTTAATTTAGAGTTTTGTATGTTTGGATTTTTATTGTAACTTTTTAGAGTACCTCTGATATTTTATTTACATATTTATATTTTTCCGATAAAAAAAAAACGGACGGTCACTTGCAATCTAAACGATTCCAACCAAAACAAACTCATAAGTACCACATCTGTATGACTCACAATGGTCTTAGGAATACCATGCAATCTCACCACGTCTTTCACAAACACCTCCGCCACCGAACTTGCAATGTTAGGGTGCTTAAGCAACAAAAAAGGACAATAAGCAATCAATCACAACAATATCACCTCATATCCTTTTGACCTCGGCAGGCCTACAATAAAATCCATAGCCAAATATTCCCAAATGGCTTATGGTATAGCCAACAGTTGCAACAATCCCGTTGGTGAAACAGCCTCATGTTCTGCTTTTGACATACTAAACACTCAGCCACAAAGCACACATCTTTTTTCATTCCTAGCAAAGAAACATTCCCTACAATTCTTTTGTAGCTACAGTGGCCTCGATAATCTACGCAAAAACGCCAACTACCATCCTTCTTCTTGACCAATATTTTGGGGCTTGAGTATGGACTATTTCTCGGTTGATCACCCCTGATTTCAACGTTTCCTACACCATGCGCTCTATCTCATCATTTGTTGGTAGGCATATCGATAGGGCCGCACAGACACTGGATCACTTCCCTCCTTCTAGGCACCCTTCATTCATCATTCTCCTCAGTTTATCCTTACCCAGCTGATATTCTCGATCTTTTCTCATCTTCTCATGCATATTAGTTACAACATTTCCAGAGCTTCCACCTTTGTTTCCGGTAGCCATGGTTTCTTCTCTCCCGGGAAATATCCGACAGGTCGGACCAAATGTTAGGATCACCTGAGCTAATGATCAATAAACTGAAATACACAAACAATTTTCTGGAATTGATTGAATGAAAGAACAATTACAAAGCCCAGAGGAAATCCTCTGTATTCCGCAGCTAGATGCTAATAACAAACTCAAAACATATAACTGGATGCCGCACTACCCACTCTCCACTCACATTTTATTCCTTTCTCATGTGTGCATTTCTCACTCACCTTCTATAATAGGCATATTTAATCATGGGCTTGCTATGCCATTAATATTTGGCCCACAGAATCTGGGTTCATATCATATAACACTACAGAATGCTGCAAGATATTACAAGCCGTTGCCAACTATTTTTGGTTTCCTGATAAAACACTCGGTTCTCTTATAATTTGAACAGGAACTTGCTTATAAATGATAAAAAATAAGTGTGTTTGTATTGAAAGATTTTGTTTCTATTCTTCCATTTAAGTTATTTTCTGATTATTTGATCTGTCTTCTAGTAATTTGTTCTGAAAATTCTCTCTTAATTTGTGTATAGTATACGTTTGCGATAGTAGTTCAGTACTTTAACTTTGATATAAGTAATAGGATTCTATGATTATTTTATATGTATCTCATTTATTGTTGTATTTAAGCAAGAGGGAACTAGAAAACCTGCTTTTGAAATGTGAAATGTGCATGTCACAAGTCATCTTCACCACAAAAAAGAAGAATAATAGGTAAGAAATATTTTTGTGAATTCGCTTAGTCAGAAGCAAAATTGCTTTGCTCATAAGTGGTAAAATATCTTAGAGACAAAATTATGACGGTTCATTGGAACTGTTTCTTTCATGTCTTCTAAATATTTGAATATTTGGAATAGAAAGGGAAAGGAAAGCATGTAGGGGCTTCATGTTTATTACAATGCTTGACGTGAGAATATCACTGTGTGCTCAGCTGTCGGTGTTCAATACATAAAAAATATGTTGCTTGACATTTGTTGTTTAAGAACTACCCAAGAAAGAAAGATAGATGAAAAAATAAAGTCAGACTAGTATTTTTTATACATGTTTCACCTCCAAGATGCAAATTCTAGTTTCACCATGGTCCTTGAGACCACCATCTTCAAGTGAATTGTGAATTTTATGCTCGATTTGTGATTCTGAGTTTTCTTCCTAATTACGGCTGTTTGGGATTTTAATATTGGTGTTAATACTAACAGAAATTATGGCAATCATGTGAATTTCAATTGCTAAAACTTGCAGTGAGAAATTAAGATGTTAATTTATATAGAGATCTTTTACAGGGAATTGCAAGCACTATGACATATTTGCAAAATGAAGGTGTTCTGCTGCGTGCAGAGCAAAATCTTCTAGGCGAAGCATTTCTTGTTATGGCTGCTTCTGCTGGGTAATCACTTCAGCTAAAATCGTTTTTTTTTTGTCTGTTCCTTTACGAGGCCTATACAATCCAATTAATTTATATCCCTAAATTGTTCAGGGATCAACAGCAACATGAAGTTTTGCTCTGGTTGCTTGAGCCATTAAGCAAACAGTGGATCCAGGCAGAATGGCAAGATGTATATTTGTCTAACCCAACCGGCCTAGTTCATCTTTGTGCTGAAACACAATATATGTGGTCAATATTTCATACTGTTACATTCTTCGAGAAGGCACTTAAAAGGAGTGGTTTTAAAAAAGGCGGCTTGAGTTCCGAAAACAGTTCAATAACAAATTCTCCTGCTACGCACCCAATGGCTTCCCATCTTTTATGGATGCTGCCTCCACTTCTTAAAGTAAGGAAGATATCTCTGACCCTTCTGCTTCTTTTTTTCAGAATTTAGAATTATAATTGAATCTTTTTGGTACTGATCATTCATTGTCTATATTAAGTTACAGATGATTATTGCTTCGTTTTTTTTAATCTCCAGCTACTTCGGGCAATACATTCTCTTTGGTCTCCATCTGTATCTCAAGCTCTCCCTGGTGAAATCAAGGCCGCAATGATAATGAGTGATGTTGAAAGAATCAGTCTTCTTGGAGAAGGAAAGCACAAACTGCCACACAAGGTTGCATTAACTTTTACTGATGGATCTCAATTTGATAACAGCAAGGAAGCTTATTCAGAATCAAATGAAGCTGATATACGGAATTGGTTGAGAGGAATAAGAGATAGTGGGTACGTGATTTTACTTCTCATATGGGCATGGCATACCAAATTTTGGTCATTATGAGAGCTAACTTGCAATCTTTAGGAAACACAGAAAGAACATTATCTTTGAAAAGATCCTGTTAACATATAGAATACACAAGAGAAGAGGAATATTTCTTCTTACTTTATTGAATAATCTGCTGGAAGTATAAATACAAGAAAAGATAATCCTAACAAATGAGATCCCTAGTTTCACGAACTAGGATTTCATTATTATTCAAACTAACACCATATCCTAATCCTGTAGAACTAATGATAAAGATAAAAATATCTTATCTCCAAATGACAATCTTATCTCCAACACTCCCCTCAAGCTAGTGAATAGATGTTTATCATTCATAACTTGCCTATTAATTGTTCAAATGCTGCCTTTGACAAGCTCTTTGTTAGAATCTTTGCCACTTGATGTCCTGAGGGAATATACATCATGCATACACTTCATCTTCTACTTTTTCTTTTATGAAGTGTTTGTGGATCTCAACATGCTTTGTTCTATCGTGATGTAATGGGTTGTGAGCAATATTCACAGCTGCTTTGTTGTCACGGTAAAGTCTCATAGGTTCTTTGTTGGACATTTTAACTCTTCCATTACTCTATTCAGCCATATGCCTTCACATAATCCTTGAGCAACAACCCGAAATTCTGCCTCTGCACTGCTTCGAGCAACTACTGACTGTTTCTTGTTTCTCCACGTTACGAAGTTGCCCCATACATATGTACAGTAACCAGTGGTAGACCTATCTATTATCGATCCTGCCCAATCAGCATCAGTATAGACCTCAATTACCTTTGGCTCATTTTTTTTCAAAGAAAAGGCCTTTCCCAGGATTTCCTTTGAGATACCTTAGTATTCTGCGTACTGCCTCCGAGTGTTGACTGCATGGAGAATGCATGAATTGGCTAACAACACTCACTGCAAAGGCAATATCAGGCCTAGTGTGAGACAAACGAATTAGTCTCCCTACCAACCGTTGATATCTTTGTCTATCAACTTTACTCTTATCATCAGCAGGTCCAAGTTTTGAATGCTGCTCCATAGGTGTCTCGGCTGGTTTGCAACCCAACATGTCCGTCTCTTTTAGAAAATCTAAGGTATATTTTCTTTGGGATATGGTGATTCCCAGCTTGGTTCAAGCTACTTCCATTCCCAAAAAGTACCTAACACTTTGAAGATCTTTGATTTCAAATTCAGCCAAAAACTGCTTCAACTCTTCTATATCTTCAAGATTGTCTCCTGTAACAATAATATCGTCTACATAAACTATCAGAATAGTAATTCTCCCTTCTTTAGAATGTCTAAAGAATAGTGTATGATCAGTTTGTGCTTGAGTGTATCCCCGACTTTTGATGGCCTGCTAAACCTTTCAAACCATGCCCTAGGAGGTTGTTTGAGGCCATACAGGGCTTTCTTCAATTTGCAAACGTGATTAGTTCCTTTTTATTCTTCAAATCAAGGTAGAATATCCATGTACACCTCTTCATTGAGATCTCCATTCAAGAAAGCATTCTTTACATCTAACTGTTGCAACGACCAATCAAGATTAGCAGCCAATGATAATAAAATTCTTACCATGTTTAGTTTAACTACAGGTGCAAAGGTTTCCTGATAGTCTATGCCAAATGTTTGAGTGAATCCTAATCCTTTGGCTACCAGTTTCGCTTTATATCTTTATATGCTCCCATCAGCTTTATACTTAACGGTGAAGACCCATTTGCATCCCCACAGTTCTTTTTTCCTTAGGCAGGGTTGTAATTCCCAAGTGTCATTTCTTTTCAAAGCACTTATTTCTTCAAACACAGCCTTTCTCCATTCTGGACTTGCTAGGGCATCATGAATATCCCTTAGGAATCTCGGTTCATGACAGATTACAAGTGAAAGTCGGAAGCTCGGAGAAAGGTTATTGTAAGATAAACTGTGCAATGGGGTGTGCAGTGCATTTTCTTATTCCTTTTCGAAATGCAATAGGAATATCAAGCTCGGAAGGAGTTATGTTCAAGAACTTGTGCAGTTGAATTCGGGTCTGCTTCTTGGTTTTGCTGAGCTTTAGCTGGTTCTGCCCTTGGAGCTTGGTTTCTCCTAGAATAAACAATTAATTCTTGCTCAGCTTCATCTCCCTCTGTTTCCAATACGTCAATATCTGTTATTGGCAGCATAGATTAGAATTATCATTTAAATTGGTAGGCATAAGCGGGCTGGAAGACATAGGAGTGGGCTGCAATGATGCAGGCATAAGTGGGCTGGAAGACATAGGAGTGGGCTGCCGTGATGCAAGTGTAGTATCAGGTACCAAGGAAGGTTCACCATCCCATGACTGATCTTCGACTATGTGCTCCGTGGGAAAGAAAGATTGGGTTTCAAGAAATGTAACATCCTTTGATACAATTTTTTTTTTCAGTTCTGGGGAGTAACACTTATAGCCTTTTTGAGTTGGGAATAACCTATGAACACTTTATGGCACAAGGGTCGAGTTTGTATTTGTTTGGGTTGTGGACGAAGGCGGTGCACCCAATCCATGCAACTTCCAACAATTTTCCTGAGTGTGGTTTGGTCGATTGCAGTGCTCGCAGCAGATTGTATCATCATATTGATTGAATTTGGACTTCCTATTACCCTTGGAAGCTCAGTCATTTGTTCTTTTCGAAGCCAAGGCTGATGACTCAATAGACGTTGGGATAGGATTTTCTTTATGTTCTCCAAGCCTTACTCAGGCGTCTGTTCTCCTCTCTACGAACCTATGAGAATACCTCACATATAGTTGGAAGAGTACCTCATCCAAGAACTCGTCCCCGAACTTCATCCAATTCCTTGTTTAGTGCAGTTAGGAAATCATAAATTCTTTCTTTTTCAACAAATTTCCAGAATTTGACATTATCTTCTGGATCTTTCCAATCGGCTTGATAGAATAAGTCGAATTCTTGCCATAAATTGTTGACAAGAGTTAGAGGTAGAACCCCTAAACTCCCTCATCCCGGTCATGGCTGTTTCACCTTTTTGTTACTGCGAAACGCAAACTATCTCTGATTCCATGTTAAAATATAGAATACACTAGAGAAGAGGGATACTTCTTCTTACTTTATTGAATAATCTGCTGGAAGTATAATACAAGAAAAGATAACTCCTAATCAAATGAGATCCCTAGTTTCACATACTAGGATTCATTATTATTCAAACTAACACCATATCCTAATCCTATAGAACTAATGAAAAAGATAAAAATATCAGATTTAAAAATTACAAACTTATCTCCAAATGACAATCTTGTCTCCAACAGATCTCATTCCCCTAACATGACCTCATTTGTTTCTGAAATAAACCCCAGAGCTTATAAGCACAAAGTATATTCATCCTATGGCACTTTAATTTCTTTTGTTTAACAATTGCAAATGGCGTGATACTTAAAATATGCTGCCCACTTAAGTTGTGTCATTTAAGTTGATTCTATAAATTTATCATGCTCCAGGTACAGTATATTAGGTTTATCAGCAACTCTCGGTGATTCGTTTTTCCGATACATAGACTCGCATTCTGTTATTTTATCATTGATGGAGAACACTCAGTACATGGAGTTCAGGCATATAAAGCAGCTGGTACACTTGGTTTTGGTTCCACTGGTTAAATGCTGCCCCCAAGATTTGTGGGAGATGTGGCTGGAAAATATCCTGCATCCGTTACTTCTCCATGCTTGGCAAACTCTTAGTTGTTCATGGTCTAGCCTTTTACAAGAAGGGAAAGCTAAAGTTCCAGATCTTCATGGGATACTTGCTGGGTCAGAGTTAAAAGTGGAAGTCATGGAAGAAAAGCTCCTCAGGGATCTAACTCGTGAGATTTGTTCTCTTTTCTCGGTTCTTGCTGCTCCTGGACTTAATACCACACTTCCTTCATTGGAACAGGCTGCTCAGATAAGTCACATGGATGATTCTTCAATGAAAGACTTGAATGCCTTTGCTTGCAGTTCTATGGCTGGGTAATGCTCATTGCAGAAATTATCAATTTTTTCTTGATGGTTACTAGTTAATGTATAAGGTACTTATTTCAAGTGTTATGTTTTTGCAGATTTGTATTAAACAATAAAAGTGTTGCAGTTCCAGCTTTAAAAATATGCTTAGAAGCATTTGGCTGGACGGATAGTGAAGCCGTGTCAAAAGTTTCTTCTTTCTGTGGAGTAGTTGTTCTCCTCGCAATTGCAACAAACAATGTGGAGCTTAGAGAATTTGTATGCAAAGATTTGTTTGCTGCTATGATCCAAGGCTTATCTCTGGAGTCAAATGCTTTTATAAGTTCTGATTTAGTTGGATACTGTCGAGAAATCTTTGTTTACTTGTCTAAGAGAGACCCATCACCCAGGCAGGTCAGCGAATCCCAACCCCCGTATGTGTGATAATGTTGATGACAAATATAATTTCTTCGGGCCCCCATCAAATCAAATTCTTCTTAATTTTTTTGACAGATTTTGCTTTCTCTTCCACACATCACCCTTCAAGATCTGCTGGCTTTCGAAGAAACTTTAACAAAGACAGGCAGTCCCAAAGAGCAAAAACAACATATGAAAAGTCTCTTAACAATGGCAACAGGAAACAAATTGAAGGCTCTTGCTGCTCAAAAGAGTCTAAATGTCATTACAAATGTATCAAGTAAGTTATATTTTTGCAAAGTTGCAATCCTTTTCAATATGCCTAACCCAACCTTCAGAGAAAGCGAGGAAAATAAACTCAAAACAATGAAAAATAAAAAATATATTCTCCAGCTATAATAGGGAAGGCGTGGCAATACGTTGGTGTCAGAAAAATTGATATATCTTGTATATATTTTATTAAAAAAGAAAAAAAATAACGACTTTTTAAAGTTTTGACAGTATAGTTTGAGTATTGAACATCACTTAAATGAATCTGTATCAGGCCTGCTTTTGTTCATCTGCCATGTTTTCTACATTTGTTTGAACTGTATATGTTCCACTTCTTAAGACTCTCAACAGTGAGGATGTTATGTTCGTTTTTGGTCTGTATAATTTCAAAAACTGAAACTGAGATTTACCCTCCCTGCCGCTATTCTTGCACAACAAATTATGAAATAAGCCCTGTTTTTTGTTATTATTATTATTTCGACTACTGCTGCTTTTCTTTTCTTTTTTTCAATCCTGATAATTAATATGCATAAACATTAACTTTTCAGTGAGGTCTCGGAATGTGGGTACTGCTCCAGAACCTAGTCCTGAAGATGGGGATGCTGTTGGATTGGCTGCAATCTTGTGAATAGGATTTATTAGTCGTACAAAAGTATTTTGTGAGGGGAAAAGGTGTATCCATCGGTAAGAGACAAAGTTAACATCCAGCGGCAGCCTTTTTTGCTTAGAGGTTTAAACTTAATGCGTTTGTAAATTGTTTGACGAATCTCTTGCATAGTGCACTGGTAAAGTACATATTAAGGTATCGACTACAGTGAGATTTATTGATCTGTTTAGTCTAACCTGGCTATGCCAATATTTTGCTTGTCAAGAATTAATTAAACAAAATAAACAAGGAATTTATTAAGAAAATAAAATATCTTAAATCTTGCAAATACGGCAGCACAGTTGGTGAATCCTTGGGTAGCATCATGCACATAAGACTCGTGTAGTTCAAAACTCAATGACCATTAATAAAAAGATTTACTGCGGAGTGCGGAGACAGAAGAGAAGAGGGGTCCTTTCAGTGATTATATAAAACTTAAGGACTTTGCCCAAAATAAAAGGTGCCAATTACACGAGTCCCCGAAAATATAGAAGACATCCAGGTACAAGTAGCATTAGAAGATAATCATTGATCAATATAGGACTACAACTGTAGGCAAATTTACATTCACCATCCTACAAAGAAGCTGAAATATATACATATAAATGAATACACACGCGCTAATTTTTGTGCACTTTTATACTTATCCCGCAACAGTAAAATCACATATTCACATCTGATGGAGGATCACAGCGACAAAAATCTCTGTTTCATAGGATTGGTATTAACATTTGAGGAACAGAGTCATTCCTAAGAAGTAGAATTCAACGAGTTTTGTTGTGGCAAAGTTGCAGTTGGATGCTCCACATGTGAAGGAGCAAATAGTCTCTGCAAATGCTTTAATCCCACAGTGAGCTGTGCAAAAGGGGGCTGTAGATTGATCGCTCTTCTAATAAGAAAAATTATTGTGCTCGGAATATTTTAAAGAGTGAAAAATGAAAATGAATTATTAATATTTGGTCATAAGATAATGAATTCGAAAAATAAAACCAAATATTACCTATGTATTTCAACATATTTTGTAATATTATGAATTTATTAAAAATAACTTATATTATTTTCGGAGAATTATGAATGTCTAACATTTAAGTTCACGACTTAATAAAACTTAATGCATGACTTAAAAACTTAGTCCTAGAGCGACGTATGCGTACTCAATGAGCCAAATCATGACCAGTGCGTCAGTGCGCGACTTAGTAAAACTTAGAGCGCGACTTAGTAAAACTTAGTGTTCCTTAAAGCGCCGCACAAGCACTCAATATGTTAGTGCGAGACCGGAGCACCATTGCGCGAAAGGTGGTAGGAGGATTATGTGACTCAGCTCACACCCCAATAGTGTATTTCTTGACAGACTCTTTCTCTTGCATCAAAAGAATTATAGACACGAATCACACCTCTCCCCTCCTTAATGCTACAAGAATAATTTGTTGTGAAAAGAATAAATCTCTCATGATAACTCTCCCAAAATTTCCCTTCGTAGATACTACCATCACCAATGGACTCCATAAATTCCAAGGGCGCAAAATAGCGCAAATGGTTCTAGTAGTCATCCACCACAACAAGACAGATCCAATATGCAGGAGCGGCGATGGTTCAGAAAATGGATTGCACGAAAGTAACACAGAACATAAATTAACATCATGTTGGGATATCACCAAAAAATGTGATGATCTTCTAATATCAATAAGAGATAAGACAATATCTATCTGTTCTTCAATGTCCATAATAATTGCGTCAATCTTGCTTTGGATCCCACCTCAGAGACCTGGAATCACGAAATAAATGTGAGAAGGGGGCCGGAAGTTTTTCCGGCATGTCCCCTCCGACGCTCAAGTCAGGCGAGAGGATACGAGAAAATATACACTTGTAAGTAAGTGAAAGAAATTATGAATGACCAAACATGTAGATTGAACCTGGTATTTATATGCGCAGAACTAAGAGTTACTATGCAACAAGGACTCCTTCCATGTCTATCCATATCTTTATCAAGATATGATAAGATCTCGTGAATGCAATCAAATCCCTGATATTGCTCCGCAGATCTCGCACTTGCCTTAGTTTAGGAGATACGGTCCCCCGACGTCCATATATTGAGCAAGTCATGAGAAGAGATCGGTGAATGAGCTCGGACCAAAAAAGAGTTCACCGTAACGTTTGAAGGAGGCCGAACTGGTGAGGTACAACATGTCGGCCAAACATGTCGGTCTTATATAAAGAGCTCGGACGAAGAAGCGCGGTCTTCTGAAAGGCCACAACGAAGCGACGGAAACATGTCGGTCTATCAGGAGGTTATTATTTAGGGGTATCACAGTCCCCCATCCAGTAGAGCTGACGTCGTAGACCAGAAGTTCGTATGTATTTAACCGACCTTGTTTAGCTATGAGTCAGCTCTTCCTATTCTTTATTGATTTAGGTGGGAACCAACGGCCATCAATTTCAAATTTGAATTTGAAATTCGACCTTTGGGACGATTCGTATTTCGAGGTAAATCCTGACTGTTTAGGTAAATCATTCTAGTTATTGTTTTCAAATGTCTTCTTCCCCAGATAAGTTATTCCCTTCGCCCTTGACCGGTGAGGTTCTTAAGGAAGTAGATCAGTATGGTACCTTCTGCCCCGAGGGGGTTACGCTGCCCGCAGTGGCAGTCCCCTCCAGTTATATTCCCGAAGCCGAGCCCTCAACAGGTAACCAACTTCAGTTAGTTGAAACTAGCCCCCCTTCCGAGTCTGAGGCACCATCTAGAGATTATCCCTGGTATGAACTGTATGTTCCTGCCTTGGTTGATACGGATGAGGCCCACCTTCGTAAGCTTAGCCAAGCCCCTTCCAATTATGATTTTATAATCTCTTCTTCCTCTCAGCGTCCGAACCGACCTCCAGAAGGTTACTACCTTTTACAGAGGTCAACTAGAGGGGGGTCTGCGTTTCCCACTACCCGAGTTCTTTCAAAAGTTTAGCTTGTTCTGTTAGCTGAACCTCAGCCAATTTTATCCCAACTCTTATCGTATTTTGTGTAGTTTGATAATTATTCTTCAGGCCTTTGGATTACCTCATGATAATTCTGCCATCTCGTATCTTTTGCAAATCAAGAGGTCAGATGAGTGACCCTGGTACGTGAGAAGCCGTCAGGGGTGTGCATTTGTTGGGGGTATCCGAGCAAGATAAAAGATTGGAAGAAATATTTCTTCTTTGTTAAACCTTCCCAGCCTTGGTCTTGCTGTACTGAGTGGTTAGATTGTCTTCCTTATCTCCCCACGCCACCAAGAACTTCAAAAAGATCTCAATTTACTTGAGCGTAATGAAAATTATCGGGGGTCAATGTTTCAATTCCTCCAAGCTATTAGTGGAGGACCTCCTCTGTTTTGCTGGGTTGAGCCCGACTGATATAACATTGAGGGGGCGATCTGGTAGATATTTGTAGTGTACTTAGTTTTATTTTGTTCGAGTATTTCTGGCTCGGCTAACTTTCTTGTTTTCTCATCAGTTGACAGGATTATGAGCTCTTTGGTTCAGAAAGCTCTCCAAAGGTGGAAACAGAAGGCTAGCTCATCTGGTGCTACTGAGGAGGTCAATATTGATGTCACTGCGGTGAGCCTCCTACTGCTGAGGAGGCTCATGTTCGCCAAAACAAACGTCCTCAAACAGGGGGGTTGAGGAGATTCCTGCTACTGGGGCTCAGCCTATAAGGCAGGTACGTCCCGAGTTGAATCTGCTGACGTCCCTCGGGGAGCCGAGAAGGGCGGTGAACCATTTCGTATAGAGAGGCACATGTAAAAGGTGATGGAGAACTGTCGTGGATGAGTTCGTCTTGTTGGAGAAAGACCAAGCTCTGTCGCTTTATCCGTGGCTCGTGATCTTGCAAACACTGAGGTTGCTATCTTCATGAGCCAGATGGGTTGGGCTGAGCTTGTAACTCAGTCTTCCAGCAGCCTTACCGAGGTAAGGAGGAGCAATTATGTCGAATATGTTTACCGCATGATCTAGCCACGTTTGCTCTTTCAGTGTAAGGGCCCCCGTGCCCTTAACCCACAATTAGTGCATTAAACCATACATTTGGTGCATTCAATCACGTGTAAAGGGAAATTACATGTAAACGTGGCGCACAATACCACCCATAAAATTTTCTTGCTTCATCTATTCCATTCCATGCAATATCCGATTTCCCAAATTAAGACCATTTAACACATCATGCACCTATGTAATACACTAATCACAATCTCAATTCATCTAGCAATTTCCTAGTTGATTGCTCACACATATAATGAAAAGAGAAAGGCCCATGCATCTTTATACAACACATACACATAATTATTGCTCACACACGAGCATCGAATAAACCTATGTGTACGTAATGTATAAAAAGGGCATACACAATATCCAGCTCCACATGAGCTCCGGTGCCTCGATCCTGGAATCACCTCCAATCCATAGCTCGATCACAGCTCCAGAGCTACCATTGTACCTATTTCACCTGCCCCAACAGAGACAGCCTCCACACGGGGTGAGCATACCAATACCACCAAACCAATAATCACAATTATATAATTCATAATTCACAATGTAAATGCCATGAATTTAAATGTTACTCCCTGGATGGCATCATCCTCATCCGGGATCCCACTGTATTGTCCCTGTTCTCAAAACAACCAAAATCATCAAATTCCAAATATCCAGTTAATTATTATATTGATTAACTATGTCCCTGATTCAATTCAATATCAATAGGGGAATAAATACAGATATCCTAGATATCTAGTCAAAAGCCACATTTCCTCGCTCACTCAAAAGTAGCGGCATCACTTACCGATGTTCGCTCCATGGCGACCACATCACGACAATTGCTCGCTCCAAAGCGGCACCATACATTACATAAGACCAATCAACATAACACAACCCAGTCCCGTTTCCAATAACCAATTTATGCAAGACACAATATACTAAGCATCGACTAATAACCCTTACCATTCATCTATCTCATGCACAATAATTGCAATAATATAATTAAGGTCATGCTCGTACGTTACACGTACCTTAAGTTTCCGTAGTCCAAGCCAAACTTTGCTTGAGTTCCATGCCTCGAGAAATATGTGCTAAAACACATAAACAACTCACAATCAAGCATAAGCATGCAATCATGTGCCCACGCACGTTCGCAACCTCAAAACCCATCGTCAATCCATGACGATTACCAAAATAAAAGCCCCCGGCTAGGCATGCATAATACCCAAAAATATTCCATTTTATAAGATTAAAAGATAGTCAAAACTCAACCGAGAGTTCCGTTTAATTTAACTTTGCTCCAACCAACCATTTTAAAAGTCTAGCATTCCCATTGGAATGTGAACATTGCCCCGGAAGACAACCATTTAAGTCGCAAATCCAAAATCCCACGAAAAAAACAAGAAAACCACAAAACCCCTGCTGGCGATCGATCGCTAGCCCCTTGGCGATCGATCGCTCAAAAGTAGCGATCGATTGCTACCTTGATGAAAAGCCTACTGCCAGCGGGCGATCGATCGCTACGTCCTGCAACACGAAAAATCACCATTTTTAAAAGCTTAAAACCTTCACCAATCACACCCCAACTTCTCCCAACTCAAATCTACAACAAATCTACACACAAGAACCTCCAACAAGGATGTTAAACTCGAATTAAAACAAACCCAAAAGATTTTTATGATTTTCACCAAAATCACCCAAACCAACCCAAACCCAAAACTCAACCAAACCCATCAAAAATACAATCAAATCAAAGCTAAAAGAGAGGAGAATGAGATTACTAGCTTTTCTTCAAGAAATCCGGCCCCTAAATCATGTTCCCAACGATTTTGTTGAAGGGGAAAGGAGGGGAAGGGTTTTGGGGTAAAGTGGGGAGAGAGAAAGGGAAGAGAGAGATGATTCCGGGAAAAATGACGGAATCCCGAGTCCATCTGGTATATATAGCAAAAATGCTCCAAAATAACAATACCGTCACAAATACATCATGATTCATTAAAAATCATCTGTTTTCAAACTCTCTCTCCAACATCAAATCCCCATACCAGCCCCAACATAAAGTACCCCGGACTCCAAGTCCCACCAAAAACCCAACTCATAGGTTTTCCATCAAAATGAGAATATAATCTCAACATTTGGATCCAACGATCCCAAATGCCCGATTTAACAACCTCGGGAGACCCAAAACCGCAATTAATTCCTAATTGCCACAATTTAAAAAATCCATTAAGGATTATTACCACACCGGGATTAACAACATTAATCCCCGGGCATCACATTCCGGCTATGCTTTTGATGGGAGAATTCGCATCTCGTGCCAATGTGATCCGGCGGCAATCTCTTAAGGATACAAAGATCTTTGAGGCTGCACAGAGCTCTCTGGCCAAAGCTAGATCACTTCATGATAAGGAGATGAATGAGCTGAAGGCTCAGATATAACTGAAATCAGTTCAAGAAGCGGAGATCCGTTCCCTTTAGAATCCCAAAGGCAGAAGTATGAATCCTACCTACGAGAGCTACGAAACGAGCTGTGTTTGGGCGTAGCTGATTTTGCTGAACAGGAACTGATCAAAGCTCAAAAAGAAGCGGCCGAGGAAAAGACAAAAGCTGAGGAGAAGGTTGGAGAAAAACTCCTAACTTTTATTGAAGCTGGTTTCCAGGGATGTGTAATTCAATTCAAAGAGCAAGGTTACCCTCCTCAAGACGCATACTCGGACTTCCTCAGCCTAGATAAAGTTGTGGCGGCTCTCCCACCTGGCCTATCGATGGGTGTTCCCCTTTAATGATTTTTTTTGCCCGTTTGAATGTCATTTGTAAGCAATCTTATCTGTTAGTTATAGCTGTAATATCATAACTTTTAATGAAGAAGACCGGGTGCATTTTTTGTAGAACTCTGTTAACAGCTCCGCGGCATTACGAAGTGTAATAGCTCAACTAAAGTACTAATCCCTTGAAAGGGTCAAGTAAAAACAAATAAACCAAGCACGCCGGAGCACAATAATTTCAAGTAATGACAGGTAGGACCAAACGCGTAACAGCTCGGCTAAACCCATTAATTACCACGTAGGGGCAAAGTAATAACAGCTAGAATCAAGCGTGTAATAGATCGGCTAAGCAAATTAATTACCCCGTAGGGGCAAAGTAATGACATATACGACCAAGCGCATAACAACTCGGCTAAGCAAATTAATTACCCCGTAGGTACAAAGTAATAACAGCTAGGACCAAGCGTGTAATAGCTCGACTAAGCTAATTAATTACCCTATAAGGGTAAAGTAATAACAACTAGGACCAAACGTGTAACAGCTCGGCTAAGCTAATTAATTACCCGTAGGGGCAAAGTAATAACAGCTAGGACCAAGCGCGTAACAGCTCGGCTAAGCAAATTAATTACCCCGTAGGGGTAAATTAATAACAGCTAGGACCAAGTGTGTAACAGCTCGGCTAAGCTAATTAATTACCCGTAAGGGTAAATTAATAACAACTAGGACCAAGCGCGTAACAGCTCGGCTAAGCTAATTAATTACCCCGTAAGGTTGGGTAAAAAACCATTGAGATGGGGTGAAAACCCTTGGACCCGGGTAACCAGGGTGGAGGTGAGCTCGTCGTAAACAAGCTCCTGAGATGGGGTGAAAACCCTTGGACCTGGCATAACCAGGGTTGAGGTGAGCTCGTCGTAAACAAGATTCTGAGGTCAGATGAAAACCCTTGGACCTGGCGTAACCAGGGTTGAGGTGAGCTCGTCATAAACAAGCTCCTGAGATGGGGTGAAAACCCTTGGACCTGGCGTAACCAGGGTGGATGTGAGCTCGTCGTAAACAAGCTCCTGAGATGGGTGAAAACCCTTGGACCTAGCGTAACCAGGGTTGAGGTGAGCTCGTCGTAAACAAGCTCCTGAGGTCGGGTAAAAACCCTTGGACCTGGCGTAACCACGGTTGAGGTGAGCTCGTCGTAAACAAGCTCTTGAGGTCGGGTGAAAACCCTTGGACCTAGAGTAACCAGGGTTGAGTTGAGCTCGTCGTAAACAAGCTCCTGAGGTCGGGTGAAAACCCTTGGACCTGGCGTAACCAGGGTTGAGGTGAGCTCGTCGTAAATAAGCTCCTGAGATGGGTGAAAACCCTTGGACCTTCCGTAACCAGGGCGGAGGTGAGCTCGTCGTAAACAAGCTCCTGAGATGGGGTGAAAACCCTTGGTCCTGGCGTAACCAGGGTGAAGGTGAGCTCGTCTAAAAAAGCTCCTGAGACGGGGTGAAAACCATTGGACCTGGCGTAAAGGGAGCTCGTCGTAAACAAGCTCTTGAGGTCTGGTGAAAACCCTTTAATTATGCAGGCAACAAATTATAGAATATTCTCAAAATTGTATTGAAATAATGAAAGGTAAATCATTGATAGGGTTGATTATTACGCGTATTTAGGTCTTGATTTGTATATATATTCGTGTAGATTCCGTGAAGATGTTATGCTTTTTGGTATTTATTTGCTTGTTTCAGGAATTTAGGTAGAATATGGAAGAATTGAGCTACAAGGAAGAAAACGGATCAAATCAAGCCAATAAATGAAGAATTTGAGTTCTGGAACTCTCGGTCGATCGGAACAAGCATCTCGATCGATCGAGCGAGGCAGAGGTTTTGGCAACAAAGAATTTGAATTCTCGATCGATCGGAACATCCTTCTCGATCGATCCAGAGAGGCAGAGAAGTTAAGACTCGGACGCTGAAGGCGCCCGATCGATCGAGACGTATGTATCGATCGGAAAGGAATGTGCCAAAGAAACCGGCTGGAGTTCACCAAGTTGATGATATCACTGCTCTTTTGGCACAGTTGGATGCGCTGAACAAAAAGATAGATAGCATGAGCATGACAGCAATGCAAGCTCAAGTTATCACTTGCGAGCTGTGTGGAAGCAATCATCCGAGCACTGAGTGCCAGGCAGGTAACAAATTCATACAATCTAATGAGTCTGTGAATTATGTAGGGAACAGGCAGCCCAACAACCCATACTCAAACACGTACAACCCGGGGTGGAGAAATCATCCGAACTTGCAATGGTCCAACCAAAACAATGTGTTGAACCCACAACAACAACCGGGAAGTACACCTAAGCCGAGCATGGAAGAACTCTTGACTAAGTTAATTTCATCGACTGAAACAAGGATGCAAAATCAGGATGCATCTATTAAGAACTTGGAGGTTCAAGTGGGGCAACTAGCAGCCATAATTCATGGACGAGCTCAGGGGACACTACCTACTGATACGGTAAAACCCAAAGGAGCAAGCCAAAATGGATCACTAAGAGGGAGGTGACAGTCCAGCTTGGGACTATAAATTAAGAACTTTTCTCTATCCTTGTTTGTTTTTCATTTTTGTTTTAGTCTAGTTGTTTTTTTTTAATTATTATTTTTGTTATTTTTAGAGCCTTAACTCAGTGCGTTAATTTTCAAATGCAGAACAAATGGAATGAGTCCAACTGATGGAACGAATCGACCATTGAAAATTTTTTGAAAACAATTTTGGTCTGGAAGGGTCGATCGATCGGAGACATAATCTGGATCGATCGACCAGGAGTTGCAAAAATAAATACTTTTTCTGGAGTCGCCGATCGATCGAGCAACTTGTCTCGATCGATCGAGGAAGGTTTTTAAAATGAGGAGAATGTTTTGTCTCGCTCGATGGATCGAGCAGCATCTCTCGATCGATCGAGCGACAGATAATTTGGTTTTTAAACTCGATTCCATCAGAAAACTGTCACAATTTTCCAACTTTTCCAAGAAAAAAATCGCCCTTTTAACCTAATTCCCAAATTTCTTCTCCTAATCTCCCCATACACTCACAAATCTTGCAATTTAAGCTTCCAAGCTTCATCTAATCAAGTTTTTGCTACAGATTTGAAGATTTACAACTGAAATTGGGAGATTGTATCAACAAGGAGGAATTCAAGCACATTCCAAACCATCACTTAGATTTACTTGGTATATGATTTCAACTCTTATCTATATCCAAGATTTACTGATTATTCTTGTTTGGATATATACGGTTGGCGTTTATGGTGATTTTGGAAATTAAGTAGTTGAATTTTGGGAAAGTGAAAGGTTGGTTGGTAATGGTTATACATTCTTGCCAGGGTTTGTGATATTGGTGATTGTTGTTGTGGTTGGGAGTGACAAAGTAAGATTTGTTAATTGATCAAATGGCGCCAAAGAGGAAGCAAAAGCAAGTCGAAGCCACTACTTCGGCTACCGATTATGATGAGAAGCGCTTTGTGAATTCCGTAGCAGCGGAATTGTACCCTAGCTATCACCGCAAACCCCTCAGTCGCGAAAGGGGAATGAGTTTGGATAAGCTTGAATGCCCGGTCATTCAAGAAGCTAGGCGACGGGGGTGGTTTGAATTCATCCAACACCCTATTGATGCGGTGGTCCAGGTAGTCAGGGAGTTTTATGCTAATTTGAGGACGGTCCACCCCAATTCAAGGGAGGTTGTATTTGTCCGGCGTAAGGATATTGAATATGATCGGTTCAAGTTGAATGCAGTTTTTAGGATGCCATCTATAAATAACAGTGATTACCAAGCGTTCAAAACAAGCCACATCAATTATGACGAGGTAATTTCTGTAATCGGTATCGAGGGAGTTGATTGGCAAAGAAATAGCAATGGAGAGCCTCAATTGGTCCTGAAGAAACATCTGAAGCCAGAGGCACAAGCTTGGTTCTCTTTATAGCCGCCCAGGTCATGCCATCGACCCACACTTCGGAGGTTACTAAGGAGAGAGCTACCTTGGTATATGCCATACTTGTAGGGCAATCGGTGGATTTGGGGCATATTATCAATGAACATATCTGTGACATCGGTAGGAATCCACCCACCTCTGCATTGCCTTTTCCTTCGACTATCACAAAACTTTGCAAGAGAGGTGGAGTGAAGTGGGACACCGATGAGGAGCTCCTACCACCTAAAGGACCAATTGTGGTTGATGGGCCACCACCTCCTACAGGCCGACGAAGGACCGAGCCACGGCCCTCGAGCAGCAGACATGCTGGGCAATCCTCCTCTTCCGCTGCAGAGCATACATCGATTACCTTGGACTCCCTTCATAGGGATCTCCAAGACCTCTGCCTGGAGCAGCAGGGCATCCAAAATCTGCAACGGGAACTACAGTGGGGCCAGGCACAGATAAGCCAGCACTTGCAGTACCAGTGTGCGTGGAACAACGCCTTGGCCCAAGGTTTTCCTTATATACAGTTCCCGCCTGAGCCGCAATTTTGACCATTCTCGCCATACCATCAGCCACCACCGGATTATCCACCACAACCACCATACCAGCCTGAGGAGCCATATGACCCAATACCACCTCCGGAGCATGATGAGGACGACGATCACTGACGATCATCGTCGAGGTATGTGCTTTGCCTTTGCATTTATTGTTCACCATACATTGAGGGAAATGCATGTACTAAGTTTGGGGGGGTGTGTTTTGGTTTCTGCTGTTGACTTGCGTTACTTCCTTGCATGTCTAGTTATCACTGAGATTAGATCGTTTTTGAGCAATTTTAAAAATCTTTTTTCGTGATGATAAGTTCATCATTTGGAAATAATGAATTAGATTTGCAATGGTATTACATGATGATATTAATCCCCATCTCAACTTAAGTTGTGAAGATTTTGACTTGTTTGTGAATATCTTAGGTTGAGTTAATATTTCAAAATTGAGGAATATTTTGAGCACTTTTGGCTCATGATTGAGTGAATTGTATATTGGAACAATATTGTTAACTATGATTTGTCTTGAAGATCTTGAAACACTTTAGAACCTATTTGAGAGCACTTTGAGGCGAAATTTTATAGTTAGGAACTAGACTTGGAAATGATTTAGGCGATCTTTGGACCGTTTGAGCCTTTCAAGCTTACCATGTTATATCAATCTCTTAGTCCCTAATTTGAGCCTAAATGATAAAAAAATGGAGTATGTTTGACATAATATTAGCCCCATTCAACATTCTTTGGCAACCTCATTATACCCACCTCCTTGAGCCTAAATGTAAGATTTTTATCTTGAGCCAAAGGGAGTATAATGATTCTCATTAGATGCACTTGAATTGCTAAACTTTGATGAGCTTATTGAAAAAAATTTGAAGAATGAGAAAAGAAAAAGATAGAAAAAGCCTTGAGAAAAAATGAAAAAATAAGACCCAAAGTGGCCAAGGCTATAAAAGAAAAAGAAGAGAAGCTCAAAGTGTGCTAAAATTTTGAATCTTCAAAGATTATACTCTCTTCTTTGTATTTCCCTATCTTTTCTTTGAAGCCAACAACCTAGGCCAAACATTACAAGCTTAAAAGACCTATTAATCCAAGTCTAGGGAATAACTACATTAGTGGAGAAGTGCTTGAAAAATAGGCTTATGAAGTATTTAATAGTGAATCTTGACTTTGAGTTTACTAGCATTATTTGATCCTAAAAGTATATATGAAACTCATGATTGACATTAACACACACACACGTTCCGATTTTGCGATTTATTGCTTAATTTAGGAAGAAACACTTCTTGTTGAGTTTTGGATTGATTTATGGTTGATGTGTTAGTGGGATTGCTGAGCTTTTACATTCAAGTTGCTATGACTAATTCATTTAAAGCATTAATGATGAACTTTATATTTTGATCTTAATGTTTGCTCGAGGACGATCAATTCTAAGTTTGGGGGAGTTGATAGGGTTGATTATTACGCGTATTTAGGTCTTGATTTGTATATATATTCGTGTAGATTCCGTGAATATGTTATGCTTTTTGGTATTTATTTGCTTGTTTCAGGAATTTAGGTAGAATATAGAAGAATTGAGCTACAAGGAAGAAAACGGATCAAATCAAGCCAATAAATGAAGAATTTGAGTTCTGGAACTCTCGATCGATCGGAACAAGCATCTCAATCGATCGAGCGAGGCAGAGGTTTTGGCCAACAAAGAATTTGAATTCTCGATCAATCGGAACATCCTTCTCGATCGATCGAGAGAGGTAGAGAAGTTAAGACTCGGACGCTGAAGGCGCTCGATCGATCGAGACGTATGTACCGATCGATCGAGACGCAGATTTTTCTGAAATTAAAAACTCTTGATTTGGTCTGATTTTTTGGAAACAATCCCATATCTCCCATCTTCTATAAATAAGGAAAAGAGACACGAAAATTGGATCCCTATTCTGAAGAATAATCAGACCTAAACATTCTTAGCCGCCTTTCATCCTCCCGGAACAAAAGAAGGTTGAAGAATCCTTTGAAGTGCAAGGAAGGAAGCGAGAGAAGAACGAACGTTCAACGCACGGAGTTGCTCCTACGTTTATCGTATTTCTAAACTCTAGATTAATTTGATTTTCATATTTAGTTGATGTTTTTGAGGTTGAGAGACAATTAAACATCTATTTGAATTTGATTTGAATTTAATCTGGTTTATTCTATCAATTTTAAGTGATTTTGTGTTTAAATCTTTGATTTGGTTGTGTTTGAGTGAATCAATATCTTTTGTTCATGAATTATATGCTTCATGCTATCAAAGCCTAGCTATCTTTGATTGAACTTGTGAATTACAATTGAGATCGAGAGATAAAATTGTAATACGCTCAAATAATTCATGTTGTATGTTTAAGATTTAGATCGAGAGATTAAATCACATACGTGGTCACTTTACATCGAAAGATTTAAAGATCAACGGTTTTCATAGAGATTTATTCGGTATTAAATTGGTATTAGTGAACGAGAGTTACTTGTGTCAATTTACTGCTAGTTTCAATACAGCTCGAGAGAGTGTATTGATTATATTCGGGAACCCATCACCTTAAGAATTGATTGATAAGCAATTGTTTTAGCAAACAAACCACTGACGATACACAATTGAACGAACATCTTGATAGATTTCTCGAGCGGAATTCCTTCGCATCTTCAAAGGAGTTGTGTTAGCTTTGAGTTTTTAATTCTTTAGTTTAAGTAGTTAATTAATCATCTTTTTCGTAGGCTAAATATAATTTAACTAATTTTATTTGGTACTTATACGTTAGTCCATGTGGGTTCGACATCCTTGCTTTTATAACACTATACTAAAACTTGACACCGTGCAATTGCGGTAGAATCGCTACACTGAGAATAATTGTTTTAAAAAATAAGCGATCAATCATCGAAAAACATAATCTTTGCAACAAAAGAAAACTAAAAGACGTGAACTAAGCATAATATTTGAGGAGGTGATATGCGTTCCAAGGCCTCTTTAATGACTTCCCATCAAGGTCTTCTAGGTAATATGGTCCTGAACTTAACTTCTCTACTATCTTGAAGAGACCCTCCCACTTAGGATCTAGCTTGCCCACTTGCACCTCTTGCACCTTTCTCAGTACTAGGTCTCCGACGTGGAAACTTTTTTGAATAACTCGTCGGTTATACATCTATGCAATGCGTCTATGATAGGCTTCCATCTTGATGGTGGCAGCTTCTCTTTTTTCTTCAATTAAATCAAGATCAGTGGCTCTTCTCACTATTCTGCTCGTCATAGAAATGTACTCTTGATGATTCTGCTCCAATCTCAGCTGAGAGTACTGCCTCATTTCCATAGACCATACTGAAAAGTGTTTCACATGTTCCCATCTTTGGTGTAGTTCGATAGAACCACAGGACGTTGGGTAGGTCTTCCACCCAATTTCCTTTTGCTTTCCCAAGCCTAGCTCTAATGCTCTGTACCATAGACCTGTCGGTGACCTCTACCTGATCATTACTTTGAGGATAAGCGACAGAAGTAAAGGCCTGATGAATCTTTAACTCTTCACACCACGTCCGGAGTAAAGCCCCCTGGAATTGTCTTCCATTATCATAGATAATCTTCCTTGGGACTCCATATCGGCAGACAATGTTTTTCCAGATGAAGTTGAAGACCTCTTTCTCAGTGATTCTGGCTAATTGCTCAGCTTCGACCCACTTTGAGAAATAATCCCACAATTAAAAATCTCTTCTGAGCTCTACCTATTGGAAAAAGGTCCTACTATATCAATGCCCCACTGATCAAACAGACATACTGCCACAATTGCTTTCATCATCATGGCTGGCTGATGCTGAAATCTAGAATGTCTCTGACAACTATCACATGACATAACTACAGTTGTAGAGTCTTTCTGAATTGTAGACAAAAATATCCAACGATGAGCACTTTCTTTGCTAGGAAGTATGCTCCTAGATGATCATAGCACCCCTCATGTATTTCTCTCAATACATAATCTGATTCTTTTGGTCCCAAATATCACAAAAGTGGTCGGGCAAAATACCTCTTGTACAAGATTCCTTCAATGAGTATGAATCTCTGACTCCTTTGTTTGAGCCTGTAAGCTTTTTTGGATCACTTGGGAGCTTAGCTTTGGTAAGATAGTCTAACAAATCTGCTCTCCAATCACTTTCTTCTAGAGATTCAGGAGGATGATCTTGACTGGGAGTTAACTCAATTTGAAACACCACATCTCTATTCTGCCAAGCGCGAAGAGCACTAGCCATCCTAACCAAGTTGTATGATTTTCTATTCTCTTCTCTTGGTAACATTACTTCTAGAAAATCTTCTTTGACTTCCTCTATGGTACTGGCATACTGAATTAGCATTTCATTCTTAACCACGTAGACCACATTCATCTGCTGAGCTAGTAGTTGGGAATCAGAGAAGACATGCATGAGCTTAGCTCCAACATTCTGAGCAGCCCTCAAACCGATCAATACCGCCTCATATTTTGCTTCATTGTTGGAGGCTCGGAAGTCCAATCGTACTGTTAGTTGAACCTCATCTCCACTAGGGGATACTAACACTACCCCAATTCCACTTCCATCATTACAAGAGGAGCCATCCACAAATGCCTAACTCTTCTCTCTTGGGATGTATAGTTTCCGCCATGAAATCTGCTAACGCCTGAGCTTTTATGGCTGTACGAGATTCATACTGTATGTCATACTCTCCCAACTCGGTTGTCCATTTCACTAACCGTCCTGAGATATCTGCCTGGCTGAGTACCTTTCCTAGAGAGCTGTTTGTTAATACAATATAGGATGTGATAGGAAATAAGGCATGAGACGCGTAACAATCAGTATTATGGCCCATTTTTCGATCTATGAATACCTCAGTTCAACACCTTTTAAGGCATGAGATAAGTAATAGACAAGATGCTGATCTGTTTGCACCTCCTTCACCAGGACCAGGCTGATTGTCTCATCAGTGGCTGACAAGTAGATAAATAAGCGCTCCGCAAGTAGAGGCTTGGCTAGTATAGGTAGCTCGGCCAGGTATTTCTTTAGTTCTCCAAATGCTTCTTCACATTTGTCATTCCATTCAAACTTATCTGGTTTTCGGAGTATCTTAAAAAAGGGTAGACTTCTATGGGCCGATCTGGAGATGAATCGTGATAGAGCAATGATTTTTCCTGTAAGACGATGAACCTCCTGAAGGTTATTCGGAGGAGACATTTCACAAATAGCTTTGACCTTTTTCGGATTAGCTTCAATACCCCTTTCAGTCACCATGTAGCCCAGAAATTTTCCACTCTTTACCCAAACACACATTCTAAGGATTCAACTTTAACCCATAAGACCTGAGAGTGGAGAAAGTCTCCGATAGATATTAGATTGGTGCCACTTTTTGATTTTACCAGAATGTCATCCACATATACTTCCACATTTCGGCCTAGCTATTCTGAGAACACCTTGTCCATCAATCGCTGATAAGTAGCCCCTACATTCTTGAGCCCGAAGGGTATAACAACATAGCAGAAGGTCCTATCTGAGGTGTCGAAACTCACCTTATCCTGATCTTCTTCAGCCAAAGGGATTTGATGATATCCCTGATAGGCATCCATTAAACACAAGTACTGATGTCCTGCAGTGGAGTCGACCAACTGATCAATCCTCCGTAAAGGGTAACAATCTTTTGGGCTTGCCTTATTAAGATCTCTGAAGTCTATGCACATCCTCCACTTTCCCGAGCTTTTAGGTACAAGAACCACGTTTGAGAGCCACGTTGGGAATTGAATTTCCCGAATCTGACCTACACGAAGGAGTTCTTCAACTTGCTCTCTTATCACTTTATCTTTTTCTGGACCAAAGTGCATTTTCTTTTGTTTGACAGGTCGGGCTCTCGGTAGTACATTTAGCCGATGTTCTAGGACTCTCGGGCTGACCCCTCTCAGATCACGAGCTTCTCAAGCAAAAATATCCTCATTCTTGATCCGACATGAGATGAGATCTGTTGTGATGCTTGTTTCTAGATCCCTAGCCACCTTGAGTTTCCTATCTGCCGAGCTGAGCATAACTATTTCGGGTTCCTCGTCTAAACTGCTTGGGAGCTCTCTGTCCATAGGATATCATACCCAACTCTTTCAATACAACCGACCTCTCGACGAGCTCATTTTTCATCTTCTTTTACCTCTTCCACATAACAACGGCGAGCTGTTTTCCGATCACCAGATAGAACTCCGACTTCCCTGCCCATGGAGAATTTGAGTTTCTGATGGTAGGTAGAGGCTACTACTTTGAAGTCTTTCATCGCGGGTCGGCCCAGGATCGCATTATACGAGGAAGGGGCATCCACCACTGTGAAGTCAATCATTTTTGTTATGCGTGACATCCAATGACCAAGAGATAAGGGCAATGTGATCTGTCCAAGTGGTTGAATTGCATATCCTGTGAATCCATATAAAGGAGTAGTAATATGCTCATATTTTGACCCTTCTATTTGCATCTTATCTAAAGTGTATTTGAACAAAATATTAACTGAGCTCCCAGTGTCAACAAAGATCCTTGCGACATCATAATTTGCTATAGTTACATTAACCACTAACACATCATTGTGTGGTGCTACCACACCCTTCAGATCATTAGACCCAAAGCTTATGATATGCTGATCTATTTGAATTACCTCTTCTGCAACTTCAAAACTCTCCAATCTCCTGCCATGACTTTTTCGAGCTCAGCCCGACTCCCCGTCAGTGGGTCCCCCAGAGATTGTTCCTCGGGTAGGGTTATTCTCGACCTGCTCGACCATTCTTCTTTGATTATCTGTTTCTCTTTGGGGAATATCCCTCTCCCGGGATCTAGTTCGGCCACCACGTGGTGTTTTTTTCTCTTCTGTTACCTCGGTATCGACTTTTGTCATTATATTTCTGATAGGGTTCTTGAGTCTTTGTTAGGAGAGTTTATATTTCAGAATCTCTTCTAATGATTCTTTCTACCTCATCTTCAAGCTGCTGACACTCATTAGTTATATGACCGTACTCTCTATGGAATCCACAGTACTTATCAGATTGAGGCAGATAGGGGCCCTTATCTGACTTCTTTGGTATTTCCAGTTTCTTTTTATCATCACATATTTCCATAGCTCTTTCCAAGCTCATGGACAGAGTTGTACGCGAAGCAAATTGGCTTCTAGGTCGACCAACCTCGTCGGTCCTATCAACCGGTCTTTTCTTGCTTACCTCTAACTTTTCTTTCTTCTCTTATGGCCTTAGATCGACCATTTTCTGTCTCTGAGCATCATCGAGATTGATGTACTTTTCAGCTCGCCCTAGAAGTTCATCATCAATACGATGGGGTTTCTTTACCAATGACTTAAAAAACTCTCCAGCTTTAAGCCCTTGTGTGAAAGCATTAATAAGGACCTCTACTGTTGCAGTGGGGACCTCTAAGGCCGCCCATTGAAGCGTTGCACGAACTCTCTCAAGGATTCCTACTAATTGGTAGTGAACAAACTCAGAGAAGTTTTTTGATACCTCTTGCTGCTGGCAAATTGGTTTAGAAAAGCCGAACTGGATTTCTCAAAGCAACGTATAGTGTTTGGTTTAAGTAGATTAAACCATTGTTGTGATGATCTAACAAGGTTGGTAAGGAAAAAATGACATTTAATCCCATCGGAATACCTATGCAGTAAAGCAGCATTCTCAAATCTTCCGAGGTGTTCCTCCGGGTTTGTGCTTCCGTAATATTCTCCCACAGCAGGTTGTCTGAAATTTGGTGGGAGCTCCCCTCCTAAAATAACTTGTGAAAATGGGCTTTCTCTCATAGCCATTGGAGGTCGGCCACCTAGATGTGGACCCAATCGCCTTATCTCTCCCCATACAGCTTCCATTGGATATAGCAACGGAGGCTTCACTTGCGTATTAGCATCGGCACCTGCCACCCTATTAGGCCCAGGGGCCTGCTCTGGTTGAACAGGCAGTGATGCCTGATTAGTTTGTGGAGGGGGTGGAACTTGATTAGGTTCTAGAGGTAAAGGAACCTGGTTAGGTTCCGGAGGTGGTGGAGCTTGGTGTTGGAAAAAAGTATTCCGCATGTCTTGATTGATGAACCGTGACAATTGTTCCATAGTCAGATCTCCCACATTCCTAACAGGAGGGGGTGGTTGATCTTCACGCTGTGGAGAGATATCATGATTTTCCATGCTAGGACTTCCTCTTCCACCAAGATTCCTCCTGATTCCACACCTACGTCCACGTCATCCATCCATATCAACGTCCTGAACTCAAATTTGCCACAGACGACGCCAATGATATCACCAAAAAGTGTGATGACCTTCTAATATCAATAAGAGATAACGCAATACCTCCCTGTTCTTCAATGTCAATAATAATTGCGTCAATCTTGCTTTGGATCCTCAACTCAGAGACCTGGAATCACGAAATAAACGTGAGAAGGGGGCCGAAAGTTTTTTCGGCGTGTCCCCTCCGACGCTCAAGTCAGGCGAGAGGATACGAGAAAATATACACTTGTAAAGTAAGTGAAAGAAATTATGAATGACCAAACATGTAGATTGAACCTAGTATTTATATACGCAGAACTAAGGGTTACTATGCAACAAGGACTCCTTCCATGTCTATCCATATCTTTATCAAGATATGATAAGATCTCGTGAATGTAATCAAATATCTGATATTGCTCGCAGATCTTGCACTTGCCTTAATTTAGGAGATATGATTCCCCGACGTCCATGTATTGAGCAAGTCATGAGAACAAATCGGTCAATGAGCTCGGACCAAAAAAGAGTTTGCCGTAACGTTTGAAGGAGGCCGAACTGGTGAGGTACAACACGTCGGCCAAACAGGTCCGTCATATATAAAGAGGTTGGACAAAGAAGCGAGGTCTTCTAAAAGGCCACAAGGAAGCGACGAAAACAGGTCGGTCTATCATGTGGTTATTATTTAGGGGTATCATGGTGCACCCACATCAAAAAAGTTGTTAGCAATTAAACTTACTTCTCATTTGAAGGTTCATTTCGGAGAACTTCTGGGCCATCCACTTGGGCTATAGACGACCACAACCAACAAAAGAAACGAATGTAAAAGGTAAAAAAATGGATTGACAATCTCTAAGATTTATGTGATTTATGCCTAGCATATACTCATAGAGAAATCAATTGTAGCTTAGATATAAAGCTCACAGTTCCTGCAGTTGACTTGGATGACAAAAATGTATTTTGCTTCAAGCGTAACAAACCAAAGTCACACACCTACATCATATTCATGGGCAAATGAAGAAGACAAACACAAAATAAACAAAAAAATCCCAGGTACTGATAATAATTGTGCTTTGTAAAACTTTAAAGTAATAAATAGCGGCAACACTTCCTTTGAAGAGGCTGAACTTAGAACACATTGAAGAAGAAAGTTAGCAATGGTAATCATGTTGAGGTTCTCTTACTTCAAATGAAGATTGGTTGTCATTAAGTTGCTTCTATACCTTTCTTTTTTATGAATTTCTTCTTCGGGTTTGAGTTTTGCTTATGTTATTATTTCTTTACTTATATGTGAGAGGAGAGAGCATATTTCTTGAAAAGTTTTTGAAATTTGTTGCAAAAGAGGGTAAATAATTTCTAGCATTGAAACTACCCACACTAAGTTAAGAGATTACAATTGCCCCGGTGGAATTACCTTCGATGCTGCCTATATTAACCTTAGATTAAATCCCACTTCATTTTTATTTGAGATTCATAGATAACACAACATATGAGATGTTGGAAGATTCACGGAAATGCAGTACAACACTGTATTGATAATGTCATTGAGATTATCGGCAGGTAGGAAGATTTTAAGGAGCTGAATTTTCACTTTCTTTATGAAGAAGATTTATTTCTTGTTTTGGATAACACTAGGAGTATTATATATTGTTGTATTGATAAAAAAGGCAAAATCGGTGCACGCAGATCCGGCTACGCGAGGGGTCCAGGAAGGCTTTAGGCCCCTTTAGACCTAATGTACGCAGTGATCCCCTTGCACTGCAAAAAAGTTGTTTCAGCAACTCAAACCCATGTACTCCACGTCACATGATAACAATTTTCTCTGTTTTTATGGCACCAAAGCGGCCAAAAAAATCCTAAGGATTAATTTCACTTCTGAACGATGTCCAAGAATGAGTCCTCCGTGGCTTTTCCACCCGATACTCAAATTGGTAGAAACTCATCGAAAAATTATCCCCTTCAGATTACTACAATACGACTCAATGTTGATAACTTCCTCCGATGGTCTCAATCAGTCTAGAAACAACCTGATGTGAAGAACCGAATGCCCCTTGGGACGCCAAAAATTCAATGGTTATGATGTGGTTACTCAATTCCATGGCCGAAGAGATGAGTGCAAATTGTCTCTGTTGCTCAATAGCAAAGGAGTTATGGGACAACATTTCGCAGATGTACTCGGATTTAGGGAATCAATCCCAAGTATATGAATTGACCCTTCGACTTGGGGAAATTCGCCAAGGTGAGAACTCTGTGACTACACGTATTTCAATTCCCTTAAACGAATTTGGAAAGATCTGGAGTTATATAATGACTATGAACGGAAATCAACCGATGATTGCGGTAAGTATAAAATAAATGGTCGGTTTTAGCAGCAATTTTAAGTTGCTTGCAGGATTAAACATTGAATATGATGAACTCCGTGGCCGAATTATTTGGAGGAATCACATCCCTCCTATCGGTGAAGTCTTTGCAGAGGTACGACACGATGAGAGCCATAGACAAGTTATGCTTGGAAAAAAGCAATTAGTAAGGCATAATCTATTGAAGGATCAGTACTGGCCATTTTGAAACTAATGTCCAACAAACAACGTACATGAGATAAATACGGCCGAACATGTGACTACCGCGACAAGCCCAACCATACTCAGGTTTCATTGTTGCTGCCCTTAAGGGCACTACCCTCAGGGGCATCATCCACCATCCATATGAAATCTTTTTTTTCTTTTTAACAAAAAGATTCCAAATGAATGGTGATGATACCCCTAATGACACTATCCTTAAGAGCATCATCAAACAAACCCCATACTCAGAAAACTTGCTACATGCTACAGGCTACATGGGAGACCACTGAAAAACAAGATGGGAAAACCTTATACTTCCACGGCAAATGAAGCAGAATTATCCCCATTTAGCAAAGAACAATTGGATCACCTTCTCAAACTGTTAAACTCCTATTCCTCACCTAATGCTTCAGTCGGTTCAATGGCACAGATAAGTATCACACTAAAATATGTTTTACATGTGCCAAAAAATGCTTGTAATCTTCTCTCCATCAGCAAATTATCTAAGGATTCCAACTGCTCAGCTGTTTTTCTTCCTCTATGAGTACTTCATTTTTATTCTCTAAAATATATATTTTGGAGAATTCCTATTAGAATAACGATCAAATATAAGATTTGAATTACATTGTTATCACTGACTATAACGTTTTACAAAGCTGCAATTGTTAGATCTTACAATGCCAAACCCCCGTCACGACACTAACGGGTTTTTTTTTTTAATGTTAGATCATATAATAAGATCAATTTAATGCTTTTTAATAGTGGTAAAGTTGCAAACGAAAAAATTGTTAAGAACTTCATATTGTAAATTTGTAAATAATATAATAACGGTGTAAGTTTGTTAAATATGATGTATATTATGTATGCTTAACTTTATTTCATCAGTATGTGTGTATATATATATATTTATTTATTTATTTTTAATATGCGCACCCGCACTCAATTTTTTTTTAAAATTTGACGTACTCGCACATTTGCATCGGCATCCGCATCAGCCCATCGGACTTATGTGACTTAGCTTGGGAGTCTCTTAAGGTTATTTTGTTTTTTTATCAGTAAGTAAAATTTTGTAGACCTAAAATCATACACAATATACACTGGGTATATCCAAACTATACAAATACATGAAACTAGCTATCAAACTGTATCTTCATAGTAGGTATCATGAGGAAACCACAAAGACAAATAATGAAATACATGTAATTTAATTTTGTGAAATAAACTATTTGTATTGGTGTCAACGTTCTCAATAGCTTCTTCTTGTGAGCAGTCCAGATAGAGTAAAACGTGCAAGACCTACCATCTAGTTGAGTTCATGAGATCCTCAAAAATCCACAGAATATCTTCTTAAACCACTTCAACATACTTCTAATGATTGGCATGGCAAACCTGATCGAAGATAGCTACTGATATTATCCCAAGGGTGCCTAGAACTTGGGCAACTAGAAAAGAGGTTATTGATAAACTCATCCATAGTCGGGAGCGAAACCAAGAATCTTTAGTTGGAGACTGAATTAAATACAAATCATAATTTTTATATGAATAATTTCGTGATAAAAAAATAATGTGCTATATATTAGATATCATAATGTGAAATGTTTCAACCAGATATGTAGATTAACAAATCAAAAAAATAACAAATATAAAACACATTGTAAATACAATAAAAAAAATTCATACGAGACTTCTCATCAAAGTCATATATTTTAGATTCAAAATCTACTGAATCAACAAACTCCCGCTCAATATAAACAATCATGCAGTCTGTGAGAAATAATTATCCATCTTATTTCATAGTGATGTCTTAACAAGATTCATAGCTGAACTATGTGGTTGTTGTTGAAACTGGAAGCGTAAACACCAATCGAATCAATCTATCCACACAAAAAAAGTTCAAATCTTCTTGTTTCAAACAATACTTGGCATAACTCAGAAACAAAAGCAATATTCTGAAAATCTGCATGATGAACCACAACATACTCAAAATTTTCGAATTATCGTCTCAAAGTATCTAACAAATTCTAATAAAAGTTTGAGAATAGAATTTTTTAGCTTTAGTACAATATCTTCAATACTAAACAATCTGAATGCATCAAACGTATTTAGCGATAAGCTGAGAGTTAGGAGGTCAATTGTTTGTTCAGTAACTCTATCATTCAACTGCATCAATTGAAAATCTATCACAACATTGATTATGTTATAATGCTCAACCGTGATATTATTTTTCTATTAACAGGAATGTTTTGTGCCTTCCGTATATTCTCCATCCAACTTCTCATAACTTTTGAAAAAGTATTCTGGTTGATAAGAATAAATTCATCGTATTCAATATGTCTTGAGATTTCATCTGTAATGCTTGACAAAGAATATATGAGATTCTCCAAGAACTTCATTCATCAAGTGCAAGAATACAAATTCGAATGTCATCATTTCTTTATATTATTTTAGTATATCCTCATATATTATTGCGCCATTACCAACCATTCTTTCAACAATAATACAAGTTGAGCCATACATAACAATCAAATTACTAACATAAGCAAAATGAGAGCTCCAACGAGTTGCTCCAGCTTGTTATGAAGTATGAATTTGATTGGACCCTGTAGCAGTTCTAAGCTCTCCCGAAGCTACAATATCAATAATTTCATCTTCTCGGACAAATTTTTATTCACAATGACACTTAAAAGAAAAACCAAAAAAATTGATAATGGAACTCAATTTTGAAAGAAGAGACATATCTCGTGCACTTCTTTGGATACTACAACTAAAACAAGTTGTAAACGGTGAGTAAAGCAATGCATACAATAGGTGTGATGCCCGGGGATTAATGGTGTTAATCCCGGTATAGTAATAATCCTTAATGGATTTTAGTGGTGGCAATTATGAATTAATTGCGGTTTTGGGACTCCCAGGGATTTTTAAATCCGGTTTTTGGAGTCGTTGGATCCAAGGGATGCGATTGTATTCTCATCGTGGTGATAACTTTAGAATTTGGTTTTTGGTGAAATCTGGGGTCCGGAGTACTTTGTACTGGGGCTGGTAAGGGATTTTGAGTTGGAGAGATAATTATTGAAAACAGATGATATTTAATGAATCATGATGTATTTGTGGAGGAGTCGGTATTTTGGAGATTTGGAGCTATATATACCAAATAGACTCGGTGTTCCGTCATTACACAGAATCTCCTCCCCCTCTCCCCTCTCTCCCTAGTGATCCCCACCCCTCTTCTTCCCTCTTTTCTCCCTTGATGAAAAATCGATGGTTGCTCGACTTGGGAGCCGAATTTCTCGAAGATAATAAGGTACTCGCATTTGTCTTCGATTTGATTACGGTATTGTGGTGTTTGGGAAGGATTTGAGTTGGGTTATGAAATTGGTTTTTAAAGATTTTTGGGTTGTTGGGTTTTGGGGTTGATTTATAGCCCATTGTTAAGGATTTATGTTGTATGGGGTGTGAGGTTTGTTGTTGGGGAAGATTTTGCAAGAAAAATGCCATTTTTGGCTGTTACAGGTCGAGGCGATCGATCCCTAGGGCAGGGCGATCGATCGCCGCGACGTTGATGAAATTTTAAGGAAGATGAACAGTGAGGTGATCGACCGCCTCAAAGGAAGCGATCGATCGCCGTGAGGCAGTAGCCAAAAACACTGAGAGGCGACCGATCGCCTGGAAATGGAGCGATCGATCGCCCATGTCATTTTTGCCAGGCGATCGATCGCCTGGTGGTGTGCGCTTATCGTGTACGCCCAAATTAACCCCACTCAATCCTCAAGATTGATAACAATAATGTAGTAGCGTGAGTAGGGATCGATCCCACGAGGAGGTGTGAATCTTTGTGTTAATGAAAATCAAAACAAAAGAATAATAAAGGATGGGGTTGTGAGGTTGAATTATACTAATTAAAATTAAAAACAAAGATTAACTAATGAAAGCGATTCTTGGTATCGGTCGACTCTTCCTTGGAATTATCATCTATTTCATCGATTCACAAAAAAACTCAATTTTACTTGAATATTCTTCAATTGGAAATCTAATTCCTCCCTCACCTTATTCATAGTCAAATAGAAAACAACATTCAATTCAACTCTTATCAAATCTTTAACCAAAACTACAGCCGTTTAGATTAAATCAATGATAGTTTCAAAACTAGTAAGTTTGATGAATCTAATCAATAAAAACTACAGCCGTTAGAATTAATCATCCAATCGTTTTTCCTAAGAATTTAATAACACCAACAGCAGGCAATTATCAATCTTAGTTGCTTCGTAAATTAGAGGGATCAAACGATTCCGTATTTGATATCTCATTTAGCGTTAGATTTCATGCAAGTTACTAGGTTGTCAATCCAATAAACAAACACAACAATCATATCAATAAAATCAGAAAAACTCTTGATACTCAATAAAATTGATAATTAAAGCGTAAGAATCTCCCCAAGATAAATAAAATCCAAGGATTTGTCTTCCTCAACCAAGAATTAAGACTAGCTATACATAATTAAAGCAAAACTATAAATAAAAACAAGGGAAAGAAAACTAATCCGATCTCCGCTCGTCGAGGTGTCAATCCCGCCTTCGCTTCGATCTTCGTAGCCGTTCTTCAACAAAATTGAAAAGAAAATATAAAACTATCATAAACTACTCTACCCTAACTATCTAGATGTTTAAAAGGTCTGAATTTCGAGTATATATGTATTGGGAGGCTGATGGAGTAGGTTAGAATCCATGTGGGAAGGAAAGAAATCAAGAATTTTAACTTACCAAAATCCTATTGGCGTAATTACGCCTAAAATGGCGTAACTACGCCTAAATTCCCGTAGCACTGGCGTAGGTACGCCTATAATGGCGTAATTACGCCTGTCATCAATTTTTCTGACGAGTTTCGTATTTTGGCCGTAACTTTCTTGTCCAAACTTCGAATTCGATGAATCAGCTGTCCACGCGAAGATAACTCAAAGTTCTACAACTTTTCTATGGACCACATTTCCAAAACAAGGCTCGAACATATAGAAATTTGAGGAGAAAGGAGCAACATGTGTCTTGGATTCTGGTTTTTTCCTCTTTTCTTCAACTTTATTGCTTCTTTCATCATTTTAGCTTGATTTCTTCACCTTTCCCTACATTTACACAAATATACGATTAGGTAGCATATGTATCAATTTATCCATCAAATATACCAAATCGTAGAAAATTAAGCGCAATAGATGTGTCTATTTCTAGTCACATCAAACACCCCCATACTTAAACTTTACTCGACCTCGAGTAAATCAGACAAAAATACAATATTTTTTTTGCTTGGCTCATAGCATCATAACAAACTAACTTGTCCTCACTTTTATGCCTCAACAATTTAAAACATGCATAGTAATGAAAGGCGGTGAAAAGTTAATAATGGAACAAGTTCAATCCCTAAACAATTCGTACCCAACAAAGTAGTGAACGTGTGTGTGTGGTCATAAACAAGTGTCATGTACAATTTATAGATCCAATAGAAGCAAATCCACAATAGTTCAAGTCATACACTAACACAAGTATAAGCTCACTTGCACACTCTTCTCCACTATCTTAGCCACTTTGCAAACATAAATCAAGTAGGTCTTTATTAGCTTCTAGTGTGGCCTAGGTATTGGCTTATGAAAGAAAGGTAAGGATATATCAAGTAAGAGAGTATGATGATATGCACACTAAAAGCTTCTCTTCTTGCTTGAATTTTTCAACTTTTGTTTCAATATTTTTCTTCTTTTGTGCCTTGGCTCCCCTTGGAGTCATATTTTTATCTATTCTCAAGGCATCTTTTTTCTTTCATGCATTTCATTCTTTTCCTTATGAAGCTCACAAACATTTTAATCATTGAATACTTAAGTGCATGTGAATGAAACACATCATACTCCCTTCAAAGGTATGGATAGAACTCATATTTAGGCTCATTAGGGAAGGATGATAAGCTAGTCAAAGAATGTCGAATGGTGGTTGTTTGTATGCTTAGTATACAACCATTCTTTTGCATTAAACCTCAAACAGGGTACTAGTGATTGATTTTCTTTTAAATGGTAGGCTTGAAAGGCTCAAACGCATCAAAGATTGCCTATATCACTTTCATGTTTGCAAACAGTCTAGACATACGCCTCAAAGAGCATGTAGTTAAGTTCTAGCATGTATTAGAGACTTCTTAAGACTATCATAAAATTTACACAATCTTCACTAAGCTATGCAAACTTCACAAGCCATGACAATAATGTGCTCAAAATATTCACTACTAAGTTAAAGTAAACTTTGCATTAGAGTTCAAAGTGTTCCAAAGTTAACAATTCACCTATGTTCAAAAGCATGCATGATATCAATTAGGTTTCATCATGGGCTAGTGAATCTAACCATGTGTTCATTACTAACTATGAGCTCAAAATTTTCAAATTTTTGATTTTTTTGTATTTTTGTAATAGGAAAGCAATAACACACCACTAATCCCTCCCCCATACTTAAATCTTACATTGTCCCCAATGTAAGGTAAAAATATAAGAAAAGAGAATCTAACTACTAAAGCAAAAAAAAAAAAAAAAAAAAAGGGAGAAAGGAAACTAACTCCCCTTGGGTTGCCTCCCAAGCAGCGCCTCTGTTTAACGTCGGTGGCCCGACGCCAACCTTCTCGCTTAAGACGATGCCTATTTGCCTTGAACCTCTTGGAGGGTTTTTTTCTTTTCACTATGTCGCCTTCCTCCAAAGAAGTCAGTTGAGGTCGATAAAGATCTACCTCATGGCATCCTTTAACTTGTTGTCCCCTATGCTCTCCTTTGGGAATCTCATTCTGGTGAGATTCCTTGGTATCCACCTCGATCTCTGTTTGTTGTTCAAGTATTGATGGCCTCAGTACCATCGTTGCTGGAGTTTCTACCTCTTCGCCACTGTCCAAGGTGATGTTGTCTTCGAAAAAATAGTCCCAATGATCCATTTCATCACAGTATTCTTTAGCCGACTCCTCTTACACAGCACATGACTCATCAAAGTAATCAACATAGTTCTCAGTTGGAAACATACCATTCGGAGTTGTAGGATGTACAAGCTCCTTTTCTTCTATTGGCACATATGTCTCCTCTTCTAGCTCGGATGGCATCAGTACCACCTTCTCCATAGTCTCCTCTTCTTCATCACTCCATGATTCAAATACAATCATGGACTCCTTTTGTGCTGCTATCCGATCGGCCGATCTTATTAGTTGCTCCATTTGGTTACCCAAATTCTGAGTGCTAGCCCTGAATTCCTGTTGAAATTGCAAAGTACTATCATTAAGTGTTGAAACAAGATCCTCTAAAGACCCACCAGGGGTATGGTATTGAGGTTCTTGCGGCCATGGCGGATATTGCGGTATGTATGGCGGTAGATAGGACTGCATGTAAGGTGGAGGTGGGCTCATCCATTGATTGCCATAGTTGAGATTGGGATGATCACTCCAAGTTGAGTTGTATGCACTTTGTCCACTCCCTACGCCAAGTTGGTGCACAAGATACTCCAATTCGTCTAGTCGCCTATAGTCCTCCATCAAAAGATCCGATTTCTCAGAAATCAACCTGTAAGCACGAACAAACAAGAGTAGCTGTGGGGGAAAAAGAAAGAGAAAGAAACAAAACAGAAAATATTAACACAAAAATATACAACGCCTCCCCGGCAACGGCGCCAAAATTTGGTGTGCGCTTATCGTGTATGCCCAAATTAACCCCACTCAATCCTCAAGATTGATAACAATAATGTAGTAGCGTGAGTAGGGATCGATCCCACGAGGAGGTGTGAATCTTTATGTTAATGAAAATCAAAACAAAAGAATAATAAAGGATGGGGTTGTGAGGTTGAATTATACTAATTAAAATTAAAAACAAAGATTAACTAATGAAAGCGATTCTTGGTATCGGTCGACTCTTCCTTGGAATTATCATCTATTTCATCGATTCACACAAAAACTCAATTTTACTTGAATATTCGTCAATTGGAAATCTAATTCCTCCCTCACCTTATTCATAGTCAAATAGAAAACAACATTCAATTCAACTCTTATCAAATCTTTAACCAAAACTACAGCCGTTTAGATTAAATCAATGATAGTTTCAAAACTAGTAAGTTTGATGAATCTAATCAATAAAAACTACAGCCGTTAGAATTAATCATCCAATCGTTTTTCCTAAGAATTTAATAACACCAACAGCAGGCAATTATCAATCTTAGTTGCTTCGTAAATTAGAGGGATCAAACGATTCCGTATTTGATATCTCATTTAGCGTTAGATTTCATGCAAGTTACTAGGTTGTCAATCCAATAAACAAACACAACAATCATATCAATAAAATCAGAAAAACTCTTGATACTCAATAAAATTGATAATTAAAGCGTAAGAATCTCCCCAAGATAAATAAAATCCAAGGATTTGTCTTCCTCAACCAAGAATTAAGACTAGCTATACATAATTAAAGCAAAACTATAAATAAAAACAAGGGAAAGAAAACTAATCCGATCTCCGCTCGTCGAGGTGTCAATCCCGCCTTCGCTTCGATCTTCGTAGCCGTTCTTCAACAAAATTGAAAAGAAAATATAAAACTATCATAAACTACTCTACCCTAACTATCTAGATGTTTAAAAGGTCTGAATTTCGAGTATATATGTATTGGGAGGCTGATGGAGTAGCTTAGAATCCATGTGGGAAGGAAAGAAATCAAGAATTTTAACTTTCCAAAATCCTATTGGCGTAATTACGCCTAAAATGGCGTAACTACGCCTAAATTCCCGTAGCACTGGCGTAGGTACGCCTGCAATGACGTAATTACGCCTGTCATCAATTTTTCGGGCGAGTTTCGTATTTTGGCCGTAACTTTCTCGTCCAAACTCCGAATTCGATGAATCAGCTGTCCACGCGAAGATAAATCAAAGTTCTACAACTTTTCTATGGATCACATTTCCAAAACAAGGCTCGAACATATAGAAATTTGAGGAGAAAGGAGCAACATGTGTCTTGGATTCTGGTTTTTTCCTCTTTTCTTCAACTTTATTGCTTCTTTCATCATTTTAGCTTGATTTCTTCACCTTTCCCTACATTTACACAAATATACGATTAGGTAGCATATGTATCAATTTATCCATCAAAATATACCAAATCGTAGAAAATTAAGCGCAATAGATGTGTCTATTTCTAGTCACATCACCTGGGGCGAAGCGATCGATCGTCAGTGCCTGTTTTTGGGGTTTAATTTCGTGTTGAGTTTTCGATGCATGCTTCGCCCGGGGTCTTTTAAAATGGATGACGATATAATTGGGGTTTGTGAACGTGCTTGGGCACGTGGTTGCATGCTTGAGATTAATTGTGGATTATTAATCGTGTTTAGCACATAATTCATCGGTCACGGGACCAAGGCAAGATTGGATTCGAACTACGGGAATATAAGGTACGTATGACGTACGAGCATAGCCCTTTATTATAATTGCAATTGTTGAGTGCATGGTACACTGTATTGCAATAAATGTATATGGAAATGCATGGTATACAGTATTAGCAATAAACGGATATTGAAATTCATGGTTTATGGTAATTGCTACAAATGGATATATATGCATTGGGAATTATATAGTGCCGCTTTTGAGCAAACAATGATTGGGATGTTGTCGCCTTTGAGTGAACATCGGTTATGACGCCACTGCTGTTGAGCATGCGTGAGAATGAAATGCTGCTATTGTAGAGCGAGCAATGGAATAGAACTATGGAACCATAAGTGAGGTATATGGAATATCTGTAATCATTGTTTAATGATTTGGTATTATTGATTATGAAATCGGTATATGGCAAATGGATTTGTTAATCAATGTAATGACTAACTGGCATTTGGGAATTTGATGGTTTCAGTTGTTTTGAGAACAGGGACAGTGCAGGGAATCCCGGATGAGGATGATACCATCCAGGGAGCATATTTTATATTTCATGCATTTACATTTTTTGTAAATTGTGAATTGTATTATTGTGATTGTTGGATTTGGGATATTGGTATGCTCACCCCGTGTGGGGGGCTGTCACTGTTGGGGCAGGTGATTAGGTACATCGATGGCTTTGGACTGGAGCTCGAGCTATGGGATGGAGGTGCTGTGATATCCCCGAAATGATTATGTGATTATAAACATTTATTATGTTATGAAGATTATGGTATTAAGTCATTGGGTTGAATTAATTATATTGGGGAAAGTTATTTCAGGGTGCATGTATTATATGTTGGGAATTTGGGGTTATGGCATGATTAATTTGGGGTGAGTGTTATTTGTTTTGGTGAAGCATGTTTAAATGGGATTTGAAGTATTTTATTGATTAAATACTATAAATTATCATGTGAGGATATTTTAATACATCGTGCTAAATACCGGGACCAAAACATAACACATCATACCACCCAACACCCAACCACCCCCAACCCATGCTGCAAGTGGCTGGTTGCCCATGCCTCTTTCCCCACTCCCCCACTCCACTTCCCATGTCTGAAACTCCTCCATTCTCTCCCAAAATATCGTCCAACAATTGCTGAGCAAGATAGGGAGAAGATCAGCCATTTTTGTTGCTAAGAAACCTTCCAAAAATCGGAGCAAAAGAGGGTGAGAAACCATGTTCTGTTTTGGGTTAAGTTCTGTTTGAGTTCATGCTTTTTGTTGGTGTAAAAATGGCATGCTAGCTTAGGTTTTGTTGAACCTTCGAATTAAGTACATTTATGGTGTCTTTATGAAGTCCCTAGCATGTTTACTTGAGCATGTTCTATGTGCTATGTGGTAGATTTGTTGGCTTGAATATATGTGTTCGAAAATATGGGTAAAGAAATATGTTACCCTGTTTCCAGAAAGCTTGGGTGAGCATTGATGTTGTTGGGTGATTTTCAAGCATGTGGGTTTTAAGTATGAGTATAAATTTGATATGAATATACTCAGGGTATTATGTTGTAGCTCGTAACACATTTGTTCAAGCATGAGGTGTGCCTTATATGCTAGATTGGATGGTATGATTATGAGTGTTCGGAAATCTGGAAAATATCGCGCACAGAGCATGTGGCGATCGATCGCTACAAACGCGACGATCGATCGCCGAAGGCCAGTAGCCAAAATCAAAGGCTGGTGATCGATCGCCATGGGCCAGTGAAGTCTGGCGATCGATCGCCTCGATGTAGCGATCGATCGCCAGATGCAGAACAAAGGAAAATGAAGTTTTTTGTTGGATTTTTGATTTTGGTCTATAAATTGGCATCTAATATTGTGTTGTACACTGGTGTAGAGCCTTCACAGATAGCTACACAGCGCAGGGGATAGAGTCCTGCAACACACCATATTTTGGAAAGGTACGTAAGCGACGTACAGGCATCCCAACGGTAACATGTATTTATGTTTGTCTATTTGACACATGTTAGATGCAAAGTTGTGCATTATGAGTATGATACATGTTGTTATGCATTGTTGTTGCATATGTATGTTGTGGAATAAAGAGCGTGTATTCCACAAGTCAGGGTTGTGAGGATTTTAATGCTTACCGCTTATACCGCTAAAAATGTGGAGCGGGAGGGGGGGAGGCTCGCTTGCACATGGAGGCGGGGTATGCCATACGAAGCGAGGAAGAGATGCCGCTTGTATGATGAAGCGAGGAAGAAGTACCGCTTGTTAAGAAAATTACGAAGCGAGGGGCATTAAAATACACTGATGATAAACTGACTAAGAAAGATTTAAGATTTAAGAAGTGAAGTTATGTCATGACATTTATTTAAAGAAGCCATAATTTCATATAATGACTTGATTATGAGTTATGGTACAGGGACAACCAATGGGCGTTTTAAATGCATTGGAAATACAGGAAGTATTTTATATCTATGATTATGCATTATGATTTACATATGAATTATGATGTGCTCATGTGTTGGGGGTTGTCTTTGTAGGTGCATTTGATACAGAGAACAAGGGTCGGGGTTGACACGTTGAGCTTTAAGGAGTGCTACAGGATTAGCAGAACAGAGTTTCATTTTGTATAGTTTCTACAAGGAGGGTAGTAGAACTATAGTCTTACACGCTGTTACTAAGAGATGTAACTAATCCCTTTTGAAATTCTTTTGGTACTGTAATCTCTATAAGCTCAGGATATCAACACGGCCTAATACTCTGATTTATGAATGATTAGTTCTCTTAATTGCACCTTATGTTGTTGATTAGATAACGGGGTCTCACAGGTGCTTCCAGGGGATTGAAGTACCAGTGACGGTATTGAGCACGACGCTTTATACATTTGATACACATATACTTATTCGATACTCGCATGTGAGCACTATTATGTGTATATGGTATATATAAAAAGGCAAGGGCCATTCTTTCTTCATTTATGAGTAGTATGCAATTATCTATTGAATTGCTAAATGAACTGAGAACATGTTAGTGTATTATATTGGTGCATGATAAGTGTGTGGACATGGTTGGGGGAACTAGACATTATATGGAATAATGTAAAGAATTTTATTATATGCATGATTGGTTATGATAACAAGTGGTTTTTCCCCTACATGTATGATTGCATGCACTAATGGCATGATTAATACACTAATAACGATTTAAGGGCACGGGGGTCCTTACAATAGGCATACGTACAATCTTTGCGAAACAAAGCTTGTAATCCTTTTCATTCACCTCACATATTACTAGCTTCATCATATCATTGACCCCACAAATTTCACCAAAAGATTGTAACGAGAAGTACAATGCATATCTCGTTTTTAAGAGTTAATAGCATTTGTGTCATTCACATTAACAACTTTAAAGAAACACTCTCAAACAGAATCATTACAATCCACATATCTCAAAATAATTGTCATGTGTTCCTTAATTGATTTGTCAAGAGCTTCATCAACAAGAATATAAATTTGGCGTCTCCAATTTCTTCACGTGTCATATTTCGTACTTTATTAGCAAGAATATGCAATAGTTCTTTTTGAATCTTAGAAGATGTGTACTTAGCATTTTGAGGAACATGTTATAAGACAAGTGAAGAAATTTCTCCATTCGCTCTTCCTTTCGACTTTATCAATTCAATGAAATCTCCACGATTAGTGGAATGGACAGATTCATCATGACCTCGAAGAGCTCATCCTTGTATGGCTAACCATATGTTGAAATTTTTTGACTAAGTTATTCCACTTTTTCATAACAAAATTATGTAGTGAACTAAGACTGTCTTCCTGTTGTGCAGATGGAAATTTTTTCTATATTAAATTCTCTTTCAATCTTGAAAATCTTCACGAGTAAATGTAACATACTTCGAGGAGCAACTATTAAGAAGATAACTTGGAAAACAAAATGTACTATTATTTGCTTTTGAGTACTCTAAAAATGAGAATTGTTCAAAACAAGCATTTTGAAAAGGCCGACTTGCAAAAAATATGTCCAAGACAATATTTTCGTATATTGAATATGATGAATTTCATTGTGATAAGATTATTTATAAACACCTATAAAGTATACAATTCAAACCCAAAACCCAAACTGCAAACCCACTTGTATCTATTTGCTAAAGAATCTCTATGAAGATTTTTCAAGAACATTTGAGGAAACTATTTAACTCAAGATCTGTGTATATTTCCAGTAAGTGAGCTTTTGTATCAAGATTTATGTATATTTCACAAAAAGGATAAAATAAATAAATTGAATTTGTTCAAAAATGGTTGATTCCCAAACTAACATATGACCCAAATTTAAATTTTTTTTTACTCACCTTCAGAACACCTAAATACATAAAACACCCAAATTTAATTTCGACTCACCCATATACATAAAACACACAAATACACAAAAACCCAAATACACATTCCATACTTTGAGAGCGATCGAAGCGTATCACTTAGGATGCTCTACAATATAAATATTAGAGTTGTATTGTTACCAACAATTATAGTATTTGGTAAAGTGACAAGCATTTGATACAATTGAATTCAAACTCAATGTCACGTGTTTGATTCTCATTAGTTGCAAGGTAGTGCAATTATTGAGAGTATGATTGTTGGAAAATAATTGTCACAGCTTGGAGAGCGATCGAATCGTGACGCTTGGGCTGCTGTATGATTTAAATATTAAAGTTGCGTCGTTACCACAAGCTATAACTTTTGATAAAATAGCAAACATTTGATCCTACAATATATATTAGCTCTTCTAAGGGGTGGGTTAGACTGACCTAAAGCCAACTCTAGCCCACCTTATCTCTCGCCCCTGGTTTGAATGATCAATATCATAGGTGAATTTTTTTTTTCAAATGATTTTTTTGATTTATTTTTAACAATTTAAATTTTCTAAACTAACTAATATAAATAAATAAATAGCAATCTACACAATACATTAAAAGCATTTAATTTCACGAGGGTTTCGTTTCCTTATCCTCTCTCTTTAAGCAGATGATGAGCTCTGAGCTCCTATGACAAATCATGATGTATTGGGTACTCCACTTTAATTTGGTGTGAGTTTGGAGAATATCCTCATTTATAGGTATGAGATCTATATCTATGAATTTTGTATGAAAATGGCATTACCAATGTAGAGTAAAAAATATAAATTTTCAAAATGATTTATTTTAGCTTCAAAAGATACTCTACAATTATATGATGAGTAGTGATAATGTCATAGCAATTATTATTGATTCCTGAGCAATTTATAAAAATACCAATACTTTAAAAGTGTTATATTTGGGTTAAACTCTTTTAATTTTCCCGCACACACTATATTTTAACCCAACTTTTTCCAGTTTTTCATTAGATTGTTTCAGTTTCACCACCTCCCTTCGCCACTCATGTTTGACTCGATCTTTTGAGCGATTCTTACCAATTTATATGATCTTTTTCAGTCTATAAGGAAAGCAACAACAGCGGGTCTGTTTATCTTAAATTAATATAATATAATATTAAAGATATGAAATTGCAGTAGATTCATTATTGTCAAGAAACGCAAATTTACGTTTAAAGCTTTTGGATTTTGATAATATGGTTGGAGTGATTTTATCAATTCATTGAGGTGTATTAAAGGTATACTGTGATTCTTATCAATTAATATAATATACTATTACAACAGTATATGGTTGGAGTGATTCTTATCAATTAATATAATATATTATTACATCAATAATAACTAAAAAACACAATTGATGAAATTAATTTTGTATCGTATGGAAAATTCCTCTACAACGTAGAAGAAAATATATATGTAAGACTTAAAAGCAAGCAAAATGTATTTGCATATAAGACGTGCAACCAGTTATCTCTGCTGATTATTTGTGACTGTCATATGTGCTATATAAGCATATAATTTTGATTACGTCGTGGTTTTTAAGTTATAATTATCATTGTGTGATCAATAATCACATAATTAGGATTGAGCCCTCACAAACCTCTTACCATGATCCCCAACTATAAGCTCATAATCAAATAGCGTAGCCCTTTCAGCTAAAACCTATACATCAACAAGTCAATAAGAGTAGAGTTCGAACAATGCACATATCATTATAGTGCATGAGGGGCCAACATCTTATCAAGCATATAATTTTGATTACGTCGTGGTTTTTAAGTTATAATTATCATTGTGTGATCAATAATCACATAATTAGGATTGAGCCCTCAGAAACCTCTTACCATGATCCCCAACTATAAGCTCATAATCAAATAGCGTAGCCCTTTCAACTAAAACCTATACATCAGCAAGTCAATAAGAGTAGAGTTCGAACAATGACATATCATTATAGTGCATGAGGGGCCAACATCTTGTCAAGCATATAATTTTGATTACGTCGTGGTTTTTAAGTTATAATTATCATTGTGTGATCAATAATCACATAATTAGGATTGAGGCATCACAAACCTCTTACCATATTCCCCAACTATAAGCTCATAATCAAATAGCGTAGCCCTTTCAGCTAAAACCTATACATCAGCAAGTCAATAAGAGTAGAGTTCAAACAATGCACATATAGTGCATGAGGGGCCAACATCTTATCAAGCAGAGGTATATTTCTATCTGGGCCTTGTGAGTACGGGAGAAAAATGTATAGGCCCTATTAGGAAGAATCATCTCCAACTGCACCAAAATTAACTACCACATAAGCTGATAGGTACAAGGACTAAACACTTTTCAAAAGTATTCTTCACAAAAGAGGTTGCCAAACACTACGACAAATTGGAGAAGCTCAAAAACCATCGAAGCACCATCTCCACATCATGGGCACTGAAAGAGATTCGAGAAGGTGTGATTCAATACTGGAAGATTCAACATAAGCATCTGTAGATAATCTATATTATTATCATCACCAGGAGTAAATGAACCTAGAATTTAATGAATTAATTCATTAATATGAAATAAGAAAACAAGTGGGGATAAAATATAGTACTTTTTTGCCTCCGCAAAAGAGAAATCAGGTGAATGGTAATAGTAACAAAAAAATTACTCGAGCTACATCGCACATCTTTTTTCACTGATGGTTGTTGAACTTCAACTATTGAAGAAACATTGTAATCATATTATATGTCATAGCTAGTGTCTTAATTTGTACAATGAATTGTTGTTCATTCAAACCTTCATTGATAATGTTGCAATTAAGTTTGTTATCCTACATTGAAAGAAATAAAGAAAAATCAACGTGATAAAGTTAAAAAATTAGCTCTTTTCAGGGTTGCCGTTAAGTTCCATAGCGATATCTTTAATTTAGATTCAATATTGAAAAACAAAAGAAAAGGAAAATGATAGTTAGATGGAAATCAAAAGACTAAAAACGGACAAGATCATATTCAACATGCCCAGATCCTTTTCAGAAGTTATTCAAGAAAAATGTTACACATAGACCTAATGCGTACATATTCTCAGATTTTTCTACAACTATAAGTATTTGGTACTGAACCTACAATAATAATAGCTCTTTAAAAAATTGCATTGTCAAAGGTCAGATTCAATGGTAGAAATTGTGTGGGCATTTACAAAAGAAATTTTCCTATTTTTAGAGTTGAAACACAAACTATGGAGATCCTCAAAAGCAATGAGCAACATCCTCATACACAGAGAAAGAATATGACTAAAAGCAGTAGTTACTGGAACATAATAATCTGAAATGTAGACACTTTGAAAAATTTATAATCGAATCCATGGTAGAGATGCTCAAGTTAAATCGGCATAATCTCAAATAATATTTGCATGATTCTAAAGTGATAGGTGGGGTAACAAACCAGTACATCAGACCTCGCTTTTAGTATCTCTATCACCAATTTCCCCAATTGTTCTTATGTAATGCCCAAAAGGGTATGGAGATAAGCGAACCCATGAATCAACAACAACAATAAATCTTTTGACTAATAGATTCCCAAGTTGTCTCATTTGTAAACGTATTTTAGGAATTCACCTATCTTTGGAAACAAATAGAGCATGTGCAATACCACCATCACCTGCTGGCATAGCATGGGGTTTAAAGATACACAATACCTGCATGGAAAAAATGTGAATGAATTAAGTACAAAGTGAAGAACAAATGTAGTGATGGTAATCACCATAACTTTCTTATGTGCTTGAGTTTGATATTATCTATAACAGGAACTTTTGTCGTTGGCTCAGCTTTAAAGGAAGTGGACAATAATTGCTTTTTTTCTTAAAAAAGGGTCTATTTGATATAAATGAACAACATACCGCGATACCAAAATTAATTAGTATAAGAAGTTTATATTTAATTATTATAAAAATTAATTATAGTATAGATGTATCAATAACCAGTTAAAGGCGTCGAACACAGATTCAACTTATTTTACAAAAGTTAATTGAACCAGTTTCAGCGTATTTACAAGTGTTGAATGAATCAGTAACCTGACTCAGGAGCCATTGCTAACAAAATTCACCTCCCATTAAAAGAATTCAGTTAGCTCCTGCAAAAAACCAGCAGATTCTTGAACTTTGCTCACCCCCGGTGATCAACCATCCATAACACGCTCGTCACAGATATCTTCGATGAAATTACTTTTGGGAACAACCTGATTCGAATTCATCTGTGTACATGTCTTCTCTATTGTTGTCTCCATTTTCAGACACTAAAACATCGTCCATTTCCTTATCAGGCAAGTCAAGTTGTACACATTCGGGAGCGGAATCGTGTGGACATCTATTGTGTTCAGAATCATGACTCCTGTTAGAGGGCGAAAATACTTCATTCCTCACGACGTTCAGAACTATACAATTTTGAATTCTTTCTGTCTGTAGAAGATCACCTTTGGTGACCATAATCCTTAAATTGCTGGCGGGAGCTCGGCTATCACTGTCCCTCCAATCAATTTCTGAGTTGGGATTGTTTTAATCTTTGTCACTGATTTGGGTCGCAGACGCTTGACTCTTGATTCAATCTCCAAGTTCTGTACAAAATCGATGAATTTATCTGCCGAAGTTGTCCTCATCAAGGGACCACCAGATCTCGTCCAAGAATTTAGATCAGCCGTCTCAGACTCACCATCGCTTCTTTCATGCGTGTATCTTTGTGCCCGCCAGTTTCTTGAAATCTTCCCGGTGGTGGAAGCACCAACTCCTTGATGAAGAGACAGATTGATATCTGTACCAAGGTCTTCTTCAAGGGATCAACTCGAATTTTCTCTTGCAATGATGTTCCAAGAAGGGATTCTCTTAGATGCGTTGAACCTAACCGTGGTAGCAAGACCTTGAGAAGAAGCAGCTGCTCTTTCGGCACTCCTTTTCAATCTGCGGATGTGGTTCAGGTTCTGAATTATCTGTGATAATTGAAAATCCCAAAGAAAGAATCAGAAAACGGCTTCATCAATCAATTTACTCATTTTTATACGAGCAGTCCATTTACAGAGAGGGGATGTTTAACGAAATTCATCATTCATGTATACTTGAGATACGGTAGCAGGCATTACGACAGTTATGTCGCCTTCCCAGTCCTGAGCACTGAGCAAACAGCTTGGCGAGTCCACCAAGTGGAAAACCGAGCTACACTATCTGGTTACACCTGTGTTTGACCTACATCTCAGCTAGCTGAGCAAGCTGCATAGGTAAAATATTCAATACTGTAGTTAAACCATTCAAAAACATCAGAATGGTGTATTTCTTTATCCATAAATACATTATGGTTAAAATTCACTCCACAAGATTTAAGGGGTAAGAACGCCTGAAACATTCCAGCTAATATAAAAAATATACAATGCATGTGCATAAAAGCTAATATAATTTTCTTAGAAAACACAACTAAGTCAAAATTTATATTAAAAAGCTTATAGGAAGGAAAATGAGGAAAAAGGGTGTTCCATTGCATAACTTAGCCGAGATAGCAAAAGATATGTCTAAAAGATGCACGAATATGCGACCAAACGAACATAGAGAATATTTAAGTGCTTTCTACTATAGAGTAGATTTACACTGGACAAAAACAAAGCAGCAAATTATTCATTACGATTCAAAGATAATCCATTATCTTTAAAGAGTCCAAATCACAGTTAAACATAGCAAAATTGCGGATGCATGCAGTGAAATCATATCCCTGAAACCCGGAGACCTAGAAGCCATCATATGAAGCTAATGATCCAAGAGGCAAATAATAACTGCAGTGCAGGATAAAAAACTGATTGGAATTTTCAATAATCTAGTCAACGAACAAACTTAGTAAAAATCTATGTAAAAAAAGTTAGGTATGGACACCGTTAACCTAATGCCTTGAGGCCTGAAGCTACAGCCTAAGTTTCCCCTTCGGAATGGAAAGCAATTGAAGCTATTGGGCAATCTGGATGGTCATGGATGAACATTTGACAAGCAATGTTAGCAGAATTCAAATTAACAAATAGAAAGCGTTTTAGATGATTGTCTATATAGCTCATAAAATAAAGAGCGATTAAAAATGGTAAAAAGGAAAACCATGATCTTAAAATTCTAACATTGCTATGGCGTGTAAAGAAGTTATCTGATAATCCAAAACAGTTAACTATTTCATTTCTACAAACCTCAAAATTAGCCTACATCTTTAACTGCCAAATAATTGCAAATTAATTTGAATTTTCGTGCCCTAGCTCCCCATGTTTATGTTCATACAACACTACAATCGATCTACATATAAAATAAAAAGTAACAAACACCTCACACATGATATATTATTTAGTAAAATCAAATCAAGAAGGGGTTAAACAATAGCTAACACAATCCTCCTTTACAACTTTTTTTTTCTTCCCAAGGTTGTTGGCATAAGCTACTTATAAATCATGAACACGTGGACATAACTTAACGCCACCAACTCAACATTGAGCCTACCTCCATTCAAGCAGGTAATTATTTTAAAAAAAATAAGCACAGAAAAGAATGACCTTAAATAACAAACTCCATATCTACTCGTGCAGGAAAAAAATCCAAAATTTATGTGAAATTAGGGCATAAAAAATGAGCTTTTGTATCAAATTCGAAAATAAAAACCCCTCCTAACTGCACCCGAAACGTAGCAATGAAGCTCACCGATTTCCAGAACCGATTCGACTCCACTATCCGCACTCAACTTTGGCAGATTTTTAGTGCACTGGGGCTCAACTTCGCAATGGAGTCCGGTCACAAAGTTCGGCGCCAAGAAGGTGAGGCATGCTGTGAAAGGTCAAGAGTGACGATGGTAAATTGGGGGTGGAGAGTGGAAGCAGTCATGTATAAGGAGAAATTTTTTTTTCTCGGACGAGTTTTTTCAATTTCTTAATTAGACGGCGAATGGCATTCTCGTAAATAAGCTAAAAACTGAAATCAAGATCACCGACAAAATACGGCTCTTATATATTGTATTGTTAATAAATAATAGCTCAAATTTAAAAAGAGTGTAGAAAAAGATAAATAAAGAACTATTTTAGTTTGGTGTATTATATGGATGTAAGCGTGCAAAACGTTAAAATATAGCTCAAATGTTGTTTCAGTGTTCAATTAACTTTCATTTATTAATGCAAAATGTACAGGTAAAAATGAGTGATCAAAACAGTACAGTAACTTGTATTGCACAACTACAGAAGCTAATCGGCGAAGGATATAATATTCAAATCCTCGAAGAAAAGTTTGTAACTCATGAAGATCTATTAAGGGTTGTGAGGTGTTTTTACTCAAAAAAATGATACGTTTTATCCATCAAAAGTTCTAGGAAGGATAAGTATGTAACTATTGGGTGTGATCGAGGAGGACATTATAGAGATCGGATCAACATTCCAATCAACACGAGCGAAACACAACTTCTTGCCTTATAAACTGCCCATTTGAATTTCAAGGTAAATTACAAGGCGATGGCCTATGGAAAGTTCTCATAAGGAATGACTTCCATAACCACGAAGCTTTTATAGATATGTGTGGGCATCCCATTACTCGGTATTTTTCAAATGAATAGATATCTAGATTGATGATACGACAAAGTCAGGGATAGCACCACGTCAGATTCTAAGCTCACTTCGGCGAAAGAACCCAAATCTTCCAGCAATATCAAGAAATTATAAAATATGAAAGTGAAGATCCGCAATGAAGCATTAGAAGGACGTACAGAAATTCAAGTTTTGTTAAAAGAACTTGGTAAGGGTGGCTTTATGTTTGATATTCATAGAGATGGATAAAGTCATTTGAGCTATTTGTTTGTTGCACATCCTATGTCTGTTAAATTAAGTAAGAGTTATTCAACCATGTTTGTGTTAGCATTAGATGCCCTACAAGCCAATTGGCCAATTGTTGGCCAGTTGGACCCTCATAAGCATAGCCCAAATAATTGACCAAAACTCCTATAAATATATGTTCATCTCTAGGGTTAAGTGGATTTTTCATTCTATACACACTCTCATAGAATAGCCGACATCACACTAGCACTGATGTTGTGCTTGAAGATATGGTCAGGTTGATTGGACTCGAGGGATCACAGCATACAGATTGATTTCGCTGTTATCGATAATCTCTTTTCGTGCATTAATATTTGATATTTGCATGTTTATATATGAATCAGGCGCGATCGTTCGTCCCTGGGTCAGATCTGTTTATTGTATTATTTCCGCTGCGTTTGGATCTGGCGCCGGGGTACGGAAACCCAACAGTGGTATCAGAGCCAGGTTGTCGCTTTGATTCATATTTTTGATGATTAATTTTATTAGATCGTTTCCAATCAATACTAATCGTGTTTGAGATTTCGTAAATTTTTGAATCCGGAGAACATAGAAAATTGGAATAAAAGGAGTTTTAATCCAGGCCCAAATACTGATCGAAAATCGTTTCCGGCACTCGTCATCACCGGTGAAGGTACGGCTGGCGGCGGCGCTCGCGGATGAGCGGCTGGTAGCGGCGCAGCTTTGGAGAAATCGTTCTCCATCGCGTGCGCACAATGCTCGAGCAAATCTGGAGCGAATCCACCTCCAGAATCGCGAATCAGACGGCCAGTGCAGGCGGCTGAGCAAGCGGAGGGGAATGTGTTCTCCGCCGTCCAGCTTGCGGCTTGCAGGACCGATGTTCTGGTCTCTCGTCGGCGTGCGAAGGTGGCGAGGCTTCTGCGTGAAGCCCGAGTGAAACCCTAGCCGCGCCGTTCGTCTAGAAGATGAAGGTGAATAGTAGGCGGCGGCTGGCTTAGAAACCCTAACCAGGGAAGACGATGAATAGTGCTTTCGGGCCAATTTTTTTAAAAAAAATTTATTAAAAAAAAATTTATTTTCTAAAAACCGAAAATAGGGTATTTTTGGGGTTGAAAATTGTATTTTTTGATTTTGGATCCAAATTGTTTGGAGTCCATAAATTATTTTGGGTCATTTTAGATGTTTTATCCGGATTAATTTTTGAAATATTAAATCATAATACTTAATTTATTAAAAATGTGATTTTTAATTTATTAAGTGTAAAATGGAGATTTTACAATTAGTTGAAAATGTAATTAATTGGAAATTGAATGAAAATGTTTCATTTAATTTGTTAATTTTATTTTTGCTAATATTATGATTTGTAGGTAAAATAGTGATTTTACCAAGTAAATGATAATTTCATTAATTGAAAATTAAATGAAAATGTTTCATTTTATTTGTTAATTTTATTTTCGATTATTATGATTAAAAGGTAAAATAAAGATTTTATCAATTTATTGAAAATTTAATTAATTAGAAATTAAATAAAATGGTTTTATTTAATTTGTTAATTTTATTTTCAATTAATAATACGATTAGTGGGAAACGATAGAATAAATTAATTATTGTGATCTAATTACATGTGATGTGATTTGTACAATTACATATGATGTAATTGTTTAGTTTAATGTTTAATTACATATGATGTGATTGTATGATGGATTATTACGGGCCTTGACCAATGTGTTTAGGTGAATGTTTAGGTTTTTAATGTTCATTATAATTGTGATTTTGGTTTTCGAGCCTGCTCTCTCTATTTTCTGATGTATCCCACCCCGGATTTGTATCCATATTCTCTTGTTTGCACGATTTAAATGTAAAATCTTTAGAATTAGTGGGAGATCGAGATTGAAGATGGAGCATCAAGAATCAAGACATGTATAATGGAAGCAAAAATGTAATAGGATTGCATTACATACCTGCATCACCTTAGACAGACTTGTGATCAACGTATGGCTCACGTGGATCAATTAGGAAAAGGCCGTAATCGTCCATATTTATTTTTATTGCATGTGATGTATGATAAATGTTTGTTTGTATGTTTTATTAGTACATATGACTGCATGAATAAAACATAGTTGCATGAATCCGGCAATCAAACAAACAAGTATTTGATGAGATTTGAAAATTATTAAATCCCTCTTTTGAATATGATTCAAAAAAATTTTAATATCAAACTGTAAAGGGAGCTCAAAGGAGTTTGTTGTTTCCTGTCTTCCATCAACAGTTAAGCCATGAGACGCTACTTGTGTCAGGTGTCTTGTCTCACCCTCGTGGGGGGCATCTGGCATGGGAAAGCTGTGTGTTTAACTGCCACTTAATTATGGATAGGGTTCTGTTAACCTTTAAGATTACTCACCCTCGTGGGGTCTTATTGGCGGACATTACCATCCGTGGGATGGGTTAGTTTGACGTGAGAAGGCATAATTGGCCTGCCTCCGTAGGGTTATGTCAATCACGAGACGAATATCTTGGGGGTTGCATATGATGCAATTGTGAGCTACATTTAGTATCATGAGGTCGGCTGGACCCTCGCCCGGGGCTATCATGAGCTAGTTGGACTCCAAGCCCACTAAGAAAATACGATTTTCCGTTCATTTGTCATGAGGGTGATGAATTCGAAAAATTTAGTGGGAGCATTCAATAACTAAAGTCCATAGTTTTTGAATTAATTAATAATCAAACGATTTGCATGTATTTTCTGTTTATTCTCAGTATTGTGATTGCCGTGAATCCGATTGCATCAATTCTCGATATAAACAAAGTAACCGCACCAAATTATTCTGATTGACTATTAATGTAAAAATAGTGCTTGCTTCTAAAAGATTGCTATATACCCTTGGTGGGAGTCTCATGTTGAAGTGTCTCCCGGTTCGTCTCATGAAGAGATTGCCACACTTGAGAAGTGATGGGATGATGATCTCTAGACTATGTGCTATATGATAGCATCAATGCCACCAATGAGTTTCAACACAGATATGAGAAATTCGTTCACATTGCTGATATTTTCCAACACCTACAAATGTTGTTTGGTGAACGGACGCGATTACTAAGACTCGCGATTTCAAAAGAGTTATTTTCATTTCACATGCGAGATGGGGCTTCGGTCTATGAGCATGGTATAAGAAAAATATCTCTTGTTGAGAAATTGGAAAATCTGAATGTGACAAATCCTCATTAACTGGCTATAGATTTGATCTTATAGTCAAAATGTTGGAAACTCATGAGTCCTTGATTCAAAAGGAGAAACGAGTTCTTCTTGTCGAATCTTCTACCAATGGTAGGAAGAGTTCAAGGATAAAGAAGAGGAAGAGAAACGGTTCCCAACCTTGAAAGACGAAAAAGGATATAGTAGCAACTAAGAAAGGAGAGGCATCTATGTTTTCACTGCTGGTCACTAGCGCAAAATTGTAAGGAATACATATACTAGAAGCGTTCTAGAAATGGTATGTTATATATTAAAATTAAATGTTTCTATTGGTTCTACTTCTTTGGTATATGATGCCAGTTGTGCTTGCATTTTTGCAAAGAGTTGCATGTGATGTGAAGAAGTAGAGAGCCCTAGGAAGGTGAACCTACCTGAGGCTAAGCATTGTAGCAAGAGTTGTTGCAATGGCTGTTTGAAACATTTATTTAATATAAAATCTTGAACTGGTTAGGAACTGGTTTGAGCAATTATTTATTTGTTCTAGATTTAATCATGAACATTGTTCCTATTTTGATAGAGAATGATATTCTTTTAAATATGCGAATGTGATTTGCATTATTTTTAAGAATGCATGTTTTATTGAATCTGTTGAACTTATGAATGATTAGTATGATTATATTCAAAGAATATAAAAAGAATGATAACTTAAATCCAACATATATTTAGCATGTGCTGAATGTCCATTGAATCTGATTCATATGGACGTATGTGGAGCACTAAATGTTAGTGCAAGATGATGTTGAGTTATCTTAAAGAGAATGTGATTCTCTCTGAGTAACTCTCTAAAGTTACATATTTGTTGAATATAATTCATACCAATGCAGTGACCAAAACTCCATATACGATATGGATTGAAATATAATCCAAATTTATATTTTGAGATTGTTCTGCTTATGTGAAGCAGCCAGTGGGAGATGAGTTGGATAGTTGATCCATCTTATGTTATGTTGTGGAAATTTATATTATCAATTGCAGGCAAAGAGTTTGTTTCGCAAGTGCAATCTTTCTAGAGAAAATGTTTCTATTAGAAAGGATGAAAACATAATATAACTTGAAAGGGTTCAAGAACCACAAACCACTACAAAAGTGAAAACGGTGAAATTAATTGAGTCAATCATAACCTTTGATTTACACGCACGAAGGAGATTTGAAAATGTTTCAAGAACTCCTGATAAATTGAATTTACTCATAGAAAGTAGTCAAAATGATTTTGACCATGGATGTGATCCTAGAACTTTCAAGGAGACGATGTTGGACATCGTTTTGGGATATTGGCGAGATGCTGTGAAATTTGAAATAGACTCCATGTACTCCAATAAGGTATGAGCCTTAGTAGATCCTCTTTGGGAATTGTTCCCATTGGCTGCATGGATTTACAAGTGAAAGCTTGGAGTGGATGGGAAGGTAGTGACCTTCAAAGCTTGACTGGTGAGAAACGATTATTCTCATAGGCAAAGAGTTGTTTATGAGAAAATTTTCATCGGTTATGATGCTATAGTCTATTTAGATTTTATTAGTTATATCTTTATATTATGAATATGAGATATGAGTAATGGATGTGAACACAACATTTCTCAGTGGTGGCATTGAGGTAGAAATGTAGCAACCAAATGTGTTTACAACTTCTTGTAGTGAGAAAAATATTTTCAAACTCCAGTGGTCCATTTATGGGCCTAAGAAGGCATCTCGAAGTTTGAACTTCCGTTTTCATAACTTCATCAAAGTGTTTGGTTTTGTTAAAATCCGGAAGTGACATGTGTGTGCAAAAGGGTTAGTAGGAGCATGGTTACATTTGTGATGCTTTAAGTCGATTATATCATGCTCATTGTGAATGGTATTGGATTAATCAATTAAAGCATGATTATCTACTAATTTCTCCATGTAAGATTGAGAGAAGCATCACAAGTGCTTAGCATAAGGATCTATAGGGATAGATCTAAAGGATGCTTGAAATCTCTCAATCTACGTACATAAACACTGTGCTAAAAGGGTTTAGCATAGAATAGTCAAAAAATGAGTTACTTCATAATATGTCATAGTATTCATCTCTCGAGTCAATGGGTCTTAAGATTGATGAGGAGAGAGAAAAGATGACATTGGTACCTTATATTTCTACTTTTAATAGCATACTGTATGCTATGGTATGTACTTAGCCTGATGTATGTTCTTAGAGTAATGGGCAGACATCAGACAGATCCCGGTGAAGGTCACTGGAAAACTGTGAAAATAATCCTCATGTTCTTATGAAGAACTTATGATATGTTCATGGTTTTTGGATCTGTAAGTGGAGAAATAAAAGTTGAAGGCAAAGCTGATGCTAGTTTTTAAATTGGATGTAGATGATACCATATCGATGGTCGGATTTGTATTTAAGCTCAATGATGGTGATGTCTCTTGGAAACGTTCCAAGCAAGACACCACATTGGATTCCACCACTGAAGCTGAATACATTGCAGCATACGATGCAGCAAAGATGCAGTTTGGATAAGAAATTTCATCCAAGAGTTGGGTTTAATTTATAGTGCAGTTGACACAGTCTCTGTGTACTGTGACAACATTTGAGCTATTATGAATAGCCAAGATCTCATCAGGATCCAAACATATATTGAGAAAATACTATCTAATGAGAGAGATGGTATACGCGACATTATTATCGAGAGAATCGCTTCAACAGAAAAATATAGTGAATCCACTGACAAAGCATTTACAAAGATTGGTGTCTGTTAGACATCTTGGGAAGATGGTCTTAAGACACATGAGTAGTTGGCTTTGGGAAAGTGAAAGATATTGTTGTCATACATGATTAAGTAAATCAATAGTTGATTGATTGTACCTGTAATCTTATTATGACAAATCTTTGTTTGAATATTAATATATATGGCACTTCTTCATCTGTTTACCCATGCATCTTGATGCATTGATGAAGTCCTTGAGATTGCTATAGTCCATAGAATGTGGTTACGCATATGATGGTGATCATGAAATACATTCTCGACTGCGATTTCTAAAAGTTCCTGGTCGATGAGCCTTCGAGAATGGGATATCGATATATGCTCGTTAGAGACTGGTATTCATGATGTGTCTAGTGTAGTGCGCTGCGTTTCATCGGCGTTGGCTTGGAGAAGTCAGCACACATGAATATGTGCTCATTAGGAATGAGTTCACTGAACGACCCTACTCGGAATTCTATAAGTGGTTACCATTTGTCGAGTATAGAATTTCTAGTCATAGTTGTGCACCATTACTCCTCATGACCCGAGGCGTCATTGAGGTCTTGATAGATAGCTGTGTACTTTGATTTAATGACTGATCACATGTGGGTCATAAAGTCATTATTTTGGGTATTCAGTGATGCTGTCAGAGGCCTATGATTGTCGTTGGGGATTCACCACTGGTCTTGATGAACCAGGATGTCCTATGTGTTTTTCTATATATGATTCGAGGAATCTCTGGCCAGAGTGGGTAGTGCTTGTGAAAAATGAGTTTTTCATATACGCACACAATGAATCATATAACGTGAAACAAATACATAGTTATTGAAATCATAATGGGTCTCGATCAACCAATGCCCTAGATTCAATCGGGACATATTGAGTGAAAGGAATGTACTGCACGCTAACTATGGCTGACAGGTTCTCGTACGTTGCTAGTCATTTGTATCTAGGTCTTCGTGAAGCGCAGATGCTAGGCGCTACCCACGATCGGTAGGTTGTTGCTGGAATTATTTTTCGGTAATTGTCTATTAAAGGAGTTTAATTGACAATGGGGCATTCAGGGTAAGCCCAAAAGAAGTTGTTTGACTTCTAAAATCACAAAAGTTGTGATCCTACTGCTATGATACACTTGAGCCTCGCTGGGTCACAATTAACCGGCCGCCGATCTATTGATGAGAATTGAGACTTAAATGTTAAGTGCTCAAATTGAGTGATTTAGAAGAGATGAATTTAATTTCTGAAAGCTCCTCACTTTAGTGGAGTTTCTATATTTGAAAATGTTTCATCTATAGAAAGTTCTAAAATTAAAACATTTGATATATTTATGTTGCATAATTATGTACATTGGTAGTACGTCAAGTTATTCAATTTGATTGAATTACTTGGATTATGAGTTTGCAGTTTTGTGTTGGCTTTTGGGCAAGTGGGAGATTGTTAGCATTAGATGCCCTACAAGCCAATGGGCCAATTGTTGGCCCGTTAGACCCTCATAAGCATAGCCCAAATAATTGACCAAAACTCCTATAAATATATGTTCATCTCTAGGGTTAAGTGGATTTTTCATTCTATACACACTCTCATAGAATAGCCGACATCACACTAGCACTGATGTTGTGCTTGAAGATATGGTCAGGTTGATTGGACTCGAGGGATCACAGCATACAGATTGATTTCGCTGTTATCGGTAATCTCTTTTCGTGCATTAATATTTGATATTTGCATGTTTATATATGAATCATGCGCGATCGTTCGTCCCTGGGTCAGATCTGTTTATTGTATTATTTCCGCTGCGTTTGGATCTGGCGCCGGGGTACGAAAACCCAACAGTTTGTGATGCATTCCACATATAAGACAAATCGATATCGCATAACGTTACTTGAAATTATTGGGATTATTGCACCTTTACTTTGCTTTTGTGTCTATGTTCACTACCCATATGATATTATCTACATGCCTACATCAATAAATATATCTCTTAAAAAGATAGTAAAGACAAATTTATAGATTTAAGAAATAAATAAAATTAATTACAACCAAATAATTTTCTATAATTGAAAAAGGCGTCGTAGATCAAGTTTTTAACAAAGTATGTTATGTATATTTTATATTTATAAAAACGGTTTAGTTTGAGTTTTTTTTTTATTTATACTTTAAACCAGATCAATTTTTTTTTTATTTGATTGATTTCAAAAGCGATCCAGAAAACAGACGGTAATATCCTCAAGGGTGAAGGATACTCATTTATGGGTCGATTACGGAAGACTTGTCATCCCCTCATAAGATCACCATCGTCAAATTAAGGTGTTTTTTTTTTTTTTTTTGTAAGCCAAAATTAAAATTAAGGTATCTAAAATATCGTATGTCCCTTGTAGTCTGGCGATCTCCTTATTGGTGGTGCATTACTAGATATAGCTTCGTCCATTCAGAGCCAAATCATAAGATAACATGGACATATTATTTGACGAAGAACTCTTAACTTTAAAGCACGTACATTTCACATCGTTTAGGGTGCATTTGGCTCAATAATATTTTATAATCAATCCATTGAATATTAAAAGATCAGAGATAAATGTGATCGATTATATAATTTATTAACCCAATTAAGAGTGTTTTGGATTGCTTTTGAAAATTGCTTGTATATTTTTAGATAATAAAAAGAAGAATATGTTTTGAGCGTTTGATTTTCTTGTTTCTGCTATTTGTTTTCTAAAAAACAAGTTAAAACCATAAGCAAATCATGAACTACATCTGGCTATTTTTTATGTGAGTGATGACAATTTTGATATCAAACTCTCAATGTTTGTTGATTTTACAAATTTATGTCAAAGGCAGCAAAACACTAATAATCAATTACTATAGCATTAATGTGTAAAGGGCAAATGCATGCATCACATTCTAAAGAAATGTGTAGCCAAAAGATCACAAAATATTCAACATATCTAAGTCGAATCAAAGCATTACACAAGAAAGAAATTAAATCACCTAAAGCATCACTATGTCACCCGCACCACATCACCTCCAGCACCGTCTTTAACTCCCCGATTCATTTCATCATATGTCAGCAGCAGCCCATCAACCGTCGCTTGTTCTGTTTCTTCTTAAAAACCCGTTTAGTTATTGTGTTTCTTAAATTCTTTCAATCGCTGACTCTATAGTGCATGGTAAGGCACGTAGCCTAAAACCTGTGTCAAATTGTTAACCACGTCGCTGCATTTGTTTAGTAGATTAAGCATCTCTTGTGAAATGTCATTGTTTAAAGGTGGTAGAGTGTGCGGAGGATACAATCTAGCTGATGCTTGTTCGGTAGAAGGCGTCATAATAATAGGCAATTTATGAAATGGAGCAGGTGGTGGAGGATCACTAAACTTTGATAAATTCTTACTATTAAAATCCAGTGTATACGAAGAAGATGAAGTGGCCTCAGGAAAACATGCTATGTTGTTGAGGTTGTTCTTACTCCCGCTAAAAAGTTGCTCGTTTTTACTGCTTTCGTCACCATCCAAGACAAATATAACACGCGAGCCTCTGCCACCACCATTTCCACCTTCCTCGCTCGGGGGCTTCTTGAAGCAGGACTTGAGCTGCCCTGATTGCGGAGTAACCTGAGCAGAGGCTATCCTCTGCTCGTGGGAAGGATCTCTGGATTGTGAGGTGCCGACTGTTGATGGGTCTTCCTTCTGAATCTTTGCTGATTCTGCTTCTGCTGCCTCGGCCAACATGTCCCTGAGGTAGCATCTGACGTTCGTGCTTCCAAATATGTTGCTACTTCCATTAACAAACCTCAAAGCAGCTTCTGCGTCAGCCTTGTACTGATATATAAGACGACATGTATATGATTTCCAGAAGACCCTAGTGGCTGAATGATCTATTGGCCCAAAACGAGCAAATCTTGCCCTCAGCTCTGCACCAGACGGAAGCCCTGCACCTGATGGAAACTTCATGACTAGCATAGTCGGATTAGGAACTCTTCCAGACTGCACTGTTTTCTTGCTCGATTCTAGTTTTGCTGCTTTTAGGGCTCGAGGCACACTTTTGGCAGCGATTTCTTTCGCTTCCAATCTCTGGGATTCAGCAGGCCTCTGCAATGGCTTCTTTTCTACAGCAAATAATTTACCGTCTTCGGTTTTCTTCAATTTCTTAATATCTTCAGATTTATTGAACTTCTTTGTCGTAGTTTTATCTTCCAAGTCACCTACCGTCTTCTTTTTCTTAATGATCTCCGAGTCATTGACCTTCATTTTCTTAACTTCCTCCAAGTCATTGAATCTGTTTTTCTTAAGATCTTCCGAGTCACCAGTCTTTATTTTTTTCTTGATGCCTTCTGGACAAGCCAATGAAGCACGCTTTATCCCACTTTTGGTTGAATCGCTCGGCCTGACTGAAGATTTCACAGGTTTCATACTCATGCCATTAGTCACATCAACAGGGCCAACCAAAATATTAGCCGTGGATAATGATTTACTGGAGCGAGCTTCACCTGCTTCATCACTCTCAGTTGGCGCCAAAACCAAGCTCTTCTGATACACAAGAGAGCGGAATTTTAGGAAAACTGAAAGGACATTGTCTGGGTAACTCCTGTCCATGCCATGGAAGGGATTGAGAGCAAGAGCACAAAGATCTTTCAGTAACAGTAATAGCTCTATATTCCCAGTATTAAGCTGTGCTTCGACTCGAGACGAGGTTGAGCCCAAAACACTATCCTTCTGATCGTCAAGCTGGCAATTATCAACAGTTGGAACATGTAGTACCGGCCTTCCTGAAACTTCCTCAACTGTGACTCCACTATCACTAAGGGCAACAGGTAACCGTACAAAGTCAGCACCGACTTTAATGCTCATTTCTTTCTTGATCTTTTTTTTCTTCTTCTCAACCAGGTCTGCGTTCTCAGAGCTTAGATTCGCCAAGGGTTGTTTCCGTACCTTAACTTTTTTTGTTGCAGAGTTGAAAAGTCTTTCAGAACCTTCTGAAGGTTTTGCGCCACTTACCATGGACATTGAATGTCTCATAGGTTGATGCTGACCATCAGTAAACGCGGACTCATAATTTTGGTGCATCTTGTCCCCAATGCCAGAGTATACTAAACTCTCAGAAACCCCAGATCCATCAACCAAAAAAGGATAACTTGTAGTGCCTGCTTGGCCAACACCTAATTTCTTGGGCTTCTTGGAAGCAGGTTCATCTCGCCGTTTGAATTGATATTTGTCCTTCACCATTTGATCTTTTACTTTCTTAGGTTTTACAGAACTATCCTGCTTACTAAGACCTTCAGCAACCACCAGCCGACCGCCCAGAGGAGCTGCATATTGTCATATGAGAAATATGAAAAGACAACCGCAAAAAAGAACAAACATAACAAGTATACTGATAACATGTTAACAAGCAATGAGATTCCACTGACATACAAAGAAGATAAGCCGGGTAGAAAACACAAAGTTGAAGAATCGTCTTAATTATGCCTTGAAAAAGAATCCACCAACATTTACGAAAATGACAAAGAACAAATTTCGAGAATCAATTTGCCTAACAAAATAGACGTAAGAATTGCTTGAAAGGAACACTTGTCCCTTGACATCACTTAATGAGTGGCAAACACATAAAATGATAAATTTTCCCTTGTTTAAAACCACAATTGTCCCACGGCATTGACTTGCTAAGTCATAGACTGACACAGCAACAGAAACTTCGATACTGAGACAATAACAAAAAGCAAATAAAAAAGAAGTTTTGCAAAGGATGCCATGCATTAGAATAGCACATGATTATAATACAAAGTAAGAGATGTGCAAAAGCCTGGGATGAATAAAACAATGCTAGGGCAAAAACAAAACTACATCAGCACCAGAATGTGTTACAAGTATTTTTCTCATATTTCAGTTTAAAATCAGTCTGAAATTTTAAGCAGAAAGGAAAATTTTATTTTCAGATAAGCTTAAAATTGGGAAGTGCAAGTAATATGCGTAAATTGCCAAAAGAGAAATGTTACTCGAGACAATTCTATTTTTGTAAATATTCTAAAGGTGAATTAAAGGTAAAATCCGTAACTACCAGACCACACATGATTTACCTTTTTTTCTTTACAAGCTATGAGAAATATTTACAAGTCTACAACTCAGGGCAAGTGGCATAACTCATAGCATAGCACTTAATTTGCTCCTTTGACAAATTAAAGCGTAATTTATAGCCAACGTAATAAGAATTCATGCCCAGGTTTAGTCTTACAGGAGCATGCACCACATCTTTTATGACATATATTGAAAACTAAAAAAGCTTTGTTTGAATAAAATAATCAATAGTCAACACAAATTTTGAACAGATTTAATTTATTTATTGTTTACCAATTCAACCTCATATCTTTTGTTAATATTTATTTACATGTTTGTAACAATGAAATCTAGAATAAACCACCATTTCCCAAGTCACTGTCATGTAGTAAATATATTTAGTTATTTCTCCAAAGCAAACACATTGAATATCTCTTAACAAAACCTGCAGTAACCCACATCCAATTCAGTGTGACTGATCATATTCTTGAAATGTCAAATCCATGGCATCTTTTGGTGCCTAGAAAAGCTTCCTTGGCCGGAGTTTTCTCAATTCAATTAATCATTACCCTTTTTATCTGAAAACTTGATTCAAACCATAATATTTCTACAAAGACAAACTTTATTGATTGAAATGCACCATTTCACACACGTAACATCCACGAGAATGAAAATAATGTTATATTACTTCAAGAATATCTGGTTTTTTAAATTCCAACTAGCAGATTGTTCCACAGTTCACTCTACAATCAATTTGGCCCAGCTCAACCGGTATAATTAATGTATCATACCCGACAAAAAAAATTTAGGCAAGTCATACATCTTGCTCTTATCGTACATCAAAAGGTATGCTTTTTGTCAGACAAATCATTCGAACAAAAACTGGACCAGAGGTTTCACCATGTATAGCCCGAACAAAAATAACAAATTATCATTTGATGAAATACCTTTAGATGGATCCAGAGTCATTGGAGCAGTGAGCCGCTGGGGGCGTTCTGGTGTACTTCCGAAGGCCTGTGCGTATGTCTCGTCAAACTCCTCAAACAGTGATCTTCTGCACGCCAAAACTGTGGCCTTGTTCTTGATAAATTCAATGGTCAAATGCTGGTTCCTTGGCTTCAGGGCCAATTGCTGCATGAAAGAAAGCATCTCCCTTGGCAGGAAATTGTCTCTTGCTTTATTAATCTGACGTGAAGAATAAATCCCTGGATCATCCCCCAGCCCCATTTCCACTAAAAAGTCACCCTCAAAACCAGAGGGCCAGAAATTGAATTCATTTCTACATCTGCAGGCTAAACCCAAACTCCGTCTTCTTGATAACTCATCCATTGCTTCTTCCACAGCGACTAAAAATGACCGCAAATTGGTTTGGCGGGACTTCTCAGCAAAGTTCTGCTCAAAAGGAATTAACTCGGCGGGGAGGAACCAACCGTGGCTACTATCCCCAAAAAATGCAACCAACACATGACCATGGCGCTTGCTTTTCCGAACAGAAACTGATGCACAATTCTCATTATATATGTGTCCAGGCCACCAGGGATGTGATTTCACTTTCCCCCACACCATATCACCAACCTCATACCCATATCCAACAACGCCACCATTATCCTTAGCTGGAAACTCGTCGAAATCCGACAACATGGAATCATAATCCTCTACAACACCTCTACCTTTCTTATTATCCAAGTTACCACCCTGCAAATCGGTTCTTTTGCTATTCGTTTGCATTTCTGAAACAGATGAACTGGGCTGATTCTCCAGAGCTTCATCACTCGCCACACCTACACTAGCTTCCTCATTTTCCAGTTCCGAAACCCTATCTTTAATCCCAACATTAGAAACCCCTGTCTCATTTATTTTATTGGAGTCTGCCAGCGAAACCCTAGTTGCTTCTTCAGTGGAAAACATTGAACGGAGACCCGATTCGCCTGCGGTATCATTTCCGCCTTCAAGGTTCGAAGAGACGCCGCGCCCTTCTTCGACTTCAGCATCATTTCTGTTCGACGACGATTCGATTTCAGAGCTCATCACGGATATCATACCAAACAACACAACTCGATTCCAACCGAAAAACACCCTTGAAAAAGAGAGCGCTAACAAGAACTACATGTACAATATTTCGAATCGAGGGAAGAGGGGAAATGAGTAGAGTCGAAAACAAGAGCGAACCCTCGAGAAGTGCACTCGAACGAAATGAGAAAAATAGGGTAAAATTCGTTCGAATGGCTTTTCAAGTTGTACATGTTTTTACTTGTAAAATAATAATTTTAAACATATTATCTTAATGTGTAAATTACTAAACAAACCTCCATATTTTAGTAAATATGCTCAAACCTTAATATATTAACAAAATATGCAACAAAAAACCTTATAGTTTCTTGAACTCGGCATAAAACCACAATGTGTTATAAAAAAAGCAAAAAAGCTTCTTTTTTTTTTCTTTTTTTAAACCTTGCACAAAACCCCCGTGTTAAACAAAAAATATGCAAAAAAAAACTCATCTGTTTTCTTAACTAGGCATAAAACCCTTCTGTGTTATAAAAAAGCAATAAATACACTTTTTTTTTATCCTTGCAAGAAACCAACTGTTAAACAAAACAAAAATACTCATCTATTTTCTAAATTCTGCAGAAAACTCATTCGGTTTACATAAAAAGATTTTATATAATCTCGTAAAAACTATATGCAAGTTTATGAATACAAGTTCATAAACGTTCATATATATTATATAGGTTTATATATAACTTGTGTTTTGTTTATATATATGTTTATTATTGTGAAAACATATCTTATGATTTTTTTGGAAATATGCATATTTTTTATATGTGTGATTGTTGTTTAATCAATATATCCAAAACTTGAAAAAAAAAAGAATTTGACTTGGTCAATAAACATGCATACATTAAAAGAAAAATTCAGAATATTATTCATAATCTATTTTAAAATTACAACATAGAAATTATTCATTTTAAAATTTGGAATATTGTTCGTTTTAAAACTAAAAGAAAAAATCATTACAGAAAAGAAGAAATAATGTATATGCAGAAAAATTGGAGAGCATATTAGACAATCGTGAGGGTTTTGTGCATGATTTACGAAAACAGAGGCCTCTTTTGTTTAACACAGGGGTTTCGTGTAAGGTTTCAAAAAAAAGAAAGGGGTTTTTTGCCTTTTTTATAACACATGGGTTTTCTTGCAGAGTTAAGAAAACATATGGGTTTTTCTGCTTATATTGTTAACACATTGGAATTTAGTGCATATTTACTATAACACATGAGGTTTCATGCCGAGTTAATAAAACATAGGGGGTTTTATGCCTATTTTGTTAACACTGAAGAGTTTCGTGCATATTTAGTATACCACATAGGGCTTTTATGTTTTTTATTCTTATCTTAATTTCTTAAGGATAAACTCGCATAAAATCCTCAAGATTTAAATTTTTTTTTGTTTAATCCCCATGTCAGGGAACCTTTGGAGTAACCCCCTATACCAAAATTTATTTTAGTTTTAAGGGTACAAGGCGAACACCCACCAAAGTTCACCCCCTTTAGCACTTCACCACTTAACCTTTCAAAATGTGCACTTAACCCCCTGAACAATTTTATATATTGCACTTAACCTCCTAAATATTATCCGAGAATAATTTTCTAGAATATTTTGGCTGCAAATACCCTCACGTGCGTCGCACATGCCACGGTCGAGGGTATGTATGTATTTTCATGTATTTTCTACATGAATTTTACGAGTATACCCATCAGAAAATAAATGAAAATGATTAAGTGTATGTTTTGAAATGTTAGGGGTGAAGTGCTAAATGTGATGAATGTTGAGGGTGTCCTCTTTTTACCCTAGGTTTAACTCCTTGGTGGCCCAAAAATTTAAAAACTGACATTATCTTGTCATATGCTTTGTACATGAGCTTCTTCCCCTTATTTCTTGTCATTAAATATTAATATTATTAATAATATTGTTTTCCTTATTACTTATTATTAATTTAATAGTAAAAATTCAACAAGAAATAAATTAGTAAAAAGGGAGGCTTTCTGAAAAATCCCAAACCCATCAGTGTGCATGCGTCATGAATTTTGGGAATTATTGGTTTCGAATTTGGTGTTATTGTCTGAAAAGAAGTTGTAGTGATATGTTAGCTTCGATTTGGCTCCGGAATCACTCAATTTGGAGTTGAGATGCAAATGTTATGCTTGTTTTCAAAAATCTATACATTCTGAATCAGTGTGCATGCGTCATATTCATCGAATTTCTGGCAACTATTGGATTCAAATTCGGTGTCATGGTCTGAATAAATGTTGTAGTGCTATGCGTTAACTTCGATTTTGCACTAAAATCACTCAATTTGGAGATGAGATGCAAAAGTTATGCTAGCTTTCCCAAAATATATACAATCTGAAATTTTAGCCATCCTGACAATCTCTCAAGCGCCTGTGTTGCTGCCTCGAATATGAAATTGTTGTTTATCAGGCGCTTGAGCGCCTCTTGTGCTGTACAATAACTTCACTTTGTCATCTTCTCTCCAAATTTCTTCCTCTTGGTTAGTTCTTGACATCAATTCATCGTTGTTAGCTCGATTTCTTCATATTTACTTGAAGTCAAGCAATTATATGATTATGTAACATATGTATCAAATTAACAATCAAATTATACCTAACCATTAACAATTAAACGTACTACATGTGTCTATTTCTAGACTACATCACATATACAATTGTGGTACTACACACATGAAATCAATATTAAACCTATACAGTTTTGGTATTAGTTACACATGATATTAATATTAAACCTATACAGTTTTGATACTAGTTACACTTCAAATTGGTATTAAAAAAATACAATTGTCGTACTAGTTACTCATGAAATTGGTACTGGGTGTTGATTTTTGTAATTCTCTTCAATCTTTTTTTTAACTTAATTGTATTTTCGAAGAGTGTTTTGTTTCAATTTTGGTAGTTGTTGGTGATTGTTGAAACTAGTATCAAATTTGTATATATTTAATACCAAGTTCTATTGAAACTAGTACCAAAATTATATATGTTTAATACCAACTTCTATTGCAACTAGCACAAAATTTGGATAGGTTTAATCTCATGTTCTATTGTAACTAGTACCAAAATTATAAATATTTAATACCAAGTTTTATTGTAAATAGTACCAAAACTAGATATATTTTTAATACCAAAAGTATATATGTTCAAATGCATACAATGTTGCTATTATTTACACTTGAATATGGTATTACAATTTTGGTACTAAGTACATATAAAATTTGTATCAAACCCATACAATGTTCATATTATTTACAATTGTACATGGTACTAAACACATACAATATTGTTACAATTGTACATGGTATTAAACACATACAATATTGGTATATATAGACTTGAACTTGGTATCAAACGCATAAAATGTTGATATTATTTACACATGAGCTTGATATTAGACTTATACAATTTTGGTACTAATTACACATGAAATTGGTATCAAACGCATATAATCTTGGTATTATTTACACGTGAACTTGGTATCAAACGCATACAATATTGGTAATATTTACACTTGAACTTGGTCTCAAATGCATACAATGTTGGTATTATATATACTTGAAGTTGGTATTTAACTTATACAGTTTTGGTACTAACTACATTGAAGTTGGTGCTATTTGAAATTCATGTTGTTTGAAATTGGTATCAAGTTGTTTGAAATTGGTATCAAGTTGTTTGAAATTTGTGTTGTTTAAAACTGGTGTTATTTGAAAATGGTATTGTAAGTTGTATGTAATGAATACCAACATTGTATGTGTTTAATATTAAGTATCTTAAACATGGTTTCATAATTATATATGTTGGGAAAATATTTCTAAATTTTGGTGATCACAAATATCTACTGTTTGAAGTGTCTACTGCATAAAAGGTGAAAAGCTTAAAAGACACCGACCGGGTGAAAAGCTTAAAAGACACCTACCGGGTGAAAAGCTTAGAAGACATCCACCGGGTGAAAAGCTTAAAACCTGGTGAAAAGCTTAAAAGACACGTACCGCGTGAAAAAACTTAAAAGACACCTATCGAGTGAAAAGCTTAGAAGACATCCACCGGGTGAAAAGCTTAGAGACATCCACCGGATGAAAAGCTGAAAAGACATCTACCGGGTCCAAAGACCAAGAGGTATCATCCACAAAATGCAAAACGTTTAAGAAGTCATTAGTTGACTTCAGTCCATCAGACTAAGTAACTAGTAACTGTGAGGGTGTGATGTCCGGGGATTAATGGTGTTAATCCCGGTATGGTATTAATCCTTGATGGATTTTTAATTGTGGCAATTAGGAATTAATTGCGGTTTTGGGTCTCCCGAGGTTGTTAAATCGGGCATTTGGGATCGTTGAATCCAAAGGTTGAGGTTGTATTCTCAATTTGGTGAAAAACCTATGATTTAGGTTTTTGGTGAGAATCGGGATCCGGGATGCATTCGTTGCATGTGGGAATTTTGGTTATTTGTATGATTTGATCGGAGTGGGTTTTAATTATTTAATTAAAAGATGGCTAATGTGAGTCTTAATGCATAATTGGAAGAGGGGTTTTGAAATGTCATGTTGGACATAATTTTCATACCATACAATTATCTAATACATGTTATAAAAATATTAAAAGAACCATTCCCCCTCCTTTACATCCCATCCACCCCATTCTATCACCTTTATCTTGACCTTGCCATCACCTCATCCAAAACCCACCATTTTCGTTCCTCAACATGAAAGGAAGGAGAAAGCTTTGGAAAAGAGCCATTTTCATGATTTCTTGCTAGAATCTTGAAGCTCAAAGGGTAAGCTACCAACCTAGCAAAGTTTTGTTGTATATTGGTTGGTTTTGGTGTTGTATCTTGGGGTTCAAGGGGTAGATCTTGTTATAACATTGTTGTATGTGTTGGGGGTTAGGTTTTGTAGTGTTTAGATGGTTTTTGGTTGGTTTTATGTTGTAAATTGAAGTGGGTTTGAGTTATAGGTGATTTGGTGTTGAAAGGAGCTCATTCTTGGAGGTTTCTCGCGTTTACAGGGCTGCTCGATCGATCCGAAAATATTTTCGATCGATCGAGCATGGCAGAATGTTTTTGTGGCTTGGGAACAGTTGACCGATCGATCGGTATTTTGACCGATCGATCGGAGGGTGGTTCTCGATCGATCGAGATAAAATTTCGATTGATCGAGATGGCCAGTATGTTGATGCCCCTTTTTGTTGTTTCTTGGCTCTTTTTGGGTGTCTTGCATGCTTCGCCCCAGGTTATTTTAAAAGGTTAATTGTCATGGATTGACAATATTTTTTGGGGTATTATGCATGCCTAGCCGGGAACTTTTATAATTTGGTTAACGTCATGGATTGACGATACGATTAGGTGTTGTGATCGTACTAGGGCACGTGATTGCATGCCTATGTTTAATTGTGAAATATTTATGTGTTTTAGCACATGTTTCTCGGGGCATGGAACTCAAGCCAGGCTTGACATGGACTACGGAATTCTAAGGTACGTATGACGTACGAGCATAGCCTATTATAATGTTGCAACTGTAAAATGCATGGTATGTATAATTGCATTAAATGGGCATTGGAACACATGGTGTGTGATAAGTGCATTATATGGACATTGAAATATGTGGCACGTGATAATTGCATCGAATAGGTATTGAAATGCATGGTGCATGATACTTGCTATAAATGGATAACGATATGCACGGTAAATGGTATTTGCGTCAAATGGATTATACATTGGGAACCATATGGTGCCGCTATTGAGCGAGCAATGATTTGGGATGTTGTCGCCGTTGAGCGACCATAGGTTATGACGCCGCTATTGTTGAGCGTGCGCGGGTTTAGAATGCCGCTATTGTAGAGCGAGCAATGAAATAGGAACATGGAATCATTGGTTAGATATATGTGAGATCTACGGTCCTTTATATAATGATTTTACCATATTGATTATGGAACTGGCATAATAGAATTGTATTAGTTAATCTACGTGGTGATTAACTGGCTTTGGGAATTTGACGAGTTTGATTGTTTTGAGAACATGGACAATACAGGGATCCCGGATGACGGTGTTACCATCCAGGGAGTATCATTTAAATTATGGCATTTACATTCTGTAAATTATGAATTGCAATATTATGATTATTGGATTGGTGGTATTGGTATGCTCACCCCGTGTGGGGGATGTCTCTGTTGGGGCAGGTGTTATAGGTGTAGCAGCAGCTTTGGAGTTGAGCTCGGGCTGTTGATTTGAGGTACTTCCAGGATCGAGGTACCAGAGCTGGTTGAATAAGTGCATAGATCCAGAGTTGAGATCGAGTTGCGCTTGGAATGTGCTTCCAGGGTCGAAGCACCAGTAACGGTATTCAGTAGAGTGTTTTATACATTAGATACACGTGTGTTCATTGGGTGCTCTTACATGAGTACATTTTACGTGTATATGGAATGTATAAATGGGCTACGGCTCTTCTCTTTTCATTCATGGTTTGCATGCAATTAAATACGGAATTGCCAAATGAACTGAGAGAATGTTAGTGTATTTTAAAGGTGCATGTTATATAAATAATCTTGGTTGGGGAATTTGAATATTATGCGGATAGAATGCAAGAAATTTTCTGGATAGCATATGGTTTTGCACTTGCACATGGCTTTTCCCCATGATAACATGATTATATGCACTAATGGTATGGATTAATACACTAATAACGGGTTAAGGGCACGGGGGTCCTCACATTAGTGGTATCCGAGCAGTGGTTAGCTCTTTGGGGCTGTTGAGGGCCTAGGAAATTGTTAATGGGAATGAGAAACACATACTTGTGCATGATGGTAGTTAGTGTTGTGTGGCACAACTATATTGCTTATGTGCGTTTATGATATGTGTTTATCATTGGAATGTATGGTTGCTAACCATGGTGGTTGCAGGGTCATATGAGACATGGACTATGCATTACGGTTGCATAGATATACATCGGAGTGATGATTCTAATGCTTTGCCGCTAAATGTTGGAGCGATGGTAAAATTCCGCATGTCACATTTGAAGCGAGGTGCATTAAAATACACTCATGGCGATGTTTATCGGAATACGGGTTATGCATTACGGTTGCATGCATGTCGTATCGATGTGAATACTTGCCACTTCATGGCGTAGCGATGTGAATACTTACCGCTGATATGAAGCGAAGAACACGACCGCTGTCATATCTTAGCGAGGGGTATTTCCGCTGCCATGTAAAGCGAGGGGTATTTCCGCTGTCATGATTAAAACAAGGAGTAATAGTGCTGCTGTCATACCGTAGCGATGAGAGAATATTTACGGCTGATATGAAGCGAAGAACACGACAGCTGTCATATTGTAGCGAGGGATATTATTTGCCGCTGGTATGTCGAAGCGAGGTAGCGATGAAGATATTTGCCGCTCATATGAAGCGAAGAACACGACCGCTGACATATTATAGCGAGGGATATCATTCCGCTATTCTATTGGCTATGGTTTGTGCCGCCGGGTATTCTTAGCGATGGTTCATTCCGCTATTCTATTGGCGATGGTTTGTGCCGCCGGGTATTCTTAGCGATGGTTCATTCCGCTATTCTATTGGCGATTATGCCGCCAGGTATTATATAGCGACGGGTTTTTCCGCTACATCTATTGGCAATGGTTCATGCCGGGTATCATATAGCGATGGTACATTCCGCTACATCTATGGCGATGGTGCATACCGCCGGATATCTATAGCGATGTTTTATGCCGCCGATTCTATAGCGATGGATTATACCGCTATGTGTATAGCACTGGATTATGCCACCTACGAGCGATGGATGCTGCTTATGTACCGCTGGTGGACGATGGATACAGGTATTCCGCTATCTTGATAGCGATGAGGTATGACATATTACTTTTGTTATCATCATTGTGAATATTATGTATTGTTTTATACCGTCATGTGTTTGACGATGAGATTATGGATGTCGTGTATCGACATGTACCGTCATGTGTTAGACGATGAGATTATGAGTGTCGTGTATCGACAGGTGCCGTCATATTTTTGACGATGTTATTTGGGATGTCTGTGTGGACGCGTGACGTCGTTTTGGTGAATGACACATTCATGTTTATGTATTCGGTTGTATGGTTTGGGTGCCGATGGTGAGCACATGGTAGGGTCTGGGTCACTAGTTGACGAGACCTTTTTGCCGAACAGGTTGCTCGATGGATTATTGGATGCATTGTACCGCTGAGTGTACCGCATCATGTAATAGAGTTAAATATTTGTCGAGTAGTAATACCTTTGGTATACTCGTTGTGATGGCTAAGGCCAAGTGATTGGTGGTAAGAGTAGTCATTGAGGAAACTACTCGCTTATTGTTGTGATATGTGGTAGACTTGGTCACACCCACCCCTAAGGGTGTGGAATAAATCCTACGGAATTAGGATTGTGTTGTAGTGGAACAAGGACACCGGGTTGTCCATTGTGCTTGGTATTTTAGAGATGTGTTGGGCGATGACCCACAACTATAATGGGTTGTACGGTATGGTATACCGGAATGGAACGTGTGTCACGTTGATAGGTTGGTATGAGCCTATGGGGCCAACGAACCGTTAGCCAGGTATTGTTGCAGTACTTTGGTGTGCTTGTGTTAGCCTTTATGCTGCTCGTTGGATTCGAGCTGGGTGAATCGTATGGTGATACGATGAGGGGTATGATAGACTCTTGTGGTCTCTATGTGGCATGGCGATTGAGGTAGGAATATCTCACGGGGACGTTTATGCGTCAGATGTTTCGAGTGACTTGTACCGGAGCAGCTCGATCTTGTTGGGAAATACCAACGTGAGTGTCAACAAGTCGTCATTAGCTCTGGTTGAGCATCCTTGCTGGTGGAATGCGACGGGAGTCACGATTGGATTTGTAGGATATAGCTAGTGGGGTAACACTACTATACCGATTTTATTTCTTGGAGAAATTTGGATGGCACTGTCATGGAGACAGCTGGTATCGATTGTGGGTTGATAGTAAATCAGCCATGGTAAACATTACTGGTGTTGGACCGAGTAATGGATTTCTTACCTTTTGGCCAGACGTTCGAGGAGACGTCTCCAGGGAAATGCTCGAGATCGTGGAATACTATAGCATTAGTACAGAGCATCTTTAGTTGAGTATACATGGCGTATACGGGTTTCGTTTTGGTAATAGTTGCTTTGATGCACTATTTGAACCAATTGCGTACTTTTGGTTCCGTGTTATGTTTTGGTGGATATCCAGGTGTCCGAACGGTGGTTCGATGATTGGAGGATCGTGGATTCATGACTTTTTCCTTGAGAGGAAGGCGATATTATTATACCTACCGGTTGAATCTTTTGGGGAGATTCGTTGTTTTTGTTCGTGTGGTGTTGATATTAAAATCACACCCTTTGATTTTAGTTTGTCAACCATCATTCTCCGTGGGGCGAGAATATTTGAGGTTTGACAGTTGGTCGTGGGATTTGGATATGATTGGAGATACCCGAGTCTATTGCATTGAGTATACCTGTTGTGTTGGTGTATGGACATGTATGCCATGTGGGTATACGAATGCCAACCTTATTTTGTTCCTTGTTGAACGTCGAGTTTGTATGCTTGGTTTGGTGAATCTCCGGTGTGAGATTGTGGAACCTCGAGATCGGTAATCTCGATGGCACGATGCGTTCTGATGAATGATCGTGAAAGTTGTTTGACTTCCCCTGAGGAGGGATCGTGGTGTTTTGAAACCATGGTAATTCTTGTTGGATAATTCGATAGCCTTCCGGTTTTAGGATTGTTGGATCCAAGGATAAATGAGGGATGACCGGAATTCGAGTTTGTTTAGTATCATGGTTGACACGTGTGTAGGAATGCAATTGTTTGTATTGCACGTCCCCTGTGGAACTTGAGACTTTGTGGGGTCTTGATGGTGTGTCAAGACCAAGATACGATTTCTTGGAACCCACCGGTGTAAACATCCTCGGAGATGTGCTTTGTGTGGATCGGTGACCGTGGGTAACCCGATCCGGGTTGCAAGAGGTGCAACTACTCCTTTGGAGGAGATAGACTGGGAAGCGAAAACCGGATTTTCTGTTAGTATACTGTTGTATACTAGTGGTCCCCATTATGTCGATGCCTGTCAAGCATCGTGGGTAAGTGATGAATATCATGGAATGATATCTATGTCACAAGCAAGGGAGATTTGGTTGATTTGCAGTCGTGGTGGTCTGACTTCTGGGATAATTCACGTCGAGGTATGTTGTTATCTTTCGTGTTTGCATTGGTTTTGACGTTTACTCTATTTTGGAGCTTGGTGCGAGATGGGTGTTCTCGCAGTTACTAATGCGATTCTAATGTGGTCCAGAATCGGGGTTGTGGCCTTGTTTTGGTTGTGTAGTCCTGGTGTTACGTGGAGTACACCGGTGCAATTTCGAGGACGAAATTTTATTAATGGGGGATAATTGTGATGTCCGGGGATTAATGGTGTTAATCCCGGTGTGGTATTAATCCTTGATGGATTTTTAATTGTGGCAATTAGGAATTAATTGCGGTTTTGGGTCTCCCGAGGTTGTTAAATCGGGCATTTGGGATCGTTGAATCCAAAGGTTGAGGTTGTATTCTCAATTTGGTGAAAAACCTATGATTTAGTTTTTTGGTGAGAATCGGGATCCGAGATGCATTCGTTGCATGTGGGAATTTTGGTTATTGGTATGATTTGATCGGAGTGGGTTTTAATTATTTAATTAAAACATGGCTAATGTGAGTCTTAATGCATAATTGGAAGAGGGGTTTTGAAATGTCATGTTGGACATAATTTTCATACCATACAATTATCTAATACATGTTATAAAAATATTAAAAGAACCATTCCCCCTCCTTTACATCCCATCCACCCCATTCTATCACCTTTATCTTGACCTTGACATCACCTCATCCAAAACCCACCATTTTCGTTCCTCAACATGAAAGGAAGGAGAAAGCTTTGGAAAAGAGCCATTTTCATGATTTCTTGCTAGAATCTTGAAGCTCAAAGGGTAAGCTACCAACCTAGCAAAGTTTTGTTGTATATTGGTTGGTTTTGGTGTTGTATCTTGGGGTTCAAGGGGTAGATCTTGTTCTAACATTGTTGTATGTGTTGGGGGTTAGGTTTTGTAGTGTTTAGATGGTTTTTGGTTGGTTTTATGTTGTAAATTGAAGTGGGTTTGAGTTATAGGTGATTTGGTGTTGAAAGGAGCTCATTCTTGGAGGTTTCTCGCGTTTACAGGGCTGCTCGATCGATCCGAAAATACTTTCGATCGATCGAGCATGGCAGAATGTTTTTGTGGCTTAGGAACAGTGGACCGATCGATCGGTATTTTGACCGATCGATCGGTATTTTGACCGATCGATCGGAGGGTGGTTCTCGATCGATCGAGATAAAATTTCGATTGATCGAGATGGCTAGTATGTTGATGCCCCTTTTTGTTGTTTCTTGGCTCTTTTTGGGTGTCTTGCATGCTTCGCCATAGGTTATTTTAAAAGGTTAATTGTCATGGATTGACAATATTTTTTGGGGTATTATGCATGCCTAGCCGGGAACTCTTATAATTTGGTTATCGTCATGGATTGACGATACAATTAGGTGTTGTGATCGTACTAGGGCACGTGATTGCATGCCTATGTTTAATTGTGAAATATTTATGTGTTTTAGCACATGTTTCTCGGGGCATGGAACTCAAGCCAGGCTTGACTTGGACTACGGAATTCTAAGGTACGTATGACGTACGAGCATAGCCTATTATAATGTTGCAACTGTAAAATGCATGGTATGTATAATTGCATTAAATGGGCATTGGAACACATGGTGTGTGATAAGTGCATTATATGGACATTGAAATATGTGGCACGTGGTAATTGCATCGAATAGGTATTGAAATGCATGGTGCATGATACTTGCTATAAATGGATAACGATATGCACGGTAAATGGTATTTGCGTCAAATGGATTATACATTGGGAACCATATGGTGCCGCTATTGAGCGAGCAATGATTTGGGATGTTGTCGCCGTTGAGCGACCATTGGTTATGACGCCGCTATTGTTGAGCGTGTGCGGGGTTTAGAATGCCGCTATTGTAGAGCGAGCAATGAAATAGGAACATGGAATCATTGGTTAGATATATGTGAGATCTACGGTCCTTTATATAATGATTGTACCATATTGATTATGGAACTGGCATAATAGAATGGTATTAGTTAATCTACCTGGTGATTAACTGGCTTTGGGAATTTGACGAGTTTGATTGTTTTGAGAACAAGGACAATACAGGGATCTCGGATGAGGGTGTTACCATCTAGGGAGTATCATTTAAATTATGGCATTTACATTCTGTAAATTATGAATTGCAATATTATGATTATTGGATTGGTGGTATTGGTATGCTCAACCCGTGTGGGGGCTGTCTCTGTTGGGGCAGGTGTTATAGGTGTAGCAGCAGCTTTGGAGTTGAGCTCGGGCTGTTGATTTGAGGTACTTCCAGGATCGAGGTACCAGAGCTGGTTGAATAAGTGCATAGATCCAGAGTTGAGATCGAGTTGCGCTTGGAATGTGCTTCCAGGGTCGAAGCACCAGTAACGGTATTCAGTAGAGTGTTTTATACATTAGATACACGCGTGTTCATTGGGTGCTCTTACATGAGTACATTTTACGTGTATATGGAATGTATAAATGGGCTACGACTCTTCTCTTTTCATTCATGGTTTGCATGCAATTAAATACGGAATTGCCAAATGAACTCAGAGCATGTTAGTGTATTTTAAAGGTGCATGTTATATAAATAATCTTGGTTGGGGAATTTGAATATTATGCGGATAGAATGCAAGAAATTTTCTGGATAGCATATGGTGTTGCACTTGCACATGGCTTTTCCCCATGATAACATGATTATATGCACTAATGGTATGGATTAATACACTAATAACGGGTTAAGGGCACGGGGGTCCTTACAGTTGGCCCGATCCTAATGTGGTGTTTAATGAACACAAAATGATTATTGCGTAAACAACGGAAGATTTATTTCAAATTTCTTGTCAAACGGCCCAAAAACTTTTTCGCTTTTAGGTGATACATATATACTGATACTGAAAATATATAATTCCAGTTTCCAATTTAACATGTTGATCATAACATAATTACCAAGTATAACATCAACCGGTAGTAGCATAATTAAAATACAAATACTCGGGGCATACCCCGGTAAATTTAAAACAGAAGTCAAAATACTCTAACAACTACTGGGACTCAAAACATAAAACAAACCTGAGCTCGCTCTCAAGGAGCTCCGGTATTCATCGATGCTTCACCTCGAGCATCCGCAGTACGTCTACCTGTAACACCTGTCATGCCCATACAACAAAGACATGACAGCCCCCAGCGAAGGGGGTCAGAACCCAGTACGAGAAATAAATAGAATCACGTCAGGAATGATAAAGTATCATGCAATGCATACCATGTATGAATGCGGTGTATGAATGTGTACAAAGAATAGAATCTCAAGATACCAAATATCGGAGTCCAAAGGAACGTATCATCACATAATATCAGCTCGAGCAGAGGGTGACATCACACGCACATTGCTCTAGGAGACTCATCCTATGTGCTGTGCTCGCCCATCCCTCGTGTCTAGGTCCGGTGACATGCGCGTGACTACAGTTACTACCTATACTGCCTGTCATCGCCGTGCTCGTCGTCCCCGACACTCAGAGTAAATCAACTCAATCATCAAACAGGATATCAAAGGATTGGATAGATCAATATGATATGCCCATGTATTCATCTATGCATCATATGACATGCAATTCAACATGTCATAAAATCTCATGTGAAAATGTATATATATCATGTAATTCACATATCATGAAATTCTATACATCTCCATTTATCATATAGTCACACAAGAATCATTTAGTGACAAATAAGTCATATAAATCAAATAATGACATATAAGGCCATACATTAGCATCATTACACGTCTTTGCCAGACGTCATGATAAAACTCATTTCAACGTACCTCGACCCAAGCTAATCTACCGAGACTTCTCGAGTCAACACCGGAATCTATTCACCTGGTCAGGTAAATTCCAAAATGACACTAAGTGTTCAAATAGTGCATTGAATCAAATGCAACCTAAAAATATTGACCCTTAGTGATTTTCTTAATTTTCAGCTTGACCCATTTTCGTAGAAAAATCACTATAAATTCATAAGACCTCCAAATGACTTCAAACCAGTGGAAAACATTCGACAACAACAAGGTTCATTTCATATTTTATGAGTTTTAGCTAAGTCATAAGTCTAGAGGTCGATTCATGGCATAATTCCTCGAATTCTAATATGCTCTGTTAGTGCAGATTGAGCAGTGATAGGGAAAACGACATAACTCACTCATATGAACTCCAAATTATGTGAGGCCAGTTTCTAATGCAAGCTATCTCAAAACTATAATACATTTATTATGAGCTTTAAGCAAAATAGTTCATCTTGCGGTACATTATTTGAAACACGTATGAGCCTAAAAACTCGTATGAAATCCTTTTCCAGATTGAGCATGTGGTAAAATTAGCATAACTCTTTCATATGAGCTCCAAAATGAGTGCGGCCAATTCCAAATACAAGATAATACAGAATACTACAATGCTATTAGAGCCTAAAACTTCAAATTCATAGCCCTTTATTCCCAGAAACACAAAGAACACGATGCATGAAACTCGCATGCAGTGAATTTACAGATTTGACACATGTTGGTAAAACGACCATAACCTTTTTATCTTAACTCCACATTAGCTGATTTTGGTGGCCAAGTAAAGCTAACACAAAATACTACAACATTTATTAGGGGAGTCATCTTCAAATTCGAAGTTTAATCATGCATAACTCGAAATACCAGACTATAAGTGCACTGTCTACTAGCTGAACCGTTTTGACAGCAACTTTTCATGAATAACCACCATGGTTCGACCCTCAATCCTACATGCAAGTTGATAAAACTCAAGGATGATGATATACCTTCAATTATCTTCAATATTTGAAGCTTGATCAACCACCAAAACCGAACCAAGGCAGAACATCCTTCCCCAATCTGCTGCTACTCAAATTTCTTGCTTCAATATTGCTCCAAACTTGAATTTTCTTGGTACATTTTGTTCCTCAAGCTTAGTAGCATTCAAATCCATCTTTGCATGTAGGTTTTGATGAATATTTGAAGGTGAAAATTGAGGAGAGACTTTCGAAAATTAGGGAGGAAAAATAGGAACAAGGATGAGTGAAATGAAGAAGGTGAAGTCTTGTTATGAAATGAAAGTGGCGTTGCCCACTATGCCATTTTTTTTATTTTTTTATATATATAGATAATGTGTCAAATTAATTTAATAAGTGTGCTCTTGCATGCACCTTGCATGTATTCATGTGTATCTTGATGTAATTTATCTCAATTAAAATAAAGTGTTGTGAGCTGGAACACCTTAAATCGAAATCTAAACTTTTAATCATCCGGGTTTGCTTAATCATTAATAAACTGGATTAATTAGTAATGGGGTCTTACAGTAACTATACAACAGATGATGGAAAGGACATCAGCTCACCATATAACCAGCAGATAGACAACAAAGGTGAAGTCAGCAGACGTATAAAGCAACAAGACAAAACAAGTACAACTCATTCTGACAAAAGTACAATAGAGCGCCGCACCACTATGATATCAGCGCCACCATTAGCGTCAGAATGAAAGATCCGTTAATTAACAAAATTGGAAAAAAGACAAACATAATTTGGAAGGAAATCAGGAAGCTGATTTCAAGCAGAACTTTCCAATTGAAGAAAAGTTGGCGTTAGACCTTTGTGTCTATAAATACGTCAAAGTGAAGAATGAAGACAGTGCTGATCAATCCAATAAAATTCAAAAGACACAAATAAACTTCATTCATTCAAGCAAAACCAAAAACGCTTTACTGAGATATTCTGAAAGTTTTGCAAGAGCAGCAAAGCAGCCTTATTGTGATCTTGAAGATCAAACCCTACCGAGTCAGCTGCTTAAAGAACACTCAAAAGCTTAAGAGATTTGTAATTTTGTGTGAGTGTTGCAAAACACATTATAAACAACTAAGAGAGTTGTGTTGCTAGGAGTTTAGGCCAAGCTGTGTGAGTGCCTAAGAAGGTTGTATACTGAAAAGTGTAAGCCAAAGTCTTCTAGTGTAACCTTCTAGTGCTTCGAACTTTCAGAACATATTCTGTGTCATTTACTTACTGCATTTTACCATTCAGTTACTTTAACTCACAAGTCCAGCAGACGTCTTCCACACTATTACCAGTGTCTGCTGACTCCAACTATTGAGAAGCTACTGCAGTACTTAACAATCAGCTGTAAGAAGAAGAATCGAAATTGAGTCTAGTGTTTATTCAACCCCCCTTCTAAACACTACTCCGATCCTAACAAGTGGTATCAGAGCAAGGTCTTCTCAATTCTGAGAAATACTAAGAACTAATGGCGTCATTCAGCAAGATCTCAATGTTCAAGAAAGATGAGTATGATGACTGGAGAATTCGGATGCAAGCACATCTGAGTGCTCAAGATGATGACATGTGGTTCGTCATCACTGACGGAACAATGAAGATCATGAAGGTCAACACAGTAATTGTCGTTACCAGTGGTGAACCTCAAATGATTGAAAAGGATAGAGCATCCTGGACCAATGAGGAGAAAAAAAAAAAAAGCAAATCTGGACAATGTAGCTAAAGACATATTGTTCAAAACATTGGACAAAAACATGTTCAACAAAATCAAGATGTGTCCCACTGTTAAAGACATTTGGGAAAAGATTGCACAGCTGTGTGAATGAAATGACCAAACCAAAGAAAACAAGCTCACTGTCGCTCTACAGAAGTTTGAGAACATCAAAATGATGCCCGGAGAAACTCTTAGTGAGTATGATGAAAGAGTGACTGGAATCATCAATGAACTCAATAGTCTGGTAAGGACCTATCAAACAGAGAAGTCACCATAAAGGTCATGAGGGGTCTCCCAAGAGAATGAGATGTGAAAACCACTGCCATGAGAGAATCCAAAGATTTAAACAAGATAGATCTAGATGATCTATTTGAGATCTAAAGGCATATGAGCTTGAGCTAGGCATTCGGGTTGAAGATGAACCCAACACCAGTCAACCAACTAAAGCCCTTGCTGCATCAGAGTCCCTGTCCACCACAACAGAGATGACTCCCGAACAAATGTGCAATGATGCAATGGCACTTTTGTCAAGAAGTTTGGCAAATTCATGAAGAAAAATCAGAAGACTTACGAGTCATATTCAAGGAAGCGGAATTTCAAAAACAGGTCAGAAGAGGATGACCGTGTCTGCTTCAACAACCTCAAACAAGGGCACTTTATTGCTGACTGTCCTAAGCCAAAGAAGGATGATCAAAAGTGAGGATCCAATGACTACAAGAAGTCCAAGGAAAAGAGAAGATCATCCATAACAGACAGGGATCATAAAGTACTTGTTGCGGAACAAGAGCAAATGGGTTGATTCAGAATAAGAGCAATCTTCAAGTTCATCTAGTGAGAGTGACGATGAAAGAGTCCACTGTCTCATGATCAATGATGACAGTGAGGTAACTGATTCTAATCTTTCTGAATTTACACGTAATGAACTCACTAATGCATTGCAAGACATGATCAATGAGTATCAAATGTTGTATGAGCCCTTCAAGAAATATAAGACTGAACAATCAAAGCCAATCGAACAGCAGGACAGTAAACTTGATTGTGAACAATCAAGGGAGCTGTAATGTTTAAGGGAAAAAGTAATTCTGCTCGAGAAAGAAAGGGACGAAGCTAAATGTGCACACCAGAAACTCATTAAGTTGGTTCGCACATGGAACACTTCAACTGCCAGAAAAGATGAACTTCTTGAGTCGATAAGGCTTGCTGGTGATCTTGCCGGTATAGGCTATATCAACAATGAGAGTAACTCATCTTATATTAAATCTCAACTGTGTCTGCAGAAGAACAAGGTTCAAACATTGAACTTTGTTTGATCCAGCACAGTATATGAACCAAGTGAATTGGTTAAGGAACCTGTTAAGCCAACACTCATTAAGGAACGGGCATCACACAAAGGTATTGGTTACGTTGAGCCAATAGAGAAAGCTAGACCTGTGCAAAAGTTCAGAAATGGACATAAACATGCTGGCCAAGCAACTCGAGAGGCGAAACCCAACTGGTACCATAATTGTATGCCTGTCCAGAAGAGATATATGTTTCCCAACAGGAACCAAAAACCAAAACAACATGATTACACTCACTATCACATGCAAAACCCTAGAACACAATCACCATTTACTGCACACATATTTCAGGACATACACAGACCCAAACGATTCAGGGTTATCCAAGTGTGGGTCCCGAAAAGACTAATCATGTCTGGACCCAAGTAGGATTGGGTACCAATAAATTCATCGCTTTAATTGCAGAGATCTAGAATCCAGCAAGTTCGGAGCTCAGAGTGGTTTATGGACAGTGGATGTTCTAGACACATGACAGGGAATGCTTATCTGTTGTCCGAACTGGTAGACACCACCGGACCAAGAATAACCTTTGGTGACAACGCGAAAGGTAGAATTGTGGGTAAGGGTAAGATTATCCACAGTAACATTGTTGTTAAAGATATGCTGTTAGTTGAAAATTTATACTATAACTTGATCAGCATTAGACAACTTTGTGACAATGGTCAGTCAGTAGAATTCAACCAGTACACGTGCACAATCAAGTATGTCGATGGTAGTATACTTCTTGTAGGTAGAAGGCATGACAACACTTATAAAATTGAATGGAACTTTGATCATCCTGTCTCACCTACTTGCTTTGCTGCCTTGAATAGTTCCAAAAACTGACTTTGGCACAAGCGATTGAGTCACTTAAATTTTAAAACAATTGCCAGTCTGCGTAAGCTTGATTTAGTTGATGGACTGCCCCATATAGAGTTCTCAAAAGATAAGGTTGTTCAGCATGCCAGCTTGGTAAGCAAATCAGATCTACCTTTAAGAACAAAGAGAGTAAATCTTCTTCTCGCTGCCTAGAGGTGCTGCACATGGATCTTTTCGGTCCTATACCAGTAACAAATCTAGGGGGAATGAAGTATACCCTGGTGTTAATAGACGATTACTCTCCATTTTACGTGGGTCTTGTTTCTAAGTGGCAACGATCAGGCTACTCCAAAGCTGATCAAACTACTGAAAAGACTACAGAATGAGAAATCGCGTGAGATAGAAAGAATTCGTAGTGATAAAGGTACTGAGTTTACCAATCAAACACTCGAATCATATCTAAATGACCTTGGTATTAAACATGAATACTTTGCTGCCAGAACCCCACATCAAAATGGAGTTGCTGAGCTTAGGAACCGCACTTTGAAAGAAGCTGCACGAACTATGCTTGCAGAATCAGATATCTCACAGAGATGTTGGGCTGAAGCAGTTAATACAACTTGTTATAAGCAGAATAGATCGATGATTTATAAGCGAGCAAATAAAACACCTTATGAGATCTGGTATGGCAGTAAGCCATATATTTCTTATTTCCATATGTTTGGTTGCAAATGTTTTATTCACAACAATGGAAAGACTCATCTCACCGCTTTTGATGCTAAATATGATGTCGGAATATTTCTTGGTACTATGCTGTTAGTAAGGCGTTCAGAGTATTTAACAATAGAACACTTACGGTAGAAGAATCTATTCATGTAAAATTTGATGAATCTGCTGATAGCACTGTATCTGAACTGCAAATAAATAATCTAAGTAATCGATTAGAAAATACTCATATTGATGATTATAATGATGATGAGTTGGATTACAGAAAGGGTCGACTTAAAACCAGAAGTCCCAGAAGCACTAGCAGAGGTACCTGCTAGTCCACAAGCTTTGAATCCTGGTGACGAGGACACTATTATGCACACTCCTGCTGCAGTAGATAGAACAAACGTCAATGATGAATCAATTCAATCTACTGAGCTACCAACTCACATTCACACCAACGAAGAAACAAATCCTCTTGGACCTCCGCTCCGGTGGAAGAAGGATCATCCACCCGGGCAGGTCATAGGTAACCCTGCTGCTCCTCAACGCACCAGAGGACAGATGATTAATGAATTTCTTCATGTTGCATTCATATCTCATATAGAACCTAAGAAGATAGATGACACTAAAATAGACCCAAGCTGGGTAGAAGCTATGCAATAAGAACTTAATCAATTTGAGAGAACAAAGTATGGCACTTAGTACCACGTCCACCGCATCACACTATTATAGGTACCAAATGGGTATTTAGAAATAAATTAGACGAGAATGGTACTGTTATCAGGAATAAAGCAAGATTAGTTGCACAGGGATACAGACAGGAAGAAGACATCGATCTCGATGAAACTTTTGCCCCTGTAGCTCGATTAGAAGCCATTCGCATATTTCTTGCATTTGATGCCTTTAAAGACTTTAAAGTCTATCAGATCGACGTTAAGAGTACTTTTCTTAACGGCAAACTCCAGGAAGAAGTTTATGTTGAACAGCCTCCCGGATTTGAAAGCCAACAGCTGCCTTCCTCTGTTTATAAACTGAACAAAGCTTTGTATGGTTTAAAACAAGCTCCTCGAGCATGGTATGAAACTCTGTCAAAATACTTGACTGAGCACGACTTTACCATTGGCACGGTGGACAAGACCTTTTACAAATTCACAAAGGGTGACCATACCCTACTGGTTCAGATTTATGTTGATATTATTTTTGGCAGTACTAACTCAAAACTTTGCGAAAGATTTTCCAAAATCATGCAGGATCAGTTTGAGATGAGCATGATGGGAGAGTTATCGTTTTTCTTAGGATTGCAAGTCAAGCAGTCCAGTGAGGAAATCCTGATAAACCAGTCAAAGTATACCAAGAGCTACTAAAGAAATATGGAATGAGTACTAGTTCAGCAGCTGCCTCTCCTATGAGTTCATCCGCTAAATTAGACTTGGATGAAGCGGGCATACCAGTCGAAGTAACAATGTATCACGGTATTATCGGATCTTTACTGTATTTGACAGCCAGCAGACCTGACATCATGTTTGTTGTATGTATGTGTGCTCGTTTCCAATCCAATCCTAAGCAATCACACTTCACTGCTACAAAAAGAATTCTCAAGTATCTAAAAGGCACTGAGAATGTTGGTCTCTGGTATCCAAAGGATTCAACGTTTAATTGAGCTGGATATTCTGATGCTAATTATGCAGGATGCAAGATTGATAGGAAAAATACCAATGGATATTGTCAATTCCTAGGGATATATTGATTTCACGGGGTTGTACAAAGCAGACATCCATCGCAACGTCTAATGCAGAGGCAGAATACCTTGCTGCTGGAAGCTGTTGTGCTCAAATGCTATGGATTCAACAGCAATTAAGAGATTATGGAATTGAGTCCACTGAGGCAACTATTTTTTGTGACAATACATCTGCCATAGCTATCACGTATAATCCAGTTCTTCATTTTCAGACCAAGCATATTGACATTCATCATCACTTCATCCGAGATCACGTAATGAAGAAGGAGATTCAGCTGGAATACATATCCACCGAACAACAAGCAGTTGATATCTTCACAAAACCCCTACCGAACGCTAAGTTTTCCTACTTTTGCAATATACTTGGTTTACTTGATATAACCAAATTATCTTATTTGTTTAAACATTTCTCTATGATAAATTCAGGGGGAATTATGTTTTAGATATTGCATGAATGTAGTGGGAATCTTAATTCACGGGGGAACTTTTGTGTTTTCGAAGGTCTACCAATGCTCAGCTGGTAAAATAATTGTTTGCTGCAGTAGATGCTACTTTACCAGTAGACTCTACATACCAGTGGACATTACCATATATGTTTTGCTGATAATAACCTTCGTTAATTAGCAACAAATTGGAACGTCGCAACTCAAATTTAATTTTGTATTAATGGTGAATTATTTCGGTCCCGCTCAAATCGTGTCCGTTTCTATTTTTATTTCAAAATTTTGATTGGTTAGATGAACGCCACGTGCCAATGTGTCCGATCTTCTACAGTACAACGATACATCTACTCTCTCTCTCTTTAACCGCCATTACCATTTTTACTTCTCACTTTTACCATTTCAAAATTTACTATGCTAACACCTTGTCGAAGAATTTTCTTTCACAGATAACTAGATTCTCAGCACTTCTCAACTCAAAAATGTCGAAAACCAGCCAACCTAGCTTTGTTACAAACGTCGTTCATGTGGATTCAACTCAGTTTACACCATTGCAGATGCGAAGATGAAGAATGTATTCCAATACTTGGACAACTCCGGCCTAATGTTTATGTTTAGCCTTGCACCTACATTCTATAGAGAAACTCTCCAAGAGTTTTATGCTACTGCAAGGGTGGTCGACAACTCAGTGGTGTCCTCTATCTCCGGCCAGATTGTCACAATCACTCAGGAGGATTTTGCCACTCAACTGAGTCTTCCTACTAGGGACTCACTGACCTTTCCACCGTATCAGTCGCTGTGCGAGAAGAAATTTGTACAATGTTCTCAGGATCTGACGCTCATGTGCAACGTCCTCCACTCAAAAAGATTTTGATGAAGAACCATTTCCGCCAGCTTACCGATATTATCACAAAAGGGCTACTGTGCAAAGCTGGATCCTTTGACGTCATCACCCCAGAGAAGTTCGAGGTGATGTGTGTTGTTGTGAAGGGAATGGTTATCAACTGGTCAGTGGTGCTATTTCAAGTTTTGCTTGATTTAGTTAACTCGGCAAATGGTCACTCTGGATTCGCTCTTCCACTCAGCAGAATCCTTGAAAGCAAGAATGTCCCAGCGGGGGCTATTTCCACTCTCCATACAGCTCGGCTCATCAATGCAAAATATTTGCAAATTCACCGGAAGCCAATCAGTGGAGATGGTGGTCCGTCCAAAGTTGGTACCACCAAGAGGAGGAAAGCTCAAGTGGTGAGTGATTCTGAGCAGTCTATTTCAGAATCTGCTGAGTCATCACCGCCTCCCCCACTGAAGAAGCCAAGGACCCAGAAAAGGAACCCTGCTGTCTCGAAGAAGCAAGTACTTGCTGCTGCTGCTGCTGCTGAGATTCCAGCAGAGGTCACCGATGTTGATCAGGATATCATCCTTGAAACTATTCCAATTGTGGAACCAGTTGAGGTTGCTACATCTTTGGCCATTCTCCCTGCCATGCCAGCATCTACTGATGTCAACCCCACCGACATGTTGTTGAGTTCTCGTTGAGGGGCCCTGAGTCTCAGACCGCCGAAGATAGGTTGTGTCTTCTGCCACCCTCTATTCACTCCTGCCTTAAAAGGCAAAGCTGCAGTGGAACGTGTCTCCACACCAGTGGCAACTGAAATCGATCCGGTCATTGCAGAAATAGAAGCCCAGCTGCAACCGCAAATTGAGATATTTGACAGATGGGTGAAAGCTCGTCTGAAAATCAGATTCGATGATTTTTCCCCGATTCTCAACCAAGCGAGGCTTGATGAGAATCTCATTCTCGAATACCTTCAGATCAAAGACGTGGAAAATGTTCTGAAACTGAGGGAAGTCTTTAGGATGATGCAGTATGTCAGTGGACTTCACGCTATGGTCCAGTATCGTCTCAAGGAATTCAAGTCCGACTCAGGTACAACCAACCATGACATGGTTGTGCTCAACTCCTTGGGACCCAAGCTTTCAATGGCTGAGCAGACATTGCTTGACCTCAAGGTCATAATGGGCTTACACTCATGCTCTGCCAACTGGGAGTAGCTCCAACCACCACTACTGACAGAAGCATAGTTGTTGTCATCCCGGTAGAGATCTCTATGGTAATCTCTTTCCCTACTGCCTTTTTACCTGAACCAACGGCCACCCCGGGACAAATTACTGTATCTGATCAACATCCTGCGTTGATCAATTACTGTAGACACAGTAATTGAAATAGGGGTTCATTAAGTCAACCTCTCTTCAGAGGATGATGAATCTACTGAGTCATCACCAACCTCCCAACCTGCTCTCACCATAACAAGCTCTTCCTATCCAACCAACCCAGCCCAACTGAACATTGAATCCACCCTTATTGTTCCCTTGATCGAACCGTTAACCACTGTCCCTTTTGACTTCACAAACCTCCCAAAAATTCCAACTATCCTAACCCCACTGCTATTGTAGGACTCCAACTCCTATTTAATTGCTTAAGCAGTAAAGACGTGGGATTTTATAAAAAATTTGGCGGCGTCTCGCCGCAAATTGGACTTTTCAAAAAATACAAACACCATAATAATCCCCAAACAACATCACAATATACAATACTAATCCAACAATAAAAATCCACCAAAGTTTAAATGCTAGCTAGTATTCAATATTGAAAGGGTGACCGATAAAATAGTACTTAACCAAATATTACAATGATAACAATAATTATAAACAATTACACTATGGATCTCTAGCTCAACTCGATCGAACCACTTTTCTAGACGGATCAGTATTATCTCCTTATGTTTCACAAAAGCTACATCTGCCACCTGTCACCACACAGGGTGAGCACACCAACTGGATAAATCATATATGTATCACATACACAATTCGAAATTAACATAATAAATATGATTGTATCTTAAAAAGATACTTCCTCTATGGTTCTCAAATAAAAGAGATCACTTCACTGCTCCTGTTTCCACAATACACAAGTATAAAATCCACGCTAACACTTATTAGATAGTTTCCATTATCACTGTAATTCATCACATTCACAATATATCGTTTCAGCATAAACTACGATCCACATTTCATAATTCATAAGAATATAATACTGGAAAATAACAAGATACTCCCTGAGTATGTCAATAAAGTATGAAATCTTTCAAACAGCTCCTGTTCTCACAATTCACACTTATCAATTCCATAAATTCACAATATTTAAATCATTTTATCATTCAATTATCATATTATCGCATCGCACGCTCCAGCGGCGACGCATATATCTTATTAACACATCGCACGCTCCAGCGGCGGCCCATAAATCATATTAACACATCGCACGCTCCAGCGGCGACCTACATATCATATTAACACATCGCACACTCCAGCGACGACCCTTAAATCATATTAACACATCTCATGCTCCAGCGGCGACCCATATATCATATTATCACATCGCAAGCTCCAGCCGTGACCATATCATATTGACACATCGCGCGCTCCAGCGGCGACCCATAAATCATATTAACACACCTCACACTCCAGCGGCGAACCATATATCATATTATCACATCGCACTCTCCAGCGGGCCCATATATCATATTAACACATCGCAAGCTTCAGTGGCAACCCATAAATCATATTAACATCGCACGCTCCAGCGGCAACCCATATATAACAATACATTCCCCATTCCCATAGCGACCCAATTATCATAATCACACATTATTCAACAATAACCAGATAATATGCTTATCTATGCTCGTACATCACTATGTACCTTATCGTCAATAATCGCATTCAAGCTACCTTTCTCTTTGTCCGGAGGTCGAGAAGGCTCTACATGAATTCAATAACTCAATATCAATTTAGTATCAATATTTATACGCCCACAACCTTACACTTATGCACACACCCATGTTCATAGTGTGACATCAATCAACTGGATAAGCAATTAAACTAGGAATAGATTTATGAACTGAAACCTAACAATTAACATTAATCCTTTCACCAAAAGAGTAGCGGATTTCGAACATGATAGTAACATTACTAGACCCATTTCACCAAAACTTCGATTCATTTCAGCAGCTAAATTCAACCCATTTGAGCATCATTTTTTGATTCGTTTCAGCACCTAAATTCAACCCATTTCAGTATCATTTTCGAACCCAAATGTTGTACATTTTTCGAGCTCAACAGCAAGATTTTTGAACCATATTGCAGCATAAAATCGAAATAAGATGCAGTTAGAAATCGAACCTAACACCACAAGAAAATCGATCAAAATGGTAGCAGAATTTCAAACAAGAACATCTGTTCATTTTAGATCCAAAAACATCAGAAAAAGCACCAAAAATCAAGTATAAATCGAAAACGTTTCCCACACTAACCTGAACAAGAATCGAGCTTGAAAGATAGGGGAGACGGTTGTTCCCTTGCAGCCGAGAAAGAGAGATGGCGATGAGAGTGAGAGAGAGGCGATGAGAGTGAGGGTTTTAATGTGTAAATTGGATAAATGTGTGTGTTCTAAATCCAACCCTATTTTAAAGTAGACACCACTAAATTCCATCTCTACCCTACTAATTCTATTTAAATCTCATCTCAAATAATAATATTATTAATAGTTCTCATTTAATTTGATTCACACAATAAGTTCAACACGGAATTATTTAATCCAACTCCGGACCAAAACACGATGCCCAAGAATTTAATCTCTTAAATTATCTCATACTTTACCATAGTACTCAATTATTTAAATAAAAACAATTTCGGGCATCACAATTCTCTCCAACTAACAAAATTTCGACCTCGAAATTTAAAACTACACTTACTGGACTCATATGACAATCTGCCTCCCACGATGTCTCCTCAAAATCTCGAAATCAGTGCAGTCCAATAAAAGGTATTGGTCCAAATACACTATCAATATCCTTGGTACCATAAGATCCCACACCATAGCATGCATATCCATTAATGCATTCTCACAACATGTAACGAAATCACAATACGTAACTCCTAGTTCCTCACTATTCCACAACTCTTCATATATCTAACAGTCTCCATTACACACCTCAATGACCCTCAGTAGATGTAAGTGACAATTCTTCGACTCGATTATCTTCATCGTAATCATAACAATTATAATACCCGTTCATCACTTGTCTACACATTATAGTCAATAATTTCAATGCAAGGACAACTATATAATCACACCCACCATCAGTGAAACACTTATATGAGTCGACTTACATGGCATAGAAGTAATTCAGACAAATCGGTCTAAACAATATCGAATATTGTTAACTCCATGATCGATTTCAATAAATAAATTAATATACTTACTCTTAATGGTATCACCATAACAAATCGCCTCTCTAAAGATGGCCATCGAGTTTTCGAACAATATTCCCAAAATGAACACAATATTTGAACGAAATTTACTAACCAAACCAAACTCTTCAGCAGGAGAATTGTCACAAGAATCATCAACTAATGGTATAATTCGAAATCATCACCCTTTGTATCATTAATCATCATTCCATTATAAATGCATTCTACATACTTTGGTAGTTACAATGCAACACCCCACCACCCATTTAACATTATTACAATGGCCTCATGAAGTGGAATAAAAAATCATGTATCCAGATATCATTTTCCCACGGACATAATATTATTCGTTCCTCGAGTTTTATCCCGTAAACAATTATCCATTTAATCAGCCTAGACAATATACATTTATCCCGTAAACAATTATCCATTTAATCAGCCTAAACAATTATCCATTAGGATATTATCCACCCCTTGAAAATCATGTGTATATCAATTAGTAATCGTGCACAAATACTATTATCGTATGATTAATCTCATACATGTGTGGTTGCAAAAGTACGCACTGCACATTAATTACCATAATATCGTACACCACAGACGTCCCAAAGTGGAGTAGCAGTTTTCATGTGTCCTTAAGCATCACTCTCACTATATGTCATCATTCGGCTACAATCTGGTGTGAGGTAATTAATAGAAAAGTCATTAGTAACTTTTATGTACTTATATCATGATCACACACATCATTAGTCACCCATTATCAGTCCCACTCAACGAACAAGAATAACAAAAACATTCACACACTATATGTACACATCAATATACCACATACTACTATACACATAAGTATACTCAATCATTAACATCAATGGCATACTTTAATAACAGAGCATTTCATACTGGTCATTAATTCGACCGTACACGACGTCACCGTACTTGCCACAGAAACAGGCATCACCCCAAGCTGATTACCATTATCATGCCATCATCTTACTAATGAGTGCAATCAATATTGTGGTATCACTACACTATCTATACTATTTCATTACATTGCCACCGCAATTATAATTATAAAAATACAATAACATGTTTCATCACAAGCTCTATCTCAAACCATTTATACATGTACAATTAATAATCACAAGATTATATAGATCAACAGAGAGAATTCAAATTAACATATACTAGTATGTTAAACAAACTACAACTTTTATCTCGACTCCTGATTCTCTTTCAACATTCATATATCCCCTTGGGTCAAAATTGCAGTACCCAAGGAACATCAACACAACCTCTCGGCCAGGCCCTCATGCAATATAAATCAGTATAGCGGCAACACGAATCAACTATATTTCAACATCGCATCATCATGCGACCCATCACAAAATAATCGATATAGTGGCAACAACAAGCCAACTATATTCCATCGTCGCATTATCATAGCGACATATCACATATATAATCGATATAGTGGTAACATTGAACCTACTATATCCCAACATCGCATTCACACGTATCAATATCCACATTTTCAATACCAAATATATTCTTTAGGTAGTCTCCTTAATCATTTATATTCATTTCATAGCAGGACGGTTAATATTACAATAACATCGCACTTGTCATGTGCACCTCTATCGCATTTCATGAGCTCCTTCTCATGAATTAATCATCAAGGCAATCATCAAGGCAATCACCAATAACTCATGAAAGTCAACCATCATTAAATCAAGACAGTAAATCAACACTAAACTATTATTTAATAAAATAATACACCCGGACATCTCAATGTCCTCAATTATTTTCCATCTCACTCCTAACTCATTAGAATATATAATTCTATACGTGCATAATACAATCACATCAATTATACACATCATGAATATAAGTACGTAGTTTTCTCAACAACTGCATACAAAACACAAGCTGATTGGTCGTAGCCAACTCATCGAACATATATACTCAGGTACCAACTACTCGTGGCATCCTCACAACTCACATAAACACATAGCACGACTTGTATGTGGTACATCCACCTCTTAAAAAAATATATGTAGCATCAGCTACTCGTAATACACCCACATCCTCACATATAAATGTAGTATAAAATACTCGTGGCATATTCACATTGTCACACACATGCATGCCGACTATTCGTGGCATATCCACCTCATCACATATAATACACGTAGCACTAGCAACCCGTGGCATATCCACATCGTCACACATATACGTGTCGACTATCCATGACATATCTACCTCATCACATATAATATACGTAGCGCTAGCTACCCGTGGCATATCCACGTCGTCACACATTTACATGTCGACTATCCGTGGCATCTCCACATCATCACATATAATATACGTAGCACTAGCTACTCGTGGCATATCCACATCGTCACACATATACGTATCGACTATCCGTGGCATATCCACCTCATCACATATAATATACGTAGCACTAGCTACCCGTGGCATATCCACATCATCACACATATACGTGTCGACTATCCGTGGCATATTCATGCCATATAATATACATATATTAATCATTGGTAATCATTTACCAAGAACTCAAAACTACAATCGTTAAACTTGAATGTGTGAGGGCCCGATCCTAACGTGGTGTTTAATTATCACATAAGCATAGAATATATAACCAACCAGTAGAATACTTAAAATACAGATACTCGGGGCATACCCCGTGTTGGGAAAACGATTTCTAAGTTTTGGTGATTACAAACACCTACCGGATGAAGACACCTACCGGATGTTAAAGATCTACCGGATGCTAAAGTCCTACCGGGTGATAAAGATCAACCGGATGAACACCTACCGGATGTTAAAGATCTACCGGATGCTAAAGTCCTACCGGGTGATAAAGATCAACCGGATGCTAAAGACCTACTGGATGAAAAGACACTTACCGGATGTTAAAGATCAACCGGATGTCAAACACCTACCGGATGAAGACCTACCGGATGAAAAGACATCAACCGGACATACATCAACTGGATGGCTACCAACTGGATAGACATCAACCGGACAGACATCAACTGGATGGCTACCAACTGGATAGACATTAACCAGATAGACATCAACCGGACAGACATCAACTGGATGACTACCAACTGGATAGACATCAACCAGACAGACATCAACTGGATGGCTACCAACTGGATAGACATAAACCGGATGGACATCTACTGGATAACTATCAACCGGAAAGTCTCTCACTAAACAAAGACATCAACTGGTCATAAGAGGATGAACGACCAGTTGAACAAAGAAAACCAGCAGAAGTCTAAACTTCCAGTAAGAGCACTAAGCAACGAGACAAAATAAGTACAACATTCTCTGACAAAGGTACAACAGAGCGGTGCACCCTGCTATATCTCCGCCACCATTACCGTCAGAGTTAAAAGAGCCGTTGCTTAACAAAATAGGAAAGAAGACAATATGAATTTGGAAAGCTAATCCATTCCATATACAGAAAAGCTACAACCAAACCTATAAATACGTCCAAGCAGAGAATGAAGAAGTGCTGAGCGATTTTCAACAAAGAGATATACTTCAAAGCAAACAAGAAAATCATATTACTGATATTCCAAACGTTCAGCAAAGAGCACACAAGCAGTGAAACTGAATCTGTGATAGATTATTTCCAATTGAAGTCTGCTGCTCAAAAACACTCGAAGCTAGAAAGTTTATTCTGTAAAGAGTGTTATAGAATCTCTTGTAATCAAAAGTTAAGAAGATTGTGATTGCTAGGAGTTTAGGCCAAGTGTGTTAGTGCCTAAGAAGGTTGTATACTGTAAAGTGTAAACCAAGTTTTCTAGTGAATCCTTCCTGCAAAGGAAGAAGGGGAGACGTAGAAGTGTTGTGCTTCGAACTTCCAGAAACAACTCTTGTGTTATTTGTTCATTGCGTTATTACCTCAGTTTTATTCCTCACAAGTTCAGTAGACGTCTTCCGCACTATAATAAGTGTCTACTGACTTGCCTGATATTGAGAAGCAACTGTAATACTTAACAGTTTACAGTTAACCAGAAAAAGAAATCGAAATTGAATCTAGTGTTTATTCAACCCCCCTCCCTTCTAAACACTACCCCGATCCTAACACCCCGGTAAATTAAAATGCAATTAAAAAGTACTCTAACAATTACTGGACTCAGACTCAACATACCAAAGCTGAACTCAAGTATTCTAAGATGCTTCCTCACGAGCATCCAACATCTGTCTACCTGTGACACTTGTCATGCCCGAACAACAAAAGACATGACAGCCCCACTTCGGGGTCAGAACCCAGTACAAGAAATAAATAGATCATGTCAAGAATGACAAAGTGTCATGCAATGCATACCATGTATGAATGCGATGTATGAATGGGTATAAAGAATCAAATCTCAAATACCAATATCAGAGTCCAAAGGAAGGTATCATCAATCAGTATCAGCTCGAGCGGAGGGTAACGACACACACACTTTGCGCTCGGAGAATCATCATGTGCTGTGCTCGTCATCCCTCGTGTATAGATCTGGTAGCAATGCGAGTGGCTACAATCGCTACCTATACTGCCTGTCATCGTCGTGCCCGTCATCCCCGACACTCAAAGTAAATCAACTCAGTCATCATCAAGGATATCAAAGAAATGGGTAGATCAATATGATATGCCCATGAATCATCTATGCATCATATGACATATGCAACTCAATATGTCATGCAATCTCATGTGAAAGTAGATACATATCATGCAATTCACATATCATGTAGTACAATGTCTCAACATGTCATGTAGTCACACAAAAATTAAATAGTGACAATTAAATCATATAAATCAATTAATGACATGTAAACTCATACAATAGCATCATTACATGTCTTCGTCAGACTTCATGATAAAACTCATTTCTACGTACCTCAGTCCAAAGCTAACCTTGTAAGGACCCTAGTTCCTTAAATGCGGATTAAAGGCGTAAATAAAATTTTCATGCATAAACGGAGTATAAAAGTTGTGTTGGTGCCTTGAGCTATTAGATTACAGTGCCAAAATAATGTTCCAAAAGGGATTAATTACATTCCCAACCAATGAATGTTAATCATATAGCTTTACACTACTCCTAGAGTAGATACTATACAAAAGAATGTGCCTACTACCAAGAGCACTCCTCACTAGCTCACCGCACCAACTCGCCTTAACCCGTCCGCCCAAAAGTACCTACAGGAACAACCCCAAAACCATGAGCATGTACATAAATCATATTCACAATAATATGATAGCAACAAATGCATAAATCGTAAATGCGATTCACTTCCTGTATATAATACATTTAAAAGCTCCCTTTGGTTGTCCCTGTACCACAATCATAATCAATGGATTATAATACCAATAATTTATGTCATGACATGCACTCATTCCATGTATACCAATGGCCAGTTCCAGTCTTATTATATCAGTGGCATAATACCCCTCGCGTTTACATGACAGCGGCATTAATACCCCTCGCTTCGACATATTAGCGGCATAATATCCCTCGCATCAACATGACAGCGGCACTATCCTTCGCTTTGACATATTTGCGGCAAATATTCTTCATCGCTATAATATGACAGCGGCAAGTATTCTATCATCGCTTCGACATGAAGGCGGCAAGTACTCTTCATCACTCGACTCACAATTACATGCAACCATAATGCATATTCCAACCATGTATGCAACCATAATGCATAAACAAGACCATATATGCAACCATAATGCATAACCAATTCAAAGGGTAATAAATACGTTTTACCGTCCGATGCTCGTACGTTTCACTACGTACCTTAGTTCCAAAAGTGGAGATATCGTGGACTTTATCTCCTATGTTGTGTGGACACCTGGGATGGTTCTACACATTCACACAAATCAATATTAGGAGCCAATAATAGTCCAATATCAAAAATTCCACAAAATATCCAAAAACACCAAATTTTGCCTTTCGCGATCGATCGCGAGACCCTACTGCCCGATTCTGAAATTTCCTTGCTTTGGCGATCGATCGCCACAAATGGCGCGATCGATCGCCAGACTCGCCGATCAATCGCCCAAGAGTGGCGATCGATCGCCATGCGCTCCAAAAGCGCACTGCCAGCACGCGATCGATCGCCTGAAATGGGCGATCGATCGCCAATGTCTGTAACCCGAAAAACCACCATTTTTGCTCCAAACATCTTTTCCAATCCATACCAACTCTCCTAATTCAAACCAACAACATCAAACACATAATAACCTTCAAAATACACTTTAAACATCACAAAAATCCATCATTCAACCAAAATAATACCAACCCATAAAACCCATTTCAAAACCATACAAAACCACAACAAATCCAATCCAAACACAACAAAAACAACAAGGAGGTATCCATACCTCTTGGGGACTCCAAATCTCCCAACAAACTCCACAAATCAAGCTTTTGGAAGGATTTCTCTTCACCTCTTTGCCCAATTTCGAAAATTTAAGGAGGAGAAGGGTTTTGGATGTGTTATTTGGGAAAGTAGAAAAGTGATGGTATATTGGGGATTGTGGGGTATAAAGTGGGTTGTTTTAAAATAAATTGTACTCCACAATTACCATGGTGTATAAACACCCCAACATGATATTTAAAAGGCATTTTACCATAATGCACCTAAATCACAATTAAAACATGATTCACCCAAATAATCATAAACCATCTCATTTAAACCATTATAACCCCCAATTACCCAACATGCATAACATGCACCCGAAATGCTCTACCGGGTCACTCCCACCATGTGACTAAGCATTTTACCAAGATAATTAATCCCAACACAAATATTAATTATCACCATAAAAATCGCATAAACATAATTAATGCCCAAATTGCACATAATTATTTCGGGGGTATCACAATACTCCCCTACTTATAAGATTTCGCCCTCGAAATCGTATGCACTTACCCAAAAACGAAACCAAACATAATCACATACCAGAAAATAGCTCTGGGTAGTGCTGCATCATATGTCACTCCGTCTCCCACGTGGCCTCTTCGACACCCCTGCGATCCCACTGTACCTTTACCATTGGTATCACTTTGTTTCGAAGCCTGCGATCAGCCCTATCCAGAATTCTGACCGGCCGTTCCTCATAGGATACATCAGAATCCAGCTGAACCTCAGAATGCTGCAATACATGTGACGGATCCGGCTCATACTTCCGTAGCATAGATACATGGAACACGTCGTGAATACCAGACAATGACGGTGGCAGTGCCAAACGGTAAGCCAAGGTACCGATGCGCTGCAAAATCTCGTACGGTCCCACATATCTCGGAGACAATTTACCACGCATACCAAACCGAACCACACCCCTGAAAGGTGAGATCTTCAAAAAGACTCTGTCTCCCAACTGAAACTCCAACGGTCTCCGCCGTTTATTCGCATATGCTGTCTGCCTGTCCTGGGCTGCCTTCATTTTCTGACGGATAACATTTACCTTATCCTCCATCTACCGAATCAACTCCGGTCCTCCCACTGCTTTACTGGTCAAGTCATCCCAGTATAATGGCGACCTACAACGCCTACCATACAAAGCCTCAAACGGTGCCATCTGAATACTCGCCTGATAGCTGTTGTTGTAAGAAAACTCTACCAAGGCCAAAGAATCTTGCCATGAGGCATCAAACTCCAACACACAAGCTCGTAGCATGTCCTCGAGCGTCTGTATAGTACGCTCTGTCTGCCCATCCGTCTGGGGATGATATGCCGTACTCAGTCTCACCTCAGTACCCAATGCTGACTGAAGACCTCCCCATAAATGAGACGTAAACCGCGAGTCTCTGTCCGATACAATAGATACTGGAATCCCATGTAGTCTCACTATGTCCCGGACATACAGTTGAGCCATCCTCAAGTATGTGTACGTCATACTGTAGGGAATGAAGTGAGCTACCTTCGTCAGTCTGTCGATGATCACCCAAATAGCATCACAACCTGAAGTAGTCCTCGGCAAGTGGGTCACAAAGTCCATAGATATGTGCTCCCACTTCCACTCCGGTATCTCTAAACTCCTTAGTTCGCCACCGGGTCTCTGCCTCTCTGCCTTAACCTGCTGACAGATCAAACATCTCTTAACAAAAGCGATCACATCACGCTTCATTCGCTTCCACCAGAACTGATCACATAAGTCCTTATACATTTTTCTCCCTCCTGGGTGGATACTGAATCGGCTACTATGAGCTCGCTCCAAGATTCTTCTACGCAACTCCGCCGTACATGGAACTACCCATCGGTTACCAAGTCTCAAAGAACCATCATCAGTCACTCTGAACTTTGATGGCTGTTCCTGAAGTGCCAATGATGACCATCTCTGAACCTCATCATCTGTCCTCTGAGCTCTCCTGATATTCTCATAGATATCTGGCTCAGCCAATAAGGTCGATACCCAAACCGGCGATGCGCCCACATCGAAGTCATAGCCCAAATGGCAACAAGAAGTCATCATAGCTGACAAATGCATGACATCCTCAGCAGTATTCTTCACCTTCCAACTCAAGGCGTCTGCTGTCAAATTGGCTTTCCCTGGGTGGTACTCTATCTCACAGTCATAGTCTTTAAGTAGATCCATCCATCTCCTCTGACGCATATTCAATTCTGCTGAGTGAACAGGAATTTCAGGCTCTTATGATACGTATATATGGTAAATGACGTACCATACAGATAATGCCTCCAAATTTTAAGTGCAAAGATAATAGCTGCTAATTCCAAATCATGGACTGGGTATCTAGCCTCATGCGGCTTCAACTGCCTCGATGCATAAGCTACCACATGCTTATCTTGCATCAATACACAACCCAAGCCCTGCAGTGATGCGTAAGTATAAAGGACAAACCTCTTATTCTCCGTAGGAATCACTAATACCGGTGCCATCGTTAATCGGTGCTTCAGCTCTTGGAAGCTCTCCTCGCAAGCCTCTGACCAAAAGAAAGGTACTCCCTTTTGGGTCAACTGCGTCAGTGGCTTAGCAATCTTAGAAAATCCCCCGACGAAGCGTCGGTAATAACCAGCCAAACCAAGAAAACTTTGTATCTCGGGCACAGAAGTGGGTGCAGCCCACTCCATCACAGCCTCAATCTTCGTGGGGTCCACTGAAATCACACTGCTAGATATGACATGCCCCAGAAATACTACACTGCTCAACCAAAACTCACACTTACTGAGCTTGGCATATAACTGGTGATCTCTGAGGATCTGGAGCACTGTCCTCAAGTGTCTCACGTGCTCTTCCTCGCTCCGGGAGTAGATGAGAATATCGTCAATAAACACAATGACGAACTGATCCAGATAGGGTTGGAACACCCGGTTCATCAAGCTCATAAAGACAGCCGGGGCGTTTGTCACACCGAACGGAATCACTAAGAACTCGTAGTGCCCATACCGAGTCCGAAATGCTGTCTTCTGTACATCCTCCTCCCTGACCCGTATCTGGTGGTACCCGGATCTCAAATCAATCTTGCTATACAGCTTCGTGCCTTGCAACTGATCAAACAAGTCATCAATCATTGGGAGAGGATACTTGTTCTTCACCGTGGCCTTGTTCAGTTGCCGGTAATCGATGCACAAGCGCATCGAACCGTCTTTCTTCTTCACAAAAAGAACCGGTGCGCCCCAAGGCGATACGCTAGGGCGTATATATCCTTTATCAAGGAGTTCCTGCAACTGCTCCTTTAGTTCTCTTAACTCTGCCGATGCCATCCGGTAAGGGGCACGAGAAATAGCGGATATCCCTGGTAATAACTCAATCACAAACTCGACTTCCCTTGCCGGTGGGAATCCGAGAATCTCCTCCGGGAATACATCAGCAAACTCCGCCACCACTGGTACATCCTCAATCCTCAATTCTTTACCCTTTCCCGACGTGTCCACGGCATAGATGAGGTAGCCCGTGTGTCCACGTTCCAACAATTGGGACATTTTGATTGCCGAAATCAACGGAATCTTCGCACGAGACCCGTTGCCATAAAAAGTCCACTGAACTCCCAAATGAGATCTGAACCGAACTGTCCTCTGCCGACAATCTACCACTGCCTGATATCTGTTCAGAATATCAATACCCACAATGCAGTCAAAGTCTGACATCCCCAATACAATCAAATCTGACTTTATCTCATTGCCCTCAAAATAAATGAGGCAGTCCATCAGAAACTGATCAGCAACAACTTTCTTTCCAGTGGGTGTCGAGACCAATAGAGACGTGGGTAACGGAGACGTGCACATATGATGTCTCGCCACAAAGGCCGCAGACACAAAAGAGTGCGAAGCACCTGTGTCTATCAAAATAAAGGCGGAATATGTAAATAGAAGGCACATACCAGCTATCACCTCCTCTGGAGCTGCATCGGCCTGCTCCCTGGTCAATGCATAGACCTGTCCCTGCGGTGGCCCCATAGCATGTCCTCCCATATGTCGAGGCACCATCGGTGGCCTCTCCTGAACGGTACCACTAGAAAACCTCCCTCGACCTTCCCTGAGATCTGCCTGTCCTTCCCGATTAGGACAACGCCGAGCAATGTGGCCCGACCTGCCGCATATGTAGCACGCAGAACAGTCACGCATCAAATGCGGCCCTCCGCAAAAGTGACACTTAATATCTCCAACTCGACTAGCTTGAGTCGGTCCCCCATGAGTAGATGCACCACCCCTTCGGTCCCCTTGCTTTCGGCCATCCGGCCGCCTTCCACTAAACCGGGAGGAAGAAGAAGTCCCTCTTGACTTGAAAGATCCTCCCCGGGGCCTCAGATTCTCCGATGTAGATCTTTGTGATGGAACGGGTGAGGGTATGGCCTCAGGATAAGCGCTCACCCCTATCTCTGCTAACTACGCTCTAACAAGTGCATCATCAAAAGATGTCGGGTTGTTAGAAATAACCCGATCAAATATTTTTGGTCGTAGCCCCTTCAGAAAGTGCCTCATCTTGGCATGCCCGTTTGTAGCAATGTGTGGCACATACCTCAATAGTGATGAGTAGTGCATGGCATAGTCCGAAACTGTCAGGCTCCCTTGCTTCAGATTTGTAAATTCGTCCTCCTTAGTTTGCCTAGCCGCGGCAGAGAAGTATCGGTTTAGAAACCGAGTTCTAAATAAGGTCCAGTCAATTACCATGCCTTGGGCCCTCAATTCCATCACGGTCGTCTTCCACCACATAGAAGACTTCTTTGCCAGTTGGAATTCTGCCAGTCTTAACCAAGCCGTCCTAGCACACGGCGCAGACACGAATATCTGTTCCAATCTCTCTAGCCACTCCTCGGCCTCTTCCCCTGTCTCCGTTCCCTCAAACATAGGTGGGTGGAAGGTCAGAAACTGAGTCAGGCTAAGCTCCCCTGGTAGTAGCAACTGAGCAACCGGTTCCATGCCCACAGCAGGTGGAGGTAAAGGATTTGACTGACCAATGCTAGCATTCACGCTCCCAAAGTCACCCACCTCTTCATTGAGGTTCCCCACATTCATAGCCGCCATGCTGTAATACAAAGGTTGACAATAATTCCAAACAATATATATGTTATGCCGTTAGATAACATGAACGATAATAAGCATGTTAGTATATCAATTTATACACCAACATATACCATATGCATAAACATGCCCAAATGTAAACACATAGCCAACCATGCTAAGGCTACCCTTCACTCATTCCCGGGTTCTCTAACCTGGCTCTGATACCACTAATGTAAGGACCCTAGTTCCTTAAATGCGGATTAAAGGCGTAAATAAAATTTTCATGCATAAACGGAGTATAAAAGTTGTGTTGGTGCCTTGAACTATTAGATTACAGTGCCAAAATAATGTTCCAAAAGGGATTAATTACATTCCCAACCAATGAATGTTAATCCTATAGCTTTACACTACTCCTAGAGTAGATACTATACAAAAGAATGTGCCTACTACCAAGAGCGCTCCTCACTAGCTCACCGCACCAACTCGCCTTAGCCCGTCCGCCCAAAAGTACCTACAGGAACAACCCCAAAACCATGAGCATGTACATAAATCATATTCACAATAATATGATAGCAACAAATGCATAAATCGTAAATGCGAATCACTTCTTGTATTTAATACATTTAAAAGCTCCCTTTGGTTGTCCCTGTACCACAATCATAATCAATGGATTATAATACCAATAATTTATGTCATGACATGCACTCATTCCATGTATACCAATGGCCAGTTCCAGTCTTATTATATCAGTGGCATAATACCCCTCGCGTTTACATGACAGCGGCATTAATACCCCTCGCTTCGACATATTAGCGGCATAATATCCCTCGCATCAACATGACAGTTGCACTATCCTTCTCTTCGACATATTTGCGGCAAATATTCTTCATCGCTATAATATGACAGCGGCAAGTATTCTATCATCGCTTCGACATGAAGGCGGCAAGTACTCTTCATCACTGTAATATAATCTCGACTCACAATTACATGCAACCATAATGCATATTCCAACAATGTATGCAACCATAATGCATAAACAAGACCATATATGCAACCATAATGCATAACCAATTCAAAGCGTAATAAATACGTTTTACCGTCCGATGCTCGTACGTTTCACTACGTACCTTAGTTCCAAAAGTGGAGATATTGTGGACTTTATCTCCTATGTTGTGTGGCCACCTAGGATGGTTCTACACATTCACACAAATCAATATTAGGAGCCAATAATAGTCCAATATCAAAAATTCCACAAAAATATCCAAAAACACCAAATTTTGCCTTTCGCGATCGATCGCCTGGGGCGGGCGATCGATCGCGAGACCCTACTGCCCGATTCTGAAATTTCCTTGCTTTGGCGATCGATCGCCGCAAATGGCGCAATCGATCGCCAGACTCGCCGATCGATCGCCCAAGAGTGGCGATCGATCGCCATGCGCTCCAAAAGCGCACTACCAGCGCGCGATCGATCGCCTGAAATGGGCGATCGATCGCCATTGTCTGTAACCCGAAAAACCACCATTTTTGCTCCAAACATCTTTTCCAATCCATACCAACTCTCCTACCTTCAAACCAACAACATCAAACACATAATAACCTTCAAAATACACTTTAAACATCCCAAAAATCCATCATTCAACCAAAATAATACCAACCCATAAAACCCATTTCAAAACCATACAAAACCACAACAAATCCAATCCAAACACAACAAAAACAACAAGGAGGTATCCATACCTCTTGGGGACTCCAAATCTCCCAACAAACTTCACAAATCAAACTTTTGGAAGGATTTCTCTTCACCTCTTTGCCCAATTTCGAAAATTTAAGGAGGAGAAGGGTTTTGGATGTGTTATTTGGGAAAGTAGAAAAGTGATGGTATATTGGGGATTGGGGGTATAAAGTGGGTTGTTTTAAAATAAATTGCACTCCACAATTACCATGGTGTATAAACACCCCAACATTATATTTAAAAGGCATTTTACCATAGTGCACCTAAATCACAATTAAAACATGATTCACCCAAATAATCACAAACCATCTCATTTAAACCATTATAACCACCAATTACCCAACATGCATAACATGCACCCCGAAATGCTCTACCGGGTCACTCCCACCATGTGACTAAGCATTTTACCAAGATAATTAATTCCAACACAAATATTAATTATCACCATAAAAATCGCATAAACATAATTAATGCCCAAATTGCATATAATTATTTCGGGGGTGTCACAAACCTACCGAGTACTCCTTGAGTCAACCCCGGAATCTATTAACCTGGTCATGTAAATTCCAAATGACACTAAGTGTTCAAGTAGTGCATTGAATCAAATGCAACTTCTAAATATTGACTCTTAGTGATTTTCTTAATTTTCAGCTTGACCCATTGTCGTAGAAAAATCACTAAAAAATTTCTTACGACATCACAACAACTCGATTTTGGTGCTCAAAGTTCAGAAACTCAAAATATATGTTTCGTCTATTATGATGTCAAGCTGGTTCAACTATCAAAATGGGGTTTGAACACTAAAAACGTAGCATTTAAAAATCTGTTTTTCAGCTTGAGCAGTGTTAGTAAAAATACTATAACTTTTTCGTTTCGAATCTAAATTGAGTGAGTCCAGTGGAACATTACAGCCAACTTGAACCACTACAATTTCTATTTCTAGACATTTTCCAGAATTCATAGCCAAAAATGCTCATGAATCCGAAGAACACATTGTATGTGTATTTTCGCCCACATGCAGGGCTCAGAATGAGCACTAATAGTATAAAATTCATAACTTCTTCAAAATAAATCCAAATTAACTTCTTTTTAAAAAAAATCGAAGAGAATTCAAATAACTACAACGTCCATTTTAAGACCGACATCAAAGTCGGAACAAAATTTGCCCAGAAACTCGAAATACAGTCTGCATGCAATATGCATGAACATACAGAGGCAAAAATGAGCACTGAAAGTAAAATCAACATATTTTTTACTTCGGAGATCAAAATCGCATGCTTCTTTTTTGTAAACTGCATAAATTTCAAAGATCTACAACTTTATATTTTGCTCAAAGTCAAATTGGGACTCTAAGGGAACCGAAAAGTCGAAACTATCTATTGCAAGAAACCAAAAAAATTTGTAAACTCTGTTTTAACAAAATGACATCAATATTTTCATGTTTCTTCCTAGATTTTCGACTCAAATTCAACAAAATTCAACTAAATATAGTAAAAACAGATTCATACCCTTGAAGACTCACTAATTCCACCATCAAGCCAACCCAAGCTCCAATTCCTCAAATTTCTTGAGGCTCTTAGCTCCTCTACTCTAATCCTCTACAAAAGTGTGTGTGTGTGTGTGTGTGTGAGAGAGAGAGAGAGAGAGAGAGAGAGAGGGTATTTGCATGATATTTAAAAATTCCAAATCTGAAATAAGAGAGATAGGCGTGAGTTTCATGGTGAAATTAGGGAGTATTTTAATGTCTAATGTGTAGTGGAATCCATGTGTCTTGCATGCGATGTCCCAAGCCAACTAGGTACCTTTTGTATCTTGTACAATGCTTCAAAGTGTCAATCAAACCCCCAAATATCAAGTCATCTAAAAAAGATTTTTAGTGTTTTAATCCATCACTTAAAATATATCTTGCATGGTATGATTAATTATATGTATCTAGCCGTGTATTTATATAAATACAAGTGTATTTTTAACTAATCGAATACAAGGCATCGTGATCCGAAATACCTTAAATCGTAGTCTCAACATTTAATCACCCGAGTTTACTAACTCGAGGTTAATCATATTTAATTAGTAAATGGGCCTTATAGAATGTGTCCCAAGAAGTGAAGTACACACATCTGCATTAAACATTCGCTTAATCATCAAGTAATTTCACATGGCATAATAGTCCAGTGTCAACTCGTGACACACATGTTTTAGCCTCAAGCCAATCAGTGGCACACATAATATACAAATCTCTATACTCCTTTACTCGTTACAACACCGGTACAATTTACCCATCGCAATTTATATCAGTAGCAAAATAATCTCCAACGCCTATTATAATTGGCACAACTTACCATTCGCAATTTATAACAACGGCACACTAACTATTCCTCATCGCTTACTCAATAAGCAATAACAATACATTGCAAAACCCATATTGCACGATATTTATACTTCACAAAAATAAACCCTACAATAACAACTATAATGTTGTTATCATTTTCACTTTAATTCAATTCATCAACTAGTATTTATGATACAGTAACACTATGATACTCTCATGTCACCCACGACATGGATAATAATCTCATGTCAACCCGCGACATTGACAACAATCTTAATAGTCACATCTTTAAGATCACATCGTGTCACAGTGACACCAAAAAGGCACTGCATTTAATCGTAAGGGTATAAGAAAACTTAAATGTATCGAAACTTCTCAACTATCACATGCAAGTATAACAAGCAAATCTAAAACCATTAATTAACTCTTTCAATCACAGTGGTAAACCAATCTCAACATGTACCGCATACCTGGTACCTCAACAAAATATTGTCAACAAATAGCATACTCCTCAATGCATATGCAACTAAGGTCTTATAATCATAATCATCGAGACATGGTATATTCATCCACACATGGACAAAAACACAACTAGACCACTATCTCAAAGTCTCAAGTCTCCTTAGACCTCGAACTAGTCTAAACATCTAGCCATTTGCCTCAATTCACGCTAGACCTCTAACTCGCCCAAACATCTAATTAGAACCACTGCTCTGAGACCACTAATGTAGGACCCCCAACTCCTATTTAATTGCTAAAGCATTAAAGACGTGGGATTTCATAAAATTTTTGGCAGAATCTCCCCGCAAATTGGACTATCCAAAAAAATACAAACACCATAATAAATCCCCAAACAACATCACAATATACAATACTAATCCGACAATAAAAATCCACCAAATTTTAAATGCTAGCTAGTATTCAATATCGGAAGGGTGATCGATAAAATAGTACTTAACCAAAAGATTACAATTGATAACAGTAATTCTAAACAATTACACTATGGATCTTTAGCTCAACTCGATCCCACCACTTTTCTAGACGGATCAGTATTATCTCCTTATGTTTCCCAAAAGCTAGATATGTCACATGTTTCTACAGAAACAACCACCACATAGGGTGAGCACACCAACATGATAAATCATATATGTATCACATACGCAATTCAAAATTAACAGAATAAATATGATTGTAAAAAAGATACTTCCTCTATGGTTCTCAAATAAAAGAGATCGCTTCACTGCTCATATTTCCCCAATACACAAGTATAAAATCCACGCTAACACTTATTAGATAGTTTCCATTATCACTGTAATTCATTACATTCACAATATATCATTTCACCATCAACTACGATCCACATTTCATAATTCATAAGAATATAATACTGTAAAAATAACAAGATACTCCCCGATTATGTCAGTACAGTATGAGATCTTTCGAACTGCTCTTGTTCTCACAATTCACACTTATCAACTCCATAAATTCACAATATTTAAATCATTTTATCATTCAAATATCATATTATCGCATCGCAGGCTCCAACGGTGACTCATATATATTATTAACATATCGCACGCTCCAACGGCGACCCTTAAATCATATTAACACATCGCACGCTCCAACGGCGACCCATATATCATATTATCACATCGCACGCTCCAACGGCGACCTACATATCATATTCACACATTGTGCGCTCCAGCGGTGACCCATAAATCATATTAACACATCACATGCTCCAGCGGCGACCCATATATCATATTATCACATAGCACGCTCCAGCGGAGACCCATATATCATATTAACACATTGCACGCTTTAGTGGCGACCCATAAAACATATTAACATCGCACGCTCCAGCGACGACCATATATCATATTAACACATCGCACGCTCCAGCGGCGACCCATAAATAATATTAACACATCGCACGCTCCAGCAGCGACCCATATATAACAATACATCCCCCATTCCTATAGCGACCCAATTATCATAATCACACATTATTCAACAATAACCAGATAATATGCTTATCTAAGCTCGTACATCACTACGTACCTTATCGTCAGTAATCGCATTCAAGCTACCTTTCTCTTTGTCCGGAGGCTCGAGAAGGCTCTACATGAATTAAATTACTCAATATCAATTTATTATCAATATTTATACGCCCACAACCTTACACTTATGCACACACCCATGTTCATAGTGTGACATCAATCAAAGGGATAAGCATCTAAACTAGGAATAGATTTATGAACTGAAACCTAACAATTAACATTAATCCTTTCATCAAAAGAGTAGCGAATTTCGAACATGCTAATAACATTACTCAACCCATTTCACCATACTTCGATTCATTTCAGCAGCTAAATTCAACCCATTTCAGCATCATTTTTGATTCGTTTCAGCACCTAAATTCAACCTATTTCAGTATCATTTTCGAACCCAAGTGTTGTACATTTCTCAAGCTCAACAGCAAGATTTTTGAACCATATTGCAGCATAAAATCGAACTAAGATGCAGTTAGAAATCGAACCCAAAACCACAAGAAAATCGATCAAAATGGTAGCAGAATTTCGAACAAGAACAGCTGTTCATTTTCGATCCAAAAACATCAGAAAAAGCACCAAAAATCAAGTATAAATCGAAAAGCAAGACGTTTAAATAGCTAAGATGTTGTAAAGCTTCGATCCCACACTAACCTGAACAAGAATCGAGCTTGAAAGATAGGGGAGACGGTCGTTCCCTAGCAGCCGAGAAAGAGAGATGGCGATGAGAGTGAGAGAGAGGCGATGAGAGTGAGGGTTTTAATGTGTAAATTGGATACATGTGTGTGTTTTAAATCCAACCCTATTTTAAAATATACACAACTCAATTCCATCTCTACCCCTTACTAATTCTATTGAAATCTCATCCCAAATAATAATATTATTAATAATTCTCATTTAATTTGATTCACACAATAAGTTCAACACGGAATTATTTAATCCAACTCCGGACCAAAATACGATGCCCAAGAATTTAATCTCTTAAATTATCTCATACTTTACCATACTACTCAATTATTTAAATAAAAACAATTGCGGGCATCACAACCATCTACCGTAGAGATGCCTGCTGGGCCAATAATACCATATTGTCCGAGTGAGGAATTGCCAGCGTCTGCTACAATTGATCAGTATGGTGTTGCTTCTACGAGGTATCTGCCTACACTGCCTCCCTGCTCAACCTGCTAGTGTTTCTATTAAAGCTGATAAAACTATGGAAGTGATTAATGTGGATGCTTGTTTTGCCGTATTATCTGCTGAAGTATCTACTGTAGTTGCTCCATCTGTTGATCTGACTGGTGTTGATGCATCTGCTGCCCTAATCCCTACTACTGCTGCTGCTGACCAAGCTGGTCCCTCATCACTTGTTCAACCTCAGGCCAGTGATCCCCCTGAGGACCTCTTCGATTTTTCTGATCACAATAATGATGATGAAGCACCTTCCAATGTTGCTGCTCAGCTAGCTCAGTTGTCCGCTGTTATTTCCGATCTGGCTGGCGAAGTCTCCAAACTCAAACATGAAGAAAGAGACGCTACTCATGAAATTGGTAATCTTTGGCGCCACACTGACTCTCAATTTAGGGATATCTACCGTGATATCAATCATCTGTCTGACAAGGTTACAAGCCTTCAAAAATTTGTCACCAAAGGCTTTTCCGATTCCTTCTCCAAGCTGCGGCAAGCCCAACTTACATTCAACTAACAGAACGAATCTCTTCATGCTGCTACCTCACTGGAGATCGTAGGGAATATTGATTATATTCATCAAAAGTTTTCTGAGAAGTTGGCATCTATGCAAGCGGTGTTTGCATCTCAGTTACAAGATTTAAGCAACAGACTGTCCACTGTCACTCGCACTATTAGAAGGCTACCGGAACACAGCAGACCTCATCAGTCACGCCGAAGGGAACCAGTCCCAGAAAGATGAACATCTGTTGGTACGGGCGAATCAAGTCAGCTGAGACCTTCTGTTGGAATCGAAGAGGGGGGGGTGAATGAGATTCCTTGGCTACTTTAGCGTTTTAAAATGAGTTTGAAAAACTAAAAGAGTTTTGCGCTTTGCGGAAGCCTTTAGTCAGTCGATAAATGAAAAGAACAAAAATAAATAAATGCGTAAATGAATTAAAGCAATAAGATGACAAGGATATTTGTTATAGAAGTTCGGCGATGAATCGCCTACGTCTCCTCTTCCCGGTTAGATAACCTCCAACCGAGGTTCCACTAGAACAATTGGTCTTGGCCTTGAGGGCTCCAAGTTAGCCACACAACAACTCTTCCCGAGTTTACAAAGCTCTTCCCGAGCACACTACTCTTCCCAAGTACACAAAGCTCTTCCCGAGCACAATACTCTTCCCGAGTACACAAAGCTCTTCCCGAGCTACCAACACTATTCACGAGTCTTCTTGGCCTTAAGGGCTCCAAGGATAGCCACAACACATGCACCAACTTCACTTGTTGGCGACTTTACAATTTTCCAACTTGCTTTGGTGATGGAGGACCTTTACAATAAATCAAACCAAAAACACCTTCACGGTGTACTCACACGAAGACAACAAGACTCTAACAAAAAGAGAATTACAAACTCCAATACAACAACAATGTATGGAGGTTGCAAAGCAATTTGAAATTATAATGATCAAGACTTTGTAGAAGTTTGTAGGCTTGTTTCTTAGCTTCAAAATGCTCCAAAGCATCAATATTTATAGTGTAGGAGGCCCCCTAGGCTCCTACTAGCCATTGCTACACAAAAGGCTGAAATCACTCCAGCATCGCCTCAGCCATCGCCTCAGGCGATCTCCATCGCCGCGCCCCAACGGTCAGCATATTACACGGATCGCCTCAGGCGATCAATAGCAAAAATCAAGGCCATAGCCTCAGCATGTCCAAATCTGTCATCGCCTCAAACGAACTCCACATCGCCTCAGGCGTTCATCGCATCGCCTCGGGCGATCAGCCCATCGCCTCAATCGATCTCCCCCTGTGCGCATGCCCGCGCATGCCTCGGCGTCGCTTCAGTCGATGTGCGGGGCGATGTCGCTCCTGGCTGCCATCGCCTGGGGCGATGGTCACCATCGCCTGGGGCGATCGAGGCCAGAATGTTCATAATCGATTTTCTTCATTCCAATCCACTTTTCATCACTTAATCTGCACACTAAGTAGATATATTAGTATAACAAACACAAGTTTTGTTGATCATCAAAACTCAAAGATTAACCGGGGATAATTTAACGCATTAAACGCAACCATGCGTTTAAGGCTCAACAATCTCCCCCTTTTTGATGATCACAAAACTTGATAAACTTGAATAAGTAATATGCATGAGATGTGAGTAAAAATGACTCCCCCTTAACAATTGCATACACTACAAGTTAAACAAGTAAAGCATTTAAACATATCACTCTCCCCCTCAAACCATGCATACACAAGCTCTCCCCCTTAAACTATGCATGTATTAAGGTTCAAGTTTATCACAAAATTCTCCCCCTTTTTGTGATAATCAAAAAGCATAAAATTTAAATAAACATAGCTCAAATATGTTGACACATAGCCATATTTTAACAATTTTACACATGGTCCTCACCAAGCATGTAATAGCTATTAGATCAAATCAATTGGTGAAATACACATGCGTTTAAGGCAATCAACCATGAATTCTAATCATTGCAAAGTGTGTATATGTTCTACCAAGAGTTCATGCACCTATGCCAAAAAAAATTATAATTCTCAAACCAACATTTAATAAGATTATTAAGGTCATGATAGCATTATATCAAAGATTAAGCATCTAAACACTTATAGCATGCTAAATCACATAATTGCACAATTCCACATAACATATTCAAATTTGAATCAAAGACATATCAAGATTCTTACTATAAAAAGATAAGCATACATCATACATCAAGATAATTTATATGTGCATATGCTAAGGGGTATTCAATTTTACTACAATGAATATTGAGCTTCAATATTTATTGATCACAATTAATTTGTGCCAATGAATTTTGAATTGCTCTTTTAATATGTATAAAGTAAATTTTACCCTCGATGACAAGAGTTCGTTCTTATCATTGGTTCAATGCCTCGCGCGTCTTCTATAGTGGTGAATAAGATGAACTCCTCCTTTGAATTGCTTGGTCCTTCATTCTCCATCCCATTGTTGTTCCTACAAAATAAATTTACAATATGAGGATCTTTGGTACCCATTTGATTTTTGGGTCCTTGATGGTTAGCTTCCTTAGGCACCTTTGGAATCCATTTCCACCTTTTGTTAGGTTGGTATTGGATTCTAACAAATCTACATTTGTTCTTGGTATGACCATTTTTACAACAATAGTTACAAGTAGGAGAATCTTGCTTTGCTTTGGCCAACAAGCTAGAAAAAGTTTTTGATTTGCTTGAATAGCCTAACCCGGCTTTGTCAAAGCTACAACGTTGTAAGCCAAGCAATTCACTCATCTTTTGACTACTTTCACTATATTTGCAAAAAGATATCTTTAAAGAATTTAATTCATTTTTCAATGAATTATTTTCTTCATCTGTCTTAGCAATCTAAAGTTTGAGTAATTTGTTACTCATCTTGGTTTTGCCAAGAGCATCAATAAGTTCATGATAGGAATCTAATAATTCATTAAATGAAGGTACCTCATCGTCGCTTTCATCTCCTTCATCTCCAAGCGCCATTAAACAAAGATTTGTGGCTTCTTCTTCATCGGAGTCGCTATCACTCCATGTGGCTATAAATGCCTTCTTCTTCCCTTTGTCCTCATTATTCTTCCTAGGATATTTGTTAGCATAATGGCCTTTTTCTTGACAATTATAACAAGTTACCTCATTTTTGGATTCATGTTTGGTAGCATTAGAGGTCTTTGACTTGCTATGTTTGTTGAAGAGCTTCTTGAACTTCTTTGTGAACAAGATCATCTCTTCATCATCATCCTCTTCTTCATCCTCGGAATGATCTTTCCTTCCAACCAAGGCGATCCCCTTCCTCATGGATCTATCATCCTCCTTTATTTCTCTTCTTGTTGACACTTCAAGCTCATGGGTCACCAATGTGCCATGGAGCTCATCAAGATCATAGGAGGCATTTTCTCCTTTGTTTGACTCGATGATAGCCGTCCTCTTTGCGTCCCATTCCTTAGGCAAGGCCCTTAGTGCTCTCCTCCATATTTGCTTTGGAGGATACTTCTCTCCAAGTTGAGCAAGCTCGTTGATAATTTGGGTGAGCCTCCTAAACATTGAATCCACCTCTTCTCCGGACTCCATCTCAAATGTCTCATATTTGAGTTGTAGAAGATCAATCTTGGTCTCCTTCACTTGATTTGTTCCTTCATGACAAATTTTCAATTTGTCCTATATTTCCTTAGCGGTTGAGCACATTGAGATCCGGTTGTACTCCTTCATATCTAAAGCACAATGCAAAATATTAATAGCTTTAGCATTTTGAGAAATTAACATCATATCCGCTTTTGTGAAGTCGTCCATTTCTTTGGGAACACTTATTCCCCCAACATCCTTTAAAGGAGTATGTGGACCTTTCACAATGATTTTCCATAGATCATAATCTACGGATGTGATGTATAGAGAAATTTTATTCTTCCAATACCCATAGTTATCACCCGTGAAGAGCGGAGGTCTATTTGTCGATTTTGACCTTGAGCAAACTCATTTGCTAGATTAGCCATAAAAAGATTTTGATTAAAACAAAAATCAAATGGCTCTGATACCACTTGTTGGAATCGAAGAGGGGGGGTGAATGAGATTCCTTGGCTACTTTAGCGTTTTAAAATGAGTTTGAAAAACTAAAAGAGTTTTGCGCTTTGCGGAAGCCTTTAGTCAATCGATAAATGAAAAGAACAAAAATAAATAAATGCGTAAAGGAATTAAAGCAATAAGATGACAAGGATATTTGTTATAGAAGTTCGACGATGAATCGCCTACGTCTCCTCTTCCCGGTTAGATAACCTCCAACCGAGGTTCCACTAGAACAATTGGTCTTGGCCTTGAGGGATCCAAGTTAGCCACACAACAACTCTTCCCGAGTTTAAAAAGCTCTTCCCGAGCACACTACTATTCCCGAGTACACAAAGCTCTTCCCGAGCACAATACTCTTCCCGAGTACACAAAGCTCTTCCCGAGCTACCAACACTCTTCACGAGTCTTCTTGGCCTTAAGGGCTCCAAGGATAGCCACAACACATGCACCAACTTCACTTGTTGGCGACTTTACAATTTTCCAACTTGCTTTGGTGTTGGAGGACCTTTACAATAAATCAAACCAAAAACACCTTCACGGTGTACTCACACGAAGACAACAAGACTCTAACAAAAAGAGAATTACAAACTCCAATACAACAACAATGTATGGAGGTTGCAAAGCAATTTGAAATTATAATGATCAAGACTTTGTAGAAGTTTGTAGGCTTGTTTCTTAGCTTCAAAATGCTCCAAAGCATCAATATTTATAGTGTAGGAGGCCCCCTAGGCTCCTACTAGCCGTTGCTACACAAAAGGCTGAAATCACTCCAGCATCGCCTCAGCCATCGCCTCAGGCGATCTCCATCGCCGCGCCCCAACGGTCAGCATATTACATGGATCGCCTCAGGCGATCAATAGCAAAAATCAAGGCCGTAGCCTCAGCATGTCCAAATCTATCATCGCCTCAAACGAACTCCACATCGCCTCAGGCGTTCATCGCATCGCCTCGGGCGATCAGCCCATCGCCTCAATCGATCTCCCCCTGTGTGCATGCCCGCGCATGCCTCGGCGTCGCTTCAGTCGATGTGCGGGGCGATGTCGCTCCTGGCTGCCATCGCCTGGGGCGATGGTGACCATCGCCTGGGGCGATCCAGGCCAGAATGTGCACAATCGATTTTCTTCATTCCAATCCACTTCTCATCACTTAATCTGCACATAAGTAGATATATTAGTATAACAAACACAAGTTTTGTTGATCATCAAAACTCAAAGATTAACCGGAGATAATTTAACGCATTAAACGCAACCATGCGTTTAAGGCTCAACACCTTCATCCCAGCAGAGGTCTCGCAGTCCACGACAAACACCTACTGACACTCATTCCTCACCCCGTGACTATTCCAAGCATTGGTTGGGGCGCCCTTAGTAACAATTTCTTTGTCTTCTTCTGTTATTTTATATCTTTAATGCAATAAAATCATGCGTTCACGACTCACTACTTATCTTATCTGAGTTACTTTAAGATTGACATGACACATCATAGTGCACCTTGCCACTTTTTGGTTACAAATAGCATGCTCCCTGCCTCACTGCATCTCACACTACAACATGCTTATATTAAAACCTCACTTACTGTTCTTTCATCTTGTATGCAATTCTCATTCATGGGTTCATTACTTATCTAAATCAACCCTACATGGGTTGATTACTTATAAACCCATCTCTGCTAGCTCCAGCTTCACGGACCAGTCCTGGTGTTCACCACCAGCCTGGAATTTGGAAAGCAGATGCTTGGGTGTTGGTGACAACAAGGGGGAAGCCATAGACTATGATGATGAACATAAGACTACTTTGAAGCTAAAGTTTATTCTCTAGGTTTTCTTTTGTTCTAATTTCTCTGTATGTATTTTTTCTCCCCTCTCCCTTTGTCAACAACTCTGAAAATAGCTAGCTCAGATCATTTCATACTGGCGATGTTTCTCAAGTTATCTTTACCCACTTGAATAGATGTAGACATAGGATTGTTGTAAGAATTGTAAGATGTAAACAGAATTCATTTTAAATAAAAATGATATTCTTTTTGGTTAATGTTCAGCATGATTACTACTCATAATCTGCTTATTTATCTAACAATATTTGCTACTCTCCACTGCTATGGTTCGAGGTCTTAACAGGTATCTGTTGTTCATCATTCAAGACGGAGTCTCCACTGCTGAGTTTTGTCATCACCAAAAAGGGGAAAATTGTTGGGAAAACATTTCTAAGTTTTGGTGATCACAAACATCTACTGCTTGAAGTGTCTACTGCATAAAAGGTGAAAATCTTAAAAGACACCTACCAGGTGAAAAGCTTAAAAGACACCTACCGGGTGAAAAGCCTAAAAGACACCTTCCGGGTGAAAAACTTAGAAGACATCCACCGGGTGAAAAGCTTAGAAGACATCCACCGGATAAAAAACTGAAAAGACATCTATCAGGTCCAAAGACCAAGAGGTATCATCCACAAAATGCAGAGAGTTAACGTCCACTGGAATAAGAGCACCAGCAGACGTTTAAGAAGTTATTAGTTGACTTCAGTCCATCAGACTAAGTAACTAGTAAATATACAGCAGATTGTGAAAAGGACATCAGCTGACCATATAACCAACATATATTCATCAAAGGAGAAGTCAGCAGACGTATAAAGCAACAAGACAAAATAAGTACAACTCATTATGACAAAAGTACAACAGAGTGCCGCACCACTACGATATCAGCGCCACTATTAGCGTCAGAATGAAAGAAGACAAACAGAATTTGGAAGGAAATCAGGAAGCTGATTTCAAGCAAAACTTTCCAATTGAAGAAAAGTTGACGTTAGACCACTGTGTCTATAAATACGTCAAAGTGAAGAATGAAGACAATGCTGATCAATCCGATAAAATTCAAAAGACACAAATCAACTTTATTCATTCAAGAAAAACCAAAAACGCTTTACTGAGATATTCTGAAGTTTTGCAAGAGCAGCAAATCAGCTTTATTGTGATCTTGAAGATCAAAGGAAGAATGGGAGACGTAGAAGAATTGTGCTTCGAACTTCGAGAACATATTCTGTGTCATTTACTTACTGCATTTTATCATTCAGTTACTTTAACTCACAAGTACAACAGACATCTTCCGCACTATTACCAGTGTCTTCTAACTTGCCAACTATTGAGAAGCTACTGCAGTACTTAACAGTCTGTTGTAAGAAGAATAATCGAAATTAGTCTAGTGTTTATTCAACCCCCCTTCTAAGCACTACTCCGATCCTAACAATATCTATGACATGACATATATATAATTATATAATTATAGAACATGTCATATAGTACTATGTGTACTTGCAGTGATAATTTCACAAATGATGATGATGTGACGAAGATAATAAGTTTAATACCATTTTCAAACTTAACTAACAATATTTCTATAAAATCTTCTATGTCGATGTTAATGATCTATATCGAACAAGTAAACAATATCAATCTTCTATAGGATCAACTATATTAATGTTAATATGCTACATTGAACAAACAACTATTGTTAGTAAAATTTGAAATTGGTGTTGATTTAAATTAATATTTTTTATTTGTTCGATATTTAAATTAATATTTTTTATTTGTTCGATATAGAAAATTAACATTAATATAGTTGATTCTATAGAAATGTTGTTAGTGTTGTTTGAAATTAATATTGTCTAACTGTATAGGCTTAATAAAAAATTTAAGTGTAACTAGTACCAAAATTATTAATACTAATTTTAAGTGTAACTAGTACCAAAATTGAATAGATATAATACTGATTTCATGTACAACTAGTATCAAAATTGTACGTGATCGCACTTTATTTAACAATAAATTCTATCGATGCACGTGACTCAAATATCACTTTATAAGTACAAAATAAGACGCTTTAAACTATATTGATCTATCAAAAGGAAATAATAATTAAACTAATAGAAATAAACTACTACTAATGATCCAACTAAGCAAACCAAAGATAACGAGAAAATTCCATTTGTCGGTTCGCACTACAACCCTCGATTGAATATCTAGATATATCTAAGGTGATGAGTTATCTGATTTTATCTAATACACTCTCCCGAGCTATAATAAACATAATATCAAATTGCAGTAAGTTGTCGTGCACTTATTTAACAACTCAATATTGCATTAAGTTATATGAAAACTCATAGCTTTCGATTGGGTAATATATGGCTATCACATATGTATTTGATATCATCTCTTGATCTCAATCTGAAATCAACGTCATAATTTACTAGATCGTATTATAATATCATCCATCGATCTCAGATCCATTAAGGATCATTACTATTTCGGGATTAACACCATTAATTTCTGGACATCACAGATATTGTCTTCCAAGCTCTTGTAGATGTATTTGTTGTCTATAATAGCTCATGATATGATGCATGCTTAGTAAGACCTCATTTTTATAACTTGTCATAGACCTCCCGAAAGTTAAAGTCATAGGTTCAAAACAAAAGATTCACTAGTCTTGATAAACAAACTTAATTCATAGTAATAAAGCAAAATTAAACAAAACCAATGTTCAAAGACAAAAAAACTCCCTGCGTCGACCCTGTTTGTAGATCCTAGCTTACTTTATTGCTTCCTTCTCGATCATGTTATTGAATTCCCTTGTTGGTTGTTCCAAGATCTAGGATGAAAGTGGTGTATGGTGGATGATGGATGATGGATGGAGGCTGCTCCTACGGTTAAAAGTGGTGTCCAAGTCTGATAATTCGTGCATCATGTGGTCTTTATAGTGTATGAGGAATAAGTTTCTTTGTTGGACTTAAACTCTTCAAAAAGAAACAAAATCTGAAAATTTTATCGCTTATCGATCGATCGCTAGCTTCTTATCTATCCGTCAGTAATTCTTCAACTTGTATTTTCATCTTTCATACTTTACTGATCGATCGCTGGCCTTTCTACCGATCGATCGATAAAACTAGAATTTGTTGCTTCAGCTTCGTAAAGAAACCTATCGATCGGTGGCTTTGATGAAGATCGACCGATAGCCATTTTTCTCCCAAACTTGATATTCTTGTCCCTTCTTCAATGTGTTGGCTCACTTTAGTCATTTTTCATCGTTTTTAGCTCCTTTTTTTCTTCATTTCCTCCTACTTTCACCTAAGTTTCTTAATCATTCAATTTAATACAAAAAAATCGTAATATCATTCAGAAATCAGGGTGCTTATGGACCAGTTTCGCACCGGATCCAACCGATCCCGGAGCAAAAGGGATTGGAACCAGATCGATCCACCAATCTGATCCGGTGGTAAGGATCGGAAACCCAGACCGGTTCCAATCCGGCACCGGTCCGGGTTAATTTTTTTAAATTATTTTTCTTCAAATTTTGTTTTTTGAAATTCAGCCTTATTTTTAGATTTCTAACTATCTTGTATAATAATACATGAATTGTGATGGAAAAATACACACTTAATTGAATATGAAAAATATGAGGTAAAAACTACAGCATTTGAAATTAATTAAAAAATTGACATTATTCATCATAATAGATTAATATAGTCTTCGCATACTCTTCTTGTCTTTAATTCTTTCGCTCAGCATCGAATCAATCTTTGAGCAATGTAAGCATGCACAATGATCTGCATTAAGATAAGTTTTATGGTCTCCAATGATTCGGCCGCAAGTTGAGTAGGCCGACTCCGATGCAAAATTGGATGTTTGAACCGCAAAAAAGTCTCTAGCCATTTTGGCTAAGATATGATATTATCTAGCGTTTGCCTTCCACCACTCTAGTACGTCAAAATTTTCATCTGTTATGAATATTTGACCCAAGAAGAATTGTAACTCGTTCGACGTGGTACATGCCACTCCGCTGCCTTTCAGCTTCTTTCTGCCAAGACTCCTCAGCAAATTAATCCATCCACTTCTTGACTGTGTAGTGTCTTCTTCCTCCTCTTGATTTTTTTTAAAAGTAACCGGTTCCGGTTCTGGATCTCAGAATCGATCCCATTCCGGTTCCGGAAACGTTGGTTATACGGTTCCAATCCACCGGAACCACTCCGATATGGGATTAACCGGTTCTGGTTCCAAATCAATTTCAACCAGTTCAGTTCCGGACTGGATCTGGTTAACCTGGTCCGATATGCACCTTGATTCAAGAATTTCAGTAAAATATAATGAGAAAACATATAAATATAAGTGCAAAAATGGCACTTATCAGTATATGTTTACTACAAATTTCATATGTAACTAGTAGCAAAATTATATAAGTTTAATACAAATATCAATTTCAACAACACTAACTATATTTCTATAAAATCAACTATATTAATGTTAATTATAATATATATCAAACAAATAAAAAATATTAGTTTCAACAATATCAATTTCAATCTTTACTAACAATATTTGTTCGTTCGATATAGAAGATTAACATTAATATAGTTGATTCAATATAAGATTGATATTGTTTATTTGTTCGATATAGAACATAAAATCAACATAGAAAATTTTATAGAAATAATGTTAGTTAAGTTTGAAAATGGTATTAAACTTACCATCTTCGTTATATCGTTTCATTTGGGAAATAATCGTTGCAAATACACATAGTATTATATGACATGTTCTATAATTATATATATGACATGTCATATACATAATTATGAAAATCACATGTTCTCTTAAGGTCTTTTAATACTAAGAGAAGGACCCTTAATACCAACTTTATGTAATTTAATATCAATTCCAAAGGATTGAATACCAACTTTGATATTTGTTAATACCAAAAGTATATTAAGTTAGTATCAAAATTGTGCTAGGTTAATACAATTTTAAATTAATTTAATAACAACTTTGTATATAGTTAATACTGAAAAATACCAATTTCATGCATTCAAAGTAAAATAGTTTGAATTTGCACAAGTACATATTTTTATATATTTTTATGTTTTTAATACCAAAATTGCTATAAGTTTATGCCGAATTCAAACAGATGAAATACCATATTTGCATATATTTAATACTGGAAAAGTAATTGAAAGTACCAAAAGTGTGCTAAATTGGTATCAATTTTAAATGAATTTAATACCAACTTTGTAATAATGAAAAAGTGATGAAAAGTACCAATTTCAAACATTCAAAATAAAAGATTTGAAACTTGCACAAGTACACATGTTTTATGTATTATTATGTTTTAATACCAAAAGTATATTACGTAATACCGATTTTAAACAGATTTAATACCAACTTTATAATTAGTTAATACTAGAAAAGTATAAAAAATTATCGATTTCTACATTCAAAATAAAAGAGTTGAAACTTGGTGTTGTTTGTAATTGTTATTGTTAGTTTGTTATATATAAAAGATTAACCTCAATGTAGAAGTACCAATATTTTATAGATTTAATACCAATTTCAAATATAATTAATACCAAAATTATATAATTTTATGAGAAACTACTTATTATTTTTAAAAATAACATTTTTTACTAAATATTACACAAATAGCCTTGTATTATTTAAATATCCTAAAACACCTTTACTTAAACTTTTAAAAACAATTTTTTTAAGTAGCCCTTTCTCTCATACGCTCTATTCACTTTCACAAAATATCGATGGCCACTTGCGAAAAGTGTCAATTAGTGAGAGACTGTTGTTGGTCGACTCTGGTTGGCATTCTGCAATGATAAAAGACGGAGCACTTCTGTCCGCAACCACCTATCCTATCGGAAAAATGTTCATGCTCTTCGAGACCAAGTGCCTATCACAACATTCCTAGCCCTCATACTTGTCCTCCTCTGCTGGGAACATATTTCTAAGTTTTGGTGATAACAAATATCTATCGGAAGAAATAGTCTATTGCTTCAATCATCGTCTACCGGATGTACTGGATAAGAAGAGTAGAAGTCTAAGAAGAGTATAAGTCTACTGCATAAGAGGAGTAGAAGTCTACCGGATGCAAAGAAGTAAAGACTACTGAATAAGAAGAAGTAAAGTTTATTGGATCAGGAGTAATCGTAGTCCACTGGAAAGTTATCTGAAAGAAACCAGCATACAATTTGGGCGACCTTACTCCAGCAGACTAAGTCACCAAGAAGAAAACCAGTAGACATAAGAGTGCAAACGGATAAAGAGCCTAATCAGTTTTATTTTGACAATAGTACAAATAGAGCGTCGCACTACCATATCAACACCATCAATCTCGGCAGATCAAACTAGCCGTTGTGAACACAAATGGAAAGAAGACAAAAAGAATTTGGACGTAAATCAGGAAGTCGATTTCAAGCGATTCTTTCCATTTTAACAATAGTAGACGTTAGACTTTCAAGTCTATAAATACGTCAACAAGCAGACTGAATAAATCTCTCTCTGAGTTGAATCGTCTACACAAGCAAAATAAAAATCTTCACAAGCATTCTCTGAAATATTATGAAGTTTTGTAGACCATTATCTAAGCTTTCAAAGGGATCTGGAAGATCTAAGTATTCAAGTATGATGCACAAGCGCCACGTGTTCGACCGATCACAAAGCAGAGGTAATTGTTGAACCTCAATAGGATACGTAGAAGCGTTTGTCCTTCGAACTTCCAGAAACCTTCAGTTAATTATTCACAAGATCGGTGGACATCTTCCGCACTATTTATTAGTTGTTCACTGACTTGCTTTAGATTGAGATTCTACCGCAGTACTTAACATTCTGCTATAACCCGAAGAAAATACAATTTGAGAGAGTGTTTATTCAAGCCCCCCTTCTAAACACTACTTCGATCCTATCAAGTGGTATCAGAGTATGTGTTCTTAATTTATAGAATACAAGGACTGATGGCCTCATTCAACAAGTTTACAATGTTCTCTAAAGATGACTATGATTATTGGAGAATTTGTCTGCAAGATCATCTGTCTGCTGAGGATGATGATATGTAGCACGTTATTACTGACGGCTAATGAAGATCTGGAAAGTAAATCCCGCTACTAGAACTTCAGATGATTGAAAAGACCAGATCAACTTTGACCAATGAAGAGAAAAAGAAAGCAAATCTGAATAATGTTGCTAAGGACATACTATTCAAGACACTGAACACAAATTTGTTCAGTAAAATAAAGATGTGTTCTACAGCCAAAGAGATTTGGGAGAAGCTCGCATAACAGTTTGAGGGCAATGATCAGACAAAGGAGAATAAGTTAACAATGACATTACAGAAGTTTGAAGACATCAAGATGAAGCCTTGTGAAACTCTAAATGAATTTGATGAAAGAGTTACCAGCATTGTAAATGAACTCACTAGTCTTAGAAAGGAGCACTCAAATAGAGAATTGGTCCTGAAGGTAATGAGAGGACTCCCAAGAGAATGGGATGTTAAAAATATCGTCATGAGAGAGTCAAAGGATTTGAATAAAATAGATCTCGTGATCTATTTGCTGACTTAAAGGCCTACGAGTTTGAGCTAGGCATTCGATGTGAAAATGAACCTAGCACCAGTCAACCGACGAAGGCCCTTGCAGCATCAGAGTCCTTGTCTATTGCAGTCGAGATGCCAGAAAAGATCTGTACCGATGCGATGTCAATGTTTGTTAAGAAGTTTGAAAAATTCATGAAGAAAAGCCATAAGATATATCAGTCTTATCCCATGAAGCTCAACTCCAAGGATATATCAGATGAAGATGATCGTGTGTGTTACAATTGTCATAAGCCAGGACATTTCATCGCTGACTGTCCAAATCTAGGAAAGATGACCAAAAGAGAAGTTCCAAGGATTATCATAAATCTAGACAATATTAGATCATCTAGAAGGGGAAAGGAACAAAAAATTCTTGTTGCAGTGGAGAACAAAAGCAAGTGGGTAGATACTGATTCACACTCAGACAAGTCTACTGAATCATCCAGTGATAGCGAAAATGAAGGAGTCCAATATCTCATGGCAAATGATGATACTGGTAACACAATCTAATAATTCTGAATTTTCTTATGATGAGCTCACAAATGCATTGCAGGACATGATACCAAAAAGACTAAAAATACTTGCCTACATGATAGACTAGCAATTTTGGCTATGAAAACTCAAGTGAACTAGAAAGCTTTAAGGCGCGAGGTAGTCAACCCAAACTTGTAAAGGACAAACTTAAATGAAAACCAACAACTCGCTGATTTGATTAGCACATGGAATACATCAGCAGCTAAAAATGACAAAAAAAAAAAGAGTCATTAAGGTTTGCCGGTAACTTTGCTGGTATAGGCCATGATGGCTCTGACTGTAAGAACGATAGCACGAGTACTAAGTCATGTCTGAAGAAAAGCAAGGTCGAACCAATGAACATTGTGAGATCCAGCATGGTATAGGATCCCATCGAGTCTGATTGGAGCTTGTTGAACCAGCATACTTCAAAGAGCAGACTTCACACAAGGGTATTGGCTACGTTGACCCAATAGAGAAGCTTAAACCAGTACACAAGTCCACTTATGGACATAAGTCTACTGGTCAAGCTGCTCAACATGTTAAACCTAGCTGGTATCATAATTGCTAAGTCTGTTCGAAGAAGATATATGCCAAATAACAGGAATCAAAGACCGAGGCAACATGCATAAACATCTTATCACAATTCCTATCGTATGCCACATCACAAAACACAAGCACCTCATTTAGCACACACATTTCAGGACACACATAAAACCCAAAGATTCAGGGTGATTCAAGTGTGGATCCCGAAAAGGACTAATCTTGTCAGGACCCAAGTAGGATTGGTACCAATATTTTCATCTCTTTAATTGTAGAGATCAATGACCCAGCAAGTTCGGAACTCGGAGTGGTTTCTGGACAATGGATGTTCTAGACATATGACATAAAATGCATGTCTACTGATGAAATTAGTACACTACCGGACCAAGAATAACGTTCGGAGACAACTCGAAAGGTAAAATCGTGGGTAAGGGTAAGTTATCCATGGTAACATTATCATTAAAGATGGGCTATTAGTTGAAAATCTTTGCTATAACCTTATAGCATAAGTCAAATTTGCGATAATGGACATTCAGTAGAGGTTAATCAGCACACTTGTAAGATTAGATCTACTGATGGTGATATACTGCTTGTAGCTAGGGATGGCAACGGGGTGGGTCTGTGATGGGTTCAGCCAAATCTCGAGACCCGCTCTGCTACAAAAAAGGTTGTCCTAGACCCGACCCGCAAACCCGGTGGGTTAAACCAGCCCCACCCTACTTAATATTTTTATTTTTATATTTTTTTTAAAAAAAATATTTATTAGCTAGAAATCAATTTTGAAGCACAAAAATTGGGTTTTGTGATTGAATTTCATGTTTTTCTCTAGTAAATATTAATAATAAGCCTTGTAAAACTATCTTTAAGCTACCAAATTTGCTCTCATGCCCTTCAAAATGTCAAACTTCTTTAATATGAACACATATGATTTGATATAACTTAAATAATGACACTTTATTCTTCAACCAAAGAAGTGACATGCATATTCAATATTAAATTTTTGAAACAATAATAATATATGTATAGTGGGGCGGGTTTGGCCAAATCCAGGACCCGCCCCGCCCCGCTTCAAAAATAGGTTGAAGTGGGCCCAGAACCGCCCCAGCGGGTCAGGTTCAATACGGGTCCGAATTTAGACTCACCTATTGCCATCCCTACTTGTAGGAAAGAGACACCAGAATACATATAAAATTGACTGGAATTTTGATGATCCTGCCTCACTTACTTGCTTTGCTACCATGAACACTTCCAAAAATTGGCTTTGGCACAAACGATTGAGTCACTTAAATTTTAAAACTATTACAGTCTGTGTAAGCTAAATCTAGTTGATGGTCCACCCTAGATAGAGTTCTCAAAAGATAAGATTTGTTCAGCATGCCAACTTGGTAAGCAAACCAGATATACATTTAAGAACAATGGTAGTAAATCTTATTCTCGGTGCCTAGAGTTGCTGCACGTGGATCTTTTTGGTCCTATACCAATAACAAGTCTAGAGGAAATGAAGTATACTCTAGTGTTAATAGAAGATTTCTCTCGTTTTACGAGGGTTCTGTTTCTAAGTGACAAAGATCAGGCTACACCAAAACTGATCAATACTAAAGAGACTTCAAAACTAGAAGTTGTGTGTGATAGATATAATTCGTAGTGACAAAGGTACTGAGTTTACCAATCATTCATTCGAATCATATCTAGATGATCAAGGTATTAAACACGAATACTCTACTGCAAGAACTCCACAACAAAATGGAGTTCTGAGCGTAGGAACTGCACTTTGAAAGAAGTTGCGCGAACTATGCTTGCAGAGTCAGGCATCTCTCAGATACTTTGGGCATAAGCAGTCAACACAGCTTGTTACATGCAAAACGGATCAATGATTAATAAATGTGTTAACAAAACACCGTATGAGATCTGGAATGGTAATAAACCAAATATTTCTATTTCATTGTGTTTGGTTGCAAATGTTTTATTCACAACAATGGAAAGACTCATCTAGCTGCATTTGATGCTAAGTTCGATGCCGGAATATTTCTTGGCCACTACATTGTTAGTAATGCATTTAGAGCATTTAAGAATATACAATTACAGTAGAGAAATCCATTCATGTTATATTTAATGAATCTCTTAATTTTTCTCTGTCTGATTTACAAGTAAATAATCTGAGTAATAGATTGGAAAATGTACGCATTGATGATAATTGTGATGATGAGTTGGATTATAACAGAAATGTTGATTGTACCTTAGAACAAGAAGTCCCTGATGCACCAGCAGATATGCATCCTGAGCAACATGACTCAGACCCTGCTGTTGTGAACTCTACTGGACCAAACCCTACTGTAGTGGACTTTCCGAACACCAACGATGAACTCGTCCAGTCTACTGAGATTCCAACTCAAAACATTCAAGAAGCTGAGATTGATCCCTTGGACCTCCGCTCCGGTGGAAGAAGAACCACACATCTAGGTAACCATACTGCTCCATTAAGAACCAGATGACAGATGATTAATGAATTTATTCATGCAGCATTCATCTCTCATGTAGAATCTAAAAATATAGATGATGCTATTATAGATCCTAACATGGTAGATGCTATGCAAGAGGAACGTAATCCATTTGACAGAAGTAAGTTTGGCACTTAGTACCACGTCCACCGCATCACACTGATATATGTACCAAATGGGTATTTAGAAATAATTGGACGAAAATGGTATTGTAATCAGGAAAAAAGCAAGATTAGTTGCAGATGATGCAGACAGGAAGATGGCATCTATTTTGACGAGACATTTGCCCCTGTAGCCTAACTAAAAGCCATTCACATATTCCTTGCATTTCCTGCATTTAAAAACTTTAAAGTCTATCAGATGAACGTTAAGAGTGCTTTCCTTAACGGTAAACTCAAAGAAGAGGTTTATGTTGAACAACATCATGAGTTTACAAACCATCAACAGCCTTCCTTTGTTTACAAGTTGGACAAAGCGTTGTATGGTCTGAAACAAGCTCCATGAGCATGGTATGAAATGTTGTCAAAGTATTTGACAGAGCATGACTTTACCATTGGCACAGTTGACAAGACTCTTTTTAAATTCACAAATGGTGACCACAACCTCATTAGTTCAAATTTATGTTAATGATATTATTTTTGGTAGTACTAACCAAAAACTTTGCGAGAAATTTTCTAAGATCATGCAGGATCAGTTCGAGATAAGCATGATGGGAGAACTATCATTTTCCCTAGGATTGCAAGTGAAGCAATCTGCTAAAGGGATATTCGTCGACCAGTCAAAGTATACAAAAGAACTACTGAAGAAGTACGTTATGAGTACTAGTACAGCAGCAACCATTCCCATGAGCTCGTCTGTTAAACTAGATTTAGACGAAGCAGGAATACCAGTAGAGGTAAGCTTGTATCGCGATATTATTTGTTCTTTACTTTATTTGACATTCAGCAGGCCTGATATCATGCTTGTTGTATGTATGTGTGCTCGCTTTCAAGATAATCCTAAGCAATCACATTACACTGAGGATCCTTAAATACTTAAAAGGAATTGAAAATGTTGGTCTCTGATATCTCAAGAATTCTACGTTTAATTTAATTGGATATTCAGATGTTGATTATATAGGTTGTAAGATTGATCTCCTGATATAGCAAGAAGCTGACATCCATAGCAACGTCTATAGCAGAAGCGTAGTATCTTGCTGCTGGAGGCTGATGTACTCAAATGGTGTGGATTCAACAGCAACTGAGAGATTATGAAATTGAGTCTACCGAAGCACCACTATTTTGTATAATACATCTGCTATAGATATCACGTATAATCCAGTTCTTCTTTCTCGGACCAAGCGCATTGACATTCGTCATCATTTTATTCAAGATCACATAATGAAAAGGAGATTCGGGTGGAATATATATCCACCGAACAACAAGCAGCATACATTTTCACAAAACCCTATCGGACGCTAAGTTTTCCTATTTCGCAATATACTCGGCTTAGTTGATATAACTAGGTCGGCTTAGTTGATATAACTAAGTGATTATCTTTGTTTAAACTGTAGGGTCTTCCTACCTTAACGTCATTTTAATAGCGTATTATGAACTAAACATATATTAGAGACATCTTAGAGTTCTGGTTGTTATGTGAGCTCAAAGTAATTACAGGCCAAAATGAAACTTCAATAGTTATTTAATTACATTCCCCAAAATGAATGTTAAGGCTAACAAAAATCCTGTATCTATCTTCTTATGCTCCTTTAGCTCACCATCTCAACCCGACCCTTAGTCTCGATCCAAAAGTGTACCTACAGGAACAACTCATCGTGAGCATGTACATCGTTACTTAACATCATGAATTAATGGCATATAAATAATGCATGGAAATAATTGATAACATATACTTCCTGTTTAATAGTACTATCATTCCTTGGTTGTCCCTGTGTCATAATTGCGCATATAATCATTAGTTCAAGACATGAATGGTTAACATCATATTTCGTATAAAAGCTCACAACAATCCATGTTAATAGAAATGGGACTATCCGGGTGCTATTATGACAGCGGCACAATTGGTCCCCTCGCTCGACATAACTCATCTTATGATACCCATCGCTACGCCTTGATAGCGGATGTATCTCTTATTCAGCGGATGATACCCATCGCTACACCTTGATAGCGGATGTACCCCATCGCTCAGCGGATGATACCCATCGCTACACCTTGATAGCGGATGTACCCCATCGCTCAGTTATGTGAGCGGCAAGACCTTCCTCGCTTGCTCATAATAGTCACCGGACATTCACCATTCTAAGTAGCATAGTCAACATGCGTCATCATCTCATAAGCATTATCATTTCAAAACATCATCATATCATAATTGTCATCGTAACATCATATCATCTTCGTTTATCACAACATCATCATCATAATCATCATAATCATCATCATAAATACTTATGCAAATTGGTGTAAAGTCATAGTTTAGGGATATGTTACCGTTGATGCCCGTACGTTTCTTACGTACCTTTTCAAAATGTGGTGAAGTCGTAGTACTTTATCTTCTCGAAGTTGTGGGTCCTTGGGATGGTTCTACACAACCATACAATTCAATATTAGAAGCTAATCATAGTCCAATATGCAAAAATTCCCACAAAAATGCCAAAAACATACTTTTGTGTGTCTCGCGATCGATCGCCAAGACGTCCCGATCGATCGCGAGATCACACTGCCCGCACCAACAAATTTATGCATTCGGCGATCGATCGCCACCTTTGGCGCGATCGATCGCCAAGCTCACCGATCGATCGCCCAAAAGTGGCGATCGATCGCCAAAGGCTTCTGGAGCCGACTGCCTGCTCGCGATCGATCGCCAAAAACGGGCGATCGATCGCCAGCCTCTGTACAACGAAAATCTCCATTTTTGTACCTTTAAACCTCACTAACCTCAACCATCATTTATACCAACAACTTAAAAACATTAAAACACTCAAAACCTTCATTACACACCATAAAACCATTAAAAATCCAACATCCCACCAAGAATCACACTAACCCAAACAAACCCATTTCAAACCCTTTTTAAAACCCTTCCAAAACTTAACAAACATTTCAAGAACATCAATAAGTGCTATATAAACATCATAGGCACTAAATCTTACCAAGAAATGCAAGAATGAAGCTTTTACAAGAATATCTTCCCACCTTTAGGGCTAATTTCGAAAATGAGGGGAAAGGGGGGTTTGGGAAAGTGATTTTGGGAATTGAGTGTAAAAGGGTGAGGTGAGGTAGGAATGGTGATTTAAGTATTAAATCCTAACATTTAACTTGCACCCCAATTCATATAACATGGTAAACATTTATAAAATGTAACCAACATCATTAAATCCATATCATCCTCATAATTAAAATCAACATCATTAAATCATGTTAATTCTTCATTTCCACACATAACTTAATCGTCGTAATAATTCATCATATAAACATAATTAATGTCCAGGTTACCATTAATTAATTTCGGGGCATCACATTACTCCCCTACTTATAAGATTTCGTCCTCGAAATCGCATGCACTTACCCAAAAGAAACTAAACATAAATCATACCAGAAAATAGTTCCGGGTAGTGCTGCACCATATGCCGTTCCGTCTCCCACGTAGCCTCCTCGACACCCCGGCGATCCCACTGAACTTTGACCATCGGTATAATTTTACTGCGTAGCCTGCGATCCTCACGATCTAGGATTCTAACCGGTCGTTCAACATAGGACACATCTGAACTCAACTGAACCTCCGAAGGCTGCAATACATGAGACGGATCGGGTTCATACTTTCTCAACATGGAAACGTGGAAAACATCATGAATACCGGATAAGGACGGTGGTAGAGCCAAACGGTAGGTCAAAGTACCGATGCGCTGTAATATCTCATACGGTCCCACATACCTCGGAGATAACTTCCCCCGCATACCAAAACGGACCACACCCCTGAAGGGTGAGATTTTCAAGAAAACCTTATCTCCGACTTGGAATTCTAGCGGTCGTCGCCGCTTATTGGCATAGGCCGCTTGCCTATCTTGGGCCGCTTTCATCTTTAAGCGTATCGTCTTTATCTTTTCTTCCATATCTCTAATCATATCCGGCCCTCCAACCGCCTTACTAGTCAAGTCCTCCCAATACAGCGGTGATCTACATCGTCGTCCGTACAGAGCTTCAAAAGGGGCCATTTGAATGCTCGCCTGATAGCTGTTATTGTAGGAGAACTCTACCAGTGGTATAGATTCTTGCCACGGAGTGTCAAATTCCAAAACACATGCCCTCAGCATATCTTCGAGCGTCTGTATGGTACGCTCTGTCTGACCGTCTGTCTGAGGGTGATAGGCTGTACTCAGTCTTACCTCTGTGCCCAATGCTGATTGGAGACCCTCCCAGAAATGTGAAGTGAACCTCGGGTCTCTGTCAGACACTATTGAAACTGGAATACCGTGCAACTTCACTACATCCCGTACATACAATTGGGCCATCTTAAGATACGTGAAAGTCATACTGTAAGGGATGAAATGAGCTACTTTCGTCAGCCTATCCACGATCACCCAGATCGCATCAAATCCAGAGGCCGACCTTGGCAAGTGAGTTACAAAGTCCATAGATATATGTCCCACTTCCATTTAGGTACCTCTAAACTCTTCAACTCACCACCAGGCCTCTGTCTTTCTGCTTTTACTTGCTGGCAGATCAGACACCTCTTGACAAAAGCAATTACTTCACGCTTCATGCGTCTCCACCAAAATTGACCACATAGGTCCTTATACATCTTTCTTCCTCCTGGGTGGATACTGAACCGGATACTGTGAGCCCGTTCTAAAATTCCTTTACGTAATTCCGGCGCATTTGGGACCACCCATCGGTTGCCCAATCTTAAAGAATCATCTTCAGCCACTCTAAACTTTGTTGGCTGATCTCGAAGTACTATCGATGTCCATCTCTGAACTTCATCATCCGACCTCTGGGCTTTCCTGATTGCCTCAAATACGTCCGGCTCAGCCAATAAGGTCGACACTCGCACCGGCGACGTGTCCACATCAAAATCATAGCCTAAATGGCAATAGGAAGCCATCATAGCTGATAAGCTCATAGTGTCCTCTGCGGTGCTCTTCACTTTTCGACTTAAGGCATCTGCTATCATATTTGCTTTACCCGGATGGTACTCTATTTCACAATCATAATCTTTGAGTAAGTCCATCCATCTTCGTTGCCTCATATTCAGTTCTGCTTGGGTGAATAAGAATTTCAAGCTCTTATGGTCTGTAAAAATGGTAAACGTCGTACCATAAAGATAATGACGCCAAATCTTCAAGGCGAAGATGATGGCTGCCAGTTCCAGGTCATGGATTGGGTATCTGGTCTCATGAGGCTTCAGCTGCCTCGAAGCATAAGCCACCACATGCTTATCTTGCATCAACACACAACCCAAACCTTGCAATGATGCATCCGTGTACAAAGCAAACTTCTTATCCTCAGAAGGGATTACTAACACTGGCGCTGTTGTCAAGCGACGTTTCAACTCTTGGAAGCTCTCCTCGCAAGCTTCGGACCAATAGAACGGAACTCCCTTCTGAGTCAGCTGGGTCAACGGCTTAGCGATCTTAGAGAATCCCTCGACAAATCGTCGGTAGTAGCCCGCTAAACCGAGGAAACTCCGTATCTCGGGCACAGAAGTGGGTGCAGCCCACTCCATAACACTTCAATCTTACGGGGATCCACAGATATCCCACGGCTGGATATCACATGACCCAAGAATACTACACTGTCCAACCAAAACTCGCACTTGCTAAGCTTTGCATATAACTGATGATCCCTAAGGATCTGGAGTACTGTCCTCAAGTGCCCAACATGTTCTTCTTCAGTCCGGGAGTAGATAAGTATGTCATCGATGAAGACTATGACGAACTGGTCCAAATATGGCTGGAATACTCTGTTCATTAAACTCATGAAAACAGCTGGGGCATTCGTCACCCCAAAGGGCATGACTAAGAATTCATAGTGCCCATATCTGGTTCTGAAAGCTGTCTTCTGTACATCATCCTCTCTAACTCGGATCTGGTGGTACCCCGACCTCAAATCAATCTTACTGTATAGCCTCGTACCCTGCAACTGGTCAAACAAATCATCGATCCTCGGGAGGGGGTACTTGTTCTTCACGGTAGCTTTGTTCAGTTGTCTGTAATCGATGCACAGACGCATCGAGCCATCTTTCTTCTTAACAAATAAAACTGGTGCACCCCAGGGCGATACGCTCGGGCGTATGTAGCCCTTGTCAAGGAGTTCTTGCAACTGAACTTTTAATTCCTTTAACTCCGGTGGTGCCATCCTATACGGGGCACGAGAAATGGCTGACGTCCCCGGTAGTAATTCGATTCCAAACTCGACCTCTCTCTCCGGTGGGAATCCAGGAATCTCTTCAGGAAATACATCAGGAAATTCCGCCACTACGGGCACATCTTCAAACTTTAGTTCTTCCTTCTTTCCAGAAATATCAATAGCATAAATGAGATATCCTGTATGGCCTCGTTCCAATAATTGTGTCATCTTGACCGCGGATATTAACGGAATCTTTGAACGAGAACCATCTCCATAGAACGTCCACTGAACTCCTTCATCAGATCTGAATCGGACCGTCCTTTGCCTGCAGTTCACAACCGCTTGGTACCTATTCAGAACATCAATACCCAATATACAGTCGAAGTCTGACATTCCCAGAACGATCAAATCCGACCTTAACTTGTTATCCTCAAAATAAATGAGGCCATCATAGACAATCTGATCAGCAATCAAACTTCTTCCAGCGGGTGTCGAGACTACAAGAGGCGTGGGCGACGGAGCAGTGCATATGTGGTGTCTTTCCACAAAACTCGTCGACACAAAGGAGTGTGACGCACCTGTGTCGATCAATATAAAGGCAGGGTGCGTAAATAAAAGACACATACCCGCTATGACTTCCTCCGGAGCCGCTGTAGCCTGCTCCCTCGTCAATGCATACACTTGCCCTTGAGGTGGCCCCGTAGGCTGACTTCCAAACTGCCTCGGTACATATGGGGGCCTGTGTGGTGCTGCTCTGTCTGTCGACCTCCCAGTAGAATTCTGCTGCCTTCCCTTGTTGGGACATTGTCGAGCAAAGTGGCCTCTCTCGCCGCAAACATAACATCCGACGCAATTCTTCGTCAGATGGGGCTGTCCACAAAGAGAGCATTGTACCTCTCCAACACTGCCTCCTCCCCGAGACTGTCCTCCTCTTGGTGGGGCGTCATTCCTGCGGTTTCCCTTCCATCGGTTATCGGGCCTCCTACCACTGAATCTGGACGCCGAAGTGTTCCCCCCAGACTTGAACCGATCACCCCTTGGCCTTAAATTGTCGGGAGTAGATCTCTGAGGGGGCGCTGGAGGTGGCACAGCATCAGGGTATGCGCCAACCCCTAGTTCGGCCAACTCAGCCCGGGTAAGTGCATCGTCAAAGCAGGTAGGGCCATATGTAATCACCCTATCATAGAGTTCTGGCCTCAAGCCCTTCATGAAGTTCCTCATTTTTGCTTGAGTGTCGGCAGCGATATGAGGTACATATCTGAGTAGAGAACAGTAGTGGAGGGCATAATCTGACACCGGCATGGTACCTTGCTTTAGCTTAGTAAACTCATCCTCTTTAGCTTGACGGGCAGCCGCTGAAAAGTATCGGGCCAGGAATCTAGTTCTTAACAGCTTCCAGTTTACTTCTTGACCCTGTGCTTCTTGTTCAATCACGGTGGTCCTCCACCACATCAGTGCTTTCTTGGCTAGTTGGAACTCTGCTAGCCTTATCCATGCCGTCTTTGCACACGGGGCTGCTACAAATATTTGCTCTATTCTTTCTAGCCATTCCTCGGCTCGCTCCCCTGTTTCAGTCCCTTCGAATGTTGGGGGCCGATACGCTAGAAACTGAGTCAGACTCAACTCTCCCGGTAATAGCTGTTGTTCGGACGGCTCCTCGCCTAGGGCTGGCGGGGGTAGGGGATTCGTGCCCCGCACTAGCGTTCACACTTACCGCATCACCAATGTCGATATTTGCTGCCATACTGCAACACAAGGGTTAACAACAAGATCCAAAAGCAGTTCATATAAACATCGTTAGAAAACCATAACATGATATCATAACACCCATATACTTCATGTACAACATAATATATCAAAAGTAAGCGCCTAGCCAACCTACTGCTAAGGCTACCCTTCACTCATCCCCGGGTTATCTAACCACTGCTCTGATACCACTAATGTAGGGTCTTCCTACCTTAACGTCATTTTAATAGCGTATTATGAACTAAACATATATTGAGACATCTTAGAGTTCTGGTTGTTATGTGAGCTCAAAGTAATTACAGGCCAAAATGAAACTTCAATAGTTATTTAATTACATTCCCCAAAATGAATGTTAAGGCTAACAAAAATCCTGTATCTATCTTCTTATGCTCCTTTAGCTCACCATCTCAACCCGACCCTTAGTCTCGATCCAAAAGTGTACCTACAGGAACAACTCATCGTGAGCATGTACATCGTTACTTAACATCATGAATTAATGGCATATAAATAATGCATGGAAATAATTGATAACATATACTTCCTGTTTAATAGTATTATCCTTCCTTGGTTGTCCCTGTGTCATAATTACGCATATAATCATTAGTTCAAGACATGAATGGTTAACATCATATTTCGTATAAAAGCTCACAACAATCCATGTTAATTAGAAATGGGACTATCTGGGTGCTATTATGACAGCGGCACAATTGGTCCCCTCGCTCGACATAACTCATCTTATGATACCCATCGCTACGCCTTGATAGCGGATGTATCTCTTATTCAGCGGATGATACCCATCGCTACACCTTGATAGCGGATGTACCCCATCGCTCAGCGGATGATACCCATCGCTACACCTTGATAGCGGATGTACCCCATCGCTCAGTTATGTGAGCGGCAAGACCTTCCTCGCTTGCTCATAATAGTCACCGGACATTCAACCATTCTAAGTAGCATAGTCAACATGCGTCATCATCTCATAAGCATTATCATTTCAAAACATCATCATCATATCATAATTGTCATCGTAACATCATATCATCTTCGTTTATCACAACATCACCATCATAATCATCATAATCATCATCATAAATACTTATGCAAATTGGTGTAAAGTCATAGTTTAGGGATATGTTACCGTTGATGCCCGTACGTTTCTTACGTACCTTTTCAAAATGTGGTGAAGTCGTAGTACTTTATCTTCTCGAAGTTGTGGGTCCTTGGGATGGTTCTACACAACCATACAATTCAATATTAGAAGCTAATCATAGTCCAATATGCAAAAATTCCCACAAAATGCCAAAAACATACTTTTGTGTGTCTCGCGATCGATCGCCAAGACGTCCCGATCGATCGCGAGATCACACTGCCCGCACCAACAAATTTATGCATTCGGCGATCGATCGCCACCTTTGGCGCGATCGATCGCCAAGCTCACCGATCGATCGCCCAAAAGTGGCGGTCGATCGCCAAAGGCTTCTGGAGCCTACTGCCTGCTCGCGATCGATCGCCAAAAACGGGCGATCGATCGCCAGCCTCTGTACAACGAAAATCTCCATTTTTGTACCTTTAAACCTCACCAACCTCAACCATCATTTATACCAACAACTTAAAAACATTAAAGCACTCAAAACTTTCATTACACACCATAAAACCATTAAAAATCCAACATCCCACCAAGAATCACACTAACCCAAACAAACCCATTTCAAACCCTTTTTAAAACCCTTCCAAAACTTAACAAACATTTCAAGAACATCAATAAGTGCTATATAAACATCATAGGCACTAAATCTTACCAAGAAATGCAAGAATGAAGCTTTTACAAGAATATCTTCCCACCTTTAGGGCTAATTTCGAAAATGAGGGGAAAGGGGGGTTTGGGAAAGTGATTTTGGGAATTGAGTGTAAAAGGGTGAGGTGAGGTAGGAATGGTGATTTAAGTATTAAATCCTAACATTTAACTTGCACCCCAATTCATATAACATGGTAAACATTTATAAAATGTAACCAACATCATTAAATCCATATCATCCTCATAATTAAAATCAACATCCTTAAATCATGTTAATTCTTCATTTCCACACATAACTTAATCGTCGTAATAATTCATCATATAAACATAATTAATGTCCAGGTTACCATTAATTAATTTCGGGGCATCACATAAACTCTCTTATATACTTAATTGAGGGGAAATTACACTTGAGTTGTTGCATGAATTTAGGGGCAATAGGTGGAATTTGTATGCTTAGAGAAGGTCTACTGATGCTAAGATGGTAAGACAAGTGTCTACTGCAGTAAAGTTTACTAATTAACAAGTAGACTACATATCAGTGGATATTACGATATATGCTGGCTACTTATAACCTTCCTTAATTATCAACCAATTGGAACATCGGATTTCTAACGCTTATTATTTATTAAGTTTAATTAATTAGGTCCCTTTTTAAATCATATCCGTGCTTTTCAAATTTAAATTTCATTTTTGTGTAGATGAGCGATACGTGTCTATGTGTCCTTTCATCTACAATACGATGATACATCTCATCTTTGTTTTTCAACATTTTTTTTTTAAACTCGTTACTTTCACTTTTTACAATCTATTGCGCTAACATATTTTCTAGATGATGCTGAGGTATCTGCTGCTACGTTATTATATGTTGCCGAGCCTTCTGATTCTATACCTGCCGCAGATGTTCCGATATCTACTGATGACATACCAGATGAATTCTTTCCTGAGTCCCATGCTCCGGAACCAGCCGATCAACTAGAAAACTTGCAGACTGCTTTGCTTCTAAATTGAATGTGTGGGGTCTCGCTACTTAATCCTTTATGCATCAATTAATTACACAATTATAAAGTAGGAGTCATACTATATCAATTATTACAACATTTTCATAACTGTGGCATAATATACATCATGTACATATGAACAATCCTAACACGTTCATTTCCTAATCAGTGGTTCATCTCGCAACAAAAGTCGACTCACAATCCTGGCCTCCTCCGTCTTTAAATTCCTACAGAAACAACCCAACATCATGAGTATTTATATTTGCCATCTCAATTCCATATCATTATGAATACACCATACGATAAATAAACATATGATTGTTTCTGTATCATACACCACAATATGTAAACATGTCATGCCATGTCTCATTCATCATCCTGTTATAACGGGACATATATGATATCCCTCTCAGCTCAATATGTCAGTGACTCAGCCTTCACGTCCCATATTAGCAGCACATATCATATTTTTGTCCTCACACGTTATAACAGCTAAATCGTATGATCAACAGTAGCATACCTATCTTGCATCAACTATATGCTTCGACAACATGAATTACCACAATATGATTACAACAATCATATATCTCAATATCAACACATGTAAGCAACATCACATCAACCATAAAATCAATTCTCGTACGTTAACACGTACCTGTCTTGCGATACAAAATATATAAGTTCAGGCGTCAATGTTTAACCGTCTGTCTGTCATGTCCCTTGTGATGATGCTATATGAATATCAACAAGATACATTGTCAAAAGAAGCTTCACCATCAAATTCTAAGAAAATAAAATATTTTTCAAAATTATAACCCCAGCGATTAATCGCCCATTATCACCGCTCGATCGCCAAAATGTTCGGTCTCAGCGCGATCGATCGCCAATATCTCGCGATCGATCGCCAAAATGTTATGTTCACTCGCGATCGATCGCCATGTTTCACCGATCGATCGCCAATACATTTCATCGACTTATAATTTTCCCCTGTTTCGGCGATGATCGCCATAGAGCTCGCGATCGATCCCCGATGTCTGAATTTTTCAGAACATGGTGATTTTGAGATTATCTTCATGGTTCTCCCCTTACACCTCCATTTCCAACATGAAAACTTGATAAACTCACATCGATTTAAGAACATGTTTGTCAACGTATTATAACATATAACATTGAATTTTACCCATATCAATTCATACACATAACATCATACCTCCACATGAATTTTTCCAAAAGTGTACATCCTTGCAATTCCCCTACATTTTATTTGCATCTTGAAGCCCCAAAGGTCTGGACAAAACTTAAACCCGAATATATAAGTGTTTGGATTTAAAAGTTAATGTTTTCCAGGACGATTCTAGGTGGATGGGATGAGAGGCAATTGTCCCCTCGAAAAAAAATTATATATATAAAATTACCTAATATATTTGATAAACTTACATCATTTTATATTATTTACAATACACTTAACTCGATCGCTCTCCTAATAAGGATAATTATTGTTCTCCGAAATATATTTTAGAGAATGAAAAATGAAAATAAAATTTTAATATTTGGTCATAAGATAATGAATTAGAAAAATTAAACCAAATATTATATATGTGTTTAAACATGTTTCGTACTCGTATGAATTTATTAAAAATGACATATTATTTTAGAGAATTAAGAATGTCTAACATGTTCACGACTTAGTAAAGCTTAGTACACGACTAAATTAAACTTAGTCGTAAAGCGCCGCACCCACACTGAATGCGTCAGATCACGACCGTAGCGTATAACTTAGTGCGTCTTAAAGCGCCGCACAAGCACTCAATGCTTCAGTTCACGATCTGAGCGCCAGTGCGTAAAGGGTTGTAGGAGGACTATGTGATTTAGGGTCGAATTTTATAGTCTTAGTTAAATAATATGAAAATTTGAGTGGCAATATTGCTATTTAATCCACTATTATATCATTATATTCAGTTTGATAGACAAAGGTTTATGAGGGGCATATTAGACAATATCGTTATGGGACAGTATATGAGTTATAGGGTGTGTTTGTAATTAAATATCCAAAATATTTGTATGTTGCTTTTACTTAAAGTTGGAAAATGTTCATTTTAAACAAAAACATTGAGTATTTATTATTAAAATAAAAAAAATGCTTAATAAACTTCAAATTAAAATAAAATTGCAGCCACACAAGTAAAAGTAGTGAAAATATCTAATTATCTGCTTATGTTTTACCTACTTATTTTTAAGAAGCAATATCAGAAGCAATGAAATAAAATACTCAAAAAGTTTGTTTTTTTGGCTTGAAAAGAAGATAACCAGTTTTGAAAACACATAATCAAATGGAAATGATTTGAATTATCTCCAACAAGACTGGAATAAATTACAACACTCAAACTCAAGTTGATCAGAATTGGGACTTCTGAGCACCAACACTACCTTAATTAGTTACAAAGAAAAAATAAAGTTTTTAAAACAATAAATAAAAACAAAAGAGGACGATTGTTTAAAAAAAATTTATTGTTTCTGTTTTATTATTTTGGTGCCGAAAATATCTTTTTTGTTAAAAAGAAATAAAAAAGACTTGTTCTATGTAATCAATTTTTAATCCTTTTTAACCAACAATATTTATCCACGTTATTTTTCTAATTTTTTATGGAATAGAATATTAAAACTAGAATAGAATACTAGTTTTAGAAAGACGATAGCAAGTTCTTTTCCATGCAACCAATACACATTGATAAACACAGTTTATATGTGAATAGAATATCAGAACACCATTTGAAACCAAAGGAGTATGTGGGTATTTTTGTTTGTGTTTCCATCTTCTGGAGAGGAACACATATAGAGCTGTCAGAACGGGCCAGCCGACCCAAACGGGCTGGCCCGTCCAACCCGCGGCCCAAACGGGCCCAACCCGTTTGGGCCCGCCTGGAGCGGGTTGGGAAAACCCCAACCCAACCCCACCCGAAGCGGGCCACGGGTTGGGGCGGGCTGGCCCGCCGAAATTTTTTTTTTTACTTTTAGTTTTTTTAAAAAAAAAAATTTAATTTTTTTTTAATAAACTTCAAAAAAATATTCCCAACTAAACTTGTCGAAACTGAAACTGATGCTAGAAGAATACTGAAACTTGTTTCAGTTTTTATCTAGATATTAACACTGTTACTAAAAAAACTTTATTAGTGAATCAGTATTTTACTCATTTTTGAAATACTTGTTGCAACTTTCAAGCAAGATCAAGTGAAAAATATATAGTAGATCGAATGCTTCAATGTGATATTGGGTTTTTATCTATGAATTGAGCCTAAAAAAAGAAAAAACAAATTTTTTTTAAAAAAAAAAAAAATTGGGCCAACCCGCGGGTTGGCCCGCCAACCCGCGGCCCGTTTGGGCCAGCCCGTATTGGCCCGCCTGCTGGCGGGCCATAAAAATGCTGGCCCAACCCGCCTATTGGCAGGTTAGGTTGGGCCAGGCCCACGGGCCTAGCCCATTTTGACAGTTCTAAACACATATATACTAATTACTAAATTAATATTAAAGCAGGCGGGCCATAAAAATGCTGGCCCAACCCGCCTATTTGGCAGGTTAGGTTGGGCCAGGCCCGCGGGCCTAGCCCATTTTGACAGTTCTAAACACATATATACTAATTACTAAATTAATATTAATTCCAAATGCTTTGCTTCCAGATCCACCGGAAACTACTAATGCACAATTTCAAAAACGATGTCATCAAAAGCTCATGGGTCTCCTATTGATTACATCAACCAGTTTAAAATGAAATTAAAAAAAAAAGTGTCCAAAACATTAGTAGAACATCTCAGAAATTAAATCCAGTATAAAAGTTCCGGAATACGGCTGCATTGAGTTGCTCGACACAATCCGCCTTCTAATAGTAGTAGATTAACTAAACCGCTTGACATGAGCATGGATCACTGTTGTAAGACTTCAGCTTTCTTTTTATGACATAGCCTATCAAGAGCACTGTCTGCATCACCCTAAAAAACAGGATTCCAACTCCCAGTTGACACACTGTTGGATTAATAAAATTTTTATTATTGGGTTAATAATTAAGAGCCCAATAATTATGTTTTATTTTGTTAATGAGAACAAAATTATGGTAGTTAATTATTAATAGTCAATTAGGCTAAAGAAATCTCACGTTGAGAAATTGAGACACTTATGGTTTGTTTATAATAAGATACTAATCGATAGAGTGTAGTAAGTAGAAAAGATGGGTGCCCCTCACGCGCCGTCTGTCCGTCCATCGGCTCGTCTCGTCTCATCTCGTCTTGACTCGCCGCGCCGCGCCGTGCGTGTCGCTGCCGCGAAGGCAGCCCTATATTTTTACTACTCGGATTTCTGAAAAGACTTTTCATCTACCTGACTTTTCATATCCTGCTGAGTATTAAGTTTGAGACTTTTCACCTACCTGCAGAATTGATGTCAGATTTAAGTGTGAGACTTAAATCAGTATTAATCTTATGTTAAATGTTGACACTTTTCATCTATCCCACTAACATTACATTTAATTATTTGTGACCTTTGGAGAGGTTTGCTGCTCAGCTATATAAGCTGCACCAGCTCTATGTTTTGTTCATTCCGAAATCATTCTTCATTCATACATTGCATACTGTTTGAGAGTACTGCACACTACTAGTGTTCGAAGGAGTCTGCTCGGAGTTTTGCTTCAATCCGAACAGAGGTGATTGGGCGTTATACATTGGAACTCACTTGTCCAGGAGGCCAGAAGCTAAGGCGGGCAAATTTGAGTTTACGGGCACACGGCTTGCTGTGGCCTCGTCGAGAATTGTTCTAGTTTCCTGTTGTGCAAATTTCGAATAGTATTTATATACTACTGCTGTAAGTTTACAGCATCTTTTATTTTTTTTTATTATAATTGTAATCTGATTATAATTCAGTTATCAAACAACTTATGGGAATAACAGTCGTAAACTCAAATATTTTTTTGTTTATTCCTGTTTTGGAACATAATCGGATTTTCGAAAAATAAAATTGTTGAATTTTCAAACAATCACTGTTTTTTCACTATAAAAGGTTTTTAAAAACCAGTTTGATATTGTTTGTGTTGTATTGTTTGAATTCTGTTTTTAGCTTATGGCTGACCAGATTCCAAATCGAGTTGCTGAGAATACTGAGATTCCAGTGGTTAAAGCTAGCGGCGCTGAGGTCGTTATACCAGTTGTTAGTTCCGAACCTTATCGATGAGATTTTAAAGATGACAAAACATATCAGACCGGATCGAGGGAAATCAGACTGACCAGATCGATCGCCCAAAATAGATCAAGCTGATATGATGACAAAGCATATCAGACTGGATCGAGGGAAATCAGACTGACCAGATCGATAGCTCAAACAGAACAAGCTGATAAGGCATATCACATATCAGACCAGATCGATGGATATCAGACTGACTAGATCGAAGCTTCAGATCGATCTCAATCTTTATCAGATCAGAGCAGTCAAGGATGCATAAAGAATGGCTCTTCAGTCCGATTCATTAACGGCTATTTATTGTAGCATTTAATGTCGTAATTAATGCTACAAAGGACCAAAGACTGAAAATTGCCATAAAAGGTAAGAAGACAAAGAAGAGTTTACCTGACAGTCGCCGAAAGCATGAACCATAACGGCAAGTATCCTGAAGAAGAAGACAGTAGCTTACTCAGAGATTAAGCAGAGTCAAGAGTTGCACATTAAAGGAAATAATGTCGTTGGTACATGCAACTATAAAAGGATGCAACAGAAGAGCTCAAGACAGAGTCTGAAAAATTGAAAAACGCACAAGAAAGCAAAACAGCACAAGCTTACAAGCTCAGAAGCTCTCGAGCTGAAATTATTCTTAAGCACGATTACTTTGTAATATTTGATCATTTAGGATCACTGTGCGCATCTTGTGTATTCTGTACTGAAAAACAAAAGTGAGAAACAAATTGAAACTGTCAGACAGAAAGTGTCTGAACAGATTGAGTGACTAAGAGTTTCAGACTGGTAGTGAGGTAAATCCAGCCTGAATCGGGTTTGTACAACAGGATTGTATAAATCAAAGTCTTCTAGTATAAACCTTCCTTAATTGGAAGAAGGGGAGACGTAGAAGGATTACACCACCTTCGAACTTCCAGAAACATATTCTGTGTTCTTATCTTTCTGCACTTGTTCTTTTATTCAAGCCATCGAGCCGCTCTTACAAATATAAACAGACCGTTCCGCACTTATACATTCAGTGGTCTGTTCTATAAAGGAGTTGATTAAGAAACAGATTTCTTTCACTAATCCGAAAGAAATCACAAGGGATTAAATTTTAGAAGGAGTGTTCATTCACCCCCCCCCCCCCCCCCCCCTCTAAACACTCCGGACCGATCCTAACAAGTGGTATCAGAGCAGGTCATCTTAATCAGCACAAAGACACTTGAGCTGATGGCATCATTCAACAAAATTCCTATGTTCTCAAAAGAAGACTATGATGACTGGAGAATCAGAATGCAAGCTCATCTGGCAGCTCAGGATGACGATATGTGGTTCGTCATCACTGATGGACCAATGAAGATTCTGAAAATCAATACAGCAGTCGCCATTACTGGTGGAGAACCACTAATGGTAGAGAAGGACAGATCCCTCTGGACGAATGAGGAAAGAAAGAAAGCAAATCTTGACAACGTTGCCAAAGACATCTTGTTCAAGACATTGGACAAGAACATGTTCAGCAAAATCAAAATGTGCTCTACTGCCAAAAAAATTTGGGAGAAGATAGCACAGCTATGTGAAGGCAACGACCAGACCAAAGAAAACAAGCTGACTGTTGCTCAAAGATTTGAGAGCATAAAGATGAAGAATGGAGAAACTCTAAACGAGTTTGATGAAAGAGTCACTGGCATCATTAATGAATTGAATGGTCTGGGCAAGGAATACTCAAACAGAGAGATCGCTCTGAAAGTTATGAGAGCCCTGCCAAAAGAATGGGATGTAAAGACCATTGCTATGAGGGAGTCCAAAGATCTGAACAAGGTTGAACTTCATGATCTGTTCGCAGATCTTAAAGCATATGAGTTCGAACTGATAAGCAGAGGTGAAGCAGAGCCATTCATCTCTCAACCACACAAAGCACTGGCAGCTATTCCAGACCAGATCGCCTCCACATCAGATCGATCTATAGAACAGATAAGTAATGATGCTATGTCATTATTTATCAAGAAATTTGGTAAATTCATGTCTGAAAATAAGAGGAACTTTAAACCCTCTCATCATTATAAGCCAAGAAAGGACGTTGATGTTAATGATCAGGCTTGCTACAATTGTGGTAAGACCGGACATTTCATTGCAGATTGCACCAGACCGAAGAAAGAAGAACGGAAGGAGAAGCATCGCGATGACAGGAAAAAGAAGCACTACAAAGATCGCAAAAATCATGGAAAGTCCCAAAAGGTCCTAGTAGCTGAAGAAGGAAACAACAAGTGGGCTCAGACTGACTCCGATTCAGACAGCTCCGAATATTCTTCCAGCGAAAGCGAAGAAGATATTCAATGTCTAATGGCAGACGAAGAGATGAGTCAGACAGACGAGGTATTTGATTTTGACTCAAATGAATTTACACGTGAAGATCTCATGTCCGCACTGCAAGACATGGCTAATGATTATAGGATCTTAGCTGAATCATTTGAGAAAAATAAAGCTAAATTCAATGATCAAATGGATGAGCACAACAAACCAAGCTGCTCTGAGCAGGGTGAGTGCAACAATCTCCAGATCGAGCTGAATAAGCTGAAAATCTCCTATGATCAGCTCCATGAAGAAAATAAGAGAAATAGTACACAAAATGCTAAGCTTTCTCATATATTCAAAACATGGACAAAGTCCAGAACATCTTTGGAAGAATTACAAGAGGTACAAAGAAACGTTGGTGATTTCACCGGCATAAGCTTTGACACCAAAGAATCCACCAAAGATGAATCTGAACTGTTGCTGGTAAAGAACCAAATCAAACAAATGACATTTTTTAAATCCAGCACAGTATATGAGACTGAAGCACCTACGATTCAAACGGGAGTCTCTTTCGTGAATCAAGGTTTGAGAAAAGGAATTGGATATGTCAACCAAGCCAAAGAAAAGGCACCAGCAAGCTTTGCGTCTTTCAGACCAAATCTAAGGGTGCAAGATCGAAGGCAAGGAAAACAATACAATTACTATAATTCAAAACCAGTTCGACGAAGATATAGACTACCCCATGAGAATCAAAGGGTTCCATATCGCACACATTATCACACACAACATCGAAACAGACCAGCTCACAGCACACCACACACACACAAGCCATTAAAGCTAATACAGGTGTGGGTTCCCAAAGGGCTAATCCGTTCTGGACCCAAATAAGATTGGGTACCAACAATAAATATGGTTGATGACAGGTACCGAAGAAACTTGCATCAGACTGGTACTTGGACAGCGGGTGTTCTCGTCACATGACTGGAAACATCGAGCTGCTATCTGAAGTTACAGAATGTACTGGACCCAAGATCATTTTCGGGGATAACTCAAAGGGTAAAACCGTGGGCAAGGGTAAGATTGTCCATGGTAACATTATTATCAATGATGTGCTGTTAGTTGAAAATCTGTGCTATAATCTGATTAGTATAAGTCAACTTTGTGATAATGGTTATGCTGTAGAATTTCGCAAACACACTTGCACTGTTAAATCATCAGACGGTATAACCATGCTTGTAGGAATCAGGAATGGAAATACATATAAGATTAACTGGAATCATGCTCAACCTGATAATCCTACTTGCTTCATCGCTAACAATGATAATAAACACTGGCTATGGCATAAACGCTTGAATCATATCAATTTTAAGACTATTTCTAGCCTGTGTAAACATGATTTAGTTATCGGTCTGCCCAAGATCGATTTTGCTAAGGATAAGATCTGCGAAGCTTGCCAAATGGGCAAACAGATCAGATCATCCTTCAAAAACAAGAATGCCAAATCCTCCTCTCGTTGTTTAGAACTATTGCATATGGACTTGTTTGGTCCCATACCAATAACAAGTTTAGGGGGAATGCGGTATACTCTCGTTGTTATTGATGATTACTCACGCTTTACATGGACTATATTTTTGAGCAGTAAAGATCAGACCGGTCCGAAGTTGATCAAGCTGCTGAAACGCACTCAGAACGAGAAATCATCCAGCATAGACAGGATTCGAAGTGACAAAGGCACTGAGTTTTCAAATCAGAATCTTGAATCCTTTCTAGAAGATCATGGAATCAAGCATGAGTTTTCAGCCGCTCGAACTCCTCAACAGAATGGAGTTGCAGAACGAAGAAACAGAACGCTCAAAGAAGCAGCAAGAACAATGCTTGCTGATTCTGGAATTTCACAAAAGTTCTGGGCAGAAGCTGTGAATACTGCATGCTACACTCAAAATCGGTCTATGATTAACAAGAAGCTGAATCTCACTCCATATGAAATATGGATTGGTAACAGACCGTCTATTTGTCACCTTCATGTATTTGGCTGTAAATGCTTCGTTCACAACAATGGTAAGAATCATCTTACAGCATTTGAAGCTAAGTCAGATAATGGAATATTCTTAGGATATTCATCAACTAGCAAAGCTTATCGAGTTTTTAATAATCGAACCTTAACTGTAGAAGAATCAGTTCATGTAATTTTTGATGAATCTTTGTATGTTGAGGGTAACAAAGAATCAATTCAAAATCAGATGGAAAACATCCATCTCGAAGCTAACAGTGATGATGAGATTGTAGCTAACAGGTCAAGAGACAATCCACCAGAACTTGAAGTACCAGCCAGATCGGATCAAGGCAATGAAGCTTCTCCAGATCGAGCCGATCCGGATGATCCAAACTCTCATATCAAAGCAGATGCTGATCATACCTCTACTACTACTACTCATCCGGCTGGACCAGACAATCCAGAGTCAAGCTATCGATGGACTAAGAGGCATCCACCTAACCTAGTGATTGAAAGTCCCTCTGCACTGATTAGAACCAGAGGACAGATAATGGATGAGTTCACTCATGCTGCCTTCATCTCAACTCTGGAACCTAAGAAGATCGATGAAGCTCTGACTGATTTCAACTGGATTAAGGCCATGCAAGAAGAACTTAATCAATTCGAACAAAATCAAGTTTGGAATCTAACCCCCAGACCAAGCTATCTGTCTGTTATTGGAACCAGATGGGTTTTCAGAAACAAGCTGGATGCAGATGGAAATGTGGTTAGAAACAAGGCCAGACTGGTGGCACAAGGATTCCGACAAGAAGAAGGAATTGACATCGATGAATCTTTTGCACCAGTCGCCAGACTTGAAGCAATCAGAATCTTCTTGCATATGCTGCCTTTAAAGACTTCAAGGTATATCAGATGGACGTCAAAAGCGCCTTTAATGGTAAGCTTCGGGAGGAAGTTTACATCGAGCAACCTCCTGGATTTCAGAACCACTCATTCCCTAATCATGTACACCTACTGAATAAAGCAGTATATGGTCTGAAACAAGCACCAAGGGCCTGGTATGACACTCTATCTCAATTTCTGCTGAACCACGATTTTCAGATCGGCTCAGTAGATAAAACTCTCTTTAAATTTATTAAGGGGGAACATACCCTATTAGTTCAGATTTATGTTGATGATATAATATTTGGGTCAACTAACCCCAAATTATGCGAGAAATTTTCCAAGTTGATGCAGGGACAGTTTGACTGTTTGAGATGAGCATGATGGGAGAACTCTCATTCTTTTTGGGTCTCCAAGTCAAACAGCTCAGCAATGGAATTTTCATCAACCAAACCAAGTATACCAAAGAGATGCTTAAGAGATTCGGAATGGAAACATGCTCAACTGCATCCACTCCAATGAGTCCTACAATCAAGTCAGACAAAGACGAAGGGGGAACGGCAGTCGAAGTGACTATGTATAGAGGACTAATCGGATCGCTCTTATATCTTACAGCGAGCCGGCCTGATATTATGTTCTCAGTCTGTATGTGCGCCAGATTTCAGTCAGAACCAAAGCAATCACATTTTATTGCTACTAAACGTATTCTGAAATACTTGAAAGGATCTCAGAACGTTGGTCTTTGGTACTCCAAATATTCCAACTTCAGCCTGATCGGATATTCAGACGCAGACTACGCTGGCTGTAAGATTGATCGTAAAAGCACCAGTGGAATGTGTCAATTTCTAGGTGAAAGATTGATCTCTTGGTTCAGTAAGAAGAAGCAACATCAATTGCCACATCTACAGCTGAAGCAGTTTATCTTGCCGCTGGAAGCTGTTGCGCTCAAATGCTCTGGATTCAACACCAGCTCAAAGACTATGGCATCCAAGCTATTGACTCTCCGATATTTTGCGACAACACAAGTGCAATCGCTATAACATATAATTCAGTTCTGCACTCTCGAACAAATCATATTGATATAAGACATCATTTTATTCGAGATCATGTTGGCAAAAAGGAGATTCGGATCGAACACATCTCAACAGAGCAGCAAGCAGCAGACATCTTCACCAAACCGCTCCCTGAGGCTAAGTTTAATTATTTCCGTCAAATTCTTGGTTTAATTGACTTATCTTGATAGTTTAGATGTTTTCGTCTTTTCGCGTTTAAAGATTTTGGCACAGATCGATAATAGAATATTCACAAAGACACAGACCAGTCCGAACTTTCAGACCAATCTATGTCAATCTGATGTTATCCTATGATCTGTCTGGACAATAAATCTTTTATTTTGTTTTTATTTAAAACAAAAACAGCCCGGACTGATTGCATCTTAACCGCCTTATCTTTCTTTTATCCTGACCGTTTATTTTAAATTATTTATTCATCAGTCTTCGAGATAAAGACATGTGTCTTCTATCTCTTATTTAGCGGGCTGAACATTTCATTTTCATTCACTTTTTACCATTTACCGCCTGTCTGCGTTCTAACTCTCTCATATTCTCTCAAAACTCTTCGTATATTGTTTTTCATTTTACTCCAATGGCTACCATAACTCACAACTCTCTCTCCGTTGAGTTCAATGATATTTACAGGGCTGAAGATGCAGAGATGGTCTCCATTTTCCGAGCTTTGGAATCGTCTGGATTGAGAAACTTTTTTGAGTGTGGCACAGTGGTTTACGAGTCGGAGATTCGTGAACTGTTTGCCAATGCTGTATCCCAGAAGTCATTCATCTCCACATCTGTCAAGGGCAAAACAGTTGAAATCTCGCCGATGGCGCTGGCCAAGACCTTTGGTCTACCCAACTCCGGACTGACTGAGTTTGGACAGATTCCTCAAGCCTCTCTCACAGCTCTTCAGGGGAAGATTTCTATTTTTGGCCATCGCCTGCAGCCCTCATTCAAAAAGAAGGAAATGCTCTTTCATTTCCAGGTACTTTGCGAAATTGTGGGCAAGCCTTTATTGGGCAAAGCTGGAAGTTTTGACGCCGTCACTACCAAGAAGTTCAGGGCCATGGCTGCTATTATTTCCGGACAAAAGATGAACTGGTCCGTGATTCTTTTTGGAGTTCTGATGGAAACAGTGATCGCCTCCAAACAGGCCGTCTGCTTCGCTGTTCCTCTCAGCAAGCTACTGGAAACTTTGGACATTGAGCTGGGGAAGCAGTCTGCTCTGAGTCCCTTCAAGATTCTCAACTCCAAAGGGCTAGCACTGCTGAAATCCAAGAGTGCTCCACCTACCCCTACAGATCTGGTGGCGGTCAAGATTGAGAAGGGAGAAGAACAGGCTGCTGCTCGCAAACCACGAGTCAAGCGAAAGTTAACCATCCAGACTGACTCTGAAGAAACTCAGTCTGCTCCCTCGCCACCAGCCTCTTCCCAAGAAGCCAAGAACCCAGAGTACCAAGCCCAGCAAAACCTTACCTCTCAAAGCCTTACCCATATTGCCTCCAACAAAAGCCACCCCTGCACCCCAACCTACAACCCAAATTTCAACTACTTCAACCACTGCACCCAATGTAACCATCTGAGTCCCCTCTACCATTCCCGTGATCAAAGGGATTGTTATCACTGAGTTGGGCGACTATACCCAATCAGGGATCAAGTCCCCTCCCTCCACCGGCAAGGGCAAAACCATTCTCTCCGAACCACTCTCCTCTAAGCCCAAATCTGCAGCACAGACAGCAATTGACATTGCTATGGAGGACGTTGAAGAAAAAGTGAATGAGCTCATTGTGGTTTTTGATGAGTACGTCGAATACAGAACGATCAACCACATTGAGCAGTTCTTCGGCAAACTCAGACGCCTTCAGAAAATGGAAGAAGAAGTTCTGAATGGGACAGAGACCGATGATGTTCGGATTGCTGTGCAGCGCAAAGAGCTCTTTAAGGCCAATCAAAGATTCAAACTGGTGTCTCTGCTCTTAACTGCTAAGAAAGCGAACTTCGATCCGAATGTTCCAACTGCCAGAGATGATGGGGCTGTTATTGCTCAATTAGAGATGGATATTCATGCTCTACATTTAGCTGTCCGCTTTCAACGATAGAAAATCAGCATATCTACTCCAGTAACCAGCCCGGATCATCCCTCTGCAAGCAAAACTCTGGCAGAACCTTTCATTGAGGTTATTCCCTCTGGAGCAGCAGATCAGACCGCAGATAGCGCAGCAGATCAGACCGCAGATAGCGCAGCAGATCAGACTGCAGACCTAGTAGCAGATCAGACAGCGGAGCAGCCATTGCCTAATGCTCCGTCTGCTACAGAAGATGCACCATTGAACCATTGAATGTCTTGTTGGACTCTCCAACAACATCTATTCATTTGGGATCGTCAGACTCCCACGTTCAAATCAGTCCAACCGCAGAACTTGCAACAGTTGGCGCACCAGAGTTTGTTGATCCAGATCTGGTGGTCTCCACAGTTGTTGCAGCTCTACAAATTGAGGAGCCCTCCAGACCCAGCACTCCTCCCGTCCAATCAGATGAAGATATGGCTTTCATACAAGCATTCTCTTCGGATCTGGTCACCTTGATCCGGTCCGAAAGTCACCAAGCTGCTGTATCTTCACTTGTACCGATTGCTGAAGAAGATGATCATGCACTGTCCTCATCAGATCACTCTCCAAGCCGACAATCTGATGCACCTCCATTTCTGGCAAGGACCCTTCAGCACTTATCTGACAACTGCATGTCACTCTCTCAACGTGTTCTAGAAGTTCATCAAGGTCAGAGGCTTACAGCTTTGGACTTTGATTCATTCAAAGAGAAGATGACAGCCAGTATTGGCAGCCTTCAGCGAGGACTGAACGATTTGTTCTCTCAGCAAGCCACTTATAAGAACAGCCTGTGAAAAGAGCAGATCGAGCTGGCCACTGAAGTCAGAGCATCCGTCGCCAACTCCCTTCGCGCTCAAGATACTCGTCTTGACGCTATCAGCGCTCAGCTAGCACAAGTTGTAGATTTTCTCCAAGAGATTGCTGCTGACAAAAAGGGAGAAAAGAAAAAAGACTTCAAGCCGCATCAGTCTTAGTCTTCAAGAAAATAGATTGTTTATATATTCAGACTGTCTGTATGCAAGACTGTTGATCAATAAAGAAAATCTTTCTTTGTTAAGTCCTTGTTCATTTATTTTGAACTAAACTAAAAGGCTTAATAATAAAAGGAAATTGATCCAACTTAATAATGTTCATTTATTTTGAACAAGAAGAAGTAATCGATCCAAAAGTATACGCTTCAGAGTTCTTATCATACTGGTTAAAAAGACTTGGAAGCTAGGTTTTGTCATCATCAAAAAGGGGGAATTTGTTAGTTCCGAACCTTATCGATGAGATTTTAAAGATGACAAAACATATCAGACCGGATCGAGGGAAATCAGACTGACCAGATCGATCGCCCAAAACAGATCAAGCTGATATGATGACAAAGCATATCAGACCGGATCGAGGGAAATCAGACTGACCAGATCGATAGCTCAAACAGAACAAGCTGATAAGGCATATCACATATCAGACCAGATCGATGGATATCAGACTGACTAGATCGAAGCTTCAGATCGATCTCAATCTTTATCAGATCAGAGCAGTCAAGGATGCATAAAGAATGGCTCTTCAGTCCGAATCATTAACGGCTATTTATTGTAGCATTTAATGTCGTAATTAATGCTACAAAGGACCAAAGACTGAAATTTGCCATAAAAGGTAAGAAGACAAAGAAGAGCTTACCTGACAGTCGCCGAAAGCATGAACTAGAACGGCAAGTATCCTGAAGAAGAAGACTGTAGCTTACTCAGAGATTAAGCAGAGTCAAGAGTTGCACATTAAAGGAAATAATGTCGTTGGTACATGCAACTATAAAAGGATGCAACAGAAGAGCTCAAGACAGAGTCTGAAAAATTGAAAAACGCACAAGAAAGCAAAACAGCACAAGCTTACAAGCTCATAAGCTCTCGAGCTGAAATTATTCTTAAGCACGATTACTTTGTAATATTTGATCATTTAGGATCACTGTGCGCATCTTGTGTATTCTGTACTGAAAAACAAAAGTGAGAAACAAATTGTAACTGTCAGACAGAAAGTGTCTGAACAGATTGAGTGACTAGGAGTTTCAGACTGGTAGTGAGGTAAATCCAGCCTGAATCAGGTTTGTACAACAGGATTGTGTAAATCAAAGTCTTTTAGTATAAACCTTCCTTAATTGGAAGAAGCGGAGACGTAGAAGGATTACACCACCTTCGAACTTCCAGAAACATATTCTGTGTTCTTAACTTTCTGCACTTGTTCTTTCATTCAAGCCATCGAGCCCCTCTTACAAATATAAACAGACCGTTCCGCACTTATACATTCAGTGGTCTGTTCTATAAAGGAGTTGATTAAGAAACAGATTTCTTTCACTAATCCGAAAGAAATCACAAGGGATTAAATTTTAGAAGGAGTGTTCATCACCCCCCCCCCCCCCCTCTAAACACTCCGGACCGATCCTAACACCAGTTTTGAGAAACCCAATGTCGTTCTCTCAATTTGATAAACCGGAAAAGTTCAAGGGTTCCAACTTTAAACGTTGGCAACAGAAGATGATGTTCTTCTTGACCACTTTGAACTTGACCAAGTTTCTCAAAGAGGAGAAACCAGTGGAGGACAAAGAGGATCCTCAATCTGCTGTGATTGTCGAGTCATGGATGAGTGCCGACTACCTTTGTCGTAACTACATACTGAATTCTCTTGACGATGCACTTTTTAATGTGTATTCCCCAAGGAGACTACTAAGAATCTTATCAGGAGGCTGCACATCGAGCAAGACAACCAAAAAGTTGACAAGAAATCATTTGGAATGATTTCCATGGACAACGTGGTTGAAGTTGTGGACAACTCCCATTGGAATAAGCGCAAGCGTACTTTTGAACCCAAGGGAGATACTCAGACAAGGAGGTTCACCAGTGACTGTTTTGTGTGTGGTAAGCCTAACCATAAGGCGAAGAACTGCACTCAACGTCAAAACAATGATGGTAAGAGGAAGATAGTCCCTTACAAAGGCAAAGACAAGAGGCCTGCACATGCCCACATTGCTGAGGACAACCTGAGCTCCGACATGGATGACATGCATCTGAGTGTTGTGGTATCGGAGGTGAATCTTGTTGGAGGGAACTCCAAGGAATGGTGGGTGGACACTGGGGTTACTCGCCATATATGCGCCAACAAATGGATGTTTAAGACCTATCAACTAGTCAATGATGAGCACTGCTACATGGGCAGTCTCAAAAGTTGAAGGCAAAGGGACGGTTGTGCTAAAGATGACTTCCGGCAAAGAGTTGACTCTTACCGAGGTGCTCCACGTGCCAGAGATCCGAAAGAATCTCATTTCTGGAGCAGTGCTAAACAAGAAAGGCTTTCGGCTCGTGTTTGAGTCCGACAAAGTCAATCTGTCCAAGGGTGGTATGTTCGTGGGCAAAGGCCACTTGGCCAATAACCTCTTCAAGATGAGTGTAATGACTTTAGCTCCTAAGACTAAGTCTAATGTAGAGGTTGTTGATGTTAATGCAGCATATGAGGCTAGCACAAGTAAAAATAATGTAATAACTGTTGACAATGTGACTAATAAAACTTTAAAGTTTGATTATTCTTGCGAGTCTTTACATTTGTGGCATGGTAGATTAGGACATGTGAATTATAAGTCCTTACAAAGGCTAATGTCTCTTAATCTATTGCCTAAATTTAACATCAATCATAAACACAAGTCTTTTGGCTCAGATTTTCTAACATATCTGTTGGAAAAGGATCCGGCTTCAAGGAAGCAATGTCTTCACAAGACTCTGATCTTTGGAAAGAAGCGGTGAACAGTGAGATATAATCTATCTTACATAATCATAGTTGGGAACTAGTGGATCTTCCTGCAGGTTGTAAACCACTAGGTCACAAGTGGATCTTCAAGAGGAAGATAAAAGCTGATGGTACTGTAGATAAGTACAAGGCTAGACTTGTAGTCAAAGGCTACAGACAAACTGAAGGTGTTGATTATTTCAACACATACGCTCCTGTATCCAGAAAAACGTCTATAAGGTTAATAATTGCATTTGCTGCATTATATAACCTAGAGATCCATCAAATGGATGTAAAAACAGCCTTTCTAAATGGAGAGTTAGAAGAGGAGATTTACATGGACCAACCTGAAGGGTTTGTAGTTCTAGGGAAAGAAACAAAGGTGTGTAGACTTGTGAAGTCCTTGTATGGATTAAAACAAGCACCTAAACAATGGCACGAAAAATTTGACAGCGTCATGCTTTCAAATGGGTTTAAAACAAACCAATGTGATAAATGTGTCTACGTGAAAGGAGACAATACAAACTATGTGATAGTATGTCTCTACGTAGATGACATGATAATTGTTGGTAATAACAATAACATCAATATTACAAAGAAAATGTTGTCATGAAATTTTGAGATGAAAGACCTAGGTCATGCAGATGTGATTCTTGGGATGAAGATCACAAAACATGCAGATGGATATTCTCTCTCCCAGAGTCATTATGTTGAGAAGATACTTGACAAGTTTGACAAGGGAAATAATACCATCGCGAGAACACCTATGGAGGTGGTGTCAAATCTTTGCAAGAATCGCGGAGAAGGTTTGCAACAACTTGAGTACTCTAGGGTCATAGGTAGTCTCATGTATCTCATGGACTGCACTAGACCTGATATAGCTAACTCAGTCAACAGATTGAGCAGATATACGAGTAATCCCAGTTATGAGCACTGGAAGGCAGTAGTTCGAGTTCTTAGATATCTAAGATACACTACTAACTACGGACTACATTATACGAGATATCCAGCATTAATTGAAGGGTACTCAGATGCGAATTGGATATCGGACTCCAAGAATATAAAGTCCACGAGTGGATATATCTTTATAATTGGAGATGCAGCTGTTTCATGAAAATCATGCAAACAGACGTGCATTGCTAGATCAACTATGGAATCTGAGTTCATAACTTTAGATCTTGCAGCAGAAGAAGCTGATTGGCTTCGGAGTTTCTTGGAGGATATTCCAATGTGGTCAAAACATGTGCCACCCATTAGCGTGCACTGTGATAGTCAGTCAGCTATGGGAAGAGCACAAAATAATGTGTATAATGGGAAATCTAGACACATACGTCGGAGACATAAATCGTGAGAAATTTACTAAAACCCGGTGTTATTTCTCTAGATTATGTGAAGTCTAAAGAAAACATTGCGATCCCATTTACTAAAGGTCTAACGAGAGACCGAGTAGAGATTTCATCGAGGGGAATGGGATCGAAGCCCATGAAATTGGATTCCAACCATGATGGCAACCCAACCTGAATTGCAAAGTCCAATTTGCAGGTTCAATGGGAAAACCGAATTGTTGGGGGGGGGGGGGGCGATATCGAACAAAGCACTCGGGAAATTGAGTTCCTTATCTATTCCTGTGATGAAATTGATTTCCAACCATGATGGCAACCCAACCTGAATTGCAAAGTCCAATTTGCAGGTTCAATGGGAAAACCGAATTGTGGGGGGGGGATATCGAACAAAGCACTCGGGAAATTGAGTTCCTTATCTATTCCTGTGATGAAAGAGTCATAAACCTGTATTTGGGAAGGCTGAGCTCATGCTCTTAATGATTCTTCTATCTCGAGATATTAAAGTGGGGTATGACATGATACTCTTTAGGAGAAATCGCCTATATCGAATGTGAAGGGGCCGCTTCTATGAGATGACCTGAGGGCTAAATCTCTAGAGCATTCGGTGAAACATCAAAGGCTGTCCAGGGCCAAAATGGACAACAACGAAAGAACCAATAATAGTGTGGAGATGAAGTTGTGTGTTTATTATTGTCTTGTTATACATAAAACGTCGAACAGTTCAAGGCATCATGTCCACTGGTTGACAAGTATATCCGATGATATTTTTTTAAGGAAGGTTCAAGGTTAATCACCACCTATCCTGATGCAGTGGATTCTCAAAGTACTCTCAAATCTTCATCTAGGTGCATTGTGTAATTTTTTCGCCATATTGCATTCATGTGGGGGATTGTTGGATTAATAAAAATTTTATTATTGGGTTAATAATTAAGAGCCCAAAAATTATGTTTTATTTTGTTAATGAAAACAAAATTATGGTAAGTTAATTATGAATAGTCAATTATGCTAAAAAAATCTCACATTGAGAAATTGAGACACTTATAGTTTGTTTATAATGAGATACAAATCAATAGAGTGTAGTTAAGTAGAAAAGATGGGTGCCCCTCGCGCGCCGTCCGTCTGTCCGTCCGCTCCGCTCGTCTCGTCTCGACTCGACTCGACTCGCCTCGCCGCGCCACGCCGCGTCGCGGGTGTTGCGCGTCTTGCTGCCGCGAAAGCAGCCCTATATTTTTACTACTCGGATTTCTGAAAAAGACTTCTCATCTACCTGACTTTTCATATTCTGCTGAGTATTAAGTTTGAGACTTTTCACCTACCTGCAAAATTGATGTCAGATTTCAGTGTGAGAATTAAATCAGTATTAATCTGATGTTAAGTGTTGAGACTTTTCATCTACTCCACTAACATTACATTTAATTATCTGTGACCTTTGGAGAGATCTGCTCCTCAGCTATATAAGCTGCACCAGCTCTATGTTTTGTTCATTCCAAAATCATTCTTCATTCATTCATTGCAAACTGTTTGAGAGTACTGCACACTACTAGTGTTCGAAGGAGTCTGCTCGGAGTTTTGCTTCAATCCGAACAGAGGTGATTGGGCGTTGTACCTTGGAACTCACTTGTCTAGGAGGCCAGAAGCTAAGGAGGGCAAATTTGAGTTTACGGACACACGGTTTGTTGTGGCCTCGTCCAGAATTGTTCCAGTTTCTTGTTGTGCAAATTTCGAATAGTATTTATATACTACTGCTGTAAGTTTACAGTATCTTTTATTTTTTCAGTTATAATTGTAATCTGATTATAATTCAGTTATCAAATAACTTGTGGGAATAACACACACTACAACACAAAATATCTTGCAGCATTAACACTAAATTATTGTCATTTGTCGTACATGTATATAATATAATTGTTGTATCAGAGCACGACATTCTAATTCTCCAATTCAGGGGCATAGCAAGGAATTTTGCATAGGGGGGTTTGAGGCGAAGGCGCTGTCGGGGTTCGGGGACGGAGCCCCAAAGGAATTTTTGGAGATTCATTGCCCATGCCACATTCGTCCATTCATTTCCTACTAGGGAATATTCAAAAATGGTTTCACCAAATGTGAAATACGCCCATTTCTGGACCACATTGAAAGCAAATGTATCCATTTTGACCATTTATAATCTTTTTGATTACCATTAACAATACATAGAAAGTTACTATAGAATACAGATTGACGTTTAAGTTTCAAGGAAGCTATTAGATTTCAGTCACTGAGCGAGGCAGAGCAGCTGAGAAGTGAGGATGCTTTCAAGATGAGAGACGCCAACGAACAATTGAGTGGAGCAAAATGCAAAGACGAAAGAATTGAGTTTCTTTTTTACGCATACTTTTTAAACTTGAGAGCTGCGCAATAAAAAATTTAACGTTATTTAATATGTACAAATTATGTATATTATTTTACAATGTAGAATTTCACAAAGTTCTAGTATAAAAAATATATTATTTTTCATAATTATTTTGTATAAAAAAACACTTCATTCCCATACTCGTTAGGTATTATTTAACAATATCTTTCTCCACATCCATAAGTTTTATTCACCACTTCATTCTCTAATCTCTATCTTTTGTATCCATTTAATCTAAATTTCAAGTTAATGTATACAATGAGTTTAGGTTTAGATAGAAAACTTTTTACAAGAAAAAGTTTTTTAAAAGAAATACATTTTTTTAAAATATGTATATCTACATTTTTTTTTAAAAAAATACACTTAAAAATGAGAAAATGGGAACAACAAGTATGAAATTATTTTTACCCACAAATATTTTTTGGACAAATAAATAAATCCAAAAATATTATGGAATGTGAAGTCCAAAATTTTTATGAAAATAGATGATTGGGTTTCGAACCATTGACCAATATCAGCCCTATACCATCTGCACCACACTATTTTATGCATTATCTTAAACAAATATATATATATATATATATATATATATATATATATATATATATATATATATATTTTCTGGACAGGGTTGGAAGGGGGGCTAAAGCCCACTCCAGTCCATATTATAGGTCCGCCCCTGCTCCAATTCTCTAACACTAAAAAATTAGTGCCATAGTTGAATATCCTAGAACATACAAAGTCATATGCAGCATCTTAAAAAAGGTATAAGACAGCATAAAACAATTATAAAAGAGAACTTTAAAACGCCTTACCTGTGCCCGGACAAATCCACATAGTGCAAAGGTGGAGTGTTGGCCAGTGTATCGACCATTCTCATCCAAATGTCCCACATTGATCTGGACGGATGCATGATCCTTAGAAGGGATGAGCCTATTCGTAGCAGAGCTGAATCATGCAAAGAACAATTATATTAAAATAAGTGAATCAAGTGACCAAACTTTCCAAAATTTGTAACCAACTCCGATTCATTGCGAAACTATATAAACATCAAAAAATACAGACCACTTCCTGGGGATATAGAGATCCATGTCTTGTCCCTCTTCGTTCTGCATCTTGGCTGAAATTTCTAGCACACAAATAACTCACACAGCTCAAACATTTGTACAATACAGTAAAAACTTTCGATGAAGGCTACAAGAAGAGGTGCTCATAATATTATATTTACTACATAATATACTAAATATCATTTCACTAAAAAAAACTAAAGCCAAGAGAAAGACAATTTTGAGCGAAGAATGTCATTCAACGAATAAAATGTGAAGTCGGGTTTTGAGGTGAAAGAATCTCTGTCAGTTCATACAATCATGCTTCCCTAATATATATTACAAAAACAAATCTTCCGTGGAGTTACTCAACTTCCCAAAACACATTCCTTTTTTTTTTAAGGCAAAGCATGTTCTTTTCAAAGGAAATAAATTAGCCAAAAGATTGCAAAGCAAACTCACACATCCAACAAACGAAGAGAAACATCACCGACAGTTACATCTATGGAAAAAAAAAAAAAACCATCAAAATACAAAATGATGACGTTAATCGAATACAATGCAAAGCTTCAGTACACGAATCTAAAATACACCCTCCCTAAAGTACACAGATTCATAACATATAATGCATTGATATCAATAGAAACGAAAGCAAACCTGAACGGTACCGCGAAAGCTGCAGAGGGATGGAAGAAGGAAACCCTAGATTAGGAGTTTTATATTGTGGGGGTTGGCGGATCTCCTATTTTTTTTTTTGTATGAACACTTTGTTCATATACTCGTTAGCTATTATTTTATAATATATTTCTCTATATACATAAGTTTTACTCACCATTTAATTCTCTCTGTATAAATATTTCATAATCCATTTAATCTAAATTTCAAATTAATATATACAATGTGTTTAATATTTGATAAAAAAATATATACCAGAATATTTTTTAAAAGAACTAGCGTTTACAAAAAAATGATGTATATCTATTATTTTTAAAAAAATAAGCTTAAAATGGGACAAATAATTATTAAATTCTTTTTAAAAATAATTTTAAAAATAATTTTTTGTTTAAATAAATCAAAAAATATTATGTAATGCAAATCCAAAATTTTATAAATTGAGCTTCTTAGGTTTTGAACTAGCGACCTAACACTAACATATCAACATCTCTACAACCTGCACCACACCCTTTTATGCGTTAATTTTAGACAAAGTATATATATATATATATAATAATTCTGGGCAGGGTTGGGTGGGCTGAAGCCCACCCCAGCCCACACTGTAGATCCGCCCCTGCTCGGATGGGCTTGCAGACGAAAAGTTTAACGAGCCTTCTGGAAAACAAACATTATGTTTAGTTTATTATTGAAATTTGAAGAAAATATTCAAAGGCATGGTTATAAACTTTTTTTTTCGTAAAATCATCCATAAATTTTAACATCCCATGCAACAAGAAAATTGAATTACATTTTAAAGATATTTTTCCGTAAAAATATTAATTTAGTAAACAATTTCGTTAAAAATTAGAATATGATAAAGTAAAACCTTCATTAACTTAGTTTATAAGTAAAGTAGAATAAAACATTTAAAGCTTTTTTTAAATTCACCTAATTTTGAGCTTAGCTCACTTCCCCCTTTGATTTGAGAAAGAATCGTATCCTGCGAATATATATATATATAAGCACAATTTTCAGTTTTGTAGTAATCCCACGATCAAAATTATATACTTAAAAACATAAATGTTCTTAGTTTCACAATCCAACTACCACTTATGCTGTATCCAATAACTTATAGAAGTGATAAGCAGTGTTTTGAAAACCAGACAGGATCGGTCGGTTCAATCGGCTTAATCAGTAACCAGTGCTTGATCCGTTCCGGTTGACCCTATAAAACCACCATTGCTAAAAACCAGTGGGAACCGGTTCAACCAGTGAACCGGTCCACCGATTGAACCAGTTGTTTCTTCGTTTTTCTTTCTTTTTAAAATTTTAATTTTTTTTGTTAAAATTATAAATCAAATTTTTAGAACAAAGATATATTATATACAATTTATTGTTATTGAAATAATTACAAAATAATATTTTATGTATGTATCAAAAAATCCATATAATTTCATACAGGTGTCTTGTATATTATATATAAATATGTTCAGTTTCTCGTAAATTATAAAATATGTGAATCATTTCATAATTTTTTAAATTTTTCTTATGATTTTGGAAAATTGTTCTTTTTGGGTATTACTTATGATTTTTGATATGTTTTATTGTTTTTCTTTTATGTTTGACATTTGGTTTGATCTGATTTTTGAAGTTTGATATTTAATGTTGGTGTAATGATATTTTTTTATTGTGAACAACTTGAAACTATAACAAATACATTATATATGTATTTCCAAAAATTAAAATAGATATTATATAATGATGAAGTCATCACAGGTTGAACCAGTTGTTCAACCGGTCGAATCGATCGAACTTGTAACCAGTAAGGGCAACAGTTACATATCCGATCTGGTTTTGAAAACACTGATAATAAGCACAATAAAATTTTATATTATTGTGAGCACAATCGTTAACTTCGAGCAATTGAAATAAATTCCCAAATAATTTTGAAGCAGAAAATGAAATAAGACTTACGCTTATCATTTTGCACTAAATTTTAGTAGGTGGCATAATACATTTTGATAAGCCCATAAGCCTTCTAGTGGATTCTACAATGCTGAATGAACAAATTAAATAATGGGTTTCAAAAGGATTGATAGCCCAAGAGGAAGCCCAAGCCACAAGGGAGGAGGAGCCCAAAGATGAAATAAAAGAAGGAGACGTTGGCCTAGATAGGAAAACAAGGAAGGAACATTCGAGAAAGCAGAGAAAGCTGAGGATTACGTGATATAACTGAAGAGCGCGCGGAATAGAGGGAATCCCATTTGCACTCTGTTACAAATTTGTTACGACTGTTAGGTGCACTCATTTTTGTTTTCAGTTTATTTTGTTTTGGAAAGAAGAGTATATGTATGTGAACAATTGGGGACGAATCATTCAGAAATTAATAGTAAAGTTTTGTGAAGTTTTGGCATAGACTCAAATTGTGCTCATTCCTATCAAGGTGCTCTCGCTGAGAGTTTCAAATGAGGAATGAGGAAGTAGCAGAAGCCATTAGGCAGCTGAAATCAAATTTCAAACAACATGTTGAGATAGCAGGTTACAAGGTCTCAGCAGGTTACACCAAGATGTTGGAGCAATATATGACGGCTATGGATTTAAGATTTGGCCAAAGAGATCAGAAAATGCAGGCAATAGCGAAAGACAAAAGAGTGGCAGGCGAAAATTTCCATTTCGAAGAGGAGACTAGGCAGAAAGAGGATGAAGTAGAAACGAATTTTGTTCCTTACCTTAAAGGAGTGAAAGATGGATATACCTAAATTTAGTGTAGATGACATGCATAATTGGATTTATAAAGATTGAGAATAATTTCTATATACTAGATTCCTCATGGACTCGAGATACAAATGATAATTGGGTCATTTTTTCGAACTCTTCGTAGATTAATCACAAATATACGATGTATTAATGATTTATTAATTTATATATTGTATGAGGTCTATAAGAATTCTCGAATATGCGTTATCTTATAAATTTAGTGAATTATTAATTTAACATGTTATTTCGAAGTCGGGATTGACCAAAAGATTATTTAAGCGAGATGATTAATTAAAATGATCGAGGTTATCGTGTAATTAAATTTTGTTATTAAAATATTTGATTATTGAATTTAAATTTTAAATTGATCGGAGACTCGGAGTAAATATAATATAATATTAAAAATGGATTAATGAATTTAGCTCAAGTTGCCCTAATCCCCTCGCCGCAAGCCACTGCATCTTCATATGTTCTGATTGTTCTCTTTCACTACACTCAGAAAGTTCTGCTTTATCGGCGAAACGATAATAACAATAAAAATCATGATTAGATCCACGATTGATCCACGATTGATCCAAATTTGATTTGATCGATGTGCATTTTTCTGTGTTGATTTGAATAACATGGTGCTTGAGCGCTGGGCAGAATGTAGAGGCGATCTGTTGGCCGAGGGAGCTAAATCTTTGCAACTTCGGCTGAGGGAGCGTTTCAGAGTTGCGGTGATAGATCACTACCACCGCCGCACTCAGGATTTTCGGACCTCTGCTGGTGGCTACTTCTCCTCCACAGTCCAGCGGTGGCTCGGTCGTTTCTCCGATTTTCGTCGCGATTCTCTGTCTTCCTCGTCGACTTTTTACCGTAAAAGAGGTCTGATCAAAATCAAATACTTAGTTGCTTCAGTATTTTGATTTTCACTTGTTTCTGAGTTTAATTTAGCAGGTGTTTGTCTATGCATTGGAAAATTTGATTTAGAGAAGGATTGTGCTCACTTAAAAATAGAGTAGCTTATAGCTGTATCGATTTTCTAATCTTTCGATTCTGTTATGTAGTGGACAAGGATACTGTTGCAGAAGATGATTCGGTCTTGACTCGAATGGTCCAGGCTATTGCTGTTCCTGTGATTGGAAACGTTTGCCATGTTTTTATGCATGGCCTTAACCGTATTCAGGTTGATCCAAATAACTTCATACTGCTATCTTTACTCTATCCTTGCGACACTATTGGGGATAATGAAAGTACTTTTCTGTTTCTAGATATTTGGTGCAGAAAAACTGCAAGAGGCTCTGCTGCATAGGCCAGATGACAAGTCTCTTATCACGGTATTCAACATCCCTTCAATTATTGATGTTATTTAAAGCATCCAACATCCCTGAATGCACTTATGGTGTTATTGAAAAAAAGTTTTTTTCTTTGGTTTGTTCTTGCTAAAAAATGTAGATAGTACTGGGGTCATTTTTCATGAGGGTGAACATTTCTATATTTGGACTGTTATAGGTCAGTAATCACGTTGCTGCTATGGATGATCCATTAGTTATTGCTTCCCTGCTTCCTCCAAGCTTGCTGTTAAATGCCCATCGTTTGAGATGGACACTTTGTGCATCAGATCGATGTTTCAAAAATCCTGTTACATCTGCTTTCTTCAAGCATACCAAAGTTTTGCCGCTTTCCCGTGGGGATGGAATATATCAGAAGGTATCCTTTTTTAGATTGTCATGATCAATGCTTTATATTTAGATGTAAGTCATGCAAAATACCATCATTATACTACTGTTTTTCTTGTGGAATGATTGGATGTTAACTCCTCTTCCTCTGATATTGCTTGATAATATTCATTTTATCAAATAACAGGAGTTTGGTAACTTTTTTGTGGAATTTGATCAATAATTTTTACAATTTCGTGGAAAATTATTTGTGTTGCTTGTGCAGAAGCTATGCATAAGAATCGATGTATGATACTTACAATTTATATATTTCGAATCTTCAGGTGTTTTCTGACTTTTTAATTTTGTATCAAGTACTTAGGAAATACCAATTATTGTTGCTTCAGGATGATATTAGTAATGAAAAGATTTTAACAAGATATATTCTGCTGCTTTTTCATTGCTTTTTTTGCAGGGTATGGACTTGGCTATTTCCAAACTGAACCATGGTGGGTGGGTTCATATATTTCCTGAAGGTAGTCGATCTCGAGATGGTGGGAAAACTATGGGATCCGCCAAAAGAGGCATTGGGAGGTATTGCTTGTTCTTCTGGTTTCAGCTGCTGAATTATGGTGAATGAGAGATGCTTTTGTATATCATGTGCATATGCCAAAAAATAATCTGTATTTGTATGATATAAAATACAAAGAATCTGGGTTCGGGGTGGTCAGGTTTTGGATGTGATTTCAGCATTCAGAACAATTCCTCGCGGTTTGTGATTTTTGAGACATGGGAAGATTCAGTTTCTTCTCAAACAAATCATCCTTTGTACTGAAATAAAACTTTAAGTTCTTTGAGTATAGCCCTCCAATTTTCCAATGCTTGATTTGGACATCCAGATCATACCTTTTCTTCTAATAACAATTTTTGTTTGATCACCAATGTCCTATAGCTTATTCAAATTGTTGTGTTTGTAACAGTAAGCTGAATATAGTTACCACATAGTGGTAACTATGTTTTTTTTTTTGGAACTGGTTTTTTAATGATAAAAGTTTCCATGTTATATTTTGTAACTACCATCTGCTTGTCTGCCATTTGTAGTTATGGCTTGTATTATGAAATGCTCTTGTTATATTCTCTATTGACGAAACCCGTTTCTGCTTCTGTGATATTTTGCAGCTACCATTTTTGCATGTGGTAGATACATTGTAATTGCCATATACTCGTGTACCATTTGGTGGTTATGAGTGGAACTTGTGAAATGCGTTGTGGGTTAGGCAATAAACTTTAGCAATTCCATCAACCAGTTACTTTAGATCTATTTTGCTACCCTCAGCACTGGAATTGTGTTAGGTTCGAAAATATCAAAATTTAAGGTATTCCCCTTTTATTTTATTGTAAGGTCTCGAGGTCTTGATGAACAATTGAATCAGCATTGGCATTTTTTCTTGTCAAACCGAACAATTTTTCTAACAAATTCATTTAGCGTGGCGAGTATTATATGGGTGGATTGATTAGTTCTCATGTCTAGGTGAGATATAGGATACCAATCATTGTTTCTGTTTCCTTACTCGTTTGATTTTTTTTTTCTTGAAGCCTGAGTATATACATGTTTCACAGGTTGGTCCTCGATGCTGATAGCGTACCAATAGTTGTTCCATTTGTGCACACTGGAATGCAAGATGTCATGCCTGTTGGAGCCAAATTTCCTAGAATCGGCAAAACGGTAAGTATTTTTTGTTATCACGTCAGCATATCATCCTTCACTTCTTTTTGGCTATTTTATACAGGCAGTAACAATCTTTTTCTAGTAGAATTTATTTCAAGATAACATCTTCACATCTTATTGATATACCAAGTTATGCGTAGGTAACTATACTCGTCGGTGATCCCATTAGTTTTGACGATTTAATCAATGAAGAAGCCAATCAAAATATTTCTAGAGGTAAACTCTACGATGCTGTCACTGCTAGAATTGGCGATCGACTTCAGAAGTTGAAGTTGCGGGTTGAAGGATTAGCCATCGAACAAGCACTACGTTTACAAAATAATCCCATACGTGTCAATGAGAGAGCAGCTGAGATTTTGCAAAAAATTGATTGGGAATCACTTGGGATGGAAAATTACATAGGTGTCGACGATAACCGGCCAAAGCAAGAGTTGCCGCTTGAAGCTAATTCCACTCAACTCTACACGCAGGAAAGTAATCGAGAAGATAGGTTATGTAGAGTTGGCTTCTCGGGTGAAGGTGGTTTTGTTTCGAGAATACGAGGTTGTATGAACTCGACTGAATTGATGGGTCTCGCAGCCAGAGGTTTATTCATTAATCAGAGAACAGTTAGTGTTGAGGGAGCTAGTCCTTTGAAGGCATTGAATGACTTTTGGAAGTCGATGTCTGGAAATGATCAACTCCCTCCGAATTTGGTTTTCGAAGCCACATTGCCATAGTAAAATAAAAGCTCACCACAGAAATCGATACTAACTCAGTCGATTTACCTACGATTTTGAAGATTAGAGCAGAAGAACTCCGTAACCTGACATTGTTTTGTCTTCTCAAGAGATTTTTTAGTTTAAGGCTTGATCGAGGGAACAAATGCTTCCGAAGTATGAAGCGACAATACTAGTTCGTTAGGTTCTATATTCTGAGTAATTAGATGAATGGTATATGTTAATTTAAAATAAATATTAATGACCTACATTCGTCTTATTAAATACATACATTACAGTGTACTGGAGATGAGTATACTGTCTGGTATAGGATATTCTTTGGGGGCATCATAAGAAGTTTTAATACAGTTAAACGAAACAGAACTTTTTTAAAAACTTTTTTCGTAGATTTAAGTGGGTGTTTGCGATTGTTTTTCAAAACTGCTTATTTGATTTTCACACCAAAAAAAAAAATGTATATATAATTGTGAGTATTTTATTTCATTGCTTCTGCTATTGCTTCTGAAAAATAAGTAATTAAAACCGTAAAAAAGAAGCATGTCATAATATGTTTTTCATTGTTTCTATTTGTTTGGTGTTGTAGTAATTTTATAATAATTTAAAGTTCGTTAAACTGTTTTTTTATTATTTTAATTTAATATCAAACACTTACTGTTTTTGCTTAAAAATATTGTTTTTCATATTAAGTAAAAACAACATGAAACTGATTTGAATAAACAATTATAAAGAAACACTAAATTTCTTTTCTATAAGTTCAAATATCTATACTATCTATACTATATTATAAAGTGTAAACCCCTTATAATAACTACTTTGGTCCGTCTTAAATAAACCAATGTCAAATTACTTATATGTCCAAACAAATTACTTGGCTTTTTTTTATTAAGGGGCAAAAAGGTAAAACAAAAAAAAATCACATCTCTCCCTCCATGTTCCAAAACTGCTTCAGTTTTAAAAAAAAAAAGAATCCCTTCATCAATTTTTAAAAATTGTGATGATGCGCAAAGTATTACACATATCCAATACAAAATATTTATTTATTACGTTACACACGCAACGCGTGTGCGTCGGCCGCTAGTTACAATAATATTTCACCGAATAAAATCAATCATCAAACATTACAAAATTAAACATACTTTGTCCGAGCTTGAAAATATAACATTTTTTACAAGTTTTAGTCATCTCAGATCAAATACATAAAATAATAAATTTTATTTTATTTCATGATATATTTTTTTAATTTTAATTAATATCAAATACTCAATGTTTCTGTTTAAAAGCAATTTTTCTTCCAATTTTAAATAAAAACAACATAAATGTGATTTTAATAAGCAATTGTAAGTTTGTAACACACCCTAAATTTCTTTTCTATGAGTTAAAATATTACAATAATATTTACCTAATAAAATCAGTCATTAACATTACAAAATTAAATACTTTGTACGAGCTTGAAAATAATTTTTTTTACAAGTTTAATTATCTCAGGTCAAATACAAAAAAAAAAAAATTAAATTTATATTTGGTCTCTACCCAGACCCAATGTAAAAATGGGAAAATGTCTTAGAGAATGGTTCGAACTTTGGGTTATTTAATTAAATAACCCAATTTTTAAAAACATTTAACAAAATAACCCTAAAATATAAAGTGTTATTTTTCTGACCCAACACGCCAACCCAGTTGGCGTGTTCAAGAGCGGGACCAACTTGAAAAGTTGGTCCCACCAACCGGGTTGGCGTGTCCAAAAGGACACGCCAACCAAGTTGGCGTGGCCAACTTTCCAAAGTTGGCCACGCCAACTTTTGCTTTTTTTATTTTTTTTTTATTTTTTTTTTTAATTTTTTTTTTCAAAATTTAGTTATCACTTCTGCATTTTTTTTTTATTTTTTTTTTCAATATTTTAAAACTAAAATACAATACATAAAATATAGAAATCAACTACCACTTCTGCACAATGATTAAATATACACTTACTGCAAAAACAACTACCAAGTCCATACATGAGTAGCAATCTTTCAGGAGTCACCCAGCGGGCCTAGTGCGAGGAAATACTCGTATTGACTTGGTTTGCGCACAACTTATAAATCAACTCAATATGATTAGTAGAACCATCTAGAAGATGATAGAATCATATACGTGATTGTGGAACTGAAAGACATATTTAAAGGTTAATATAAATATAAATTCAGTTTGTACTATTTATATCAAAATAAAAATTTGCTTTAAATATTATTTCAACTGTTTCAAGCCTTTATTTTTCTTTCAGTTCTATATGTCTATAAATTTTAATTTCAATATTCAAACTTATCCAAAAAAAACCCAAACATTACTAAACCCTGAACAAAATTTAAAAACAGAATTTGACGGAAAAAAAATGAAATTCAACAAATGCACGACTAACATGCGTTTCTTTAATTAAATAACTCAAACATGTTAGTCGTGCATTTGTTGAATTTCATTTTTTTCCGTCAAATTCAGTTTTTAAATTTTGTTCAGAGTTTAGTAATGTTTGGGTTTTTTTTGGATAAGTTTGAATATTGAAATTAAAATTTATAGACATATAGAACTGAAAGAAAAATAAAGGCTTGAAACAGTTGAAATAATATTTAAAGCAAATTTTTATTTTGATATAAATAGTACAAACTGAATTTATATTTATATTAACCTTTAAATATGTCTTTCAGTTCGTGGCCAACTTGGAAAGTTGGCCACGCCAACTTGGTTGGCGTGTCCTTTTGGACACGCCAACCCAGTTGGCGGGACCAACTTTTCAAGTTGGTCCCGCCAACTGAGTTGGCGGGACTCTTGAACACGCCAACTGGGTTGGCGTGTTGGGTCAGAAAAATAACACTTTATATTTTAGGGTTATTTTGTTAAATGTTTTTAAAAATTGGGTTATTTAATTAAATAACCCTTCGAACTTTGGTTCGAAAACAAAAAAAGTCTTTTACTTGGAAAAAATTTAGATTAAAAGTTTTAATATTTTATTTTAATAAATAATATATTTAGTTGGTGTAATAATAATAATAATGAAAGAAATAAAGGCACGTTTTAATTTTCTAAAATTATATAAAACCAAACATAAGTGCATATTTGGGAATCCCGTTCATTGGGAGGGAGAAGCTTTGGTTGAAGCGGAGTGGGGATATCAGTAATGTCAGACGAGGAAGCAACGGAATCCCAGCTCACTGATGACCAGAAAATTGAGATCGCTAAATGGTTTATCCTCAATTCTCCCGCCGGAGAAATCCAATACGTAGCCAAAGGTAAGGTCACCTGTATATATCCAACACGTGTGCGTATATGCATTTGAAATTTTGGAATCTCGCTTGAACTTTTTTCGTCACGTGAAATGCGCAGATATCAAGGCTGTTTTGAAGAACGAGAGTTTGTATAATATGGCGGCGGCGTTTCCAATGTACAACAAAGCTCACATGATTTGCCTCGAATTCCCCGACAGAAGCGGTGAGGTAAAATGAACGATGTCATAACTTTCCTCTCATAAATTTATGTGAACCTGTGTTAATTTGAATTTCTGAATTAAGGTGCGATGGATGAGTTGATTTTGTTTACAACTTTGATGTTCTAGTTTTGTTAGTTTCATTGTTTTGCATGCTGCATAGTTTTTTTTTGGATCGAAGTGGTTTGAATCGAAGCAATGTGCTTTATATATTACGGTGTGGTGATCGAAGATGAAAATAAACGAGTGTTGATCGGTTTCAGTAGATTTATGTGGTTCCATAAAGCATTGAGGACAAAATTTCTGTAAAATTCCATCCACCATAGTGGTAGTGAACATTTCGTCATGGTAATGAATAAAGAGAATTATTGCATTCAGGACATGTGCCTTCAATAATGATGGCATGAACATATAGAAATAATAAATGATTGAAATTATTGGTAGAAGTTTTTTTTTTTTTTATGAACTAACTGCTCCTCTCCATCATGTTTTGGGCATGTTCAATATTATGGAAAGACTTGCCCGGATTCCAAAAGGAAGCTTCTCAAGAATTTGTAAAGATGTTAAGAGTTATTGTAGCTTCTTAATAGACCATGAGAGTAGTTTTATGCTGGGAAAATGCCAATTGTGCTTGAAATAAATCGAATTTGTGCAATCAGCAAAAGGTTTTTCTTTTATCTCAGTTGCCTTCTCTTTATAATGTTTGTAGGTACTTCTGACATCATTTAGCGAGATTGGTGAAAATGCATATCTTGATCCTAGGACTGCTCAGGTCGCAATAGTTGATCATGTGAAACAGGTGAGATTAATTCTCAGCACTTGCAGAGTTTTTTATTTTGGATTTTTTACCTGGCTTTTGAATGTGCTCTTTATGATTTGGACTGCTAGATCAGGCTTTCAGGCTGTTAGCAGCATAATGGATATGAAACTTATTTTTGTTGTGGAGGGATTTTGAGGATTCTAAGTTGGGCTCCTGTTTATCAGGAAAATCAGGAAGTTGTGTGACAAAAAAAGTAATTAAGAAAATACACCTTTGCATGTTATCTGGCATGTGGAGTGAAGAATCATGAGCCAAGATTTGTAAGGTTTCGTAAATCTTGAGTAAATTTGGGAAAAGGCTCTATGGTAGGAATTGAATATGTACGGTCTTGACTTTATTTGGCTGTGATGTAATATTTTTCAAAGAGTAGAATTATAAATATTGTAAAAAACAGTAATAAATTAGGTGCTAGCAAGCCACTGAATCATATAATTTGTGTTTGAACGCAGCTCAGGTTGATAAATTTCGAACTAAAATCTAAACTCTAGTTGAGATGGGCATTCCTGTTATGTTAACAAGGCATGTGTTGATGTTTTGAGTTTTGACATACTTGGGTGTCAGGTATGAATCTTCTTGCATAGTATACTAGGGCGATGACATGTTGATCGATGTGTCTGGAGGAAGAAAGCCGCGTCTTAAAATACCCCTGCCGAGCAGGAATAATTGGGATGTTGTGATGACTTATTATCCTGTAAAATTGATCACAGTAACTTGCCAATTATTAGCAGGCTTACTAACCATAATAGACATGGTTTAAACTAATATCCATTGTGAAATAGATCAAACATAAATGCATTATTTATTAGAACCCTAGTGCAGTTAAATATGCAGACTGCTCTGAAAAATTTTAATGTTATAACTTATGTTGATTCAGGTTTGTGAAGATACACGACCAGCAAATTGTAAAGAGCTTCCTTCCCCATATATTGAGGAATATCGGTAATGCTTTGGGGTTTAGTGTTAAAAGTGCTGATCTACTTCAGAAAGCAAAATTTGCAAATAAAGGAGAATGTTTTCAGTGACTATATACTTGAAAATGAAATGTGATTCCTATATACACATACATTTAGTTTTTTGGTTAGATAATTGAAAGGTTGGATCCAATGAGTAAAGCATTGTGAGTTGGCTGACGAAAGAAACTCTCCGGGCGATCATCTTCTGAGGTCTTTTTTTTTTTTTGAAAACATACCACACATTTAGGCTGTCACTTTGTTTGGTCCAGAGGAATGGCCACAACAAACAGGTGCAGATCTTTCCATCCTGAAACCTACTCAGTGTTAAAAGCTTCCATGGTTAATAATAACTGAATCTAAGCATATAAAAAAAAGCATTTATATGACTTGTTTGTTCAAGCTTAAAGTGTAGTAAGAATGTTGTGGGTGGTTTCTTTCTCTATCCCCACTTTGTTTTCTTTTCTGTTTGAAATAATTCTTCATCCTAGGATTATCTTTGCTGCTCATAGTTCCTCTTGCAACCGTTAAACTCTTTCTTGGTAGGTGTGCCTTGGATGGAGAAATTAGCAAGTATGCTAGTGAAGCATACCCAAAAGGAGTTTGTTCTGTATATTGTACTAATGGCAAAGATGTGGAAGAACCAGGCTTAGATTTTGAACTCGTCGTGGTAATTTCTGCAACCAGACACAGCCCTCAGAATTTCTGGTATGTTTGAAGTCTGTCAAAATTCCAGAAGCGTTGTCTTATTTCTATATTCTTAGTTAAACATCAAGTGCTTGCTGTTTTTTTTTTCAGAAGGAAACTTTAAAGATACTAATTATATCTTGTAATGAAATTATTTCTAGTTTGTTTCGGGTGTCATAATCTAAGCAGCGTGTTAAATAGTTAATATTTCGAAGTCTATTGGTTTTGGAAAGCTAAAATCACACATATCAAGAAGAAGAAGAAGAAGAACAACAACAACAGGTGAGCCTTTAATCCCAATGAATTGGGATAGACTACATGAACAATGGAGAGAATCAAGTCGGGTCGGACACTCCAAACGCTTCTATCGGTCAACATATCTTCTGTAATTCCCTTGCACTTCAGGTCTTTGCGTATAACTTCGAGCCATATCTTCTTTGGTCGTCCTCTCGCTCTCATGAACTGGTCGAATCCATGGACTCCAATCGACGCACAGGTGCACTGCTGGGCCTACGCCGAACATGATCAAACCAACATAAACGGCTTTCTTGCATCTTCTCCTCTATACAAGCTACACCTACTTCAGTTCGAATATCTTCGTTCCTTATTTTATCTCTTCTGGTCTTACAGCACATCCAACGAAGCATACGCATCTTTGCCACAATCATATTTTGTATATGATTCTTCTTGGGTGCCCAGCATTCCATCCCATATAACATTGCGGGTTAACGGCGGTTCTATAAAACTTTCCCTTCAATTTCAGCGGGATATTACGATCGCCTCGAACTCCGGTGGGTTTCTCCATTTGAACCAGCCAGCCTGAATCCTGTGGTTAACGTCACTGTCAATCTCTCCATCCTTTTGGATAACTGAACCAAGATATCGAAACTTGCTGCTTATCGATACCTCTTGACCACCAGTGCTCCAACACAGGAATCCCGAAAGGAATGACCACTAAATCTGCACTCCATATATTCTGTTTTAGACCTACTTAATGTAAAACCCTTTGATTCCAACGTCTCTCTCCATAACTCTAATTTGGCATTTACCCTTGCCATTGTCTCGTCGATTAACACAACATCGTCAGCAAAAAGTATGTTCCAAGGTAATTCAATCTATATGTCTTTTGTTATCTCATCCATCATTAGGGCGAACAGGAAAGGACTCAACGCAGACCCTTGATGCAATCCAATAGTGATCGAGAACTCACTTGTCAACCCACTGCACGTTCTCACATTGGATGCTACTTCGTCGTACATGTCCTTGATTATATTGACATACATGATATGAACTTTTTTCTTCATCAAAGCCCACCATAATATCTCCCCTTAGTACTTTATCGTAGGCTTTCTCCAAGTCTATAAAGATCATATGCAGATTTTTACTCCTCTCACGATAGCGCTCGACAAGTTGACGAAGTAAATTGATAGCTTCAGTAGTTGACTGTCCTGGCATGAAACCAAATTGGTTCTCCGATATCTTAACCTCCCTCCTTAAACGACACTCAATTATTCTCTCCCAAAGCTTCATTGTGTGACACATGAGTTTTATACCATGATAGTTGGTGCAACTCTGAATGTCACCCTTGTTCACCCTTGTTCTTATAGATAGGAACGAGAGTACTCTTTCTCCATTCATTTGGAATTTTGTTACTCCTCCAAATCTTGTTAAATATATCTGTTAGCCACTTTTTCCCCATCGGTCCTAAACATCTCCATACTTCAATAGGGATTCCATCAGGACCAACTGCTCTTCTTGCTTTCATTTTGTTCAAAGCTTCCTTAACCTCAGATTCTCTAATTCTGCGAGTAAACTCACGATTTACATTATGTTGATGGATGTTAAGATCACCTAAATCTTGGCTAAAGCCACCGCTGAACAAGCTGTTAAAATAATTTTTCCATCTTGTTTTGATGTCTTCATCTCTAACCAAGACATATATGGTTCTCATCTTTTATGCATTTCATTGCACATAAGTCTTTCGTCTTCCTATCCTTCGCTCGGGCAATCCTGTAGATATTTTTTCTGCCTCTTTGGTATCCAATTTGCCAATTTGTCGTACACTTCTTTGTAGACTTTAGCTCTAGCATCTCGAACCGCTGTATTCGCTTCTTTTTTGGCAAGCTTATACCTTTCGAAAGTTGCTCCATTGTTGTTCTTCTTCAGCTGTATGTAAGCATCCCTCTTGATTCGGGATAGCCTTCTTTACGTCTTCATTCCACCATGATACGTCCTTACCTGGTGGAGCATATCCTCTTGACTCACCAAGGAGCTCTTTATCTACCATCTTAATGCCACGAGCCATTTTGTTCCAGGTGGTATCAGGATCATCTCTTGGCGTCTAATTAACTTCCTTGACTACCTTCTCGAAAAAGGCTCCAAAGTTACTTTCTTTTAACCGCCACCACTTAATTCTAGGTTCTAACTTATGCTTAATTCTAGTAGCCATATTCTTAATCCTAACATCTAGAACTAAAAGTCGGTGTTGGGTGGCTACACTCTCTCCTGGAATTACCTTACAGTCCAAGCATTTAACTCTATCTATCCTTCTAGCAAAAAAGAAATCTATTTGAGTTGCACTAGACCCATTTCTGAAAGTAACTAGATGAGAGGACCTTTTCTTGAACCAGGTATTCGCTAGGACTAAGTCATATGACATGGCAAAATTCAAAAGTGAATTACCTGTGGCGTTCCTGTCCCCTCCATGAACACTCTCATAACCATCCTCGATCAGAACCTACGTGCCCATTGAAATCTCCCCCGACGAAGATTTTTTCATTAAGGGGTATTCCTTGCACCACGTCTTCTAGATCTTCCCAAAATTTTCGTTTAATAGCCTCCTCGAGACCAATTTGGGGTGCATAGGCACTAATGATATTAAAAATATCATTGCCTAAAACTAGCTTAACTAATATTATCCTATTTCCATTCCTCCTAACTTCAACTATATACTCGAGTAGTTTATTTTTTACGATTACACCTACCCCATTACGATTTTTATCCTTACCTATGTACCAAAGTTTATAGTCCCAAGGAGTTAATAGTTCTGGCTTTCTCACCTACCCATTTGGTCTCCTGCATACACATAATAGTAATTTTTCTTTTACTCATAGTCTCTACTAACTATGCTAATCTACCTGTAAGAGAACCTACATTTCAAGAGGCTAAACGAATCCTATGGTCTTGGTTTTGAGCTAACTCGCTCGAGGTGAGGGAATCCTTGCTCATTTGACACCACACCCAGGCGTCAATGTGGCGCGTCGCTTCTGGGCGACGACCTAGCAGCCCTTGCCCACTTATCACTACACCCGGGGTCCGGTGCAACGCGTCGCTGTATAGGGAACGCCCCAACGCAATTCTTCTTATAGTTCATGTCATTGAGATGTGACTAATTTATCCTGCTGGCTGTCACAGGCTACCGCCACCCTCCTCCTCTACCCTAGCTTGTGACGGGCAGTGATACATATCATAAGTGATCCATATCACAAGTGATGTATATCACTTGCGGAGTTACATATCAAGAAGAAAAATGCGTAAAAATGTAGTCAAGATATTGATTCTCATGATGATGCAGAGATGAATAAGTTTAATAGAAGTAAGAGCAAGCTGATAACACTTTATTGATTGAAAGAACAGGGAATGGATGTTCATGTTGTCTATGCAGACAAGATAGTGATTACGGGAGATAATGAAATGGAAATTGAGAGGCTAAAGAAAATACTCCAAGCATAAGTCAAAGTCTAGATCTAAATGTCTTCAAATATTTTCTGGGCACAGATACGAGGAGTTCCACATGAATTTAGACACACAGTGGAAGTGATCATTGACAAGGGATGAGGAAGTTTGGTTGTAGTTACCAGTCATTGGAGATAAATTGGAAAAAAAATGTGGCTAAAGATAATGCGGACTCCAATAAAAAGGTATCAGGAGGTCTTACATATTGAGGGGTGTCTTAAGGAATGTTCAGGAAGGGGCCTCTCATTCAAAACAACAGTAGTCGAGTATAGTAATACATATGTGGATGCAGATAGGATGCTGAAGCTGTGGAAGACAACAATTCTACAACCAGTTACTATCCAAAGTCTGGGGAATGCGGTTACTTAAAGAAGGGAGAAACAATCCGTAGTTCCTTGGAATTAGTGTTAAGCTTCAATACCGAGCAATAGCTCGAGGAGCATGCAAACTTATATCTTGATGATTGGCGATATATACATCTTTCATCCTACACCAAAAGATATATGGGATGCTGTGACACTAGCATATTCTGATCTTGATGATTCTTCGCAAGTATTTGAACTCAGAAATCAAATACGCAATCTGAAGCAGGGAGATAACAATGTTACCAAATACTTCATCACTCTTAGAAGACTCTGGCGGCAATTGGATATGTTCATTTTTTTGTGTATGGAAAGATCCGGCAGATGGTATTCTATATCAAAAATGTTGGCTAAAGAACACGTCTATGATTTTTTAGCCAATCTTCATCGTGATTTGGATGATGTCCAGGGCAAAAGTCTTAGCATAAAACCTCTGCCAACCATTGACGAAATTTTCGCGGATGTCAGCAGGTAAGAAAATAGAAGAATGGTCATGCTCCCTGATGTATTACCTACTGGTCCGTTTCCTGGTCCAGAAAACAGTGCCCCTCGCTGCCAACATTCCGTCACACAGTACCGACCCTCGGATAAAGGATGGCAAGCCTTGGTGTGAACGTTGTAAAAGACATTATCATACTGTTGATACATGATGAAAAATTCATGGGAAACGAGCAGATTGGACTCCAAACAAATTCAAAAAAAAAGAAACAAAAAAGGCTTACAGGCCGCTGGAAGTTCGGAGTGAAATCCCACACAACCAGATGCGTTTTCTCCAAGGCCCAGATGGATCAGTTGCTGAAAATACTCTCAGGCACCTCGGTCTCATCCTCGAATGCCGCAACAACAGGTACAATCTTCACGGCACATGGTGACAGCACTACCAAAGGTGAGACTTGGATAATTGACTCTGGGGCGTCTGATCATTTGTCAGCATGTAAAGACTATTTTCTCAATTACCTTCCTGGTTTGGATGATAAAAAGGTTAAAATTGCGGATGGGTCATATACAAATGTCGAGGGTATAGGCAATGTCGTCCTTAATTCTTCAATCATGCTTAAGTGTCATATACAAATGTCGAGGGTATAGGCAATGTCGTCCTTAATTCTTCAATCATGCTTAAGGATGTTTTACAAGTGCATAATCTATCTTATAATTTAATCTCCATCAATAAACTCACATGAGATTTGGATTGTTCAGTTTACACTGCATTTTTCAGGACCGGTCTTCGAAGAGGAGGATTGGCAGTGCTAAAGGTGTGGCTGGACTTTATTACTTTCAGGATAATCCTTTAGTGAGTTATCTTGGTCAGATAATGTTGCTTACGATTCTTTGCATCAAAACAATAACTTATGCTCTTACATTTTCGTTGGTCACCCGAACTTTATGTATTTAAGACGGTTATTTCCTTCTTTGTTTCGAAATAATGATTTATTTCAATGTGAAGTTTGTCAATTATCGAATTATACTGTATTCCATTTCCTCGTAGTTCATATCAACCATCTAAACCGTTTGCTTTAATACATAGTGATATCTGAGACCCTCTCGTGTGTGTAGTACTTCTAACCATCGTTGGTTTATTACGTTTACTGATTACCATACTCGTGTTTGTTGGGTGTACCTTTTAAAAGAAAAATCTGATGCTGGGCAAATGTTTCAAAAATTTTATTCAATGATAAACACAGAATTCAATGCCAAGATTCAAATGACGCGTACTAATAATGGCACAGAATTTATAATTCCATCCTTCATGATTTTTTGTTAACTAGTGGGATCATTTATAACAGTTTTTGTGTTCACACGCCGCAACAAAACGAGGTTTCTGAACGTGAAAATCGACTCCTTTTGGAAGTCGCTCGCTCACTTTTATTCACAACCAATGTTCCAAAACAATTTTGGGGGGATTCCATCTTGACGTCTTGTTATTTGATAAATAGGATGTCATCTCGTGTCCTCAACTTTCAAACTCCACTAGATTGTCTCTATACATTCCATCCATCTTATCGTGTTTCTTCCAGCTTAGAACCCAAAATCTTTGGTTGTATGGCATTTGTTCATATTCATGCACACAATCGTGGTAAGTTGGACCCACGCTCGCAAAAATGCATTTTTTTAAGATATTCTTCAACTCAAAAGGGGTATAGATGTTATTATGTTGATAAGCGACTATATGTTGTATCTCGCGATGCTATTTTCTTCGAAACCGTACCCTATTTCCCCAAGCAATCCTCGATTTCTTCTAGTGAGGGGGAGCACCGTCTCCTATCACAAGTTCTTCCCATTACGTGGGAATATACTTGGTCTATTCCTACCTACCATCTCATTCAGCTCCTCCCTTTTGTCCCACTTCCTCTGTTCGTCAGCCCACGGCAGGTGGAGACTTATTACAGCCGTATCCTTTACATTTCTCACTAAAGAAACATCCAACTAAAGTAATGGAACCAGCTCTCCTTGATAGCCAAGCCCCCAATTCAAACTCTGGGTCCCAGGATGACATGCATGTTTCACAGGTTGATAAAATAGAACTGGGCGAGTTAGCTGAAACAAATGAGTCTGATGGTTTAGTATGTGACTTTGATATTCCAATTGCACTTCGGAAAGGAACCAGGACATGCATATCTAAAATCCCAAATACAATATAGGAAGCCTGGGATGATCCAAATTGGAAAAAAAGATGTCTTAAAAGAGACGCAGGCATTCAAAACGAATGAAACTTGGGAAATTGTTCACAAACCCAAGGAAAAAATACCGGTTGGATGTAACTGGGTTTTCACCATTAAATACAAAGCTGATGGCTCAATTGAGAGTTACAAATCTAGGTTGGTTGCAAAGGGATACATACAAACATATGGCATTGATTATCAAGATACCGTCGCACCAGTTGCCAAGATTAACACAGTCAATCTCCTTCTGACCTTAGCTGCAAATTTAGACTGGCAACTCTTCCATTAGATGTAAAGAACGCAATTTTAAATGGGGATCTGGAGGAGGAAGCATATATGGAATTACACCAGGTTTTAATGAAGACATTAAAGAAGGGAAAGTGCGTAAATTGAAGAAATCATCGTATGGTTGAAACAATCTGATCGCTTTTATTTTAAACAATTAATTCCAGTGTAGCGATTTATGTACCGCAAGTGCACGGTGTCAAGTTTTAGTATAGATAGGAAGAATACGGATTGTCGAACCCACAGGGACTAACAAGCAAGTACCAAATAAGACGCTTTCCACTATATTTAACCTACGATAATTAAACTAATAACTAAATTAAACTACTCTAATCCAACCAAAACAATCGACGATCACGAGAAAAATCCACAAGAAAGAATTATCAAGACAATTATTCACCTAATCCAACTCTTACAATTCTCTTCTCCATATATCTCTAAGGTGACGGGTTTTCCGAATTTATTCAATATATTTTCTCGAGCTATATTAAATTTAACATCAAATTGCAACAAGTAACTCTCGTTCACTTAATTAACAATTTAATATTGAATGCGCTTTATGAAAACCACTAACTTTAGATTAAACAACCCAAAGCTATCACTCATATGTGATTTTATCTCTCGATCTAATCTTTAACACACGGCATGAATTATTATATCGTATTATAATTTTATCTCTCGATCTCAATTATAATAAAATATCATTCAAAGGGGATCAATCCTTCAAAAGCATGAAGAACAATAAAACATGCACATAGAAGATATATGAATTCAATCTCAAAAGCAATAGGAAAAACTATGTTTTTGATATTTCTCAATCATCAAAAACACAATCAATCATCAAAAACACAACAAATCCAATTATTCATTTAAAACAATAATAGAAAAGTAAAAGAAAACTCCCAAGTCGACTTCTTCGTTGATTCTCGATCCTTCCTCGCTTCTTTCTCGATCGTGCTCCTCGATTCTCTTGTTGGCTTGTTCCAATTCCTAGGATGAAGAGGTGATGGTGGATGATGGTGATATGAAGTATGGATGAGTGGAGGCTATTCCTAGGTTGTAAAAGCTGATATCAGTTGTGATTTCGTGTTTAATATATATAGGTAAAGAAATTATGGACTTTCTTGTTGGACACAAACTCTCTAAGGAATTTATTTTTCAGCAAACTCTTCCGGCCGATCGATCGAGCAGACAACTCGATCGATCGCCAATTTTCTGCCCAAGCCGATCGATCGAGATTGAGTCTCGATCGATCGAGCTTGATTTTAATTTTTTTTATTTTCTTTTGTTCTTTTCTTCCTTTCCCGGCTTTGACGCGTTCGCTCGGTTCGGTCATTTTTCATCATTTTCGGTTCATTTCCTCTACTTTTATGCATTTCAACATTGATTCCTGAAATATAGAAATATATACCAAAAAGCGTATAATAATCCAAGAATCGATACGAAAACCATTAGAAAATCGCATCTAAATAAGTGTAAAAACGACACTTATCAACTATCCCAAACTTATCACTTAATCGTCCTCGATTAAGCATTAAAATCACAAGGTAGAGTTCATTCTCGATGCTTGAAACAATTATTTCACGACTTGCATTATTCTCAGAAATCTCATACATATATACAAAAGTTGAACAATACTTGTTTTCTCCTAAGTCAAGCAACACATCTCAAAATCGGAACGTGTGTGTGTGCTAATTTCAATCTCAAGTTTCATGCACACATTCAAGATCAAATCATGTTAATTAACTCAAAGTCAAGATTATCATCAAGCATCCCATAGGCCTATTTTCAAACAACTTCTCCACTAATGATAGTTACTCCCTAGACTTTGATCAAAAGGTCTTTATAAGCTTGTAATGTTTGGCCTTTGGTGTCGGTTACAAAGAAAAGATATGATAAACGCAAAGAGGAGAGTATAATCATTTACAGTTCAAATTTTTCGCACACTTCGAGCTCCTCTTCTTTTTCTTGTCTAGCCTTGGCCACTTTGGGTCTTATATACATGTTTTTTTTTTTCCAAGGCTTTTTCTTCTCCTTTCTTATTGCTCTTTTCTCATTCATCAATCTTTTTCAATAAGCTTATCAATATATAATCAATTCACGTGCATCGAATGGAATTCATTATACTCCCTTAGGGTAAGAATAACTTTTTTCATTTAGGCTCAAATAAGGGTAAGTATAATGAGTTTCCAAAAAAAAAAATGTTGAATGGGGCCTTTATTATATGCAATGCATAAACCATTCTTTTTTTTCAATAAAGCTCAAAATGGGACACTAGGGATTGATATAAATCATGGTAAGCTTGAAAGGCTCAAACGTATCAAAGATCGCCTAAATCATTTCCAAGTCAAGTTTGTAACTATAAAACTTCGCCTCAAAATGTCATCATCAAATAGGCTCTAGGATAACTCTAAGATGCTCAAGACAAATCATCAAGTTCACAACAATTATCACCATTCAACATGCAATTTACAAGATCATGACTCAATGTGCTTAAAGTATTCCTCATTCTTGACATACTAACTCAACAAAGGATATTTATGTACAAGTATAACAATCATTAAAATTCGAGTCCGTATGCATAGTGAGATCAAAATCCTCATTGAATAGTCACTACTATAATCCATTTTTTTCTCAAGTTTGAACTCATAAAAAAAATTAGCTCATAATAATAGGATGATTCAAGTGTCAATTAAGCACACAACATGTAGATTAAACACGTAAAACATGCAAGCCACTCCCCCAAACTTAAATCAAACATTGTCCTCATTCTTTAAAAGAATCAAAAGGGAAAAAGTTAACTCCCCTGATCAAGACGCTTGCATGAGGGTTGAGGAAGATTCACTTTTGAAAACTCCACTGTTGTAGGGGTTCATCGTGCCAACTGAGTACCTAGCAAGAGAAGAATGCAAATGGTAAAATACTCAACTCGAGAGATAAACAAACTAAATGCAAAAAATGAAAAATAAAACAAAACAAAATAGCAAAAGGATACGCTTGGGTTGCCTCCCAAGAAGCGCTGATTTCTAGTCGTCGGCTTGACTATCAGAAGCAACCATCAAAGAGTGGTTGCCGCCCATAGTAAGTATCGTATGATACCACGAATGGGTCTTCATTCAGTATGCCCTCAAGATTGGCATGAATATAACAGTATAGGCTCGTCGCTCCAACAACATTCGTCTTGAAGTGGTAGGCATGGGAGAATGATTCTTGACTTGGCTTCATATCTTGGAGGATGTAGTGCGGTGAAGATGGCATCGATGGAAAATACGGATCCACATATGGCATAGAACATGTCTCCATCGATGGGCTCAAATCGGAATCTTCGAAAGTCTCTTCGTTCTCCAACATCACACTCGACTCATCTTCAAATGGGAACTCCTCGGATAACATCTCTGAAGTAGGCTCAATCTTTTGAAGAGGCTCAAGTTCCCTTGACTTTTCCACATGAGTAAGATCACTCCCCTAAACTTGGTTGGTTGATTGATCATCATCATATAACCAAACTCGATTCATCGCCTCATGATTTGTAGCTCTCGTCTCTTCCTCCTGGCAGCTAGTTGAAATTGTTTCCATAAGGACCGTTATTTGCTGCTCCAGGTGACGCATAGAGTTGGTTTGGCACTCCAAACTGTTCTCAGTTGATGCCATGAATCTTATTAAGGTATCCTCTAAATGAGTTGTGACGTCTGCAGAACTATCTCTCCTCTCTTCGTGATGTTCAAATGGTTGGGGCGTATCATTAAGGTAGTGAGGCTCCGTGGGTATCGATGACTCCAACCTTGTAGTGAAGGATCACAATGCCAGTGATAATCGAAGTCCGCCATATCATTGAACAGGTACAACACACTGTCCTCATCTCTATCAACCAGGGGACTCCCAGTCACCAGTGCTCCGCTGAATAACCCATTCTCGTGTCTTGGCATCCAACCCTTTGAAGAAATATTGCAGGAGAGTATAGTTCAAAAAGTTGTGATACCGGAATGCGTTGGCCAATTCATTGAATCTCCCCATGCTGCATAAAACGGCTCTGAATATTGTTGGGCAAATTTTGTAAAGCTTTGTTGATGTAGCATCTCCAAGTACCTCACAAGACAGACAAAACAAAAACAAAATAAATTTATATATATATTTTTTTTTCAAAAGAAGTAAACAAAAATGGTTAAATTACAGTCAAAGTACCTAGTATGATATTGCTAAAGTTAGTCCCAGGCAACGGCGCCAAAAACTTGATCGCTTTTATTTTAAACAATTAATTCCAGTGTAGCGATTTATGTACCGCAAGTACACGGTGTCAAGTTTTAGTATAGATAGGAAGAATACGTATTGTCGAACCCACAGGAACTAACAAGCAAGTACCAAATAAGACGCTTTCGACTATATTTAACCTACGATAATTAATTAATAATTAAACTAATAACTAAATTAAATTACTCTAATCCAACCAAAACAATCGACGATCACGAGAAAAATCCACAAGAAAGAATTATCATGACAATTATTCACCTAACCCAACTCTTACAATTCTCTTCTCCATACGTCTCAAAGGTGACGGGTTTTCCGAATTTATTCAATATACTCTCTCGAGCTATATTAAATCTAACATCAAAATGCAACAAGTAACTCTCGTTCACTTAATTAACAATTTAATATTGAATGCCCTTTATGAAAACCATTAACTTTAAATTAAACAACCCAAAGCTATCACTCGTATTTGGTTTTATCTCTCGATCTAATCTTTAACACACGGCATGAATTATTATATCGTATTATAATTTTATCTCTCGATCTCAATTATAATAAAATATCATTCAAAGGGGATCAATCCTTCAAAAGCATGAAGAACAATAAAACATGCACATAGAAGATATATGAATTCAATCTCAAAATCAATAGGAAAAACTATGTTTTTGATATTTCTCAATCATCAAAAACACAACAAATCCAATTATTCATTTAAAACAATAATAGAAAAGTAAAAGAAGACTCCCAAGTCGACTTCTTCGTTGATTCTCGATCCTTCCTCGCTTCTTTCTCGATCGTGCTCCTCGATTCTCTTGTTGGCTTGTTCCAATTCCTAGGATGAAGAGGTGATGGTGGATGATGGTGATATGGAGTATGGATGAGTGGAGGTTATTCCTAGGTTGTAAAAGCTGATATCTGTTGTGATTTCGTGTTTAATATGTATAGGTAAAGGAATTATGGACTTTCTTGTTGGACAAACTCTCTAATGAATTTATTTTTCAGCAAACTCTTCTGGCCGATCGATCGATTTATGCTCGATCGATCGCCAATTTTCTGCCCAAGCCGATTGTTCGAGATTTAGTCTCGATCGATCGAGCTTGATTTTAATTTTTTTTGTTTTCTTTTGCTCTTTTCTTCCTTTCCCGGCTTTGACGCGTTCGCTCGGTTCGGTCCTTTTTCATCATGTTTGGTTCATTTCCTCTACTTTTATGCATTTCAACATTGATTCCTGAAATATAGAAATATATACCAAAAAGCGTAAAATAATCCAAGAATCGATACGAAAACCATTAGAAAATCGCATCTAAATAAGTGTAAAAACGACACTTTTCACAATCTCCACGAGCCTGATTCGATAGATTTACCAAAGCAATTATGAAACTTGACTATCACCAAGCCAACACCAACCGTACATTGTTTTATAGACATAGGAATGGAAAACAAACTCTTCTTATTGTCTATGTGGATGATATTGTACTAACATGTGATGATCTAGAGGAAACGAAGAGACTAAAAGAGAAGTTGGTAGCTGAATTTGAAATGACGGATTTGGGAAGGTTAAGGTATTTTCTTGGCATGGAGGTAGCAAGAAATAAATCTGGAATCTTTGTAGCTCAACGGATGTATGTGCTAGACCTCTTGAAAGAAACAGGAATGTTGAGATGCAAACCAGTTGATACACCCATGGATCCTAATCTAAAATTAGGAGAAACAATGAGCACTAATCCAGTGGAAAAAGGAAGATATCAACAACTCGTTGGTAAGCTAATTTACCTGCCTCATACTAGACCAGATATAGCATTTCCTGTGAGTTGTGTAAGCCAGTTTATGCATGCTCCATCAGAACAACATATGGTGGTTGCTTATAGAATCCAAAGATATCTAAAGAGACACCAGGAAAAGGATTGTTCTTCAGAAAAACAGATGTAAGGAACGTTGAAATATTCACTGATGCAGACTGGGCTAAATCAATAAGCGACATGAGATCTATATCATGGTATTGCTCCTTTGTTTGGGGAAATTTGGTGACATGGAAAAGTAAAAAACAACAAGTTGTAGCAAAGAGCAGTGCAGAGGCTGAATTGAGATCGGTGGCTCATGGGGTGTGTGAAAGATTGTGGTTGAATATGCTACTTGAAGAATTGCAAGTGAATCTCACAATGCCACTGAAACTCCTATGTGATAAAAGTAGCCATTGACATCACGGATAACCCAGTGCACCACGATCGAACCAAACATGTTGAACTTGATCGACACTTCATTAAAGAGAAGATTGATGAAGGAATCATCGACATAGTTATTTATCAACTTCAGAACAAACTGCTAACATGTTAACAAAGAGCGTATTTAAGCCAATCTTTGAAAAATGTGTAGACTAGCTCGGAATGTACAATTTGTACACTTCAGCTTGAGGGGGAGTATCGATAAGATTGTATGTGTTTAGATTAGTTTAAATTAGAGAGATGCGTTATCAAATAAGTTTAAATTAGAGATTAAGTTTATCCTATTTCCTAGGTGTAGAAGACTTTATATATTGGACAATTGAGTTGTGATTTATGTCAGATTATTGGAACACAATAAAATAAAAAGTTTTTAGTTTAAGCAGTTTGCATTTTTGGATTTGGCTATTTAAGACCATCGCACAAGTTTTTGAATGGTCAATGCTTTAGTTAATGTGCACCATAGGGTGCCTTCTTTATTTATCAAAGATTACAACCCTTGTTCAAATTGTAGTAACCTTGATTATTATGGCTCTTATATCGTTTTCTCCCTCCGCTGCTCTGGAATGATATACCTTAGCCAAATCAGACATCAATGTGCTCCAAAAGGTTGTCTATTGATATACTTTTGTCAGCTGTCCCTTGGAGGTTTTTTGGTATCTTTGCTTCTGTACAGTGTCACTACACCTTTTGTTGAAGTGAAACTATCTGACGATAAAAACGGGGACTGGTCGATAGCTTACTGGAGCCTCCTTGTCTTATCTCCTTCATTTTTCCTTTTGCAATGCTGCTTTTAAAAATAGTCTTTAATTTGCTTTTCATATTCCTCGTTTCATTGGCTGAATGGTGCTAAATTAATATTCAAAAAATGATGTTACTTGATTCCCTACCTTGTTTCTTTTTTATATTTGATATGCATTCGTTGATCATTATGGTGCGATTTTTTATTATAGTTCGGGATTAAGGTCATTGATAAAGTTCAGGAAGAAACCAAGAGATCAGGTATTTAAGTCTATCATTTATGCTTTCGATATGTCTACAACAGATTTTATCATGTGGCATTAAACTAATCCCTGTATTTAAGTTTCTGTGTTAATTTTCAGCGTTGCTAGCTCTCCTCTTATTTGGAAACCAGACGATGCTCTGTTATGGTAATTTTATCACTTCAGACAGAAAACCACCTGGAGTTGGACGTGGAAGAGGAAGAGGAAGAGGTAGAGATGACAACACAGCTGGAAGACCGTCGAAAGGAATTGGGCGTGGTTTAGATGATGGAGGTGGCAGAGGAGGCCGAGGAAAGGGTTTGCCTGGCAGCAATCCGTCCGGTATCAGAGGTAAGAATGAAATATTAATTAATTTCTTTATTTTTTAACTCATAAAATTCTACCAAATGTCATTGTTCTAACGGTTGGAATCTAGTACCTATGTTCCCATTTGTACAAGAGTATTGAATCCTCATTCATTTAAGCAAAGTATAATAATTTAATTGGTAATGAATAGTAGAAATAGAGGCACTCATGATTCGGACAACCGTCTTAGGATTTTGTAAAGGAGAAATTGCACATGAAGCTGCCCTTCTAAATTTCTTATAAAACACAATTTCTTGCCTGTCCTTTATTTTCTTGTTTTTGGATCTCAATTGCTGAAAAAGCTTTCCTTTTGGTTGCTAGTGAGAGAATAATTTATGAATCCTTTTAATGGCAGGTGGAGGTCGCGGACGTGGTTGATGTATAAAATCATGAGAGGCTAGTATACTATGTTGCACGGATACGGATACGCGGATACATAGATACGCAGATACGTGTACGCTTGCACGGGATTTTCGAAATTTGTAGGATACGATACGTTTGGATACGGCAAATTTTATTTATTTATTTATATATAAATTAGTAATATTTGTAAGAAATCAAGTTTCAAGCATATAATCAACATTAAACACATTAGAAATCACCAAATTCACGACACGACAAATTGTAGAATATTAATCAAGGACATCTAAAAATTTCAAGCATATAATCGACATTAAACACATTATGGTGGTTAGGAAATAGGGATTAAGTTAAATAATTTAATTTTAACAGTTTAAACCATATTTTTTAAAAAAATTCTGAAAGTTCCCGTATCTAACCCGTGTTGGATACGGTCACCGGCGTATCTTGAGCGTATCCGAAATGTATCCAAAATAAAAAATTAATTTTTATTCCTAGATAAGCCACGTGGTGTATCCGATATGTATCGGTGCCGTATTCGTGAGTATCCGTATCCCAGAAGTATCTGATATTTGACCGTGAAATTTTTTGGAGTATCGGTACAACATAGCTAGTATATCATGTGTGAAAAGTGACCCTTTTATTGGCATCGTTATTGTTATTAGGATACCTTGAGTTACGAAGTTTCATCAGGGTTGGTATGGAAATTGCTTAGTTTCTAAACTATTATGCAAGAGATAGGAAAGAAAGGATAGCTCTGGCTCATGAAAAGCTAAAGATATATCATCATTAAGCCTCGATTAATCTAATAATTATAGTAGCTTCGGATTAAAAGATGTGAATAACCTTGGTGATGATATACACTTCTTTGATATATATATATATATATATATATATATATATATATATATATATATATATAATACGGCAGAACTTACTTGTAGTTTAGGTGTATTCTCAGTTTAATCTCTAAAGTTTTCAATGACCTGGTTTACTCCCTAAAGTTATAAAATATTACTGAATCAATAATTCTTCATTTGTTTCTCACGGTGGACTTAATGTCAATGACTGATTTGGGATTTTTTTTAAAACTTTGAGGACTCGATTGGGTCATAGAAAATATTAGGGGCTGAATTGAGAATATATCCAAATTACTAGGACATTTTAACGTATATTCAAAGTTTACACAATTCTTGAAAACCTTAAAGACATGGACAACCAGTCAGAATTATTCGCCCAAATTTGCTAATCATCAAATGATAAATTCTAGTTTGTCAGATGTTGATAAGATAACCAAATTGGCTTGTCGAGACTATGATGTTTACCTATCTCCCATTCAAGAACTTCAATTTAGGCCAATGCAATTGAACTTTAAATCAGTACAGCCAAAGTTTCAAACAACGTGATAAAAATTATAGATAATGCGATCCATGGAAGACAGACAGAACTTAATTTTGCACTCTTTTTCACCAAATGCAATGTATAGATGTTCTACAAATAGGGATGGCAATGGGGCGGGTTTGGTGAATCCCAGGACCCGCCACGTTACACATAAAACTCGGGCCCGTCCCGCGCCGCTTAGACCCTTGAACCCGGCGAGTTTACCCGCCCCGCCCCGCCCTGGTTCCAGTTTTATTTTTATTTCTTATTTTAAAAAAAAAAGTTAGCTAGATCAAATTTAAAACACACAATTTGAGTTTTGTGGTTAAATTTCATGTTTTCTCTAGTAAATATGTATAATAAACATTGTAAAACTATCTCTAAGCTACCAAATATTTATTAATTTGCTCTCATTTCCTTCAAAATGTCCAACTTCTTTAACATGAAAAACACATGAATTTTGATATAAAATTAATTAATGACACTTTATTGTTCAATCAAAGAAGTAAAATGTATATTAAATATTAAATTTTTTTTTTAAAAAATAAAAAATATATAGCAGGCGGGTCCAGGGCGGGTTTGGCCGATCCCAGGACCCACCCCGCCCCGCCCCGCTTCCAAACCGGTTGAAGCGGGTCCTGACCTGTCCTGGCGAGCCGGGTTTAATGCGGGTTCGAGTCTAGACCCATCCCATTGCTATATCTATCTACAAATCCTCCATTACATCATAAATATACTTCAAATTCGAACATGGAATGGAAATTATATATTAAATTGATAGAAAATAAATATCTACACCTTACCTTTCATGGTTATATTTCTATGGCAGAAGAATCGGATATAAAGAAAAACGTGAGTAATGAGAGGAGAAAACCGACAGATAGAAATGAAACACGACTGAATATAATTGGACCAAGGTAGAATTTTAATTTTTGTCAATAAAATCAAATATTGAAATATATAATAAGAAAAATTACAGCAATATTTACAACTTTTGACCTCTAATTTGAATAATAATATATGTACTCCTGTAGAATAATTGTATTGCAATATCACCCTTCTATTTTATAATATATATTGAAAAATTACAACTATGTCTCCATTGAAATATATAGCAGTAGATGTAAACGTTGTCATTTAAATTAGAGGAGTGAAATTCGTTATTGTTTAAATTAGATTATAGATAATTCACCCTATAGTTATATTACTCTATTTATTATTACTTTTTTTAAAACAATTTTGTGTGTGTTAGATTTATTTTTTTTCTTTGTATGTGAAAAAAAAATAGCTGAGGTGACAACCAGACAAATATTAAAGAAGACAAACAGACAACGTCAGAGCAAGATAAAGACAGGATATCACTAATAAACTAGCGAGTATGAAGTGCAAGCCTAGCCAGCTAGCTCTGCCTTCGTATTCCTAAATGGCGGAAATCAAAGAAGATGCAGGATTGGAGCAGCAGCGGCAGCTTCTGAGCGTGGCTGACGTTGAAGCTCCGAAAACTGAAGACAAAGTAGAAAACAGGTTTCAGCAGCAGAATACCCATTCAAGGCGCGTCGCATCTCTCGATATTTTCAGAGGCCTAACTGTTGCCGTAAGCTTAATCACTTATTCCCTTTCAATTTTCTGTACCCATTTATTTCCTTACCACAATTTTGTTTTTCATAATATGTCATTTTGATTGGAGCTTCCTTCATATGCATGAATGAATGGGTGAACTTATAGGGATTGGGAGTTGTGTATTGTTGTGCTTTGAGAATAATTCCCTTTTCATCATAAAATTGTTTGTTTTTTGTTTCTACTTGATCAACTCAATATGATATATTGTTAATTTGATGAGTTTGAGCAAATTCTTTTCAGGGTTTCTTTTTAATGATATACGGGCGGATAATGAATTTGATGATGTGGTTGCTGCTGTTATAAAATGAAATTTAAGTTGTAAAAAAGATAGTAATTTCTTGAAAATGATATATATTCATCCTCTGCTTGTTGAATGAGCATTGATAATTTCTTGGTGCACTCTAACATTGCCCCGCTTCACATCCCCAAATAATAAACAGTAAAAGACCAGAAAGACACCTTGCAAATACGGGAACCAGGGTGTCATTTGATTTTTTGGATGGGCCAAATCTGCCAATGCATGTAAAATTTCATCTTATTTCCGCATTTGATGGGGAGATCCCGCGCCCTTCTCGGTCGTGAACGAGCTTTTTTTTTTGTTTAAAGAAAATTTAACTAAAAAATGGTGCCGGTAAATATTATGGTAGACATAATTGAAGTTGGACTGGCTACAGTTAATGATCTTGGTTGATGATGCTGGAGAAGAATGGCCAGTGATTGGGCATGCACCTTGGAATGGCTGCAATCTTGCTGATTTCGTGATGCCATTCTTTTTGTTTATCGTGGGAATGGCAATTGCTCTTGCACTCAAGGTTAATTTGTTTTGCCTATATGTACTTCTTGACTTTGATACTAAAGTTTTATATGCTATTTCATGTATTTGTTCTCTACTTTTCCGAATAGAGAATAAACGATTGGCGAGCTATCAGTAAAGTAGTTTTAAGAACTTTAAAACTTCTCTTCTGGGGCCTTCTTTTGCAAGGTTGGTTATTTATTGGTATTATCTATGTTTTCTTCTGTAGTTGTTTGGGGAAACTGTTTTTTCATGCAAAAGAAATGAAAAGTAAAATATGTTTTTTAACTTATAGGTAAAGTGATAATGTTTAACCGTGATTTGACATATTAGGAGGTTATTCACATGCCCCGGACAAACTAACATATGGGGTCGACATGAAAAAGATAAGGTGGTGTGGAATCCTTCAGGTAATTTTGATGTTTTCCATTTGGATTTTGGCTAATTATCTTTGTTAAACATCATGTCAGATATATTTATTTGATTCTTCCCAGAGAATAGCTCTTGCATATTTAGTTGTCTCATTAATCGAAATCATTACAAGAGATACCAGAGGAAAGGATCGATTAACTGGAAAGTTCTCCATATTCAAGTTATATTTGTGGCATTGGTGAGTGGATGGAAGATCTGTATTAGTCAGTAATCACATTATTATATTTGAAAATTATTTCAGTGACTAAAGTTTAATGATTTGCAGGATAGCGGGAGCATGTGTGCTGGCAGTTTACTTGTCTACACTTTACGGTACTTACGTTCCAGATTGGCAATTTAACCAGCAGAATACAGAAAGTGCTGATTTTGGGAAATTTCTTACTGTAAGCTTGTGTTAACAGAATTTGTAAGCATAACTGGCTATAATTTTACTTATTTGCTTAATATCATGACTATCCATTTCTCGTCTCAAGTCCGCTTATCATCATTGGTTTGGCTATCTTTTTTTCACTTCAAAGGAAGTGAAAAGAAAATACCAAATCAACGAAAAGCTGAATTTCAACCATTTTCGAAAGAAAAAACTAATTTCAAAATGTTACACATTCAAAAATGAAGCTATAAATAGTAGAAACATACTACAAATCATATTTTAAAACCAAACGAGGACAAATGGTTTGTAAGCTGTTTTCCTCATCGAACTCCAATATCCAAACATAACCTGAAACTTCTTTGTTCTTATACGAGACACTTAAGAGGCTAGGAAGGTCGCTCTTCCTCTCTCTTATTTATAAGGTTCTACCTCAGAGAAGAACATTTGATTTTCAGGTGTCTTGTAATGTGAGAGGAAAATTGGATCCTCCTTGTAATGTTGTGGGCTATGTAGACAGAAAGTTGCTCGGACTCAATCATATGTACCAACATCCAGCTTGGAAGAGATCCAAAGTGAGTGTCTTGTTTAATATTCTCCCTTTCTTGTTTACTGCTCTTCATCAATTAATTTTCTTTCAATGGTGATTTATGATCAAGAGTCTTGCAGGCTTGTACAGTGTATTCCCCTCACGAAGGACCTTTCCGCAGCGATGCTCCATCTTGGTGCTGGGCACCTTTTGAACCCGAAGGAATTCTGAGGTGCTTTTTATGCTACTTATTTCCTTGTGAAAATTTGTTTTCTCCACTTTCCGGGGTTTTGTGAACATATATCGTGATAACTCAGCAAGGTTTTTTTCCTTCGAGCGTTCGATATCCTTTTGTTAAATTGTTGACTTTGGAAATGTAATGGATAGACAATGAACATCATTTTATATAGTTGAAATTCCTAATTAAATAACAATAAAATCATATCAAGGATGTATAAAATTTAATTCTGGGATGTATTACATGATTTTTTAATTTTTTTCAAGATATACATCTCTTCGGTTTTGTTGATGCAGCTCGATTTCCGCTATCCTCTCCGCAGTCATTGGAGTTCATTTTGGACATGTCCTTGTACATATAAAGGTCTGCCTTGAACTAAATGTTTTTAACAAAATTTTAGTGTTTGAATTAATATGCCATTCTTGTTTCCAAAAACTATTAAAAAAAATTGATGTTCTAGGGCCACTCAGCTAGACTTTGTCATTGGACAATCATGGGTTTTGTACTTCTCATCTTAGGAATCATTCTTCACTTCACAGATGGTAAGTTTGGGAGAACATGAAACATAAAGGGATGCTTGTTCTTTTTCATCTTTACTTGTGGTTTTCTTGTGTAATACAGCTATTCCTTTGAATAAGCAACTATACACCTTCAGCTATGTTTGTGTAACATCTGGAGCAGCGGCATTGGTATTTTCGGCTTTCTACATTCTGGTATAATAAGAGAAAAACAAGACATATCAATATTTTTGTCTTTTTGAATAATCAAAACGTCTCAGTTCTAGCTTTGATATATAAATTGCTTATTTTTACCAAATTCATGTCTATTACACATGAAAATTGTTGCTTATTTTTTTCCAGGTCCTATTCGTGTATTTTGAAGCTAAGAGGATTCATTTTCTTTAATTTCAGGTTGATATGTGGAATTTAAAGTATGTGTTTTTGCCATTGGAATGGATTGGTATGAATGCTATGCTGGTTTATGTGATGGCAGCAGAAGGTATCTTTGCAGGCTTTATCAATGGTTGGTATTATGATAGTCCTAATAATACCTTGGTAAGTTTCCAAATTATTCATTAAACCATCTGTGTGTTATTTCACCGTCAATACTCTATGATTCTTTGCATCGATTTATTTTTGAGCTCAAAGTGGAAATGAATTTCCGAATATAGAACTTTAACCAGATTTAGTTTGCAGATACATTGGATTCAGAAGCACATTTTCATTGGCGTTTGGCACTCTAGAAGAGTTGGCATCCTACTTTATGTAATCTTTGCTGAAATATTGTTTTGGGGTGTTATTGCTGGCCTGTTACACAGGTTAGGCATATACTGGAAGCTTTGACTCCTTATTCATGCCAACTTTTTTTCAAAATTTTGTGAGCCAGGAAGTGGACATTGCAAAGATTATTCAAAAGATTTAACAATAGGTATAGTTCTTGTTAAATTGTTACTTTCTAAGTTGTTTCTCATCAGGAATTCGCACAAAATCACAGCCGAACGACGTTCAGGCATTTTAACCTGTTCGACTTTTGTTCCTGATTCAAAAGTTTGTTCATCTCCGATGGAAATTTAAGACCTCAATGTAGCATAAAGTCCCATATTAAATACTTCCACCAGAACTAACACGTGGGGTGTTGAAGATACACGAATCGAAGAGAAATGGCAAAGTCCTTCCAACTACAAAACCATCAAAATGGATAAGGCACTCATCAAAACAATCAAATCCTACATAAAATTTATCATTTCCCAAGATCCAAATACTACTACTTCAAGACGTGCATAAGTGAATAACCTGGATAATTGAAACAGAAAAAAGGTAAAGATATGTCTGAGGAATCAATTCAACACAATAAAATGGAGAAGGAACATTTTTCTAAAAATGTCTTGGCTTCTTTTCCAATCAAGAACGATGGAACTATAAAATAGCATATTTGGTTCGACCAACAAAATTCTAGTAGTTGTCTGACAAGTGCAACGATACTGAATAAAACAAGACAAATACAATTCGAAAAACATTAGACGTAAGACCCTCTCTTGGATCAATCCTCCTCTTCAGCCTCATTTTCAGCAATATTGAAGTACCTCAATTCATACACACTCCGATCTTTGTTGGAAGCTATAACTCGGAGCCAATCACGCACATTATTCTTCTTCAGATATTTCTTCGTCAAGTACTTCAAGTACCTTGTCACCATAAGGAAACAAGGGATAATAATGAAACACGCTATATACAACAAATACAACGATGAAATAGGATATGAAACTAAGTTAGCTGAAATAACACAATCATAATTTTTTACTACTACAAAACACAATCCTAATGCTGGCTATGCCTCTGTGGGGATCTGCAAGAGCCAATGCCACAACTGAACGCCCGTTTCTTATCCTGCTTTCCTTAACTAATAGGTGCTCTGTGGAAGGGTGAGAATGAAATGGTTCCAATTGATTGAAGAAATCTTCCTAATATCCAAATCCTAAACTAGTACAGACACAGTTGGTTGCAACAACATTACAGATAAATGCGCAAACAAGAATAACTCTTTCAAAGATGGAGAAAGTGAACCCAGCTAGAAATAGTACAATTTCCAAAACACTAACAATACCAACTATGTGCAAATATTTTATTCAAAGAGCTGCTCAGAAATATCAGGAAACTTCTGCCATTGCAGCAGTTACAATCAGATATATAATCAGTAGCACCAAAAGAGCATATATCTTCCGTAAATAAGAATAAAATAGTTTCCATTAATATTTTAAGACTCAATACAATTACTAAAGGGATCTCAGCTTCACTAGAACATAACACTTCGGTTAAAATCATCCGACTTTAATGTGTTATCATCAGACTAGTCCCTCTGCTGCCATGAATAAACAGTCCACAAAATAGGTGATCAGGAAGAAGTTGACACAACATTGCACTTTTTAATTAAAGTCTTGAGCCTAGTACAAGAACGATAAAAAAGATTCTTGGGCTAAGATTAAGTTACCTCTTGGAGAAGTTTGTGTCATTAGCAGTAACAGAGATCTTGGTCTTATCACGGGTGACAGTAACAGTGTCTCCGAGAGCACCTGGCTTCCCGCCGACCTTGATGCGCTCCTGAAGGAACTTTTCCAGTGAGGCGATGTCCATTATCTTATCCTCAACCGGCTTTGCGCAGTCGATAACAAACGTCGCCGCCTTCTTTTTTCCCCCTTTCTGAACCCCAGCCCCAACTCCTCCCTTACTCATCTTCGCCATCGCCGATCTTCTTTTATGAAATTGAAAATAAAATTTCCTGCCAATACCGAAAACTTCAATATATAAAACAATTGAGATTAAAATGACTGTTAATAATAATGAGAGAGATTCAGAATTTCACAGACCTGGAGAAGAGAGTAGCAGCGCCGAGTTGAACTGAGACAGGAACTAGGGTTTATACAGCTCAGGTGGCGAATAGTTTGTGGGCTATATGTGGGCCAGTGCAAATTTGGGCCTGCGTTTATCTTACAAGCACCAAATTACCGCACGAAGCTTGCCCTAAATATTGAACATTAAAAGTTAAAGCCGAATATTATACATTATAAATTTAAGCATGCTTTTTCTCAATAAAAAAATAATAATAATAATAAAATTTAAGCATGCTGGTTTTCAGGATAAAAATTATTTTTAATATTTAATATAACTTTAAGTATATTAAACTAAATTATATATAAATAATAAATTTAAGAGAATATCTTTTGCTAAACTTATTTTATAAGCTCATATTTAGGAGCTTATAAGTTGTAATATCTTATTTTAAAAATAAGTTGTTAAATGTTCTATAAAAAATTAATAGAACTTCAAAATATTGATATTTTGGTATTATAATATCATTTTATTACTATAATTACCAAAAATAATCCAACGCAAAATAGTTTTTTTTTGGGAGGGTATATTGATGATATATAAAATTTATGAGGATATTTTATTGGGCGAATTATATAGCTCCATCTAGTTTGAACAATTACAATTTTTCCTATAGTTTAAAAAATAACGTTCTTTCCACTGCTATGCTTTTTATGTCAAATTATAGGGGAAAACACCAATGTTCTATGAGGGTTCATTCGTTATTCAGAGGTCGCAATAAAATTACTCTATAGGGGAAACAACAATGCAACTTTGCCTTAGTGATTGATGAGAACACGAAAGACATATATACTAAATTATGAATTATCTTGGACCATGCTTTTTGCTGACGATGTTAATCGACGAGACCAAGGCATGTGTTAATGCTAAATTTGAATTATGGAGAGAGACATTGAAATCAAATGGTTTTAGATTAAGTAGGTCTAAAACAAAATATATATAATGCAAATTAATTGGTCGTACATCTCCGGATCCTGATATTGTAATACTCGACGTCCAAGAGGTATCGATGAGTACCAAATTTCGATACCTAGGTTATGTTATCCAAAAGGATGGAGATATTGATAGTGATGTTGACCACATAATACTTGCGGACTGGATGAAATGGGGAAATGCCACTGGAGTTCTTTGCGATCGTAACATCTTGCGGAGATTAAAGGGATGTTTATAGAACTGTAAGATGAGTGCGTCAGAGATGCGTATGTTTCGTTGGATGTGTGGTAAGACCACAAAAGATTAAATAAGGAATGGAGACATTCGTTCTGAAGTAGGTGTGGCTCTTATAGAAGAAAATGTGCAAGAAAGTCGTTTACGATGGTTTGGTCACGTACGACGTAGGCCTAGTAATGCACATGTTCGTCGAGTAGAATCCATGGATTTCAACCATTTCACGAGAAAGGGACGAACGAAAAAGATATGGCTCGAAGTTATGTACAAATATTTAGAGTCCAAATGTATCAACAATGATATTCTGACTGATAGAAGCATTTGGAGAAGACTGAGGACGTGCGCGACCCAACTTGATTTCTTATTTGGCTTTTATAGCCTACTTCTTTAACTGTGAACAGTTTTATTCTGATATCATATAAATTCTTTCTAAAATAATATTTGTAGTACTTCTCAGCCTAATAGCCTCTAGATATATAAAGTTTTAAGCTCTCACGAACACAAAAGTCTCAAAATTATAATTATTAACAAATTTTCAAACAATTATAGCATATACCATAAAATCTTATAGATATTATTATCTAATTCTTGGTCGTACTCTACTTATGGCTACTGAAGTTCGTCCTTAAAACTCTATAAAGTATCTTCTCATACCATCCTACATAATTTTTTAAAATTTACCTGTAAATAAATTAATAAGGATACTTGTTTATAGTTTTAAAATAAGGGAATTAATGCCTTAAGCCTCTCCATTGACAATTTTTTTATGATATATGTTAGTAGCACTGGTTCTATTCAATTATGCTTCATACCATTCCCCCTCCGATTAGGTTTCATTTGGATGAAAGGATCGGATGAGCCCATCATTTATCTCATCCATAGTACCAAACGGCACCTTAAATATCTATCTTGTTATATTGTACATAGCCTTTTTCCAGTTCAACAAAAACATTATAACTAATCAATTTTGAACAATCAAACAACTCACAAATTTCATCCCAAGATCCTATTTTTCTAAGAACGAAGTCCTCAAAAATAATACGTTCCCAAGTTTAATGTTCATATTTTAACATTTAGATACATCACCAATAGCATAGCAAGTTTGGTTTCATTACTGCTAAATCATTTGGCTAAGGCTACTGGGTTCTTCGGTTTCGTGCGACATGCAATCTTGGTCTGGGTTATTGTTTGTGAGGGTTGACTTTGGAAACGAGAGCTTGCTCGATTATTATCATTTATCAATTCATGCTCCTCGATTTTCTTCTTAGTACCTTCAGATATGTTGGGAGGCATTTTCCCTTACTCGTCCATCCTATGGACTGTATGGCTTGAGGGACCTAGATCGGCTCAAAGTGTCTGCTCTTTCGTGGCCAAGGTCTTGTGCTTTTCAGTGTTTAAGGTTACATGCTCGCTTTTCCGATACATCCTTACTCATTATGTCATTGTTAGTTTCTTTACTTGTTGTTTACGATATTGGTGTCTACTGATTGTATAGTCGTCCCTAGACTATTGTAATGGCCCAATTTTAATAAAAATTATTGGTCCAAATTTTTAATTTAAATAATAACAATAACAATAATAATAATAATATTAACAATTAAAAAAAAATAGAAATCGTGAAAAAAGAAGCCGAACACGATTTTCATTTCAGACTCCACTCCTTCACCTTCGTTCGTCCGTTTCAATTGCTTGCTTCACCTTTCATCTTCCCCAATAATCAACCGATCTTCGTCCCTTTATCTGCTTCCACTTGTAACTGGTATGAACCCTATTAAGTTCCTGCCAAACAAGAAATCCATAGCCATTTTTCCGTCTGTTTTCAAGTTCAAAAAAAGAAAATTTCCAGATTTTTGTAAATTTCGATTTTTAGTTTCGAAAATCCTTCTAAATCAGAGTTGTAGCGAACCCTGGAGAAGAAATCGGATTTGAGCAAAAGTCATAGAGAAATCGGTATGAAATTCGATTATTTATGTTTCGAATTTAGTTTCTGTTTTCGATTTTTGGTTCTGAAATGGGTTAGGTTAGTAAAGATGAATTATTGGAAATTTTAGTGGTTTAATTTGTCAAGAACAAATTGTTTAAGGATTGAGTTCGAAAATGGTACTGCTTGTTCGAAGGCTTTTCTGAAAAATTTGAAGATTTTTTTCGAAGGTTTTTCTGGATTTTAGGATCGAAAATTTTATTTGATTTTGAAGAAACTGAAATGGTATTTTTGTTCAAATATGATACTGAAATTTTGAGGAATTGAGATGGTGATTTGTTCGAAGATTTTTCAGATAATGGATTGTTGTGTTCGAAGATGGTGAGTGAATTTCGAAAACAAATTGGTGTTCATTCCTTAAGCATGTTGAATAATATAAGTTAGGATTATGTTAGGTTATTATAGAATCAAGTTAATCGAATATGGTTTTGATAATGTTGAAATGGGTAATAGGAAATACTTGACATATCGGAAATTGTGGGAAGGTTTGTAACGTGAACGCTGATAGGAAGCTTTGAGGTACGTAAAGTGAGTTGCATTTTCCGCAAATTATTTTAAGTATTTCGTATTGTTTATTTTTGAAATGATTTTCGGATAGTAAGCATGCAAGAATTATTTTGAAGGATGATTTTTGATAAGAAATGTATTTTGTTGAAAATATAGAATTTTGAGTAACATTTTATTGTGTGTGAAAAACTACTTTTGAAATGCCATGTCTGTATTGATTCAGTGAATATTATTTGAGGTTTGTGAACTGTGGACATTTTCGTTTCGTTGTGTCTCGCATTGCGACGAGGATAAAAACGCGCATACTTTCGGCTTGTAGGCGACGAGAATAAAGAAAAGCATTTCGTTTTGCCCGAAGACAGATGGGGTATAATATCTGTCGATACCCTTCCAGCGGGTATAGTCTGGAATGATATCATTGTGTCACATCCGTATTTGAGTATGCATTTGTTTCGTTACAGCATGGCTATGTTTAATGATTAATTCTATAAGTTAAGACATTATATGATATTGTTATTCGTTTCTGTTACGTTTAGTTGGTTATCTGTACAGTTATTTCCGTTATGATTCCGTTTTGTGAAATTTAGTTCCGTTGACTGCTCGGATTAAACCATATATGTGTGAAAGTTATTTTGGATATGAAAGTATATTATTTTTCGTCACATTATGAAAAATGATTTTTTTGATATTTTGTCAAATGTTTATTATGCTTACTATAAAATGCTGCAACTTACATTTACCTGTAATGTGACATATTACAGATGGAGTTGAAGACTTAGATGATGCGGAGGATATTTAGATATGAAATGCAAGTTTAATTATGTTGAGAATTTAAGTTATGTTTGAGAACATGAATTATTATGTTTTTAGTTTGATTTTGGTATTTAAGAATGATTTTGGTTTATTTGGAATTTTTATGGTTGTATTATTGTGGTTGTAGTGATCTGGTAGATCACAGGGCACTATTTTTAAGAGGAGACTCTGCCCAAATTTTTCTAAGATAAAAAGTTATTAAGTCAATCATCCGATAAGAATAAAAACGTTTCCGCTAAACAAAAGTTCAAAGTGATAACAAGATTTTGATTTGAGTGAAGCCTCGTATTCAAGCAATTGAATACGGCAGGCGACCCGTCTGGGCGGGCCATCACAGTTGATATCAGAGCCAGGTTTATAAGTTTGGATTAGACCTTTGTTATTTGTTTGGATTAGATCTTTGTTATATGTTTGGGATTAGACTTTTGGACTTAAGAATGAAGTTATTTAGGTTTGACTATCTATCTTCCTTGTTTACGAATCTTACGATAAATTTCACTTTCGTTTTAAGATTTCAAATGGCTAGAGGAAGAACCAGTAGCAATCAGAGTGGTAGCCAAGAGCAGGGCTCGAATCACGACTCAGGAGATGGTCAAGATAGGAATGTGAATCAAGGTCAAGATGGAGTCCCAAATATAAAAGTGGGATCAATGAATGAGGTGGACATCACGAACATATGTCGCATCATAGCTGGAGTGTTGCAACAAAATGTTGTTTCGGCACCACTACAGCCGGAAGCACAGAGAAGGACTGAATTTGAGAGATTCCGGGCACTCCGACCATCGTACTTTGGAAACGAGACTGATCCAATGAAAGCTAATGGCTGACTAAGATTGAAGAATTACTAAAGGCTATAAACATTGCTGATGAAGAAAAAGTTACAAGTGGTGACTCCATTCTAGAAGGAAATGCAAAGCATTGGTGGACCTCAGTGGAAGTAAGTATGGAACGAAACTCCATTACCTGGACGAGTTTTAGAGAGAAATTTCTGCAACAATTTTTTCCTGACGCTGTCCGAATGGCTAAAGAAGATGAATTTTTGAGACTGAGGCAAACCGAGAATATTACTGTGCTGGAATATCTGAGGAAGTTCCAAGAGCTGGGCAGATTCTGTCCTTTGTATTTGCAGTCTGAGAACAGCAAGATTACAAAGTTCAGACAAGGTCTTCGCACTGGCATCAGGCTCAAAGTAGCACCTCTCATGGATACCAAATTTGATATACTCATGGAGAGGGCATTGTTCGTGGAATCTGAACTGAGGAATCTAGAGACTCCTCAAAATCGAAAGAGAAAGCCTGAATTCAGAAACAGAGATCAGAGACCGCCAGCTCGCAGACAGATGATCGTTGAAAATAAGAAAAATGATGTTTGTCCCAAGTGTAATCGGAGTCATACTGGAGAATGTTACTGGAACTCTGGAGGTTGCTTTAAATGTGGATCTAAAGAACATCGGATTAGAGATTGTCCCAGTCTGAAGCAAACCTCAGGAACAAATCAACCACGTGGACAACAGCAGCACAATCCAACTAGATTGTATGATGTCCGTGCTGAAGAGGATCATGAGTTGATCGGAGGTAAATTTAAATTCTTGAATCAAGATGTTTATGTGTTATTTGATTCTGGCGCCTCAAATTTTTTTATCTCTGAGTCTTGTGTGGAGAAACTTGATTTGCACTTCAGTCCACTGTTATATTTAATGCAAGTATTGAGTCCATTAGGAAAGACAGTCACAATTAAATATGTATGCAATGATGTAACACTGATCGTGGAAAGTGAAGAATTCAAAGCCAACCTGTTCATCATCAACATGAAAGAATTTGACATAATTCTTGGAATGGATTGGTTGAGTAGTGCAAAGGCTTTCATTGACTGTTACCGAAAGATCATAACCCTACAAACGAAGTCGGGTAAAGAGATCTGTTATGAAGGCGTGAGCTTGCATGAACGATTTTGTGGCAATGTCTCTGAAGTGGAAGCAAAAATAAATAAGATTTGCATGGTGAAAGAATTCTCAGATGTTTTCCCAGAGGATTTGCCAGGACTGCCACCAATTCGAAGCACGGAATTTTCTATTGATATTATCCCGGGATCAGAACCGATATCCAAAACACCTTACAGGATGGCACCAGCAGAGCTAAAAGAATTGAAAGGACAATTGAAGGAACTACAAGATAAAGGTTTCATAAGGCCTAGTGTGTCACCTTGGGGAGCACCGGTACTGTTTGTAAAGAAAAAGGACGGCAGCATGAGAATGTGCAATGACTACAGGGAGTTGAATCGAATCACTGTGAAGAATAAATATCCGCTACCAAGGATTGACGATTTGTTCGATCAATTACAAGGTGCACAAATATTCTCGAAGATTGATTTGAGATCTGGGTATCATCAACTCAGAATTAAAGAGCAAGATATTCATAAAACTGCATTTCGAACCAGATACGGACATTATGAATTCCTAGTGATGCCTTTCGGACTTACGAATGCACCTGCAGCATTTATGGCATTAATGAATCAAGTATTCCGAGAATGGCTAGACAAATTCATCATAGTATTCATTGATGATATATTGATCTATTCCAAATCAAAGGAAGAACATGAAGAACATTTGAAAATGACATTGGAGAGGCTACGACAACTGTTAGGATCAGTCCGGAGTGTTTAGATGGGGGGTGAATGAACACTCCTATTAAAAATTAATCCCTTGTGATTTCTTTCGGATTAGTGAAAGAAATCTGTTTCTTAATCAACTCTTTTGCATAACAGACCACTGAATGTTTTAGTGCGGAACGGTCTGTTCTTAGATTAGTAAGAACGGCTCGATGGCTTGAATAATAGAACGAGTGCAGAATGAGAAAACACAGAATATTTTTCTGGAAGTTCGAAGGTGGCGTAATCCTTCTACGTCTCCCTTCTTCCAATTAAGGAAGGATTCCACTAGAATACTTTGATTTATACAATCCTGTTGTACAAACCCAATTCAGCTGGATTTACCTCACTACCAGACTGAAACTCCTAGTCTCTCGATCTGTTCAGACACACTCTGTCTGACAGTTACAATTGTTTCTCACTTCTATATTTAAATACAGAATACACAAGATAGACTTTAGTCTATGCACACAATGATCCTAAATGATCAAATATTACAATATACTTGTGCTTATGACAATTTTCAGCTCGAGAATGTCTGAGCTTGTAAGCTTGTGCTGTTTTGCTTTCTTGTGCGTTTTTCGATTTATTAGACTCTATCTTGAGCTCTTATGTTGCATCCTTTTATAGTTGCATGTACCAACGACATTATTTCCCTTAATGTGCAACTATTGACTCTGCTTAAATTCTGAGTAAGCTACAGTCTTCTTCTTTAGGGTACTTGTCGTTCTGGTCCATGCTTTCAGCGACTGTCAGATAAGCTCTTCTTTGTCTTCTTACCTTTTATGGTAATCTTCAGTCCTTGGTCTTTTTCTTCATTAATTGCAACAATAAATGCTTCAATAAATAGCCGTTAATGATTCGGACTGAAGAACCAATCTTTATTCAGCCTTGACTGCTCTGATCTGATAGAAGTTGAGATCGATCTGAAGCTTCGATCTGGTCAGGCTGATTTCCATCGATCCGTTCTGTTTTGCGATATACCATATCAGCTTGATCTGTTTTGAGCGATCGATCTGGTCAGTCTGATTTCTCTCGATCCGGTCTGATATATTTTGTCATCTTTAAAATCCGGAACTAACAACAACAATTATTTGCAAAGTTCGAGAAATGTGACTTCTGGTTGGATTCTGTATCATTTCTTGGACACATCATTGATACTCAAGGAATCCGAGTTGACTCAGCAAAGATTCAAGCCATTACCAATTGGAAAGTTCCAACATCAGTGACAGAAATTCGAAGTTTTCTGGGTTTGGCCGGATATTATCGAAAATTTGTGGAAGGATTTTCTCGAGTTGCATTACCCCTTACAAAGTTAACTAGAAAGGGAGTAAAGTTTGAATGGGATTCTGAGTGTCAGGCAAGTTTTGAGAAGTTGAAAGATCTACTTGTGACGGCACCTATTCTTACATTGCCTGATGGACATGAAGGATTTTGTATCTACAATGATGCATCAAAAGAAGGGTTAGGTTGTGTGCTTATGCAAATGGAAAGGTGATTGCATATGCTTCACGCCAGTTGAAAGAACATGAAATAAGGTACCCTACTCATGATTTGGAATGGCAGCAGTTGTTTTTGCACTGAAATTATGGCGACATTATTTGTACGGAACCACATGTGATATCTACACTGATCACAAGAGCTTAAAGTATATTTTTACTCCAAAGGAGTTGAATATGAGACAGAGAAGATGGATAGAGCTGATCAAGGACTATGATATGAAATTGCACTATCATCCTGGAAAGAGTAATGCGGTAGCAGATGCATTAAGCAGGAAGAGTGATGGATCAATGCTATTGAATACGCAACAGAAACTCATTGATGAGATGTCAAAGTTAAATCTGAATGTTGAATTAAAAGATGACCATAATGGGACGACGATGTTGTGTAATCTCATGGTGCAACCTGATCTTATTCTCAGGATTAAGGAAGCACAATCAAAGGATCCTATGTGGCAGACTTTCTTACAAAGAGCTCAATCAAACCAAGAAAGTTTTAGAATGCATGAAGATGGGACTTTGAGATTCAATGATAGACTATTCGTTTCAGTTGTATCAACTCTCAGAGGCGAAGTCTTACAGGATTCACATCAGACAGTATTGGCCATGGATCCAGGACAGAATAAAATGTATCAAGATATGAAACAATTATTTTGGTGGCCAGAAATGAAGCAAGATGTCGTAAACTTTGTGTCCAAGTGTTTAGTGTGTCAACAAGTGAAAGTTGGAAGACAAAAGCCAGCAGGGACACTGAGGAACTTGGATATACCAAACTGGAAATTGGAGCATATTACTATGGATTTTGTGACCGGATTGCCCAAAATTACGACACAAAAGGATTCAGTTTGGGTTATTGTTGATCGACTTACTAAGTGTGCTCACTTTATACCGATGAAGAAGACTACATCAATGAATGATTTAGCACGGCTTTACATTGATCAAGTAGTGTGTTTGCACTGGATACCAGTCAGTATCATATCAGATCGAGATGCTCGATTCACCTCACAATTCTGGAAGAGTTTACAATCTGTGTTGGGAACGAATTTGAAATACAGTACAACTTTCCATCCACAGACGGACGGACAGTCTGAGAGAGCGATTCAAATTCTCGAGGATTTACTTAGAACATGTATTTTGGATTTTCAATGACAGTGGGATCGTCATCTGAAACTGGCAGAGTTTGTGTACAATAACAGTTATCAATCCAGTATTCAAATGGCACCATTCGAAGCTTTGTATGGGAGGAAATGTCGAACACCACAGTGTTGGTTTGATGTTGGCGAGAAGATATTGGAAGGACCAGAGTTGATCAAACTCATGAATGAAAATGTTTCCATCATCAAACAGAGGTTACTTACAGCTCAGAGTCGACAGAAAAGTTGGGCTGATGTTCGCAGACGAGATTTAGAATTTCAGTAAGGGGATAAGGTATACTTGAAAGTATCACCATTCAGAGGAGTAATGAGGTTTGGCAAGCATGGGAAGTTAAGTCCGAGATTCATAGGACCATATGAAATTCTGGAAAGAATAGGAACTTTGGCTTATCGACTTGATCTACCTCCGGAATTAGACCGAGTACATAATGTATTTCATGTCTCGATGCTCAGGAAGTATGTTTCAGATGAAAGTCATGTGCTTAAGGCAACAGAGATTGAGATATCCAAGGAGTGTACATATTCAGAATATCCAATCAAGATACTCGATCGTCAAGCGAGAATTCTACGAACTAAGACAATTCCCTTTGTAAAGGTTCAATGGAGCAATCATTCACCTGATGAAGCAACATGGGAAAAAGAAGAAGAACTATATGCTAAGTATCCAGATGTAAAATGCGATACAAGTTTCGAGGACGAAACTTTTTAGAATGTATAGAGATTGTAATGGGCCAATTTTAATGAAAATTATTGGTCCAAATTTTTAATTTAAATAATAACAATAATAATAATAATATTATTAACAATTAAAAAAAATAGAAATCGTGAAAAAAGAAGCCGAACACGATTTTCATTTCAGACTCCACTCCTTCACCTTCGTTCGTCCGTTTCAATTGCTTGCTTCACCTTTCATCTTCCCCAATAATCAACCGATCTTCATCCCTTTATCTGCTTCCACTTGTAACTGGTATGAACCCTATTAAGGTCCTGCCATACAAGAAATCCATAGCCATTTTTCCGTCTGTTTTCAAGTTCAGAAAAAGAAAATTTCCAGATTTTTGTAAATTTCGATTTTTAGTTTCGAAAATCCTTCTAAATCAGAGTTGTAGCGAACCTTGGTGAAGAAATCGGATTTGAGCAGAAGTCATAGAGAAATCGGTATGAAATTCGATTATTTATGTTTCGAATTTAGTTTCTGTTTTTGATTTTTGGTTCTGAAATGGGTTAGGTTAGTAAAGATGAATTATTGAAAATTTTAGTGGTTTAATTTGTCAAGAACAAATTGTTTAAGGATTGAGTTCGAAAATGGTACTGCTTGTTTGAAGGCTTTTCTGAAAAATTTGAAGATTTTTTCGAAGGTTTTTTTGGATTTTAGGATCGAAAAATTTATTTGATTTTGAAGAAACTGAAATGGTATTTTTGTTCAAATATGATACTGAAATTTTGAGGAATTGAGATGGTGATTTGTTCGAAGATTTTTTCAGATAATGGAATGTTGTGTTCGAAGATGGTGAGTGAATTTCGAAAACAAATTGGTGTTCATTCCTTAAGCATGTTGAATAATATAAGTTAGGATTATGTTAGGTTATTATAGAATCAAGTTAATCGAATATGGTTTTGATAATGTTGAAATGGGTAATAGGAAATACTTGACATATCGGAAATTGTGGGAAGGTTTGTAACGTGAACGTTGATAGGAAGCTTTGAGGTACGTAAATGGAGTTGCATTTTCCGCAAATTATTTTAAGTATTTCGTATTGTTTATTTTTGAAATGTTTCGGATAGTAAGCATGCAAGAATTATTTTGAAGGATGATTTTTGATAAGAAATGTATTTTGTTGAAAATATAGAATTTTGAGTAACATTTTATTGTGTGTGAAAAACTACTTTTGAAATGCCATGTATGTATTGATTCAGTGAATATGATTTGAGGTTTGTGAACTGTGGACATTTTCGTTTCGTTGTGTCTCGCATTGCGACGATGATAAAAACGTGCATACTTTCGGCTCGTAGGCGACGAGAATAAAGAAACGCATTTCGTTTTGCCCGAAGACAGAGGGGGTATAATATCTGTCGATACCCTTCCAGCGGGTGTAGTCTGGAATGATATCATTGTGTCACATCCGTATTTGAGTATGCATTTGTTTCGTTACAGCATGGCTATGTTTAATGATTAACTATGTTTAATGATTAATTCTATAAGTTAAGACATTATATGATATTGTTATTCGTTTCTGTTACGTTTAGTTGGTTATCTGTGCAGTTATTTCCGTTATGATTCCCTTTTGTGAAATTTAGTTCCGTTGACTGCTCGGATTAAACCATATATGTGTGAAAGTTATTTTGGATATGAAAGTATATTCTTGGGGATTTTATCCTTCGAATAATTTTTCATGTATTTTTGTTGTATTTGAAATGAAATTGAATATTGAATTGCAACAAGTTATGTGTTGCAAAATGTGCATTGATTGTTTTGTCATAATTTGTCTCATATACGTGATAAGTTTGCAAAAGTCATCAAATGCTTACCTATCAACTACGGAGATATCATAAGAAGATCAAAATGGCAAAATTGGTGGTGGTAATTTATTTTATCCACCCACTTTATATTTAAGTGGGGGGGGGGGGGGGGGGGGGGGGGTTATTTTCTCTAATCAAATGATATCTGGTTGAGTACTAATTGTTTTTAAGGAAAGTCTATTCCTTATCCTTATGAGATGTTATTGTTGTTTGGATAATAATATGATTATCCGGTGAATGATCGAAACTACTGATGATCACTTTCATTAGGTAGATCGATTTCTTCGCTTAATATGTGTGTGGAATTTTATAGCCTAGTTGTCCAAGCTGAAATTCCTTCATGTTTATGCTATTTCATAATTCGATTAATAAAAAGTAAATTATGAGTAATTGGTTGTAATACAGATGCAGCACAGATGTGTGACACGTTCTTATTACAGAACGAATGTATATCTGTACCGACGTGATCTGGACTCTGTGCAAAGAATTAAATCAATGGTAACATAGTTGATTAAATTTTTGTTGACATAGACATGCCCGGATGTGGCATGGATCCAATATTTTAGCAAATTTTATTTATTTCATACTCGGAACTGACATGGACCTATGCACATATGTGTATGGATCTCGTGTTCAAGGAATGATGATTTTCTTTGTTCCGGATTTGGTTAGACTTTGCATGGACCCGAATTTTGTCTCAGCACAGATTTCATGCATTTATGGGAAAATTCTAGGAAAGATTCCTGATTTGGGAATCATGACTATTTCAAAGATTTTCAGGTGTATAAATTGATTCGACTTGAATGAGTCAAAATTATTATAATATTTTGTATGACTATGCATTGCAGTTCTTTACGTATGCTAATGGATCTGCACTCTGAATAGTATCAGGTGTCAATCCAAAGCCAAGATGTGCCGATAACTATCTTATAAGCTCGATATATGGTTAAGCCATACGAGTCTTCTAATTTTTGATATTTTCATGGATTCGATGAGTCAAGTGTTTAAAAAAAATCCTTGATTTGATTGTGATTGTTTCTATTAATGATCTATTGGTTATTCCAAGATGAAAATATGATGTGTTGAAACACTGAAAGTTAATATTTTCAGATTCTATGTACGAAATGCTTCTGATCAGCTATCCAATTTGAATTTGGATTGCAATGAATGGTATCCTTTTAATCAAGCTATAAAGGAACTAGTACATGTAGGATATCTGAAATTAAATTTTCACTTTCCTATGAGGAAGTGATGAGATATGCCAAACTATCCAAATGAAAATTTTGGATGAACAAAGTGATACTCTTGTGCCACGTCATTGCTCGACATGGTATTCCTGTTGCTCCAACTAAGGTTAAAGCAGTGTTAAACTGGCGGAGACCTACTAATGTTCTTGAGGTCCGATTGCTCATGGGTTTAGCAGGATTTTTAAAGCCGTTTTCTCGAAAAGTTTGTTTAAAATTGCTAAACCTATTACTCAGCTGACACAGAAAAATTAAAAACTGTATTTGGTCAGATAAGTAAAACACAAGTTTTCTTAAATTGAAAACGAGACTAACCACTGCACCTTCATTTATTATTCCTTCCGGCCGGAGGATAATGGTTTGCACATCTGTGTCTTTAAAAGGTTTTGGTTACGTCTCGCCAAGTTAAATCTTATGAGATTCGATACCCTATACGTGATTTAGACTTGGCTGCAATAGTTTTGCTTTAAAGATTTGGACGTCATTGTTTATACGGGGGAAAATTCATTATTTATTCGGACCACAAGAGCTTGAAATATCTATTCTCTCAACCTACTATCTATATGAGGCAACACATGTGGATAGATCTCATAAGTGGTTTATCTTCTGTTGTTCAAATCATCAAGGTACACGTAAATGTTCGTATCTTAGGTTAGATATTTGATTCTTATCATTGATGTTATTGTATGATTGATTTCTTATGTCAAATGCTCAACGACATAGTACTTTTATTACAGAATCCGAAGAATTATTATCTTTGTGATATATATATGATTTTATCTTTTATTTAAATGACACGGTCAATTGATTGTCCATGAGACTTTAGAATTGTAATATACTTATTTTTTATATGTATGGTATATGTATAATTAAATGGATCGTTTATACATTAAAAATGGACCAAAATTGGTAAAAGTATTTGTTTTATTTTATTTGTTTAGTACCCAGAGTTTATTTTCAAACATTGGCAACATTGTAGAATACAAAACGGATATTCTAGATTGCAAGGACTACATATTATTCGTAGACTGGCATGCGTGTACTATGTAACATAATAAAGACTGTCGAGAGTATTTTATTTTCTCGATTATGTCTTAATAAAAGTTTGGTTTTAGTTTGAAACTCTTGTATTCATTTCAGAATACATGTGAGTTGAGTGTATGTTTGACTATATGTTGTATATATATTATTCGAATCCTGAAGATATTGCTATAAGATTTGGTGGATGCTCAAAGGATGGAAAGCTGCCCAGACTCAGTAAGCTAGTTATAAGAATAAGTGAGGACGCTTCTGAAAATGGCAACATGGTGATCTAATCATTTTAAAAAATTTCTCATGTGAAATGTATGTTGAGTTTTGTGAATATTTCATATTAACATTATTAGCATTTTATATTGTTTGTAATGTGTTTTGTACTTCAACATTGATGAATTACGAACATTATTTGATAAGTATTCTTCAATCTGATGATGTTGAATTAAATTATTCAATGTTCTGCACTGAATAATTAATTTTGTGTTCTCAATTGAACAGATTGTTTCTTATAACCATTTTCTTCCATTGTTATAAGATAAATAAACTATTTCTTGATTTTAATTCAGTTTAATGCTAAATTAATTGAGTTTGTGAAGTTAATGTTTTCCGATTATAGTATTGACATGTACTATAATTGGTGAATGATTTATGATCTGCACTTGTGATATTCGAGGACGAAATATTTTAAGTGGGGGAGAACTGTAAGGCCCTCGTACCGTATTATCGGAAATCAAGTTTAGCTTCGCAACAATTATGTGATTTATTTTATGTCAATCATATGGTTGAGAATAAACACGATGAATATTATCTTTGATAACAACTCGACATCATACTTAACATTTTGTAAATGTGATATCCCGATATTTGATAATAAGAATTAAGTACAATTTGTACATTATTTTGTTAATTAGTTAGAAATTAATTAACGAGAATATAATCTAATTAATGAGAGTGAAAATTGACCTTGTACATGTCAATTGACAGTCGGGTCAGAATATGGTGAATGACAAATATATTTTTGGAATATTCGGATTAACACCGAATTTTATTAAAATGATTTAATAAATATAAAATTTGCATTAAATCGAAAGATTTAATTTTTGTGATTCAAATAAGGACACGAAGTTAGGTGTGGACTGTACATGTGATGTACATGCACCAGTACACTGGTGACACCCCGATGTTCATGATTGGTCGGGAATTAATATATATCGGTGTAGGACGTAAAACACATAGCAAAACATGTAAAACACACACATATAGCGGACACACACTAAAACGTGCGAAAACATGCACAACCTCGCGATTCACCGACCACCGTGTACTTATCCGCTCCGTTCGCCACCGTCCGACCACCTATAGAATAGACCGACCTACCACCGTGTTCACAACTCTCAGGTGCACATTTCCATACAAGATAATCAAAATTTGGTGTTCGAAAAGTGGTTCGATTTTGATCTGGAACGGATGAAACCGCGCAGACTAGGGTTTGAGGAACTCTGGTTCGATTTCTTCGATTCTACAACAAATTGGACGAAGCCATATACCAAATCTCTTCTACTCACCTGGACGAAGGTTTCTACACCGGGCACCGCCAGTACCGCCGCCGGAGGTAGCCGGAATTGGAGGAAAAGCGTGCGTGACACTATGCGAAAATTGGGTAAAAATTTGATATCCGATTTTTCCGACTTTGCTTCGACAATTAATTTGGATTATAATTGTTGAATAATAATTTGAATTGGTGAAAAATAATTTAGCAAATTAAATTATGATGTCAATTTAATTATTCTAAATTGGTTAAGCTGTGACTAAAATTGATAACCCGTTTTTAATGATTGGTTTATTGAATTATGAACTTATATTGGTGTACAGTGAATACTTCGACCCTACAAGCTCAAGTTCCCTTGTAGAGCGAGAAAGAAAGGTATGTTGCGATTGGGTAACATACGACAGATATCTGTATCATTTGATATATGATTTGTTGTTGAATTATGTGACTTACGTGGCTACGTGGTTTTATTTATATTATGTGGCATTCATGGCATTCATAATTGCACATCGATGTATGAAAATAAATGTTTTGTTAACACACATCAGTTTTTATACATACATCGATGCATGACATACGTTGAGCTATATCCTTGAATACCCTGATATTTCTTGGATTCTGATATCAATAATTGGGGATTGGTACTGCGATACTATGTTGGCATTACATGGCCCGATATGCATAGGGAATCGTGGTCCCCTTTGATTGATATGATTTGTTGAGACGGGGATTGGTGGCACCTTGCTGATGTCATCCGTCTGGATATCCCTATATGATTATATGATGTCAGGACCTGGGGTTGGTGGCGCTTTGCCGACGTCCATCCGTCTGGATACCCTATAGGCTTGACAGGCTCGAGCTATTCTGATATGGTTGGACTTTCGTTTATTGATTCAGATATACCCAGTGGATGGGTGTACGATACGATACCGACATGACATGACATGGCATGCATTGTATTGCATCATATATCACATTTTATAGATACATGATGTATATTCCATGATAGTTTCATATTGGGCTTTTGCTCACCCCCAAGGGGGGCTGTTGTTGTCTTTGTGTGTGGACAATAGCATGTTATACAGGTGGCTAGGACCCAGAGAGGGCATGTCTGGTGAAAGCCACACTTGAGAGGTTTATTCTTTTGTTTATCCCAGTATTATATGTATATGTTTACCATGGGTTTAACCCTGTGGTGTGTGAGTTTTTGTATTTTAGTTTATTTCACCCAATGTGGATATCTGTTTAGTGGTTTGACTGGTGTATGCTGGATATGAACTGATGATATATATTTTCAGTATATGTTGATTTGTGATGGTGGTATGTTCCTCGTGCGATGAGGTCATGCCGAAAATTTTAGGGCCACATTTTAGTAAATGTTAAACTAATCTTCCGCTGTTTACGCTATAATTATCATTGTGTGATCATTAATCACATGATTAGGAATTGGGCCCTCACAAATGCAAGTTTAATTATGTTGAGAATTTAAGTTATGTTTGAGAACATGAATTATTATGTTTTTAGTTTGATTTGGTATTTAAGACTGATTTTGGTTTATTTGAAATTTTTATGGTTTTATTATTGTGGTTGTAGTGATCTGGTAGATCATAGGACACTATTTTTAAGAGGAGACTCTGCCCAAATTTTTCTAAGATAAAAGTCGGGTAAAAAGTATTTAAGTCAATCATCCGATAAGAATAAAAACGTTTCCGCTAAACAAAAGTTCAAAGTGATAACAAGATTTTGATTTGAGTGAAGCCTCGTATTCAAGCAATTGAATACGACGAGCGACCCGTCTGGGCGGGCCGTCACAACTAGAACTTCGTTGTACATGTTTAATCTATTAATATATTATATGTTACTGCTATATTGTGGTATTATAATATCATTTTATTACTATAATTTCCAAAAATGATCCAACAATACAAAATAATGCAAATACTTTTTTGAGATGTTATATTGGTGATATAATAAAATTTATGGGGATATTTATTTGGGTTAATTAATATAAACCCCTTCTAATTTGACAATTACAATTTTCCATATAATTTAAAAAATAAAGTTTATCTCCAATGTTATGTTTCTTTATTGCCGAATCATATAGGAGAACTGTAATTTTCCCTCGATCCGCACAAATTAAATAGGGTGAATTTGAAATGCCATTATTCATAAGGGTTCATAGACAACCATAATTTTTCCTACTTTAGTTTTTAAAATATTAAAAATAAGTTCCTTAAGCTATGAAACAGTTTATTTTGATATCATAAAAACTCTTTCTAAAAAATATATATATGATACTTTTCAGCCTAATACCCTCTAAATATAGAGTTGCAAGTTGTCAAGAACACAAAAGTCTTAGAATTATAATTATTAATAAATTTTGAAACAATTATATCATATGCCGTAAAATCTTATAGATATTATCTAATTCTTAGTCGTACTCTACTACCATTACTTCGTCCTTAATGGCTATAAATTTCGTCCTTAAAACTATAAAGTATCTTCTCATACCCTAGTCACATAATTCTCCTACCCCCCTCGACGCACTGGTGCTCCGGCCGCGAACTGGCGAACTCGGTGCGCTTGCGGCGCATTAAGGCGACTTAAGAATTTCTAGTTCGCGCTTTAAGAATTTCTAGTTCGCGCACTAAGATTTCCTAATTCGCGCACTAATATTTCATAAGTCGCGCACTAAGTTACTAAGTCTTGTTAATCCTCCTTAATTCTCCGTTTTTTTTTTGTAATTATAAAAAAAATTCTTCGATTTTGGATTTAGATGAATTTTTAGGTTTATAGGTATTTCGGGTTGGTAAGAAAATTATATTATATAGTAAATAGATAGATAATGAATTATGAAAAGACATAATAACATATGAAAGATTAAAATATGTGATAAAAGAAAGTATGATAAATCTGTGATTTTGTAACATTTTTGCGGAGTAAATAATAATAAATTTGATATCTTAGTTTTTTGCATTAAAATTAATAGAATGAACTTTATAAATAAAACTTTTATTTTTATTGAGTTAATTTAAATGTTTATATTAGTTATTTCATAAAGTAATAATATAAGTCTCCGGAAATAATATGAGTCATTTTTAATAAATTCATACTATTATCAAACATGTTGAAATAAATATGAACAATTTGGTTTCATTTTCAAATTCGTTATTTTATATCTTAAAATAAAACATACTTTAATACTTCATTTCAATTTCTACAATATATTTTTCGGAGAATTCTTACTCGACGAACGATCAAATACAAGATTTGAATTACGTTGTATCACTGGCTATAACATTTTTGCAAAGCTGCAAATGTTAGATTCTTCAATAAAATCTAATTTTAATGTTTTTTAATAATGGTAAAGCTGCAAACACCAAAGTTGTTAAGAACTTCATATTGTAAATTTGTAAATAATATAATAATGACGTGAGTTAGTTAAATATGATGTATATTATGTATGTTTAACTTCATTTCATCAGTGTGTATGTATATATATATATATTTATTTATTAATTTTTAATAGGCACATTAAGGCGCACCCGCACTCAAATTTTTTGCAAATTGACGCACTCACGCATCTGCATCCGCTCCTGCATCAGACTTATGTGACTTAGCTCATACCATCCTACTTTTTTTTATTAAAAAAAATGGATCTGTCCATACAACAAAATATCAAACAATTTAAATGGATTTATACTAAGAATTTGAAATCCAAATATTAAATCCCAACTCCCCCCTTGGATGCACGGAGGGGAGGAGGTCTGCCTTTCTGCTTCCAATTCACCTCTCTCGGAACATTTTTCCAATTTACCTCGGGCTAGCTTCAGAGTTTGGACTAAAGTTCATCAATGTTGGGTCCGTATTAGAAATTAACCATTTTAAGCTATCTACCTTTTTATATTGTACATAGCCTTTTTCAAATTCGAAGAAACATTATTCAACTAATCAATTTTGACCCGTTATCAAACAACTCACCAATTTCATCCCAATATCCTATTAGTCTGATAACAAAGTCCTCACAAATAATATGTTCCCAAGTTTAGTGTTCATATTAGATAGATCACCAAAATAGCATAGCCAGTCCTTTTTAAGTGTGTTCAAAAGCGTAATAAGTTATGCGACTTAGTGGCAAATAATCCCTTTATGATTTGGCAAATGGACAAATTAGGTATTTTACCTCATGTGATTTAGAAAAAAAGGCATTTTACTCCATGTGATTTGAAAATAGGCATTTTACTCTCTTATAGTTTGAAAATACACCATAGGCATAGGAGATTAAAAGATAAACTGCATGACCATAAGGGATAAAATGTCTATTTTCATAATCACGGGGTAAAATATTTATTTTCAAAACATAGAGGGTAAACTGCCTATTTCGTAAATCACGGGAGAGTAAAAACGCATTATTTCAAACAAAGGAGGTAATACGCATATTTGAAAAATCACAAGAGTAATCTACCAAACACACTAATTATGCAACCAAACACCCAAGCCTCTATACATGGTGACATACAGATACAGAGCCTTTTTAACTCATCATATCCACCCGGAAACAAGCTACATGGGAAACATATATACACAGCTAAGTACAAAACATAACTCTTCCACACGTCCTCTGACTTTCTAGTAAGCAGAAAACTCCAGTCCGTAAACTAGGTCACAACGAAGCCTCCTTAGAGCTCACATGTCGTAAGGAAGAGGAGGGCTCCGGGGTCCAATTCCGCTAGCCCTTTCGTAAGCAAAGGATGCCGATTTCCGCCTAAACCGAAAGGCCTCTCTTCCTCCACCTAACCAAAAAGAATCATCCGTTAAGAATTATTCAGATATGATCACATGGGCACGAATCTGTACAGGTGGGATTTGAAAACATGCCTTCCAAGATTAAAAAAAAACCGGTCATATTGCACTAAGTTAATGTGTTATGACTTATGAGAGTTCAGGTCTCGGCAGGAAAAGTTTTCAGTCATTTTAAGCAATCTCAACAATTGAAACACTGAAATTTATACCCTTTTGATGATGTAGACATGAAGTTATACATACAAAACTACCCACAAATTGAAGTAACAAATTCTTTCAGTAACAGATTAAAGATTTTCTTGACCCTTACAAAAGAGTAAAGATTTTCTTGGCAAACATGAGACTTCAAACTCGAACTGTAAATTAGCACACTGTCCATCTCATACCCGTGTCACACGCTAATAATGAATCATCCCACTTGAGTGAGGAACGAACTGCAAATAATTGATCGAGCTTGGAATTTAAAGCTTACCGGAGAAAGGAGACACCGGCGGAGTGGATCCGGCCGGAGAAACTGGAGGCGAGTCTCTCATACTAACTTGCTGCGGCTTTACTATCATAATGCTTCTTGTAACCCTCGGTGCATCATCCGCCGCCTCTTCTCCCAGTGATCTTCGATCCGAACCTTCAGATTCTTCATCGAAGAACATGGCAAGAGATCAAAAATATTAGATCGGCGTTCAATTATAATCAAAACCTACTCTACATAGTCGATTTTGATAAATATGTAACCACAACTACAAAAACCATAATAGACTAATCGTCAACGCTTCCAGTACCAAGCTCACAACATAAAATTTTAAATGATCGAAAACTTATCAGGCATATAATTTTTCATTACAATTAACTATTCCAGCAAACTCATAAATCAAATAATTCCAGATTACGACAATTATAACACTTTCAGCTCAAGATATAAACTACGTCGTACCCTTGCCGGAGTTAGATCCGAATCTGAAAGTAGAGTGTTTCCTGAGTTTCCCAAGTCCATTTTCCGGCAGGGGGCCGGCGACGGTGTCGTCCCAGAGCTGGTCTAGTAACCCCATGTGCGCAGTTTAAAAGATCCCGGCGCAAATCAGGAAGAGGAGTTATTTCATTCTTCTCTACTTTCAAGTGGGTGCAGATATTTATCGAGTGAAATGGCATTAAATGTCCAGAGGATTTTTTTGGATCATATGGGATTTGGACCGTCGGATGGAATCTGGAGAATCTGAAATCACGTGGACGGTTGATCGGTCAGCACGTGATAGTAGATAAGATCGACGCATTCCACGTGGCGGATTTTCATTGGATAAGAATAAAGCCCATTACTTTTTCTGCGAATATGTACGATCCAAGTGCGGCGGTGCCACCTTTGGCCGACGCTAAAGATTTTTATTTTTATTTTTGTTTTATGCTGCAATATTCAAATATGAAGGGTTACGTCGGATCTGAAGACATAATCATTAGTACCAGCATAAAAAATAATGGGAGGGTCTTGACTGTCCCATAGAGTACTATCTCATATAGTACATTGATGATAGTTTTCATTAGGATATCTCAATGTATGATAAATCTACCCCATTAGATAATGCTCATGAGATAGCCTAGAACTGAACGTTGCATAACGATAAAAAGGAACCGCATTTAGAAGATAATATGAACATTATCATTTTGTATTTGGATATACAGATTTCATTTCAACAATTAATTTGATATTTTAGATTTGAAATAGTTTGTAACAATTAGAAATTTGTAATACCTTGATATTGTTAAATATACATTAAAATTGAAATTGTGATTGTAATTCAAAATTAATAAAATAATTTGAAAGTATTTAAATTAAAGATTTGAAATTAAAATTCATCCATCCAAATGGAGATTAGGTTCAAATATAAGTGGAGGATAAAAACGAGTTACATAAATTTTGACCACATCCGAATTTATTTGAATTGATCACAAGTCGTCATCAAAATAGGTTTACTAAATAATTCAGAATCAAGTGGAAACAAAATATTCTTACATTTTATTTTGTGATTTAAAGAAAGATTTGAACTTTTTTTAATGTCAAAGATAATAGAATATAAGTAGAAAATTAATTATAATAATTAACCACAATAGTATTTAATCAGAATAATTACACGGTCCACGTTCGATATATATATATATATATATATAATCAAACCAATCATAAACTCATACTTTTGTTATAAATTTGAATTGAATTAAACGGTCTGTCCATTTATGTTGGGGTGTAATTTTTCATGATTGGATGCTTCCAAATTAAATGGTGTGTCCATCATGTTGGAGTGTAATTTTTCATGATTGGATGCTTCCAAATGGTATCTCTTGATAACTGTAAGGACCCTAATCCTTAAGTGCGGAATTAAGGCATAATAGAGCTAATAACAATGATCAGAGTATAATAAACAAGTGGAGTCTATGAGCTTAAGCATTTACATGCCAAAATAAAGGACTACCAAAATGATTAATTACATTCCAATCAATGAATGTGTTCACTATAGTTTTACGCTACTCCTAGAGTAGGCACTATACAAAAGAATCCTGTCCTTTCATCTACCAAAGATGCTCTTGAAGCTCATTGTCTCAACCCGTTCAAGCCCTTCTATCATGCCAAAAAGGTACCTACAAGGACAACCCCCAAACATGAGCAATAATAATCATTCATATTCAACACAATATGAAGATAAAGCGTAAATGCATAATCAATATAAAACACTTCCTGTTTTCCATGCATTTCAAACGCTTCCCGTTTGGTTGTCCCTGTACCATAACTCATGAGTATAATCAACAGATTATTTTTAATGGCCAAAACATGTCATGACATCATATACCATCTCAACTGTACCAAATATTGGTCACCATTCCCTAGTCTGTCCATCACAGTGTATTTTAATGCCCCTCGCTTATTTTCATATGGGCTGCATAGGATAACCTCGCTACAATGGACATGCGGCGCTCCCACCCCTCGCTTCACAGAGAGCGGCAAATACCCTTTCCTCGCCCCATATGACAACCACGCTCAAATGTGACATGCGGCGCTCCCACCCCTCGCTTCACATTTAGCGGAACCAAGACAAAAAGCGGCAAGCATTAAAATCATCAAAGGATGACCACGACTCATGGGATGTGCATCCAATAATCATAATATGCATCTATCATCATATGCATCAATTACCATGTATATGCATCCACAATGCAATACCACATATGGCATAAATCAACATGTATATGCATCCACAATGCAATACCACATATATACCCGCATCCACAATGCATAAACAATGAGTATATAAAATACATGTTACCGTTGGGTGCCCGTACGTCCACTACGTACCTTTCCAAAAGTGGAATTGGTCCGGCTTCAATTCCTCGGTTGTGTTGCTACCTGGGATGGTTCTACACAATCACACAACCCCATATTAGAAGCCAAATAATAGCCAAATACCAAAAATTTGACAAAATAAACCATTTTCCAAAATTCCACAGGCGGCGATCGATCGCTTCCCATAGGCGATCGGTCGCCTCAAAATTTACACAGCGGCGATCGGTCGCCCCAAACATGGCGATCGATCGCCATTCCTTTGAAAAACTCACTGCCTCTCGGCGATCGGTCGCCCCATTTTAGGCGATCGATCGTCTAACACGTAAAAAGTCTACTGCCTCTTGGCGATCGGTCGCCTCTTTTCAGGCGATCGATCGCCTCGCACAGACATGCGTTTTTCTGCCATTTTTGCACCCAAAATCCTTCCAAACCATACCAACATTTATACCAACCAACCAACAACATAAATATCAATATGAACCACCAAAACACACCTTAAAACAACCATAAATCCAACCTTTAAACAAAACCACAACAACCCTCACAAACCCATTTCAAAATCATAAAAAATCAAACCAAACTCAAACAAAACCTTACAAAATTAAAGCATGAGATACCCATACCTCTTGGGGATCTCAAATCACCCAAAATGCTCCACAAATCAAGATTTTTGAAAGGTTCCTCTTCCACCCAAGGCTTGAGCTCGAAAATTTGGAGGGGAAGGGTTTGTGGGTTTTGTTTTGGTAAAGTGAAAGTGATTTGGCAAAGTGGGTTTGGGTATATAAGAGATGGGTTTAATTAAAATGCATTACCAACAATTCCATGGTGTATAAAACACTCCAACATGATATTTTTCAAAGCATTTACTCAAAATGCACCAAATATCAATTAAACACATGATTTCTAATCAATTGCTACCAATGGCAAATAAATCATGCTTCCAATAATATTTACCCAACATGCACCACATGCACCCTAAAATGCAATCCCGGGTCACCCCTATCCACATGACCATGCATTTCCATAAGGTAAATAAATCCCAAAACAAAATCAATTACCACATAATTAATCATGTAAACACAATTAAAGCCAAATAGCAATTAACCATTTCGGGGATGTCACAATACTCCCCTACTTATAAGATTTCGTCCTCGAAATCACATGCACTTACCCCAACAGAAACTAAACATAAACTCATACCAGAGAATAGTTCCGGGTAGTGCTGCACCATATGCTGCTCCGTCTCCCACGTAGCCTCCTCGACACCCCTGCGATCCCACTGAACCTTGATCATAGGTATCACTTTACTCCGAAGTCTACGGTCTGCTCTGTCCAGAATTCTAACAGGCCGTTCCACATAAGACACATCGGATTCCAACTGAACTTCGGAAGGCTGCAACACGTGAGACGGATCCGGTTCATACTTCCGCAGCATAGATTCATGTATACCAGATAAAGAAGGCGGCAAAGCCAGTCGGTAGGCTAAGGTGCCGATGCGCTGTAAGATCTCGTACGGTCCAACATACCTCGGAGACAGTTTCCCGCGCATCCCAAATCGCACAACGCCTCTGAAAGGCGAGATCTTCAAAAAGACCTTATCTCCCAACCGAAATTCCAACGGTCTCCGCCGTTTATTTGCATAAGCTGCCTGTCTGTCTTGGGCCGCTTTCATTTTCTGCCTTATACTCTTTATCTTCTCTTCCATTTCCCGGATCAACTCAGGCCCTCCGACTGGTCTACTGTCCAAATCATCCCAACATAAGGGTGATCTACATCGTCTGCCATAAAGAGCTTCAAACGGAGCCATCTGAATACTCGCCTGGTAGCTATTGTTATACGAAAACTCTACCAAAGGCACTGACTCCTGCCAAGAAGTATCGAACTCCAAAACACAAGCTCTCAGCATGTCCTCGAGCGTCTGAATTGTGCGCTCGGTCTGGCCATCCGTCTGAGGATGATAAGCAGTGCTCAATCTGACCTCAGTTCCCAAAGCCGACTGAAGGCCTTCCCAAAAATGAGATGTGAATCGCGGATCTCGATCTGACACAATAGAAACGGGGATCCCATGCAATCTCACCACATCTCTAATATATAACTGCGCCATCCTCAAGAATGTAAAGGTCATGTTATAGGGGATAAAGTGGGCTACCTTGGTCAATCTGTCCACAATCACCCAAATAGCATCGAAGCCTGAAGCACTCCTCGGCAAATGAGTTACGAAGTCCATGGAAATGTGCTCCCATTTCCACTTCGGTATCTCCAAGCTTCTCAACTCGCCGCCAGGTCTCTGCCTCTCTGCCTTAACCTGCTGGCAGATCAGACACCTCTTCACAAAAGCGACGACATCAGACTTCATTCTCTTCCACCAAAACTGACCACGCAGATCTCTGTACATCTTCTTCCCGCCTGGGTGGATGCTAAGTCTGCTACTGTGAGCTCGCTCCAAGATTCCCTTACGCAACTCCGGCGTACTCGGAACTACCCAGCGGTTACTCAATCTCAAAGATCCGTCGTCGGCCACTCTGAACTTCGTCGGCTGACCAAGATGCACTATAGACAACCATCTCTGAACCTCAGCATCTGATCTCTGAGCTCTCCTGATGTTCTCATAAATATCTGGCTCAGCTAATAAGGTAGAGACATACACTGGTGACGCATCTATATCAAAATCATAGCCGAGATGGCAATAGGAGGTCATCATAGCCGACAAATGGATGACGTCCTCAGCAGAACTCCTCACTTTCCGGCTCAAGGCGTCCGCTGTCAAATTGGCTTTCCCGGGATGGTACTCTATCTCACAGTCATAGTCCTTGAGTAGGTCCATCCACCTCCTCTGCCTCATGTTCAGTTCTGCCTGAGTGAATAAAAACTTGAGGCTCTTGTGGTCCGTGTAGATGGTAAACGAAGTACCATACAAATAATGCCTCCAGATCTTCAGGGCAAAGATGATAGCCGCCAATTCCAAGTCATGAACTGGATATCTGGTCTCATGCGGCTTCAACTGCCTCGATGCATAAGCTACCGCATGCTTATCTTGCATCAGAACACACCCAAGGCCCTGAAGCGATGCATATACAGAACAAATCTGGAGTTCTCCGTCGGGATCACTAACACTGGCGCCGTCGTCAACCGGTGCTTCAATTCCTGGAAGCTCTCCTCACAAGCTTCTGACCAAAAGAAAGGCACACCCTTCTGAGTCAACTGAGTCAGCGGCTTGGCAATCTTCGAAAAGCCCTCAACAAAGCGCCGATAATACCCGGCCAAACCAAGAAAACTCCGGATCTCAGGCACAGAAGTGGGGGCAGCCCACTCCATCACAGCCTCAATCTTCTTGGGATCTACAGATATCCCGCTGCTCGATATGACATGCCCCAGAAACACTACACTGCTCAGCCAAAACTCGCACTTACTGAGCTTAGCATACAACTGATGCTCTCTGAGAATCTGAAGCACTGTCCTCAAGTGATTCACATGATCTTCCTCGCTCCGGGAGTAGATAAGAATGTCGTCAATAAACACGATGACGAACTGATCAAGATACTGCTGAAACACTCTGTTCATCAGACTCATGAAGACTGCTGGAGCATTCGTCACACCGAACGGCATCACTAAAAACTCATAATGCCCGTATCGTGTCCGGAATGCTGTCTTCTGCACATCATCCTCTCTGACCCGAATCTGATGATACCCGGATCTCAAATCAATCTTGCTATACACCCTGGTACCCTGCAACTGATCAAACAAGTCATCGATCCTTGGGAGAGGATACTTGTTCTTCACTGTAGCCTTGTTCAGTTGCCGGTAATCGATACACAGCCGCATCGAACCGTCCTTCTTTTTCACAAAGAGAACTGGTGCGCCCCATGGCGACACGCTCGGGCGTATATATCCCTTGTCCAAGAGATCCTGCAACTGCTCTTTCAACTCTCTCAACTCCGCCGGTGCCATCCTATAAGGTGCACGAGAGATAGCGGATGTCCCTGGCAACAGCTCGATCCCAAACTCAACTTCCCTAGCCGGTGGAAATCCTGGGATCTCTTCTGGGAATACATCGGCGAACTCTGCCACTACTGGTACATCCTCAACTCTGAGTTCTTTACCCTTCCCAGACGTGTCCACGGCATAAATAAGATAGCCCGTGTGACCACGTTCCAACAACTGAGACATCTTGATCGCTGAAATCAACGGAATCTTCGCACGAGACCCGTTGCCAAAGAAAGTCCACTGACTGCCCAACTCAGGTCTGAACCTCACTGTTCTCTGCCGGCAATCTACCACTGCCTGATATTTGTTCAGAACATCAATACCCAAGATGCAGTCGAAGTCCGACATACCCAGTACAATCAAGTCTGATCTCAACTCGTTGCCCTCAAAATAAATGAGGCAGTCTGCCATAAACTGATCCGCAACGACGTTTCTTCCAGTGGGTGTCGAGACAAGGAGAGGCGTGGGTAAAGAAGACGTGCGCATATGGTGTCTCTCCACGAATCCCACAGACACAAAAGAATGGGAGGCACCTGTATCTATCAAAACAAAAGCAGGGTACGTAAATAAATGGCACGTACCGGCAATCACCTCCTCCGGGGCTGCCTGAGCCTGCTCTCTGGTCAGTGCATATACCTGTCCCTGGGGCGGTCCCACTGTCTGACCTCCCGACGGACGAGGCCCAAACTGCTGCCTCTGCTGCACTGTCCTGTCTTCAAACCTTGGCCTGCTGCCCTGATACTCTGACTGGCCTCCCCTGGTGGGACAATACCGAGCAATGTGGCCCATCTTGCCACAAACATAACATGCAGGACACTTGTTTGAAGAATGTGGCCCTCCACAATTGTTGCACCTCGGCTCTCCCGGCCTATCCCCCTGTGAAGATCCTCGACTGGCGGACCAATTTCCCTTCTTGCCATCCTGTTTCTGGCCAAAATATTTCTTTCCACCATACCGCGAAGATGAAGAGGCACCACGGGATTTAAATGGCTCACCCCGAGGCCTCAAATTGTCACTAGTCTGCCTCTGTTGCGGTACCGGTGGTGGCATGGCATATGCTCCCACTCCTAGCTCAGCAAGCTCCGCTCTTGTGAGAGCATCATCAAAAGAAGTTGGGTTATTGATGATAACCCGGTCATAGAGCTCCGGTCGCAGTCCTTTCATGAAATTTCTCATCTTGGCACGTCCATCAGAGGCAATATGGGGGACATACCTCAGTAGTGATGAGTACTGTGTGGCATAGTCTGCCACTGTCATGTTCCCCTGCCTCAGACTTGTAAATTCATCCTCCTTCGTCTGTCTTGCTGCCGCGGAGAAGTATCGGTTCAAGAACCTGGTCCTGAAGAGCGTCCAATCAATCACGGTACCTAGTGCTCTCATCTCCATCACTGTGCTCCTCCACCACATCAATGGTTTCTTAGCCAACTGGAACTCCGCCAGCCTCAGCCAAGCAGTAATAGCACAAGGAGCCGATACAAAGATCTGCTCAAGTCTCTCCAACCACTCTTCAGCTTCTTCTCCGGACTCTGTCCCCTCAAACCGGGGCGGATGATAAGACAGAAACTGAGTCAAGCTAATCTCACCCGGTAGCAATAACTGAACTACTGGTTCCATCCCTACGGCCGGTGGAGGTAGAGGATTAGCCTGTCCAATACTCGCATTCACACTCCCAACATCTCCGACTTCCTCATTAGCAGCCATACTGTAACACAAATGTTAACAACAATCCAAAGCAATATACATCATATCGTTAGATAACAACATGTTAGTATAACCAAATATACACCAATATGCACCACATGCATAAACATGCTTCAAATGTAAGCACCTAGCCAACATGCTAAGGCTACCCTTCACTCGTTCCCGGGTTCTCTAACCACTGCTCTGATACCACTAATGTAAGGACCCTAATCCTTAAGTGCGGAATTAAGGCATAATAGAGCTAATAACAATGATCAGAGTATAATAAACAAGTGGAGTCTATGAGCTTAAGCATTTACATGCCAAAATAAAGGACTACCAAAAGGATTAATTACATTCCAATCAATGAATGTGTTCACTATAGTTTTACGCTACTCCTAGAGTAGGCACTATACAAAAGAATCCTGTCCTTTCATCTACCAAAGATGCTCTTGAAGCTCATTGTCTCAACCCGTTCAAGCCCTTCTATCATGCCAAAAAGGTACCTACAAGGACAACCCCCAAACATGAGCAATAATAATCATTCATATTCAACACAATATGAAGATAAAGCGTAAATGCATAATCAATATAAAACACTTCCTGTTTTCCATGCATTTCAAACGCTTCCCGTTTGGTTGTCCCTGTACCATAACTCATGAGTATAATCAACAGATTATTTTTAATGGCCAAAACATGTCATGACATCATATACCATCTCAACTGTACCAAATATTGGTCACCATTCCCTAGTCTGTCCATCACAGTGTATTTTAATGCCCCTCGCTTATTTTCATATGGGCGGCATAGGATAACCTCGCTACAATGGACATGCGGCGCTCCCACCCCTCGCTTCACAGAGAGCGGCAAATACCCTTTCCTCGCCCCATATGACAACCACGCTCAAATGTGACATGCGGCGCTCCCACCCCTCGCTTCACATTTAGCGGAACCAAGACAAAAAGCGGCAAGCATTAAAATCATCAAAGGATGACCACGACTCATGGGATGTGCATCCAATAATCATAATATGCATCTATCATCATATGCATCAATTACCATGTATATGCATCCACAATGCAATACCACATATGGCATAAATCAACATGTATATGCATCCACAATGCAATACCACATATATACCCGCATCCACAATGCATAAACAATGAGTATATAAAATACATGTTACCGTTGGGTGCCCGTACGTCCACTACGTACCTTTCCAAAAGTGGAATTGGTCCGGCTTCAATTCCTCGGTTGTGTTGCTACCTGGGATGGTTCTACACAATCACACAACCCCATATTAGAAGCCAAATAATAGCCAAATACCAAAAATTTGACAAAATAAACCATTTTCCAAAATTCCACAGGCGGCGATCGATCGCTTCCCATAGGCGATCGGTCGCCTCAAAATTTACACAGCGGCGATCGGTCGCCCCAAACATGGCGATCGATCGCCATTCCTTTGAAAAACTCACTGCCTCTCGGCGATCGGTCGCCCCATTTTAGGCGATCGATCGTCTAACACGTAAAAAGTCTACTGCCTCTTGGCGATCGGTCGCCTCTTTTCAGGCGATCGATCGCCTCGCACAGACATGCGTTTTTCTGCCATTTTTGCACCCAAAATCCTTCCAAACCATACCAACATTTATACCAACCAACCAACAACATAAATATCAATATGAACCACCAAAACACACCTTAAAACAACCATAAATCCAACCTTTAAACAAAACCACAACAACCCTCACAAACCCATTTCAAAATCATAAAAAATCAAACCAAACTCAAACAAAACCTTACAAAATTAAAGCATGAGATACCCATACCTCTTGGGGATCTCAAATCACCCAAAATGCTCCACAAATCAAGATTTTTGAAAGGTTCCTCTTCCACCCAAGGCTTGAGCTCGAAAATTTGGAGGGGAAGGGTTTGTGGGTTTTGTTTTGGTAAAGTGAAAGTGATTTGGCAAAGTGGGTTTGGGTATATAAGAGATGGGTTTAATTAAAATGCATTACCAACAATTCCATGGTGTATAAAACACTCCAACATGATATTTTTCAAAGCATTTACTCAAAATGCACCAAATATCAATTAAACACATGATTTCTAATCAATTGCTACCAATGGCAAATAAATCATGCTTCCAATAATATTTACCCAACATGCACCACATGCACCCTAAAATGCAATCCCGGGTCACCCCTATCCACATGACCATGCATTTCCATAAGGTAAATAAATCCCAAAACAAAATCAATTACCACATAATTAATCATGTAAACACAATTAAAGCCAAATAGCAATTAACCATTTCGGGGATGTCACAATAACACCACTTGGTATAATATAAGAAACAACTCTTGAATGAATTAGACATGGAATTTCGAACTTCACATCATATTGAAGATCAAAATTTGAGTAATTTTGTGGATCTTCATCCTTGTTTAATGTTGAGCGTTTTTAAACCTTTGCGGTTCAAAGCATTTGTGATTTGGAGTGCTCATATCACAAATCATATTCGTTGTATCTTGAGAGACAAATTGTCAAAGTAAACCGTTAGCACCGTAGCGGGACGATATTGTCTTAAGGACGGGGATTATAGATTCGGCTTGACATTTCTAATACAAAGTAAGTTGTTGTTTTTGCTTGCTACTTTTAAGATACACACCCTTAAATTTTATACTACAACTTTAGCTCTGTTCCTGTGTGGAGCTCTAACTGCACCAATTCAACTTGGAGCTGTTGCTCGATTGAGTATAGAGTAACTATCGTGTAACTTGAACCCTTGAAGAACTCAGCAAGATCTGTTATCTATTTTAATCTAACTTGAATTTGAGTTGCATCGGGCTTAAAATTTTACATAACATTGACACATAAATTCTTTAATTTTTTTAAAAGAAACTATTATTGAAATATCTGATTTATAATAAAATAAAGATAAATACTAGTAACATATTCATTCGTCTATGTCAAACAGAGGACCACGTACTCATATACAGGACAATGATATTTAAATTTGACAAGTGACTATATCCAAATTATATACAATTTAATTTAAATTTGATTATGAAACTCGAATCAAAAAGTATATTTGTTAGGATCGAATGAGGGTGACAACAGTCTACGTACTCACTTTAATTAACTTGTGTTGTAGTAACTTATATTCTTGAAATGATTGTACCGAGAATTATACCAAGTTTGGTTCAAGAAACCAAGCTGAAGACACTCAAACTAATTCGCTATGTAACTGATTAAGCATTTGTAAAAATATAGTAAAATATTTAAAAGATATAAAGTAAAATATGTGCAAATATTTGTTTATGTAAGTTCGAATGTGGTGTAATCTAAGTTTTCTCTTCTTCCAACGAATGGAAGGATTCCTTAGAGAATTTTGAATTATACAATCACAGTGTACAATCCCACTTAGACCAATGTCACTCTTATGATCTAAACTTCTAGCCTCACAACTCCACAGATGAGGTCACATTTACGGCTTAGACATATTCTTTAATGTCTCATATGTAAAGACCATGCTTAGACAACATGTCTAGCAGTTACAATAAGCACTCTCTATTAAGCTCACTTTACAGGGAATATAGTGCATCATAGAGGCACAGATGATCTCTGAATAGATCTGATACAACAAGGTGTGTGGCGCCTAAAGTTTGGTGTTGGCTCTAATCTTAGCCAGATTTCTTTCTTTAGCTTTCCATCTTGAATCCCCTTTGTAATGATTGGATTCTTGTTTGAATCTCTTTCCTTGATCTTCAATGAGTTGTATTTATAGCTGTACCCATCAACATTGATTTGAATGTTTGACATAAGAATATGACTTGTGAAAGATTATGCAGAATTTCCGAGCTTGCAACAGTCACGTTCTGGACTGTTTCTCGTCACGTAGCTGGTCATCTTAGTTGAACGAAGCTGAGTCCACTTCTACTCCGGTGGTTAGACTTCGGTGGTCCACTTCACTGTCCACTTCGCTGAATCTTGCTGCTCCATTTCACCAAACTTGATTTCTAGAATATAACCATTGATTCGTTGATTTTTGGGTCAAGTGATGAACATGAAAGTTGTAGCATTTGTCTTAGCTTTATGTGATGACCAGGGATTATAGGTGTTAATCCCGGAGTATTAATAATCCCTAAAGTGGTTTTACGTGGCGATTTGAAATTTAAGAGAGGTGTTGGGCCTTCTGGGCTCGTTTATTTGGGCAGTTGGGATCGTTGGACCCAGAGGTTGAGATTGTATTCACATTACGGTGTAAAACCTAAGAGTTGGGTTTTTGATGTGTCTCGGAATCTCGGGTGCTATGTGAGCACCGGTAGAGGGTTTTGGAGTTAGAGAGAGAGTTTTTGAAAACAGATGATTTTTAAGGAATCACGATGTATTTGTGGGGCTATTATTTTTTCGGAGTATTTTTGCTATAAATAGCAGTTGAACCCGAAATTTTAAGAAAATTATCATTTCAGCCCAATTTATTTCTCCTCCCTCTCTCCCGCACGATTCCCGTCTGCTACAGCACCCCCGCCGCCGTCCGGCCGCCGATCGGCGCGTGCGACCTACCCACGGCTTCGTCTCGACGAGGCGCTCCTTTCCCCTCTGCCAATTGAAAGTTTCGTCGCGTGTGGAAGTCGGATTTTGCTGGTAAGCGTCGATCCCCAATTTCTAGGGTTCTTCGATTTTCGTTTGATTTTGCTTCCGATTTCGTTGGGTAATCTCCCTTAACCCTTGTTCGTCTTTTTCGTGCATTTCCCTGCTTTATTCGGTGGTTAAGGTTCGAAATTATTTTCGAAAATTGGTAGGGTTTGGTTCGAATTTTGGGGGTTTTTGGCAGGGGTATTATTTCGTGCAATTGATCGATTATTGCATGTTTTAAGAGTATTATGATGCTTGATTGAGATCGAATTGAGAAGCTTTGGTTCAAATTTGAAGAATTTTAAGAGTTGGGATTTAAAGGCTTGTTTGGGTTCGAAATTGTGAGATTAAGGTTCGATTTTTGTAGGGCATTCTTGAACAAATTTCGATTGTCTCATTTATTTCCTTCCCTGCATGTACCCTGCCCCGGGTCTTTTAAGAGGATAATTGTCGTGTATTGACAATGTTGTGAGGGATATGGGTGTGCTTGAGCATAGGTTACATGTTCGTAAATAATTGTGAATTATTTATCGTGTTAGCACATCATTCCTCGGGGCATGGAACTCGAGCAAGGCTTGACTCGGACTTCGGAGATTTAAGGTACGTGCGACGTACGAGCATTACTATATATATGTGAAATGCATAAGGTGTTTTTGATTGCATTGAATGTTTTGCGTATGGTTATACATATATGTTGATATGGCCAAGGAATGACCCAAATCTTGATATCGCCGCTTGTAGCGTGCGTGACACTAGAGTAGGATGACTCTTGCATGATATATGGGGTACTGGGTTTATTTGACTATATTAGGGCATTTGAGATGCCTGGGAATGATCGTAAAATCATGTATTCTTCGTAAGACATTTGAGATGTCTAAGTTCGTAGAATCGTGTATTCATTATAAGACATTTGAGATGTCTAGGTTTGTAGACTCATGTATTCATTATAAGACACTTGAGATGTCTAAGTATAATGAAGGATTGGTAAAATAAATGCTAAGGCATTTGAGCTATCTGTGATTGATAGCAAGGTTGTGAAATCAGTATTAGATATTGTGATATCTGTAATTGCATGTTTAATGAATTTGTAATCACTATATGTTGATATTCGAGGATTAGGCATGCGATGAGTTAATCAATGCGTTGATTTACTGATTTATGAGATTTGATGAGTTTGATGTTGTGAGAACAGGGACAGTACACGGAATCCCGGATGAGGATGTTGCCATCCAGGGAGTATCATTTAAATTCATTAGTATTTACTTGTGTTGTAAATTATGAATTTCATTATTATGATTATGGGATTTTGTGTATTGGTATGCTCACCCCGTTGGGGGCTGTCTCTGTTGGGACAGGTGGACAGGTACATCGATGGCTATGGAGCTGAGCTCGAGCTGTTGATTTGAGGTACTTCCAGGATCGTGGTACCAGGGCTTGATGGAGCACGGTATCGTATAGAGTACCTATATATACACCTGAGGATTTATACATATTCATGATGCTCGCATGTGAGCACGATTATACTTGTATATGGATTGTATATAAAGGCATGAGCCTTTCTCTCTTTCATTTAAGGTTGCATGCAATTAGGTTGAATTGCTAGAATGATATGAGAGTCATTGGTGTATTATGTGGGTGTTGGAACCCACTTTTGTTGACATATGTGTGGTGTCTTCCCTGGCTGGGAATCTACTTGTATTATTGCTTTCTGTTGAGTATTATGTGTTCCCTGGCCGGGAATTTTGTTATGTGTTGTACTCTTTTTTTGGGATAGCTCTATTTATGGGGAGACTCTGCCCAAATTTTTATAAAAGTTTACAATGTGAAAAGTGGCACCAAGGGGTTGGTAAAGGGCAAACATATGAGTCTTTCATTGACAGGCAATGATTAAGTATCATCAGAGCTTCCCGATTGACATTTTATAGAAAGCATGTACCACACATAGTGGTTAATACACTAATCAAGGTTTAAGGGCTTGGGGTCCTTACATTAGTGGTATCAGAGCAGTGGTTGCTCATTGGGGCTGTTAAGGGCCTAGGAAATTATTGATAGCACATATTTATGCATGATGGCATTAATGTTGTATGACATAACAAATTGTTTATGTGCTCTTATGATATGAAAAGTGGTATTGCTAACCATTGTGGTTGCAGGAATCGTGTGGAACACGATAGGATGACATTTATAGGGATGTCTGGCACTCCGTGTATTATGTGCCAAGGAAGCTGGTTTTTAAGAAAATCCGGTAAAGGGATATTTCCGAGGTAACATGTACTTTATATTGTCTTGTTGACACATGATGAATGCAAAGTGGTGCATTAAGGTTATGGTATATGTTATTGTGCATTGTTTTTGCATATGCATGTTATGAAATATAAGAGGTGTATTTCTTGAGTCAAAGTTATCTTAGTAAGGATTTTAATGGCTTATGCTAAAGTCCATATGAAGCGATGAAGAGTCCCGCTTATATGGAGTAGCAACGCTAAAGTCCATTGGAAGCGATGAAGAGTCCCGCTTACATGGAGTAGCAACGCTAAAGTCCATTGGAAGCGATGAAGAATCCCGCTTACATGGAGTAGCAACGCTAAAGTCCAGTGGAAGCGAGGAAGAATTCCGCTTTCCTGGAGTAGCAAGAAGCATTAAAATGTACTAATGATAAGGGCTCAGGATGAAATAAGGATTTAAGGAAAAAGAATGTCATGACATTGCATATCCATACATTCATATAATGCGTTTTTATTATGTATTGAATGTTGATGCATAGCGTATATGGCTATTGTTGTTAACCCTGATGGTTGCAGGTTACAGGAAATAAGGAATACGAAAAGGAATGATGATTATACATATGTACGGGCATCCCAAGGGCAACATGTATTATGTGGTTAGTCATTTAACACAAGGTAAATCAAGGTATGCATAAGATAGTGCATTATGATATGATACATGTTGATACGCATTGTTTTGCATATGTATATTGTGAAATATAAAGTGAGGATTTCAATGCTTACACTAAAGTCCATATGAAGCGAGGAAGGATTCCGCTTATATGGAGTGGTGAGAAGCATTGAAATGCACTATTGATATTTCACGAGTCCAGGTTATCCTAGTGAGGATTTCAATGCTTGCGCTAAGGTCCATATGAAGCGAGGAAGGATTCCGCTTATATGGAGTAGTGAGAAGCATTGAAATACACTACTGATAAGTGACTCAATTCGAGGTTTATTGATAGCGATGGTTCATTCCGCTATATCTATTGGCGATGGTTCATTCCGCCAGGTGTATTGATAGCGATGGTTCATTCCGCTATATCTATTGGCGATGGTTCATTCCGCCAGGTGTATTGATAGCGATGGTTCATTCCGCTATATTGATTGGCGATGGTTCATTCCGCCAGGTGTATTTATAGCGATGGTTCATTCCGCTATATCTATTGGCGATGGTTCATTCCGCCAGGTGTATTGATAGCGATGCCTCTTTCCGCTACTATGTGGACGATGATTCATGCTCAGGGTATAGCGAGGTTTCATGCCACTTATTATCTGACGAGGTGTCATACCGTCGATTCTATAGCGAGGGATCTTGCCGCTATGTACTCAGCACAGGATTTTTGCCGCCTTCGAGCGATGGGTGCTGATTACGCACTATTATTGAGCGACGGAGACAGGTATGACGCTATATCACTAGCGATGAGGTATGAGATATTGCTATTTTATTAGCTTTATTGTAGCTGGCATGCATTGATATACATGTTTTATTATGCCTATTTTACTAGCATGATAGTGGATGACATACGCTGATGTACATGTATCGTCACTAGTGGGCAATGTTTTAGATGCCATGAGTTGGCATGTGTCGTCACGGGATGACGATGACGATGGTGTAGGAGATGTCTTATTAGACATGCATCATCGTTACGATGATCGATGCGTTGAGTATACGTATTCAGTGGTATGCCTTGGGTGCCAGTACCGAGCACAAGGTGGTGTGTGCGACACCGATGGACGTGACCCTTATACCGAGCGGGTTGCTCGAGGAATGGTTGGATGCGCTGTACATGTGATTGTACCGCAGCTTACGATTGGGGGATCATTTTACGAGTGGTGATACCCTTGAGGTATGCTCGTTGGAATGGCTTTTGGCCATGTGATTTGACGACAGGAGTAATCATGGAGGAAATTACTCGCTTTCTGTCGATGTGACATGTGGTAGACATGATCACACCACCCTTGAGGGTGTAGGATGGGTCCTAAGGGAGTAGGATCAGGTTATGTTAAGTACATAGGGACATTGGAGTGTCCAGGGTGTATCGGCATTGAGGAATGTTGGATAAAGACCCGCTACTCTATTGAGTTTTCTTCCCATAGTATGTTATACCATGTGGAAACGTCCGTCTTGTTGGTAGGTTTGAGGTGAACCTAGAGAGGCAGCGACTGGTTTGTCTGCCGTGTGTGTGCAGCACCATGATGGGCTTGCTAGAGCCGTTACACTGCTCGTTGGAACCAAGTTTGACAAATCGTAAGGTGATGCGATGTGGATTGTGGTGGACTCTAGTAGTCACCACATCATTTGAGGTTGTGCGTGCCTCGCTGAAACGTGTATACGTTTATGTTTAATCTTGGAGACTTGTCTGGGACAGCTCAGGATGTTGGAGTACCAACAAGAGAGTCATCAGGTTGTTATTGACTCAATCTAAAGGAACCCGTGTATTGGGATACAATGGGTGTTATTGTATCCAGTTTTTCCGAACGATGGTTCGAGACTTGTGGATCTCGAGTTCGATGGCACTTCCCTTGCGAGGAAGGAGGTAGTATTATACCTATTTGGGAATCTTGAAAGATTCGGTAAGTTGGTGCAAGTGGTGTTGATTTTGGGAATCACACCGTGTATTGTTAATCGTCGATTTTCATCCTCCACTGAGTAAGGAATGACTCAGAATTGACGGTTGTGTTTGGGGCTTAGGGATATGTGGTAGATACCCGAGCCGAGTGCATTGAGTATGCATGTGATATCAGTGCTTAGGCAGGTATACCGGTGAGTATACGGATGCCAGTTATTGATTTCCTCTCTGTTAAGCATAGAGTTATGCTATTTTTGGATGGTTAAATCTCTGATGAGAGATATGGAACACCTTGAGATTGGGAATCTCCATGGCACGATGTTTATGAGGAACAATCGTAAAGTTAGTTGACTCCCTTGAAGAGGGATTTTCTTGTGAGGGTTAAGGTACTTCCCTTGTTGGTGTTTTCCTTCGAGTTATGCGACAGCCTTCCCAAGTTTGGATTGTTAAATCCGAGGATTTTCAAGGGATGGCAGGATTTCGGACTGGTTGAGTGTCGCTGACGACACAAGCGTTGAGGATGCAATGGGTTTATTGCATGCCCCTTAAGAATTTTAAACTCTGCGGAGTCTCGGTTGTTATTTATGATCAGGACGTGATTCTTGGAACATCCGTAGGTGGACATCTTGTGAGATGTCTTTTGTTTTAATTTGTGGCCGTGAGTTGCCCAAATTAAGTTGCAATGAGGCGACTACTCCTTCGATGGAGGAAGTTTGAAAGTGGAAACCAGGTTTGATATGTGTACACCGTGGTTGTACTAGTGTTTCCCTCGTAACGATGTATGTTAGACATCGTAAGTCATAGTAAAATATCATTGGATGATATCTACGATAGAATCAAGAGCGATTCGAATCCTTGCAGTTTCAGTCGACTAACTGCTTTTGGACTGTTAGCGTTGAGTTGTGCTGACGCTCTTTGACGTTATGATGGATTTGGAAGTCTATTCCACTCCAGAGTTTGACACGAGGTCAACGTTCTTACGGTTGAGGTGTCATTCAGGATGTGTTCGTACTGTTGTATTAGAACGAAGGATGACTGTCTGATCTACAGTCGTAAGTATCAGTTGTTTCGCAGTCATGAGGGACTGACTTTTGGGATGACCCGCATCGAGGTACGTTTTACCTCTTGGGTGATATGTTGGTTTTGGTATGTCGCTCTGTTTCATAGTTAGATGAGAGGTAAGTATCCTCGCGTTTATTAATACGATTCTGATATGGTCAGGAATCGAGGTTATGGCTTCATGTTGTTGTGTAGCCTGGGTGTTACGTGATACACCAGTGCTAATTTCGAGGACGAAATTCTTTTAGTGGGGGATATTGTGATGACCAGGGATTATAGGTGTTAATCCCGGAGTATTAATAATCCCTAAAGTGGTTTTACGTGGCGATTTGAAATTTAAGAGAGGTGTTGGGCCTTCTGGGCTCGTTTATTTGGGCAGTTGGGATCGTTGGACCCAGAGGTTGAGATTGTATTCACATTACGGTGTAAAGCCTAAGAGTTGGGTTTTTGATGTGTCTCGGAATCTCGGGTGCTATGTGAGCACCGGTAGAGGGTTTTGGAGTTAGAGAGAGAGTTTTTGAAAACAGATGATTTTTAAGGAATCACGATGTATTTGTGGGGCTATTATTTTTTCGGAGTATTTTTGCTATAAATAGCAGTTGAACCCGAAATTTTAAGAAAATTATCATTTCAGCCCAATTTATTTCTCCTCCCTCTCTCCCGCGCGATTCCCGTCTGCTACAGCACCCCCGCCGCCGTCCGGCCGCCGATCGGCGCGTGCGACCTACCCACGGCTTCGTCTCGACGAGGCGCTCCTTTCCCCTCTGCCAATTGAAAGTTTCGTCGCGTGTGGAAGTCGGATTTTGCTGGTAAGCGTCGATCCCCAATTTCTAGGGTTCTTCGATTTTCGTTTGATTTTGCTTCCGATTTCGTTGGGTAATCTCCCTTAACCCTTGTTCGTCTTTTTCGTGCATTTCCCTGCTTTATTCGGTGGTTAAGGTTCGAAATTATTTTCGAAAATTGGTAGGGTTTGGTTCGAATTTTGGGGGTTTTTGGCAGGGGTATTATTTCGTGCAATTGATCGATTATTGCATGTTTTAAGAGTATTATGATGCTTGATTGAGATCGAATTGAGAAGCTTTGGTTCAAATTTGAAGAATTTTAAGAGTTGGGATTTAAAGGCTTGTTTGGGTTCGAAATTGTGAGATTAAGGTTCGATTTTTGTAGGGCATTCTTGAACAAATTTCGATTGTCTCATTTATTTCCTTCCCTGCATGTACCCTGCCCCGGGTCTTTTAAGAGGATAATTGTCGTGTATTGACAATGTTGTGAGGGATATGGGTGTGCTTGAGCATAGGTTACATGTTCGTAAATAATTGTGAATTATTTATCGTGTTAGCACATCATTCCTCGGGGCATGGAACTCGAGCAAGGCTTGACTCGGACTTCGGAGATTTAAGGTACGTGCGACGTACGAGCATTACTATATATATGTGAAATGCATAAGGTGTTTTTGATTGCATTGAATGTTTTGCGTATGGTTATACATATATGTTGATATGGCCAAGGAATGACCCAAATCTTGATATCGCCGCTTGTAGCGTGCGTGACACTAGAGTAGGATGACTCTTGCATGATATATGGGGTACTGGGTTTATTTGACTATATTAGGGCATTTGAGATGCCTGGGAATGATCGTAAAATCATGTATTCTTCGTAAGACATTTGAGATGTCTAAGTTCGTAGAATCGTGTATTCATTATAAGACATTTGAGATGTCTAGGTTTGTAGACTCATGTATTCATTATAAGACACTTGAGATGTCTAAGTTTAATGAAGGATTGGTAAAATAAATGCTAAGGCATTTGAGCTATCTGTGATTGATAGCAAGGTTGTGAAATCAGTATTAGATATTGTGATATCTGTAATTGCATGTTTAATGAATTTGTAATCACTATATGTTGATATTCGAGGATTAGGCATGCGATGAGTTAATCAATGCGTTGATTTACTGATTTATGAGATTTGATGAGTTTGATGTTGTGAGAACAGGGACAATACACGGAATCCCGGATGAGGATGTTGCCATCCAGGGAGTATCATTTAAATTCATTAGTATTTACTTGTGTTGTAAATTATGAATTTCATTATTATGATTATGGGATTTTGTGTATTGGTATGCTCACCCCGTTGGGGGCTGTCTCTGTTGGGACAGGTGGACAGGTACATCGATGGCTATGGAGCTGAGCTCGAGCTGTTGATTTGAGGTACTTCCAGGATCGTGGTACCAGGGCTTGATGGAGCACGGTATCGTATAGAGTACCTATATATACACCTGAGGATTTATACATATTCATGATGCTCGCATGTGAGCACGATTATACTTGTATATGGATTGTATATAAAGGCATGAGCCTTTCTCTCTTTCATTTAAGGTTGCATGCAATTAGGTTGAATTGCTAGAATGATATGAGAGTCATTGGTGTATTATGTGGGTGTTGGAACCCACTTTTGTTGACATATGTGTGGTGTCTTCCCTGGCTGGGAATCTACTTGTATTATTGCTTTCTGTTGAGTATTATGTGTTCCCTGGCCGGGAATTTTGTTATGTGTTGTACCCTTTTTTTGGGATAGCTCTATTTATGGGGAGACTCTGCCCAAATTTTTATAAAAGTTTACAATGTGAAAAGTGGCACCAAGGGGTTGGTAAAGGGCAAACATATGAGTCTTTCATTGACAGGCAATGATTAAGTATCATCAGAGCTTCCCGATTGACATTTTATAGAAAGCATGTACCACACATAGTGGTTAATACACTAATCAAGGTTTAAGGGCTTGGGGTCCTTACACTTTACATACCAACTTCACGTATAACTAGTACCAAAATTGTACGTGTAATAAGTATCGAATATAGTATCGGTTTCATACCAACTTCACGTATAACTAGTACCAAAATTGTATATGTTTCATACCAACTTCAATTGTAATAAGTACCAAAATTGTATATGTTTCATACCAACTTCATGTGTAATAAGTACCGAAAAGTATAGATTTCATACCAATTTCATGTATAACTGTACCAAATTTGTAAAGATTTCATACCAATTTCATTTGTAATAAGTACCGAAAATTAGGTTTCGTACCAATTTTATTCGTAATTAGTACCAAAATTATATGTGTTTCATACCAATTTTATGCATAGTTGGTACCGGAATTATATAGGTTTCATACCAACTTTACGTGTATAAGTTTCGAATATAATATAGGTTTCATACTAACTTCACGTGTAACTAGTACCAAAATTGTATATGTTTCATACCAACTTCAAGTGTAATAAGTACCAAAATTGTATGTGTTTCATACCAACTTCATTTGTAATAAGTACCGAAAAAATTATAGGTTTCGTACCAATTTCATGTGTATTTGTACCAAAATTTTATAGGTTTCATACCAATTTCATATGTAACTAGTACCAATAAAGATTTCATACCAATTTCATATGTAACAAGTACCAAAATAGTATAAGTTTCGTACCGATTTTATTCCTAATTAGTACCAAAACTGTATAGGTTTCATACCAATTTTATGTATATTTAGTACCGAAATTGTATAGGTTTCATACCAACTTCACGTGTAATAAGTATCGAATATAATATAGGTTTTATACTAATTTCATGTGTAACTAGTACCCAAATTGTATTGATTTTATACCAACTTCATATGTAACTAGTACCAAAATTGTATATGTTTCATACCAAATCACGTGTAAGAAGTACCGAAAATAGTATATGTTGCGTACCAATTTTATGTGTAACTTGTACCAAAATTGTATAGATTTCATACCGATTTTATGTGTAACGTGTACCAAAATTGTATATGTTTCGTACCGACTGTAATGATTTATCAAAATTAAAAGTTTAACTTTTAGTAGAGGGGTATTATAGTCATAGGGAGTTAGAACAAAAAATTATGTTGCAGTAGGGAGTTTAAATTAAATTTTTCTGATATGGGGATTTTAACTTTGATAATAGGGATTTTTTTTTAGTTTTCCCAATTATTATCGTTTTAAAAAATTTATGTCGAGCAAAGGCCCAGCTTTGCTAATACTAAATATGCACTCGTGTTGATATATAATTAAATAACATTTGATAATTATATTGAAAAGAAAAATAGAACTACCATATATAGTGATACAATAGGCAAATAATATATTTGTCAGGACTATCTCATTATTATTTTTAAATAAAGTAGACGTTGAAAGATCCAAAGTATTAATAATTTGTGACAGGTTGTTTCAGATATTTAACTTTTTCTCAATCACGTATCAAGCTTAATAAGTGAAGTGTTTTGGGAGTGTTTTAGATTCAACAACAATAACTAAATATTTAATCTCAATGAATTGGAGTATGCTACATAAATAATAGAGATAATCAAGGAATCGGCCATATACGTCAGTCTTCTCCAAAAACTTCTATCGATAAGTATATCTTCTGTAATTTGAGAGTGTTTTAGATTGATTTTGATAAATGGTTTACCTATTTTTTGGATTAAAAGCAGATTCCTCGCTTCTCTAAAAAAACATGTAAAAACAGAGCATATAAGCAAGTCATAAGATGGTTCTGATAGTTTTATGGTATGTTTTGGATTGCTTATTCAAAGCACTTTTATTTTGTTTTTGCGTAAAGTTGAAAAAAGTTTATTTTAAACAAAAGCATTGAATTTTTGCTATTAAAATAAAAAAAAGGTCTTATAAAACTTCAATTTATTATAAAATCGTCAACACATAAGTTAAAGCAGCCAAAGACATATCATGACTTGATTTCAGGCTTTTGCTTTTACGTGCTGTTTTTTAGAGAAACAATAGCAAAATCAAGCAAATTAAATACCCAAAATTTGTTTTTTTCCATTTGAAAAATAGATAAGCACTTTTGAAAAGCAATCCAAAACAATCGAGCATTGTGTAAGTTTAATATAAATTAAAGTTATTATACTATTTTTTATTAATATTTTTGTACAAAAAACAAATTTTTTTTAGGTGAATAACAGTTCGTTATAATTTTGGAGATGAATTTGAATATTGATGGGAAAAGGCGGAAGCCGCCATGGCCCATGTATGGAACATCACACTCATATAATTCAGAGCGGACAACAATCATAATCCAAAAACGCGTTATAACCCGTTAACGCGTTATAAAGCTTAGAAGTCTATTTGGCATGACGTGACTAAATAAATACTGGACCATGCAAAGTTGGGAACAGCCGCCACGATATATAGCGCAGTTGACTCCTTTGTCCCCAATTTGGGATTTGGTTTTGATTTCGAGATTAGTTGTTAACAAAAATCTCCTCTCCTTCGTGATAAAAAAAAGGTTGGGAACAACTGAAGGCTTTATGATCCAACTGACACCAATTTCATTAAAGAATCTTGGGTTCGAGCTTTATCATCCTCTCTATTTCTCCTATAATTGTAATAGTTGCTAAAAAGCAGTTGGGAACAAATGTATACAAGAATAAAATATAAAAAAATACGAGCTATCATGCACACACTTTATTTTAGTGAAAAAGTTAAGAATTATTTGTATTTTTTTTATTTTTGTATCAAATTTAAAAATTGGATTAATAATCCATTATTTGTATAAATTTTATTATACTTTGGAAAGACAAAATTGACATACATTAATACACAAAAATTCTTCTATAGTAATATTAGAAACTTTATATGGTTGAACGTTGTTTTTTTTATTATAATTATTATCGAAACTTATGTATTTATTTTTAATTCAATTTGAGGTTAAGAGAAAGAAGTTTCTAAAATCATCATTTGTATAATTAATCTAAGTTGATGGTAAAATGCTAAATTTGAAAATATATGTCTAAATATAAAGAACCAAACAAAATATGCTTTAATGATCTCTATGTATACTTGTAAGGACCCTAGTTCCTTAAGTACGGATTAAAGGCATAATTAGAGCTAACATAAATTATCAGAGTAAAATGATCGTGTTGAGACTATGAGCTTTAAGAATTACATGCCAAAAATAAGAACTATCAATGGATTAATTACATTCCCAATCTAATGAATGTTATCAACTATAGCTTTACACTACTCCTAAAGTAGACACTATACAAAAGTAATCCCGTCCTTCAATTCCCAAAAGTGTTCTTCACAAGCTCACTGCCTCAACCCGCCTTAGCCCCTTCTTATCATGCCAAAAGTGTACCTACAAGGACAACCCCCAAACATGAGCATATAATAATTCATATACAACACAATATGAATTTAAGGCGTAAATGCAGAAACCGTAATAAACACTTCCTGTTTTTCCCATGCATTTTAAACGCTCCCTTTTTGGTTGTCCCTGTACCATAACTCATGAGTATAATCAATAGATTATTTAATGGTCTACACATGTCATGACATAATACCATTTCATCATCACCAAAACCAATCACCAATCCCTAGTCTGTTCATCACATTGTATTTTAATGCCCATCGCTTTTCATATCGGCGGCATAGAATAACCTCGCTTCAATGGACATGCGGCGCTCCCACCCCTCGCTTCACATTGAGCGGCAAATATTCTTTCCTCACCTCATATGATAACCACGCTTAAATGTGACATGCGGCGCTCCCACCCATCGCTTCACATTTAGCGGCAACAAAACAAATAGCGGCAAGCATTAAAATCATCAAGGGATGACCACGACTCATGGGATGTGCACCAATAACCATCATATGCATATACAATCATCATGCATAATTCCACATGTATTTGCATCCACAATGCATAATTCCATATATACTCGCATCCACAATGCATAAACAATGAGTATATTAGATACATGTACCGTTGGGTGCCCGTACGTCTTCTACGTACCTTTCCAAAAGTGGGGTGTGGTAGGACTTCACTTCCTTGGCTGTGTTGCCACCTGGGATGGTTCTACACAATCACATGAATCCATATTAGAAGCCAATAAATGAACCATTACCACAAACATCATCATTTAGAACAAAATCCCAAAATCCACATTTTATGCCTTGCGATCGACCGGTCCCCAGCCTCGATCGATCGCTAATGTTCAACAAAAAAGCATTTTGGTTCTGCCTCTGCCGATCGATCGAGACATTCTCTCGATCGATCGAGATTTCACACATCGTTCGATCGGAACATTTTCCCGATAGACCGGTGAGCTCGATACAAGCCTTGGCCAGGCTCTGTCCCGCTCGATCGATCGGACCCAGATTTCGATCGATCGAGAAGCCCTGTTCTTACGAGAAATTCCAAGTATGAGCTTCCAACAACACCTAAACTCATACACAACCAAGATCAACCACCCAACACAACATTCACAAAACAACCTTAAAATACATCCCCCAAACATAAACAACATGTTGGACCAAGATCCACCCTTATAACCCCAAAAACAAGCTACAAGCCCAACCAAAATCGAGAACCACCCTCCGATCGATCGGTCAAAATCTCGATCGATCGGTCCACTTTCCAACGCCACAAAACATATTCTGTGATGCTCGATCGATCGAAAATATTTTCGGATCGATCGAGCAACCCTGTAAACGCGAGAAACCTCCAAGAATGAGCTCCTTTCAACACCAAATCACCTACAACTCAAACCCACTTCAATTTACAACATAAAACCAACCAAAAACCATCCAAACACTACAAAACCTAACTCCCAACATAAACAACAATGATAGAACAAGATCTACCCCTTGAACCCCAAGATACAACACCAAAACCAACCAATATACAACAAAACTTTGCTAGGTTGGTAGCTAGCTTCAAGATTCTAGCAAGAAATCATGAAAAATGACTCCTTTTCAAAGCTTTCTCCTCTCCTCTTGTTTCAGAAACGAAAATGGGAGTTCTTAGGTGAAAGGATGGGGTTTTGGGGACAAAAGCTGATAGAGAGGGGGTGATGGGATATAAAGTGGTATGCAAGTGGCCCTTACCATCTTTGAGAGTTAAATGTGTATCATAATATAAGCATGATGTATAAAATACCCCAACATGATATTTTAAAAGCATTTTACTACCATGCATCAAAATCACCATTAAAATCATGCTTTACCAAAATTACAAACCAACACATTTAAACCATTATAACACCCAAACACCCAACATGTATAACATGCACCCTGAAATGCCCTACCATGAGACAAGCATTTCACCAAGATAATTAGCCCCAACACATAATCTAATTATCACCATAAAATCGCATAAACATAATTAATGCTCAAAATGCAATTAATTATTTCGGGGATATCACAATACTAGTAATACTTGATGCACAATGTGTGCATATATATAATTTTATATATTATGAAGTATAATTAGATATACCATTCATTTAGTGTAATATGTATAAAATTAAATTATGTTTGTGTTTTTATTTTGTTACATTTTCTATAAGAGTAAAGGTATTATATTGAAAAAATATTTTGGTGAAGAAAATTTTATTTGTTTTAAATATCCAGATTAATTATGTAGGATCGAGCGCTTACCGCTTTACCAATAACTATAGTTAAGGGTAATGGCGCAACATCAATCTTTTCAATCATACACTGGCACAAGCGCCACGTGTTCGATCGAGCACAAAGCAGAGGCAATTGTTGAACCCCAACAATCCAACCCCAACAATCCCTCCCCCAATAATTGCACACTCTGCAACTCATGGGAATCGAACACGCGACCTTGACTCTGATACCAACTGTAGGATCGAGCGCTTACCGCTTTACCAATAACTATAGTTAAGGGTAATGACGCAACATCAATCTTTTCAATTATACACTGGCACAAGCGCCACGTGTTCGATCGAGCACAAAGCAGAGGCAATTGTTGAACCCCAACAAATTATCATATGGTTCTTCAATTTAATAATAACAACAATCAGAATAATTAAAACGCCGCCGACGCCGACGCCGCCGACGACAACAACAATAATAATAAGAAAATCAAGTTAAGGCATTATTTTATTTTTTGAACAAGAAACATGAAATATATTCAACGATTATGAGGTACATCATATACAACTGTCAAGTTTCAATAATGAGACAACGACGCCAAGTAAAAGCATACAAACAGTAAAAAGATAAGGCCTTCACAACAAAAAAGTTAGAACGTGACCGGAAGGATGCAATGACCCCTAGAGCGAAGGCTGGTCTCCTCAAATCATGTGATCCAGGATGAGATCTGATACTCCCAAAAAGAGTGATGAACTCTAAGGATTATTAACCTCTCTTTATCTTCTTCAATGAACAAGTAATAAAAGATAGCTCCTGTGTCACGCCCCGAGACCGGGGTCGATAACACCGGCGTTGATTCCCAATACAATTCAAAAACAACAAGCCTTGTAATATACAGAATTCTACGAAAAACCAGTCTATTAATCCATACAACAGAATTATTGTCTTTACAATTCGAAATTTTATCAATAAAACCGGTTACCTAATTATTCCAAAAATCAAATTCATCAACGAAAGCTTATAATAATCTCAAATCATGGCAGCGGACTTTTGAACAGCAACAGCTACAAAACCATCATCCCCAAACCTAGTATTGCTTTTCTTCTTCGGTATTTATCTTACTTTTATCTGGGGAGGGAGAGTAAGGGGTGAGTGTTTTGTTAAACACTCAGCAAGTGGGGGCCAATCGATGTGATAATATAATATTTTTTCATAATTTTCCAAAACACATTTCATAATCAGATCAAAACTGATAAGAATACATCATAACATAATTTAATATAATTACACCCATCGAGCCATATAATATAATATTGCCCCTATTGGACCTTGTAATATAATTGCTCCCATCGAGCCATATAATATAATATTGCCCCAATTGGACCTTGTAATATAATATTGTCCACATTGGACCTTATAATAATATTTTTGTCCCCATTGGACCTTATAATATACATGCATAATTTTAACATAATTCACATAATCGATTGTGTTTTCAAAACATACATATGGTTTTAAAATTGAAACGAATATATAACAAAGCCCACTTACTGAGATAGACGTGTTTGAACGATTTAAGTTGCGAAAACGATGAATATTCCTTCCCGATGCCGGAATTTTGAAAAACGGTGCTGAAACTTTACTGTGGGCTTGTGTTTGATTTTCGAAGTTACTATTCACTATGTGTACTGTGTGTATTTCGAAAATATGTTGCTGAAATCTTCAAAAGTGTCGCTGGAATTTAATGAAAGAATTCGAGAGGCACAAACTGAAGTTTAACAAATTTGTTGAAGGTGGTCAGAGTTTTGAAAGACACACAACAAGGTGGACTCAATTATTTATAATTATTTGCTAAGGGTAATGGGAGTTTTGAAAGGCACAAAGTGGAGTATATTAAACCTACTGAAGATTGCTCTCAATCTTCCCATACTTAGATAAGATTGTCATCAATCTTTCCATAGATCATGATATCTTTTTATCAACTCAAATATATATTGTAATCTTTTGTTTCCTTTTAAGATTATCTTGTACTTGTATAAATATTGAAGATCTCAATGAAATACAATTAAGTCTTTCATCAAACCTATTTTTCTTATATGGTATCAGAGCTTGCCTAAGACTCTAACGAGCATTTTTTTTTTTCGATCCCATGGCCACCATCGCTGGAAGTTCCTCGACCAACACCACTTCCTCCTCACGTCCTCCTTCTGGTTTCTCCATTCTTAGTCCCGTTGGTGAGCCATTGATTCCAATCAATGCTCATCAACAACTTCCTCTTCAATTGACGGCATCTAACTTTCCGTCATGGCGAGCCCAAGTCCGAACTCTCTTGTTTGGCTATGATCTCTTCGGATATCTCGTTCATACACATCCATGTCCACCTATTGAATCCATCGCTGAACGCACTCACTGGTTGCGTCAAGATGCTCTTGTTCTGTCGGCTCTCTTTGGTAGTGTTTCCGCAGACCTTGTTCCCCTCATCTCATCGGCTCTCACTTCTGCCGACGCCTGGGACACTCTTACACGGCTTTTTGCGAACCGTTCCCGCACCCGTGTTATGCAACTGAAGGATGATCTCACTACCATGACCTTGGGCTCTCAATCGGTCACTGTCTTCCTACAGTCCGTTAAAGCCAAGACGGATGAACTGGCACTTATTGATCGTCCCCTTTCTAATGACGACATCACCCTTTACGTGCTTAATGGCCTTGGTGCAGGCTATCGCGATATTGCGACATCCATTCGCACTCGTGAAAATTCTCTCCGCTTTGAGGAATTACATGACTTGCTTGTGTCTCAAGAAACATATAACCGCCGCTTTGAGTCTACTACTTCGCCTCTTGCCACTGCTAACCAGGCAAATTTTCGCCCATCCAATCGCACCTCTCAACAATCTGGGCATTCCTCCAACAACAGACCTCGGACATTCAACCACCGTGGCCGAGGAAATCAGTCCCGTAACTCTAACCGCAGCTACAACAACAACCCTCCACCCCAACAGTCTCGCCCATCCATAGTCTGTCAGCTTTGCGGGACTCCTGGCCACGGTGCACGTACCTGTCGCAAGTTTCCAACTGCTTTCGCTGCTGTGTCTCCACCAGCAACCACTCAAAATCCGGATCCCAACTCTTGGCTTGTTGATTCCGGTGCCTCTCACAGCATAACCTCTGACATTCAGAATTTATCTATTCACACAGAATATGATGGCACTGATGAGGTTCAAATTGCCAATGGTACAGGTTTGCAAATTTCACATGTTGGTTCTTCTACCATTCCCACTTCATCTCGCACATTTAATCTCTCCAATGTTTTATGTGTTCCCAATGCGAGCAAAAATCTATTATCTGTCAGTCAGTTTACTAAAGATAATGGTGTTTCAGTTGAGTTTCATCCGTCTCACTTTCTTGTGAAGGATCAGATTACAGGGGCGATACTAGTCAAAGGACCGTGCAGTAATGGTGTGTACCAATTTCTCTTGCCGCCACCTGCCTTCCGTCCATCCGCTTTCATTGGTGAACGTGCATCTGCAACCTGTTGGCATCGTCGTTTAGGGCATCCTTCATTTCGGAGTAGTTTGTCTGTTATTCGGAAATTTAATTTACCAAGTTTTGAGAAGTCTTTTGATACATTTAAACATTGCATCTCTTGCTTATTAAATAAAAGTCAACAGTTGCCGTTTAATAATACGTCTTTACTTTCTACGCATTGCTTGCAATATATTTATGCTGATGTTTGGGGCCCCGCTTCGGTTATCTCTCTCACTGGTGCTAAATATTACCTTGTCTTGGTTGATCACTATTCTAAATATTGCTGGTTTTACCCTCTCCACCTTAAGTCGCAAGTTTTTGATGTCTTTCGTCGTTTTAAGGTGTTAGTGGAAAACCAATTTGGCTTGCCTATTAAAAATTTTTACTCAGATAATGGTGGCGAATTCCTCGCCTTACACAGCTATCTCTCTGCCTGTGGCATTCAGTGGTTGACTACTGCACCTCACACACCTCAACAAAACGGTACATCTGAACGTCGACATCGTCAAATTGTCACTATGGGTCGTACTTTACTTCATCATGCTTCCATGCCATCTGATTTTTGGGAATTTTCCTTTGCTACCGCTGTATATCTTATGAACCGCCTGCCCACAATGGTTTTGCAAGGTCAATCACCTTTTGCTGTGCTCTTTTGTCGTCCTCCTAATTATTTAAAGCTTCGCGTTTTTGGTTGCTTATGTTTTCCGTGACTCCGTCCTTACTATCCTAATAAGCTCGAACCACCTGCTCGGAAGTGCTGCTTTATTGGGTACTCCCTTACTCAAAATGCTTATATGTGCCGCGATCTGGTGGATGGGCGGGTTTATTTCTCGCGTCATGTCCGCTTTCTGGAGGATATCTTTCCTTATGAAAATCTGCAACAAAAGGGGCCATCTGATTCGCCTACTCGTCCTTCTCCTCATTGCTGTACGGGTCTGCCCCTGTTACTTCCACCACCACAACGACATTCACTGCTATCTCAGTCTCCTGCCACTAACCAATTGTCATCTCCATCGTCCGCACAACCTGATATGCCGAATGAGCCATCACCTCCTGCTCCGTCTCGTACTCATCCAATGGCTACTCGCTCCATGCACAATATCTTCAAACCCAAGGTTCTCAACTCAGCTACCAAACATCCTGTTCTTGGCCCTACAGAGCCAACTTGTGTCTCTCAAGCACTTAAAGATCCACTTTGGCGCGCCGCTATGGCTGACGAATTCACCGCACTTGTCAAACATGGCACTTGGAATCTAGTCCCTCCTCCTCCACAACGGAATATAATTGGCTCCAAATGGGTGTTTCGCATCAAACGCAACCCTGATGGCTCTATCGACAAGTATAAGGCCCGTCTTGTCGCCAAGGGCTTTCATCAAAGGCCTGGTCTTGATTATAAAGAGACGTTTAGTCCTGTTGTCAAACCTGCCACTATTCGCACCATTTTGTCCATTGCAATCATGCAGGGTTGGTCTCTCCGCCAGCTAGACGTTAGCAATGCTTTTCTCCATGGTCAATTATCTGAGGATGTCTACATGGTTCAACCTCCGGGGTTTATTGATACTTCCCATACGTCTCACGTTTGTCATCTTCGTAAGTCGCTCTATGGTCTCAAACAGGCCCCTCGTGCCTGGTTTCATGCTCTCAGCGCCACCTTACAATCGTTTGGCTTCACTCAAACAAAGTCTGATACATCCTTGTTCTTCTATCAACGTCACTCCATCACACTATATCTCTTAGTTTACGTTGATGACATTATCGTTACGGGAAATGATGATTCCTTCATCTCATCTGTTATTCACCATCTTGCTACACACTTTGCGGTCAAGGATCTAGGCCCATTAACATATTTCCTTGGAATTGAAGTAATTCGGTGTCGTGAGGGTCTCTTTCTCTCTCAACACAAGTACATGCTTGACATTCTTCGCCGCCACAACATGGATGGTGCAAAGCCCCTTGCCACCCCAATGTCCGCTAATCCATCTCCGCCATTGAACACTACTCCTGTCGATGCTACTAACTTTCGGTGTATTATTGGCGCTCTTCAATATCTGACTCTCACGCGTCCCGATATTGCCTTCTCTGTGAATCGTCTTGCTCAACGCATGTCCTCTCCTGATATGGCTCATTGGGTGGCTCTTAAACGTGTCTTACGCTACCTTAAAGGCACTTTATCTCATGGTTTATTACTACGCTCAACACGTTCTACCCATCTTCGTGCATTCTCTGATGCTGACTACGCTGGTGACTCCGTCACCGGCACCTCTACATCGGCCTATATTGTTTTTCTCGGTGATAATCCCATCTCGCGGAGTTCTCGTCGCCAAAAGAGTGTCTCTCGCTCTTCTACTGAATCGGAATATCGAGCATTGGCTTGTACCGCCGCTGAAGTCCGCTGGCTCCAACATCTGTTCAACGAAATATTTTATTCTCTGTCTGATGTTCCTCCAATTCACTGTGACAATGCTGGTGCAATTCGCCTTTCCCTTCATCCGGTTCAACATACCCGTATGAAGCATATTTCGGTTGATCTTCATTTTGTTCGTGACTTAGTGTCAAAGGGATTTCTCACTGTCAATTATGTCAATACTCTTGATCAACTTGCGGATATTCTTACCAAGCCACTGCCTCGTACACGTCTCCAATTGTTACGTTCCAAAATCTCCGTTGCTGATGGCACGTCAATTTTGCAGGGGCGTATTAAACCTACTGAAGATTGCTCTCAATCTTCCCATACTTAGATAAGATTGTCATCAATCTTTCCATAGATCATGATATCTTTTTATCAACTCAAATATATATTGTAATCTTTTGTTTCCTTTTAAGATTATCTTGTACTTGTATAAATATTGAAGATCTCAATGAAATACAATTAAGTCTTTCATCAAACCTAATTTTCTTATAGAGTATTTAAACAAAATAAATGCTGAAAGTGGTGGTTTCGAAACATGCAACTCAATATTTATTAATTATTTTGCTAATTACAAACTTATTTTGTTAAATGTTTTACTAACTAATAGATTGATATAATATCATTTGCAATTATCTTTAGTAGTATTTTCAAATATCTCCACACTTTTAATTGTTTTAAAAGTCTAAAAGATTGAATAATATAAACACAATATTATCTTATTTCATATACAAACTCTAATTATTAAAATTCTAAGTTCTAGGTTTAGTTAAAAGTCTACAAGATTAAATCGAATAGGATTTATCTTTTTAAGTGTTTTATTGGCTAATAGATACAATGACATGATTCTTAATTATCCACAAATTATTTGTTAGTATTTATTAACTCATGCTTTTCTATTAAATATTTTGAATTTGAAAATGTCATCTATCTAATATTTTGTAAGCTAGATTATCATCTATCAAGTATTTTGCTATCTACAAGATTGAGATAATGTGACTCATTGTTATCTTTAACATAATTCAATATTATCCTTTAATTTATAATATTATCTTGATATCAAGTAGTTGTTTTTGACTAAATTCCGGGTAGCTGAGCAAACCAAAATACCGTGTAGTTGATTTGACCAAAACTCTAGTTATTTGACTTGGTTGAAAAAACCGGTTCTCACATTCATCCCTCCTTATTGGAAGTTTCGTCCTCAAAACTTGAGCGAGTTTAACCTTAGAAAGGATAAATGTATTTATGGCTTGAGTGCTAGTTTCTCAACAATCTCTTGGATATGAATGTGTGACGCCACCATCAAGCAATGGATATGATGGCTAGTTGTTTAGTAAAATGTTACCTGCCGCGACGTTGTTCACGTCCTCTGCTTCCTCTTGTGTTATGACATAGACCCAAGTATTTGGTTTGTTCTCCCTTGGCTTGTTTGGAAGGTCGTCATTACTTGTAACTGTTAGGAATCCAACATACATAGTACGCAGCGGAATAAATTTTTTTGGATTCCAACCATGGACCTATACGGGTGTTCATATCGGGTGTCGAGAATTATACCTTTGTAGCGTGTTTGACGCAGATTCCTCGAAGGGATGTTGAAGATATCAAGTTGCTAGACTTGATATTCAACAAGAAAGGGATGAGCCACCAATCGAAGTGACGACTGTGGCTTTTGCTAGGTTTAGCTTTTGTTAATCTGATTAACGTCAAAATCACTTCTTATGCTTTAACCTAATACACATACATATATATTGGTAAGATTAGGCGGCTAAATTAATCAGATTAAGGCTTTCTGAAAACCCTATGCCCATACCAATCTAATACGAAAGCAAACTTATATATATATATATATATATATATATATGTTCGGCCCATTCAATAATATCATATATATTATTATCATATGATTATGACTCTTCCTAATCAACTTAATTCATCCAATGAATTATATCACCCTTTATCGATTTAATCTTTTGTGCGACCTGTTAGGATCTTGCAACGTTGGCAGTGACATAAAATCTAATTTTATGTCACAAGCAATGAGCGGTATCTAGCAACACATCAAGGCTACCCAAGTTACAAGAATGCCATTGACTCGACATAACCTATGGCTTGTGATAATATTTACCATGTAACTTAATCCCTTTGTCCTATGTGTTTAGATTAAACACGAGTCATGGAATAGTCATACTCGTATAGTTCAATCTTTTATTTATTGATCCCCAAGTAGACTAGAATAAACGAATAAGCTCGATATCATATATCGACTCATTCGAGCATGGCCATGCATTTTAGTCTCACTTGATCAAGGGCCCAAACACTTCTCCTGTTATATAGGAGGGACAAATCATATCTTAATCACTCATCATCCCTCTACATAATTCGTGGTGTATCCAATGATTGTCTTTATAGTTTACCCGGTTACATGTAACGTTTGACAATATCAAGATACACGACTCCTTATGTTGGGATCTCTGGTAATCTCACGTCGTAAGGATTACATACATTATTATCACTATGAGAATTGCTTATGACATTCATATAACTATCCATGTAGCATTCTCATGGCGGGTCTGTCCAGTACATTGTTCTCTAACATGTACCCATGTGTTGATTTGATATCTCATATCTATGAACAATTCATCAATCAATACATACTAGTCTCAATGCATTATCATTATCATAATTCATGATAATACTTGACTAGGGACAATCTTTAAGAATAAAACAATATTATTCTAAGAACATTAACATATATATATATATATATATATATATATTCATATTACACATACATTTGAATAATATATAATAATGAATTGCCTTTAATAAAATCATATTACATTGTATGCCAAAATCAATCATCTAATGAGTTGTCTTAAGGCATATCCCAACAAATCTCCCACTTGCACTAAGACCAATCAAACATGTACTTAATGCCTAAAGATCTAGTATGACGATCATGCTTCTGCTGTGACAGAGGTTTCGTCAGTGGGTCAGATACATTATCATCAGTTGGTACTTTGCATATTTTCACATGTCCTCTTTCAACGATTTCTCGAATGAAATGAAAGCGCCGAAGTATGTGTTTGGATCGCTGGTGAGATCTGGGTTCCTTAGCCAATGCGATGGCTCCATTGTTGTCACAATAGAGTTCAATCGGATCTAGTATGCTAGGCATAACCCCAAGCTCAGAAATGAACTTCTTGATCCAAACGGCTTCCTTTGCTGCATCTGAGGCATCAATTTACTCAGCTTCAGTTGTAGAATCGGCTACTGTCTCTTGCTTTGAACTCTTCCAGCTCACAGCACCTCAATTTAGGCAAAACACATATCCTGATTGCGATCGGAAATCATCATTGTCAGTTTGGAAGCTTGCATCAGTGTAACCTATTACATTGAGCTCTTCCCCACCTCCATAAATCAAGAATGTATCCTTAGTTCTTCTCAAGTACTTCAGGATATTCTTGACAGCGATCCAGTGACATTCACCTAGATCAACTTGATATCTGCTCGTCATGCTCAAAGCATACGAGACATCGGGACGAGTACATATCATGTCATACATGATAGATCCAATAGCCGATGCAAATGGAATCTTACTCATGCGTTGTCTATCATATTGTGTTGAATGACACTGATCCTTCGAGAGATATATTCCATGTGTCATAGGCACGAATCTTTTCTTTGATTCTTGCATGCTAAATCGTTTTAGCAATTTATCTATGTATGTACTTTGACTTACGCCAAGTAATGTTCTTGATCTATCTCTATAGATCTTGATACCTAACACGTAGGTGGCTTCACCCAAGTCTTTCATAGAAAAGCAATTCCCTTGCCAAATCTTTACAGATTGCAAGGCAGGGATATCATTCCCAATGAGAAGTATGTCATCTACATACAATACTAGGAAGATAATTATTCTCCCACTGACCTTCTTGTAGACACAAGGTTCATCTACGTTCTTGATGAAACCAAACTCTTTGATTGCATCATTAAAACGAAGATTCCGACCCCGAGAAGCTTGCTTCAATCCATAAATGGATCGTTGTAACTTGCATATCTTTCCAGCATCCTTTGGATCGACAAAACCCTCGGGTTGTGTCATATACACATTCTCAAGTAAATTTCCATTAAGGAAAGCTGTTTTGACATCCATCTGCCAGATTTCATAACCATGAACTGCTGTTGGGTTGTGGAAACCCGAATAATCTTGGTTTTGATGTTAACAAAATTTGTTATTGTGTTGCTAACATATTTCATAAAGTGTGCAGTTCATATATCATAATTAAGAGCTTGATGAATTACAAAAAAGTAGCTTGAAAATATCAAGCTGGACCAAGACTGAAATCCTGGCAGAGCGGCTTGTTTTGATCATATCTCATAGCTCGGATATCGAAATGGCGTGCTTCTAGAGATGTTGAACAGCCAACTCAAAATACTAAAAGTAATACTTCACAACAGATCGTCTAGTTCGAATGTTATCAATGAGAAAAGACGCCTGCAAGATCGAGCTGTACCACGAAGAAACAACAAGCTGTTTCAGCAAGCAACTGTCAGTCTGTTAACCATAACTCTTAGCTCGCTTATTGGAACGAGACGATTCAGTATGGGTTGGAAAGCTAAGACAAAGATCTACAAGTTATCTTTGGAAGACAAAGACTGAACCAGACGTTAATATGGCCAAAAAGCTTCTGGAAGTCACGCCATGTGACGCCTGTAAGATCGAGCTGTTACAGCAAGCGACTGTCAGTATGTTGGGCATAACTCTTAGCTCGCTTATTGGAACGAGATGATTCAGTATGGGTTGGAAATATAAGACAAATATCTACAAGAATCTTTGGAAGTCAAATACTGAATCGGACGTTAGATGGCCAAAAAGCTTCTGCAAGTCACGCCATGTGCTGCTGCATCCAGCAAACAGACAGCAGGAGCATCACCTTGTATTTCAAGCATAACTCTCTCATACAAACTCGAAATCGAGTGATTCTTGATTCCGTGGAAAGCTAAGAGAATGGGCTACAACTGTCATGTAGATCACTTTGCCGAGAAATCAAAGAATAAAGAGCTACAAGCAACAGATAAGAAGAGCAAGTTTATCAATCTGTTTTGTATCAAGCTGATTGTCCAGACTGATCCGGCCAGACTGATCTGCCCAGACTGATCCAGACTAGACTGAGCTGTCCAGATCAGACTGAGCTACCCAAGCTGATCTGTCCAAGCTGATCCGGCCAGACCGGTCCGAAATACAAAGAGCCCAGAAACCAGAATATGACCGTTGCAAGCTCGGGAATCGTGCAGAACCTTTTCCAACGGGCATATTCTTGTGTCTAACGTATATATCATTACTTGGGGCTATATAAACATGATTTGGAAGCTCAATAACATCTGATTGAAGATCAATCCAAGCCTTCAAAAGCAAACTCACTTGGGATTCAATTGGGGAACTTCAAAGACAAAAGCTGCTAAATGAAGAGCACTCCCCAAACTTTGGCACCTCTTACCTTGCTGTATCAGATTCATTATGGAATCATTTATGCCTTTGTATTCACTCTATTCATTGTATTTGTGAGCTAAAATAGAAGAGTGAATACCATTGTAACAGTTTGTGATTCATCACAACTGGATGTGAGGTCTTTGTATGTGAGACATTAAAGAACATACATAGTTGAGTTGCTATGAGTTCTAGTTGGATGGGGCATTCCCAACTGGATCGGGTTTGTACAACATGATTGTATAAACAAAGTCTTCTAATGGAATCCTTCCATGAGGTGGAAGAAGGGGAGACGTAGAAGGATTACACCACCTTCGAACTTCCATAAACAAATGCTTGTTTATTTACTTCACTTGCATATCTTTAAAATGTCTTTAAAATGGTTAATCGGTTATTAGGCGGGTTATGTCGAGTGTCTTCCGCTCGGTTTTGTAACCAAACTCGATATAATCTCTCGGTGCATCATTTCAAGAACACGAGCTATTGAAGCTCAAGTTGGTTGAACTCGGGTGTGGAATGGCAACCCACCCCTGAGATCGATCCTGACAAATGTAGCTATAGAAAGTAAGATCCTAATGGATTTAACCATGGCAACTGGCGAAAAAGTTTCATCATAGTCAATACCATGAATTTGTTGGAAACCTTTAGCAACCAGTCGTCCTTTAAAGGTTTGTACATTACCATCCATATCGGTCTTTTTCTTGAAAATCCATTTGCACCCTATGGATCTACCCCTTCAGGTGGGTCAACCAAAGTCCATACTTGGTTTACAAACATGGATTCCATCTCAGATTTCATGGCCTCTTGCCATTTCTCAGAATCAGGGCCCATTATAGCTTCTTGATAGGATGACGGCTCATCCTCATTAATGAGTAGTAAGTCACCTTGTTGAGTCACAAGAAATCCATATATCTGTGGCTCCCGGTGAACTCTTATAGACCTACGCTGGGCTTGTGTCTCTTGATCAGACATTTCATCCACAACAACTTGTGGTGACTGCTCTGTTTACATCTCAATATCATGTTCAGTGTTTTCTTGTGGTTTAACTTCACTAAGTTCTATTTGTCTCCCACTGGTTCTTCTAGAAATAAATTATCTTTCAAGAAAGACACCTGTCCGAGCAACAACCACTTTGTTCTCGGTGGGATAATAGAAATAGTATCGTTTTGTTTCCTTATGATACCCTACAAACAAACACTTATCAGATTTGGGTCCAAGTTTATTGGAGGCGTGACGTCTCACGTAAGCCTCACAACCCCAAATCTTCATAAAAGACATACTAGGACATTTCCTAGTCCATATCTCATATGGTGTCTTTTCAACTGATTTAGATGGAACACGGTTCAGTATGAATATTGTTGTTTCTAAAGCATGTCCCCAAAATGAAATTGGAAGATCTGCACGACTCATCATAGATCGAACCATGTCCAACAATGTTCGATTCCTCCTTTCAGATACGCCATTCCATTGTAGAGTATACAGAGGTGTGAGTTGTGGGACTATCCCACACTCCTTTAGATAGTCATGAAACTCTTGGTTTCAGTATTCACCTCCTCGATCTGACCGAAGGATTTTGATACTTTTGCCAAGCTGGTTTTGTACTTCATTCTTGAAATCCTTGAACTTTTCAAAGGTTTCATGTTTATGTTTCATTAGGTACACATACCCACATCTACTGCAGTCATCAGTAAAGTAACGAAGTATTGAAAACCTCCTCTAGCTTGTGTGCTTATTGGGCCACATACATCACTATGTCTGAGACTCAATAAATCACTTGCCATTTCAACATGTCCCTTGAAAGGGGCTTTAGTCATTTTGCCTAGTAAACAAGATTCACATGTTTCATATGACTCAAAATCAAATGAATCTAAAGCTCCATCCTTATGAAGTTTTGATATACGATTCTCGTTTATATGGCCCAAGCGACAATGCCAGAGATAAGTTGGATTAGAATCATTATTCTTAATTCTTTTAGTATTTATGTTATAGACAGATATATCAAGATTTTAAACATAAAGACCATTAATCAATTGTGCACTAGCATAAAACATCTCATTCAAATAAATGGAGCAACATTTGTCCTTTATAATAAATGAAAAACCAATCTTGTCCAAACAAGAAATTGACATAATGTTTCTAGTAATCGACATCACAAAATAACAGCCTTGTAAATCTAATATTAAACCAGAAGGCAAAGTTAATGAATAATCTCCTATAGCTAATGCAACAACTCTTGCTCCATTTCCCACTCGGAGGTCAACTTCGCCTTTAGCCAAAACTCTACTCCTTTTGAGATCCTGCACATTAACACAAATGCGAGAACCACATCCAGTATCTAATACCCATGATGAAGAAGTAGATAGATTGACTTCTATAACAAAAATACCTGAAGTAGAAGTCACACTTCCCTTCGTCTTCTTAAGATCTTCCAGGTACAACTTGCAGTTTCTCTTCCAATGTCCGGTCTCACCGCAATGGAAGCAATTTCCTTCCTTAGCCACTCCTCCCTTTGGTTTAAGTGCAATAGCATGAGGCTTAGGTTTGACAAAGACTTTCTTGTTCCTTTTAATGCCTTTTGCTTTAGCCTTTCCCTTGCCCTTATTCACAATAAGAACATTTGTGGGCTTAGACTTCTTTGAGTTTGCTTCGTAAGTTCTTAACATACCAAGCAACTATGGTAGAGTCTTCTCAATTTCAATCATATTGTAATTCAGAACAAATTCCAGTGTTTTCAAAACCGGACCGGACATAAAATCGGTGCCCTTACTGGTTACATGTTCGATCGGTTCAACCGGTTAAACACTGGTTCAACCGGTGTGACGTCAGCATGATGTAATATCTATATTTAATTTTTATAAAATATTTATAACATGTATTTGCAAAAGTTTCAAACGTTCATAATAATAAAAGAAATATCATTGTAGTAATATAGCATGGAGACCAATATTTTACACACTCTTTCAATAATTTCATCTATTTAAGTTTATAACTATTTTTTTGTAAATATAAACTTTATATAAAAAAGAATTAATTACAAATACACTAATTAGTCATGTATACACCAAATCTGTATTATATTATTCAATAATGGGCTACTATATTATTACAAATACTTTAGTATTGATTATCAAAATTAAGAGATTTTTATTTTTTGATACAATATATTACTTTTTGCATTTATATATAAGACTGATACAAATATCAAAAACATATAATGGGTAAATGTTAAAACTCATAGTTTTATGGAGTTGATGCAATACAAAATTAAATCTAATATATATAAATAAACTACATGGAACCTCTAATCATGGCTGTAACATTTTATTTACGTATTTAGGAAGGAGTGATAAAACTTAAAAGGGATGATAACAAAATAAAAATTGGAAAACTAAAAAAAAAAAAAAAGAGGTTCGAGCGGTTCAACCCGGTCGACCGGTTCACCGGTCGACCGGTTTTTGACCGGTTCTCACCGGTTCGCACCGGTTTTTTACACTGCCGGTTTTATTGGGTTAACCGGCCCGGACCAAGCACCGGTCACCGGTTGGACCTGTTGGGATATGCCCTAAGACAAATCATTAGATGATTGTTTTGACATACAATGTTTATGATTTCTTGAATGGCAATTCATTATTATATATTATTCTTTTAACTGTGCAATGTGAATTAATATATATGTTAATGTCCTTAGAATAATATTGTATTATTCTTAAAGATGTCTGATAAGTGTATTTTATACACTTATATTTTTTCTTATTTTGCATGATTTAGTGTTGGTATTCGAGCAGAATTACGTCTTTTGTTGTTGTTTTGGTTGTTTTGCAGGAATCCAGGTAATTACATGTTTTGTGGACTAAAAGGGTGCAAATGACGGAAGGAACGGATGAATCGAAGCCAAAAATCTACACTTTCAATCATGGCAACAGGCGTAAAGACGCCTGCTTTGAGGCGTAACTACGCCTAGCTTACGGCATTTGAGCTTTTAAACGATTTTATTAGGCGTAAAGATGCCTCAGTCAGGCGTAGCTACGCCTAACCCACGGCCTTTGAGATTTTGTTCAGGCGTAACTACGCCTGTTTTCAGGCGTAATTACGCTAGTCACGCGGGAAGCCAGTTCTTTAGACACGTTGACAGGCGTAATTACGCCACTTCGGAGGCGTAATTACGCCAATGGAATTTTGGTAATTTTGGAGACTTTCCTTAGGAGTTTGCACGGGACTTTTAAAAGGTTTTAGAGGAGGATTTTCGAGATATGAAGACCTAGACATATTTTTGGAGAGAAGGAGGCTAGGGTTAAAAGAACAAGAGTGAGAGCAGCAGCCGAGTAAACAACCGAGGGAAATTCAGAAAAGAGGAGGAGATCGATCGAGGCGGTGCGCTTACACCGAAGGATATAGATTTTGACGACGGAGAAGAAGACGACGACTACCGGGGACGGAGGGCCATCATCCAATTCGTTTGATTATCTATTCCCTTATGTTTATGATGATTAAGAACATGTCTATGTGTTTATTTAATGTATTCATGAACTAATTTATTATTCTAGGGTTAGACGGATCTTGACTTGAAACTATTTCATTGGTTTTTCATATGGTTTATTTATGTTTTCCTGTTCTTAATGCTTTTAATCTACTGGCCATGGATTGAATGATTCCATATTCGTGATCTATCACTCGGGAGAGGGGGTTGTGAATAGGAAAGAAGGAATTCGTATCGTGGTAGTTATATTGTTCGGAAGGCCTATAACTCCATAGAAGTCGTCAAAGGAATTACTGCGCTTTTACAATTGTTTGATAATTAATCTTAGATAGGGATATCAAGATTAATGTTAGATAATTACTTCTGCTTAACACCCGGGAGGGGGAGTAGAAACAAATAAGAATTCTCGGCTAGTAAACTAGGAAAACACGACATAGTGGATAGTTGAGTGAAGTCGAACCTCTAGAATCCGTTCTCATTGATTTTCTCCACTTAAATTACCATCTTGTTAATCTTTTATTCTATTTTCGTAGATTAGTTTAATAAATATTGCTCTCGATTATCTAAATAAAGTCGAGACTATTCTAATTACAGTACTTGGTGTAACTTAATTTTCAATCCCTGTGGGTTCGACATCCGTACTTTCAAATTCCTATACTAAAACTTGACACCGTACACTTGCGGTACGTTTCACACGCATCAAGTTTTTGGCGCTGTTGCCGGGATTGATATAATTTTGTTTACTGATACTGTTACCAAGTAGTCTTGATTTTAATTTAGAATTTTATTTTTTGTTTTAATTTTATTCTTTTTTGATGTTTTTCTTGTGAGGTACTTGGAGATGTTTCATCAGCAAGTTTCCACAAGCTTTGCCCAACAACCGTATGAACCATTCTATGCAGCTTGGGACAGATTCAACCACGACTTTTCAAACTACGCTCCTCTTCAATCTTTCTATATTGGATTGGATGCAGACACGCGAGAATGGGTATTTAATGGAGCTTTGGCAGTTGGTCGTCCCATATATGGTATAGATGATGACAGGGTGCACCTGTATAACCATATGGCGAATTTCGACTATCAGTGGCAATATGATCCTTCAATGCTGGGTTGGAGTCACCAATATCCACCAGGGCATCATTACCCTCATTTTACACACCAACCATTCGATCATCAAGCAGAGGATGAGTATAGTTCTGATAAAGTCTCTCGGTTGGAGGATATTTTGCGCAAATTCTGGCCATCATTTGAACCAAAGATCGAAAATCACACCAGAAGTAGCCTTGAGCAGCTGATAGAGACATTTGTAGCGAGATGCAAAGAGGTTGAGATGAGATATAATCAAGGGGTGACAAACCAGGTGTGGTCACATGATGATGATCATTCAACCAACCAAGTTTGGGAGAGTGATCCTACTCATGCGGAAGATTCAAGGGAATATGAGCATTTTCAAGTGGTTGAGCCTACTGTGGAAGAGTTATCTGATGAATTCCCGTGTCAAGATGAGCCTAGCGTGACGTTGGAAGATGAGCATACTTTTGAAAATAGTGAGGAGCACTCATCGATGGTGATGTCCTATATGCAATATGTGGATCCGTTCGTCCCATCGATGCCAACTTCACCATATTATGATCTCCACGAGATGAAGCCAAGTCTAGAATCTTTCTCCCATGCTTATCAATTTTCGAAGGACGTTGTTGGAGCGACGAGCGTTAACTGCCACTATCTTGCCAAGCTTGAGGGCATACACAACCAAGACCCACATGTAGTGTCATATGATACTTACTATGGGCGGAAGCCGCTATTTGATGGTTGCTTCGCATAGTCTGGCTGACGACTTTAAACAAAGCGCTTCTTGGGAGGCAACCCAAGCCTTGTATCTTTTTTTATTTTATTTCAGTTTTTAATTTTAGTATTGCATTTTAGTAGCATGTCTTATTCATAGCCGATTGATCATTATTTTTCCCATTGCAGGGTCTATACTGATGCGGAGGTCCCTATCATCATCTTCTCACCATACCCATGAGCATGAGATGGGCGACGATTACTGACGATCGTCGTCGCAGGTTGGTGTGTTGTCCCTTATTTTATACGTTGTATGGTACATTGAGGACAATGCACGATTTTAAGTTTAGGGGGGTGTTTAAACACTGAGATGTTTTGTTTCCTGGATTCCTATGTGTGTTGTGTTTTGTGTTTTTTTTTTGTCGTTTTTTTTTTCTTTTTGTGTCATAAGTCGTGATTTGAAGTAATTGTGAAGGCCGATGATGAAGAATTGAGCTTATTTGTGAAAATTTTAAAATTTTTGTTCGCTTTGCTCTTGAGTTTCTTATATATTCATGCACTAGAGACCATGACCATTTGACCAATTAAAGTTGATTTGAATGAACACAAATATGATATAGGCAATTCTTGATAATAATTTGGGCCTTTATTCATTGATATAAATTTGCCATAGTAGCCCCTTTGAGCTTAAACGTAAACGAATGAGGATTGAATTGTTGCAATATATTTTATAATCTCATTCAAAATTGTTTCTTATATCACCTTGGTTTTGAGATACTATTTGAGCACATTGGTCATACCATATAAGTTATTTGTGAATTGAGAGTAGTCTAGAACTTGCTTTAGTACCCTTTGAGGCGAAATACAGACATATGTGGCTTAGGAATGATTTAGGCAATTTTTTTTTATCGTTTGAGCCTTTGAAGCCACCAAATGACATCACTTTTTATCCATAGTTGCCCTTTTGAGCTTATTGAAAATCGAATGGCATGTGCTTAGGCACATAATAACCCCCATTCGGCATCATTTCAAAATCCCACATCGACCACCTTGTTGAAAGCTTATACACTATTTCCTACCCTCAAGTGAGTAAGACCCATATTGCACTTTAAAATTTCAAATATCCCCCCCATGTTCCTAATTGAAAAAAATAGAAGGGGGATAATAATGAAAAAAGGGCGTGGATGCATAGAAAAAAAAAATTTGTTGAAGAGGTGAAGAAAATAGTGATGGAAAGAATGAGAAAATAATGAGGTGAATGATGAGGCGGATGAGAAAAGAGGGTGAATTGAAAAGAAAAAAAAAATGATGAATCATCAATAGAAGGAATCGAAATTGAGATGAGAGTGCACAACAATGTCATATTTAACTTACTCTCTTGTTTTGAAATTCCGATCTTTTTATTGAAGCCATGAGCCAAAGCCTAACGTTACAAGCCTATTAAGACCTATTGACCGAGCCACATTCGTCTAATATACTAGTGGAGAAGGTTACGAATAGTAAGCTTATGGACACTCGAGAAACACTTGTAATGCATATGGTTTTGACATTCACACACGCACATCTCATTACTTTGATTTGATGCATCGTTCACTGTTTGTCAAGGTTATATTCCTTTTTATGAACAATGCAAATGAACCAATACACCTTGCAAAGTCCTATTGATTTGTGTGAGTAAAGATTGCTTTAATGGTTAAATGGAAGTGGTGACACACACACTTGAGAACTCTTGAGTAGACTGATATGCATACTTGACTTAAAATTTTTAGACAATTGATCTTCGAGGCCAATTTGCAATTATAACATTTCATGACTTGCGTTAGTAGTGTGTTTTCTTTTTCTCTTTTATTTCTTAGTCTTTTTCCATTTCTATTTTGCTCGGGACTAGCAAAAGTTTAAGTTTAGGGGGTTTGATAAGTGTATTTTATACACTTATATTTCTTCTTATTTTGCATGATTTAGTGTTGGTATTCGAGCAGAATTACGTCTTTTGTTGTTGTTTTGGTTGTTTTGCAGGAATCCAGGTAATTACATGTTTTGTGGACTAAAAGGGTGCAAATGACGGAAGGAACGGATGAATCGAAGCCAAAAATCTACACTTTCAATCATGGCAACAGGCGTAAAGACACCTGCTTTGAGGCGTAACTACGCCTAGCTTACGGCATTTGAGCTTTTAAACGATTGTATTAGGCGTAAGGACGCCTCAGTCAGGCGTAGCTACGCCTACCCACGGCCTTTGAGATTTTGTTCAGGCGTAACTACGCCTGTTTTCAGGCGTAATTAAGCCAGTCACGCGGGAAGCCAGTTCTTTAGACACGTCGACAGGCGTAATTACGCCACTTCGGAGGCGTAATTACGCCAATGGAATTTTGGTAATTTTGGAGACTTTCCTTAGGAGTTTGCACGGGACTTTTAAAAGGTTTCAGAGGAGGATTTTCGAGATATGAAGACCTAGACATATTTTTGGAGAGAAGGAGCTAGGGTTAAAAGAACAAGAGTGAGAGCAGCAGCCGAGTAAACAACCGAGGGAAATTCAGAAAAGAGGAGGAGATCGATCGAGGCGGTGCGCTTACACCGAAGGATATAGATTTTGACGACGGAGAAGAAGACGGCGACTACCGGGGACGGAGGGCCATCATCCAATTCGTTTGATTATCTATTCCCTTATGTTTATGATGATTAAGAACATGTCTATGTGTTTATTTAATGTATTCATGAACTAATTTATTATTCTAGGGTTAGACGGATCTTGACTTGAAACTATGTCATTGGTTTTTCATATGGTTTATTTATGTTTTCCTGTTCTTAATGCTTTTAATCTACTGGCCATGGATTGAATGATTCCATATTCGTGATCTATCACTCGGGAGAGGGGGTTGTGAATAGGAAAGAAGGAATTCGTATCGTGGTAGTTATATTGTTCGGAAGGCCTATAACTCCATAGAAGTCGTCAAAGGAATTACTGCGCTTTTACAATTGTTTGATAATTAATCTTAGATAGGGATATCAAGATTAATGTTAGATAATTACTTCTGCTTAACACCCGGGAGGGGGAGTAGAAACAAATAAGAATTCTCGGCTAGTAAACTAGGAAAACACGACATAGTGGATAGTTGAGTGAAGTCGAACCTCTAGAATCCGTTCTCATTGATTTTCTCCACTTAAATTACCATCTTGTTAATCTTTTATTCTATTTTCGTAGATTAGTTTAATAAATATTGCTCTCGATTATCTAAATAAAGTCGAGACTATTCTAATTACAGTACTTGGTGTAACTTAATTTTCAATCCCTGTGGGTTCGACATCCGTACTTTCAAATTCCTATACTAAAACTTGACACCGTACACTTGCGGTACGTTTCACACGCATCAATGTCCCTAGTCAAGTATTATCATGAATAGGGATAATGATAATACGTAGAGACTAGTATGTGTTGATCGATGAATTGTTCATTGATATGAGATATCAAATCAACATATGGGTACATGTTAGAGAACGATGTACTGGACAGACCCACCATGAGAATGCAACATGGATAGTTATATGATCGTCATATGCAATTCTCATAGTGATAATAATGTATGTAATCCTTACAACTTGTGATCATCAGAGATCCCAACATAAGGAGTTATGTATCTTGATATCGTCAAACGTTACCCGTAACAGGGAAATCTATAAAGGCGACTATTGGATACACTACGAATTATGTAGAGGGATGTTGACTGATCGAGATAGGATTTGTCCCTCCTATATAACAGGAGATGTGTTTGGCCCTTGATCAAGTGAGAACTAAAATGCATGGCCATGCTCGAATGAGTCGATATGAGATATCGAGCTTATTCGTTTATTCTAGTTCTACTTGGGGATCAAGAAATAGAGATTGAATATACGAGTATGACTATTCCATGACTCGTGTTCAATCTAAACACAAAGGACAAAGGGATTAAGTTACATGGTCAATATTATCACAAGTTCTAAAGGTTATGTCGAGTCATTGACACTCTTGTAATTTGGGTAGCCACGATGTGTTGCTAGACACCGCTCTTAGCTTGTAACGTAAAATGAGATTTTATGTCACTGCCAACATTACAAGATCCTATCGGGTCGCACAAAAGATTAAATCGATAAGGGAAATTAAATTCATTGGATGAATTAATTAATTAAGAAGAGTCTTAATTAAGTGATTAAAATGTTTTAATTAAATCATGGGTTTGGGCCCATAAGACTTTAAGAAAGTCTTGAGCCTTAATTAAAAGCCTTATAATATAAATACTAGGTTTTGATTAATTGTTGATCATACTTTTCATATCATACCTTGATATCAAAACAACCTTGCCACCTTAAACCCTAAAGCTCTCGGTCGCATATTCCTTGAAGCTCACGGCCGCCGCCTTCTACCTCACGGCCGCCGTCGTTGCTTCTTGGTGGAGATAGGCTGCTGTTAATCGGTTTTGAACCAAGAGTTTGGTTTTGGTTCAAGAATAAGTCTAGCAACTTGTTCTTGAACGTCCCTTATTCGTTTAATCGTGTGGATACCGTTGAGGCAAGACCTTGGAGGTGTTGCTCGTGACTCGGGATCGTTGGACGTAGTGCACCGTGGAATCTGCTCAAACACGCTACAAGGGTGAGACTTTTGTATTCCTTTATCCGATATGAATCCCTATGTATAGATCCATTGTTCTAGTAATCCAATTTTTTTTATTCCGCTGCGTTGTATGCTCTAAGGATTACTTACAGTGGTATCAGAGCCGTGTACAAGGCTCATATTGGATTTATGTGATTAAATAGTTTAATCATATTAGAATTAATATTGCATGCTATTTAAAACTGTATGAACATATATGATATGTTAATATTAGTTTGTGAAAATCATCGTAAAATTGTATTTGATATAATTGGCGTATAATCAAATTTATTGGGCAATATTTTCGGCCATCACCATCACAAATGACACCACGGCTAGCCACATGAGGGCTAGGGTTTTCGAACCCTTGGCTCGAGATGGCTTAGTCGTTGTGGCTAATAATTGTGCATGGAAGTGTCGAAAATTGATTAGGGTTTAGAACCCATTGGCTCGTGACGGCTAGCTCATGACGGCTAGGGTTTCGAACCCTAGTAGCCGTGCATGGGCTCGGCCATCGTCGCCTCTTATGCTAAGGTTTTGAGACGTGGATGAGTTTTGAACTCTTTGGCTCGATAATGGTTCACGCATGCATGGATTAGTAGCTTTACCACATGAGAGCAAGGTTTTTCGAACCCTTAGCTCGAGATGGTTGAGCCAACCCCGTGCATGGCCTGACCGTGACTCGTGGCTAACAAATTCCGGCATTTCGAACAAGATGGCTCAATGAAAACCCAAGGTGGTGCGTGGCGGCTAGGGGTTTGGAACCCTAGCACCGCCGCCGCTCGAGCTTGGCTCGGCCATGGGCTAGGGTTTCGAACCCTAGGCCCATTATTGGTCCAGCCGTGTGCTTTTGTGGTTCGAACCATTGTGGTTCGTGTCTTAGTCGCTTAAGTTCGTGGCATGTGATGTCCCGAGTGTACGATAATTTTTCAAAAAAATTATTTTACAGTTTTAATTAGAATTAAATTTAAAATGTTTAGAATTTAATTAATTAAATGTTAATGCATGCTTTATGTGTTGTTTGAGCATGGTGCGTGGTTATAGCCCTTTGACCTATTAGATAGGATTTGTGGATGTTTGTAATTTATAATACGACATGCGTGTCGTGCCTTCTCTATTTCATTCTAAATGTAATCCCTCCCCTATGTTCCCCTCGAATGTGAATTGAGGAATTCTATATCTTGTAAATAGTGTAGTTTATTTATTGATGGTGATCAATGAAGATGGAGCATCGTGCCGGGATGAGGAGGCCATTCACAAATTGGAGCCAAAGGAAGGTGCTTGTGAAGTTACCTTAGGTTGACTCTTAGGATTTTCTCATTGGCTTGAAAGAATCGTTAGTAGGGGTTATAACCATGTCACGTTTAATTATGTATGTTGATGCATGATTTATCTTATGTTTTAGATTGATAATTGTATTACACATATATGTAGATATGTATACAACTATATGTAGTGGACATATTTTAAATTATCAAACTAATCATGAGATCAATAAATCCCTCTAAAATATTAAGTTTTAGATGCCTTCCAAAATTAAAAGTACTCGCAATAACTTCGATTGTACATATGTGGGTTTGCCAAAGCAAAGCACCGTGGCAATCTTAGTAAGGTGCGAAAGGATAAATGTGATATCCGTTATACTTAAAATTGGGTACGACTTAACTAAGTTATCTCAATAGGATTGGGAACTTAGAGGCATGGGTTGGATTATAATTCATTTGATGAATTGAACAAAGTGTTGTCCGTCCAACTATCCAAGAATTACATGTGATGTAATTGACAAAGTGTTGTCTACCTAAATAACCGAGTCTTGGGCGATTAGCCAAAGCTAACTCAAGATTAGGCGAAATATGGATCTTGGCCCACTAAAGGTTTTGAGGGTTGATATTTTTTAAACAAAATAGTGGGAGTATCATTTAATATAAGACCATGTTAAATGATTAAATCATAAACTTATTTTGCATATTTATATTGTAGATATCCATGGCAACTAACAACGTTACTAGCACATTATCACTGCGATCGGTCCTTGAGAAGGACAAATTAAATGGGACAAAATTTCCTAGACTGGCATAGGAACTTGAGGATAGTCCTCAAACAAGAAAAGAAACAATATGTCCTAGAGGAACCCTTACCCGCTGAGGAACCTCCCCTAACAGCTACAAGAGCTGATAAAGATGCTTACAAGAAGCATCAAAGTGACGCACTTGATGTTGGGTGCCTTATGCTTGCCACCATGAACTCTGAGCTTCAGAAGCAACATGAGGAAATGGAGGCGTTCGATATGATCGAACACTTAAAGCAATTGTACCAACAGCAAGCAAGACAAGAGAGGTATGACGTCTCTAAGGCGTTATTTCAGTGCAGGATGGTAGAGGGAAGCCTAGTTGGAACTCATGTGCTCAAGATGATTGGGTACATTGAGAATCTAGACAAGTTGGGTTTTCCATTGGACCAAGAGTTGGCCACCGATGTGATCTTGCAATCGTTGCCTGAGAGCTTCAGTCAATTTGTAGTAAATTACAATATGAATGACATGGAAAAGACTCTACCACAATTGCTTGGTATGTTGAGAACATATGAAGCAAATACAAAGAAGACTAAGGCCACAAATGTTCTTATTGTGAATAAGGGCAAAGGAAGGGCCAAAGCTAAAGGCAACAAGAAAGCAAAGAAGGTCTTTGTTAAATCTAAGCCAAAGTCTTCTGCACTAAAGCCAAAAGGGGGGATAGCGAAGGAAGGGAACTGTTTCCATTGCGGTGAGACCGGCCATTGGAAAAGAAACTGCAAAGTATATCTGGAGGATCTAAAGAAAGGAAGTGTGACTTCCACTTCAGGTATTTTGTTAAGTCAATTTATCTACTTCATCATCATGGGTATTAGATACTGGATGTGGATCTCACATTTGTGTAAATGTGCAGGATCTAAAAAGGAGTAGGACGTTGGCGAAAGGTGAAGTTGATCTCCGAGTTGGAAATGGAGCAAGAGTTGCTGCATTAGCTATAGGAGATTATTGTTTAGCTTTACCTTCTGGTTTATCGTTGATTTTAAAAGACTGTTATTTTGTGCCATCTATTACTAAAAACATAATTTCTATTTCTTATTTAGACAAGTATGGTTTTTCATTTATAATAAAGGACAACTGTTGTTCTATTTATTTAAATGATATGTTTTATGCTAGTGCACAAATGGTGAATGGTCTTTATGTATTAAATCTTGATATGCCTATCTATAACATAAATACTAAAAGGATTAAAAATAATGATTGTAATCCGACTTATCTCTAGCACTGTCGCTTGGGCCACATAAACGAGAACCACATATCTAAACTTCATAAGGATGGAGTATTAGATTCATTTGATTTTGAATCATATGAAACATGCGAATCTTGTTTAATGGGCAAGATGACAAAAGCCCCTTTCAAGGGACATGTTGAAAGGGCAAATGTTTTATTGGGACTAATACATAGTGATGTATGTGGACCAATACGTACACAAGCTAGAGGTGGTTTTCAATACTTCGTTACATTTACTGATGACCTCAGTAGATATGGGTATGTGTACCTAATGAAGCATAAGCATGAAACCTTTGAAAAGTTCAAAGATTTCAAGAATGAAGTACAAAACCAACTTGGCAAAAGTATCAAAATCCTTCGATCAGATCGAGGAGGTGAATACTTAAGCCAAGAGTTTCATGACTATCTAAAGGAATGTGGGATAGTCCCACAACTCACTCCTACGTATACTCCACAATGGAATGGTGTATCCGAGAGGAGAAATCGAACCTTGTTGGACATGGTTAGATCAATGATGAGTCATGCATATCTTCCGATATCGTTTTGGGGACACGCTCTAGAAACAACGATTTTCTTACTGAACCGCGTTCCATCTAAATCAGTGGAAAAGACACCATATGAGATATGGACTGGGAGGCGTCCTAGTATGTCTTTTATGAAGATTTGGGGTTGTGAGGCTTTCGTTAGACGTTACGCCACTAACAAACTTGGACCCAAATCTGATAAGTGTTTATTTGTGGGGTATCCTAAGGAAACGAAAGGATACTATTTCTATTATCCCACCGAGAACAAAGTAGTTGTTGTTCGGACTGGTGTATTTCTTGAAAGAGAATTTATTTCTAGAAAAACCAGTGGGAGAAAAATAGAACTTAGTGAAGTTCAACCACAAGAAAACACTGAACCTGAGATTGAGATGGAAACAGAGCAGGCACCGCAAGCTGTTGTGGAAGAAGCACCTGTTCAAGAGACACAAGCCCAGCGTAGGTCTGTAAGAGAACACCGGGAGCCACAGAGATATGGATTTCTTGTGACTCAACAAGGTGACTTACTACTTATTGATGAGGATGAGCCGTCATCTTATCAACAAGCTATAATGGGCAATGATTCTGAGAAATGGCAAGAGGCCATGAAATCTGAAATGGAATCCATGTATGCAAACCAAGTATGGACTTTGGTTGATCCACCTGAAGGGGTACGACCCATAGGGTGTAAATGGATTTTCAAGAAAAAGATCGATATGTATGGTAACGTACAAACCTATAAAGGTCGACTGGTTGCAAAAGGATTCAAACAAATTCATGGTATTGACTATGATGAAACCTTTTCACCAGCGACCATGGTTAAATCCATAAGGATCTTACTTGCAATAGCTGCATTTCATGATTATGAAATCTGGCAGATGGATGTCAAAACAGCTTTCCTTAATGGAAATCTGCTCGAGGATGTGTACATGACACAGCCCGAGGGTTTTGTCGATCCAAAGGATGCTGGAAAGATATGCAAGCTACAACGATCCATTTATGGATTGAAGCAAGCTTCTCGGAGTTGGAATCTTCGATTTGATGATGCAATCAAAGAGTTTGGTTTTAGCAAAAACGAAGATGAACCTTGTGTCTACAAGAAGGTCAGTGGGAGCGTAATCATTTTCCTAGTGTTGTATGTAGATGACATACTTCTCATTGGAAATGATATCCCTGCCTTACAATCTGTAAAGATTTGGCTATGGAATTGCTTTTCGATGAAATGCTTGGGAGAAGCCACCTATGTATTAGGAATCAAGATCTATAGAGATAGACCGAGAAGGCTTCTTGGCCTAAGTCAAAGTACATACATAGACAAAGTGCTTAAAAGGTTTAGCATGCAAGAATCAAAGAAAGGATTCGTGCCTATGACACATGGTATTTATCTCTCGAAGGAACAGTGTCCTTCAACACCATATGAGAGACAACGCATGAGTAAGATTTCATATGCGTCAGCTATTGGATCTATCATGTATGCCATGATATGTACTCGTCCCGATGTATCGTATGCTTTGAGCATGACGAGCAGATATCAAGTTGATCCAGGTGAAGGTCACTGGATTGCTGTCAAGAATATCCTGAAGTACTTGAGAAGATCTAAGGATACATTCTTGATTTATGGAGGTGAGGAAGAGCTCAATGTAATGGGTTACACTGATGCAAGCTTCCAAACTGACAAAGATGATTTTCGATCGCAATCTGGATATGTGTATTGCCTAAATGGAGGTGCTGTGAGGTGGAAGAGTTCAAAGCAAGAAACAGTAGCCGATTCTACGACGGAAGCAGAGTATATTGCTGCCTCGGATGCAGCAAAGGAAGCGGTTTGGATGAGGAAGTTCATTTCTGAACTTGGAGTGGTGCCTAGCATTAAAGATCCGATAGAACTCTATTGTGATAACAATGGAGCGATCGCATTGGCTAAGGAACCAAGATCTCACCAAAGATCCAAGCACATACTTAGGCGTTTCCATTTCATTCGAGAAATCGTTGAAAGGGAAGATGTTAAAATATGCAAAGTACCAACAGATGATAATGTATCTGACCCATTGACGAAGCCACTGTCACAGCAGAAGCATGATCGTCATACTAGATCTCTAGGCATTAAGTATATGTCTGAGTAGTCTTAGTGCAAGTGGGAGATTTGTTGGGATATGCCCTAAGACAAATCATTAGATGATTGTTTTGACATACAATGTTTATGATTTCTTGAATGTCAATTCATTATTATATATTATTCTTTTAACTGTGCAATGTGAATTAATATATATGTTAATGTCCTTAGAATAATATTGTATTACTCTTAAAGATGTCCCTAGTCAAGTATTATCATGAATAGGGATAATGATAATACGTAGAGACTAGTATGTGTTGATCGATGAATTGTTCATTGATATGAGATATCAAATCAACATATGGGTACATGTTAGAGAACGATGTACTGGACAGACCCACCATGAGAATGCAACATGGATAGTTATATGATCGTCATATGCAATTCTCATAGTGATAATAATGTATGTAATCCTTACAACTTGTGATCATCAGAGATCCCAACATAAGGAGTTATGTATCTTGATATCGTCAAACGTTACCCGTAACAGGGAAATCTATAAAGGCGACTATTGGATACACTACGAATTATGTAGAGGGATGTTGACTGATCGAGATAGGATTTGTCCCTCCTATATAACAGGAGATGTGTTTGGCCCTTGATCAAGTGAGAACTAAAATGCATGGCCATGCTCGAATGAGTCGATATGAGATATCGAGCTTATTCGTTTATTCTAGTTCTACTTGGGGATCAAGAAATAGAGATTGAATATACGAGTATGACTATTCCATGACTCGTGTTCAATCTGAACACAAAGGACAAAGGGATTAAGTTACATGGTTAATATTATCACAAGTTCTAAAGGTTATGTCGAGTCATTGACACTCTTGTAATTTGGGTAGCCTCGATGTGTTGCTAGACACCGCTCTTAGCTTGTAACGTAAAATGAGATTTTATGTCACTGCCAACATTACAAGATCCTATCGGGTCGCACAAAAGATTAAATCGATAAGGGAAATTAAATTCATTGGATGAATTAATTAATTAAGAAGAGTCTTAATTAAGTGATTAAAAGGTTTTAATTAAATCATGGGTTTGGGCCCATAAGACTTTAAGAAAGTCTTGAACCTTAATTAAAAGCCTTATAATATAAATACTAGGTTTTGATTAATTGTTGATCATACTTTTCATATCATATCTTGATATCAAAACAACCTTGCCACCTTAAACCCTAAAGCTCTCGGCCGCATATTCCTTGAAGCTCACGGCCGCCGCCTTCTACCTCACGGCCGCCGTCGTTGCTTCTTGGTGGAGATAGGCTGCTGTTAATCGGTTTTGAACCGAGAGTTTGGTTTTGGTTCAAGAATAAGTCTAGCAACTTGTTCTTGAACGTCCCTTATTCGTTTAATCGTGTGGATACCGTTGAGGCAAGACCTTGGAGGTGTTGCTCGTGACTCGGGATCGTTGGACGTAGTGCACCGTGGAATCTGCTCAAACACGCTACAAGGGTGAGACTTTTGTATTCCTTTATCCGATATGAATCCCTATGTATAGATCCATTGTTCTAGTAATCCAATTTTTTTATTCCGCTGCGTTGTATGCTCTAAGGATTACTTACAGGACCGGCCGGTCCGGGCCGGTTTTAATAACACTGACTGTAACTATGAGGCAACGATTGCAAGATCACGTCAGTGGCCAACACTTGATCCAACGGAAAACCCAGTTTCTCAAGATTCTCTATGTATCCAATCATTTTGAGTACATGAGTTCCAACAAGGGTTCCTTCTACCATTCTGCACTGAAATAACGCTTTAGAGACGTCATACCTCTCTTGTCTAGCTTGTTGTTGGTAGTTGTTACAGATGTTCAATCATATTGAACGCATCCATTTCCGTATGTTGCTTCTGAAGCTTAGAGTTCATGGTTGCAAACATTAAACAACCAACATCAAGTGCGTCATTTTGTGCTTCTTGTAAGCATCCTTATCGGCCATCGCGGACGTAACCGGAGGTTCTCAGCAGGTAAGGGTTCCTCTAGAACATATTGATTTTCCTCTTGTTTGAGGACAATCCTTAAATTCCTATACCAATCTAGGAAATTTGTCCCATTCAATTTGTACTTCTCAAGAACCGATCGCAATGAAAGTGTACTAGTAACGTTGTTTGATGCCATGGATATCTACAATATAAATATGCAAAATAAGTTTATGATTTTAATCATTTAATAAGGTCATATATATAAATACTCCCACTCTTGGATGGTTGGCGAACAACACTTTGTTCTAATTCATCTAATGAATTATTACCCAACCCCATGCCTCTAGGTTTCCAATCCTATTGAGATAACACTAGCTAAGTCGAACCCAATTTAAAGTAACACGGATATCACTTTTATCCTATCGCGCCTTACTAAGATTGTCACGGTACTTTGCTTTGGCAAATCCACACATGTTCAATCGAAGTCTTGACGAGTACTTTTAATTGGAAGGCATCTTGATTGACTTACTATTATTAGAGGGATTTAAAGATCTCATGATTTTATTAATATTGAAAATATGTCTGGTACATATACATATATACATATATGTATATCAATCATCAATATTAAATATAAAATGTTAAACATGCATCACATACATCAACATAAAATAAACGTGACATGGTTATAGCCCCAACTACTGATTTTCTCAAGCCAATGAGAAAATCTAAAAGGTCAACCTAAGGGTAACTTCTCCAAGCACCTCTTTGGTCCTTTTGCGAATGGCCTCCTCGTCTCGGCACCATGGTCCAACGTCATTGATCTCCATCAACAAACTTTAACTATACTATATAACAATTACATGATATAGAGAAGTTCTCGAGTTACATTCGAGGGGGAGCATAGGGGAGGGAATACATTCAGAAAATATAGAGAAGACACGACTCGCAGACCGTAATAAAGTTACAATCATTCACAAATTCCTATCTAATAGGTCATATGGCTATAACCATGCACCATGCTCAAACAACACATAAAACATATTAGGACATCATAACAATTAATGAATTAAATTGTAAATATTTTAAAATTTAATTCTATGTCCATAAACTATAAAAATAAAATTAGGGAAATTATCGCACGTTCAAGGACATCACATGCCTCGGACACCCGCACATTACATGAGCTCGGTCGCCCACCTCAAGCATGAGCCATGAGCTCGGTTGCCCGCCTCAAGCATGGGCTCGGTCGCCCATCCATGCTCAAGCCACGGCCGCCCCATGTGCAAGCACAAGCCACGGTCGCCCAGCACATGGCATGGCGGTCGCCCATCACATGGTGTGAAGCAGTCGCCCGCCTTTGCGCGCCGCAGTCGCCCCTTTACGAGCTACGTTCGCCCAACTATCGAGCTACGTTCGCCCGCCTTGCTAGACTCGGTCGCGCGCACACATGTATCTTATACATAAAATTCGTCAATATATCATATATATATTTTTTACGATGATTTTCTCATACTTGATTACAACATATCAAATATGTTATTACAGTTTCTAACTAGCATGATTACAATAACTCTTAATCTGATAAAACAATTTATCATATAACCCCGATATGAGCTTCGAACCTGGCTCTGATACCATTGTTAGGAATCCAACATGCACAGTACGTAGCGGAATAAAAAAAATTTGGATTCCAACCATGGACCTATATGGGTGTTCATATCGTGTGTTGAGAATTATACCTTTGTAGCGTGTTTGACGCAGATTCCTTGAAGCAAACGTCCACGAGTCACGAGCAAAGCTTTTGCAACTTTGCCTCTACGGTATCCACACGATCAAATCGATGAAGGGATGTTGAAGATATCAAGTTGCTAGACTTGATATTCAACAAGAAAAAGGGATGAGCCACCAATCGAAGTGACGGCTGTGGATTTTGCTAGGTTTAGCTTTTGTTAATCTGATTAACGTCAAAATCACTTCTTATGCTTTAACCTAATACACATACATATATACTGGTAAGATTAGGCGGCTAAATTAATCAGATTAAGGCTTTCTGAAAACCCTATGCCCATACCAATCTAATACCCGTATATATATATATATATATATATATATATATATATATATATATATATATATATATATATATATATATATATATATATGTTCGGCCCATTCAATAATATCATATATATTATTATTATATGATTAGGACACTTCTTAATCAACTTAATTCATCCAATGAATTATATCACCCTTTATCGATTTAATCTTTTGTGCGACCCGTTAGGATCTTGCAAGGTTGGCAGTGACATAAAATCTAATTTTATGTCACAAGCATCAAGGCTACCCAAGTTACAAGAATGTCATTGACTCGACATAACCTATGGCTTGTGATAATATTTACCATGTAACTTAATCCCTTTGTCCTATGGTTTAGATTAAACACGAGTCATGGAATAGTCATACTCATATAGTTCAATCTTTTATTTCTTGATCCCCAAGTAGACTATAATAAACGAATAAGCTCGATATCATATATCGACTCATTCGAGCATGGCCATGCATTTTAGTCTCACTTGATCAAGGGCCCAAACACTTCGCCTGTTATATAGGAGGGACAAATCCTATCTTAATCACTCAACATCCCTCTACATAATTCGTGGTGTATCAAATGATTGTTTTTATAGTTTACCCTGTTACAGGTAACGTTTGACAATATCAAGATACACGACTCCTTATGTAGGGATCTCTGGTGATCTCAAGTCGTAAGGATTACATACATTATTATCATTATGAGAATTGCTTATGACATTCATATAACTATCCATGTAGCATTCGGTCTGTCCAGTACATTGTTCTCTAACATGTACCCATGTGTTGATTTGATATCTCATATCTATGAACAATTCATCAATCAATACATACTAGTCTCAATGCATTATCATTATCCTAATTCATGATAATACTTGACTAGGGACAATCTTTAAGAATAATACAATATTATTCTAAGGACATTAACATATATATATATTCATATTGCACAGACATTTGAATAATATATAATAATGAATTGCCTTTAATAAAATCATATTACATTGTATGCCAAAATCAACCATCTAATGAGTTGTCTTAGGGCATATCCCAACAGTAACTATCCCATTTACCTCAGGTTCAGGGCGTTCTACAATCCTATGTCCAAACATCCCAGATCGGAAGCAAGCTCCTCTTTTTCTAAGGCATTCCCCATTATGTGCAAAGCCACAACTCGAATAGTTTGGAAATCTCTGGTAGGTTGGGGCAGATGTGGGTCCATTTTGATGATAATTAGAAGTATTAGCCCTTTTGAAATTCTGGCCATTGACATCGTGTTGGCTAGTGGAAGGTTGCTTGCGCTTAAAATCATCTCCACGACGTTTTATATCAGCCTCAGCTCTGATGGCTGCTCCTTAGGTATCCAAAGCTTGCGGTTTCATAGATCGCAAGGGCAGATTGGATACGACTGCTCAATCCATTCCTGAAGCGATGTAGTTTCAGGGCATAAGTTCCTAGAGAATTGAACTTTGAGGTATATTAAACCATTGACATGTCAGGCGTCTGGAAAATATTGCCTTAGGAAAGCTTCTCGGAACCTTTGCCAGGTGATTGGTCCCGTTTCTGCCATCGATGGTGACATGTTTTCCCACCATTTACTTGCTTTGTCAACGAGAAATGATGTTATGACTTTAACCTTGAGGTTTTGAGGCACTTCAAGCAGTCTGTGGTGATTTTCTGTCCCTTTATGCCAATTTTCGACCGTTTCGGGATCTGGGTTGCCATCAAAGGTCGGAGCCCTGTTCTTGCGAAGGGACTCATAATGACACTTGATCCCTTGTGGTGGGCTGGCTAATGTTGTGGCTGGTTGTTAGCAGAGTTACTGATCGCGCTTTTCTTTAGCAAATAAATATTAAGCGGTGCCTGATATAAATCAACAACACAAATCGACCACAAGCATACAGTGTCAAGTTTTAGTATAGATAGGAAGACTACGGATTGTCGAACCCACATGGACTAACAAACAATTACCAAATAAGACTTCTTTAAACTATATTTAAGCTACGATAATTAATTAATAAACTAAATAAACAAAATTAAACTACTCTAATCCAACCAAAACAATCGACGATCACGAGAAAAGTCCACAAGAAAGTTATTATCAAGACAATGATTCAACTAACCCAACCCTTACAATTCTTTTCTCCATACATCTCTAAGGTGACGGGTTTTCTGAATTTATTCAATATACTCTCTCGAGCTATATTAAATATAACATCAAATTGCAACAAGTAACTCTCGTTCACTTAATTAACAATTTGATATTTAATGAACCTTTGTAAAAACATCTAACTTTAGATTAAACAACCTAAAGCTATCACTCGTATGTGATTTTACCTTTCGATTTAATCTTTAACACACGGCATGAATTACTATATCGTATTATAATTTTATCTCTCGATCTCAATTATAATAAATTATCATTCAAATGGGATCAATCATTCAAAAGCATTAAGAACAATAAAACACGCACAAAGAAGATATATGAATTTGATCACAATATCATAGGAAAAACAATGTTTATGATATCTCTCAATCATAAAAAAACACAACAAATCCAATAATAATCAAAACTAAAATAGAAAAGTAAAAGCAAACTCCCAAGTCGGCTTCATTCGTTGATTCTCGATCCTTCATCGCTTCTTTCTTGATCGTGCTCCTCGATTCTCTTGTTGGCTTGTTCGAATGACTAGGATGAAGAGGTGATGGTGGATGATGGTGATATGGAATATGGATGAATGTAGGCTATTCCTACGTTGCAAAGTCTGGTATTGGTTGTGATTTTTGTCCAAATTTATAGAGGGAAAGGAATCATGGACTTGTTGGACACAAACTCTATAAGGAATTTATTTTTCAGAAAACTCTTCCGGGCGATCGATCGAGCAGACTGCTCGATCGATCGAGAACTTTCTGGGACCGCCGATCGATCGAGATTGAGTCTCGATCGATCGAGCTTGCTTTTTATTTTTTATTTTATTTTTTCCTTTCCTTCCTTTATTCCTTGGCTTTGACGTGCTCGCTCGGTTCGGTCCTTTTTCATCATTTTTGGCTCATTTCCTCTACTTTTATGCATTTCAACATTGGTTCTTGAAATATAGAAATATATACCAAAAAGCATAAAATAATCCAAGAATCAATACGAAAATCATTAGAAAATTGCATCTAAATAAGTGTAAAAATGACACTTATCAGTTACCCAAGCCTTGTAGTGTTGTAGCCACAATGGTGGCAATCACCATTAAGTCCTCGCAGCTTAAGCCTACACTCGGTGGTGGTGGTGGTGGGTTTTGGTTCCCATCAGTTTCTCCCACATTGTTATTAGGTTGGGTTGCATAGTGGGGGTTGCGGTTGTTTCGAATAGGTCGTTCATCCATGTCCTTTAAATTGTATAGATCTAAGGTCCTTGCGCAATAGTATAATTGATAAAGAACATATCGGAGACACAATAAAAGGGAAGTAACGACTTTTTTTTATAAATGGAAATGTTCATAATGGAATCAAACTAAGTTAAATGAGATTATTAAATACCACAATGCACCCTAATGAACTAATCCACTACGTCTCCACTTCCTAAATCGTCTTCCACATTTTCCACCTCTAAAGGATCTTCTTCGGGATCTTCATCTTCCATCAGGATTGATCATAGATTGCTTGTAGGCGACTTCCTGTGCCAATTCACTCTTCTCATTCGTGAGAGTTTGGATTTGGGTCCCCATGTACTCACAAAACTCATTGGACTCTTGCTCGGAGCATTCCAATTGATGGCACTTGTTATCGTGGACTCGTACAAGTGTTTTATTGTCCTCGAGTGCTTTAGCAAGTAGCTCTTTGGCACGGCGATGGTGGTATGTCATCGTTTGGGCTTGCCACGACATTCGTCCTTATCTCGCCTCTCCTTATCTAAGGACGCCTTAAGCTTATCTATCTCATGCTCCAGATTACGGATTCTATCGGCTATTGCGCGGGTCGTCATTACTTAAACCCAAGTTAAAAGAGATTTAGCTTATGTACATTTAAATTGTAAGAACTAGTAATAGTCGACTCATATAAAAATTATCATTGGTTGAAACGGATGCACTTGCGATTGAGAAAATCCATTGACTGACATATTGGATTGCCCATGAAATCTACTGTCTAGGGTTGAAAGGAAATGAACTTTGGTGCGACGATGCCGTAGAGTTTAAAAGATGAATTTTTGAAATTTTAGGGTTTGGTGCGTATTAGGGTTTTGAATTTTGTCATAAATCGTCGACTAAAATTTGGGATTACCAGAGGGCTTTTAAAATATACATCGAAAGGATCTATAATCTCGGTTCGATTAGAAAAATACATAACGATGACGGAGAAATCTAGAATGGAATTTTCGGTCTAGAGTTCATGTGTGTGGCGTGAGGAAATGGCAAAATTGGTGATCTTATGCTAACTTAGAGTCACGATGGATAAGGGGCTTTTGATCTTTGGGTGATAATGATCGAATTTACAAGGTCAATTGAACAAATTAGTTTACGAAATTATGAAATCGGCGAAGGAATATTCGTGATTGTTAGGGTTCTTGAGCACGGTTTTGATCTGGGTTCTGGTCATCGTCCAATAGCTGTGAGTGGCGAAAGATAGAGGGCTTTTGTTCAGAATGCTCAGAAAATCGATATCCCAAGTTTAATTGCAAAACAATGTTCAAATGTGTGAGAAATCGGAGATGGAAAATTCGGGCATTAGGGTTCTTGAGGAGCTCTGGTTCAATTTCAAATTGATCCTCGATCGTTGATTCTAAGAGACAATGGGTAGAGGGTTTTTTCTTGTGCGGATATCTCCGTCCTATTGATATACCGGATTGGTCGAACGACGTTCGGCGGTGGCGGAATTGGAAGTGGGACATGGACATGAAGGGTTCTGGAATTTCAAACAAGAAATTTATTTGACAAACATTATCCAATCGATCTGAAATTTTGGCAGTGTGATCGTCTGGGAGTGGCGAATCTAGAGGTGGGTCGTCCGTCGTGTATGGTGGCGGAGGATGGGCAGACAGTTGAGGTATAAATTTTTGAATTTTTATCTATTAATTTGAAATATTTTTTTAATTAAATTTTTGGGAATTAAAACAGAATAATCGTTACTCACTTGATTAATCTGATTGGTACTCTTATGATCATCGTAATTAGCGAAGTTCACCTCCCAACTGATATTATTTCATTCAATTGCCCTGTTCTACTATGTTTTATAATCTAGTGTTATATATCAACTAGAAGTCTTTTCCCAGCGGGATTATGAAACCTGGTTCGCTCTGATACCACTTAAATGTCACGCCCGGAGACCGGGGTTGATAACACCTGCGTTGATTCCCAATGCAATTCAAAATCAACAAGCCTTGTAATACAGAATTCTACGAAAAACCAGTCTATTACTCCATACAACAGAATTATTGTCTTTACAATTCGAAATTTTATCAATAAAGCCGGTTACCTAATTATTCCAAAAATCAAATTCATCAACGGGAGCTTATAATAATCTCAAATCATGGTAGCGGACTTTTGAACAGCAACAGCTACAAAACCATCATCCTCAAAACTAGTATTGCTTTTCTTCTTTGGTATTTATCTTACTTTTATGTGGGGAGGGAGAGTAAGGGGTGAGTGTTTTGTTAAACACTCAGCAAGTGGGGGCCAATCGATGGGATAATATAATATTTTTTTCATATTCCAAAACACATTTCATAATCAGATCAAAACTGATAAGAATACATCATAACATAATTTAATATAATTGCTCCCATCGAGCCATATAATATAATATTTCCCCCATTACACCTTGTAATATAATTGCTCTCATCGAGCCATATAATATAATATTACCACCATTGGACCTTGTAATATAAAATCTCTCATCGAGCCATATAATATAATATTGCCCTCATTGGACCTTGTAATAGAATATTGTCCAATGGACCTTATAATAATATTATTGTCCCCATTGGACCTTATAATATACATGCATAATTTTAACATAATTCACATATCGATTGAGGTTTCAAAACATATATATGATTTTCTAAAAAACGAAAGGAATATATAACAAAAGCCCACTTACTGCGATTATAGACTTGTTTGAACGATTTAGGTTGCGAAACGACGAATATTCCTTCCCGGTGCTGGAATTTTGAAAAGGGTGCTGAAACTTTACTGTGGGCTTGTGTGTGATTTTCGAAGTTACTATTCACTATGTGTATTGTGTGTATTTCGAAAATATGTTGCTGAAATCTTCAAACGTGTCGCTGGAATTTAGTGAAAGAATTTGAGAGGCACAAACTGAAGTTTAACAAATTTGATGAAGGTGGTCAGAGTTTTCGAAAGACGCACAACAAGGTGGACTCTGTGGGGTCCTCATACTTAATCCATTATGTATCAGTTCATTATACATATGTGAGTAAGAATTAAGTAAAACATACACTGATTAAGAGTTTAGTTATGTAGGTTGTTACAATTTGACAAAAACTATATCAAAACGACACATCATATATACATCACAACAACCTAAACTAAAAACTCATAAGCAGTGGTTGAGCTCGCAGCGAAAAGACTCACAATCCGGTCCTCCCACGTCTATGAGTTTCTACAGAAATAATCACACAACATGAGTATAGATAAACAACCATCCCAGTGCAATATCAATAAAAACATAATTGATAAAGCACTATAACATCAAATGTGATTGTCATGTATCATGCATCATCAAATGCAAATATGTCATGACATGTCTCACTCCTCAACCTGTTATAACCAGACCAATATGATATGTCTATCTCAGCTCAATATGTCAGTGGAACTTCCTCACATCTTCATATTAGCAGCACATATCATAGTACCGTCCTCACATGTTATAACAGTCAGGGCATATACCCAACCGGCGTATATCTCTCATGCCAAAGCATATGTAGCATATCTATCGTGGCAACAATCTCAGCCAAAGCATATGCCCAACACTGACATATCTATCGTGGCACCGATCTCAGCCAAAGCATATACTACACATCTATCGTGGCATCCATCTCAACAATGTAATATCATGAATGCACATGCATATGATATCACTAATCATATGATAACATGTTCACATCATCATCACAAAACTATCACATACTCGTACGTCAAAACGTACCTGTTCTGCGATACAAGCGATATAAATTAGGTGTCACTGCCTAACCGCCTCGTTGTCCCGTCCCCTGTGATGATGCTACAACAATACCAACAATATATCATGTTATCATAGGCATTAAAATCAAATTCTACAAAAATATAACATTTTTCAAAAATCTGACCCTGGCGATCGATCGCCACATTTCACCGATCGATCGCCATACTGTTTTGTTCCCTCACGATTGATCGCCACTACCTCGCGATCGATCGCCAAAATATTCTATTTCTCGCGATCGATCGCCACATTTTCACCGATCGATCGCCACATGTTTTAACCGCCTTAAATTTGCTCTGTTATCGACGATCGATCGCCGATGTCCAGAAAGTTCAGAACATGGATATTTTGAGATTATCTCCATGGTGTATCTCCTACAACTCGAAAATAAACATTTAAACATGTTTCATGCAATCTCTAGTAACATATAAACACGTTTCTCTCATCATACAACTCATTTCTTTGCATGATAACAAGTATGAATTCCAACTAAGAACACTTGGTACTTCAATTCATATAATTCATAGCCAACTACATATCCAAGCTTGAAATCGTAAATTCCTTACCAATAAGGTATGAAATCCTTTCACTCTACTTTCTAGCTTGATTACGAAGTGAATCCAAGCAAAAGATGTAAGAACTACCAAGGGTTTGGAGAGGTGCTTGTGTAGAGATATGTAGGTGTGTTGTGGTGAATTATGTGTTTTAGAAACCATGCCTTATGTACACACTCACCAAACTCACCAAATTCAAATTCACATGTCATGCAACTTAAATACACACCACATACAAACTCAACTTCAAATGCAAATCTAATACCTCTCAAATTCATGTCCAATACATGACATAGTACTATCCAACTATGTACAGTTCATACTCAACATGAATTCTCTTATTATATATGTAGATATAGATATCAACCATGTAACACCATTTCAATCCAATTCTTAAATATAGGAAGGTGTTTGTCATCTCATAATTTCACATGAATTAAAATCCTAGTTATCTCCCCTCAAGATCACAACATATCGTAATTATTTCACAATTACGCCTTAACCATATCGCATCATATCAAGGCATTTTCTCCCCTACTTATTGAATTTCGTCCTCGAAATTGCATATACATAATGACCGCTTTTATTTTAAACAAAAGATATTTCAAAGAATGGGTTGAAGCAATTCTACCGCAAGTGCACGGTTGTCAAGTTTTAGTATAGTGAAAATTAAGTACAGGTTGTCGAATCCACAGGGACTAACGTATAAGTACCAAATAAGATTAATAAAATTATATTTAGCCTACGATAAAAGAAGTTTGATTAACTAAAGCTAGATTAAACTAAAGAATAAAGATTAAACTAGAAACAAAGAATAGAATGGTTTCGGAAATGCGAAGGTAAGTCACTCGAGAAAATTACCAAGCTCGTCGTTCAATTATATTATCTCTACTGATCCAATGGAATTCTCAAATTATCACTCAATTGATTTTAAAGGTGAAAGGTTTTCACTATTATTCGATACACTCTCTCGAGCTGTAACGAAACTAACAATAAATTAGAATAAGTCACTCTCGTGCACCTATTTACTAATTCAAAGTTGCTTAAATTATCAAAACCTTATAACTCTAAATCTTTCGATTTCAAGTTCTCACGTATGCGATATCATCTCTCGATCTCAATCGTGACATACATCATAAATTAATGGAGCGTGTTACAACGTTATCTCTCGATCTCGGTTGTAACTCTCAAATTCAATCAAAGCTAGCTAGACTTTGATCTACACATGCAATCAATCTATGAACAATAAAAATCAATGCGCTCAAATACCAATGAATCAATATATCAAACACAACGAACGAAAACTTCAATAATATAAACCAAATTCAATTCAAATCAAATACAGATGAGTTTAATTGTCTCTCGACCTCAAAAACTTCAAATGAAAATGAAAATCAAATAAATTAAGGTTCAGAAATACGATAAACGATGGATGAATCCGTGCGTTGCACCGTAATTTCTTCTCTTGTTCCTTCCTTGCACTCCGGAAGAGATTGGCTCGACTTTGGACGAAGAACGGAGATTGGATCTCCTTCTTCCGGCGTTGGGCGGCGGCTCCTTGACCTAGAAAATGTCTGGTATTCTCTGTAAAATTCGTCCTCCTCTTTGAAATGAATCCAGCCTCCCTAAAAAGCCCCCAAAATCTCGATAAATAAGGAAAATAAAATCTTCAGATTTCGCGTCTCGATTAATCGATATTTTCACCGATCGATCGGTGCACTGTGCACGTCAGCCTTTTGCACTCACTGCCTCGCTCGATCGATCGAGAATTTCCACCGATCGATCGAGATTTCTCAAAATTTGTTGCTGAGGTTACTGCCTCGCTCGATCGATCGAGATTTCCACCGATCGATCGAGCCTTCAAAAAATCTGATTCTCGCTTCTGGCTGTCTCGATCGATCGAGAATAAATCTCGATCGATCGATATTTGGGAAAATCATCTTCTTTCATTTTCTCTTCTTTTACACCTCGATTTCGCCCGTTATCTTCATGTAAGCTCATTTCTTCCACTTCCGGTCTAATTTCCTGAAACAAACGAATAAACACCAAAAAACATAATATCATCCAGGAAAAGTACGGAAAATGGGAAGAAATTACAGTTAAAATCACTCAAAATCTAAGCCTATCAACTCCCCCAAACTTAGACTTGATCGTCCTCGAGCAAGCAATAAACTCAAAAAGAAAAGTTAAACTCGATACTAAGCATGAGTCATCTTCACAACATACGTAACAACTCAGAAATCCTACTTACACATCAATAGAAGTCAATCAACATTTAACAAGAAGCAATTTCTCCTAAGTTAAACAATACATCGCAACATCGGAACGTGCGTGTGTGCTATTGTCAAACATGAGTTACATATATATCTTTAACATCAACATGTGCCATATTAACTCCTAGTCAAGATTACTTTGAATTACTCTACAAGTTTACTATCCAGCACTTCTCCACTAATGTAATTGTTCCCTAGACTTGGATCAAAAGGTCTTAAAAGCTTATAACGTTAGGCCTTTTGGTGTCGGCTTCAAAGAAAAGGTAGGATGAATTCAAAGAAGAGAGTATAACAAAATCAGTTCAACTATTTTTGAGCTTCTCTTCAATTATTTTCTAGCCTTGGCCACTTTGGGTCTTATTTTGAATTTTTCTTTTCAAGGCTTTTCTCTACATCTTTTCTTTTTCTTTGCTCATTCTTTTGTTCCTTTTTGAACTCATTTGCATATAACAATTCTGTGCAATGAATGAGATTCATTATACTCTCCCAGGGATAGGTAAAAATTTTATTTTAGGCTCAAACCAAGGTGGATATAATGAGTTGCCAAGAATGTCGAATGGGGGTCTAATCATATGCAATGCATATACCATTCTTTTTTTCAATAAGGCTCAAAAGGGGACACTAAGGAATAATATATAACAGGTAGGCTTGAAAGGCTCAAACGGTCCAAAGATCGCCTAAATCATCTCCAAGTCTAGTTCCTAATTATAAATTTCGCCTCAAAGTGCTTTCAACTAAACTGTAGAGTTATCTAAGATACTCAAGACTCATCATAGTTAACACAAGTTTTCAATTTAATCAATACATACTTCACTCAATCATGACTCAATAAGTGCTCAAATTATTCCTCAGTTATGACATGTAGTTAACAAAGGATATATACAAACAAGTTAAGCATTTCCATGACTCCTATCTAGATGAGGATTAACTTCATCATGTATTACCGTTGCAAGTCCAACTCAACAATTCTCAAGAATAACTCAATCAATAGAAAAACATTTTTGTTGGTAATGCTCAAGGACGAATTAGTCTCAACATCATGCAGTCATGCAAGGAAAAGAAACAAGACAAGTAGCAATATGTGCAAAAGCAAGATATATACAAATAATCAAAAAACCCCCCCAAACTTAGCATGTGAATTGCCCTCAATGAACAAGAAAAATAAATGTAAAGGCAAAGACACATACCATGACGACGATCGTCACTGATCGTCGTCCTCATCATGCTCCGGAGGGGGGACTGGGTAGTGGTGCTCCTCGACACACATGGATTCATACTTGCGTCCTCCCAGATATCAACGTGGCCAACTGCCCTATCTGCACCTCCAAATTTTTGATTGATGCATCTTGATTCTGCATCCTCACCTCTGTTGATGAAATCAGTTTCGCCATCAATTCCTCCATACTCGGCTTTTGTGTGAACCCGGCCTGCGGTTGAGGGTTCAACGCATTTTCTTGATTCGACCACCTCAAATTCGGGTGGTTCCTCCACGGTTGGTTGTAATTCGAGTAGGAATTATTGGGTGGCCTGTTACCTACAAAATTAACAGCTTCAACGGATTGGTTAAATTGATTACCTGCCTGGCACTCGATGCTAGGATGACCGCCTCCACACAGCTCACAGAAAATAGTTTGGGCCTGCATTGCTGCTGCTCCCGTGCTGTCTATCTTCCGGTTCATGTCTTCTAATTGAGCCGAAAGAGCAGTGATCTCATCCACTTGATGGACTCCCATTGGTTTCTGTGGCGTGCTCCTCTCAGATTGCCACTGATAACTGTTGCACGCCATTTCCTCCAACAAGCTATATGCTTCTTCCGGCGTCTTTCTCATTATGGATCCCCCAGATGCTGCATCAATCATTGAACGGTTAGCAGAAAATAAACCGTTATAAAAAGTTTGTACCTGCAGCCATATGGGTAAACCATGGTGTGGGCATCTCCTCAACAACTCCTTAAACCGACCCACGCTTCGTATAAAGTCTCGGGGTCAAACCGACCAAAAGTCGTGATATCGTTCCGCATCTTCGCCGTCTTGGAAGGGGAAAGTACTTTGACAAAAACGCCTTTGTCATCCCCTCCCATGTTGTGATAGAACCTGCAGGTAAAGAATTCAACCATGCCTTAGCTTTGTCTCGTAATGAAAAGGGAAAGAGTCTTAACCTGATGGCATCGTCAGAGACGCCATTGTGTTTGAATGTATCACAAATCTCCAAAAAGTTGGAGATGTGATTGTTCGGATCATCTGTAGCTGCTCCCCCGAACATCACCGAGTGCTGAATCATTTGTATGATTGCCGGCTTGATCTCAAAATTGTTTGCTTGAATCGTCAGTCTTGTAATACTCGACAGCGATCCATGAAATGCGGGTTGTGCAAAGTCCATCATCGATCTAGGGTGCTGAGCTTCGTTATTGTCAGCCATTTCTCGAGCTTCTCGTAATCTTCTTAGTAACGTTCTCTCTATCTCTGGATCAAACGGCTCGAGAAAGGGTTCCTCTCTTCTATGCATGCACTAAAGAATCGATTCCTGTACAAAATAGACAAAAGGAGGCAACAAAATGCACAAAGTTATTCACAAAGATCAACAAAAGAAAATAAAGAAAACAAAAATGCAATAATAAAAGAATTGGCTAAATTACAATTAACTAATCTCGTATGATATTATACAGATTAGTCCCCGGCAACGGCGCCAAAAACTTGACCGCTTTTATTTTAAACAAAAGATATTTCAAAGAATGGGTTGAAGCGATTCTACCGCAAGTGCACGGTTGTCAAGTTTTAGTATAGTGAAAATTAAGTACAGGTTGTCGAATCCACAGGGACTAACGTATAAGTACCAAATAAGATTAATAAAATTATATTTAGCCTACGATAAAAGAAGTTTGATTAACTAAAGCTAGATTAAACTAAAGAATAAAGATTAAACTAGAAACAAAGAATAGAATGGTTCCGGAAATGCGAAGGTAAGTCACTCGAGAAAATTACCAAGCTCGTCGTTCAATTATATTATCTCTACTGATCCAATGGAATTCTCAAATTATCACTCAATTGATTTTAAAGGTGAAAGGTTTTCACTATTATTCGATACACTCTCTCGAGCTGTAACGAAACTAACAATAAATTAGAATAAGTCACTCTCGTGCACCTATTTACTAATTCAAAGTTGCTTAAATTATCAAAACCTTATAACTCTAAATCTTTCGATTTCAAGTTCTCACGTATGCGATATCATCTCTCGATCTCAATCGTGACATACATCATAAATTAATGGAGCGTGTTACAACGTTATCTCTCGATCTCGGTTGTAACTCTCAAATTCAATCAAAGCTAGCTAGACTTTGATCTACACATGCAATCAATCTATGAACAATAAAAATCAATGCGCTCAAATACCAATGAATCAATATATCAAACACAACGAACGAAAACTTCAATAATATAAACCAAATTCAATTCAAATCAAATACAGATGAGTTTAATTGTCTCTCGACCTCAAAAACTTCAAATGAAAATGAAAATCAAATAAATTAAGGTTCAGAAATACGATAAACGATGGATGAATCCGTGCGTTGCACCGTAATTTCTTCTCTTGTTCCTTCCTTGCACTCCGGAAGAGATTGGCTCGACTTTGGACGAAGAACGGAGATTGGATCTCCTTCTTCCGGCGTTGGGCGGCGGCTCCTTGACCTAGAAAATGTCTGGTATTCTCTGTAAAATTCGTCCTCCTCTTTGAAATGAATCCAGCCTCCCTAAAAAGCCCCCAAAATCTCGATAAATAAGGAAAATAGATCGATCGGTGCACTGTGCACGTCAGCCTTTTGCACTCACTGCCTCGCTCGATCGATCGAGAATTTCCACCGATCGATCGAGATTTCTCAAAATTTGTTGCTGAGGTTACTGCCTCGCTCGATCGATAGAGATTTCCACCGATCGATCGAGCCTTCAAAAAATCTGATTCTCGCTTCTGGCTGTCTCGATCGATCGAGAATAAATCTCGATCGATCGAGATTTGGGAAAATCATCTTCTTTCATTTTCTCTTCTTTTACACCTCGATTTCGCCCGTTATCTTCATGTAAGCTCATTTCTTCCACTTCCGGTCTAATTTCCTGAAACAAACGAATAAACACCAAAAAGCATAATATCATCCAGGAAAAAGTACGGAAAATGGGAAGAAATTACAGTTAAAATCACTCAAAATCTAAGCCTATCACATAACATGCATATATATATACTCAACTCGACAATCCTACTGCAAGAATATAAGAAACATGATCATATATGCAACATTGCAGTACTTACTTACCAACAGTATCATAAAACTGTAAAGTCATACCAGTACATATCTCAGGATACTGCTGTATCATATGCTGCTCCGTCTCCCACGTTGCCTCCTATACACCCCGTCGATCCCACTGTACCTTTACCATTGGTATCACTTTGTTACGCAATGTCCGCTCAGCTCTATCCAGAATCTGTACTGGTCGTTCCACATACGACACGTCTGTATTCAACTGCACTTCAGATGGTGGCAATACATGACCCGGATCTGTTTCATATTTCCTCAACAGTGAAACATGAAACACATCGTGAATACTACTCAATGTTGGCGGTAGTGCTAATCGATATGCCAACGTACCAATACGTTGCAACACCTCATACGGACCAACGTATCATGGAGATAACTTTCCACGCTTACTAAATCGTACCACACCTTTAAAAGGTGAGATTTTCAAGAATACTCGATCACCAATTGGAATTCAAGCGGTCTACGTCGCTTATTGGCATAAGCAGCCTGTCTATCCTGAGCAGCTTGCAATTTCAATCTGATCAGTTTCACTTTTTCCTCCATTTCACGTAGCATATATGGTCCATGGAGTGCAGTCTGATCAACATCATCCCAATTTAATGGCGATCTACATCGTCGCCCATACAATGCTTCAAATGGTGCCATCTGTATACTAGTTTGATAACTGTTATTGTACGAAAATTCCACTAATGGCAATGACTCTTGCCAAGAGTTATCAAACTCCAATACACAGGCTCGTAACATATCCTCAAGCGTCTGTATCGTACGCTCTGTCTGTCCATCTGTCTGAGGATGAGAGGTTGTACTCAATCGTACTTCCGTCCCTAATGCTGATTGTACTCCTTCCCAAAAATGAGAAGCAACTCGGATCTCTGTCCGATACAATTGAAACTGGTATGCCATGTAGTCTCACTACATTTTGAATATATAATTGAGCCATTTTCAAATAAGTAAATGTCATACTGTAAGGTATGAAGTGGGCTACTTTCGTCAATCTATCAACAATGACCCAAATCGCATCAAAGTCAGAGGAAGTCCGTGGCAAATGGGTAACAAAATCCATTGTAACATGTTCCCATTTCCATTGAGGAATCTCCAAACTCCTCAATTCACCTCCTGGTCTTTGTCATTCTGCTTTTACTTATTGACAGATTAAACACCGTTTCGCAAAGTTTAGCACATCATGTTTCATACGTTTCCACCAGAATTGGGTATGCTAATCTTTATACATTTTCTTTCCTCCAGGATGTATACTGTAGAGACTACGATGCGCACGTTGTAGTATTTCTTGGCGTAGTTATAATGCAGCAGGTACTACCCAACCGTTTCTATACTTCAAAGTTCCATCACTTGCAAGTACAAATTGAGATGTTTGTCCTTGGCATATCATTTCCTTCCAGTGTTGTACCTCATCATCAGTACCTTGTGCCGTTATGATTTTCTCAAAGATATCGGGTTCAACCAACAATGTTGCTACCCTTACTGGCTCTGTGTCTACATCAAACTCATAACCTAAGGTACAACAAGAAGTCATCAAGGCTGATAAATGCATTATCTCATCAGCAGTAGTATGAACTTTTTGACTTAAGGCATCTGCTGTGAGATTAGCCTTTCCTGGATGATATTCGATCTCACAATCATAATCCTTTAAGAGATCCATCCATCTCCTTTGCCTCATATTCAACTCTGCTTGAGTGAATAAAAACTTTAAACTTTTATGATCAGTATATATGGTAAACGACGTACCATATAAATAGTGTCGCCATATCTTCAATGCAAAGACAATGGCAGCCAACTCTAGATCATGCACTGGATATTTCATTTCATGTGGCTTTAACTGTCGTGATGCATAAGCCACTACATGTTTATCCTACATCAAAACACAGCCTAAACCAAGTAATGATGCATCAGTATAAAGAGCAAACCTGTCATGCTCTGATGGAATAATCAACACTGGAGCAGTAGTTAACTGATGTTTCAATTCCTGAAAACTATGCTCACATGCGTCTGACCATCTAAATGATACTCCCTTCTGTGTTAGTTGTGTGAGTGGTTTGGCAATTGCTGAAAATCCTTCAACAAACCGTCTATAGTATCCAGCCAAACCTAAGAAACTACGAATCTCTGGCACAGAAGTAGGTGATGACCAATTCAACACCGCTTCTATCTTTCTCGGATCAACTGATATACCATCTTTATAGATCACATGTCCCAAAAATCCTACATTGGTCAACCAAAAACTCACACTTACTGAGTTTGGCATATAACTGATGTTGTCTCAATAACTGTAACACCAGATGTAAATGTTGTACATGGTCATTTTTACTCCGAGAATAGATCAATATATCATCAATGAATACAATGACAAATTGATCAAGGTATTCCTGGAAAACTCGATTCATCAAGCTCATGAAGACAGCTGGAGCATTCGTCACACCAAATGGCATTACTAGGAACTCATAATGTCCATAGCGAGTTCTAAATGCTGTCTTCTGTACATCTCCTTCCCTCACACGTATCTGATGATAACCTGATCTCAAATCAATCTTAGAATAGATCATAGATCCCTGTAACTGATCAAACAAATCATCAATACGAGGAAGAGGATATTTATTCTTTATCGTTACCTTGTTCAACTGTCTATAGTCAATGCAAAGTCGCATTGAACCATCCTTCTTCTTGACAAATAATACCGGAGCACCCCAAGGCGATACACTAGGACGTATGTACCCCTTGTCTAATAGATCTTGTAATTGCGTTTTCAACTCTCTCAATTCTGAAGGTGCCATTCGATATGGTGCTCGTGATGCAGAAGTACCAGGCACTAACTCAATACCAAAGTCTACTTCTCGACTTGATGGAAATCCAGGAATCTCATCGGGAAATACATCTGCATATTCTGCAACTACTGGTATATCCTCCACTCTTCTTTCTGCTTTCTTATCTGTGACATCTATCGCATATATCACATATCCTGTATGTCCACGTTCTAAAAAAAGGAACATTCTAAGAACAGATATCAATGGAATCTTGGCACGCGATCCTTGTCCATAAAAGATCCATTGATTTCCCGTATCAGACTGAAATCTCACTGTCTTTTGACAACAATCTACGACAGTTTTATATCTGCTCAACACGTCAATACCCAAAATACAATAAAATCCATCATGTCTAGAACAATCAAATCAGCCTGTATTCCATACTCAGTATCAAACTGAATAACACAATCAGATACACTCTGACAAGCCGTCACAGTAGTTCCTATGGGTGTCGAAACATAGAGAGGCATCAACAGTGGAGACGAGCATATATGATACCGGTCAATAAACGTTTGTGCAATAAATGAATGTGATACACCCGTGTCAATCAAAAGTAAAGCAGGATAAGTACATAAACTACACTTACCCGCAATCACATCATCAGGAGCTGCCTCTGCTTGCTCCTTATTCAGAGCATACACCTGAGCCTGAGGTGGTCCTGCTCTCTGTCCTCCACCAGTCCGTGGAACACTCTGTGGTCTCTGCTGCACTGTACTCTCTGATATATTCCCTCTCATCTGTTGTCCCCCAGCTTGAGGACAATCTCTTATCATATGTCCTGTCCTCCCACAACGAAAACAGACTGGAGTATCAAGTTGTGGACAATCTCGTTTAAAATGTGGCCTTCCACATTTAAAACATTGTAACCCTCGACCACTGCTACTACTACTCCCTTGGGACTGTCCCTTGGCACCCCGGTCACCACCCTTTCGCTGAACAAATCGCTTCCCACTAAATCTAGAGGAAGATGCACCACCTCGTGATGATTTAAATGGTTCTCCTCTAGGCCTCATACTTTCTGATGTAGGTGGTTGGGATTGTCCTATATCCTTGTACACTCCAACTGCAATCTCAGCCATCTCGGCTCTAGTCAATGCTTCTTCATATGATGTAGGGTTACTGGAAATTACCCTATCAAACAATTCAGGCCTCAAGCCCTTCACAAACTGTCTGATCTTTGCTTTTGTATTTGCAGCGATATGTGGTACATACAGTAGCAATGAAGAATACTGTACCGCATAATCAGACACTGTCATTGACCCCTTTCTCAAATTTTTGAATTCATCTTCTTTCCTCTTCCTTGCAGCAACAGAGAAATAGTGATCAAGAAACCTAGTTCTGAACACATCACAATTCACTGTCTGTCCTTGAGCTCTCAGCTCAATAAATGTGGATTTCCACCACATCATGGCTTTCTTTGCCAACTGGAATTCTGCCAAACGTATCCAGGCGGATTTGGCACATGAGGCTGACACAAAGATCTGTTCAATCCGTTCCAACCATTCCTCTGCTTGTTCCCCTAATTCTGTACCCTCAAAGCGAGGTGGCTGATTACTCAAAAACTGTGTCAAAGTCAACTCCCCAGGTAACAGTACCTTTTCTACTGGCCCTTGCCCAAATGGTGGTGGTGGCACAGGCGCCAATCCAACACTCGCATTGCCACTCATGGCATCCCCAACCTCATCATGTGGTATTCTGTCTGCCATTACTGCAAATACAGGTTACCAATAACAAGAAATATATAAAGCATGTCAGTATAACATTATATCATGACTCATAACATGCTTTCAACATATTAGGTAACTCCCTAATACTTTCCTCTACCCTTGTTCACCACGTTATCGAACCACTGCTCTGATACCACTAATGTGGTGTCCTCATACTTAATCCATTATGTATCAGTTCATTATACATATATGAGTAAGAATTAAGTAAAACATACACTGATTAAGAGTTTAGTTATGTAGGTTGTTACAATTTGACAAAAACTATGTCAAAACGACACATCATATATACATCACAACAACCTAAACTAAAAACTCCTAAGCAGTGGTTCAGCTCACAGCGGAAAAGACTCACAATACCGTCCTCCCACGTCTATGAGTTCCTACAGAAACAATCACACAACATGAGTATAGATAAACAACCATCCCAGTGCAATATCAATAAAAACATAAACGATAAAGCACTATAACATCAAATGTGATTGTCCTGTATCATGCATCATCAAATGCAAATATGTCATGACATGTCTCACTCCTCAACCTGTTATAACCAGATCAATATGATATGTCTATCTCAGCTCAATATGTCAGTGGAACCTCCTCACATCTTCATATTAGCAGCACATATCATAGTACCGTCCTCACATGTTATAATAACCAGAGCATATACCCAACCGGCGTATATCTCTCATGCCAAAGCATATGTAGCATATCTATCGTGGCAACAATCCCAGCCAAAGCATATGCCCAACACTGGCATATCTATCGTGGCACCGATCTCAGCCAAAGCATATACTACACATCTATCGTGGCATCCATCTCAACAATGTAATATCATGAATGCACATGCATATGATATCACTAATCATATGATAACATGTTCACATCATCATCACAACACTATCATATACTCGTACGTCAAAACGTACCTGTTCTGCGACACAAACGATATAAATTAGGCGTCACTGTCTAACCGCCTCATTGTCCCGTCCCCTGTGATGATGCTACAACAATACCAACAATATATCATGTTATCATAGGCATTAAAATCAAATTCTACAAAAATATAACATTTTTCAAAAATCTGACCCTGGCGATCGATCGCCACATTTCACCGATCGATCGCCATCTGTTCTGTTTCCTCGCGATCGATCGCCACTACCTCGCGATCGATCGCCAAAATGTTCTGTTTCTCACGATCGATCGCCACATTTTCACCGATCGATCGCCACATGTTTTAACCGCCTTAAATTTGCTCTGTTATCGGCGATCGATCGCAGATGTCCAGAAAGTTCAGAACATGGCGATTTTGAGCTTATCTCCATGGTGTATCTCCTACAACTTGAAAAAAACATTTAAACATGTTTCATGCAATCTCTAGTAACATATAAACATGTTTCTCTCATCATACAACTCAATTCTTTGCATGATAACAAATATGAATTCCAACTAAGAACACTTGGTACTTCAATTCATATAATTCATAGCCAACTACATATCCAAGCTTGAAATCATAAATTCCTTACCAATAAGGTATGAAATCCTTTAACTCTACTTTCTAGCTTGATTACCAAGTAAAATCCAAGCAAAAGATGTAAGAACTACCAAGGGTTTGGAGAGGTGCTTGTGTAGAGATTTGTAGGTGTGTTGTGGTGAATTATGTGTTTTAAATCTGAAACCATGCCTTATGTACTCACTCACCAAACTCACCAAATTCAAATTCACATGTCATGCAACTTAAATACACACCACATACAAACTCAACTTCAAATGCAAATCTAATACCTCTCAAATTCATGTCCAATACATGACATAGTACTATCCAACTATGTATAGTTCATACTCAAGATGAATTCTCTTGTTATATATATAGATATAGATATCAACCATGTAACACCATTTCAATCCAATTCTTAAATATAGGAAGGTGTTTGTCATCTCATAATTTCACATGAATTAAAATCCTAGTTATCTCCCCTCGAGATCACGACATACCGTAATTATTTCATAATTACGCCTTAACCATATCGCATCATATCAAGACATGACAGACTCAATTATTTATAATTTGCTAAGGGTGATGAGAGTTTTGAAAGGCACAAAGTGGAGTATTTAAACAAAATACATGCTGAAAGTGGTGGTCTCGAAGCATGCAACTCAATATTTATTAATTATTTTGCTAATTACAAACTTATTTTGTTAAGTGTTTTACTAACTAATAGATTGATATAATATCATTTATAATTATCTTTAGTAGTAATTTCAATTATCTCCACACTTTTAATTGTTTTAAAAGTCTAAAAGATTGAATAATATAAACCCAATATTATCTTATCTCATATACAAACTCTAATTATTAAAATACTAAGTTCTAGGTTTAGCTAAAAGTCTACAAGATTAAATCGAATATGATTTATCTCTTCAAGTGTTTTATTGGCTAATAGATACAATGACATGATTCCTAATTATCCACAAATTATTTGTTAGTATTTATTAACTCATGCTTTTCTATTAAGTATTTTGAATTTGAAAATGTCATCTATCTAATATTTTGTAAGCTAGATTATCATCTATCAAGTATTTTGCTATCTACAAGATTGAGATAATGCGACTCATTTTTATCTGTAACATAATTCAATATTATCCTTTAATTTATAATATTATCTTGATATCAAGTAGTTGTTTTTGACTAAATTCCGGGTAGGTGAGCAGACCAAAACACCGTGTAGTTGAGTTGACCAAAACTCTAGTTATTTGACTTGGTTGGAAAACCGGATTCTCACATCCTGGACCTGCTAGGATCAGAAACAAATGTTAGAAGAGCGCCAGAAGATTTTTCTGACAAATCCCTCAGATGCTTAAGTTAGGTGATAGGAGATATGGAGAAAATCTGTAATTGAGTAACTTCTGTATGTATGCGTATAAGGGTCAAAATCATACCTGAAATTTTGAATTACGCTATTAATTATACGTATTACCCGCTGGTGTGCAGCTACGACTACTAAGGCCATGATCTACGTGACTCCTGAAATCTAGGAACACCTCAGCCGGCCCATAAGGCCACGATTCACATTATTCCCCGAAATATCGGGACATGCCAGTTCAACATGGACTGGTCAAAAAGGCTTAAACGTAGTCAACCTATTATAGGTGTGAGAGGTCTGAGATTATCTTTTATAGGTTGGTGAGCATCCTGGCCGATTAGTAAGACATGAGCTCAGAACATTGGGTCTTGTGACCTTGAAGGTAAGATCATCCTGAAGATAATAGGATGAGGAGTTCGGAAGGTCGGTTATCTTTAAGGGACCATGACTATTATTTTTCATGCTTCAGGCAGGCAGGTCCGTGCACTAAGCAGTGACTAGGTCACATATTTAGAGCTGTGATGGGTGTTTTGGTCTCGTTAGGTCGGGAGATCGATCATATACTTAGCTCGGAGGTGATTATTCTAACCCAATGAGGTACGGAGGTCGACCAAATATAATATGATAGGATAATGCCTTTCTCCCACGGGGTATCACAATCCCCCTTACAAGTCGAGTTGACACCTATGGTCAGAAACTCATGTATTTGGTCGAGCAGAGAAACTTCAAGGCTGGAAACACAGAATTTGAAATTTCGAATTGCAAAGGTCAGTAGCTCGCGACGTTTCATTTCCCGAGATCAATCATGACCATTCATTTCATATTCATTGGATGTTGGATTTGAATGCGCTTCTACCATAAATATCACGTCTCTTTCATTCGTTTCCTACTTTTTCTTAGTTGCAGATAGCTCGGACCCGACCTCATTTCTCTTTCCGTTTACTAGGTAAAATTTGATATCCTTCTCTCCATTTTTCTTTAACTTTGGAAATGATTGAACATAGATTATGTTGTTTGACACCGAGAGCACTTCATCTACCTTGGGTGTTGTGTTTCAGGAGATTAGCCAGTACGGCTCTTCTGAAGACTCGCCTTCTCTCTGGTGCTTCATCCCGAGCTGAGGTTGGGAACTCATCCCCGGATAGGAATCCGACCTCTCGCCAAATCCAAATCGGAGAACAAGAAGAGAACTTAAGATCTGAGGATGCCCCTTGGTATATCCTTTACCGCTCGAATGTCAAAGCTTCTGACAAAGCTCGAATCCGATCCTTAAGTCATGTTCCTACTCACGATATAACCATTCATTCCCCCGAGGATCGTCCTCACTAGCCCCCCACTTGTTACTGTTGGGATATGCCCTAAGACAACTCATTAGATGATTGAATTTGGCATACAACGTAATATGATTTTATTAATGGCAATTCATTATTATATATTATTCCAGTATCTGTGTAATATGAATATATATATATATATTAATGTCTTTAGAATAAAATTGTATTATTCTTAAAGATTGTCCATAGTCAAGTATTATCATGAATTGGGATAATGATAATGCATTGAGACTAGTATGTATTGGTTGATGAATTTGTTCATGTATATGAGATATCGAATCAACACATAGGTACATGTTAGAGAACTATGTACTGGATAGATCCACCAAGAGAATGCTACATGGATAGTTATATGAAAGTCATAAGCAATTCTCTTAGTGATAATAGTGTATGTAATCCTACGACTTGAGATCACCAGAGATCCCAACATAAGGAGTTGTGTATCTTGATATTGTCAAACGTTACCTGTAACAGGGTAAACTATAAAGTCAATCATTGGATGCACTACGAATTATGTAGAGGAATGTTGATTGATCAAGATAGAATTTGTCCCTCCTATATAACAGGAGAAGTGTTTGGGCCCTTGATCAAGTGAGACTAAAATGCATGGCCATGATCGAATGAGTCGATATGTGATATCGAGCTTATTCGTTTATTCTAGTCTACTTGGGGATCAAGAAATAAAAAATTGAACTATACGAGTATGACTTATTCCATGACTCGTGTTTAATCTAAACACCTAGGACAAAGGGATTAAGTTACATATTGAATATTATCACAAGCCATATGTAATGTCGAGTCAATGACATTCTTGTAACTTGGGCAGCCTTGATGTGTTGCTAGATATCGCTCATTGCTTGTGACATAAAATTAGATTTTATGTCACTGCCAATGTTACAAGATCCTAACAGGTCGCACAAAAGATTAAATCGATAAAGGGAGTTAAATTTATTGGATGAATTAAGTTTATTAGGAAGAGTCCTAAGCATGAATTAAGGGCCGATTATATATAGAGATACATATATATATATATATATATATATCAATATACATAGACAGATATAATATTGATATGGGCCATAGGGTTTTTCGAAAACGCATTTTGTAGCCGCCTCATGTTATGTCTATATATCGTGCATATTAGGTTAAGAAAGAAAGAGACATTAATTCTGATTATCAAAGGCCTAACACATAGACCTACGGAGGACGAGCTTTTGTTTAGAACATGCAGCTGTCACCTTCATCGCTTTCTTCCGGTTTAATTATCAAGTGTAGCAACTTGATAATTTCAACATCCCTGCATCGATTTGATCGTGTGGATACCGTAGAGCAAAGCTGTAAAGTTTTGCTCGTTACCCATGGACGTTTTGCTTCGAGGATTCTGCATCAAACACGCTACAAAGGTATAACTCTAATCACCCAATATGCTAACTTCGTATAGTTCCTCGGTGGGAATCCGAATTTTGTATTCCGCTGCGTTCTTTGATCATCGGATTCCTTGCAGTGGTATCAGAGCCGTGCACGAAGCTCATATCGGGGTTATGTGATAAATTGTTTTATCACATTTTGAGTTATTGTAATCATGCTAATTCGAAACTGTAAGAACATATATGATATGTTATAATCAACATATGAGATATGTATGCGGAAACCTTCATAAAATATATATGATATATTAACGTGTATTTATGTATAAGATACATATGTGTGCGCGCGACTGAGCCTATAAAGGCGGGCAACCGTAGCTCGATAGTCGGGCGAACGTAGCTCGTAAAGGGGCAATTGCCTTGCGTAAGGGCGGGCGACCGCTCCGCGCAAGGGCGAGCGACCGCCACGCACAAAGGCGGGCGACCACCGCAGGTGGGCGGGCGACCGCGCCCTTCGCATGGGCGGATGACCGGAGAGCAAGGTCGGGCGACCGACTTGCTTGGAAGGGCGATTGTGCCAAGCGTGTGGGCGGGCATCTGAGCCACCACGACGTCCGACCCCAGCGTGCAATATTTTTCCATATTGTTTTTTTACAGTTTATGAACCTAGAATTAAATTTTAAAGTGTTTAGAATTCAATTCATTAGTTGTTGTCCTAGCATGTTTTATGTGTTGTTTGAGCATGGTGCATGGTTATAGCCCTATGACCTATTAGATTGGAATTTTGTGAATGATTGTATTTTTAAATACGGTCTGTGTGTCGTGCCTTCTCTATTTTTCTGAATGTATTCCCTCCCCTATGCTCCCCTTGAAATGTAACTCGAGGTCTTTTCTATATCATGTCATTGTTATATAGTATAGTTTTAGCTTTTGTTGATGGAGATCAATGAAGTTGGACCATGGTGCCGAGACTAGGAGGCCATTCACAATTAGGCCGAAGAGGTGCTTGGAGAAGTTACCCTTATGTTGACCCTTTAAATTTTCTCATTGGCTTGAGAAAATCAGTAGGCTATAACCATGTCAAATTTATTTTATGTTGATTTATGTGATGCATGTTTATCATTTGATATTTAATATTGATGGATGATATATATATATATATCTATATATCTATATATATTTATATAACTATATCTATATATATATATATATATATATATATATATATATATATGTATATGTACATGACATATTTTCATTATAAATAGTAATAAAATCGTGAGATCTTTAAATCCATCAATAATATTAAGTCAAGTTAGATGCCTTCCAATTAAGAGTACTCGTCAAGACTTCGATTGAACATGTGTAGGTTTGCCAAAGCAAAGTACCATGACAATATTAGTAAGACGCGATAGGATAAAAGTGATATCCATACGACTTTAAATTGGGTTTGACTTAACTAGCGTTATCTCAATAGGATTGGGAACCTAGAGACATGGGGTTGGGTAATAATTCATTAGATGAATTATAACAAAGTACTGTTCGCCCAACTATCCAAGAGTTACATGTGATATAATTGACAAAGTGCTGTCTACCTAAATAACCGAGTCTTGGGTGATTAGCCAAAGCTAACTCAAGGTTAAGTGAAATATGGATCTTGGCCCACTAATAGTTTTGAGGGTTGATGATTTTAACTAAATAGTGGGAGTATCATTTAATATAAGACCTTATTAAATGATTAAAATCATAAAACTTATTTTGCATATATATTGTAGATATCCATGGCATCTAACAACGTTACTAGTACACTATCATTGCGATCGGTCCTTGAGAAGGACAAATTGAATTGGACAAATTTCCTAGGCTGGTATAAGAATCTGAGGATTGTCCTCAAACCAGATAAAAAACAATATGTCTTAGAAGAACCCTTACCTGCTGAGGAACCTCCTGCTATGGCCGTAAAGGCTGATACTTATGCTTAAAAGAAGCATCAAAATGATGCTCTTGATGTTGGGTGCCTAATGCTTGCAACCATGAACTCTGAGCTTCAAAAGCAACATGGGGAAATGGATGCGTTCAATATGATTGAACATCTGAAGCAACTTTACCAACAACAAGCTAGACAAGAGAGGTATGACGTCTCTAAAGCCTTATTTCAGTGCATAATGGTAGAAGGAAGCCTTGTTGGAACTCATGTACTCAAAATGATTGGATACATAGAGAATCTTGAGAAACTGGGTTTTCCGTTGGACCAACAGTTGGCCACTGACGTGATCTTGCAATCGTTTCTTGATAGCTATAGTCAATTTGTTCTGTTACAATATGATTGAAATTGAGAAGACTCTACCACAGTTGTTTGGTATGTTGAGCTTACGAGGCAAACACAAAGAAGTCTAAGCCAATAAATGTCCTTATTGTGAATAAGGGCAAGGGAAAGGCTAAAGCAAAGGGCTTTAGAAAAGATAAGAAAGTCTCTGTCAAATCTAAGCCTTATGCTACTGCACTTAAGCCAAAAGGAGGAGTGGTTAAGGAAGGAAATTGCTTCCACTGTGGTGAGACCGGACATTGGAAGAGAAACTGCAAGTTATACCTGGAAGATCTTAAGAAGACGAAGGGAAGTGTGACTTCTACTTCAGGTAATTTTTGTTATAGAATTCAATCTATCTACTTCATCATCATGGGTATTAGATACTGGATGTGGTTCTCACATTTGTGTTAATGTGCAGGAACTCAAAAGGAGTAGAATGTTGGCGAAAAGCGAAGTTGACCTACGAGTGGGAAATGGAGCAAGAGTTGTTGCATTAGCTATAGGAGATTATTCATTGACTTTGCCTTATGGTTTAATTTTAGATTTACAAGACAGTTCTTTTGTACCGTCGATTACTAGAAACAATATTTCAATTTCTTGTTTGGACAAGATGGGTTTTTCATTTATAATGAAGGACAAATGTTGCTCCATTTATTTGAATGAGGTGGTTTATGCTAGTGCACAATTGATTAATGGTCTCTCTGTTCTAAATCTTGATATGCATGTCTATAAAATAAATACTAAGAGGATTAAAACTAATGATTCTAATCCAACTTATCTCTAGCATTGACGCTTGAGCCATATAAGCGAGAATCGCATTTCAAATTTCATAAGGATGTAGTTTTAGATTCATTTGATTTTGAATCATATGAAACGTGTGGATCTTGTTTAATGGGCAAGTTAACTAAAGCCCCTTTTAATGGCCATGTTGAAAGGGCAAATGATTTATTGAGTCTCATACATAGTGATGTATGTGGTCCAATAAGCACACAAGCTAGAGGTGATTTTCAATTCTTCGTTACATTTACTGATGACTTCAGTAGATATGGGTATGTGTACCTAATGAAACATAAATATGAAACCTTTGAAAAGTTCAAAGATTTCAAGAATCAAGTACAAAACCAGCTTGGCAAAAGTATCAAAATCCTCCGATCAGATCAAGGAGGTGAATACTTAAGCCAAGAGCTTCATGACTATCTAAAGGAGTGCGGGATAGTTCCGCAACTCACACCTCCGTATACTCCACAAACTTTGTTGGACATGGTTCAATCTATGATGAGTCATGCAGATATTCCGATTTCCTTTTGGGGACATGCTTTAGAAACAGTAATATTTATATTGAACCGTGTTCCATCTAAATCAATTGAAAAGACACCATATGAGATATGGACTAGGAAACATCCTAGTATATCTTTTATGAAGATTTGGGGTTGTGAGGCTTACGTGAGACGTCACGCCTCCAATAAACTTCGATCCAAATCTGATAAGTGTTTATTTGTGGGGTATCCTAACGAAACAAAAGGATTCTATTTCTATTATCCCACCGAGAACAAAGTGGTTGTTGCTCGGACATGTGTCTTTCTTGAAAGAGAATTTATTTCTAGAAGAACCAGTGGGAGACAAATAGAACTTAGTGAAGTACAACCAAAACAAAACACCAAACATGATATTGGGATGGAAACAGAGCAGTCACCACAAGTTTTTGAGGACGAAATGCCTGCTCAAGAGACACAAGCCCAGCGTAGGTCTGTAAGAGTACACCGGGAGCCACAGAGATGGATTTCTTGTGACTCAACAAGGTGACTTACTACTAATTGATGAGGATGAACCTTCATCCTATCAAGATGCTACTAGAGGCCATGAAATCTGAGATGTAATCCATGTATGTAAATCAAATATGGACTTTGGTTGACCCACCTGAAGGGGTAAGACCCATAGGGTGCCAATGGATTTTTCAAGAAGAAGACTGATATGGATGGTAACATACAAACCTTTAAAGGACGATTGGTTGCTAAAGGTTTCAAAAAAAATCATGGTATTGACTATGATGAAACTTTTTCGCCAGTTACCATGGTTAAATCCATTAGGATCTTACTTGCAATAGCTGCATTCCATGATTATGAAATCTGGCAGATGGATATCAAAACTTTTTTCCTTAATGGAAACTTACTTGAGGATGTGTACATGACACAACCCGAGGGTTTTGTCGATCCAAAGGATGCTGGAAAGATATGCAAGCTACAACGATCCATTTATGGATTGAAGCAAGATTCTCGGAGTTGGAATCTTCGTTTCGATGATGTGATCAAAGAGTTTGGTTTCATCAAGAACGTAGATGAACCTTGTGTCTACAAGAAGGTCAGTGGGAACGTAATTATCTTCCTAGTGTTGTATGTAGATGACGTACTTCTAGTTGTGAATGATATCCCAGCCTTACAATATGTAAAGATTTGGCTAGGGAATTGCTTTTCTATGAAAGACTTGGGTGAAGCCACCTATGTGTTACGTATCAAGATCTATAGAGAGATAGATCAAGAAAATTATTTAGCCTAAGTCAAAATACATACATAGATAAAGTGCTAAAACAGTTTAGCATGCAAGAATCAAAGAAATGATTCATGCCTATGACACCGGGATACATCTCTTGAAGGATCAGTGTCCTTCAACACAAGATGAGAGACAACGCATGAGTAAGATTCCATATGCATCAACTATTGGATCTATCATGTATGCCATGATATGTACTCATCCCGATGTTTTGTATGCTTTAAGCATGACAAGTAGATATCAAGTTGATTGATAAGTGTGATTTTCACACTTAATTTGATATATGAGGGGTGTTTTTGTAGTGATTCCTGGAAAATATTACGCGGTTTGGTATATATTTGTATATTTCAGGAATCTAGGTCCAAATGGATAAAAATGGAGGAAATAAGCTATAATTGATGAAAAAGGACCTAACCGAGCTAACACGTGGAAGATATGATTGAAGAAAATTCAGTATTGGCGATCGATCTTGAAGTTCACGCCGATCGATCGCGGATGGGAAACAATAAGCAACAAAGTTTCAGTATTGGCGATCGATCGACATACCTTGCCGATCGATCACGGCCCGACCAGAAACTTATGGCGATCGATCGCCATATCTTTCCGATCGATCGCGGATGTTCAGATTTTGAAAAATAAGAGGCGTAATGTTATGGCGATTGATCGCCGCTTATTGCTGGTCGATCGCCGAACCCGAAAATTTCGAGATTTTGTTTCCTTCTTGGTTATTTTGTGTCCAAACTTTACCAAACTCCTCCACCACTATATCAGGCATGTTTTGGACGAAAAATAGGAGCTTTTTGGCTCATAATTAAACCCCACAACAAAGCCTCCACACCATCTCCATCTTCTACATCATCCATACACCACAAATCCATTGAAGAGGAGACGCACTGGAAGAGAGAGCAACACAATGAGTCAACGCCTCTCGTTATTTCCGTATTTCTAACTCTAGTTCTACATATTCATTAGATTTTAATGTTTAGATTGTTGCAAAACAAGTTTATGCATTGTTATTTGATGGAGATTGTTGGCTAAGTTTGTTGTCCAGACTTAGGGGATCCCATGTTTTGAACCCACAATTTTAATTAAGTTTGTATTGATTCTTACAATTCTTTGAGTTTAATTTATTGTTGTTCATGCTTTCAATGAATTAATCATCATTGATTGATTATTTATTGTGATTGAATTGACCATAGGAGATTGCAATATGATATAGTAAATTAAACCGTGGATTTCATACTAAGATCGAAAGATAAAGTCAAATACATGTGTGATAGCAGTAGATTTACCAACGTCGAAGGCTAGAAGTTTTCATAAATCAACATACAATATTGAGTGTTAAATAAGTGCATGATCATTGCCTTTGCATCTTAGTATTAGATTTGTTGTAACCGGACCAAGGTATAACAAGAGCATTTGGAAAACTCGTCACCTTAGAACGTTTGAATTTAATTCTTAACTATAGGCGAATTGTGGGGGATTGCATGGGTGAACCGAAAGTCTTGATAATTGTCTCTATTGATTCTAATCTTCTTCGTTCTTGCTTGTTGGGTTGATTATCGAGTTAATTAGTCAATTTAGTTAATTAATCATTAGTAATATTTGTAGGCTAAATATTGTTAAGCTAGTGGAGTTTGGTACTTATTTCCTAGTCCTCGTGGGTTCGACACTCATACTTTTAATATCATTATACTAAAACTTGACACCGTGCACTTGCGGTACGCAATCGCTACACTCAAAAATACAGTTTAAAATAATAGCGATCAAGTTTTGGCGCCGTTGCAGGGGACTATTATAATAATATCAAACGAGATTAGTTGATTGTAGTTTAGTCATTCATTTTTTTATTTTTCATTTTTTCCCATTCTCTCTACACTTCTACTGTTTGTTTCTTGTGTGGATCTTTGCATGTTGTTATCCTTGGTGCATGCTAAGGAGTAGCAAGCCTACACTTGAGCCTTTTGACCCCAAGATCGAACGCACTTGTCAAAGGAGGTTAAGGCAAGCAAGAGCACACATGGCTAATAACGAGGAGATTCCAGCACCACCAGTTGCAAGATCACTCATGGACTACACCCACCCTTCATTCCATGGATCACTGTCTAGTATCACGAGATCGACTATCAAGGCTAACAATTTCGAGATCAAGCCTGCTATTATACAGATGATCCAACATTCGATCCAGTTTGGGGGAGCTGCTACTGATGATCCCAACGCCCACATCTCCAACTTCTTGAAGATTTGTAATACCTTTAAACATAATGGCGTTACTGACGAAGCCATCACATTACGTTTGTTTCCCTTTTCTTTTCATGATAAAGCTAAATCTTGGTTACAATCGTTGCCTGCAGGTTCTATTACCACGTGGGATGGGATGGCACGATTGTTCTTGTCAAAGTTCTTTCCACCATCCAAGCGGCCAAGATGCGCAATGATATCATGACTTTTGCCCAATACGACCCGAGAGACTGTACAAGGCTTGGGAGCGCTTCAAAGACCTACTGCGGAGATGCCCACATCATGGCCTCCCTATCTGGTTGCAGGTACAAATGTTTTATAACGGTTTATTTGCTGATAACCGTTCTATGATTGAAGCAGCATCAGGAGGCACTGTGATGAGAAAGACGCCAGAGGAGGCTTATACATTGTTGGAGGAGATGGCTGCGAATAGCTGTCAATGGCAGTCCAAAAGGAACGTGCCAAAGAAACAAGCCGGATTGCATCAAGTGAGTGAAGTCACTGCCCTAGCTGCCCAGTTGGAAGTGCTGAACAAGAAGATTGATAGTTTGAGCATGCATGCAATTCAAGTTCAAACTGTTACATGCGAGCTCTGCCAATGAGGACATCCGAGCACTGAATGCCAAGTAGGTGACCCTTTCGATACAACTAATGAAGTTGTTAACTTTGTAGGGAACCGACCACCACAGACATACCCTTACTCGAATACGTACAATACTAGGCGATAGATCGCGACCTGCGATTTTTCGAAAAACTCGAGCTTCCATGGTGTTTTTCACACCCAAACTCAAAACCAACACCCCATACACCTTCAACACCTCCAATACTCCATTTAAAATCAATAAAAACTCCAAAAACTCAACTTTGGATTTTTAGCCAAAATCCCTAAATCCAAAACCAACGAAAACCTTAACCAATATTAACAATACTACTACCAAATCGTAGACAAGGACGAGGGGAAGATTAATACCTGATTATCTTCGAGAACCGGCTCCCGAGCCAAGCTACCAACGATTTTTCCTCCATGGGAAAAAGAGGGGAAATGGGGGGAAGGGTTGGGGCGCGTAGAGAGAGAGAGGGAATTCTGTGCAATGCCGGAATATCGAGTCAATCTGGTATATATAGTACCAAAACTCCAAAATACCAATCCCTTCACAAATACATCATGACTCATTAAAAATCATCTGTTTTCAAAAATTACCTCACAATCTCTATTTTCATTACCAGCCCCAGTACAAAGTACTCCGGACCCCAAATCCCACCAAAAAAAACAAATTCCAAGGTTTTTCACCACGATGAGAATACAATCTCATCCCTTGGATCCAACGACTCCAAATACCGGATTTAAAATCCCCGGGAGTCCCAATACCGCAATTAATTCATAATTGCCACAATTAAAATCCATTAAGGATCATTATCACTCCGGGATTAACACCATTAATTCCCGGGCATCACAATTATCCCCCCACTAATAAAATTCCATCCCCGAAATTTGCACAAGCGTACTCCACGTATCGCCAAGACCACGCAATCCAAACGGGTCCACATTGTCGAATCATGAATATAACATGAACGACACACCAACCGCGAGGACACAGACCTCGCACCAGCACCTGGAATGGAGTAAACCTCCCAAACCAACACAAATTCAAGAAAGACTTCAGCATTCCCCGATGCTAACCATCTCCAAAAGCAGTCAGCCAACCATAACTGCAAACCAAAAGAATCATTCGTGATTCCAAAATAGATATCGCCTCGATGATATCTCTACGATTTGGCCTGCGATGTTAACCATACATCGTTACCAAGGAAACCACCAGTACACTACAGTGTACTTATACTAAATCCGGTTCCCGTTCTCCAATTCCACCTCCATCAAAGGAGCAGTTGCACCACCTTGCAACACGGAATCGGGCAATTCTACCGATCAACACAAAACACATCTCTAAAGATGTCTACATCCGTAAGTTCCAAGAAATCACATCTTGGTCCAACACATCATCGAGACTCTACTAGGTCTCAAATTCCCGAAAGGACATGCAAGAACAATCAATTGCATTCCCGCCACAAGTGTCAACCGCGACACCTAACAAATCCAAAACATGGACATCCCTCGTTTACCCTAGGATTCAACGATCCTAACACAGGATGTTATCAAATTACTCAGAAATGAATTACCATGGCCTAAAATACGACAATCCATCCTCAGGGAAAATCAACTAACCCTCACGATCATTCTTCAGAATACATCGTGCCATCAAGATTACCAATCTCAAAGTGCCACAATCTCTCAGCGGAGATTCACTCCTCCAAGCATACTAACCCGATGCTAGACGAGGACCAAAATAAAAGCTGGCATTAGTATACACACACCGGCATACAAGTCTAAGCACCAATACTACATGCATACTCAATGCACGCGGCTCGGGTATCTCTAATCATACCCATGAGCTCCAAATACAACTGTCAATCCTCGATTATTCTCACCCAGTGGAGAATAATGATTGACTAACTAAAAGCCAAAGGGTGTGATTCCAACATCAACACCACACAAACCAATTCATCGAGCCTACAAAGATTCCCAAAAGGTAGGTATATCGATACCGTCTTCCTCTCAAGGAAAATGTCATGTACCATGACCTTCCAACCTCGAACCACCGTTCGGAAACTGGATATATTTATACCAAAATATATCCTGGAACCAACAAATACATAACTGGTTCAGAATAGTGCCTCAATGCCACTATTACCAAATCGAAATCCGTATACACAACGTATACACATCTAACATGCTCTGTACTAATGCCATAGTACTCCACAAACCTTGAGCATCTCCCCAGAGACGCCTCCTCGAATGTCTCGCCGGTAATATAAAGCCATTGTCTAGTCCAACACTAGCAGTGCTTACCCTGGTTGATTCACAATCAACCCTCAACCAAAATTAGTTGTCTCCATGACATTACAATCCAAATCTCTCCAAGAGATAAAATCAATATAATAGTGTCACCTCACTAACTATATCTCACAATCCATTTGTGACTCCCATTGCATGCTATATGCAAGATGCTCAGCCCGAGCCAAAAATGACTTGTCGACACTCACGTTGGTACTCCCAACAGAATTGAGCTGTCCCAGAACAAGTCCCTTAACATTTGACGTATAAACGTCCCCGTGAGGTATTCCTTGCCTCAAACCTCATGCGACACAGTGACTACAAGAGTCCACTATTACCCTCATCGTATCATCATACGATTCACCAAACTCGGTTCCAGCGAGTAGTGTGATGGCTACAACAAGCACACTATATCACTGCAACAATACATGGCTAGCAATTCGCTGCCCCCAAAGGCTTATACCAAACCTGCCAACATGCCATACGTTCCATCCCGGTGTCCTTGCTCAACCTCAATGCAATCCTAACCATTAGGATTTACCTCCTCACCCTCAGGGTGGGTGTGACCATGTCCACACATCACAACGACAAGAGAGTAGTTTCCTCAATGACTACTCTTACCACCAATCACTTGGCCTTAGCCATTCCAGCGAGTATACCCAAAGGTATCACTACTCGAAAAATATTTACCTCTATTGCATGATGCGGCACACTCACCGGTACAATGCATCCAATAATCCATCGGGCAAACCTGCTCGGCGTAACAGTCTCGTCAACCGGTGACGTAGACACCACCTTGTGCTCATCAACAACACTCAAACCATATGACTAAATACATACACCCAGACGTATTATTCGTCGAAACAACGCTACACGTCTACATAGAACATCCACTATGTCATCGTCATCCCGTGACGGTATATGTCAACATATGACATCCAAAATAACATCGTCAACTCGTGACGGTACATGTCAACATATGACATCTAAAATAACATCGTCTCGTGACGGTATATGTATATCAACGCATGACATCCACAATAATGCTATAAAATAGTAATATACCATACCTCATCGCTAACAAGATAGCGGCATACCTGTACCCATCGTCCACCAGTGGTACGCAAGCAGCACCCATGGCTCGTAGGTGGCATAATCGAGTGCTACGTACATAGCGGTATAACCCATCGCTATAGAATCAGCGGCATGATCCCTCGCCATAGAGTCAGTGGCATAAAACATCGCTATAGATATACGGCGGTATGAACCATCGCCATAGACGTAGCGGAATGACCCATCGCTATATAATACATGGCGGCATGAACCATCGCCAATAGATGTAGCGGAATGTACCATCGCTATATAATACCTGGCGGCATGAACCATCGCCAATAGATGTAGCGGAATGACCTGTAGCTATATAATACCCGGCGACATGAACCATCGCCAATAGATGTAGCGGAATTTACCATCGCTATATCATACCTGGCGGCATGAACCATCGCCAATAGATGTAGCGGAATAAACCATCGCTATGAATACCCGACGGCATAAACCACCGCCAACAGAATAGCAGAATAAACCATCATTATGAATACCCGGCGGCATAAACCATCGCCAACAGAATAGCGGAATAAACCATCGCTATGAATACCCGGCGGCATAAACCATCGCCAACAAAATAGCGTCATGATATCCCTCGCTATAAAGCGGCAAATATCCCTCTTTGCTACTTCGCTTCGTCATACCAGCGGCATAATATCCCTCGCTTAAGTGGCAAATATCCTCCATCGCTATCATATGACAGCGGAAAGCTCATCGCTACGCCATATTAGCGGTATAATATCCCTCGCTTAAGCGGCAAATATTCTTCATCACGATGGTATGACAGCGGCGCCACTACTCCTCGTTTTATCATGACAGCGGAAATACCCATCGCCTCGACATATTAGCGGCATAATATCCCTCGCAATAGTAATATGACAGCAAAATTATCCTTCGCTTCGACATATTTGCTGCAAATATTCTTCTTCGCTATAATATGACAGCGACAAGTATTCACATCGCTACGCCATGTATGCAACCGTAATGCATAATCCATATTCCAATAAACATCACTATGAGTGTATTTTAATGCACCTCGCTTCAATGTGACATGCGGAGTTTACTATCGCTTCAACATTTAGCGGCAAAGCATTAAAATCATCACTCCAATATGCAACCGTAACACATAATCCATGTCCCATATGACCCTGCAACCACCATGGTTAGCAACAACATATTCCAATTATGAACACATATCATAAACGCACATAAGCAATATAGTTGTGCCACACAACACTAACTACCATCATGCATAAGTATGTGCTTCTCATTCCCATTAACATGTTCCTAGGCCCTCAACAGCCCCAAAGAGCAAACCACTGCTCTGATACCACTAACGTAAGGACCCCCATGCCCTTAACCCATTATTAGTGTATTAATCCATGCCATTAGTGCATACAATCATATTATCATGGGAAGGAAACCACATGCAAGCATAGCATCATATACCATCTATAAAATTTCTTGCATTCGAACCCCATAATATTCAACTTCCCCAACCAAAACCACTTTCATAGTATGCAACTTAATAATACACTAACATGCTCTCAGTTCATTTAGCAATTCTGTATTTAATTACATGTAGACAATAAATGAAGAGAGAAAAGCCATGCCCATTTATACATTCCATATACACGTAAAAACGTGCTCACATGAGAGCACCCAATGAATAAGCGTGTTTATAATGTATAAGATACTCTACCAAATATCGTTACTGGTACTTCAATCCTGGAAGCACCTCCCATTCACAGCTCGACCTCAACTCTGGAGCTACGTACTTATTCAACCAACTCTGGTACTTCAATCCTGGAAGTACCTCAAATCAACAGCCCGAGCTCAACTCCAAAGCTACTGCTGCACCTGTATCACCTGCCCCAACAGAGACAGCCCCCACACGGGGTGAGTATACCAATACCACCAATCCAATAATCATAATATTACAGTTCATAATTTACATAATGTAAATGCCATGAATTTAAATGATACTCCCTGGATGATATCATCCTCATCCGGATCCCCTGTATTGTCCATGTTCTCAAAAATAACCAAACCATTAAATTCTCAAAAGTCAGTTGATCATCTAATTGATCAACTAAACCATTCCTACTATACCAGTTCCATAATCAAATATGATTAAATCATCAAATAGAGTACCACATATATCACATGTATCTAGCCAATGATTCCATAGTTCTATTTCATAGCTCGCTCCACAATAGCGACATTTTAACCCCACGCACGCTCAACAACAGCGGCGTCATAACCGATGGTCGCTCAACGACGACAACATCCCAATCATTGCTCGCTCAAAAGTGGCACCATATAATTCCCAATGTATGTCCATTTATCGCAATTACCATATACCATGCATTTCACTATCCATTTATTGTAAGTACCATATACCATGCATTTCAATATCCATTTATTGCAAATACCACATACCATGCATTTCACAGTTGCAACATTATAACAGGCTATGCTCGTACATCAACGTACCTTATAATTCCGTAGTTCGAGTCCGACCTCGCCTGAGTCCCACGACCCGATGGATTATGTGCTAACACATAAAAACTCACAATTAACCACAAGCATGCAACCACGTGCCCAATAACGTTCATAACCCCCAAACTTATCATCAATCCATGACGATTTACCATTTTAGAAGACCCCGGGTTAAGCATGCATAATACCCAAAATATTCCATTTTATAAGTTTAAATGATAGCCAAAAACTCAACCGAGAATTCCGTTTTATTAAAATTTGGTTCCAACCAATCCATTTAAAAGTATAGCATTCCCATGGAATGTAGACATTGCCCCGGAAATGGACCACTTAAACCTCGATTCCAAAATCCTGACATTTTCTAAAATTTTCGAAAAACATCAACCTTCGAGCGGCGATCGATCGCCCCTAACCAGTGGCCAACCAGTGCCTCATCGCGATTGATCGCAAGTCTCCGCAATCGATCACCAACCCACTCGCGATCGATAGCCGAGACCTCGCGATCGATTGCCAGCAGTGTTTATCATCACCAAATTCCAGCTGCTCGCCGCGATCGATCGGCACTCCTCAGCGATCGATCGCGACCTGCGATTTTCCCAAAAACTCGAGCTTCCATTGTGTTTTTCACAGCCAAACTCAAAACCAACACCCCATACACCTTCAACACCTCCAATACTCAAGTTAATATCAATAAAAACTCAAAAAAACTCAACTTTGGATTTTTAACCAAAAATCCATAAGTCCAAAACCAACCAAAACCTTAACCAATATTAACAATACTACTACCAAATCGAATACAAGGACAAGGGGAAGATTAATACCTGATTATCTTCGAGAAAACCGGCTCCCGATCCAAACTACCAACGATTTTTCCTCCAAGGGAAAAGAGGGGAAATGGGCGGAAGGGTTGGGGCGCGCAGAGAGAGAGGGGAGAGAGAGAGAGAGAGAAGGAATTCCTTGCAATGACGGAATATCGAGTCTACCTGGTATATATAGTACCAAAACTCCAAAATACCAATCCTTCATAAACACATCATGACTCATTTAAAATCATCTGTTTTCAAAAATTACATTCCAATCTCTATTTCCATTACCAGCCCAGTACAAAGTACTCCGGACCCCAAATCCCACAAAAAAAAACAAATTCCAAGGTTTTTCACCACGATGAGAATACAATCTCATCCCTGGGATCCAACAACTCCAAATACCGGATTTAAAATCCCCGGGAGTCCCAATACCGTAATTAATTCATAATTGCCACAATTAAAATTCATTAAGGAACATTACCACTTCGGGATTGACACCATTAATTCCCATGCATCACAGTTCATCTTGAGAAGGTTAAACCAATTGATCGCTTTTATTTTAAACAATTAATTCCAGTGTAGCGATTTTAGACCGCAAGTGCACGGTGTCAAGTTTTAGTATAGATATGAAGGATACGGATTGTCGAACCCACATGGACTAACAAGTAAGTACCAAATAAGACACTTTTAACTATATTTAACCTACAAAAATTAATTAAATAATTAAACTACTAATTAATTAAAATTAACTATTAATCCAACCAAGTCAATCAAAGTACACGAGAAAAATCCACATGGAAAGATTATCGAGACTTTGGCTCACCAATGCAATCCCCTACAATTCTCGATTGAATATCCAAATATTTCTAAGGTGACAAGTTCTCCGAATTTATCTAATATACTCTCTCGAGTTATAGTAAACCTAATATCAAATTGTAGTAAGTCACTCTCGTGTACTTATTTAACAACTCAATATTGCATAAGATCCATGAAAACTCCTAGCTTTCAATTACTAGATATCTATGGCTATCACACATGTATTTGACGTCATCTCTCGATCTCGGTCTGAAATACATGGTATGAGTTATTAATTCCGTATCATAAAATAATCTCTCGATCTCAATTACGATACTAACAGCATTCAAAGGTGATCAATCCTCTAAAAGCATGAAGAACATAAAACATACGCAAAGAACTATAAGAATTCAATCATCAAATCATCAAATCGAAGGTTCATAACAAAGGTTCGCCTAGTCTCAATAAATAAACTTAGTTCACACTCATAAATAAATACCAATACTCAAACATGTCTTGCAACAATCCAAGCATGATATAATCAAACAAAACTAAACTAAAGTTTAAAAGTAAGAATAAACTCCCGATGTCAACTCCGGTCGTAGATCCTCGCTCCTTCTCTTGCTTCCTTCTCGGCCGTCTCTTTAATCGCCTTGTTGGAGATGTTCCAAAGTCATAGGGTGATAGGTTTAAGAATGATGAAGGTGGTGGTTAAAGGTGGTCGTGAGATGGACTGAAGGAAGGACTGGAAGTGTAAGGGTGGAGGCGTGTGAATTTGTGTTGGAGATGAGGCATGTATGAATTTTGTGAAAGAAGTCTACTCTCGTCCGTCCCCCAGGGGCGTTCATATAAAGATGAATTGGGCTCCCCCCTCCACTCACGGCTTGAACATGAATAATATATATTATTCCTTCTGCTCCACTTGTGATCTGCTCTGTTGAATATAATATTTGTGAATTATACGATCCCTCAATCAGCTATGATATCACGTGGACAATCTTTTGTGCATCGTTAATGAATCTGATGTGGAAATAATAATATATCTTCTTTCCTTGTTGTACGATCATGTGATGATATATTCCAATATGCTCTTCTCCGTAAATTTACTTCCTTGTATGCGTGTGCTATGCTCCCTTATTAATCTACTACTGCTACATCCAAATCTGAATCTTATACGCTACATGAAGTCTTTCCTTATTTTGTGTGTTGAATCTTTCATGTAGTTCCTTCTTTTTAGTCAATCATAATCTCAATTCCACGTGTACTACTCTTCAATAAAATATGATCCCCTCTTTAATCATCTATTTAGTATAATATCCTCTCAATATCTTGTGTCCTTATTCAAAAGATGTGTGTATCTTTCCACTTTTTGAGATGAATATCTTAAGAAATAAAATCCCCTTTTTGTCCTCCATCTCGCGTGCATATCAGTTGAATGAATCAAAATAAATCTCCAAGTACACTGTGCAGTCTAGCACCATGAATTCTGGCCGGTGCATGATTTTTTTCACTTTTCAGCTTCAAATTTGATCTTCTTCATTCCTATGCACTTTTCATCATTAATTCGCTTATTTTTTCACTTCCTCGCTTTTTCACAAAGATTCCTGAAACATGCAAATTAATGCCAATAAATATAATATCATCCAAGAATCACTGTAAAATATAACGATAAAACATATAAATATAAGTGCAAAAATGGCACTTATCAACTCCCCCAAACTTATCACTTGATCGTCCTCGATTAAGCATTAAAATCACAAAGTAGAGTTCATTCTCGATACTTGAAACAATTATTTCATGACTTGCATTATTCTCAGAAATCTCATGCATATATACTAAAGTTAAACAAGACATGATTTCTCATAGGTCAAGCAACACATTTCAAAATCAGAATGTATGTGTGTGTTATAGTCAATCTCATGTTTCATGCACACACAATCAAGATCAAATCATGTTAATCAAGTCAAAGTCAAGATTATCATCAAGCATCCCAGAGGCCTATTTTCAAACAACTTCTCCACTAATGATAGTTACTCCCTAGACTTGGATCAAAAGGACTTTTTAAGCTTGTAATGTAAGGCCTTTGGTGTTGGCTTCAAAGAAAAGATAGGGAAATACAAAGAAGAGAGTATACTCATGTAAAATTCAAAATTTTTTTTAGCACAACTTGAGCTTCTCTTCTTTTTCTCTTTTTTGATAGCCTTGGCCACTTTGGGTCTTATTTAGTCAAATTTTTTTTTCTCAAGGCTTTTTGTCTATCTTTTTCTTTTCTCATTCATAAATGTTTTTCAACAATAAGCTCATCAAAGTATAGCAATTCATGTGCATCTAATGAGAATCATTATACTCCCTTAGGGTAAAGATGAAAATATACAATTTAGGCTCAAGTAGGTGGGTATAATGGGTTTGCCAAAGAATGCTGAATGGGGGCTAATAGTATGTTAAACATACTCCATTCTTTTATCAGTTAGGCTCAAAATTAGGGAACTAGAGATTGATATAAACATGGTAAGCTTGAAGGGCTCAAACGGTCCAAAGATCGCCTAGATCATTTCCAAGTCAAGTTTGTAACTATAAAATTTCGCCTCAAAATGTCATCATCAAATAGGTTCTAGGATAACTCTAAGATGCTCAAGACAAATCATCAAGTTCACAACAATTATCACTATTCAACATGAAATCCCCAAGATCATGACTCATTGTGCTCACATATTCCTCATTCTTGACATGCTAACTCAAATTAGGATATTCATGTACAAGTCATCAAAAGTCAAGTTCATATGCATAGTGAGATCAAAATCCTCATTGAATAGTCACTACTATAATTCATTCTTTTTTCAAGTTTGAACTCATAAATTTTTTTTTTTAGCTCATAATAATCGGGCGATTTCAAGTGTCATTTAAGCACACAACATGTGGTTAAAACAAGTAAAACATGCAAGCCACTACTCCCCCAAACTTAAATCAAACATTGCCCTCAATGTTCAAATGAATCACAAGGGAAAAGTGAACTCCCCTGATCAAGACGCTTGAATGAGGGTTGAGGAAGATTTGCTTTTTAAAATTCCACTGTTGTAGGGGTTCATTCTCCAACTGAGTACCTAGCAAGAGAAGAATGCAAATGGTAAAATATTCGACTTGGGATATAAACAAAACTAAAAACAAAAACTGAAAATCAAATTTCAAAACTAAATAGCAAAAGGATATGCTTGGGTTGCCTCCCAAGAAGCGCTGATTCTAGTCGTCGGCTTGACCATCAGAAGCAACCATCAAAGAGCGGCTGCCGCCCATAGTAAGTATCATATGATACCACTAATGGGTCATCATTTAGTATGCCCTCAAGCTTGGCAAGATTATAACAGTGTAAGCTCGTTGCTCCAACAACTTCCTTCATGAAATGGTAGGCATTGGAGAATGATTCTCAAATTGGCTTCATATCTTGGAGGATGTAGTGCGGTGAAGTTGGCATCGATGGAAAATAAGGATCCACATATGGCATAGAACATGTCTCCATCAATGGGCTCAAATCAGAATCTTCGAAAGTCTCTTCCTTTTCCAACATCACACTCGACTCATCTTCACATGAGAACTCCTCGGATAACATCTCTGAAGTAGGCTCAATCTCTTTAAGAGGCTCAAGTTCCCTTGACTTTTCCACATGAGTAGGATCACTCCCCCAAACTTGGTTGGTTGAGTGATCATCATCATATAACCAAACTCGATTCGTCACCTCTTGATTGGTAGCTCTCGTCTCTTCCTCTTGGCAGCTAGTTGAAATTGTTTCCATAAGGACCGCCATTTGCTGCTCCAGGTGGCGCATAGAGTTGGATAGGCACTCCAAACTGTTCTCAGTTGATGCCATGAATCTTATTAAGGTATCCTCTAACTGAGTCGTGACGTCTGCAGAACTATCTCTCCTCTCTTCGTAATGTTCAAATGGTTGGGGCGTATCATTAGGGTAGTGAGGCTCTGGTGGGTATTGGTAACTCCAACCTTGTAGTGAAGGATCACAATGCTAGTGATAATCGAAGTCCGACATACCATTGAACAGGTGCAACACACTGTCCTCATATCTATCAACCAGGGGACTCCCAGTCACCAGTGCTCCGCTGAATACCCACTCTCGTGTCTGTGCATCCAACCCTTGAAGAAATATTGCAGAAGATTATAGTTCGAAAAGTTGTGATACCGGAATGTGTCTGCCAATTCATTGAATCTCCCCCACGCTGCATAAAACGGCTCTGAATGTTGTTGGGCAAATCTTGTGAAAACTTGTTGATGAAGCATCACAAGTACCTCGCAAGAAAACAAATAAAACAATTAATTTTTTTTTAAAATAAGTATATACAAAGGAAAAAAATGGTTAAATTACAGTTAAAACTTCTCGTATGATATTACTAAAGTTAGTCCCCGGCAACGGCGCCAAAAACTTGATCGCTTATTTTTTTAAACAATTAATTCCAGTGTAGCGATTTTAGACCGCAAGTGCACGGTGTCAAGTTTTAGTATAGATATCAAGAATACGGATTGTCGAACCCGCAGGGACTAACAAGTAAGTACCAAATAAGACACTTTTAACTATATTTAACCTACGAAAATTAATTAAATAATTAAACTACTAATTAAATTAAAATTAACTATTAATCCAACCAAGTCAATCAAAGTAAACGAGAAAAATCCACATGGAAAGATTATCGAGACTTTGGCTCACCAATGCAATCCCCTACAATTCTCGATTGAATATCCAAATATTTCTAAGGTGACGAGTTCTCCGAATTTATCTAATATACTCTCTCGAGTTATAGTAAACCTAATATCAAATTGTAGTAAGTCACTCTCGTGTACTTATTTAACAACTCAATATTGCATAAGATCCATGAAAACTCCTAGCTTTCAATTACTAGATATCTATGGCTATCACACATGTATTTGACGTCATCTCTCGATCTCGGTCTGGAATCCATGGCATGAGTTATTAATTCCGTATCATAAAATAATCTCTCGATCTCAATTACGATACTAACAGCATTCAAAGGTGATCAATCCTCTAAAAGCATGAAGAGCATAAAACATACGCAAAGAACTATAAGAATTCAATCATCAAATCATCAAATCGAAGGTTCATAACAAAGGTTCGCCTAGTCTCAATAAATAAACTTAGTTCACACTCATAAATAAAGACCAATACTCAAACATGTCTTGCAACAATCCAAGCATGATATAATCAAACAAAACTAAACTAAAGTTTAAAAGTAAGAATAAACTCCCGATGTCGACTCCGGTCGTAGATCCTCGCTCCTTCTCTTGCTTCCTTCTCGACCGTATCTTTAATCGCCTTGTTGGAGATGTTCCAAAGTCATAGGGTGATAGGTTTAAGAATGATGAAGGTGGTGGTTAAAGGTGGTCGTGAGATGGACTGAAGGAAGGACTGGAAGTGTAAGGGTGGAGGCGTGTGAATTTGTGTTGGAGATGAGGCGTGTATGAATTTTGTGAAAGAAGTCTCCTCTCGTCCGTCCCCCAGGGGCGTATATATAAAGATGAATTGGGCTCCCCCGTCCACTCACGGCTTGAACATGAATAATATATATTATTTCCTTCTGCTCCACTTGTGATCTGCTCTGTTGAATATAATATTTGTGAATTATACGATCCCTCAATCAGCTATGATATCACGTGGACAATCTTTTGTGCATCGTTAATGAATCTGATGTGGAAATAATAATATATCTTCTTTCCTTGTTGTACGATCATGTGATGATATATTCCAATATGCTCTTCTCCGTAAATTTACTTCCTTGTATGCATGTGCTATGCTCCCTTATTAATCTACTACTGCTACATCCAAATCTGAATCTTATACGCTACATGAAGTCTTTCCTTATTTTGTGTGTTGAATCTTGCATGTAGTTCCTTCTTTTTAGTCAATCATAATCTCAATTCCACGTGTACTACTCTTCAATAAAATATGATCCCCTCTTTAATCATCTATTTAGTATAATATCCTCTCAATATCTTGTGTCCTCATTCAAAAGATGTGTGTATCTTTCCACTTTTTGAGATGAATATCTTAAGAAATAAAATCCCCTTTTTGTCCTCCATCTCGCGTATAAGGCCCCAACACCTAAACTCGTCATTAGTTCATTTATGACGTCGTATGAGTATAAATTTTTCATTTTCTTTTCATTCTTTAAAAAGAATCATTACATGTTTCCCATAATCCCATGACATAAATAATGTTCAACATTATATGATCATTTCCATCAACAAATAGACTCCGGGGTTTCACCCAATACCATCCCCATTACACCACTCTTTACATTGTGGGTTTTTATAAAAATTTGGGCAGAGTATCCCCACAAACTGAGCTATCCGGAAATAAAAACACATCACATTATATAACTCCCGACCAGGGTCAACACAATACCAAACAGAATACAGAAACACTACGTAAATTCTCAGCCAGGGAAGACATCACACTAATAAGACAACAAAAGTGGGTTTCAACACCCTTATACAGTCCATATACAGATACAAGTGCTCACAGAAGAGCAACGAATAACGGATACACATCCGGATGCATAATTAGTATAAATACCAACCGCTCAACCTCGTATATCGGCTCAATCTCATACTATGCTTCTGGAAGCATCATCCAACAAGGTTCGAGCCTAGTACGCCAAAGCAGCATCGTACCTGTTGTACCTGTTTCAACAGAAACAGCCCCCACACAGGGTGAGCACACTCCAACTCAATATTCGATCACAAATCAACATACGAAATCATAATGCAACAATTTAGATTATTCAAACTCATAAAATATACTCCCTGTACAATTCCGAATCTGTATAGCTTCCACACACTGTTCTTGTTTCAAACTCACGCACTTCATAATGTCAAGTTTAGTATTGTCACTGAAAATGTAATACTCAACAACACTTATGAATTCAATACAATGACATATGCTCAAACATAACTAGTTCAACATCAATGTGAACCTGGTTATCCCAATGTAACCCTGGTTATCCCACCATCTCATTCTCGATACTTTCTCATATCACTCATGCCCACGGCATCACTACTCAACAAGTAAAATTGGACCACGTACCACTACGTGTCCCCCATAACTCGTATATTAGACTCAATTATTAAAGTCAAACACTTACCTGAATCATCATATTCAAATTTGCATGTATACATGAATGTATAGATACTAGATATACCTGCTCATACGTCACCACGTACCTTATAGTAGACAACATGAACAAGCTATCATCAACGTCCGAAGTCTCCTGTAGAGTCTATATCGAACATCAATTCAATATTAGCTCATAATCCGAGCAATGAACATCCATCAAATAGTTCTTACTTTCATTTCCATATCACAAATCAATAACTCAATATTATGAATCAAATCATAATCAATACTTTGGATGCACACATCCTCACATTTATCATGATATTACATTGGTAATGCAAAACCCCATCATCTCCCACCATCCGCTACATCACACACATGATGCGGGATACACACACCCATACGTCCAAGATCACGCCCAACTCACATAGCAGTTCACTAGACACGCAAGTTCAACAGAGGGAAAGAAAGTGCAAGGTGTATGTATAATAATAGACAACTAGTGTCTAACTAAAACAATCCAATTAAGCCGATTAACATGTTCCACAATTATTCAAACCCACACCGAGGTGATTCAAACCAAGACACGAAAGAAGGAATCCATGAAGATACAAGATTCTACCCTTTTAAATCAATTCCCTTAATCCCTACATAAAGTCATTTATTGATTAAATTCAACTTTAACAATTTAAAGATGCATTGGCTCCATAATTCTTGATTTAGAACTCACTACTAAGGGTAGTAATTCAATAAAGTGACATAAGTCAACAATACATATCATGATACACATTCAAGTATTTACATCACCATAAACTCTATTTCATGTTAACGCATATTAGCATGAATCTAGTCTTCACCTTTTAACAACAATGACACTAAATCACGACATTTAATCACCAATTCATTTTCAACAATTATCCGTTCAATAATGTGAGTTATGATTAAATCCCTACAATTAATAACATTTTCATGCTATCAAATTCCCAATTGTTCATACTCAATTTATCGCCACATTATCGCCTTAACCCACCACACCAAACCAAGTTTGCCTTCTACAATAACAAAACATCATCCAACCACAAGGCACAACATATATAGAAGTCTTGTACCTATACCAATACATGTTGGAACACACATTTTCTTGTATAAACTTCACCTACACACACTAATACACGCTGGATACAAACACACACACAGAACACACACGAACACACACTAATCTGCACACAGAACACACACACGAACACACACTGCTGCACACACGAACACACACACTAGCAACACTTCCAAAATGCTAGCAAAATCGAACCAAAAAAATTGGAATAAAATCGCTCCAAAATCGGACGAAATCGCGATTTTTACCGCTGCGCTTCCTTGCAAGATCCGGACGCAATCCTCGACGAAACTTCGCGTTCTTGGTATGGAAAGAAGCGCCTGGGAGAGACGAAGACGATGGCGGTTTGGACGCGCCGGAAGGAGCTCGGACGGCGGCGGGCGCGGCGGTTTATGGCGAGGGGTCGAGCAGCAGCGAAGGAAAGGGGTTCGGGATTTCAGTGCGTGATTTTTCATGTTTTTACTGTGTGTCCGAAAAAATGCCCAACATGACATATTTATTTTTTTGTATCCTAACCCGGTTTTGTACCTAGTGTCGCCGGTGCACTGACATATTATTTAGAGACAACGATTGAGATTTATACACACCCCAAAAACCCAAAACTTAAATTCTTCATTTTAATTAATTTATCTCTAAAATATTATCGGAGTATATTTTACAATCTCAAAATATTTTAGGATCCGATTAATTTGCCAGTTGACCTTCACTTGGTCAATTCCACTTCTAATTAATTCTAAAATTAATTATCAATAAAATCCAAATCATATTTAGTCCAACAAATGATTAATAATAATCTGGACATCACATCGCGTGCATATCAGCTGAATGAATCAAAATAAATCTCCAAGTACACTGTGCGCTCTAGCACCATGAATTCTGGCCGGTGCATGATTTTTTCACTTTTCAGCTTCAAATTTGATCTTCTTCATTCCTATGCACTTTTCATCATTAATTCGCTTATTTTTTCACTTCCTCGCTTTTTCACAAAGATTCCTGAAACATGCAAATTAATGCCAATAAATATAATATCATCCAAGAATCACTGTAAAATATAACGATAAAACATATAAATATAAGTGCAAAAATGGCACTTATCACCAATGCTGAGCCGACCTCATGAGTGTTGTGAGAAAGACTCGACATTTGACTTCATCCGAGTATCAGTGCAATAATGCTGCATTCTCAAACCTCCCGAGATGCTCCTTAGGATCAGTGCTCCCATCATACTCTCCGACCACGGGCTGTCAAAAGTTCGGGGAAATATCTTCTCTCAAGATTGAGACGGAAAACGAGCTTTCTCGTCGAGAGGTAGGAACTCTATCTCTTCTCTGCTTACCCTAGCTTCGTATCTCCTCCCATACAATCTCCATTTGATTTAGTACTGTAGGGTAGGCTGCTGGTTGATCAACCATCACTGGCTCTTGTTCAACCTGCTGTGGTCCTAAACCCACAGGTGGAGGATGGTGAAGTGGATTGTTTTGAGGAGGTGGTACTTGGTTACTCTTTACTGTCATATCCACAGTTTGAGCAATATATTGTGCGAGTTGCTCCAACGTCAAATCTCCTACCCTTCCACCTACATGAGGTACTTGATCTCCTTGTACCCGTGGAACGTTTTCATGGCTTTCTGGTAGGCCTGCTGTCATATCAACGTCTTAGCTCGAACGTTCCCACAGATGACGCCAATTGATACCCCCAAAAAGAGTGATGACCTCGTAGTATCAATAAGAGGATGATTAACCTCTCCTTATCTTCTTCAATGAAACAAGTAATAAGAGATAGCCCCGGAAGATTTTCGGCTAATCCCCTCTGACTCTTAAGTCAGGTAATAGGAGATATGGAGAAAATCTATAATTGAGCAACTTATGTATGTATACGTGTAAGGGTCAAAATCATACCTGAAATTCGAATTAGGCTGCTATTTGTTGGTGTTACCTAGCGGGTGTGCATCTTGGACCACTAAGGTCATGATCTACGTGACTCCTGAAATCTAGGAACACCACCGTCAACCCGTAAGGCCACGATTCACATTATTCACTGAAATCTTGGGACATGTCAGTTCAACCTGGACTTGGTCAAAAAGGCTTACACCTAGTCAACCTATTCCAAGTGTGAGAGGTCTGAGATTATCTTTTATGGGCTGCTGAGTATCCTCGCCGATTAGTAAGACAGGAGCTCGAAACATTGGGTCCTGGAGATAATAGGGTGAGGAGTTCGGAAAGTAGGTTATCTTTAAGGGACCATGACTATTATTTTTATGCTTCAGGTCGGCAGGTCGGTGCACTTAGCTCAGTGACTAGATCACATACTTAGAGCTATGACAGGTGTTTTGGCCTCGTTAGGTCGGGAGATCGATCATATACTTAGCTCTGAGGTGATTAGTCTAACCCAATGAGGTCGGGAGGTCGGCCAAACGTAATATGATAGGATAATGTTTTTCTCCCACGGAGTATCAAGGTCGAAAGAGGGGGTGAAGGCATTATTTTGATGGTATATTTTTGGTGTATCGGATTTTTACTCTAATATTTTGATGCTTAATATATAATAAGATATATCTACATATATAGTGAAGACATATGTTGAATTATTGTTTCTTTCACTTCCATTATGAATAACATTTTTCGTAACCAATTTTCAAAGTGGAATGATAAATAATTGAATGATCATTGAAAAATATGTGTATAATTGCGTACGTGGATAGCTAGTATTAATTAATTTAAAAGATTGTTTCGTCAAGCATATATTACAGATGATTTATGAAGAAAATATTAAACTTTCATTACATTGATTTTTAAGTAAATGGGTTTTTAAGTATGGAAATTTAAATGAATAAAATGTTTATATAATACTTTTATTCATGGGTTCTTGAATACAAAATTTTATGAAGTTGCATTTTTGTAATAATTTAAAATTCTCTAATTTAATGTTGTATGAAAGTGTTTTTCGTTTTACCAAAAGTTATAACTGATGGTAATAGTGCAACTTAATTATTTTAAATCGTATAATAGCTCATACGCCATTTTTGGACCGCTCTCCCAATAGAGTAATTTTTGATTCCGAACAATCTTATCTCCAAATAATTGCAATTCTGGCCATCCACGAGAATCGAATACATCATGGACTATGATATAAATAGTAGAATCAATCGTTTGTCGTTTTTACCATAAGCATCAATTGTAGGATCAAGCGCTTCCATTTTTATCAAAAACTATAACTAAGGTGACAATGCAAATCAAATATTTTAAACTGTTATGGAAATCAGGTGGATTCGATCGCGCAACCAACATGGATAATTATTGCTTCTCAACGCGTGCCTTTAACTTATATACCTAACACACTTGGCTTTATAAATTGTCCAAATTTTGATTCAAGTGTTGTCTTCTACTTATAATGGAACGATATACTTGACACGTTCTGACGAAAGAGATGAGAAGTGGGGCAAATGATTGACAAATACTTCTAAAAATTAACACACAATTGATAAATTAATTGGAGACTTTTCATTTTCATATGTGAAAGAGGGTTCATTTTTCTTTTGGTTGAGAACCATGTCACGTCGTTGTTGAGATAAGAAGAATAAGTGGAAGTACATATATTTAGAAAATTTTCCAAATAAATACACAATTATTAATTATTATTATTATAGATGAAAGTATTGTAGGTAGGTGAGGTGCGCTTTAAAGTTTAATCTTTTTGATATTTTAATTGCAACTGAATTTGATCGAGGTTTAGTAGACCAACACCACACTTATTTCGTGAAATTTAGGCTCCATTTAGATGTAATGATTTGATAGATGTTGATTTTTAATCCTTAATACAAAATTATTTAAATTTTTTGGCTAATTTTGATATCTATTGATTCCAAATCAATCTTCAATTTTAATATTTTTTTAACAATACTAAGATATTTCAAATTTATATTTATTGAAATCATTTCAAATTCATATTCCTAAAATCGTTGTTGAACTGATTTTCAAATATTATTCTGCATGTAGAAGACACAAACTATGTATTTGTAAACCATCATTAATTTTTAAACGTTATCTACCTTTAGCTCTAGTACTATCCATTTATTGTAGATGATAATTTTTTTTGATGGGCTAAATCTTTTTTAGCATATTGGGGAACTCGAATTCAAATCTTTCCAAAGTGAATGTGAGTTTTTACTAACTGGACTAGGTTCATGAGCTACTGTTGATGATAATATTAATTCATAAACAAAAATAATATTTAATCAATTTTTTTTTTATCAATTTCAGATTGGTGTGACTATTTTTTTCTTGGACTAAAATTCAAGGATGGGCTGAGAAAATGCTTTCCAAACCAGACAAGGAAGTTCTTATTAAATTCATTCTTCAAGCAATCCTGAGCTACATGATGGGTTGTTTCATCTTTCCTGATTAAATCATACATATTATTTAATCAAAGAACTCAACCTTTTGGTGGGGCGATAAAGGGTTAAGAAAATGCATTGGATTAGTTGGGAAAAAATTATGTGAAAATAAAAGGGATGGAGGAATGGAATTCACGACTTGCAATCTTTTAACTTAGCTATGGTTGCCAAACAAAATTGGAGAATTCATAAGCATCCAGCACTCCTCCTTAGTAGAATTTTGAAAGAAAAATATTTCTCTGAGTCGGATTTCCTAAAGGCAAGTTCAAAACCATCTACTTCATGTACTTGGCTAAGCATTATGAAGGCAAAAAAATTCTTAACAACGAGGATGATACGGAGAATCGAAGATGGCACAAACGTTCATATTTGGGAGGATAAATGGTTACCACGACCTAAATTGTTCAGAGTTTTCTCACCATGTAATGAGCTACCTTACAATGCACTGGTGAGAGAATTATTCCATTCGCACTCTAATTCCTGGAATGAAGAACTTGTTAAACGAATTTTCTTTGATGAGGAGACGAAGATCATCCGTCCTATTCCTTTTCGACGGGTTGGATTTTCAGATAAAATGATTTGGCACTACTCTAAAAATGGGATGTTTACAGTTAATCACATACCATTTAGCTCGCAGCTTGAGAAAAAGCTCTGAAGATGCCCCTGAAACTTTGGAACTTCATTTGGCAAACCAAAATACCAATTACAATCAAGATATTCAAATGTCGAGCTTGCCGTGGAACCATCCCTACTTTGGAAGCATTGGGTACAAGGAATATTGTGGTGGACACTTTCTGCGATATCCATTCCTCCAGCAACGAATCTCTATTTCATGTATTGAAGGATTGCCATTTTGCTCGTATCTGATGGGCTACCACAAATATTCCACATCAGTTTACTTCCTACGAATGCTCTTACTTTTGGGAATGGATCCGCAATTTACGAGACATTTTAAGCAAGGATGATTTTGCTCTTTTATTGGTAAGTTGCTGGTCAATCTGGAATGCACGTATTTTAAGGTTGAGAGGTGGATTTACATATGAGGCATCTGAATGTATGAAATTTGCCAGAAATTATTTGCAACAATTTATGTCAGCAACATGCATTCTTATAAACTCCCAACAAAAATAATTCCAACACAATGGCAACCACCATCCTCTGGAGTTGTTATGCATCCCTTCTTTATCGGAACTTCTACCGGTCTTGGGGCTGTTCGGTCAAGCTAGCTATATGTTGTGTATTATCGACGATTTCCACATAAGGCGGTAAGATGATATCTTGAGCATAGAATTGCTAAGCATGATGAATGCGCTAACTGTGGATATGATGCCGAAAATAGACCGATTTTATATCACCCTTCAATTCGAATTAGCAAAAGCAATGCATAAAAAATATATTTGTTGGCTATATCTACATATATGGGATTTGTCTCGCATGGCTTAGCAAGCAGTGCAACTTCTCAACATCACCAGAGTTGGCCGAGTCATTGGCACTAAGGGGGGAATTGAATTGGCAAGACGTTACGGTTGGCGTAGAGTTATTCTTGAAAGTGATTGCTTGAATGTTATCCAGGCACTTATTCACAGAGAAAAAATCTTTCACATATTGATATTCTGATATTAAAAGATTGATGTTAGAATTATTATAGATTGAAGCTCTTTTGTTTCGAAGAAATGGAAATGAAGCAGCACATAAATTGGCCAAGCATGCATTAGTATCAACATTTGGATTAACAAATTATTCAGACTAATTATAACATTGTAATATCTGAAAAGCGTTCACTGATTAATAAAATTGTCTTTTTTATCCCAAAAAACAAAACAAAAAAAAATCTATCCACCCCGCTTTACAATATAACATATGCATCAATTCTATGTGCAATATATACGATCGGACTTCCTTTCATAACCAAATTGTTTAATCTAAATATAACCTTATAGCAATACTCTTTGCGACTCCTTCAATCTGGCATAGTGAGAATTTTTGATGATATGGATTCAATAGTTCTGTTTATGTGCTCTTGATTGTATGAATTTTTTCATGTGAAATTTAGTTTAGGATATTCATGAGACTTTGTATTATCATCACCAAAGCATACTCAATCATCTGTTTCATTCATAACTACTTTTAAGCTAAGTCACGTAAAAAGGGTACACGAGAACATACACGAGTACGTCATTTTTTTGAGTGGGGATGCGCTTAACAAAATTACATTTGCAGCTTTACTATTACTAAAAAGTATGAAAATTATATCATCTGTGTAACATCTAACATTTGCAGCGTTGAAGAAAGTTATAACCAGTGAAAACAATGTTATTCAAATCTTCTATTCGACAACCCACCTAGTAGGATAATTATTATTTAACGAAAATATATTTTAGAGTATGAAGAATAAAACTGAAGTTTTAATATTTTGTTTTATTTTAAGATATAAAGATAATGAATTCGAAAAATGAAACCAAACATTACTTCTGTTTTCAGCGTATTTAGTAATAGTATGAATTTATAAACAATTCAGTTTATTTTCTGAGAATCATATTATTACCTTGTGAATAGGTGCGTACTCCAACAAGACAAGAAATCCTCACCTTTTAATCCAGGATCAACCACCCACACCAGAAAATGCTGCTGCGCACATTGCACCACTGTCTGCTTTGTCCAGGCCATGCACCAGATTCAGTACAAACCTTACCCAACAAAAGCCACTAAAAGAGAAAATAACGTTGAGGACCACTCAACCAAGGGGAAGAAACCAATTCCCACCTATACTGAGGGCTACCCAAGTTTGTGAGGCTGCTAATATCATCAAAACGAACCACTTTATAATTATACGCAAAACAAATTATCAACACTCGGGATATATGATCCATAGCCATCAAAAGTGTAAGGCTTACTAAAGGGAATGAGTATCACAGAACTGTAGCATACCAAACAATATGAGGCAGCTCACGAAATATAATATACTAGAATCTACATATTTTAAAGAATATTGATCACATATAGTTCATATGAACTTTCTAAAATATGGTAAGTAATTAAACAATTATTTCTGAGCGTATAAGCTAAAACAAATTCCAACTACCTTAAATTTCACCTTGGATTCACAATATATACATTTCACATGTGATTGAAAGGCGTGGGAATCCTGACGCCTTAAAATGCATAGGCCCAATTTGGATACAGAAACTATAGCTTAGGAAAACACTTTATTAATCTCGGTATTTTAACTGCATTTGAAGAAAAACACAATCACATTAGTATTTGGATATAGTAGTGATTTTTTCCTTCTCGAAGAAAAGTCGAGGCAAAACCTCAGAACCACATTTTCTGACTTCCAGAAAAAAGTTATTTAAGCACTTCTCAAAGCAGTTTCTCCATCCAAAGTTCCAATCACCAGTTTTTTCTATAAAAAAACACTTCTTTTTTTAAAAAGTAGTGCTTAAGCCACACAACTTCTCTACCCATACATAACCTAAAAAGCTATGTAACCATCCAATAAAAAGATTATATTTCCGCTGGTATCCAGAATTGTGATTTTTGAGATAAAAAGACTAACAAAGGCAAGTACATAAACAGGCTGGTTAATACAGAGTCAATTCAGGGTTAGCCAGCACATTATCCCTTCCTGTCGATCTACTCTCATTTGATTGTCTAAAATAAACCATAAACCCAAGGCATGAAATTTCGCTTTGTTTTTTTCTTTTGAAAGCGGCAGCAGATGCAACCTGACTAAAGTTATCACATATTTATAGCAATTTTACTCCAGCATCCCTTAATGAGTCAATTACAGCCTTAACTTTACCATGATATTTCTGATCCCTCTTGAAGAAAACTGAAACAGCAGGTATGTTTTGAAGTAGCAGCCGCTCCCCAAGTATCTTTCCAATTTTTGCAGCTGCAGCTACATCTCTTGTGCTTTCTTTTGCCTTTTCCATGCTCATCCTCAGGGCCTTCTCTTGTGTGCTGGCAGCAGAAGCTACCGTTGCAGACGGGGTGTGAATAACTTGAGCATTAACATACTTGTTTGTAAAGTGCATCCTTAAGATATATGGTTTCAGAAACTTTGTCAGTCTTTCTGGCCTCAAAGCTGGAGGAATGACCATTTCTGTTAAAAATAAAACGGAAAGTAAATGAACAGCCCCTGTGCATAACTTTAGGTCAACTCCATGAGACAAAAGAACAGCAAAAACAAATATAAGCTTCCCATGCATCAATGACTTTAATAATATTTAACCTACATGATACAATGTTTATCATATCAAAATAAAATATCTGCTCCATCCTCCCTTGTATCTGTAGGAGCAAATTTCAACTCAAAGGCAAACTTATTTTTCCTTCAGTTTTGGCATACAATCAACGATAGCATTTAAAGTCGCTCTACAAAATTTCACGACAAAACATTCTATGCAGACAACACCCTGGCCAGCCATATCAAATTTAATCTCGATTTCTTTAATAATAATATTTTACTGCTTATAATGCTTTGAAAACCTCGCATAATCTCATGAATGAACTCCATTCCCCATAAACATAATTGCTTCCAAAAAATTTCAAAGAGGACAACTCAAGCGAAAAAGGTCCGTTGATATAAACAATCTTACAATACCGAATTCATCAAAACAACAACAAAAATGATAGATTGGACTTAAACAAGGAAATCCAAAATATACCAGCTCAACTTTTGCCGATCTCTATCAGTAATGCGAAACATGAATAAAAGCAAAGCAGATTTGTAAATGGATAATTACCTCTTAAATGGCGCTGCTGAAGTTCCGATACCCCTTTTCGCCTTCACCGGAGCCCTAACTGCCGAAGAGATTCAGGGGTTTCATGATTTATGGAAATGGTAATTTTTATTAATTAATAGAAAAAGAAGAAAAAGTTATTGGATTTGGATTTGTAAGTACTGGACTTAATCTTAGATTGGGCTGAAAGCACCAATAGATAATTAAAATATGGCAAACTTCGGGCCATTATCAAGAGGATAAATATTGGGATACTTACTGGTCGGTACCAGCTGATTGAACATAATTCATTTCAATAGGCCAAAAAAACTTAAATTCACATAGATCCATTTGGGGTAAAATTAGGGAAAAGTTCAGGCCTGTACACTTTCATAAAAATTTATTCATCCTAGTATCTTCAATCACTGAAGTCTATTTGAAGTTAATATGACAATAATATCATTAATGTCTTCCACTCATATTTTCAGCTTTCACTCTTGTTTCAAAACCCAACAGCCACCAAATCGCATGACCTAGGGTTTCAGACTACCGGTGACAAGATGGACGATGACCTGTCTCAAACGTTCGGCCATAGTGAGGGAAGCTAACCAGTGTATGTGTGGGGTCCTCGCTACTTAATCCGTTATGTGTCAAATCATTATACATTTATGAGTAGGGATAAAGTACTAACACACACTGATTTAGAGTTTACAATGTCAGTTATTACTGCATTTACCAAAAAAACCTGACATAATTACATCACATGTACAGATGAACAACCTAAATAAGTTCAACTCCTAATCAGTGGTTCAACTCGCAGCACAAGTCGACTCACAATCCCGTCCTCCCACGTCTATGAGTCCCTACATAAACAATCACACAACATGAGTAGTGATAGAAAACCATCTCACTTCTATATCAATAAGAAAACATCATACGATAAATAATCATCGTCAAATTTCAACTGTGATTGTTCTATATCATGCATCACAATATGCAAATATGTCATGACATGTCTCAACCATCATCATGTTATAAAGGGACATATATGATATGCCTCTCAGCTCAATATGTTAGTGGCTCAGCCTTCACGTCCCATATTAGCAGCACATATCATACTTCCGTCCTCACACTTTATAACAGCCAAAGCATATGCTCAACAAGAGTATACCTCTCATTTAAAAGCATATGCTCAACAGTAGCATACCTCTCATGCCAAAGCATATGCTCAACAGTAGTATACATCTCATGGCATCAACCTCAAAAACATGAATGTATACCAACATGGATGTATACAATATGATTCCAACAATCATATAGCTCAATCTCAATATAGATAAGCAACATCACGTAATCAAACTCAATACTCGTACGTCAACACATACCTGTCGTGCGATACAAACTAATAAGTTCATGCGTCAATAGTTAACCGCATCTTTGTCCTGTCACATGTGATGATGCTACATGGATACCAACAATGTAACATGTCAAAATAAGCTTCAGTATCAAATTCCACAAAAATATAATATTTTTCAAAAGTTAAACCCTAGCGATCGATCTCCACTTTTACGCGATTGATTGCCAAAACTTTCTGGCCATCATCGATCGATCTCTATGTTTTATGCAATCGATCGCCTCCTAGCCATCGATCGGTCGCAATCACGATATCGATCGCCCATGCTTTAAACAGCCTTATGATTTTCCCCTATCGTGGCGATCGATCGCCACATAGCTCGTGATCGATCGCCCAACTATGAATATTCAGAATATGGCGATTTTCAAGCTTATCACTATGGTTTCAACTCCATAGCTTCCAAACCCACATGCAAACTGGATACATGCAAACTCTAACATCATATAAACATATTTCCATCACATTATAACTCAAGTCTTTGATTAACACTCATCTTACTTCAATTCATCAAGTTTTAACAACTCAAACCATATCAACTCATTCATATGTTGAAATGAAACTAATATACTATCCACATGTTTAATGAATCAATTCCTCACCAGGTAGCTTGTTTCCACTTCTCACCAAGTTTCTATCTTGATTCCACACCAAAAGCCAAGAAGAAATGAGAGAGCTTAGAGAGTATTGGTGTAGAGATTTGTAGGTGTGTTGAGGTGTGTTATGTGTTATAAAATCTGATTTTGCATATATATATATTAACCTCCAACTCAAATGCAAATTCAATTGAACTTCCTCTCAAATGCATGTTAAATGCATAGCAAAATAATATCTCACTAGACACCTCATGCATCTAAGTTCTCTTGTCCATACAACAAGACATGCACCAACATGGCAAGCCAATACATAAATATATGTCTATGTTCTCAACTCAACATATGTAATGTCTTAGCATATTTGTCATCTATTTATCATACTCGGTTCAACCCGAACTCGAGTCCACATAATGTCGTAATTATCACATAATTACACAATAATCACATCAAGCATATATGATTCATATCGAGGAAATACAATTCTCCCATACTAATTGAATTTCGTCCTCGAAATTGACTACGCATAGTATGACTGCAATACGACAAACATATACTCAATTATATCTTTAACACCACAAAGCTTATAGTAACATGAATGCTCACCAGTATCAACAACAATATAAAAACATACCAGAGAATAAACCAGGATATTGTTACATCATATGCTGCTCCGTCTCCCATGTTGCCTCCTTAACACCCCGCCTGTCCCACTGTATATTTACCATTGAGATTACTTTGCTTCGCAATTCTATCCAATATCTTAACTGGTCGTTCCTCATATGACACGTATGTATCCAAATGTACATCAGACGGTTGCAATACATGACTCGGATCTCATATTTTCTCAAAAGCAAAACATGAAATACATCGTGGATACCACTCAATGATGGCGATAGTGCCAATCTATATGTCAATGTACCAATACGTTGCAACACTTCATATGGACCAACATATCGTGGTGACAACTTTCCACGCATACCAAATCGTACCACACCTCTAAAAGGTGAGATTTTCAAGAATACTCTGTCACCAACTTGGAATTCAAGCAGTCTATGTCGCTTATTCGCATAAGCAGCTTGTCTATCCCGAGAGCTTTTAATTTTAATCTGATCAGATTCACTTTCTCTTCCATTTCCTGGATCATATCTGGTCCATTGATAGAAGACTGATCAACATCATCCCAATATAATGACGATCTACATCATCGCCCATACAATGCTTCAATGGTGCCATCTGTATAGTAGTTTGATAACTATCAAGAATTCAACTAATGGCAACGACTCTTGCCAAGAGTTATCAAACTCTAGGATACACACACGTAACATATCCTCAAGCGTCTGTATCGTACACTCTGTCTGACCATATGTCTGAGGATGATATGCTGTACTCATTCATACTTCAATCTCCATTGCTAACTATAGTCCTTCCCAAAACTGAGAAGCAAACCTCGGATCTCGGTCTGATATAATTGAAACTGGTATTCCATGTAGTCTCACTACATTTTGAATATATAACTGAGCTATTTTCAAGTAGTTAAACGTCATACTATACGGTATGAAGTGAGCTACTTTCGTCAGTCTGTCAAAGACTACCCAAATAGCATCAGAGCCAAAAGTAGTCCTTGGCAAATTGGGTTACAAAATTGTAATATGTTCCCATTTCCATTGAGGAATCTCTAAACTCATCAATTCACCTCCTGGTCTCTGTCTCTCTGCCTACACCTGTTGACAAATTAAACATCGTTTCACAAACTCAAGCACATCCTGTTTCATGCGTTTCCACCAGAACTGTGTACACAAATCTTTGTACATTTTCTTTCCTCCAGGATGTATACTATATCTACTATAATGTGCACGTTGAAGTAGTTCTTGACGTAGTCCCAAAGCAGCAGGCACTACCCAACACTGTCAATATTTCAAACTCCCATCACTTGCTATGATAAAAGAATATATGCTTCCTTGACTGATCATCTTTTTTCCAATGTTGTACTTCATCATCAATAGTTTGTGCCCTTTTGATCTTCACAAAGATATCTGGTTCAACCAACAGTGTTGATACCCTTACTAGCACTGTCACTGCATCAAACTCATAGCCTAGAGTACAACAAGAAGTCATCAACGCTGACAATTGAATCATATCATTGGCAGTGTATTGTACCTTTAGACTTAAGGCATCAGCTATTAGAGTGGCTTTTCCTGGATGATATTCGATCTCACAATCATAATCTTTCAAGAGATCCATCCATCTCCTTTGTCTCATGTTCAACTATGTCTGAGTGAACAAAAACTTCAAACTTTTATGATCAGTGTATATGGTAAATGACGTACCATATAAATAATGTCGCCATATCTTCAAAGGAAAGACTATGGCTGCCAACTCCAGATCGTGCATTGGATATTTTATTTCATGTGGCTTTAGTTGTCTTGATGCATATGCCACAATATGTTTATCATGCATCAATACACAACCTAAACCAAGTATTGATGCATCAGTATAAAGAGCAAACATGTCATGCTCTGATGGAATAATCAACACCGGAGTAGTGGTCAACCGATGTTTCAATTCCTGAAAGCTATGCTCACACGCCTCTGACCATCTAAAAGGTACTCTCTTCTGTGTCAACTGTGTTAATGATTTGGCAATCTTTGAAAAGCCTTCAACAAATCATCTGTAATATCCTGCCAAACCCAAGAAACTACGAATCTCAAGCACAAAAGTAGGTGCTGACCAATTCAATACTGATTCTATCTTTTTCGGATCTACTGATATAACATCTTTGGATATCACATGTCCCAAAAATACTACACTGTTCAACCAAAACTCACACTTGCTGAGTTTGGGGTATAAGTGATATGTTTTCAAAAGTTGCAATGCCATATGCAAATGTTGGACATGCTCTGCTTCACTCCGAGAATAGATCAATATTGATAAATACAATGACAAATTGATCAAGGTATTCCTGAAAAACTTGATCCATCAAACTCATGAAGACAGCTGGAGCATTCGTCACACCAAATGACATAACTAGGAACTCATAATGTCCATAGCGAGTTCTGAATGCTGTCTTCTATACATCTCCTTCCCTCACACGTATTTGATTATAACCAGATCGCAAATCAATCTTAGAATAGATCATCGATCCCTGTAACTGATCAAACAAATCATCAACACGGGGAAGATGATATTTATTCTTAATCATTACCTTGTTCAACTATCGATAGTCAATGCATAGTCGCATCGATTCGTCCTTTTTCTTAACAAACAATACCGGAGCACCTAAGGCGGTACACTAAGACGTATGTATCCTTTCTCAAGTAAATCTTGCAACTGAGTTTTCAGCTCCCTCAGTTCAGTTGGTGCCATATGATATGGTGCTTTTGAAATTGCAGAGGTACCAGGGAGCAATTCAATGCCAAATTCCACCTCACGACTTGGTGGAAATCCAGGAATCTCATCTGGAAATACATCTACTTATTCTGTAACCACTGGTATATCATCTACGTTTCTTTCCATTTCTTTTCAGCTACAACAATAGCGTAAATCAAATATCTCGTATGTCCATGTTCTAATAATCGTGACATTCTAATCGCAGATATCAAAGGAATCTTTGCACGAGATCCCTGTCCATAGAAGATCCATTGGTTTCCAGTGTTAGACTGTAACCGAACCGTCTTCTGACGACAGTCTACAACAGTTTGATATCTACTCAACACATCAATACCCAGAATACAGTCAAAACCAGTCATATAACATAATAAAATCTTCCTGTATTCCATAATCATCAAACTGAATGGAACAATCAGACAAACTCTGACAAGTGATCACAATAGTTCACATGGGTGTCGAGACATACAGAGGCATCAACAGAGCATATATGATACCACTCAACAAACGATTGTGAAATAAATGAATGTGATGCACCAGTATCAATCAATAACAAAGCCGGATGAGTAAATAAACAACACTTACCCGCTATAACATCATCAGGAGCTGCCTCTGCTTGCTCCTTGTTTAGTGCATAGACCTGAACTTGGGGCGGCCCTGCGCTCTATCCCCCACCAGTCCGATGTACAAACTGTGGTCTCTGCTGCACTGTACTCTCTGACACATTCCCTCTGTCCTATTGTCCTCCAGCTTGAGGACAATCGTGTATCATGTGTCTTGGCCTACCATATCCATAACAAATTAGACCCTCAATATGTGGACAATCAAGTCTAAAATGTGGTCCACCACAGTTAAAATATTTTAAGCCTCTACTACCGCTGCCTTGGGACTGTCCTTTGGCATCTCGTTCGCCCCCTTTCCGAGTATCAAATCGTCTACCACCAAATCTCGAGGAAGATGCACCTCCTTGTGATGATTTAAACTGACCCCCCTGGGTCTCATGCTATCTGATGTAGGTTTCTGCACTTGTCCTACATCCTTATAGGCCCCAATTCCCTTCTCAGCCATTTCAGCTCTCATCAGCGCCTCCTCAAACAAAGTATGATAATTAGAAATAACCCTATCAAACAATTTAGGTCGTAGGCCTTTCATAAACTGTCTATCTTTGCATTAGTGTTTGCAGCAATGTACGATACATACCACAACAATGAAGAATACTGCAAAGCATAATCAGATACCTTTATTGTTCCCTGTTTCAGATTATTGAACTCATCTTCTTTCAACTGCCTTACCGCAACAGAGAAATAATGATCCAAAAATTGATGTTTAAACACATCCCAGTCAACAACCTGTCATTGAGCTCTCAACTCTATCAGTGTCACTTTCCACCACATCATCGCTTTCTTTGCTAATTAGAACTCAGCCAAACACAACCAGGCTGATTTGGCACATGTTGCTGACACAAATATCTGTTCAATAAGTTCTTCCCATTCCTCAGCCTGTTCCCCAGATTCAGTGTAAGGACCCTTATACCTTAAGTGTGGATTTAAGTGCAATAAGAGCTAAGCATGCATAAATCAGAGTATAAGTTCGTGTTGATGCCTTGAGCTATTAGGATTAAAGTGCCACAATAAAGTTTCCAAAAAGGAGTAATTATATTCCCAGCTAAATGAATGTTAATCCTATAGTTTTACTCTACTCCTAGAGTAGAGACTATACAAAAGAATCCGGCCATCCTATACCAAAGGCACTCCTCACGAAGCTCACCACGTCAACCCGTCCTTAGCCCTCCGAGCCAAAATGCACCTACAGGAACAACCCCACCATGAGCATATACTCATTCATCAACAAAACTCAAGGACAATAATATAAATAATTGCATGAAACATTTATCATGTATACTCTCTGAGTTGCCGCTTAACATACTTTCGCCGGTCGTTCCTGTTCCATAACTCATGTACATAGTCATTAGTTCATAATATAAGTGATCGACTCCGTATTTCATTCATATGCAACAATACCCATCAATAATCACTTATCTAACGCAACTATTCCGGTCTTGTTATAACAGCGGTATTTTAATACCCCTCGCTTCGACATATAGCAGCATCATATGATACCCCTCGCTTCGACATGACAGCGGCATAACCATCGCTTCGATATGACAGTGGCAAATATCATAATTCCATCGCTTCATATGACAGCGGCAAGTACCATATTCCTCGCTCGAATGTAACAACCACCAGAACATTCAACCGTACTCAAACACATAACAATGCACATTGCATAAACCCAATAGCGTAATTGTATCACAATTGCTCGTACGTCTCACTACGTACCTTTGTTCCAAAAGTGGAGATGTCGTAGGACTTTATCTCCTTGGTTGTGTTGCAACCTGTGATGGTTCTACACATCGCACAAATCAATATTAGAAGCCAATAATAGTCCGATACCAAAAAATCTTACAAAAATAACCAAAATACCCATTTTTGGTGACTCGCGATCGGTCGCTATAAAGCCCCGATCGATCGCAAGATCACACTGTCAAAGCCACCAAAATTCTGCCTTCGGCGATCGATCGCCAAGTTTGGTGTAATCGATCGCGAGGCCCACCTATCGATCGCCTAAACTTGGCGATCGATCGCCAAATGTTGCTGTTCGATACTGGTTGCGCACGATCAATCACCAAAAACGGGCGATCGATCGCCAAGACCTGCAACTCGAAATTTCACAATTTTTACACCTTAAACCTTCCTCAATTGATACCAACTCAAATACCAACAAACCAACAACATCAAAACACTATAAACCTTCAATATAAAACTTAACAACACCAAAAATATCCAACACCCAACCAAATACAACATATACCCAAACAAACCCATTTTAAATCCCTAAAATACAAACCCATAACAACACCAATCATAATAAACAACACAAGGAAGACATCATACCCCTTAAAGCTTCAATTTGCTACCAAGAATCCAACCAAAAGCAAGCTTTGAGATTCTCTCCCTTTTTCTCCTCAAAAATCGATTTGTGGGTTTGGGGATAGGGTTGAGAGTGATTTGATAAAGAGTGGGGTTAAGTGAGGGAAATGGGGTATAAGTGTTGGGGTTAAAATAACATGGTACCCCAATAATTAGCATGATGCATAAAATATCCCCAACATGATATTTTATAAGTATTTTCCAAAAAAAGTACCATAACCCCAATTAAAAACATACATTACCAAAATGATCATTATCCATCACAAATAAACCATGCCATTACTCAAATTCCCAACAAGCATCACATGCACCCCAAAATGCATTACCAGGTCACGCCCACCGCATGACTAAGCATTTCACCTTAATAATTAATTCGACACTAAATTAATTAACACCATAATTATCGCATAAACACAATTAATGCCCAAATGCACATAATTATTTTGGGGATATCACAATACTCCCCTACCTATAAGATTTCATCCTCGAAATCGCATGCACTTACCAATCCGAAACTAAACATAAATCACATACCAGAAAACAGTTTCGGGTAGTGTTGCACCATATGCCGCTCCGTCTCCCACGTGGCCTCCTCGACGCCCCTGCGATCCCACTGAACCTTGACCATCGGTATCACCTTGTTCCAAAGTCTGCGATCAGTTCTATCCAGAATCCTGACTGGTCGTTCCACGTAGGACACATCATAATCTAACTGCACCTCAGAAGGCTGCAACACATGCGACGGATCCAGCTCATACTTTCACAACATAGATACATGGAACACGTCATGTATACCAGACAATGACGGTGGCAAAGCCAGACGGTAAGCCAAAGTACCAATGCGCTGCAAGTCTCAAACAGCCCAACATACCACAGAGATAATTTCCCGCGCATACCAAACCGCACTACACCTCTGAAAGGTGAGATCTTCAAAAAGACCTTATCTCCCAATTGAAATTCCAATTGTCGCCGCCGTTTATTCGTATAGGCTGCCTGCCTATCCTAGGTTGCTTTCATCTTTTGTCGGATAACCTTTATCCTTTCCTCCATTTCCCGAATCAATTCGGGTCCTCCGACCGATTTAGTAGTCAAATCATCCTAGTACAATGGCGACCTGCAACGTTGACCATATAGAGCCTCGAATGGGGCCATCTGAATACTCTCCTGATAGCTATTATTGTATGAGAACTCTACCAAGGCCAATGAATCCTGCCACAAAGTATCAAACTCCAACACACATGCCCGTAACATGTCCTCGAGCATTTGTATAGTACGCTCGGTCTGGCCGTCCTTTGGGGATGATATGTCGTGCTCAATATCACCTTAGTGCCCAAAGCTGACTGAAGACCTCCCCAAAAGTGAGATGTAAACCGTGGATCCCTGTCAGAGACAATAGAAACTGGAATCCTATGCAGTCTCACTACATCCCGGATGTACAACTGAGCCATCCTCAAGTACGTGAATGTCATACTGTAAGGAATAAAATGAGTCACTTTGGTCAGCCTATCCACAATCACTCAAATCGCATCAAACCCCGAAGCAGTCCTCGGCAAGTGGGTCACAAAGTCCATGGATATGTGTTCCCATTTCCATTCCGGTATTTCAAAGCTCCTCAGCTCGCCACCAGGCCTCTGCCTTTCTGCCTTTACCTGTTGACAGATCAAGTATCTCTTAACGAATGCTATCACAACTCGTTTCATCCGTTTCCACCAAACTTGGTCACATAAGTCCTTGTACATCTTCCTCCCGCTTGGGTGGATACTAAGCCCGCTGCTATGAGCTCGCTGTAAGACCCCTCTACGCAACTCCGGCGTACTCAGAACTACCCAACAGTTACCCAATCTCAAAGAACCATCCTCAGCCACTCTGAACTTCGATGGCTGTCCAAGAAGTACCAATGATAACCATCTCTGAATCTCATCATCTGCCTTCTGAGTCCTCCAGATATTCTCATAAATGTCCGGCTCTGCCAATAAGGTAGATACACATACCGGTGATGTATCCACATTGAAATCATAGCCCAGATAACAGTAAGAAGTCATCATAGCCGATAGATGTATGGTGGCCTCAACAGTACACTTCACCTTCCGACTCAAGGCGTCTGATGTCAAGTTCGCCTTTCCAGGATGGTACTCTATTTCACAATCATAGTCCTTGAGTAAGTCCATCCATCTCCTCTGTCTCATATTAAGCTCCGCCTGAGTAAACAAGAACTTCAGGCTCTTATGATCGACGTACCATAAAAGTAATGCCGCCAAATCTTCAAGGCAAAAATGATAGCCGCCATCTCCAAGTCATGAACTGGATATCTGGTCTCATGCGGCTTCAACTGTCTCGATGCATAAGCTACCACATGCTTATCTCGCATCAGTACACATCCCAAGCCCTGTAGTGATGCATCAGTGTACAGAACAAACCTCCTGTTCTCCGTAGGAATCATTAACACAGGCGCTCTCGTCAACCGGTGCTTCAACTCTTGGAAGCTTTGCTCACAAGCCTCAGACCAATATAATTGTACTCCCTTTTGAGTCAACTGAGTCAAAGGCTTAGCAATCTTTGAGAATCCCTCGACAAAACATCGATAATAACAGCTAAACCAAGGAAGCTCAATATCTCAGGCACAGAAGTGGGCGCGGACCATTCCATCACTGTCTCTACTTTATTGGGGTCCACTGATATCCCACTGCTAGAGATGACATGTCCCAAAACACCACGCTGCTCAACCAGAATTCACACTTGCTGAGTTTGGCAAACAACTGATTATCTCTGAGGATCCGGAGCACTGTCCGCAAGTGTTTCACGTGCTCCTCCTCGCTCAGAGAGTAGATAAGTATGTCGTCAATAAACACTATGACGAACTGGTCAAGATACTATTGGAACACCCGATTCGTTAGATTCATGAAGACGGTCGGGGTGTTCGTCACACCGAACGGCATAACCAAGAAATCATAATGCCCATACCGAGTCCGAAACGCTATCTTCTGAACATCCTCCGCTCTGACCGGTATATGATGGTAGCCTGACCGCAAGTCAATCTTGGAATAGAGTTTCGTGCCCTGCAACTGATCGAAAAGATCATCAATTTGCGGCAGAGGGTACTTGTTCTTATAGTTGTTTTGTTTAATTGCCGGTAATTGATGCACAAACACATCGAACCATCCTTCTTCTTAACAAACAAGACCGGTGCACCCCAAGGCGATACACTAGGACATATGTATCCCTTGTCAAGGAGTTCCTGTAATTGCACCTTTAGTTCTCTCAACTCCGCCGGTGCCATCCTATAAGGGGCACGGGAAATAGCAGACGTTCCTGGTAACAACTCAATCCCAAACTCGACATCTCTACTAGGCGGAAACCCTAGAATTTCCTCCGGAAACACATCGGCAAATTCCGCAACCACCGGTATTTCCTCAGCCCTCAGCTCTTTCTTCTTCTCCGATGTATCAATAGCATAAATGAGGTAACCCGAATGCCCATGTTCCAATAGCCGTGACATTTTAACGGCCGATATCAACGGGATCTTCGGACGAGAACCGTTCTCATAGAAAGTCCACTGAATCTCCTGATCAGATCAAAAACAGACCCTTATCAGCCGACAATCAACCACTTCCTGATATCTGTTCAGTACATCAATGCCCACAATACAATCGAAGTCTGACATACTCAAAACAATCAATTCCGTCTTCAACTCACTGCCCTCAAAATGAATGAGGCAGTCAGATAGTAGCCGATCCGCAATCACATTCCTTCCGGCGGGTGTCGAGACCATAAGAGGCGTGGGTAATGGAGACGTGCACATAAGATGTCTCTCCATGAAATTCACAGACACAAAGGAATGCGAGGCACCTGTATCTATCAAAATAAGAGCGAGGTACGTAAATAAATGACACGTAATCACTTCCTCTGGAGCCGCCGCAGCCTGCTCCCTCGTCAAAGCATACACCTGCCCCTGAGGCGGTCCCATCGTCTGACTTCCCAATTGTCTCGGCGTGTACTGCTGTCTTTGTTGTACTGCTCTGTCTGAGAATCTACCTATAGTGTCTTGCTGTCCTCCCCGGTTAGGACATTCTCTAGCAAAGTGGCCCTTTCTTCCACACTCATAACAAGCAGGGCATTCTCTTATTGGATGTGGCCCTCCACAATGATAGCATTTGATTCTCCCAAACCTACTTACTTGTGTCTGTCCCTTATTTGATTTAGTATTACTCCTGCGGTCCCCCATACGACGAAAATCAGGTCGTCGACAACTTAATCTAGAAGACGATGAAGCTCATCTTGACTTAAATTGGCCATCTCTTGGTTTTAGACTATCAGAGGTTGACTTCTGTGGGAGCACTGGTTGTGGTATTGAGTCTGCATATGCACCCACTCCCAACTCTGCTAATTCGGCTCGTGTGAGAGCGTCGTCAAAGGAAGTAGGGCCATTAGTGATCACCCTATCATATAACTCGGGCCTCAAACCTTTCAAGAAGTGCCTCATCTTTGCTTGAGTATTAGTGGCGATGTGAGGCACATATCTTAGTAACGAAGAGTAGTGAAGTGCATAATCCGATACTGCCATGCTGCCCTGTTTCAAATTGGTAAATTCATCCTCTTTAATTTGTCGTGCATCAGCTGAGAAGTATCGGGTTAGGAATCGAGTCCTAAATAATCCCCAACTTATTTCATGTCCTTGAGCCTCTTGTTCCATCACTGTTGTCTTCCACCACATCAACACCTTCTTGGCAAGTTGGAACTCCGCTAACCTGATCCAAGCCGACTTTGCACAAGGGACTGCTATAAAGATCTGTTCCATTCTTTCCAACCATTCTTTGGCCTGTTTATGTGACTAGAAATAGACACATCTTTAGTGCTTAATTGTCTACGATTTGGTAGTTTTGATAGATAAATTGATACGTATGCTACCTAATCGTATATTTGTGTAATTATAGGTACAATCGAAGAAAACGAGCTAAAAATGATGTGTAAAGACCAAGAAGAGACATGGACATGACAATGACTCAAAGTTGATAAAAAAAAGGGCAAAAATGTAATTTTGAAGGAGGAGATCAATTGCCACGAAGAGGAAATCGATCGCCTATGGACAGAAGCATTTGCATCAAATTTGAAGAGCCAGCGATCGATCGCAAAGAAGGGGCGATCGATCGCCAAAGTCTACTGGAGCTCGGCGATCGATCGCCACTTTATAGCGATCGATCGCCTCAAGGGTTTTTCCGAAAAAAATAATGCAGCGATCGATCGCCACATTCAAGGCGATCGATCGCCGAGGAGTCCGGAAATAAGGAAATTAGGTCTTTTACCATGTTTAAAAGGTTGTAACCTATTTTATCAGCCACCAACCCCCATAACTCAAAATTATTCAGTTCTTAGGCATATTATTCCATACTTTAGAATAATTAGAGATTTTTAGATTAATTTTCTTTCAAGTTTTCTTCAAGAACAACGAAGAACGGAACCGGAATCGACAAGCCGGAATCGTGATTTATATTAATAATTTCTTTTCCTTTATTTATTTAATGTTTTCCATTGACTTTTTATTGATTTTAGATTTAATTATGCTAGGCTAAAACCCTTTGATTCTTGGTTGAAGGGATACCTACTTTTGGATTTAAATCTGTTATGAGAATTTGGTTTGATTGTTGAATTAGATTTCGATTTCAATTTGTTTCTCAAATTTTGAATTCCATGATTGTTGTGTTTGTGTATTAGACCGATCACCTAATATTCAATTGCATAATCGATAGTTTGTTAAGAAACAACTGAGATTAATAATTAACCGGCTGTAGGTGTTATTGAATTCTTAGGAGAAACGGTTGAGTAATCAATTTTAACGGCTGTAGTTTTCATTGATTAGATTTATCGTGCTCATTAGTTTTGAAACTATCATTGATTTAATCATTAAAGCTGTAGTGGTGATTAGAGATTTGGTAAGAGTTGAATTGAATGCTGTTTTCTCTTTAACTACGAATAAGATGAGTAGGAATTAATTTTCCAATCGATAGATAATCGAAAGAATTCGAATGTTTTGATTTGATGACTAAAAGATAATTTTCCAAAAGTACGGTTACCTAGAAACCAAGAATCGCTTCGCTCTCATAAGTTTAAATCATCTTAGTTAATCTCGTTAATTAGTTTAATTATAGAATTTGCTTAGTAGTAATCATTCATCCTAAAACCCCCTTGTTACTATTCGTTTTTGGCACAAAATAAATTTACCTTCCCTGTGAGATCGATCCCTACTTCCACTACTACATATTTTTGTCATTAACTGAAGAAGGGTTAATTTGGGCGTACACGATAAGCGCTACCAAATTTTGGCGCCGTTGCCGGGGAGGGCAACATTTATTTGTGTCGATTTTTTTTTATTGTTATCCCGCATTACTACTTTGGTTTGTTAATGAGTACAGGTGGATCGTTCAATCATGAAGATAATTTTCACTACGATCCTGAGATTGAGAGGACGCTACATCAGAGAAGGAGAGAAGCAAGGCTGCTTGAAGAAGAAGAGAGATCCATGATGGCTGCAAATCAAAGCTTGAGGCAGTTGGCGAATCCTAACTTGGATCAACAACCGCTCTGCATCAGTTTCCCTGCTCTGGCCAATAATGTAAACTTCGAACTTAAATCTGGTTTAATTCACTTATTGCCAGCTTTTCATGGTCTTGCAGGAGAAAACCCACATAAGCATCTGATGGAATTCCACGTGGTGTGCACTACCATGAAGCCAACCGGAATCACTGAGGCTCAATAAAGCTAAGAGCATTCCCATTTTCTCTAAAGGACGCTGCAAAAGACTGGCTCTTCTACTTACCATCCGGATCGATCACTACGTGGACTGACTTACAAAGAGTATTCCTAGAAAAGTACTTCCCAGCTTCAAGAGCAACGAACTTGAGGAAAGAGATATATGGTGTGAAGCAACTCTACGAGGAATCACTACACGAGTACTGGGAGAGATTCAAGAAGTTGTGCGCAAGTTGTCCACAACACCAGATAAGTGAACACCTTCTCATCCAATACTTTTATGAAGGTTTACTTTCTTCTGACAGGAACTTAGTGGATGCGGCAAGCGGAGGAGCATTTATAGATAAAACAGCGGAGGAAGCTAGAAGGTTGATAGCTAACATGGCGGCCAACTCCCAACAATTCGGATCTGTGCGCCATGGACAACCGCAAAGAAAAGAGGTAAACGTATCAAACTTAGAACAACACCTGATAGACCTCACTTTTCTTGTGCGTGGTATGGCAGGTGGAAATGTAGGAAAGATAAAGCCGTGTGGAATCTGTTTGGCTGCGAACCATTCCACAGACGCATGCCCATCACTACAAGAGACAATCACGGAGAACGTGAATGCTGCGGGAGGATTCCCAGGCCCCCCACAAAGGAATTATGACCATCCACCAAACAACTACAATCAAGGGTGGAGGGACCATCCGAACCAAGGCTATGGGAACCCACAGATGCACCAACCTCAACCCTACAGACCGCCATATCAGAGACCTCCACCACCGCCAGTGCACCCCCCTTCTGACAGGTTAGAACATAGCATCAAAATTATTGCTGAAAATAGCTTACAATTTCAACAGGAGACGATGGCGAGCATCCAGAGCTTGACGACGCAGATGGGACAATTGGCGACTTCAATCAGCAAGATCGAAGCAAGGATTTCAAACGGACTGCCGTCACAACCAGAGATAAACCCCAGGGAGAATGTGAGCGCTATCACTGTGAATGTAAGTGGAGAGACAGCTGAAGAAGAGGTGGTACTGACGCCAACCAATGACGAGACGAAGGCGGACAAGGAGAAAGACGTTGAAGAGCCAATGCAAGGGGAGGAACCACGAGGTAAGTACCCCAAACTTTCTGAATATAGAGAACCACCCCCTTTCCCCCAAGCACTGAAGGACAATAGGAAAGGTGCCGGACTCAAAGGCCTTTACGAGATGAGTCCACGCTGCAAAGAGCAAGTCCCATTGCATGAAACCGTGAAAGAGGATCAAAGCAAGGAACACAAGGGCCAGCCCAAGGTCGAGCTCAATGACAATGTTTCGGCGAACAACCAAAGAAGCATCCCCGTTAAATGCAAGGACCCAGGTATGTTCTTTATCCCATGTGAAATTAGAGGTATTAGGATTGAGAAGGCCATGCTCGATTTAGGATCGTCCATAAATGTCATGCCTTACTCAATGTACTCTCAACTGAAAATGGGACCTTTAAAAAGAAATAGCGCAGTTATTCACTTAGCTGATAAATCCACGGTCAAACCTAAGGGGATAGTAGAGGACGTAGTTGTGCATGTAAAGAACTTGGTCTTCACAGCCGATTTCTACGTCTTAGACATGGGAATTGGTGATCCTTCTAGTCTAATTATTTTAGGAAGACCATTCTTGAAATCATCAAACTCAGTAATCAATATGAATAGCGGTTTGATAACCATGGAGTCTAATGGTGAAATTGAAAAATTCAACATGTATGAACCCATTAAACCTCTTGAGCATTCTAGTTACGCTATTGATGTACATGATGACTATGATTCTGATTTTGATAATGATGAGTTGTGGGAAATGGGAAAGGCTACTGATGGCCTTGACAAGAAGAGAGGTATGGATCCTCCTCCTGTGCATACTGTTCATACTATTGCTGCTTTATCTACTCATGATACTGCTGACCCTCTTATTTCTCAATTGCAGGATCGTACCATTGGAAAGAATCACCCTCCGGATCGACCAAAGCAAGCAACAAATGCTGGAGGAGTAACAAAGACTGGGGACGACCACTCAAAGAGCAACAAGCCGAGATACCGAGGTGTGAAGAAGATATTAAGGTGGTTAAGGAAGGATAGAGCAACACTGCATCAACCACCTTGATAGAGGACTGACGTCGGGCCACCGACGTTAAACAGAGGCGCTGCTTGGGAGGCAACCCAAGGGGAGTTAGTTTCCCTTTTACCCTTTTTTTTTTTATTGCTTTTTAGTTGAACTTTTCTTTTCTCTTGTCTTTTTGCCTTACATTGGGGACAATGTAAGATTTAAGTATGGGGGAGGGATTAGTAGCGTGTTATTGTTTTTCCTATTTCAAAAATACAAAAAAATCGAAAAATTTAAAATTTTGAGCTCATAGTTAGTAATGAACACATGCTTAGAATCACTAGCCCATGATGAAACCGAATTGATATCATGCATGCTTTTGAACATAGGTGAATTGTTAACTTTGGAATACTTTGAACTCTAAAGCAAAGTGTACTTTAACTTAGTAAGTTGAATAATTTGAGCACATTATTGTCATGACTTGTGAAGTGTGCATAACTTAGTGAAGATTGTGTGAACTTTGTGATAGTCTTAAGAAGTCTCTAATACATGCTAGAACTTAACTACATGCTCTTTGAGGCGTATGTCTAGACTACTTGCAAACATGAAAGTGATATAGGCAATCTTTGATGCGTTTGAGCCTTTCAAGCCAACCATGTAAACAAAATCATTCTCTAGTACCTACTTTTGAGCCTTAAATGTAAAAGAATGGTAGTATGCTAAGCATACTAAAGACCCCCATTCAACATTTCTTGACTAGCTTATCATCCTACCCTTTAAGCCTAAATGTGATTTTGATCCATACCTTTTAAGGGAGTATGATGTATTTCATTCAAATGCACTTGGGAATCATTGAAGTATATTTGTGAGCTTAATTGTCAAAAGAATGGAATGCATGAAAGAAAAAGGGATGCCTTGAAAAAATAGATAAAAATATGACTCCAAGGGGAGCCAAGGCACAAAAGAAGCAAAGTGTTGAAATAAAACTTGTGAAAAAGACAAAGTTGAAAAATTCATACAAGAAGAGAAGCTTTTAGTGTGCATTTCATCATACTCTCTTGTTTGAATATCCTTACCCTTTCTTTCATAAGCCAATACCTAGGCCAAGCTACAAGCTAATAAAGACCTACTTGATTTATGTTTGCAAAGTAGCTAAGATAGTGGAGAAGAGTGTGCAAGTGAGCTTATACTTGTGTTAGTGTATGAGCTTATACTTTATGTTTCACCACCGTTCATTATTATGCATGTTAGCATTGTTGAGGCATTAAAGTGAGGACAAGTGGCTTTGTTATGAACCTATGAGCCAAACAAAAATATTGTAGTTTTATTTGTTTACTCGAGGTCGAGTAAGGAGTAAGTATGAGGGAGTTTGATGTGACTAGAAATAGACACATCTTTAGTGCTTAATTGTCTACGATTTGGTAGGTTTTGATAGATAAATTGATACGTATGCTACCTAATCGTATATTTGTGTAATTATAGGTACAATCGAAGAAAACGAGCTAAAAATGATGTGTAAAGACCAAGAAGAGACATGGACATGACAAGGACTCAAAGTTGATCAAAAAAAGGGCAAAAATGTAATTTTGAAGGAGGAGATCGATTGCCACGAAGAGGAAATCGATCGCCTATGGACAGAAACATTTGCATCAAATTTGAAGAGCCAGCGATCGATCGCGAAGAAGGGGCGATCGATTGCCAAAGTCTACTGGAGCTCGGCGATCGATCGCCACTTTATAGCGATCGATCGCCTCAAGGGTTTTTCTTAAAAAAAATAATGCAGCGATCGATCGCCACATTCAAGGCGATCGATCGCCACATTCAAGGCGATCGATCGCCGAGGAGTCCGGAAATAAGGAAATTAGGTCTTTTACCATGTTTAAAAGGTTGTAACCTATTTTATCAGCCACCAACCCCCATAACTCGAAATTATTCAGTTCTTAGGCATATTATTCCATACTTTAGAATAATTAGAGATTTTTAGATTAATTTTCTTTCAAGTTTTCTTCAAGAACAACGAAGAACGGAACCGGAATCGACAAGCCGGAATCATGATTTATATTAATAATTTCTTTCCTTTATTTATTTAATGTTTTCCATTGAATTTTTATTGATTTTAGATTTAATTATGCTAGGCTAAAAACCTTTGATTCTTGGTTGAAGGGATACCTACTTTTGGATTTAAATCTTTTATGAGAATTTGGTTTGATTGTTGAATTAGATTTCGATTTCAATTTGTTTCTCAAATTTCGAATTCCATGGTTGTTATGTTTGTGTATTAGACCGATCACCTAATATTCAATTGCATAATCGATAGTTTGTTAAGAAACAACTGAGATTAATAATTAACCGGTTGTAGGTGTTATTGAATTCTTAGGAGAAACGGTTGAGTAATCAATTTTAACGGCTGTAGTTTTCATTGATTAGATTTATCGAACTCATTAGTTTTGAAAACTATCATTGATTTAATCATTAACGGCTGTAGTGGTGATTAGAGATTTGGTAAGAGTTGAATTGAATGCTGTTTTCTCTTTTAACTACGAATAAGATGAGTAGGAATTAATTTTCTAATCGATAGATAATCGAAAGAATTCGAATGTTTTGATTTGATGACTAAAAGATAATTTTCCAAAAGTACGGTTACCTGGAAACCAAGAATCGCGTCGCCCTCATAAGTTTAAATCATCTTAGTTAATCTCGTTAATTAGTTTAATTATAGAATTTGCTTAGTAGTAATTATTCATCCTAAAACCCCCTTGTTACTATTCGTTTTTGGCACGAAATAAATTTACCTTCCCTGTGAGATCGATCCCTACTTCCACTACTACATATTTTTGTCATTAACTGAAGAAGGGTTAATTTGGGCGTACACGATAAGCGCCACCACCTGTTCCCCCGTCTCAGTCCCTCAAACATCGGCGGTCGGAATCCGAGGAATTGGGTCAAGATCAGTTCTTCTGGTAATAATTGATGTTCAGCCGGTTCTTGACCCACAACTGGCGGTGGTAGAGGATTGGTATGCCCAACACTTGCATTAAACTTACTGCATTGCCTATCTCAATATTTGCTGTCATGCTGTAATACAAATGTTAACAACAATATCAGAATAATCCATATGTTACACCATTAGATAACATGAATAATTCAATAAGCATGTTAGTATAACAATTATATACACCAATATGCGCCATATGCATAGACATGCTGATAAGTAAATACCTAGCCAACAAGTTGCTAAGGCTACCTTCACTCATTCCCTGGGTTCTCTAACCACTGCTCTGATACCACTAATGTAAGGACCCTTACACCTTAAGTGTGGATTTAAGTGCAATAAGAGCTAAGCATGCATAAATCAGAGACTATACAAAAGAATCCGGCCATCCTATACCAAAGGCACTCCTCACGAAGCTCACCACGTCAACCCGTCCTTAGCCCTCCGAGCCAAAATGCACCTATAGAAACAACTCCACCATGAGCATATACATCATTCATCAACAAAACTCAAGGACAATAATATAAATAATTGCATGAAACATTTATAATGTATACTCCCTGAGCTGCCGCATTAACATACTTTCGCCGGTCGTTCCTGTTCAATAACTCAGGTACATAGTCATTAGTTCATAATATAAGTGATCGACTCCGTATTTCATTCATATGCAACGATACCCATCAATAATCACTTATCTAACGCAACTATTCCGATCTTGTTATAACAACAGTATTTTAGTACCCATCGCTTTGACATATAGCGGCATCATATGATACCCCTCGCTTCGACATGACAGTGGCATAATCATCGCTTTGACATGATAGCGGCAAATATCATAATTCCATCGCTTCATATGACAGCGGCAAGTACCATATTCCTCGCTCGAATATAACAACCACTGGAACATTCAACCATACTCAAACACATAACAATGCACATTGCATAAACCCAATAATAGTCTGATACCAAAAAATCCCACAAAAATAACCAAAATACACATTTTTGGTGACTCGCGATCGATCGCTATAAAGCCCCGATCGATCGCGAGATCACACTGCCAAAGTCACCAAAATTCTGCCTTCGGCGATCGATCGCCAAGTTTGGCGCGATCGATCGCGAGGCCCACCGATCGATCGCCTAAACTTGGCGATCTATCGCCAAATGTTGTTGTTCGGTACTGATTGCGCGCAATCGTTCACCAAAATGGGCGATCGATCGCCAAGACCTGCAACTCGAAATTTCACCATTTTTACACCTTATACCTTCCCCAATCCATACCAACTCAAATACCAACAAACCAACAACATCAAAACACTATAAACCTTCAATATAAACCTTAACAAAACCAAAAAAATCCAACACCCAACCAAATACAACATATACCCAAACAAACCCATTTTAAATCCCTAAAATACAAACCCATAACAACACCAATCATAATAAACAACGCAAGGAAGACATCATACCCCTTAAAGCTTCAATTTCCTACCAAGAATTCAACCAAAAGCAAGCTTTGAGGTTCTCTCCCTTTTTCTCCTCAAAAATCGATTTGGTGGGTTTGGGGATAGGGTTGAGAGTGATTTGATAAAGAGTGGGGTTAAGTGAGGGAAATGGGGTATAAGTGTTGGGGTTAAAATAACATTGTACCCCATTAATTAGCATGATGCATAAAATATCCCCAACATGATATTTTATAAGTATTTTCCAAAACAAGTACCATAACCCCAATTAAAAACATACATTACCAAAATGATCATTATCCACCACAAATAAACCATGCCATTACTCAAATTCCCAACAAGCATCACATGCACCCCAAAATGCATTACCAGGTCACACCCACCCCATTACTAAGAATTTCACCTTAATAATTAATTCGACACTAAATTAATTAACACCATAATTATCGCATAAACATAATTAATGCCTAAATACACATAATTATTTCGGGGATATCACATTCAGTACCCTCAAAGCGAGGTGGCTGATAACTCAAAAATTGAGTCAGTGTCAACTCTCCAGGTAACAACACCTGTTCTACTGGCTCTTGGTCTACTGGTGGTGGTGGCACAGGCGCCAAACCAACACTAGCATTGCCACTCATGCCATCCTCAACAACATCTTGAGGAAATCTGTCTGCCATTATTGCATAACAAGGGTTAACAACAACATTCAAATATATAAAGCATGTTTGTCTACCATCATATCAAAGATATCAACATGCTTTGAAGTGATTAGGTAACTCCATAACTCACTTCCTCTACCCTTGTTTACACAGTTCTCGAACCACTGCTCTGATACCACTAATATGGGGTCCTCACTGCTTAATCCGTTATGTATCAAATCATTATACATTTATGAGTAGGGATTAAGTACTAACACACACTGATTAAGAGTTTTACTATGTCAGTTATTACAGCATTTACCAAAATATCTGACATAATTACATCACATTTAGATGAACAACCTAAATAAGTTCAACTCCTAATCAGTGATTCAGCTCGCAGCAGAAGTCGACTCACAATCCCCTCCCACGTCTATGAGTCTCTACAGAAACAATCACACAACATGAGTATTGATAGACAACCATCTCAGTTTTATATCAATAAGAAAACATCATACGATAAATAATCATCGTCAAATCTCAACTGTGATTGTTCTGTATCATGCATCACAATATGCAAATATGTCATGACATGTCTCAACCATCATCCTATTATACCGGAACATATATGATATGCCTCTCAGCTCAATATTTCAGTGGCTCAGCCTTCACGTCCAGCACATATCATACTTCTGTCCTCACACTTTATAACATCCAAAGCATATGCTCAACAAGAGCATACCTCTCATGCCAAAGCATATGCTCAACAGTAGTATACCTCTCATGGCATACATTTCATGCAAAAGCATATGCTCAACAATAGCATACCTCTCATGGCATCTCAACAACATGAATGTATGCCAACATGGATGAATACCAATATGATTCCAACAATCATATAGCTCAATCTCAATATAGATAAACAACATCATATAATCAAACTCAATACTCGTACGTCAACACATACCTGTCGTGTGATACAAAATATATAAGTTCAGGCGTCAATAGTTAACCGCCTCTTTGTCCTGTCCCATGTGATGATGCTACATGAATACCAACAATGTATCATGTCAAAATAAGCTTCAATATCAAATTCCACAAAAATATAACATTTTTCAAAAGTTAAACCCTAGCAATCGATCTCCACTTTTACGCGATCGATAGCCAAAATTTTCTGCCCATCATCGATCGATCTCTATGTTTTATGCCATCGATCGCCTCCTAGCGATCGATCGGCCACGATCACGAGATCGATCACGCCCATGTGTTAAATTGCCTTATGATTTTCTCCTGTCACGGCGATCCATTGCGACATAGTTTGTGATCGATTGCCCCTCTGAAAATTCAGAGTATGACGATTTTCAAGCTTATCACTATGGTTTCAATTCCATAGCTTCCAAACCCACATCCAAACTGGATACATGCAAACTCTAACATCATATAAACATATTTCCATCACGTTATAACTCAAGTCTTTGATTAACTCTCATCTTACTTCAATTCATCAAGTTATAACAACTCGAACCATATCAACTTTCATTCATATGTTGAAATGAAACTAATAAACATACTATCCACATGTTTAATGAATCAATTCCTCACCAAGTACCTTTCCTTCCACTTCTCACCCAGTTTTTATCTTGACAAACCAAAAGCCAAGAAGAAATGAGAGAGCTTAGAGAGTGTTGGTAGAGATTTGTAGGTGTGTTGAGGTGTGTTATGTGTTATAAAATATGATTTTGCATATATATATATATATATATATATATATATATATATATATATATGTATATATATTAACCTCCAACTCAAATGCAAATTCAAATGGACTTCCTCTCAAATGCATGTTAAATGCATAGCAAAGTAATATCCCACTACACACCTCATGCATCTAAGTTCTCTTGTCCATACAACAAGACATGCACCAATATGGCAAGCCAATACATAAATACATGTCTATGTTCTCAACTCAACATATGTAATGTATTATCATACTTGTCATCTATTTATCACACTCGGTTCAACCCGAACTCGAGTCCACATCATGTCGTAATTATCACATAATTATGCAATAATCACATCAAGCATATATGATTGATATATAGGCGTTACAGTATCTGCTCGGACCAATTCATGGATGGATCGAAGAAATCGAACCCAAGAGCTGAAAACCTAGGTCATACGATTTCGCCCCTTCGAGATCAAATTCCTACGATTCCACGACGACTCACAGTGGCAATTGAATTGTGAACATTTTCGTATATTGGGCTCATTGAAGGGAGGCCGGACGGCGACGAGGAACAATTTTTTGCGCAGTGGTTGTAAGACTGCAACGTCAGATGATGACAATAGTGGTTTAATGACATCATAAGTAAATAAAATGTCATTCTTTAAAACTCTCACCACAAATTTCACTTTCATAGTATGGGATTTTATAAAAATTTTGACAGAGTTTCCCAGTAAACAAGACATACCGGAAACAATCAATTCATAAATATTTCCACATGACAACAATCAACTCATAAGAAGCAATTCATAATTTGATCCCAACGTTCGCCAAATTAACATCATCTAACTAACCGCATATACTCAATTCATAACCCCCTTCCTCCATCAATATTTAACAATATGACCAATTCAGATTCATAAAGCTTATTCTCCTCATAATTTAAAACTCATAATCCAACTAAATAAAAGGTTTGGTGTTATACAGACCATACACATGCCTCCAAAGACTAACAGACTGAGCCATGAATAAATTAATACAAATCGAATTGCTTACACATTATCTATCATCATCTATACCCGTACAATACATCTGAAGTGATTTTGCTGCAATGAATCTGGAGCTTACTTCCTGAAATGACATCGTACCTGCTTACATCTTTTAATAGAAACAACCCACCACACAGGTTGAGCATACTATAATACAACAATCAAGATCATAACAATATATAAATCGTAAAGCAGTAAATTAAGATTATTGAGTATCTATAAGATGTACTCCATGTATTCCTTCCAAACCAGCATAGCTTTCACCCGTCTTTCCTGTTTCAACCTTACACAATCCATAATATAAAGTTCAATATCTTTATTTCAAACTTAATGTCTATCAATGCGATAACTTCGACACTATTCATTCAAAATATAGTCATTAACCACTTTACTTTGTTCTCGCTTTATAAAAGTAATGACACTCTACCAATAGCGGTACTTTGTCCCCGCTTTAAACTATAACATTGGCACTTGTCCCCACTTCCATCGGCACTTTGACCCTGCTTCTAAGTTACAACAATGTCACTTTGTCCCCACTGTGATTATATTACAAGAGTGGCACTTTGTCCCCACTGCCAGTGGCACTTTGACAACGCTTCTAAGTTACAACAGTGTCACTTTGTCCCCACTGTGATTATACTACAACAATGGCACTTTGTCCCCACTGCCAGTGGCACTTTGACCCCGCTTCTAAGATACAACAGTGACACTTTGTCCCCACTGTGATTATACTACAGCAGTGGCACTTTGTCCCCATTGCCAGCGACACTTTGACCCCGCTTCTAAATTACAGCAGTGACACTTTGTCCCCACTGTGATTATACTATTAACTTAGACAACTATATCATTTATCGTTATTAACTCAACATAATACTCGAATTATGTAAAATTAAATATCCCACATATCACAATCATTTAGACCGAACACATATTTCGATTCCATAAACTTATGTATCATCGTTCATAGATTGACATCTCATAAGTGTGTAATCATCAATTTATCTCATAGCATACATGTTCATACGTCGTTACGTATCTGACTGTCAAAAATCCAGATGAAGCTATCCTCCTTTATTCCTAGATGCTCACTGAAGCTTTATACAATTCCAACAATCTTATATTAGTACAAAGTTATCACTTTCACGAAATAAGATATTTCGATTCCCAATGTAAGTACCCAGGCTCAATAATATGATGAGAATTCATGGATAACATCAACATCCACTAAATCATTCAAAATTAGAATACATTTTTGACATTTTAAGGCGACCGATCGATCGGTTGGAACGATCGACCGATCACTCACCTCCATCGATCGACCAGTCGGTGCCATAATCCAACCTTAGCTACGGCCTTCACCGATCGATCGGTTCACCAAACCCATCGATCGGTCGATGCTGTTACTCGAAAAAAACTCCATTTTAACCCTTTTCAACCTCAACAAACTCGCCCCTTTTAACCATCATCAAATCATCTTCTCCACACACTCCTAACTCTTCATCAACACAGATAAGTTCATAGCTCAACAAAGTACAACAACTTTAAGAAAATCATCATACAATCAAAATTCCCAAAAGCATAAATCAAACATCTAACCCAATCACCATTAAAATTCAACAAAACTAACATCAAGATATAAATAACTTAGCCAAGTAAAAATCACTAAGATTTAGAGCTCAAATGCAAGATCTTTCCTTGGATTTGGAAGAGAGAAAGTTGGGTAAGAGTGGAGGCGTGAAAATCGACATTTAGTGTGTAATGTGTAAAAAGTGTGAAGGGAGGGATGATATAAATATCATCTATTGCCATAAAGCCCCTAGGTTTAATTCCATATTATAACTCAACCCCAAACTTACTAATTATAATGCAACTCCATTAATTACTCTACTAATTCAAATTCATCATTGCCTCACTACTTCACATGATAAATCTCAACCGTTTATCCATTAACTAATTATTACAATCACATCTTTCAATCGCACTTGATTTTCTCAAACCGAGTTCAAATGTAAAACGTCAACCATCCAAAATTATCCTTTAATTATCACATTAAACTCGATCCAGTTAAGATAATTAGATTTCATGCACTACAATTCCCCCTTACTAATAAAATTTCATCCTCGAAATTTTAACACACACACAGGCACATGCGATTTGTCCAGGCCAAATCCCGGACAAGATGCTCGATAATTAAAACACTAAAATCTAATTCCACCTTCGAAGTCTGTTAAACATAAACTATCTACCATCCATTTTTGCAAAATTTGCACATGGAATATCTCAAGTATTAAATAAGGAAAATCGTCAACGGTAACTTATAAGTTAGAATGTCACTTATTGTCGTATCCGTTCTATATTTTCCTCATCTCCTCATCTCTTGAACAAGTTTTGATTCATCTATATATTTTATCATTTCAAAATAATGGACATCTAAGACATTGTTCATGCAATTCTTTAGACAACAATAGCCAAATATTCACTTGATACGTAACATTATCAGAGACTCCACAATTAACATAGTATTCGACCAACTACCTTCGAGTTCTATCACACCTGTATATCAATAGCATTCTTAGTTTTTTTTTTCCATTCAAACTAACATTATCAAAATGGTCATTCATATGATTTCCTTATATTCTAACCATCATTCTATCTGTCTTCATTATTGTATATCAGTTATTATTTGTACTAAATCACCACTGATTTCTCATCTCGTCATTTGTCACTCAACAATAATTTACATATTTTACAGAAATGTATGCTTTGACTGTATACAACTATTCTACTTAAATAATAATGAGTCAAAGCAGATCAAATCATTCATGCATTCATGTGTATCTATTCTTCTTTTCTTTCCATCTCATTGTAAATTTCATATACGCCAGTAATTTCAGTCTATTTCACATCAACACACTGGTCCTTATTGTTAACTGGTTTCCAAGTTACACAGAGTTCTTACAGGAATACTTAGACTCTCAGTTCACATGCTGCATATCGATAGACTACTAACCCCTTATTTGCACATATTTTAATACTTGTTTATTAGCATTAAAATATTATCAAGCATCTAGATTTAATGTCAACATATGACCAAACATTATGTGTTATGTCTGTATTTTCTTATTAGGCCATATATACACACTCATACTTGTGCACAAAATCTCGATTATACCTTCATCTTAAATACTCTTCTTTCAAAAGTTTTCTCTCGTACACACGGTTTTTCCAACATTAATCCCGTCTCATATCAATCCCGATTGCATTTTACAAATTTAATCATCCAGTGAATTAATCGTAATATACATTCAATACTCTTCAGTTGTAAAGTCATTTCGGGGAATTCCAATCATAATTACATAAGTTTTTGTCACAAATTCTATGCTACAAGCTTTCAATCACTTAACAGTTCTCACAAAAAGAAGTAATTGATAATGAAGTCTTCCACAAATATCATAACTCACAATCCTCACTATACTTTCACTGGTTCAACTACTCCATTAGCAATGCCATTAGTTTCAGTATTTCTCACACATTCTTTTTATTTCTACATTGTATATCAATTACACCATAACATTATTACAATTGTCTCGTACAATGAAATTAATCGTCATATACCCCAATATTGTTTTCACAGCAATTTAATACTATTCTTTCCCCAGGTTTCACTTCATAAACTGTCATTTATTCACGATAATATTCTTTATCGGAGATTAACTTTAAAACCTCATGTAGCGTGATAATCCCATACATGTGTCACTGTACTAATCTGCAATATACATTAGCATCATGATATCATACTCACAAGCTCTGAGGCATCCAACTCCTCAAATATCGTCACTCAGCCACCATCTGGAGTAAAATGAGTAGTAGAAATAAAAATCATTAGTACTTCTCATGTACGCGTGTCATAAACACACAACTTGTCGGTTACTTGTTACTGATTCATAAATTACTCAATCATTGAATCATGAATATCTCTACATTAACATGTTCACATAATCATGTGTACATACCACATACTACTACATGTTTGTATAATTACACTCAATAACAATAATCAAACTCATATTTTAACAACAAGGTAATTCATTTAGTTATTAACTAACCAATGTATAACACTACTGTACTGCCACATAATTAGTCACCACCCCATAGTGTAGTAACAATATTCTACACATATGTAAAATCATCGCACATTAACTAGCATCGACTCTAACAATGATTACATCGTACGCATGATTATACCTAGCGTAACATACTCTGAAATTAATCAATTATTAATTTTGCAATATACAAAATCACCATGCTTTCTCAGAAAATAAATATAACCACCTACTCAATATCCTCATTCTACTATTATCTTATCATTGTAACCATAACAAATAAATATGATAACAAGATTTGACATTTCAATTACATCATCAATTTACTTTACTTCTACAACTAATTATCATAAACGGTTCTAAATCAATAAAATAATTGCAACAAGCATGTCCTGGTATATTAACCCAACGAAATAGTTACCTTGACCCCTCGTCTTCTTGGAACATTTCAATATTCTCTTGAGCTTAAAAACTCATGTACTCAAGGAACAACATTACAAAAGCTGATATCACAATGTTTCCTTCCATCTGCAATCAACATATCATTAATACACATCACCCATAAATTTATGTATATTATAATAGTACACATACACATAGCCCATCAAGGCACATATAATCTCATCGTCGTACGGTGGTACATAATACTTGTCGCCCTACGGCGGTACAAAATACTCATAATACCCCTCGCTTTACATAGCAACATTCTCATCGCTTCGATATGACAACAGCAAGTATTCTATGTCATCTCTCACCAAAACAATCTGAACATCAATACATGTGTATAATGTAGCATATACCTGCATGTTCGTGTCCCTGAGATAACTATACTCAATTATCACATCGTGCATTATCACTTATTACCGTACCATCCATCGTTCCTGAAACCAGACATTGCAACTGATTTCTCATTCTCTGACTTCCGTACAAGTACTGTATCAATATATAATATGTATTCAACTTAATTAAATTCATTAGCCCTTTACAAGTAACAATATACATTTACCATCAATACTGAGAGTGCAAGGTATATCATTCACCACTCAACTAATAATATTTTATCACTATTACAGAAATCACATCAATGATGTATGGTAAAATGAGTTACTGACTTATTGTGTTACTCAATAAATGTATCACCACTGGTGTAAATGTCACGTATTCATGACATTTATTAACCCTCATTGTTATCATACTTTTCATATTTCACTTACTACCTTGCATCCACAATAGCTAGTAATAACCCAAGTTCCATCATCCTATATAAGTCATGCAAGCAAGCATAGAATTATCACACCACAGAACATAAAATAGTAGTTATGTATAATTCATGTGCTATGCCAAATTCTTAAAGAAAATGTTATCTAAGATCTTAAAGAAAATGTTATCTAAGAAGCAGAAAGTGGGAGAGCATGAGATTGTCTTTTTGACTGAGGAATGTAGTTCTATGGTGCAAAAGAAATCGGCCACTAAGTTAAAAGATCCAGGGAGTTTCTCTATTCCCTGCACTATTGGGCCTATTTCTTCTATGAAATCGTTATGGGATTTGGGTGCTAGTGTGAACTTAATGCCCTTGTCTATTTTCAGGCGACTTGGACTGGGAGAGCCGAAACCCACAAGGGTGGTATTGCAAATGGCGGACAAGTCTATCACCTACCCACTAGGAATCATCGAAGATGTGCCATTCAAGATAGATCAATTCAACTTTCCGGTGGATTTCCTAGTGTTGGATATGGAGGAGGATGTGAGAATGCCATTGATCTTGGGACACCCATCCTGTGAGGGCCCAATTCTAATAATGTGATTAGTTATCACACAATTATAATTATAGCGTAAACAGCGGAAGATTTGTTTAACATTTAGTAACATGTGGCCCTAAAAATTTCGGCAGACCTCGTCGCACGAGAAACATACCACCAATACCAATAGTCAAAATATATATAGATACCATCAGTTTCATCTCCATCAACACAAATCAAACTATAAAAGACATATCCATACTGAGCAAAATAAACTAAATATACATAAACTCCTTACACTCCAGGTACACACTCCTGGTACATATACAACTGGGATAAAGAGGAAAATAAACCTCTCAAGTGTGGCTCCCACCGGATGTGTACTCTCTGGGGTTTCGGCCACCTGTACTATCTGCCATTGTCCACACACAAAGACAACAACAACCCCCCTTGGGGGTGAGCAAAAGCCCAATATGGAACGATCATGGAATATACATCATGTATCTATAAAATGATATATGAAATGAAATGCAATGCATGTCATGTCATGTCGGTATCATACACCCATCCGCCGGGTATCTCGGAGCCAATAAATGAAAGTCCAAAAACTACATAGCTAAGCTCGAGCATGTCAAGCAAAGGAATGTCTATATGGTGCATCATCAAAGCGTCACCGCATCCCAGCTCTTGACATCAGATCATATCATACAGATGACGTCAGCAAGGCGCCACCTTATAACAGTCTCAATAAATAGGGATAATCCAGAGGATGACGTCGGCAAACGCCACCAATCCCCATATCAACAAATCATAACAATCATAAGGGCCACGAATCCTTATGCCTTTCAGGCCACTTAATGCCAGTCATAGCACCGTGTACAACCCTTATGATTGATCGAATCCAAAATAATAGGGTATCAAAGAATCGTAGCTCAACATGTATGCCATGCATCGATGTATGTATAAAAACTGATGTGTGTTAACAAAACATTTATTTTCATACATCGATATGCAATTATGAATGCCATGAATGCCACATAATTTAAATAAAATCACGTAGCCACATAAAATCAATTACTTCATAGAAGTCATCAAATCATATACCAACTGATACAGATACCTGTTGTATGTTACCCGATCGCAACATACCTTTACTTCTCAATATCTGAGGGTCAACTTGAACTTGTAGAGTCGATGTATTCACTGTATATTAATGAAATTCACAATTCACTAAATTACTCATTAAACATTGGTTATCAATTGTAGTCATACCTGAACTAATTTAAATTTATTTTTTTTAATTATAGTCCAAATTAACTGGTAATTATCGAAGCAAAGTCGGAAAAATTGGATATCAAATTTTACCCAAAATCGCACATAGTTCACGCACGGTTTTCTTCCGATTCCGGCTATCTCCGGCGGCTTTATGGGCGGCGACCGGTTCAGAAACCTTCGTCCAGGTGAGGAGAAGAGATTCGGTGTATTGCTTCGTCCAATTGGTTGTAAACTCGAAGAAATCAAATCAAAAGCTCAGAAACCCTAATCTGTGCGAGTTCGTCTGTTCCAGGGTAAAATCGAACACCTTTTCGAACACCAAAGTTTGATTATCTGGTATGTAAATGTGCACCTGGGAGTTAGGAACACGGTGGTAGGTTGGTATCGTCGAGAGGTGGTCGGACGGCGGCGAACGGAGCTGATTTATAGGCGGTGGTCGGTGAATCGCGCTGAAACTGTGTGTTTTCGCACCTTTTAGTAGGTGTCCGTGACTGTGTGTTTTTGAATGTGTTTACTATGTATTTTACATCCTACATCGATATATATTAATTCCCGACCAATTATGAACATCGGGGTGTCACCGGTGTACTGGTGCATGTACAGTACATGTACAGTCCACACATGACTTCGTGTCCCTACTTCAATCACAAAATGAAATATATCATTTTAATACAAATTTTATATTTACTAAATTAATTAAACAAAATTAAATGTAATTAACGTTAATCGAACATCGGGGCATCACACATCCCTAGCTACTGGAAGAGCCATCATTGATGTAGAAGAAGGGAAGTTGATCCTCCATGTAGGAGAGGATCGGGTTACATTCAATATGTTTAAACCTACAACACACGCACACAACGAGCATGATTATCTAAAAGTTAACATGATTGACACCTTGCTTGTTGATGTGGTGCAAGGTACTGATGAGATGGAGGTGAAGACAGAGCTAGAGGCTAACCAAGGTAAGAGCCATGACATTGTGAAGCCAAGGAATGCAAAGAAGCAGAATGATAAAATGACGTTCATCTCCAATTACATAAAGCACCACCACCTCGCATATTCCAAAGCAAACAAAAGGCTTCATCGATGGGACCATTCACTGTGACTAAGATATACTTGCATGGAGCCATTAAGGTAAGTGATCGTAGTCTAGGCACTTATGTCGTTAATGATGAAAAGGTGAGGCACTACCAAGTCGATTCCGGAGATTCGTGCCCCACAAACCATCCCAACCTTTGAGGAAATGGGGTAATAAGTCCAGCTTGAGACTGTAAATCAAGAACTAATTTTTTTCCTTCTCTTTCATTTTTGATTTTAGAAGGTAGTTTCATAACTTTAGCTTGGTTTGTATTTTTTTTGTAGGAAAAATTTTGTGCCAAAGGAAGATGAGACTCTCAAATGATAAGAATTTTAAATGTGCTTACTGGTGACAGGCGATCGATCTCTTACTACAAGCGATCGATCGCCTCTCACGTTGAAAATTTTGTTGAGCTCGCTAGCCCTAGGCGATCACTCCCTTACTATAAGCAATCGATCGCCTCGCAAAAAAAACGTTTAAAAATCACTCGGCCCTCACACTCTGCACACACGTCTCAGACTTCCTCTTTCCAAATCCCTAATCACCTCTTTTAAACTCCCCAAAATTCCCAAGATTCCCTCACAAATTCCCTTCTAATCTTGACATCAAAGAGATATCTTCCCCTTTCTAGTGCCATTATCTAAGTTTGTTTCAATTTTTCTACAGGTTCCAAGCTAGGGTTGGGCATTCCAAGTACAAGGTGAAGATTACTCAAAGCCAAGGACCACTCACCATCAAAGTTTCGAATTTCTTGAGGTACATTGGCTAGAATTTCATGGTAATGCTCTATTTCTAAATTTTTGGGGAATGTTGGAACATATTCAAATTTTGTTTGTGGTGGTGCAAGTGAATTATTGATATTGGTGTGGGAAGTGTTTGACATTGTTGAAGGTTGTTGGAATTTGATTAAACTAGTGAATTATTGATATTGGTGTGGGAAAAGTTTGACATTGTTGGAGGTTGTTGAGAAGTTGCTTGTTAGGTGCCATACATATCATGACACCGAAAAAGAAGCCAAGAGGAGGGCCATCATCTTCATCCTCCACCCCTACATACGACACTTCCCGCTTTGCTAACCAAGCGGCATCAGAATTCTTTGACAAATGGCGTGCTAGGCCCTTGGTAAGGGAGAGGGGAATGGAGATGGACATGCCAGATTCTGCCATCCTCCGAGAGGCGGAACGCCGTGGTTGGTTGAGCTTTGTGCAACCCCCATGCCATGTCGTCATCCCCATCGTCAAGGAATTCTATGCCAACTTTAAGGTCTCCGTGAATGAACCGTATCTTACCGTTCGGTGGAAGAAGTTTTTTGTTTGATAGTGAACTGATCAATTACATCTACGGGATGCCGCATATAGAAACCGATTAGTACTCCGTTTACATGAAACACCACCTCGATCATACTGAAATCATTGAAACCTTATGTGGGGAGGGGGTGGAATGGAATCTGACTTATGATGGGAAGATCAAGAATTTCAAGAAGACTCAGTTGAAACCCGAGGCAGAAGTCTGGTTTACATTTATTTCTCATAGAGTCCTACCATCTACTCACACTGTTGTGGTTACTAAGGAGAGAGCGGTGATGGTTTTCGCTATTATGACGGGACGCTCGATTAATATTGGGAGCATCATCTATTCCTTTATGCAATTAGAAGTGGAAGGATCCACCACAATTGGTCTACCATTCCCTTCATTAGTCACCGAGCTGTGCCGGCAGGAACAGGTGACCTGGGAGTCTCATGAGGAGACAAGTGTGCCATTCATTCCTCTTCGTCTTCCTAGACCACCGCCAGAGCCCGAATTGGCACCGGGGCAAACACAAGCGTCTGAATCAGCACCCGGTACATCACAAGCGCCCGAGCAGCCCGAGTCATCACTCCTACCTGTTCCACGTCGCTATTCTACAATAGCTACTCCTACCACCAATGCTCAAAGATTCCAATCTCTTGATATTACTTTGACTCTACTTATGACTTGAATCTTGATGATTGTAAACATGTTGTGAATATTTTGAGTTGAGTTGACATGTTGAAAATGAGGAATAAATTGAGCACATTGAGTCATGAACTTGTTGATTACATTTAAAGTAGTGATGATATATGTGAACTTGATGACATCTCTTGAGCATCTTAGGGTAATCATAGAACCTATTTAATGATGGCACTTTGAGGCGAAATTTTTATAATTATGAACTGGACTTGGACATGATTTAGGCGATCTTTTGGTACATTTGAGCCTTTCAAGCCTACATTGTCTATATCTATCCCTAATGTCCAACTTTGAGCTTGATTGAATAAGAATGAAAGTTAGCCATCATTTGACTTTTGTTGATAAACTCATTATACCTACTTTGTTTAGCCAAAAAAATGAAATTTTTTATCTTTACCCCAATGGAGTATAATGAATCTCATTAGATGCACATAAAGAGCTATATTTGATGAGCTTATTGTTAAAAGAATTGATGAATGAGAAAAGAAAAGGATATAGATAAAGCCTTGTAAAAAAAAGTGACTAAATAAGATCAAAGCGGCCAAGGCTAAAAGAAAAGGAAAAGAAGCTCGATATGTGCTACAAAAAAGTGAACTTTACATTATATACTTTCCTTTTTGTGCATATCCTATCTTTTCTTTGTAACCGATACCAAAAGGCCTAACATTATAAGCTTGAAAAGACATTTTGATCCAAGTCTAGGAATTAATTACATTAAGTGTTTAAAATTAGGCATATGAGATACTCGATGATAATCTTGACTATTGTTTATTAGAACTGTTTTGATCTCTGATGATTGTATGATGCTTGTGATTGACAACAACACACACACGTTCCGAATTTGAGACTATTATTTGACTTAAAGAGAAAACACTTCGTGTCCAACGATTTGAGAAATTCTTGTTGTGGTATGAGTAAGATTTCTGAGATAAACATATGAGCACGAAATAATCCATGTCACTTATATGTTGTGAATTCACTGTTTTACACACCAATCATTCAATCATCAAGCAGGGGATGAGTATAGTTCTGATAAAGTCTCTCAGTTGGAGGATATTGTGCGCAAATTCGGGGCAACATCTTAACCAAAGATCGAAAATCACACCAACTCCAAAAGTAGCATTGAGCAGCAGATAGAGACATTTTTAGCGAGATGCAAAGAGGTTGAGATGAGATATACTAATCAAGGGGTGACAAATCAGGTGTGGTCCCATGATGATGATCACTAAACCAACCAAGTTTGAGAGAGTGATCATACACATGCGGAAGATTCAAGGGAATATGAGCCTATTCAAGTGGCTGAGCCTACTGTAGAAAAGTTATCAGAGGAATTCCCGTGTCAAGATGACCCAAGCGTGATGTTGGAGATTGGGGAATTCTCGAGAAAATTGATGAGCATCCATCGATGGTGTCCTATATGCCATATGTTGATCCATTCTTCCCATCGATGCCAACTTCACCATATTATGATCTCCACGAGATGAAGCCAAGTTTAGAATCTTTCTCCCATGCTTATCAATTTTTGAGGGACGTTGTTGGAGCGACGATCGTTAATTGTCATCATCTTGCCAAGCTTGAGGGAATGCACAACCAAGACCCATATGTAGTGTCATATGATACTTACTATGGGCGGAAGCCCTATTTGATGGTTGCTTCGCATGGTCTGGCTGAAGACTTCAAACAAAGCGCTTCTTGGGAGGCAACCCAAGCCTTATATCCTTTTTATTTTATTTCAGTTTTAATTTTAGTATTTCATTTTATATTAGCATGTTCTGATCATTATTTTTCCCATTGCAGGACTATACTGATGCGGAGGTCCTATCATCATCTTCTCACCATACCCATGAGCATGATGGACGACGATTACTGATGATCGTCGTCGCAGGTAGGTGTGTTGTCCCTTATTTTATACGTTGTATGGTACATAGAGGACAATGCACGATTTTGAGTTTGGGGGGGGGGGGGGGTGTTTAAACATTGTAGATGTTTTGTTTCCTGGATTCCTATGTGTGTTGTTTTTTTTTGTTTTGGTACAAAAACTTTGAAGTTTTTGGCGCCGTTGCCGGGATTGATTTAATATTGTTTCCTGATACTGTTACCAAGTAGTCTTGATTTTAATTTAGAATTTTAATTTTTTGTTTTAATTTTATTTTTATGATGTTTTTTCTTGTGAGGTACTTGGAGATGTTTCATCAGCAAGTTTCCACAAGCTTTGCCCAACAACCGTATGAACCGTTCTATGCAGCTTCGAAGAGATTCAACCACGACTTTTCAAACTATGCTCCTCTTCAATCTTTCTACAGTGGATTGGATGCAGACACATAAGAATGGGTATTTAATGGAGCTTTGGCAACTGGTAGTCCGAAATATTGTAGAGATGATGACAGGGTTCACCTTTATAACGATATTGCAAATTTCGACTACCAGTGGCATTGTGATCCTTCACTGCAGGGTTGTAGTCACCAATATCCACCAGAGCATCATTACCTTCATTTTACACACCAATCATTCAATCATCAAGCAGAGGATGAGTATAGTTCTGATAAAGTCTCTCAGTTGGAGGATATTGTGCACAAATTCGGGGCATCATCTGAACCAAAGATCGAAAATCACACCAACTCCAGAAGTAGCATTGAGCAGCAGATAGAGACATTTTTAGCGAGAAGCAAAGAGGTTGAGATGAGATATACTAATCAAGGGGTGACAAATCAGGTGTGGTCACATGATGATGATCACTCAACCAACCAAGTTTGGGAGAGTGATCATACACATGCGGAAGATTCAAGGGAATATGAGCCTATTCAAGTGGTTGAGCCTACTGTAGAAAAGTTATGACCCGAGCGTGATGTTGGAGATTGAGGAAATTCTCGAGAAAATTGAAGAGCATCCATCGATGGTGTCCTATATGCCATATGTTGATCCATTCTTCTCATCGATGCCAACTTCACCATATTATGGTCTCCACGAGATGAAGCCAAGTTTAGAATCTTTCTCCCATGCTTATCAATTTTTGAGGGACGTTGTTGGAGCGACGAACGTTAATAGTCATCATCTTGCTAAGCTTGAGGGCATGCACAACCAAGACCCATATGTAGTGTCATATGATACTTACTATGGGCGGAAGCCGCTATTTGATGGTTGCTTCGAATGGTCTGGCTGAAGACTTCAAACAAAGCGCTTCTTGGGAGGCAACCCAAGCCTTATATCCATTTTATTTTATTTTAGTTTTTAATTTTAGTATTTCATTTTATATTAGCATGTAGTCAGAGCCGCTGATCATTATTTTTCCAATTGCAGGTCTATACTGATGCAGAGGTCCTATCATCATCTTCTCACCATACCCATGAGCATGAGATGAACGACGATTACTGACAATCGCCGTCGCAGGTAGGTGTGTTGTCCCTTATTTTATACATTGTATGGTACATTGAAGACAATGCAAGATTTTAAGTTTGGGGGGGGGGGGGGGGTGTTTAAACATTGTAGATGTTTTGTTTCCTGGATTCCTATGTGTGTTGTGTTTTTTCTTGTTTTGGTACAAAAACTTTAAAGTTTTTGGCGCCGTTGCCGGGATTGATTTAATTTTGTTTACTGATACTGTTACCAAGTAGTCTTGATTTTAATTTAGAATTTTAATTTTTTGTTTTAATTTTATTTTTATGATGTTTTTCTTGTGAGGCACTTGGAGATGTTTCATCAGCAAGTTTCCACAAGCTTTTCCAACAACCGTATGAACCGTTCTATGCAGCTTGGCAGAGATTCAACCACGACTTTTCAAACTATGCTCCTCTTCAATCTTTCTACAGTGGATTGGATGCAGACACACACGAATGGGTATTTAATGGAGCTTTGGCAACTGGTAGTCCCATATATTGTAGAGATTATGACAGGGTTCACCTTTATAAAGATATGGCGAATTTCGACTACCAGTGGCATTGTGATCCTTCACTGCAGGGTTGGAGTCACCAATATCCACCAGAGCATCATTACCTTCATTTTACACACCAATCATTCAATCATCAATGTGGGGTCCTCGTTACTTAATCCAGACTCACATATGTATGTTAACATGATACATAATGGATTAAGTAACGAGGACCCCACATTAGTGGTATCAGAGCAGTGGTTCGAGAATGGGGTGAACATGGGTAGAGGAAGTGTATTAGGGAGTTACCTAAACACTTGAAAACATGTTGCGAATGGTACTATCATGTTAGGATTTGGAATGTAATGTTCTTCTAACATGTTTTATCATTTTGAATGTTATTGTTAACCCTTGATAAACAGTTATGATAGACAGAGGGTATCATGAGGATGTTGGGGATGCCATGCGTGGCAATGCTAGTGTGAGAATGTCGCCTGTGCCACCACCACCAATTGAGCAAGGGCCAGTGGAACATGTATTATTGCCTGGGGAATTGACGTTGACGCAGTTTCTGAGTTATCAGCCACCCAGGTTTGAGGGGACGGAATCAGAGGAACTGGCGGAGGAATGGCTGGAACGTGTGGAACAGATATTTGTATCAGCACCGTGTGCCAAGACTGCTTGGTTACGCTTAGCTGAATTCCAGTTGGCTAAGAAAGCTATGATGTGGTGGAAATCCACAGTGCTTGAGCTGAGGGCTCAAGGACAGACAGTTAACTGAGATGTGTTTAGAACGAAGTTCCTTGAGCATTATTTCTCTGCTGCTGCAAGGCAGAGGAAAGAGGATGAATTTACAAACTTGAGACAGGGATCAATGACAGTATCGGACTATGCGGTACAATATTCTTCCTTACTCCGGTATGTACCACATATTGCTGTTAACACAAAGGCAAAGATCAGACAATTTGTGAAAGGTTTGAGGCCTGAATTATTTGATAGGGTCATGTCCAATAACCCTACATCATATGAAGAAGCATTGACTAGGGCTGAGATGGCTGAGATTGCTGTAGGGGTATACAAAGATGTTGGACAAGCCCAACCACCTAATCTGAAAGTATGAGACCTCGAGGAGAACCATTTAAATCACCACGAGGTGGTGCATCTTCCTCTAGATTTAGTGGGAAGCGGTTTACAATGCGGAAGGGTAGTGAACGAGGTTCAAAGGGACAGTTCCAAGGTAGTAGTAGTGGTAGTGGTGTACAATGCTTTAAATGTGGCGGACCACATTTGAAACGAGATTGTCCTCAATTGAATACAGTAGTTTGTTTCCGTTGTGGGAGACAAGGACATGTGATCCGTGATTGTCCTCAAGTGGGTGGACAACAGAGGAGAGGACCAATGTCAGAAAATACAGTGCAGCAGAGACCACAGGGTGTACTACAGTCTGGTGGAGGACAGAGGACAGGACCACCTCAGGCTCAGGTGTATGCACTGAACAGAGAGGAAGCAGAGGCAGTTCCTGATGATGTGATAGCGGCATCATCACAGGGGATGGGACAACGAGGCAAATAGCCAGTGACGCCGAATTTAAATCGTTTGTGTCGCAGTACAGGTACGTGTTGACGTACGGAGTATAGATATTGTGTGATGATGTTATGAGATTGATATCATATGAATTATGTTATGTTAGTATCATATGATTGGTAGTATCATATGCATGTACATTCATGGATATCATGTGTTTGAGATATACGCCTGGTTTGGGTATATGCTCGGTTATGTTACATAGAGATATACGTCTGGTTTGGGTATATGCTCGGTTATGTTACATAGAGATATACGTCTGGTTTGGGTATATGCTCGGTTATGTTACATAGAGATATACGCCTGTTTTGGGTATATGCTCGGTTATGCTATATAGAGATATACACCGGTTTTTGGGTATATTCTCTGGCTATTATCATTTGAGGACGGTACTATGATATGTGCTGCTAATATGAAGATGTGAGGTGGTTCCACTGACATATTGAGCTGAATAGGCATATCATATTGGTCTCGTGATAATAGGGTAATTGTTGAGACATGTCATGACATGGTGCATTTGCAGAACATTCACATTAGATGATTTATTGTGCTTTATCATTGATATTGATATTGTGTTTTGATATCGCACTGAAATATTTATTATCTATACTCACATTGTGTGAATGTTTCTGTAGGGACTCACAGACGTTGGAGGACGGGATGTGAGTCATTTTCCGCTGAAGCTGAACCACTGCCTAGGAGTTATTTTGTAGTAGGTTGTTGTTTGTACATATCATGTGTAGTTGAGAGTTTTTTTTATAAACCCTGTAACAACTTAACTAGTAAGATACTCTTAATCAGTGCATGTTATTACTTAATTCAGACTCACATATGTATGTTAACAAGATACATAATGGATTAAGTAACAAGGACCCCACAATCAAGCAGAGGATGAGTATAGTTCTGATAAAGTCTCTCAGTTGGAGGATATTGTGCGCAAATTCGGGGCATCATCTGAACCAAAGATCGAAAATCACACCAACTCCAGAAGTAGCATTGAGCAGTAGATAGAGACCTTTTTAGCGAGATGCAAAGAGGTTGAGATGAGATATACTAATCAAGGGGTGACAAATCAGGTGTGGTCACATGATGATGATCACTCAACCAACCAAGTTTGGGAGAGTGATCATACACATGCTTAAGATTCAAGGGAATATGAGCCTATTCAAGTGGTTGAGCCTACTGTATAAAAGTTATCAGAGGAATTCCCATGTCAAGATGACCCGAGCTTGATGTTGGAGATTGAGGAAATTCTAGAGAAAATTGATGAGCATCCATCGATGGTGTCCCATATGCCATATGTTGATCCATTCTTCCCATCGATGCCAACTTCATCATATTATGATCTCCACGAGAAGCCAAGTTTAGAATCTTTCTCCCATGCTTATCAATTTTTGAGGGACGTTGTTGGAGCGACGAGCGTTAATTTTCATCATCTTGCCAAGCTTGAGGGCATGCACAACCAAGACCCATATGTAGTGTCATATGATACTTACTATGGGTGGAAGCCGCTATTTGATGGTTGCTTCGCATGGTCTGGCTGAAGACTTCAAACAAAGCGCTTCTTGGGAGGCAACCCAAGCCTTGTTTTGAAATTCTATCTTTTTATTGTAGCCATGAGCCAATGCCTTACATTACAAGCCTATTAAGACCTATTTGACCGAGCCACATTTGTCGAATATACTAATGAATAAGGTTGCGAATAGTAAGCTTATGGACACTCGAGAAACACTTGTAATGCATATGGTTTTGACATTCACACACGCACATCTCATTGCTTTGATTTTATGCATTGTTCATTGTTTGTCAAAGTTATACTCCTTTTATGAACAATGCAAATGAACCAATACCTTGCAAAGTCCTATTGATTTGTGTGAGTTAAGATTGATTTAATGGTTAAATGGAAGTGGTAGCGCACACACACTTGGGAATTCTTGAGTAGACTGATATGCATACTTGACTTAAAAGTTTTAGACAATTGATCTTCGAGGCCAAATTGCATATATAACATTTCATGACTTGCGTTAGTCGTGTGTTGTCTTTTTCTCTTTTATTTCTTAGTATTTTTCCATTTCTATTTTGCTCGGGACTAGCACTTATATTTGCATATATTTCTTGCTATTTTTATAGTGATTCTTGGAAGATTTTACGCTTTTGGTTGTGTTTTGGTATATTTCCAGGAATCAGGTTGAAGTGCAAGAAACACTGAAAAATCTCGTTTTATGGACTGGAATGTGGAACTATGACAAAACGAGTCAAGCCATTGGAAAAGAATTGCAAAATCCATAATTGATGAAAAAAGATAGATGCGACCGATCACACACTACCATGAGATCGATCGCCATCAGCCAGAAACGTGAAGGAAATTTGAAGCAAGAGGCGATCGATCGCACATTACCAAGGGATCGATCGCATCGGGGCAGAACATTATGATATCGATTGCATATCATGAAGTGATCGATCACCACAGAGATAAAATTTCAAGCGATCGATCGCACGCAGAGTCCGTACCGAGAAAATTTCCTTAATTACGTTATGGGCTATCTTTGATACCAGATTTCTTGGGATCGTGAAGGAGAGTTTAAAGGGAGTTTTTATGTCAAAAATGGGGTTCTAAAAACTCTGAATAGCAGCCTACCCTTGGGAGAAGCCATCACCTTCAAGAGGATTCAAAGCAACGCAGCTAGAGACGGGAACATCGGATCAATGCACGGTTTCAACATCGAGTGTTTATGCGTATTTCTGAACTTTCTTTTAGTTTTATTTTCGATTTTACAATGTTTATAATGTTGTTAGATGTTATAAAACATTATTATTTGATTAATATGCTAGGCTAAGTTTGTTATCGAGACAATGGGATCTTGTGTATGAACCCACAATTTTAATTCTAGTTTTCGATTGAGTTTTTGTTATCTTTGTGTTTGTGTTATGCTTTTATGCTTTTAAGGGATTAGCTATTCTTTGAATGATGTTAGTTTGTAATTGAGATCAAGAGATGATATTGTAATTCATAACAAATAACTGATGTGACTAGAAATAGACACATCTATTGCGCTTAATTATCTACGATTTGGTATATTTTGATTGATAAATTGATACATATGCTACCTAATCGTATATTTGTGTAAATATAGGGAAATGTGAAGAAATCAAGCTAAAATGATGAAAGAATGACTAAAGTTGAAGAAAAGAGGAAAAAACCAGAATCCAAGACACATGTTGCTCCTTTCTCCTCAAATTTCTATATGTTAAAGCCATTTTTTGGAAATGTGGTCCATAGAAAAGTTGTATAAATTTGGGTTATCTTCGTTTGGACAGCTGATTCATCAAATTCGGAGTTTGTACGAGAAAGTTATGGCCAAAATACAAAACTCGCCAGAAAATGGAGGACAGGCGTAATTACGCCAACGCTACGGCATGGACAGGCGTAATTACGCCATTTGGAGGCGTAAATACGCCAGATATACGGGAAGCCATATTTTGACACGTCATCAAGCGTCTTTACGCCATTTTCTGGCGTAGCTACGCCTGTAGAGTTTTGGAAAGTGTAAAGACTTGATTTCTTTCCTTCCTACATATAATTTAACCTACACATCAGCCTCCATACCTCATATACTCGAAAATTAGTCTCTTTTAGAGAGAATTCAGACTTTAGAAATAATTTTTAGATTTTGGAGTTATTTTTCTTTCAATTTTTGTGAAGAACGCTCGAAGAACGAGGACGGAATCGACAAGCCGGAATCGTGCTTCATTTTAGTAACTTTTTCTTTTCCTATTAGTTTGATGCTTTCTAGATTAATTTGATTGTTTTTAATCTAGTTATGAGTAGCTAAATACTTTTGTGATTCTCGGTTTATGAAAACGATACATTGGATGTTTACGATTCTTGTGAGATAAGTTTTGATTGTTGATTTTCTTTGAGTATCAATTGTTTTTTTTTTGATTTGATTGTCATAATTGTTATGCATGATTGTTGGATTGATCACCTAGCAATCTTTCATACAATTTAACGCTAAATTAGATATCAAATACGGAATCGTTTGATCCCTCTAATTTATGAAGCAACTAAGATTAATTAAATTCCGCTTGTGAGTTTGTTAAATTCTTAGGAAAAACAATTGACTAGATTAAACATAGACGCTTGGATTATGTTGTTTAGATTCATCGATCTCACTAGTTCATATGCTATCATCGATTTAAATCTTAATCGCTTGTATTTTGATTGATTGTTTGATAAGGGTTAAACTAGAATGCTTGGGCTACTTAACTAAACTTAAGGTGAGATAGGACTTTGATTATTGGATTAAACGTCCACGATGAATATTCATAAGAGAATTGAATCGTATGTGAAGATCGATGACCAAGATAGTAAACACCAATTGTAAAGTTAACCGAAAACCGAGAATCGCTCTTTTCTCATAAGTTAATTCATCTAGTTTAATTTTGCATCATAGTAGTAGTATTATTCAATTGATTTCAAAAACCCCTTTTTATTTTCGTTTGCATAAGTTAACACAAAGATATAACTTCCTCGTGGGATCGATCCCTACTCACGCTACTACATTCATTACTGTTATTAACTTGAGAGGGTTAATTTGGGCGTACGCGATAAACGCTACCAATAACACATACCGTGGATTTCAGACTGAGATCGAGAGATGACGTCAAATACACGAGTGATAGCTATAGATATCTAGTAATTGAAAGCTAAGGATTTTCATAGAGCGTATGCAACATTGAATTATTAAATAAGTGAACGAGGGTTACTTACTGCAAATCTGTGTTAGGTTTGATATAGCTCGAGAGAGTGTATTAGATATAACTGGAAAACTTGTCACCTTGGATGCATTAATTGTAAATAGAACTAGTAGATGAATTGTGGGGGTTACTCAAGTGAACCGAAGTCTCGATATTTATCTCTACTGTTTAATATCTTATTTCTTTGTGGTATGGTTGATTCCTGGAGTTGAGTAAATTAGTTAATCTTTCAAAACAATTTCGAAGGTTAAATATAGTATGCAAATTAAATTTGGTAATTACTACTAGTCCATGTGGGTACGACAATCCTTAACTTAGATCATTATACTAAAACTTGACATCGTACACTTGCGGTATATAATCGCTACACTGGAATTAATTGTTTAAAATAAAAGTGATCACTAGTCATTCAAACTATAGTCATTAACTACTGTAGTTTGTTCCCGCTTTATAAAATAATGACACTCTACCAATAGCAGCACTTTGTCCCTTCTTTAAACTATAACAGTGACACTTTGCCTCCACTTCCAACGGCACTTTGACACCGCATCTAAGTTACAATAGTGGCACTTTGTCCACATTGCCAGGGCGCCTTGACCCCGCTTCTAAATTACAACAGTGGCACTTTAACCCTTTTCAACCTCAACAAACTCACCCCTTTTAACCATCATCAAATCATCTTCTCTACACACTCCTAACTCTTCAACAACACATATAAGTTCATAGCTCAACAAAGTTCAACAACTTTAAGAAATCATCATAAAATCAAAATTCCCAAAAACATAAATCCATCATCTAGCCTAATCACCATTAAAATTCAACAAGACTAACATCATGATATAAGTAACTTACCCAAGTAAGAACCCTAAGCTTGAGAGCGCAAATGCAAGATCTTTACTTGGATTTGGAAGAGAGGAAGTTGGATAAGGGCCGAGGTGTGAAAATCGACATTTTGTGAAGAGAGGGATGATATGATTATCATCTATTGCCATAAAGTCCCTAGATATAATAAATAATTATCATCTATTGCCATAAAGACCCTAGTTTACTTCCATATTATAACTCAACCCCCAAACTTACGAATTATAATTCAACTCCATTAATTACTCTGTCAATTCAAATTCATCACTGCCTCATTATTTCACATGATAAATCATTTATCCATTAACTATTATGACTTAATCACATCTTTCAACCGCACTCGATTTTCTCAAACCGAGTTCAAATACAAAACCTAAACCATCCATAATTATGCGTTAATTATCACATTAAACTCAATTCAGTTAAGATAATTAGATTTCAAGCATTACAGTAGCCCAGTGCATGTTTTCGCACCTTCTGTGTATGTTCACGATTTTGTGAAAATTTGAAATCATTAAGTGATGCACGAAAATTGAAAATCAGTATTTGATGCATGAAAATTAAAATCAGTAACTGATGCACGAAAATTAAAAATCAGTAATTAGTGCACGAAAATTAAAATCAGTAATTGATGCACGAAACATAAAAGAAATATGTGATGCACAAACCAAAATAGCAAGTGGGTGTTGCACGAACCATATAATTAAGTAAGTGATGCACGAACCATTTAATTTCGTGCACCAGTTGTTTGTTTGTAAATCTTGTGCATCCGTTAGTGTTGTATTGCATGCATCAGTGTTATATTTTCATGCACCAAGGTAATATTTTCGTGCACCAATTACTTTTATAATTTCCGTGCACCAGTTACTTTTTATTATTTTCGTGCACCAGTACGTTTTGTGATTTTCGTGCACCAATTACTTTTTCTCTGGTCATCTTCTTCGTTGCAATATCTTGTTGTCAGGCCGTAAATTTTGAAAATGAACAAATAAGCACAGACACCAATGAATCACAAATAACAAACATCAAAAAGCAACAAACATAATGTAAACACACACACACATTCATATACACACAGTACACAAATACACACACACACACACGTAAAAGGTTGTCAGGCTGATGAAGACGGCGGCGGCGGAGACGACAGAAGTGATGGAAGTGGAGAGGAAAGAGAGTGTGGTGAGATATTTCATGGGTTTGAAACCCTAATTAGGTTAGAGATTAAATCAGGGGTATTTTAGTAAGCAAAAAAAACTTAAATAAAACAAAAGTTCAAAAGTGTACCTATGTGAATAACGTTTTCACCTCCCTATATGTTGATGCAAACATTCTTTTCCCCAGATTTATTTGCAATAACTTTTTCAAAAGGATACCTCCCTACAATTTCCCCGTAAAATTACACAAAAAGCCACGATGCTTCTTCTTCAATATACAGCCTTTGATTTACCAAAGTCTCATCCATTTTCATCAATACATTCAACTGCAACTCCTTATTCAATATTCAAAGCATAATTCCAACAAAAAAACATTATCAACTCAACATTCATGGACGTCAATGTTGGATGACCACTGCTATGAAACTCAGAAATCCTAGCAATTATCGGATATGAATTCATCTCAGACGATAGAAAAAGATTGATCAACTCAACCACGACCAACATCAGTCTCAGGCGTGATGAAAGGTCGACTGCTCATCTTCTTGGAAACCCTAACACTCTTTCAGATCTGATTTCAAACGTTCAACATCATTACATTAATTGTGCACCACCATGTTTGTTAGGATCGGTCCGAAGTGTTTAGAGGGGGGGTGAATGAACACTCATTTTTAAAAATTATTCCTTTGTGATTTCTCTCGGGTTAATGAGTGAAATCTATTTCTTAATCACCTTTTCAGCAGAACAGATCACTGAATATGATAGTGCGGAACGATCTGTTCTAGACTGGTAAGAACGGCTCGATGGCTTAAAGACTGTAACGTAGAGCGAAAAGATAAAAGACAGAATATGTTTCTGGAAGTTCGAAGGTTGTGTAATCCTTCTACGTCTCCCCTTCTTCCAATTAAGGAAGGATTCCACTAGAAGACTTTGATTTATACAATCATGTTGTACAAACCTGTGATATCCCCGAAATAATTATATGCAATATGGGCATTAATTATATTTATGTGTTTTCATGGTGATATTTATTACATGTGTTGGAATTAATTATCTTGGTAAAATGCTTAGTCACATGTTATGCGTGACCCGGTGGTGCATGTTATGCATATTGGGAAATTAGGGGTTATTATGGTTTGATTATGGTAATTGATAATTATTTGGTAAAGCATGTATTTAACTGTGATTTTGGTGCATTTTGGTGAAATGCCTTTAAATATCATGTTGGGATGTTTAATACATCATGTTAGTTGTGGGGATACAAATTTACTTACTTTAAAACCCACTACTCCCACCTTTACCAATCACTTTACTAAATCCCCCAAAATCATCCCCTCAAACCCTTATTCTCCTATTTTCGTTTTTGGCTAAAATGTGGGAGAGAAATCCTTCCAAAACCTTGATTTGTGGAAATTGTTGGGAGTTTTGGAGTCCCCAAGAGGTATGGATACCTCCCTATTGCTTTTATTGTGTTTGGATTGAGTTTGAAATGGTTTTGGAATGGTTTTGAAATGGGTTATTTTGGGGTTGGTATTATTTTGGTTGGGTGTTGGATTTATTGGTTGTTTTAAGGTGTATATTGAAGGTTTATGTTGTTTTGATGTTATTGTTGGAAGGGTATTTGAGTTAGAATGGATTGGGAAGGTTTAAAGGTTGGAAAATGGCGATTTTCTTGTGCAGGTCGCGGCGATCGATCGCCCAAAACGGAGAGATCGATCGCGCGCAACCAGTGGCGAAAAATGGCTTTTGGTGATCGATCGCCATGTTGAGGTGATCGATCGGTGAGGCGAGCGATCGATCGCCTCAAAAATGGCGATCGATCGCCAAGCGCCAGATTTTGGCAATCACGGCTGCTGGACCTCGCGATCGATCGGTACTCCACAGCGATCGATCGCGAGATGCCAGAATGTGTTTTTTTGGTTACTTTGTGGGATTTTTGGTATTGGTTCATAATCTGGCTTCTAATATTGGTTTGTATGGTTGAGTAGAACCATCTCAGGTAGCCACACAACAAAGGAGATAAAGTCCCTCGACATCTCCACTTTTGGAACCAAGGTCGTAGTGAGACGTACGAGCATCGGACGGTAAAACGTATTTATTACGCTTTGAATTGGTTATGCACTATGGTTGCACACATGGAATTTATTATGCGTTTTGGTTCCATATGTGGTCTTGTTTATGCATCATGGATTGCATACATGGTTTGGTCATGCGTTTTGGTTGCTTGTGTATATGGGATGCATTTGTGCATGTGACTGTGAGTCGGGATTATATTCCAGTGATGGAGAATACTTGCCGCCAGTGGTGTAGCGATGTGAATACTTGCCGTTGTCATACCGTAGCGATGAGAGAATATTTGCCGCTAATATGAAGCAAAGAACACGACCGCTGTCATATTCATAGCGAGGGATATTAGTGCCGCTGGTATTGTCTAAGCGATGGGTATTTCCGTTGTCATGTTAACGCGAGGAGTATTATGCCATTGATATAATGAGACTCGGGAATTGAACACGGTATACATGGAAATCGGTGCATGTCATGACATACATTATTGGTAATATAATCTATTGATTATTATTGTGATACAGGGACAACCAATGGAGCTTTTAAATGTATTAAATACAGGGAGTGAATTGTATTTACGGTTTATACATTTAAATTACAATCATATTTTTGTGAATATGATTTATATACACGCTCATGGTTTTGGGGTTGTTCCTGTAGGTACTTTTGGGCGGACAGGTTAAGGCGGGTTGATGCGGTGAGCTAGTGAGGAGTGCTCTTGGTAGCAAGCACATTCTTTTGTATAGTATCTACTCTAGGAGTAGTGTAAAGCTATAGGATTAACATTCATTAGTTGGGAATGAATTAATCTATTTTGGAACTTTATTTTGGCATTGTACTCTAATAGCTCCAGGCATCAACACGATTTTATACTCCGTTTATGCATAAAAAATTTATTTACGCCTTTAATCCGCACTTAAGGATTTAGGGTCCTTACATTAGTGGTATCAGAGCAGTGGTTAGAGAACCCGGGAATGAGTGAAGGGTAGCCTTAGCATGGTTGGCTAGGTGTTTACATTTGGGCATATTTATGCATGTGATGCATATTAGTGTATAAATTGTTATACTAACATGATTATTATCGTTCACGTTGTCTAATGGCATAACATATATATTGTTTGGAATTGTTGTTAACCTTGTATTACAGCATGACGGATATGAATGTGGAGAACCTCAATGAAGGGGTGGGTGATGTTGGAAGCGTGAACGCTAGCATTGGTCAGACAAATCTTTTACCTCCACCTGCTGTGGGCGTGGAGCCGGTAGCTCAGTTGCTTTTACCAGGGGAGCTTAGTCTGAGTCAGTTCCTAACATTCCACCCGCCCATGTTTGAGGGGACGGAGACAGGAGATGAAGCTGAGGAGTGGCTTGAGAGACTAGAACAAATATTTGTGTCCGCTCCTTGTGCTAGGACAGCATGGCTGAGGTTGGCGGAGTTCCAACTGGCAAAGAAGTCTTCTATGTGGTGGAAGACGACGGTGATGGAACTGAGAGCTCAGGGTATGGTGATTGACTGGACTTTATTTCGGACTCGGTTTTTAAACCGATACTTCTCTGCTGCGGCTAGGCAAACTAAGGAGGATGAATTCACAAGCTTGAAGCAGGGGAGCATGTCAGTCTCAGACTATGCCATGCACTACTCATCATTGTTGAGGTATGTTCCCCACATTGCAACAAATGGGCATGCCAAGATGAGGCACTTTCTAAAAGGGCTGCGACCGGAACTTTTTGATCGGGTTATCTCCAATAACCCCACTTCTTTTGATGACGCTCTCACTAGAGCGGAACTTGAGGAGATCGGAGTCAGTGCTTACCCGGACGTTGCACCCCCACAAGTCCCTCCGCCGAGGCCAGTGTCTAATAATCTGAGGCCACGAGGAGAATCATTTAAACCTCGTGGGGCTTCTTCCTCATCTTCTCGGTTTGGTGGGAGACGAATGGATAACCGGAGGGGTGGTGCACCTAGCAACAGAGGGCAGACTCAAGCGAGTAAGAGTGGAGTGGTGAAGTGTCACTTTTGTGGAGGACCACATCACATGCGAGAATGTACGGCTTGTTATAAATGTGGCAAGATGGGCCACATATCTCGGTTCTGTCAGAGTGGTGATGGTCAGGTGGATCTCAGAGGAGGCAGAGGGAGGTTTTCTATGGGGACAGTACAGCAGAGGCCACCGATGGTGCCTCGACAGATGGGAGGACAGGCGATGGGGCCACCTCAGGGACAGGTCTATGCATTGACCAGGGAGCAGGCCGATGCAGCTCCGGAGGAGGTGATAGCTGGTACGTGCCTTCTATTTACATATTCCGCCTTTATTTTGATAGACACAGGTGCTTCGCACTCCTTTGTGTCTGCGGATTTTGTGGCGAGACATCATATGTGCACGTCTCCGTTACCCACGTCTCTATTGGTCTCGACACCCACCGGAAAGAAAGTTGTTGCGGATCAGTTTTTTATGGACTGCCTCATTTATTTTGAGGGCAATGAGATAAAGGCAGATTTGATTGTATTGGGGATGTCAGACTTTGACTGCATTGTGGGTATTGACATTCTGAACAGATATCAGGCAGTGGTAGATTGTCGGCAGAGGACAGTCCGGTTCAGATCTCATTTGGGTGTTCAGTGGATTTTCTATGGCAACGGGTCTCGTGCGAAGATTCCGTTGATTTTGGCAATCAAAATGTCCCAATTGTTGGAACGTGGGCACACGGGCTACCTCATCTATGTCGTGGACACGTCGGGAAAGGGTAAAGAGTTGAGGATTGAGGATGGTAGCGGAGTTTACTGATGTGTTCCCGGAGGAAATTCCCGGATTTCCACCGGCAAGGGAAGTCGAATTTGGGATTGAGTTGTTACCGGGGACATCCGCTATTTCTCGTGCCCCTTACCGGATGGCACCGGCAGAGTTGAGAGAACTGAAGGAGCAGTTGCAGGAGCTCCTTGATAAAGGGTATATACGCCCTAGCGTATCACCTTGGGGCGCACCGGTTCTTTTTGTGAAGAAGAAAGACGGTTCGATGCGTTTGTGCATCGATTATCGGCAACTGAACAAGGCCACAGTAAAGAACAAGTATCCTCTTCCAAGGATTGATGATTTGTTTGATCAGTTGCAAGGCACGAAGTTGTATAGCAAGATTGATTTGAGATCTGGATACCACCAGATACGTGTCAGGGAGGAGGATGTACAGAAGACAGCATTTCGGACTCGGTATGGGCACTACGAGTTCTTAGTGATGCCGTTCGGTGTGATGAACGCCCCGGCTGTCTTTATGAGCTTGATGAACCGGGTGTTCCAACCCTATCTGGATCAGTTCGTCATTGTGTTTATTGACGATATACTCATCTACTCCCGGAGCGAGGAAGAGCACGTGAGACATTTGAGGACAGTGCTCCAGTTTCTCAGAGATCACCAGTTGTATGCCAAGCTCAGTAAGTGTGAGTTTTGGTTGAGCAGTGTAGTATTTCTGGGGCATGTCATATCTAGCAGTGGGATTTCAGTAGACCTCAGGAAGATTGAGGCTGTGATGGGGTGGGCTGCACCCACTTCTGTGCCCGAGATTCGGAGTTTTCTTGGTCTGGCTGGTTATTATCGATGCTTCGGCGAGGGATTTTCTAAGATTGCTAAGCCACTGACACAGTTGACCCAGAAGGAAGTACCCTTCTTTTGGTTAGAGGCTTGCGAGGAGAGCTTCCGAGAGTTGAAGCACTGATTGACGACGGCGCCGGTATTAGTGATTCCTACGGAGAACAAGAGGTTTGTCCTTTATACTGATGCATCACTGCAGGGCTTGGGTTGTGTACTGATGCAAGATAAGCATGTAGTAGCTTATGCATCGAGGCAGTTGAAGCCGCATGAGGCTAGGTACCCAGTCCATGACTTGGAGTTGGCAGCTATTATCTTTGCCCTGAAGATTTGGAGGCATTATCTGTATGGTACGTCCTTTACCATATATACGGACCATAAGAGCCTGAAATTCTTGTTCACTCAGGCGGAGTTGAATATGCGTCAGAGGAGATGGATGGACCTACTCAAGGACTATGACTGTGAGATAGAGTACCATCCGGGGAAAGCCAATTTGACAGCAGACGCCTTGAGTCGGAAGGTGAGGAGCACTGCTGAGGATGTCATGCATTTGTCGGCTATGATGACTTCTTGTTGCCATCTGGGCTATGACTTCGATGTGGACGTATCGCCGGTTTGGGTATCGACCTTATTGGCCGAGCCAGATATCTATGAGAATATCAGGAGAGCTCAAAGGACAGATTATGAGGTTCAGAGATGGTCATCATTGGCACTTCAGGGACAGCCATCAAAGTTCAGAGTGGCTGAGGATGGTTCTTTGAGACTTGGTAACCGATGGGTAGTTCCATGTACGCCGGAGTTGCGTAGAGGAATCTTGGAACTGGCTCATAGTAGCCGATTCAGCATCCACCCAGGAGGGAGGAAGATGTATAAAGACTTATGTGATCAGTTCTGGTGGAAGCGGATGAAGCGTGATGTGATCGCTTTTATCAAGAGGTGTTTGATCTGTCAGCAGGTTAAGGCAGAGAGGTAGAGACCCAGTGGCGAAATGTGGAGCTTAGAGATACCGGAGTGGAAGTGGGAACACATATCTATGGATTTTGTGACCCACTTGCCGAGGACTACTTCGGGTTGTGATGCCATTTGGGTGATCATTGACATGCTGACGAAGGTAGCTCACTTCATTCCCTACAGTATGACGTACACATGCTTGAGGATGGCTCAGCTGTATGTCCGGGACATAGTGAGACTGCATGGGATTCCAGTGTCTATTGTGTCTGACAGAGATCCGCGGTTCACATCTCATTTCTGGGGAGGTCTTCAGTCAGCATTGGGTACTGAGGTGAGATTGAGTACGACATATCATCCCCAGACGGACGGTCAAACTGAGCGTACTATACAGACGCTCGAGGACATGCTACGAGCTTGTGTGCTGGGGTTTGATGCCTCATGGCAAGAGTCTTTAGCCTTGGTAGAGTTCTCATACAACAACAGCTATCAGTCGAGTATTCAGATGGCACCGTTTTAGGCTTTGTATGGTAGGTGTTGCAGGTCGCCATTATACTGGGATGACTTGACCAGTAAAGCGGTTGGAGGACCCGAACTGATTCGGGAGATGGAGGATAAGGTAAAAGTTATCCGTCAAAAGATGAAGGCAGCCCAGGACAGGCAGGCAGCCTATGCGAATAAACGGCGGAGACCGTTGGAGTTTCAGTTGGGAGACAGAGTCTTTTTCAAGATCTCACCTTTCAGGGGTGTAGTTCGGTTTGGAATGCGTGGTAATTATCTCCGAGGTATGTGGGACCGTAAGAGGTTTTACAGCGCATCGGTACCTTGGCTTACCGTTTGGCACTGCCACCGTCGTTGTCTGGTATTCACGACGTGTTCCATGTATCTATGTTGAGGAAGTATGAGCCGGATCCATCGCATGTATTGCAGCCTTCTGAGGTTCAGTTGGATTCTGATGTATCATATGAGGAACGGCCAGTCAGGATTTTGGATAGGGCTGATCGCAGACTTCGGAACAAAGTGATACCGATGGTCAAGGTTCAGTGGGACCGCAGGGGTGTCGAGGAGGCCACGTGGGAGACGGAGCGGCATATGACGCAGCACTACCCGGAGCTATTTTCTGGTATGTGATTATGTTTGGTTTCATTTTTGGGTAAGTGCATGCGATTTCGAGGGCGAAATCTTATAAGTAGGGGAGTATTGTGATATCCCCGAAATAATTATATGCAATATGGGCATTAATTATATTTATGTGATTTTATGGTGATAATTATTATATGTGTTGGAATTAATTATCTTGGTAAAATGCTTAGTCACATGTTATGCGTGACCCGGTGGTGCATGTATGCATATTGGGAAATTAGGGGTTATTATGGTTTGATTATGGTAATTGATAATTATTTGGTAAATCATGTATTTAACTGTGATTTTGGTGCATTTTGGTGAAATGCCTTTTAAATATCATGTTGGGATGTTTAATACATCATGTTAGTTGTGGGGATACAAATTTACTTACTTTAAAACCCACTACTCCCACCTTTACCAATCACTTTACTAAATCCCCCAAAATCATCCTCTCAAACCCTTATTCTCCTATTTTCGTTTTTGGCTAAAACGTGGGAGAGAAATCCTTCCAAAACCTTGATTTGTGGAAATTGTTGAGAGTTTTGGAGTCCCCAAGAGGTATGGATACCTCCTTATTGCTTTTATTGTGTTTGGATTGAGTTTGAAATGGTTTTGGAATGGTTTTGAAATGGGTGATTTTGGGGTTGGTATTATTTTGGTTGGGTGTTGGATTTATTGGTTGTTTTAAGGTGTATTTTGAAGGTTTATGTTGTTTTGATGTTATTGTTGGAAGGGTATTTGAGTTAGAATGGATTGGGAAGGTTTAAAGGTAGGAAAATGGCGATTTTTCTTGTGCAGGTCGCTGCGATCGATCGCCCAAAACGGAGCGATCGATCGCGCGCAACCAGTGGCTAAAAATGGCTTATGGCGATCGATCGCCATGTTGAGGCGATCGATCGGTGAGGCGAGCGATCGATCGCCTCAAAAATGGCGATCGATCGCCTAGCGCCAGATTTTGGCAATCACGGTTGCTGGACCTCGCGATCGATCGGGACTCCACAGCGATCGATCACGAGATGCCAGAATGTGTTTTTTTGGTTACTTTGAGGGATTTTTGGTATTGGTTCATAAACTGGCTTCTAATAATGGTTTGTATGGTTGTGTAGAACCATCTCAGGTAGCCACGCAACAAAGGAGATAAAGTCCCTCGACATCTCCACTTTTGGAACCAAGGTACGTAGTGAGACGTACGGGCATCGGACGGTAAAACGTATTTATTACGCTTTGAATTGGTTATGCACTATGGTTGCACATGGAATTTATTATGCGTTTTGGTTGCATATGTGGTCTTGTTTATGCATCATGGATTGCATACATGGTTTGGTCATGCGTTTTGGTTTCATGTGTATATGGGATGCATTTGTGCATGTGATTGTGAGTCGGGATTATATTCCAGTGATGGAGAATACTTGCCGCCAGTGGCGTAGCGATGTGAATACTTGCCGCTGTCATACCGTAGCGATGAAAGAATATTTGCCGCTAATATGAAGCGAAGGGCACGACCGCTGTCATATTCATAGCGAGGGATATTAGTGTCGTTGGTATTGTCTAAGCGAGGGGTATTTCCGCTGTCATGTTGTGGGGTCCTCGTTACTTAATCCATTATGTATCATGTTTACATACATATGTGAGTCTGAATTAAGTAATAACATGTACTGATTAAGAGTATCTTACTAGTTAAGTTGCTACATGGTTTGTAAAAACCTACCAACTACACATCATATGTACAAACAACAACCGACTACAAGATAACTCCTAAGCAGTGGTTCAGCTCGCAGCGGAAAATGACTCACGTCCCGTCCTCCCACGTCTATGAGTCCCTACAGAATCATTCACACAACGTGAGTATAGATAATAAATATGTCAGTGCAATATTAAAACACAATATCAATATCAATGATAAAGCACAATAAATCATCTAATGTGAATGTTCTGTATCATGCATCAACAAATGCACCATGTCATGACATGTCTCAACAATTACCCTATTATCACGAGACCAATATGATATGCCTATTCAGCTCAATATGTCAGTGGAACCACCTCACATCTTCATATTAGCAGCACATATCATAGTACCGTCCTCAAATGATAATAGCCAGAGCATATACCCAAAAACCGGTGTATATCTCTATATAGCATAACTGAGCATATACCCAAACCAGGCGTATATCTCTATGTGACATAACCGAGCATATACCCAAACCAGGCGTATATCTCTATGTATCATAACCGAGCATATACCCAAACCAGGCGTATATCTCAAACACATGATATCCATGAATGTACATGCATATGATACTACCAATCATATGATACCAACATAACACAATTCATATGATATCAATCTCATAACATCATCACACAATATTTCTACTTAGTACGTCAACACGTACCTGTACTGCGACACAAACGATTTAGATTAGGCGTCACCGGCTAATTGCCTCGTTGTCCCGTCCCCTGAGATGATGCTACAACAATGCCAACAATATATCATGTGATCATAGGCATTAAAATCAAATTCTACAAAAATATAACATTTTTCAACATTCTGGCTCTGGCGATCGATCGCTATTTCTCACCGATCGATCGCCAAAGTGTTCTGTTTCTGGCGATCGATCGCCACATTTTTACCGATCGATCGCCACATACATTAACCGCCTTATTTTTGCTCTGGTCTCGGCGATCGATCGCCACAAAGCTCGCGATCGATCGCCGATGTCCAGAAAGTTCAGAACATGGCGATTTTGAGCTTATCTTTCTACCTCTTCTCCTATAACTCGAATTTAACCATTTCAACATGTTTCTTGCAATCTCTAGGAACATATGAACATGTTTCTATCATCATAGCCTCCAATTACTAGCATATAACCATGATATGATTCTTCACATGCTTTCATGCTTCCAACTTCAAACAAAATCAAAGAACTTCTAAATTGCATGATAAAGTAATGAAAGTTTAACCTCCTTACCAAGTAAATTACTTCCTCTTAGTCTCAAATGAATCTTGCTAGTGAATGCCAAAATAAAAGTGCAAGAGTAAGAAAGAACAAGCAAGAGGTTTTGTAGAGATTTGTAGGTGAAATTTGGTGTATTATGTGTAGAAAATCAGATTATCCCTTCTTATTAACTCCTTCACCTCTAACTCAAATTCACATGACATGTAACCTAAATACACACCACATACAAACTCAACTCACATGCACATTCTAATACCTCTCAAATGATGTTAAATGATTACCAATGTTTTATCCCACTATACTTGTATTTCCATAGGAAATCCATAAATCATATGTTTATGTTAGGAACTCATTTCTCATATTTATATGAGGTTTCACTCATGCATCATATTAGTCGTGCTCGGTTCAACCCGAAACCGAGTCCACATCAGACTGTAATTAATCAAATTACATCATGACCATATAATACATGTTACGTCATATCGAGGCATGACACATGTTAACGAGAAGGGTATTATGCCACTGATATAATGAGACTCGGGAATTGAACACGATATACATGGAAATCGGTGCATGTCATGACATACATTATTGGTAATATAATCTATTGATTATGATTGTGATACAGGGACAACCAATGGAGCTTTTAAATGTATTAAATACAGGGAGTGAATTGTATTTACGGTTTATGCATTTAAATTACAATCATATTTTTGTGAATATGATTTATATACACGCTCATGGTTTTGGGGTTGTTCCTGTAGGTACTTTTGGGCGGACATGTTAAGGCGGGTTGATGCGGTGAGCTAGTGAGGAGTGCTCTTGGTAGCAAGCACATTCGTTTGTATAGTATCTACTCTAGGAGTAGTGTAAAGCTATAGGATTAACATTCATTAGTTGGGAATGTAATTAATCCATTTTGGAACTTTATTTTGGCATTGTACTCTAATAGCTCCAGGCATCAACACGATTTTATACTCCGTTTATGCATACATATTTTATTTACGCCTTTAATCCGCACTTAAGGATTTAGGGTCCTTACAAAACCCGATTCAGCTGGATTTACCTCACTACCAGACTGAAACTCCTAGTCTCTCGATCTGTTCAGACACACACTGTCTGACAGTTACAATTGAATCTCACTTCTCTATCTTACTAAAGAATACAAGAGATGGACTAATTTTGTCTATGCACACAATGATCCTAAGATGATCCAATATTACAATATGCTTGTGCTTATGAAAACTTTCGGCTCAAGAATATCTGGACTTGTAAGCTTGTGCTGTTTAGTTTTCTTTTTCGTTTCTTGATTGATCAGATTGTCTGTTTGAGCTCTTTAGTTGCATCCTTATATAGTTGATTGTACCAACGACATTATTTTCTTTTTTGTGCAACTCTTGACTCTACTCAAACTCTGAATAAGCTACAGTCTTATTCTTTTAGGCACTTGCCATTCTGGTTCATGCTTTCGGCGACTGTCAGGTAAGCTCTTCTTTGTCTTCTTACCTTTTACGGTAATCTTCAGTCCTTGGTCTTTTTCAGCATTAATTGCAACATTAAATTCTTCAATAAATAGCCGTTAATGATTCAGACTGAAGAGCAAAGCTTATACAACCTTGTCTGCTCTGATCTGATTATTGTTGAGATCGATCTGAAGCTTCGATCTGGTCAGGCTGATGTTCATCGATCTGTTCTGATTTTTGCGATAGACCATATCAGCTTGATCTGCTTTTGTCATGGTTGATCGGTCTGATCTGTTTTGTCATCTTTAAAATCCAGAACTAGCAAATTCCTCCTTTTTGATGATGACAAACTTAGCTTCTATGTCTTTTAATCAAGCTTTGAATGGAGTTCTTGCAGATCAATTTAATCTTCTTGTTCAAAATAAATGAACAAAGTTAAGTTGTAGTTCGGATTGATTAAGCCATTTTGTTCAAAATAAATGAACTAAGACTTAAATAAGAACTCTGATTTTTATTGAAAAAATCTGATATACATTTACAGACATGTCTGACTTATATAGACATCTACTTCCTTGCTGAAGACTGAGCTGGCTTGAAATCTTTTCTCTTTTCCCCCTTTTTGTCAGCAGCAATCTCCTAAAGAAAATCTACGATCTGTGCGAGCTGAGCGCTGATAGCATCAAGACGAGTGTCTTGAGCAATAAGGGACTTTGCGACGGAAGCCCGAACTTCAGTGGCCAGCTCGATCTGTTCTTTCCTCAGGCTGTTTTTATATGAAGCTTGCTGAGAGAACAGATCATTCAGTCAGCGCTGAATATTGCTAATGTTAGCCGTCATCTTGTCTTTGAAGGATTCAAAATCCAAGAATGTAGCCCTTTGACTCTGATGAACTTCTATGACTCGTTGAGATAGAGATAGACAATTATCAGAAAGGAGTTGAAGTGACTTGGCCAGAGATGGGGCATCATCAGATAAATGGCTTGGAGAGTGATCAGATGGCGACGTAGTATGATCAACCTCGGCGGCAATTGGTACAAGTGAAGACATATCAGATTGGCGTGTTTCGGACCGGATCAAAGTAACCAAGTCCAAAGAAGTCTTCCAAAAATGTCAAATCTTCAGCAGACTGATCTGGAGGAGTGATAGGTCTGGTAGGCTCCTCAACCTGTAAAGCTGCAACAACTGTTGACACCACCAGATCCGGATCGACGAAGTCTGGTGAGACGACTGTCGTATGTTCGGCGGTTGGACTGTGTTGAATGTGGGAGACTGAGGATTCTAGGGGGATGGAAGTTGTTGGAGATTCCAGCAAGACATCTATGGCTTCAGTATCTGCTGCAGACGGGGCATTAGTCAGTGGCTGCTCCGCTGTACCAGAAGGAATTGGCTCAAAGAATGGTTCGGCCAACGTCTTGCTCGCAGAAGGGTGATCCGGGCTGGGAACTGGAGTGGATATGTTGAGCTTCTGTCGTTGAAAACGAACAGCCAAGCTAAGAGCATAAATATCCATTTCCAGCTGAGCAATGACAGCACCATCATCTTTGGCAGTCGGATTGTTGGGATCAAAATTCGCCTTCTTGGCTGCAATGAGCAAGTTTGCCAGTCTGAATCTGTGGTTAGCCTGGAACAATTCTTTGCGATGCACCGCAATATTTATGTCATCAGTCTCTGTCCCCTTAAGGACTTCTTGTTCCATCTTATGGAGTCTCTTTAGCTTGCCGAAGAACAGATCAAAGTGGTTGATCGTTCTGTATGCAACCCATTCATCAAAGACCACAGTAAGCTGCTTTATTTTTTCTTCAACATCTTCCATGGCGATGTCGATTGTAGTTTGAGTGGCCGACTTGGGTTTTGAAGAAAGGGGCTCAATGAGAATTGCCTTGCCTTTGCCGATGGGAGACGAGGTCTTGATCCCTGATTGGGTGTAGTCTCCCAATTCGGTGATAACAATGCCTTTGACCACAGGGATGGCAGAAGGGACTCGGATGGTGACTTTGGGTACAGTGATTGGAACGGATGAAGGTTGAGTTGTAATTTGGGGTGCACGGGTGACTTTTGTTGAGAGCAAGGTATGTAAGGTTTTATATTGATGGTTGACAAAGGCTTGGTGATCTTGGTTCTTGGTTTCCTTAGAGGAGGTATGGCTGGAGATGAAGGAGCAGAGGCAGACTGAGTTTCCTCTGAGTCAGTCTGAATTGTCAGTTTGCGCTTGACTCGAGTTTTTCTAGCAGCAGCCTGTTCTTGTCCCCGTTCAATCTTGACAGCCACCAGATCGGAAGGAGTGTGATAGGCGTAGATTTTGAGTGATTTTAACTGTGATTTCTTCCCATTTTCTGTACTTTTTCCTGGATGATATTATGCTTTTTGGTGTTTATTCATGTGTTTCAGGAAATTTGATCAGAAGTGGAAGAAATGAGCTAATGAGAAGATAACAGGCGAAATCGAGGCGTAAAAGACAAGAAAATTAAGAAGGTGGATTTTTCAGATCTCGATCGATCGAGATTTATTCTCGATCGATCGAGCCAGCCAGTAGCAAGACTCAGAAATTTCGAAGGCCCGATCGATCGGTGGAAATTCCCGATCGATCGAGCGAGGCAGTAGCTTCAGCAACAATTTTTGAGAAATCTCGATCGATCGGTGGAAATTCCCGATCGATCGAGCGAGGCAGTAAGTTCCAAAAGCTGGCGTGAACAGTGTACCGATCGATCGGTGAAATTCTCGATCGATCGAGACGCGAGATCTGAAGATTTTATTTTCCTAATTTATCGAGATTTTTTGAAGGCTTTTTAAGAAGACTCTCTTCCACAGAATTGAGAACGATTTTGGAGAGTAAATATCAGACTTTTTAGGTCAAGAGCAGCCACCCTAGCCGCCGCCTAACGCCGGAAGAAGGAGATCCAATCTCCGTTCTTCGTCCAAAGTCGGGCCTATCCGTTCCGGAGTGCAAGGAAGGAACAAGAGAAGAAATCACGGTGCAACGCACGGATTCATCCATCGTTTATCATATTTCTAAACTTAATTTATTTGATTTTCAATTTTCATTTGTTGTTTTTAAGGTCGAGAGACAAGAAAACTCATTTGTAATTGATTTGCATTGAATTTGGTTTATATTATTGAAGTTTTAGTTCGTTATGTTTGATATTATTGATTCATTGATAGTCGAGCGCATTGATATTTAAAGTTAAATTAATTGCATGTGTAGATCAGAGTCTAGCTAGCTTTGATTGAATTTGAGAGTTACAGCCGAGATCGAGAGATAACGCTGTAACAAGCTCCATTAATTTATGATGTATGTTACGATTGAGATCGAGAGATGATATCGCATACGTGAGAACTTAAAATCGAAAGGTTTAGAGTTAATAGGTTTTGATAATTTAAGCAACTTTAAATTAGTAAATAGGTGCACGAGAGTGGCTTGTTCTAATTTATTGTTAGTTTCGTTACAGCTCGAGAGAGTGTATCGAATAATCGTGAAAACCTTTCACCTTTAAATTCAATTGGTTAATAAATTGAGAATTCCATTGAATCATTAGAGATAACATAATTGAACGACAAACTTGGTAATTTTCTTGAGTAACTTACCTTTGCATTCCCGGAACCATTATTGTCATTGTTTCTAGTTTAATCTTTATTCGTTAGATTAATTTAGCGTTAGTTAATCAAGCTCCTTTAATCGTAGGCTAAATATAATTTGATTGATCTTATTTGGTACTTATACGTTAGTCCCTGTGGATTCGACAACCTGTACTTAATTTTCACTATACTAAAACTTGACACCGTGCACTTGCGGTAGAATCGCTTCACACTAATCTTTGAAAAATAATTGTTTAAAAAATAAAGCGGTCAAGTTTTTGGCGCCGTTGCCGGGGACTAATCTGTATAATATCATACGAGATTAGTTAATTGTAATTTAGCCAATTTCTTTTATTATTGCGTTTTTGTTTTTTTTTTTTTTGTTTTCTTTTGTTGATCTTTGTTAATATTTTTCTTTGTGTATTTTTGTTGTCTCCTTTTGTCTATTTTGAACAGGAATCGGTTCTTTAGTGCAAGCATAGAAAAGAGGAACCCCTTCTCGAGCCGTTTGATCCAGAGATAGAGAGAACTCTACTAAGTAAATCAAGAGAAGCTCGAGAAATGGCTGACAATAACGAAGCACAGAACCCTAGATCAATGATGGACTTTGCGCAACCCGCACTTCATGAATCTTTATCCAGTATTACGAGGCCGACGATTCAAGCGAACAACTTTGAGATCAAGCCGGCGATTATACAAATGATTCAGCACTCGGTTATGTTTGGGGGAGCGGCCACGGAAGATCCAAACAATCACATCTCCAACTTTTTGGAGATTTGTGACACGTTCAAACATAATGGCGTCTCCGACGACGCCATCAGGTTAAGGCTCTTTCCTTTTTCATTACGAGATAAGGCTAAATCATGGTTAAATTCGCTACCTGCAGGTTCAATAACAACATGGGAGGAGATGATGAAAGCATTTTTATCAAAGTACTTTCCCCCTTCCAAGACGGCGAAGATGCGAAACGATATCACGACTTTTGGGCAGTTGGACCCCGAGACATTATATGAAGCGTGGGATCGTTTTAAAGAATTGTTGAGGAGATGCCCACACCACGGTCTACCCATTTGGTTACAGGTACAAACTTTTTATAACGGTTTATTTTCTTCTAACCGTTCGATGATAGATGCAGCATCTGGGGGATCAATAATGAGGAAAACGCCGGAAGAGGCATATAGCTTATTGGAAGAAATGGCGTGCAATAGCTACCTGTGGCAGTCAGAGAAGAGCACGCCACAGAGCCAATAGGAGTCCATCAAGTGGACGAAATCACTGCTCTTTCGGCTCAATTAGAAGCTATGAACCGGAAGATAGATAGCATGGGAGCAGCAGCGATGCAAGCTCAAGCTATCTTCTGTGAGCTGTGTGGAGGCAGTCATCCGAGCATCGAATGCCAGGCAGGTAACCCATTCTTGCAAACTAATGAAGTGGTGAATTTTGTAAATAACAGGTCACCCACCAGTCCGTATTCAAATTTATACAACCCGGGGTGGAGGAATCATAACAATTTTAGGTGGCCCAACAAAGAGAAAGTGTTAAATCCACAGCTACAACCGGGAGGATCGAATAAACTGAGTATGGAAGAGCTAATAGCCAAGTTCATAGCATCAACTGAATCCAGGATGACAACCCAGGATGTAGCAATAAAGAACTTGGAAGTGCAAGTGGGTAAGCTCGCATCATTAATCACAGGACAATTGCAAGGCAACATCTCAAGTAGAACAGTGAAGAATCAAAACGAGCAAGCAAAGGCCATTGAGTTAAGAAGTGGAAAAGAGCTAAGACCGCAAGTTGAAGCTGAAGAGAGTCATGGAGAGACATCCGAAAGCAAGGATATGACTGAGAAAAAGGCAACAGAGAAAGGTAAGCATTCTAACACTACACCGAACACACACATTGATAGGATAGTAATTCCTCCCCCATTTCCCGCAGCATTGAAAAAAGCTAAGATGGACGCAGAATTTGGTAAATTTCTTGAAGTTTTTAAGAAACTACACATTAATATTCCATTTGCTGACGCTTTACTTCAAATGCCTAGTTATGCTAAGTTTTTGAAGGAAATCTTGTCGAGTAAACGAAAGCTGGGCGAATATGAGACGGTAAGTTTGACGGAGGAGTGCTCAGCAATTGTGCAAAATAAAATGCCTCCAAAGTTAAAAGACCCAGGGAGTTTTACTATACCATGCACTATAGGATCATTATCTTTTACAAAGTCATTATGTGATTTGGGTGCTAGTATAAATTTAATGCCATTTTCTATTTTCAGGAAGTTGGGGCTAGGAGAGCCAAAACCTACCAAGGTTTCACTGCAGTTAGCAGATCGATCCATCACATACCCTAGGGGTATCATTGAAGACGTTCTAGTCAAAGTGGATAAATTCATCTTTCCCGTTGACTTTCTGGTACTTGATATGGAAGCAGATTCAGAGACACCATTGATTTTGGGTCGACCATTTTTAGCAACGGGAAAAGCAATAATCGATGTGCAACAAGGGAAGTTGGTCCTCCGAGTAGGGGAGGATCAAGTTACTTTTAATGTTTTCAAAGCACTTAAACATCCACACGATGAGCACATGTGTTTCAGTATTGATATAATTGATATTCTGACAGATGATTTTTTGCAAGATACATTCAAGAGTAACATGGAAGCATGCCTATTGGAAGCTGATGAGCAACACTGCCAGGACGACATTGAGCATATAGCTTTTATGAACAACACCAGTCCCTACATGAAGCGAGCCACCGAGAATCTGGGAGAATTGGGAAAAAGGGATATTAAACCTCAAAAGCCATCAATTGAAGAGTCACCTAATCTTGAACTCAAACCTCTCCCATCACATCTCAAGTATATTTTCTTAGATACTGAAAGAGCTTTACCAATCATTATTTCTTCGTCTTTGACAGGTGATAATGAGGAAAAGCTTCTGAAAGTCCTTCAAGAGCACAAGAAAGCATTTGGATGGAAGATATCAGATATCAAAGGAATTAGCCCATCGGTCTGTATGCATAAAATACTTATGGAAGACACATTCAAGGCCGTGGTTCAACCTCAACGTCGTCTCAATCCAAAAATGCAAGAGGTAGTCAAGGCTGAGGTGATTAAGCTTATGGACGCAGGTATTATCTACCCTATTTCTGACAGCTCATGGGTAAGTCCTATTCAATGTGTACCAAAAAAGGGAGGTATTACTGTTGTTCCTAATGAGAATAATGAGTTAATACCCACTAGAACAGTCACAGGGTGGAGAGTGTGTATTGATTATAGGAGGTTAAATGATTCCACTCGTAAAGACCATTTCCCCCTTCCCTTCATTGATCAGATGGTGGAAAGGTTAGCAGGGTATGATTTTTATTGTTTTCTAGATGGATATTCGGGATATAACCAAATTGCTATTACGCCTGAGGATCAAGAGAAGACTACCTTCACTTGTCCTTATGGCACATTTGCATTCCGACGAATGCCATTTGGGTTATGTAATGCACCTGCTACCTTTCAACGATGTATGGTAGCCATATTTCATGACATGATAGAGAAGTTCCTAGAAGTATTCATGGATGATTTTTCTGTATTTGGTTCTTCTTTTGATATATGTATAGCTAACTTGAATCTGGTGTTGGCTAGGTGTGAAGAGACAAATCTCGTACTAAATTGGGAGAAGTGTCATTTTATGGTCCAAGAAGGAATAGTCTTGGGACATAAGATATCTGAAAAGGGTATTGAAGTGGATCGGGCTAAAATTCAAGTGATACAACAATTACCACCGCCGACAACAGTGAAAGGGATTCGGAGTTTTTTAGGACATGCAGGATTTTATCGACGTTTCATTAAGGACTTTTCACAAATTTCTAAACCTCTATCTCATTTGTTAACTAAAGATGCATCTTATGAGTTCAATTCTGATTGTATGCAGGCGTTCGAGACACTCAAAGAGAAATTGGTAACAGCACCGGTATTGGTCGCACCTGATTGGGAGTTACCTTTTGAACTAATGTGTGACGCCAGTGACACTGCGGTAGGAGCAGTCCTAGGACAAAGGAGGAACAAGGTATTTCATACAATTTACTATGCTAGTCGCACTTTGAATGAAGCACAACTTAACTATGCCACCACTGAAAAAGAGCTTCTAGCCATAGTTTTTGCTTTTGATAAGTTTCACTCCTACCTATGTCTTGCTAAAGTTATTGTGTACACTGACCACGCTGCACTAAAGTACTTACTTGCGAAGAAAGATGCAAAACCACGCTTGATTAGGTGGATTTTATTATTGCAAGAATTTGACTTAGAGATAAGAGATAAGAAAGGTGTTGAAAATGTGGTTGCAGATCATTTATCGCGAATTGAGAACTTGCATGAGACAAATGACAATGAGGTAGTTGAGATTAATGAGAATTTCCCTGATGAGCAATTGTTTAGTGCTGAATTGTTGCCTTGGTATGCACAGTATGCAAACTATATTGTTAGTGGTATCCTCCCACAAAATCTGAATTTTTATCAAAAGAAAAAATTCTTTTCTGAGGTTAAACATCTTTTGTGGGAGGAACCATACTTGTTTAAAGTCTGTGCAGATAACATAATAAGGCGTTGTGTCCCAAAGGAGGAGATACAGGATATTATGCAGAAATGTCATGATGGGGATGCTGGTGGGCATTTTGGAGCTACTAAAACAGCAGCTAAGGTACTTGCTTCTGGATTTTATTGGCCAACGCTGTATAAGGATACATTCAGGTATGTCTCTTCATGTGATAGATGTCAGAGGGTCGGTAATATTTCTCGAAGGAATGAATTACCATTGATTAATATGCTTGAATGCGAAATTTTTGATGTGTGGGGAATAGATTTCATGGGACCTTTCCCAAGCTCTTGTTTAAATAAGTACATACTTGTCGCAGTAGATTACGTGTCAAAGTGGGTAGAGGCGGAAGCTTTGCGTACTAATGATGCTCGCGTGGTTGTGCAATTTCTGAAAAGAAATTTTTTTACTCGTTTTGGCACCCCTCGAGCAATCATTAGTGATGGTGGCACCCATTTTCGTAACAAACAATTTGAAAAACTTTTGAGTAAATATGGTGTCACCCACAAAGTGTCTTCGCCTTATCATCCACAAACCAGTGGGCAAGTAGAGGTTTCAAATCGAGAGTTGAAGAGGATTTTAGAAAAGACAGTGACTCTAAGCCGAAAGGATTGGTCCTTACGCTTAGATGATGCATTATGGGCTTATCGAACTGCTTTTAAGACACCCATTGGCACATCACCTTATAAGTTGGTATTTGGTAAGGCATGTCACCTCCCTGTTGAACTTGAACATAAGGCATATTGGGCTATTAAATGGTTAAACTTTGACTGCCAGGCTGTAGGTGAGAAGCGTCTTCTACAATTGAATGAGATGGAAGAATTCCGCAATCAAGCATATGAGAATGCCAAGATTTACAAAGAGAAAACTAAGAAGTGGCATGATTCGCGTATACAACAAAGGGAATTCAAGGTAGGAGATGCTGTACTCTTGTTCAACTCCAGATTGCGACTCTTCCCAGGCAAACTACGCTCTCGTTGGTCCGGACCATTCAACATTGCAAAGATCTATCCCTCTGGTGCAATTGAAGTTACTGATCCTAACAGGGGAACATTTACAGTGAATGGGCAACGCTTAAAGCATTACCACATGAGCAACGAAGTCCAAACGGTTGCATCTGTAGTTTATCTTGACGACTGAGAGAGAGGAGATGACAGTCCAGCTTGGGACTATAAATCAAGAACTTTTCCTTTTTCCCTGTGTTTCTCTTTCTTTTTCTGTAGTTTAATTTATTGCGTTAGTTATTTTTTATTTTTGTTTTGTAGCATGGATCCGTGTGTGGCGAGGAGCACCACTACCCAGTTCCCCCTCCGGAGCATGATGAGGATGACGATCAGTGACGATCGTCATCATGGTATGTGTCTTTGCCATTGCATCTCTTTTTCTTGTTCATTGAGGGCAATTCACATGCTAAGTTTGGGGGGGGTTTTTGAGTATTTGTACATAATCTTGCTTTTGCACATATTGCTACTTGTCTTGTTTCTTTTCCTAGCATGAATGCATGATTTAGTGGACTAATTCATCCTTGAGCACTACCAACAAAATTTTTTTTATTGATTGAGTTATTCTTGAGAATTGATGAATTGGACTTGCAACAGTAATACATGATGAAATTAATCCTCATCTAGATAGGAGCCATGAAAATGTTTAACTTGTTTGTATATATCCTTTGTTAACTATATGTCAAAATTGAGGAACTATTTGAGCACTTATTGAGTCATGATTGAGTGAAGTATGTATTGTTTTAATTGAAAATTTGTGTTAACTATGATGAGTCTTGAGTATCTTAGATAACTCTACAGTTTAGTTGAAAGCACTTTGAGGCGAAATTTATAATTAGGAACTAGACTTGGAGATGATTTAGGCGATTTTTGGACCGTTTGAGCCTTTCAAGCCTACCTGTTATATATTATTCAATAGTGTCCCCTTTTGAGCCTTATTGAAAAAGAATGGTATATGCATTGCATATGATTAGACCCCCATTCGACATTCTTGGCAACTCACTATACCCACCTTGGTTTGAGCCTAAAAGAAAATTTTTACCTACCCCTAGGAGAGTATAATGAATCTCATTCATTGCAAAGAATTGTTATATGCAAATGAGTTCAAAAGGAACAAAAGAATGAGCAAAGAAAAAGAAAAGATGTAGAGAAAAGCCTTGAAAAGAAAAATTCAAAATAAGACCCAAAGTGGCCAAGGCTAGAAAAAAAAAGTTGAAGAGAAGCTCAAGAAAGAGTTGAACTGATTTTATTATACTCTCTTCTTTGAATCCCTCCTACCTTTTCTTTGAAGCCGACACCAAAAGGCCTAACGTTATAAGCTTTTAAGACCTTTTGATCCAAGTCTAGGGAACAATTACATTAGTGGAGAAGTGCTGGATAGTAAACTTGTAGAGTATTTCAAAGTAATCTTGACTAGGAGTTAATATGGCACATGTTGATTTTAAAGATATATATGTAACTCATGTTTGACAATAGCACACACGCACGTTCCGATGTTGCGATGTATTGTTTAGCTTAGGAGAAAATGCTTCGTGTTAAATGTTGATTGACTTCTATTACTGTGTAAGTAGGATTTCTGAGCTGTTACATATGTTGCAAAGATAATTCATGCTTAGTATCGAGTTTAACTTTTCTTTTTGAGTTTATTGCTTGCTCGAGGACGATCAAGTCTAAGTTTGGGGGAGTTGATAGGCGTAGATTTTGAGTGATTTTAACTGTGATTTCTTCCCATTTTCTGTACTTTTTCCTGGATGATATTATGCTTTTTGGTGTTTATTCATGTGTTTCAGGAAATTTGATCAGAAGTGGAAGAAATGAGCTAATGAGAAGATAACAGGCGAAATCGAGGCGTAAAAGACAAGAAAATTAAGAAGGTGGATTTTTCAGATCTCGATCGATCGAGATTTATTCTCGATCGATCGAGCCAGCCAGTAGCAAGACTCAGAAATTTCGAAGGCCCGATCGATCGGTGGAAATTCCCGATCGATCGAGCGAGGCAGTAGCTTCAGCAACAATTTTTGAGAAATCTCGATCGATCGGTGGAAATTCCCGATCGATCGAGCGAGGCAGTAAGTTCCAAAAGCTGGCGTGAACAGTGTACCGATCGATCGGTGAAATTCTCGATCGATCGAGACGCGAGATCTGAAGATTTTATTTTCCTAATTTATCGAGATTTTTTGAAGGCTTTTTAAGAAGACTCTCTTCCACAGAATTGAGAACGATTTTGGAGAGTAAATATCAGACTTTTTAGGTCAAGAGCAGCCACCCTAGCCGCCGCCTAACGCCGGAAGAAGGAGATCCAATCTCCGTTCTTCGTCCAAAGTCGGGCCTATCCGTTCCGGAGTGCAAGGAAGGAACAAGAGAAGAAATCACGGTGCAACGCACGGATTCATCCATCGTTTATCGTATTTCTAAACTTAATTTATTTGATTTTCAATTTTCATTTGTTGTTTTTAAGGTCGAGAGACAAGAAAACTCATTTGTAATTGATTTGCATTGAATTTGGTTTATATTATTGAAGTTTTAGTTCGTTATGTTTGATATTATTGATTCATTGATAGTCGAGCGCATTGATATTTAAAGTTCATAAATTAATTGCATGTGTAGATCAGAGTCTAGCTAGCTTTGATTGAATTTGAGAGTTACAGCCGAGATCGAGAGATAACGCTGTAACAAGCTCCATTAATTTATGATGTATGTTACGATTGAGATCGAGAGATGATATCGCATACGTGAGAACTTAAAATCGAAAGGTTTAGAGTTAATAGGTTTTGATAATTTAAGCAACTTTAAATTAGTAAATAGGTGCACGAGAGTGGCTTGTTCTAATTTATTGTTAGTTTCGTTACAGCTCGAGAGAGTGTATCGAATAATCGTGAAAACCTTTCACCTTTAAATTCAATTGGTTAATAAATTGAGAATTCCATTGAATCATTAGAGATAACATAATTGAACGACAAACTTGGTAATTTTCTTGAGTAACTTACCTTTGCATTCCCGGAACCATTATTGTCATTGTTTCTAGTTTAATCTTTATTCGTTAGATTAATTTAGCGTTAGTTAATCAAGCTCCTTTAATCGTAGGCTAAATATAATTTGATTGATCTTATTTGGTACTTATACGTTAGTCCCTGTGGATTCGACAACCTGTACTTAATTTTCACTATACTAAAACTTGACACCGTGCACTTGCGGTAGAATCGCTTCACACTAATCTTTGAAAAATAATTGTTTAAAAAATAAAGCGGTCAGAGTGGTGGAGCACTTTTGGACTTGAGTAGTGCCAATCCCTTGGGGTTGAGAATCTTGAAGGGGCTTAGAGCAGACGGCTTCCCCAGCTCAATATCTAGTGTCTCCAATAGCTTGCTGAGAGGAACAGCAAAGCACACAGCCTATTTGGATGCGATAACCGTTTCAAGCAGGACTCCAAACAAGATCGTGGACCAATTCATCTTTTGTCCGGAGTGGATAGCAGCCATGGCCCGGAATTGTTCGGCAGTGACAGAGTCATAGCTTCCGCTTTTTCCAATAGTGGCTTGCCAACAATCTCCCAGAAAACTTGGAAATGAAACAACATTTCCTTCTTCTTGAAGGATGGCTGCAGTCTGTGGCCAAAAATAGATACTTTCCCCTGAAGATTGGTGATAGTGGCCTGATGGATGTGGCCAAAATCAGTCAGTCCGGTGTTGGGAAGACCAAAGGTCTTTGACAGCGTCGACTGAGAGATATCAAAAGATTTGCCTTTGACAGAGGTGGAGATGAACGTCTTGTGGGACACAGCATTGGCGAACAACTCGCGAATCTCCGACTCGTAAACCACAGTCCCGCATTCCAGAAAGTTTCTTAATCCAGAAGATTCCAATGATTTGAACGTGGAGACCATTTCTGGATCTTCAGCCCTGTAGATTTCGTTAAACTCAACAGAAAGAGAGTTGTGAGTGATAGTGGCCATTTGAATGTAATGAAGAATGCGGAGAAAGTTGGAAATATTTGAAGGTTATAAACAGACAGCAGTACTTCGTAAAAAGTGAAATGAGAGTGAGATGTACAGCCCGCTAAATAGGAGAGAGAGGACACGTGTCTGTATCTCGATGACTGATATTTAAGTAATTCAAAATAAACGGACAGGATGAGGGAGAGGTAAGGCGGTTAAAATTCAATCAGTCCGGGCTGTTTTAAACAATTACTATATTAAAGATTGGTTGACCAGACAGATAATGGGATAATATCAGGTTTGACAGAGATCGGTCTGAAAGTTCGGACCGGTCTGTGTCTTTCTGATCGTTGTATTATCGATCTGTGCCAGTATATAATCTTTAAAAACAAAAAGAATGATACCTCTAAACTATCAAGATAAGTCTATTAAACCAAGAATTTGACGAAAATAATTAAACTTAGCCTCAGGGAGTGGTTTGGTGAAGATATCTGCTGCTTGCTGGTCTGTTGAAATATGCTCGATCCGAATTTCCTTTTTGCCAACGTGATCTCGAATAAAATGATGTCTGATATCAATATGCTTTGTTCGAGAGTGCAAAACTGGATTATATGTTATAGCAATGGCACTGGTGTTGTCACAAAATATCGGAGATTCAACAGCTTGAATGCCATAGTCTTTGAGCTGATGTTGAATCCAGAGCATTTGAGCGCAACAGCTTCCAGCGGCAACATATTCTGCCTCACCTGTAGATGTGGCAATAGATGTTTGCTTCTTGCTAAACCATGAGATCAATCTTTCACCTAGAAATTGACATGTTCCACTGGTGCTTTTGCAATCAATCTTACACCCAGCATAGTCAGCATCTGAATATCCAACTAAACTGAAATTTGAATCTTTGGAATACCAAAGACCAACGTTCTGAGATCCTTTTAAGTATTTAAGAATGCGCTTAGCAGCAATAAAGTGTGATTGCTTTGGATCTGACTGAAATCTAGCGCACATGCAAACTGAGAAACATAATATCAGGTCGGCTCGCTGTAAGATACAAGAGCGATCCGATCAGTCCTTGATACATGGTTACTTCAACTGATGTTCCCCCTTCGTCTTTGTCTAGCTTGATTGAAGGACTCATTGGAGTTGACGCAGTTGAACAAGTCTCCATTCCGAATCTTTTGAGAAGCTCTTTGGTATACTTGGTATGATTGATAAAAATGCCATTGCTGAGCTGTTTGACTTGGAGACCCAGAAAGAATGAAAGTTCTCCCATCATACTCATCTCAAACTGTCCCTGCATTAACTTAGAGAATTTCTCGCATAATGTGGGGTTAGTTGACCCAAAGATGATATCGTCACCATAAATTTGAACTAATAAGGTATGTTCCCCCTTAATAAATTTAAATAATATTTTATCCACTGATCCGATCTGAAAATCGTGGTTCAGCAGAAATTGAGACAGAGTATCATACCATGCTCTTGGAGTTGTTTTAGTCCATATACTGTTTTATTCAGTAGATATACATGATCTGAAAATGAGTGGTTCTGAAATCCAGGAGGTTGCTCAATGTAGACTATCTCCTGAAGCTTACCATTAAGAAAAGCACTATTTACGTCCATTTGATATACTTTGAAGTCTTTAAAAGCAGCATAAGCAAGAAATATTCGGATTGCTTCAAGTCTGGCGACTGGTGCAAAAGATTCATCGAAGTCAATTCCTTCTTCTTGTCGGAAGCCTTGAGCCACCAGTCTGGCCTTGTTTCTAACCACAACTCCATCTGCGTTTAGCTTGTTTCTGAAGACCCATCTAGTTCCAATAACAGGCAGACCACTTGGCCTGGGGGTTAGTCTCCAGACTTGATTTTGTTCAAATTGATTAAGCTCTTCTTGCATGGCTTTTATCCAGTTGTAATCAGTCAAAGTTTCATCAATCTTTTTGGGTTCTAGATTAGATATAAAAGCGGCGTGAGTGAATTCATCCAACATCTGTCATCTGGTTCTTATGGGTGCAGAAGGACTTCCAATTACTAGATCAGGAGGATGCCTCTTTGTCCATCGATAGCTTGATTCTTGATTATCTGGTCCAGATGGATTAGTAGTAGCAACATTATCAGCATCTGCTTTAATATTAGGGTTCAGAACTTCCGGATCGGCTCGATCTTGAAGAGCTTCAGTGCCTTGATCCGGTCTATCTGGTACTTCAGGTTCCGGTGGATTGTCTCTTGACCAATTAGCTACAATCTCATCATCACTGTTAGCTTCGAGATTGATATTTTCCATCTGATTTTGAATTAATTCCTTGTACCCTCAATACACAAGGATTCATCAAACACTACATGAACTGATTCTTCTACAGTTAAAGTGCGATTATTGAAGATGCGAAAAGCTTTACTATTTGATGAATATCCTAAGAATATTCCATTATCTGACTTAGCTTCGAATGATGTAAGATGATTCTTACCATTATTGTGAAAGAAGCATTTGCAGCCAAATACATGAAGGTGAGAGATAGACGGTCTGTTACCTGTCCATACTTTATATGGAGTAAGATTCAACTTCTTGTTAATCATAGATCGATTTTGAGTGTAGCATGCAGTATTTACAGCTTCTGCCCATAACTTTTGGGAAATTCCAGAATCTGCAAACATTGTCATTGCTGCCTCCTTAAGCGTTTTGTTCCTTCGTTCTGCAACTCCATTTTGTTGAGGAGTTCGAGCGGCTGAGAATTCATGCTTAATTCCTTGGTCTTCTAGAAAAGATTCAAGATTCTGATTTGAGAATTCAGTGCCTTTGTCACTTCGAATTCTATCAATACTTGATGATTTCTCATTCGAAGTGCGTTTCAGCAGCTTGATCAACTTCGGATCGGTCTGATCTTTACTGCTCAAAATTATAGTCCATGTAAAACGTGAGTAATCATCAATAACAACAAGAGTATACCGCATTCCCCCTAAACCTTTTATAGGTATCGGACCAAACAAGTCCATATGTAATAGTTCTAAGCAGTGTGAGGAGGATTTGGCATTCTTGTTTTTGAAGGATGATCTGATCTGTTTGCCCATTTGGCAAGCTTCACAGATCTTATCCTTGGCAAAGTCGATCTTGGGCAGACCGACAACTAAATCATGTTTACACAGGCTAGAGATAGTCTTAAAGTTGAGATGATTCATGCGTTTATGCCATAGCCAGTGTTTATTATCATTATTCGCGATGAAGCAAGTAGGATTATCAGGTTGAGCAAAATTCCAGTAAATCTTATATGTGTTTCCAGATCTGATTCCTACAAGCATGGTCATATCGTCTGACGTTTTAACAGTGCAAGTGTGTTTGTGAAATTCTACAGCATAACCATTATCACATACTTGACTTATACTGATCAGATTATAGCATAGATTTTCAACTAACAGCAAATCATTGATAGTAATATTACCATGGACAATCTTACCCTTGCCCAAAGTCTTACCCTTTGAGTTATCCCCGAAGATGATTTTTGGTCCAGTACACTCTGTGACTTCAGACAGCAGCTCGACGTTTCCTGTCATGTGACGAGAACACCCACTGTCTAAGTACCAGTCCGACGCTTGTTTCTTCAGTACCTGTCATCAAGCATAATTATTGTTGGTACCCAATCCTACTTGGGTCCAGAACGGATTAGCCCTTTGGGAACCCACACCTGAATCAGCTTTAATGGTTTGTGTGTGTCTGGTGTGATGTGAGCTGATCTATTTCGATGTTGTGTGTGATAATGTGTGCGATATGGAAACCTTTGATTCTTATGAGGTAATCTATATCTTCGTTGAACTGGTTTTGAGTTAAAGTAGTTGGATGGTCTTCCTTGCCTTAGATCTTGCACCTTTAGGTTTGGTCTGATAGACACAAAGCTTGCTGGTGCCTTTTCTTTGGCTTGGTTAATGTATCCAATTCCTTTTCTCAAACCTTGATCCCCGAAGGAGACTCCCGTTTGAATTGTAGGCACTTCGGTTTCATATACTGTGCTGGATCTAACAAATGTCATTTGTTTGATTTTGTTATTTACCAGCAACAATTCAGATTCATCTTTGGTGCAGTCATTGATGGCAAAGCCTATGCCGATGATGTCACCGACATTTCTTTGTACCTCTTGCAATTCTTCCAGTGATGCTCTTGATTTTGTCAATGTTTTGAAAATATGAGAAAGCTTAGCATTTTGTGTGCTAATTCTCTTGTTTTCTTCATGGAGCTGATCGTAAGAGATTTTTAGCTTATCCAGTTCGATCTTTAGATTATTGCATTCACCTAGCTCAGAGCAGCTTGGTTTGATATGCTCATCTATTTGATCATTGGCTTTAGCTTTAGTTTTCTCAAATGATTCAGCTAATATTCTATAATCATTAGCCATGTCTTGCAGTGCGGACATAAGCTCTTCACGTGTGAATTCATTTGAGTCAAGATCGAATACCTCGTCTGTTTGACTCATTTCTTCGTCTGCCATTAGACATTGAATATCCTCTTCGCTTTCGCTGGATGAATATTCGGAGCTTTCTGAATCTGAGTCAGTCTGAGCCCACTTGTTGTTACCTTCCTCTGCTACTAGGACCTTTTGGGGCTTCCCATGATGATTTTTATGATCTTTGTAGTGCTTCTTTTTCTTGTCATCACGATGCTTTTCTTTTCGTTCATATTTCTTCGGTCTGGTGCAATCTGCAATAAAGTGTCCGGTCTTACCACAATTGTAGCAAGCCTGATCATTAACAGCATCGTCTTTTCTAGATTTATAGTGATGAGAAGGTTTGAAATTCCGTTTATTTTTAGACATGAATTTACCAAATTTCTTGATAAATAATGACATAGCATCATTACTTATTTGTTCGATAGATCGGTCTGTTGAGGATGTGGTCTGGTCTGGAATGGCTGCCAGTGCTTTGTTTGGTTGAGAGATGAATGGCTTTGTTTCACCTCTGGTGATCAGTTCGAACTCATATGCCTCAAGATCTGCGAACAGATATGAAGTTCGACTTTGTTCAGATCTTTAGACTCCCTCATTGCAATGGTCTTGACATCACATTCTTTTGGCAATGCTCTCATTACTTTCAGAGCAATCTCTCTGTTAGAGTATTCCTTGCCAGACCATTTAGTTCATTGATAATGCCAGTGACTCTTTCATCGAACTCGTTTAGAGTTTCTCCAGGCTTCATTTTTATTTTCTCAAATTTTTGTAGAGCCACAGTCAGCTTGTTTTCCTTGGTCTGGTCGTTCCCTTCACATAGCTGTGATATCTTCTCCCAAATTTCTTTAGCAGTTGAGCACATTTTGATTTTACTGAACATATTCTTGTCCAACGTCTTGAACAAGATGTCTTTGGCTACGTTGTCTAGATTTGCTTTCTTTCTTTCTTCATTCGTCCAGAGGGATCTGTCCTTCTCGACCATTTGGGGTTCACCACCAGTAATGGCAGCTGCTGTATTGACTTTCAGAATTTTCATTGGTCCATCAGTGATGACGAACCACATATCGTCATCCTGTGGCCAGATGAGCTTGCATTCTGATTCTCCAATCATCATAGTCTTCTTTTGAGAACATGGGAATCTTGTTGAATGATGCCATCAGTTCAAGTATCTTTGATGATTAAGATGACCTGCTCTGATACCACTTGTTAGGATCGGTCCGGAGTGTTTAGAGGGGGGGTGAATGAACACTCCTTTTTAAAAATTAATCCTTTGTGATTTCTCTCGGGTTAGTGAGTGAAATCTATTTCTTAATCAACTTCTCAGCAGAACAGATCACTGAATATGATAATGTGGAACGATCTGTTCTAGACTGGTAAGACGGGCTCGATGGCTTAAAGACTGTAACGTAGAGCTTAAAGATAAAAGACTGAATATGTTTCTGGAAGTTCGAACGTGGTGTAATCCTTCTACGTCTACCCTTCTTCCAATTAAGGAAGGATTCCACTAGAAGACTTTGATTTATACAATCCTGTTGTACAAACCCGATTCAGGTGGATTTACCTCACTACCAGACTGAAAAGACGGAATATGTTTCTGGAAGTTTGAACGTGGTGTAATCCTTCTACGTCTCCCCTTCTTCCTCCACTAGAAGACTTTGATTTATACAATCCTGTTGTACAAACCCGATTCAGGTGGATTTACCTCACTACCAGACTGAAACTCCTAGTCTCTCGATCTGTTCAGACACACAATGTCTGACAGTTACAATTGAATCTCACTTCTCTATCTTAGTAAAGAATACAAGAGATAGACAAATTTTGTCTATGCACACAATGATCCTGAGATGATCAAATATTACAATATGCTTGTGCTTATGAAAACTTTCGGCTCAAGAATATCTGGACTTGTAAGCTTGTGCTGTTTAGTTTTCTTTTTCGTTTCTTGATTGATCAGATTGTCTGTTTGAGCTCTTTAGTTGCATCCTTATATAGTTGATTGTACCAACGACATTATTTCCTTTTCTGTGCAACTCTTGACTCTGCTCAAACTCTGAATAAGCTACAGTCTTATTCTTTTAGGCACTTGCCATTCTGGTTCATGCTTTCGGCGACTGTCAGGTAAGCTCTTCTTTGTTTTCTTACCTTTTTACGGTAATCTTCAGTCCTTGGTCTTTTTCAGCATTAATTGCAACATTAAATGCTTCAATAAATAGCCGTTAATGATTCGGACTGAAGAGCAAAGCTTATACAACCTTGTCTGCTCTGATCTGATTACTGTTGAGATCGATCTGAAGCTTCGATCTGGTCAGGCTGATGTTCATCGATCTGTTCTGATTTTTGCGATAGACCATATCAGCTTGATCTGCTTTTGTCATGGTTGATCGGTCTGATCTGTTTTGTCATCTTTAAAATTTGGAACTAGCAATGTTAAATAATCGTGCACCAACATGTTAAAAAATCGTTAAAAAATCATGCAACCCCTTTACAAACATCGTGCCACCCCATCACAAAAATTCGTGCACCCAATTGCGAAAATTGAACAGCAACAATTTAAAAAACCATGCATGTTAAAAATCATGCACCACAATGTTTGAAATCATACACCCCATTACAATATCAAGTGCACCACCATTACAAAAAATCGTGGACCCAATTACAAATATCGCGCACCCTCTATTACAAAATAAAATGCACCACCTTGACAAAAATTGTGCACCCAATTACAAAAATCATGTAGCAACATGTTAAATATTGTGCACCATAATGTCTAAAATCGTGCACTCCATTACAAAAAAATCAATTGCACCACCTTTACAAAAAATCATGCAGCAACATATTAAAAAAGCGTGCACCACAATGTTTTAAATTGTGCACCCACATTACAAAAATCAAGTGCACCAGCATGTTAAAAATGATGCATCCGCTTACAAAAATCGTACAACACCAATTACAAAAATCGTGCGCCCCCATTACAAAAAATCAAGTGCATCACCTTTACCAAAATCGTGAAGCCAATTACAAAATTCGTGCACCCAAGCATTGGCCGTGCAACCCATAAATGATACCACTAACCAATCGCCCAAGTATGGGATCAGTCGTCCGATCGGTCCCCAATGGAGAGGACCCGTTGGGGCGACTGCTCAGTCTCCCACCATGTGGGGTGGGGGAGGCGACTGGTCACTCCCTAGAAATTTGGGGGGTGGCGGCATGTTCCTAACTAGCCAGTGGAACGTTAATAATTGTGCACCTATTTACAAAAATTGTTAACAAAAATCGTGCAGCAACATGTTAAAAACCGTGCACCACAATGTTTCAAATCGTGCACCCCCATTAAAAAAATTGATTTTACGATTTTTGTAAATTGTGGTACACTTGATTTTTATCATGGTTGTGCACTTGCTTTTTTGTAATGGTGGTGCACGATTTTTGTACAATGGCACGATTTTTTATACGTCCGTGCACGATTTTTGTACATTGTTGCTCGATTTTTTACATGTTGGTGCACTTAATTTAATTGTGCCACCACCATTCAAAAGCAGTTCAAATCCAAAATTATTCTGAAAAACCCAAAGAAACTCAAAGCCCTAACCATCTGCATAAAAATTGTAGGGTCTTCCTACCTTAACATCATTATAATCGCATATTATAGACTAAACATGGATTAATAACATCTTAGGGTTCCGGTTGTAGCTTTGAGCTAATAGAATTACAGGCCAAAAATAAATTTTCAAACTTAATAATTACATTCCCAAAAATGAATGCTAAAATTATAGGTTTACACTACTCCTAGAGTAGAGACTATCCAAAATCCTGTATCCTATATTCTTTCATGCTCCTTTTAGCTCACTGCCTCAACCCGACCCTTAGCCCTTCAGTCCAAAAGTGTACCTACAGGAACAACCCATCATGAGCATGTACATCATTACTTAACATCATAAGGTAATGGCATATAAATAAATGCATGAAAATAATCGTAACATATACTTCCTGGTTAATCGCATTAACCCACTTTGGTTGTCCATGTTTCATAGTCATGCATATAATCATTAGTTCTTGACATAAATGATTAAAATCATACTTCACATATATGCTCATTATCAACAATGTTATTTAGAAATGGGGATGTTTCTGGTATTGTTATGTCCGCGGAACAATTGGCCCCCTCGCTTCGACATATAGCGGTACTGTGATACCCCTCGCTATACCTTGATAGCGGATGTATCTCCTCGCTAGCTATGTCATCGGTAAGTACCTTCCTCGCTTTCCCATAACAACTACCAGAACACTCTACCATTCTCAATAACATAGTTAAACATACATCATCATCATCATCTTATAAACATCATCATCTTGTAAACATCATCATCATCATAAACATCATCATCTTATCATAAACGTCCTCATAAACATCATATCATCTTTACTCATCGTAAACATCATCATCATAAACTTACTTATCATAATCATCATCATAAACATCGTAAATACTTATGCAATCATTGCGTAGTCATAGTATAGGAATGTGTTTTACGTTCCGATGCCCGTACGTTTCTTACGTACCTTAATTCCCAAAAGTGGAGAAGTTGGAGAACTTTATCTCCTCGATGTTGTTGGTACCTGAGATGGTTCCCACAACCATACAAATCAATATTAGAAGCTAAATAATAGCCAAATACCAAAAATTCAACAAAAATCATCATTTTCCATTTTTAAACAGCTGGCGATCGATCGCTGCATCGAGGCGATCGATCGCCTGACTGTTTGCCTCGCGGCGATCGATCGCTTAAAATATGGCCATCGATCGCCTATAGCATTTTTTGCTACTAGCCTTTGGAGATCGATCGCCTCATATATGGCGATCGATCGCCACCTGCTGGTGCGCGATTTTTCACCATTTTTGAGCATTTTCAAAGCTCAATCTCATACCCTTCAAACCCAAACTTTCCAACAACACAAACATCATCATAACTCACTAAAACCCACATAAAACACTTCAAAAATCATACCCCAACAACATACAACACATACTCAAAACAAACCCACATAAAAACTCAAAATGCTAACCCATTTCTAAATCAAACATCATTAAAACTTTAGGAAGGGTTCCATACCTCTTGAGGACTCCAAATCTTAACAAAAATCCCACAAACAAAAGTTTTGGGAAGATTTCTCCTTCCTTCCTTGCCAAAATTCGAAAATGGGAAATGGGTAGGGTTTGAGAGTGGAATTGGGGATTTTAGAGTGATGGGGAAAAGTGAGGTAAAAAGGAGGGTATAGTGGGGTTAAAAGGGGTTAGGAAGATTAATTAAAATTGTACCCCACCAATTAACATGATGTATAAAATACCCCAACATGGTATTTTAAAAGCATTTTACAAAAATGCAACAAACTTCCACTAAATCCATATTTTCCTCATAATTAACACACAATACAAATAAATCATGTTAACACCTCATTTCCCAACATGCATAACATGCACCCTGAAATGCAACCCACGGGTCACGCCTACCATGTGACTAAGCATTTCAACAAGATAATTAATTTCAACACATGAATCAATTATCAACATAATTCATCATATAAACATAATTAATGCCCAAATTGCAATTAATTAATTTCGGGGCATCACAATACTCCCCTACTTATAAGATTTCGTCCTCGAAATCGCATGCACTTACCCAAAATGAAACTAAACATAAATCATACCAGAAAACAGTTTCGGGTAGTGCTGCATCATATGCCGCTCCGTCTCCCACGTAGCCTCCTCGACACCCCGACGATCCCACTGAACTTTGACCATCGGTATAACCTTGCTTTGTAATCTGCGATCCTCACGATCCATAATTCTGACCGGTCGTTCTACGTAGGATACATCTGAGTCCAACTGCACTTCAGTAGGCTGTAACACATGAGACGGGTCTGGCTCATACTTCTGTAACATAGAGACGTGAAAAACATCATGAATCCCTGATAAAGACGGCGGTAGAGCCAAACGGTATGCCAAAGTACCGATACACTGCAATACTTCATACGGCCCAACATACCTCGGAGATAACTTCCCCCGCATACCAAAACGAACCACACCCCTGAAGGGTGAGATTTTCAAGAAGACCTTGTCTCATACTTGAAATTCTAGCGGTCGTCGCCGCTTATTGGCTTAGGCTGCTTGCCTATCCTGGGCCGCTTTCATCTTTTGGCATATCAACTTAATCTTTCCTTCCATATCCTTAATCATATTCGGTCCTCCGACCGCTTTACTAGTCAAGTCCTGCCAATACAACGGTGACCTACAACGTCGTCCGTAAAGAGCTTCAAAAGGGGCCATTTGAATGCTCGTCTGATAGCTGTATTATACGAGAACTCTACTAGTGGTAATGAATCTTGCCACGGAGTATGAAACTCCAATACACATGCCCTCAGCATATCTTCGAGCGTCTGAATAGTACGCTCCTTCTGGCCGTCTGTCTGAGGGTGGTAAGCTGTACTCAGTCTCACCTCTGTGCCCAAAGCTGTCTGGAGACCCTCCCAGAAATGTGAAGTAAACCTTGGGTCTCTGTCAGACACAATCGAGACTAGAACACCGTGCAACCTCACCACATCCCGTACATATAATTGGGCCATCTTAAGATATGTGAAAGTCATACAGTAAGGGATGAAATGAGCCACCTTTGTCAGCCTATCTACGATCACCCAGATCGCATCAATTCCTGAGGCCGTCCTTGGCAAGTGGGTCACGAAATCCATAGATATATGCTCCCAATTCCACTTAGGTACTTCTAAGCTCTTCAGCTCGCCACCAGGCCTCTGCCTCTCCGCTTTTACTTGCTGACAAATCAAGCACTTCTTGACAAAGGTGATGACGTCTCTTTTCATCCGTCTCCACCAAAGCTGGTCGCATAAGTCCTTGTACATCTTTCTTCCACCTGGATGTATGCTAAACCTGCTGCTATGAGCACGGTGCAAGATCCCTTGACGCAACTCTGGTGCCCTCGGCACTACCCAACGGTTGCCAAGCCTCAAAGAACCATCTTCTGTCACTCTGAACTTTGATGGCTGTCCTTGAAGTACTTTTGATGACCATCTCTGAACCTCATCATCCGACCTCTGGGCTTTCTTGATAGCCTCAAATATGTCTGGCTCAGCCAATAAGGTCGACACTCGCACCGGCAACGTGTCCACATCGAAATCATAGCCCAGATGGCAATAAGAAGTCATCATAGCTGATAAACTCATGGCATCCTCAGCAGTACTCTTCACCTTCCGACTTAAGGCGTCTGCTATTAAGTTTGCTTTACCAGGATGGTACTCAATTTCACAATCATAATCCTTGAGTAAATCAATCCATCTTCTTTGCCTCATATTTAGCTCCGCTTGAGTGAATAAGAACTTCAAGCTCTTATGGTCCGTATAGATGGTAAACGTCGTACCATACAGGTAATGCCTCCAAATCTTCAAGGCGAAAATGATGGCCGCCAGTTCCAGATCATGACCTGGGTATATGGTCTCATGAGGCTTCAACTGCCTCTAAGCATAAGTCACTACGTGCTTATCCTGCATCAATACACAGCCCAAACCCTACAATGATGCATCCGTGTACAAGGCAACCTCTTATTCTCAGAAGGAATCACCAATATAGGTGCCGTAGTCAAACGATGCTTCAATTCTTGGAAGCTTTCCTCACAAGCTTCGGACCAATAGAACGGGACTCCTTTCTGAGTCAGCTGTGTCAACGGATTAGCGATCTTAGAGAATCCCTCGACGAAACGTCGGTAATAACCCGCTAAGCCAAGGAAGCTCCGTATCTCGGGTACAGAAGTGGGTGCAGCCCACTCCATCACAGCTTCAACCTTCTTGGGATCTACAGATATCCCACTGCTAGATATAACATGACCCAAGAACACCACACTGCTCAACTTGAACTCGCACTTGCTAAGCTTTGCATATAACTGATGATCCCTAAGGATCTGGAGTACTGTCCGCAAGTGCCTTACATGCTCTTCTTCAGTCCGAGAGTAAATGAGTATATCGTCAATGAAAACAATGACGAACTGATCCAAATACGGTTGGAACACCCTGTTCATCAGGCTCATAAAAACAGCTGGGGCATTCGTCACCCCAAAAGGCATGACTAGGAATTCATAGTGCCCATATCTAGTCCTGAAAGCTGTCTTCTGAACATCATCTTCTCTTACTCGAATCTGATGATACCCCGACCTCAGATCGATCTTACTGTAGAGCCTTGTACCCTGTAACTGGTCAAACAAATCATTGATCCTCGAAAGTGGATACTTATTCTTCATTGTAGCTTTGTTCAGTTGTCTGTAATCGATGCACAGACGCATCGAACCATCTTTCTTCTTGACAAATAAAACTTGTGCACCCCAGGGCGATATGCTAGGGCGTATATAGCCCTTGTCAAGGAGCTCTTGCAAGCCACATATTTGAGAATTGTTATCTGCGAAGTTTTCAGAAGGATTTGCAAGCCACGGATTTTTCGAGTATGTGATTTCACGCAGATGGGCAGATGATTCACGCAGATGGATTGGAGAATTCGGGCAGATGATTTTGTGAACATACACCACCAGCTCCACGGGAAGTTTAAGGATTTATATGAAGATTCCCCTAGTGCAAGATTCGGGTGGCTTCGGCGGTCGGTGATAATTGATGGTGGTGGGAGGGATGAGTTTAAGAATGTGGTAGAGACATATGCTCTTGGAGATGGGGTGAGAGGGTATTTTGGTAAGAAGAAAACACCTAATAGATTACAAGTTTTAAAAATGGACATATGTGAATTAAAGTTTCACAAATGGGCAATGTTAAGAAAAGTTGTTTTTTCCCTGTATTTAGTTGAATTATTGTTTTGTTTATTGATATCTTTTTACAATTTCCTGATAAATATTTTTTGGCTCAGTCAACTAAGTTCATTTTAGATAGAATGACCAAACTAACCATACTGCTATCAGAATATAGAACATGAAACCGCTTACGTATTCAAATTATCACAAAAAAATTAAAGAAACTTCAGGACTTAGGTGCTTGAACGAGGGGAACTCACCAGGAAGAAATTTTTGGCGATATTTGTTGATGGGTATTGCCTGAAAAAACCGAGCAATATGCATTATTTCCTTGCTTTGTGGAAATTTTAGATTAGGGTTTCTAAAATTGGGGACTTGGAGGAGTTAGGGTAATGATGGGAACAATCATATAGTGTCTGATTTTCAGTGAAAAATATGTTGAACCTTGTTATTGTGTTGCTATTTGTGCTCTGAGACATTCTTGTAAATTTCCAAAATTATCTTAATTTATTGTCTATTGTTGCATATACATGAGTTTATCGATACATGTAATTTACATGTACAACTTACTGTTTTTGGTTAAAAAAACATTCTACTATACTGAAGAATCAAGATTTTAAATCTACAGCTTTCATTAAAAATTAAAGTTGTGGTGTCAAAAAGTGAGAAAATAAATTTAGAAAATATAAAGAGACGGGTGCTAGCCAGTTAATTGGTTAGATAATTCGTAAACTTTTTATTTTAGTGTAATGTGTTGTGGATAGTTGCAAACACTGTGTTGTCATGCATATTTATCTTTTTGATGAGTTGCTTTGTTCATTTTCTCCAGCATTTTACAGACTTGGTGGCCAATTTTTTTTTTTTTTGCAACATTAATAAAAAATTTACATGCATGGTCTGAGTCCATCGGTGCATGTAATTAAGTCTATATTTTTGCTTAAAGATAGTACCTGAGTCTGTCGGTGTATGCAATTTACATGCGCCGATAGATTATGTTTTGATCTCATCTTGATTAATAAAATCAAGATGACAAAATTTCCCATCTTGTGAAAATACACCAAATCAAAACACTATGGTGTAGCTGTGAGGTGCTAATCAAACTTGACATTTTAGGAATCCCACTTTCCTATGTTTTGATTTATTGACGAGGAGATTGCTCTGGTATTGGTTCAGGAACGCATTTATTTTAAACAATTATTTTCAGTGTAGCGATTCTACCGCAAGTGCACGGTTGTCAAGTTTTAGTATAGTTAAATGAAAGTAAGGGTTGTCGAATCCACATGGACTAACGTATAAGTACCAAATAAAACTAGTAAAATTATATTTAGCCTACGATTAAAAAGGGGGTAGATTAACTAATGCAAAATTAAATCTAAAGAACCCAAATAAAAACAAGAATAAATAAAATGAATGGCTTCCGGATATGCAAATGAATTTCGCTCGAGAAATTTATCTAGCTCTTCGTTCAACTGTGTTATCGTCAATGATTCGTTTGAATAAGCAACTACTAAACAATCGATTCTTAAGGTGAAAGGCTTTCGCTGTTATTCAATACACTCTCTCGAGCTGTAAAGAAACTAATATCAAATTAGAACAAGTAACTCTCGTTCACTTATTTACTACTCCGATATTGCATAAGTCTTCAAAACCTCGTTCTCTAAATCTCTCGATTCAAAGTGCTCACGTATGTGATTTTATCTCTCGATCTCAGTCTTAAACATACATCATGAATTATTATAGCGTATTAAAACGTTATCTCTCGATCTCGGTTTTAACTCACAAATTCAATCAAAGTTAGCTAGGCTTTGATATCTTTAGGCATATAATTCATGAACAATAAGAAATCAATCCACTCAAACACATTCGAATCAATAACTCAAACACAATTATATTCAAACTCGATAAAATAAACTCAATTCAATTCAAATCAAATACATGAGATGTTTAATTGTCTCTCAACCTCAAAAACATCTAATGAAAATGAAAATCAAATAAATCAGAGTTTAGAAATACGATAAACGTGGGAACAAATCCGTGCGTTGCACCGTAATCTCTTCTCTTGCTCCTTCCCTGCACTCCGGAACTGATTCGCTCAAGCTCGGATGAAGAACGGAGGAAGATGGCTTTTCCTCGGGTTCTTGTTAGCGGCGGCTAGGGTTCTCCTTGGATTATTTTCGCTCCTATAGCTCTCTGATATGATATATCTTTGATATGGAATAGATCCTTCCTTTAAACCACCGAGAATCATTCAAATATGGAAGATAAGATTTTTTAAAATTCGCGTATCGATCGATCGAAAATATTGTCCGATCGATCGGTGCACTGTTCACTTCAGCATTTTAAACTCTCTGCCTCGATCGATCGATCGAGATTTTGGTTCCGATCGATCGACACTTCGATAAATTTGTTGCTGAGTTCTCTGCCTCGACCGATCGATCGAGAAATATTCTCGATCGATCGATGCTTCAAAAAATCTGAATTCTTCTCTTTTTCTCTTTTTCGCCTCGATTTCACCCTTCTTCATTTTAGCTCATTTCTACCATTTCCGACCTATTTTCCTGAAACAAGCAAATAAACACCTAAAAGCGTAATTTCATCCAGGAAAAAGTACGAAAAATGGTAAGAAATTACAGCTAAAAACACATAATATCTCAGCCTATCGACTCCCCCAAACTTGGACTTGATCGTCCTCGAGCAAGCAATAACCTCAAAAAGTAGAGTTAAACTTAATACTTTGAATGAATCATCTTTACAACTCAAAGTAAAAGCTCAGAAATCCTACTTACACATCAATAAGAGTCATTCAAAGTTCAACAGGAAGCGTTTTCTCCTAAGCTAAACAATACATCGCAACATCGGAACGTGTGTGTGTGCTATTGTCAATCATGAGGTATAAACATATCTTTAAGATCAAAATGTGCCATAAAAACTCAAAGTCAAGATTACTTTGGATTACTCTACAAATCTACTATCCAGCACTTCTCCACTAATGTAATTATTCCCTAGACTTGGATCAGAAGGTCTTTAAAAGCTTATAGCGGTAGGCCTTTTGGTGTCGGTTCCAAAGAAAAGGTAGGAAGAATGCAAAGAAGAGAGTATAATAGAATCAGTTCAAAAATTTTCGCACAATATTGAGCTTCTCTTCAACTTTTTCTAGCCTTGGCCACTTTGGGTCTTATTTGAATGTTTTTTTTTTCAAGGCTTTTCTCTACATCTTTTCTTATTGCTCATTCTTTTGTTCATTTTGTTTTTCACAATGAACTCATCTACAAATACAATTCAGTGCAATGAAGGAGATTCATTATACTCCCTTAGGGACGGATAAATTTCTTCCTTTAGGCTCAATCCAAGGTAGGTATAATGAGTTAGCCAAAAATGTCGAATGGGGGTCTAATTATATGCAATGCATATACCATTCTTTTTCAATAAGGCTCAAGAGGGGACACTAAGGAAATGATGTAAACAAGGTAAGCTTGAAAGGCACAAGCGGTCCAAAGATTGCCTAAATCATCTCCAAGTCAAGTTCCTAATTATAAAATTTTGCCTCAAAGTGCTTTCAACTAAATTGTAGAGTTTTCTAAGATGCTCAAGACAAATCATAGTTAACACAAGTTTTCACTTTATTCAATACATATTTCACTCAATCATGACTCAAAAACGTGCTCAAACTATTCCTCAATTTTGACATAAGCTCAACAAAGGATATATACAAACAAGTTGAAAATTTTCATGACTCCTATCTAGATGGGGATTAATTTCATCATGTAGTACCGTTGCAAATCCAACTCATCATTTCTCAAGAATAACTCATTTAAAAAAAAAAATTTGTTGATAGTGCTCAAGGACGAATTGGTCTCATAAGAGTGCAGTCATGCAAGAAAAGAAACAAGACAAGCAGCAAAAAGTGCAAAAACAATAAAAATACTACAAATATAAACAAACCCCCCCCAAACTTAATATGTGCATTGCCCTCAATGGACAAGAAAAATAAACGTAATGGCAAAACACATACCATGACGACGATCGTCAATGATCATCGTCATCATCATGCTCCGGAGGGGGAACTGGGTAGTGCGGCTCATCACACACGGATTCTTGCTAAAAACAAAAGAAACAAAATAACAAAATCAATTAAACTAAACTAAAGAATAAGAAAAAGAAACAAAGGGAATACGAAAGAGTTCTTGATTTCTAGTCCCAAGCTGGACTGTCATATCCTCTCTCTCAGTTGTCAAGATAAACTATAGAGGTAATTGTTTGGACTTCATTGCTCATGTGATAATGCTTTAAGCGCTGTCCATTCACTGTAAATGTTCCCCTGCTGGGATCGGTAACTTCAATTGCACCAGAGGGGTAGATTTTTGAGATGGTGAATGGCCCGGACCAACGAGAACGTAGTTTGCCTGGAAAGAGTCGCAGTCTGGAGTTGAACAAGAGTATGGTATCTCCTACCTTGAAGTCCTTCTTTTGTATATGAGAATCATGCAACTTCTTGGTTTTCTCTTTGTAAATCTTGGCATTCTCATATGCCTGATTCCTAAATTCTTCCATCTCATTCAATTGTAAAAGACGCTTCTCACCTGCAACATGACAGTCAAAATTTAACCATTTAATAGCCTATGCTTTATGCTCAAGTTCAACAGGGAGGTGACATGCCTTACCAAATACCAATTTATAGGGAGATGTGCCAATAGGTGTCTTAAAAGCAGTTCTATAAGCCCATAGTGCATCATCTAAGCGTAAGGACCAATCCTTTCGGCTTAGAGTCACTGTCTTTTCAAAAATCCTCTTCAACTCTCGATTAGAAACTTCTACTTGCCCACTGGTTTGTGGATGATAAGGTGAAGACACTTTGTGGGTGACACCATATTTACTCAAAAGCTTTTCAAATTGTTTGTTACAAAAATGAGTGCCACCATCACTAATAATTGCTCGAGGGGTGCCAAAACGAGTAAATTTTTTTCTTTTCAAAAATTGCACAACCACTCGAGCATCATTAGTACGCAAAGCTTCCGCCTCTACCCACTTTGACACATAATCTACTGCGACAAGTATGTATTTATTTAAGCAAGAGCTTGGGAAAGGTCCCATGAAATCTATTCCCCACACATCAAAAATCTCACATTCAAGAATATTGGTCAATGGTAATTCATTCCTCCTAGAAATATTACCGACCCTCTGACATCTATCACAAGAAGAGACATACCTGAATGTATCCCTATACAGCGTTGGCCAATAAAACCCAGAAACAAGTACCTTAGCAGCTGTTTTGGTAGCTCCAAAATGCCCACCTATATCTCCATCATGGCATTGCTTCAAGATATCTTGCATATCCTCCTCGGGGATACATCGCCTTATGATGTTGTCTGCACAAACTTTGAACAAATATGGCTCCTCCCACATAAGATGTTTAAACTCAGAAAAGAATTTTTTCTTTTGATAAAAAGTCAGATTTTGTGGGAGGATACCACTAACAATATAGTTTGCAAAATGTGCATACCAAGGTACTATATCAGCACTAAACAATTGCTCATCAGGGAAATTTTCATTAATTTCATCTACCTCATTTTCACTTGCATCATTACTGTTCCAATTCGCGATAAATGATCTGCAACCACATTTTCAACACCTTTCTTATCTCTTATCTCTAAGTCAAATTCTTGCAATAATAAAATCCACCTAATCAAGCGTGGTTTGGCATCTTTCTTTGCAAGTAAGTATTTGAGTGCAGCGTGGTCGGTGTACACAATAACTTTAGCAAGACATAGGTAGGAGTGAAACTTATCAAAAGCAAAAATTACGGCTAGAAGCTCTTTTTCAGTGGTGGCATAGTTAATTTGTGCTTCATTCAAAGTGCGACTAGCATAGTAAATCGTATGAAATATCTTGTTCCTCCTTTGACCTAAGACTGCTCCTACTGCGGTGTCGCTGGCGTCACACATCAGTTCAAAAGGTAACTCCCAATCAGGCACGACCAACACAGGTGCGGTTACCAATTTCTCCTTGAGAGTATTGAACGCCTGCATACAATCAGAATCAAATTCATAAGATGCATCTTTAGTTAACAAGTGAGATAAAGGTTTAGAAATTTTTGAGAAATCCTTAATGAAACGTCGATAAAATCCCGCATGTCCTAAGAAGCTTCGGATTCCTTTTACTGTTGTCGGTGGTGGCAATTGTTGTATCACTTGAATCTTTGCCTGATCCACTTCAATACCCTTCTCAGATATCTTGTGTCCCAAGACTATTCCTTCTTGGACCATGAAGTGACACTTCTCCCAATTCAGTACAAGATTTGTCTCTTCACACCTTGCCAACACTAAAGTCAAGTTAGACAAACATATATCAAAAGAAGAACCAAACACAGAAAAATCATCCATGAATACTTCTAGGAATTTCTCTATCATGTCATGGAATATGGCCACAATAAATCTTTGAAAGGTAGCAGGTGCATTACATAATCCAAATGACATTCGTTCGGAATGCAAATGTGCCATAAGGACAAGTGAAGGTGGTCTTCTCTTGATCCTCAGGTGTAATTGCAATTTGGTTATATCCCGAATATCCATCTAAAAAGCAATAAAAATCATACCATGCTAACCTCTCTACCATTTGATCAATGAAGGGAAGGGGAAAGTGGTCTTTGCGAGTAGAATCATTTAACCTCCTATAATCAATGCACACTCTCCACCCCATGACTGTTCTTGTAGGTATTAACTCATTGTTCTAATTAGGGACAACAGTAATACTCCCTTTCTTTGGTACACATTGAATAGGACTTACCCATGAGCTATCAGAGATATGATAGATAATACCTGCGTCCATTAGCTTAATAATCTCAGCTTTTACTACATCTTGCATTTTTGGATGAAGACGACGTTGTGGTTGGACCACGGCCTTGAATGTGTCCTCCATAAGAATTTTATGCATGCAGATCGATGGGCTAATTCCTTTAATATCTGATATCTTCCATCCAAATGCTTTCTTGTGCTCCTGAAGGACTTTCAGAAGCTTTTCCTCATTATCACCTGTCAAAGACGAAGAAATAATGATTGGTAAAGATTTTTCAGCATCTAAGAAAATATACTTTAGATGTGATGGAAGAGGTCTGAGCTCGAGAGTAGGTGACTCTTCAATTGATGACTTTTGAGGTTTAATATCCCTTTTTCCCAACTCTCCAAGATTCTCAGTGGCTCGTTTCATGTAAGGACTGGTGTTGTTCATATAAGCTATATTGTTGATGTCTTCCTTGCAATGTTGCTTATCAGCTTCCATTAAGCATGCTTCCATGTTATCCCTGAATGTATCTTGCAACACCTCACCTGTCAGAACATCAATAATATCTACATTGAAACACATGTGTTCGTCGTGTGGGTGTTGAAGTGCTTTAAAAACATTAAAAGTAACTTGATCCTCCCCTACTCGGAGGATCAACTTCCCTTGTTGAACATCGATGATTGCTTTTCCCGTTGCTAAGAATGGTCGACCCAAAATCAGTGGTGTCTCTGAATCTACTTCCATATCTAGTACCAGAAAATCAACGGGAAAGATGAATTTATCCACTTTGACTAACACGTCTTCAATGATACCCCTGGGGTATGTGAAGGATCGAAAATAGAAAATGGCATCAAATTTATACTAGCACCCAAATCACATAATGACTTTGTAAAAGATACTGATCCTATGGTGCAAGGTATAGTAAAACTCCCTGGGTCTTTTAACTTTGGAGGCATTTTATTTTGCACAATTGCTGAGCACTCCTCCGTCAAGCTTACCGTTTCATATTCCCCCAACTTTCGCTTATTTGACAAAATTTCCTTCAAAAACTTAGCATAACTAGGCATCTGAAGTAAAGCATCAGCGAATGGAATATTAATATGTAGTTTCTTAAATACTTCAAGAAACTTACCAAATTCTGCGTCCATCTTAGCCTTTTTTAATGCTGCGGGAAATGGGGGAGGAATTACTATCCTATCAGTGTGTGTGATCGGTGTAGTGTTAGAATTTTTACCTTTCTCCGTCGCCTTTTCCTTAGTCTTATCCTTGCCTTCAGATGTCTCTCCATGACTCTCTTCTGCTTCAGCTTGCGGTCTTAGCTCTTTTCCACTCCTTAACTCAATGGCCTTTGCTTGCTCGTTTTGGTTCTTCACTGTCCCAATTGGTATCATGCCCTGCGTTCGTCCGGATATTAATGATGCTAGCAGCCCCACTTGCACTTCCAAGTTCTTTATGGATGCATCCTGAGTCGTCATCCTGGTTTCAGTTGACGCTATGAACTTGGCTATTAGCTCTTCAATACTCGGTTTATTCGACCCTCCCAGTTGTAGCTGTGGATTTAACACATTCTCTTTGTTGGTCCACCTAACATTGTTGTGATTCCTCCACCCCGGGTTGTATGAGTTCGAGTACAGATTGTTGGGATACCTGTTACCTACAAAATTCACCACTTCATTAGTTTTCATGAATGGGTTACCTACTTGGCACTCAATGCTCGGATGACCGCCTCCACATAAATCACAGAAAATAGCTTGAGCTTGCATTGCCGCTGCACCCATGCTATCTATCTTCCGGTTCATAGCTTCCAACTGAGCCGAAATGGCAGTAATCTCGTCCACTTGATGGACTCCTATTGGTTTCTGTGGCGTGTTCCTTTCAGATTGCCACTGATAGCTATTGGACGCCATTTCCTCCAATAAGTCATACGCTTCTTCCGGTGTCTTCCGCATGATCGATCCCCTAGATGCCGCATCTATCATTGATTGGTTAGCAGAAAATAAACCATTGTAAAAAGTTTGTACCTGCAGCCAGATGGGTAGACCGTGATGTGGGCATCTCCTCAATAAATCTTTGAAACGATCACACGCCTCGTATAAACTCTCAGGGTCGAATTGCCCGAATGTGGTGATATCGTTCCGCATTTTTGCCGTCTTGGAAGGGGGGAAATACTTTGATAAGAATGCTTTAGTCATCCCCTCCCATGTTGTAATCGATTCTGCAGGTAATGAATTTAACCAAGATTTAGCTTTGTCTCTTAATGAAAAAGGGAAGAGCCTTAACCTGATGGCGTCGTCGGAGACGCCATTATGCTTAAAAGTGTCACAGATCTCCAAGAAGTTGGAGATGTGAGTATTTGGATCGTCAGTGGCAGCTCCCCCAAACATTACAGAGTGCTGTATCATTTGGATAATTGCAGGCTTGATCTCGAAGTTATTCGCCTGGATTGTCGGCCTAGTGATGTTGGATAAAGATCCATGAAATGCTGGCTGTGCAAAGTCCATCATCGATCTCGGGTTTTGTGCTTCGTTATTGTCGGCCATTGCTCGAGCTTCTCGTAGTCTTCTAAGCAGAGTTCTCTCTATTTCAGGATCAAATGGCTCGAGAATGGGTTCATCTCTTCTGAGCATGCACTAGAGAAATGGTTCCTGTACTGGATCAGCCAAAAGGAGACAACAACAAAAATACAAAATCAAAAACAAAAAAAAACAACGAAAACGAAAAACAAAAACAAAAAACGAAATAATACAAATTGGCTAAATTACAATTAACTAATCTCGTATGATATTATACAGATTAGTCCCCGGCAACGGCGCCAAAAACTTGACCGCTTTTATTTTAAACAATTATTTTCAGTGTAGCGATTCTACCGCAAGTGCACGGTTGTCAAGTTTTAGTATAGTTAAATGAAAGTAAGGGTTGTCGAATCCACAGGGACTAACCTATAAGTACCAAATAAAACTAGTAAAAATTATATTTAGCCTACGATTAAAAATGGGGTAGATTAACTAATGCAAAATTAAATCTAAAGAACCCAAATAAAAACAAGAATAAATAAAATGAATGGCTTCCGGATATGCAAAGGAATTTTGCTCGAGAAATTTATCTAGCTCTTCGTTCAACTGTGTTATCGTCAATGATTCGTTTGAATAAGCAACTACTAAACAATCGATTCTTAAGGTGAAAGGCTTTCGCTGTTATTCAATACACTCTCTCGAGCTGTAAAGAAACTAATATCAAATTAGAACAAGTAAATCTCGTTCACTTATTTACTAATCCGATATTGCATAAATCTTCAAAACCTCGTTCTCTAAATCTCTCGATTCAAAGTGCTCACGTATGTGATTTTATCTCTCGATCTCAATCTTAAACATACATCATGAATTATTATAGCGTATTAAAACGTTATCTCTCGATCTCGGTTTTAACTCACAAATTCAATCAAAGTTAGCTAGGCTTTGATATCTTTAGGCATATAATTCATGAACAATAAGAAATCAATCCACTCAAACACATTCGAATCAATAACTCAAACAAAATTATATCCAAACTCGATAAAATAAACTCAATTCAATTCAAATCAAATACATGAGATGTTTAATTGTCTCTCAACCTCAAAAACATCTAATGAAAATGAAAATCAAATAAATCAGAGTTTAGAAATACGATAAACGTGGGAACAAATCCGTGCGTTGCACCGTACTCTCTTCTCTTGCTCCTTCCTTGCACTCCGGAACTGATTCGCTCAAGCTCGGACGAAGAACGGAAGAAGATGGCTTTTCCTCGGGTTCTTGTTGGCGGCGGCTAGGGTTCTCCTTGGATTATTTTCGGCTCCTCTAGCTCTCTGATATGATATATCTTTGATATGGAATAGATCCTTCCTTTAAACCACCGAGAGTCATTCAAATATGGAAGATAAGATTTTTTAAAATTCGCGTATCGATCGATCGAAAATATTGTCCGATCGATCGGTGCACTGTTCACTTCAGCGTTTTAAACTCTCTGCCTCGATCGATTGATCGAGATTTTGGTTCCGATCGATCGACACTTCGATAAATTTGTTGCTGAGTTCTCTGCCTCGACCGATCGATCGAGAAATATTCTCGATCGATCGATGCTTCAAAAAATCTGAATTCTTCTCTTTTTCTCTTTTTCGCCTCGATTTCACCCTTTTTCTTCATTTTAGCTCATTTCTACCATTTCCGACCTATTTTCCTGAAACAAGCAAATAAACACCTAAAAGCGTAATTTCATCCAGGAAAAAGTACGAAAAAAAAGGTAAGAAATTACAGCTAAAAACACGTAATATCTCAGCCTATCAGTTCAATTGTTGTTATTTTTACTGTAATGAGGAATACGACTTGATTATTGGTATGTTCTTGTATATAACATTAGACTAGGCTGTTGTTTCCATATTTCATGACTATTAATCCAGCTCATTGGCAAGCATGATTTTTTTGAGATAAGAATACTTTTTTAAGACAAAATACTGACTGAAATGTTATGAACTCTTTTAAAGATAGTACTTGGTCTATTGGTGCATGTAATTTACATGCACCGATAGCTCAGGCGATGCATATAATTTATATGCACCGGTAGACTATATTTTGGTTAAAGATAATCCTTGAGTCTATCGGTGCATGTAATTAACATGCACCAATAGACCCAGGCGGTGCATGTAAGTTACATACATAGCTAGGTAATTTCTGGTGATATATCAGTGGGAGTTAACACTATTTTATCTTCCCAAATCATAATTAACAATTTTAAACCAGAAAACAGTGGCATGATGTCTGAAATTCCACTTTTATCTTTCATATTGGAAACCACATCATGAGCCTCCTATGTGACATTAAAAAAAGGTCAGTTGATATTTTAATGTGAGCCAAACCTTAAAACTAGCGTAATAGGTAGGTAACAAAAGCATCTCGTAATTGACATTTTATTTTATCTTTTTTAGAATTACTGTTGGATTTATGATATTTCCATTCGATGAAAAACCAAAGTTGAAGAAATAACAATATCAATTTTGCTACAAAAAGTTCTTTAACTGAAGAGACATTTTAACAAACATATAATATGCACCAAAATTGAAATAAAAATTCAATGTTAATTGAAGCACAATAATCCCATAAAACAACAAAAAAATCCAATGGAGAAGAAGGGAAATAGGAATGAGCTTTTGTAAACATTAATCTGCCTTCTTCCACAACCAAAAAAATAAAACTTCTGCAACCATGCACAATTCCACTATTAAAGTATTCTCAATCTTCTTCTTCTTCTTCCCTCCAACTCTTTCTGTTTCATCCAACCAAGTTGAATTTTCAAGTTTCGGAATTACAACAATTTAGAGCTTCAATTAACCTACCAAATTTTCTGAAACCTAGGAAAGAGATTTAAGAAAAATGGGAAGCAGATTGGGAAGAAGAGTGTCGTCTTTCCCTCCCCATTGGCGTCTACAATTGTTTGAGCTTTGGAGCTGTGTTATAATTTATTTTTTTAAACATGGTCGTTTTAGGTAGAAAAAATGAAGTTTTATAAGTTGGACTTATTTGAAATAAGTTTCTTAAAATATGTATTTAGATAAAAATAATATATTTTGGGTGATTTAGTTGAAAGATGTTTTGGAAGGTGGTACCCAAATGCAATTTCTACATTAAAAACTATTTGACTTTATTGGTATGGACTCATATATTGGGCTTCCTTTTTAAGGCTAATGAGACACTAATCAAAGTATTCTCATTAATATTATTTATTCTTCCTTTTTAAGGCTAACAATACATTTAATCAAGATATAAAAACAACAGCAAACACCCACTTAAAGAGAAGGAGAGAGATAGCATATTGAATTAATATATAATATAATTGCAAAATGATAATTGAATAAAGTATTGATGTTACTTTGAGAGTTTTGAAATGATATAAATATTGTTTTGTAATTTGCACCAAAATATTAATTTGTAATTTATTTATAATAATCCATAAATACCTTGGTTATTAATTAATAATATTCATGAGAATATAATTTTATCAAGATATAGAAGAATAAATATTTTTAAATATAAGAAGAAAAACCACATTTTTATTAAATATTCTTAAGAATGGAGATATAAAGTTCACATGAGGAAATTGAGAAAATTGACTAAATTATGATAAATTAGGCATTTAGTATGAAAAATAATGGAGGTATTTAAGAGGAAATAATTTTTAGAATTTTTTAAATGTTATATATTTTTAATTGATTTTAAAACAAATGTCTCAAGGTATAAAATAAAATGTAGTAGAATTAATAATATAAATTTTGAAAGAATAACACTTCAAAAAATTTGAAAGGTAGACAAGATTTATGAGTAAGTTATAAAAATTTAATGTTAAAAATAATTTTATTTTATCAAACTATATGAAATCCCTTCAATTTTATAGTGATTTTATTTAATTAAATAAGATCCCATCCAATTTCAATTTCATTTTCCAAAATTCTAAATTTCATCAAATCTCAGTATAGTTATGTTCGGAAATTTGTATGGTATCCACCTTTGTTTGGGAATTCAAATCATTGAAATATTCTCAAACAATTGTTTGATATAACCATATGAACGGTGCATTATATCCTTTGGGCAGTATCAAGCTCACCGTTATGTTAACGCAAGAAAGGCCAATATATATTGTCTACTGATGTATCCATAATATTTTTAATTATTTCAATTTTGGGGTGGTTATATATATATATATAATTATTATTATTATTATCTATACTATGTATAATGCGTGGCGATCTTAGTTGTCCGATCATTTCAAACCAATGTCTAACTATACTTATGCCCCTGCCAAATTTAAAATATTATCATCGCAAGTGGACGTTACAATTATCACATCATTTTAAAAAAATAGTGTATCATCACTCAATGCGTATAGAAAAAGACTAGTTATTATATAATGTCTAAGACCCTTAAACCGACAAATGATCCATCCAAATTGTTCGTATATCATATTATACGAACAATTTAGAGTAACCATCTTGGTATCATGAACAATTTATTATTATTATTATTATTATTATTATTATTATTATTGTTGTTGTTGTTGTTATTATTATTGTTATTATTATAATATTTATTATTATTATATAATGTCTAAGACCCTTAAACCGACAAATGATCCATCCAACTTGATATCAAAGTTCATTTACCACAATACTCCTTACAATATTGACAGGTAGACTCTTAACAATATTCAGTTACCGTAATATCCTTCAGAATTCGATTAACCACCAAAAAAGTTTAACAAAAAAACTTACTGTACAAGGCCATTAATTTAACAAAAAATCTAATGTACAAGTACGTAATGCGTGCACGAGAACACTAGTATATATAATTCGTTCATTTTAATAGGCTACAAACTAAATGTACGTTTTGAGTTCTTAATATTTATTAAAAGAGTAAATAAATCATAAATCGAAAAAAACAACACATAATTAATTGTATGTAAGAGTTTTTTATAATATATACATTAAAACATGGGTAAACTCACTTAAAATCTCTTTACCCAAACATAATTTAAACATTACTCCATATATCAAAGATTCTTTATTTAAACTCCATTATATACTTCTTTTCTTTATTTCAACTCCCTACCAACTTCAAAAGACATAAAAGCTCTTAATTTAATTGGATAAAACTCCTTAAAGCTTTTAGGATGATTACAAAAACACATAAAATCCCATTTTTACCAATAAACAACTCCTAATAAGGGTAAGTAAATGCAGGGGTCTTAATAAACATGAGATCCTTCAGTTTCTGGCATCTTGAGAGAACCCAAGAGCATACTTTTGCAAAGGACTCACAGTTCATGATGAATTTTTGAACCCTAAAATTCCCTTATACAAATAAAAGTGAAAAAATAACAGGCCCATCATGCTTTCGTATTAAAATAAAATTTTAAAAAACTGAAATATACTATTGTGACCATAACGGCACCGGGTGAGGTGGGTTGCAAAGCCACCAGTCGAAAACTTACTGCCTCCAAACTGATTTACGAATGGCTCCTCACCATCCAACCTCAGCCCTCAGACGAAGTTAGTCTGCCAGTTATCTGACTCATTCAGAAACCGCACAACACATCACTAATATGTTTCCTGCCTTAGGGCGTAAGGTATAATCAAGATATAAAAAATATTTAGAAATATGAGAGATAGATGGGCAACAACCTTCGTTTTATTATGAAAATACTTATAATATCTATTACATTAAAACGTCTCCTTTTGGAAGGAGACAGACTTGTTTAGCCTCTCATAAAGATGAAGCTTGACTTAAGAACACATAAACTAAAAACAGAATAATATTACAGACGTTTACGAAAGCAAGAAAATATTACCAAGCTATGAAAGTTGAAAGATTACAAAGCTTGGAGACTACGATTTTATTCTCAGAAAACTATGGAGAATTTTCGATGCCTTAGCTTCCTGGATGAGTGCCCTTATATAGGCATGAATCCGGACTTGAACTTCGGATTCCAAATCTTGATAATTGTTGAGTGCGCATGTGAGTGCACCTTAACTTTCACGTGGTCTGACATCCTTTGTCTGAGTGTGCCAACTTTTCTTGTGAGTGGTCCATTATTTTGTCTGAGTGTGTTGAACAATATACGCACTATCTTTTAATGGTCAACGCATTTTCCTTTGTCGGGAAATCTTTACATTATTGGTTGTTGTGGTCCCCGAGCATTAGGAAAACGGGCTCTCTTGTCAGCAGGTCTTTTGTCTCTTCCTGCTTCTAATTTGTCGGGTTTGGATCGGAATCTTTTCCCGAACTCTAGTTCTTTCTGCTCTGGTTATGCTTGGCTAATATGGTCTATCCATCGGTCAATGTGTGTCATGTTGCAGAATTTCCGGTAAGTTTATTTTCCCACCGGAATCTTGTTTTCCCAAAGAGTTCTTCTTGTTTCAAAGAGTTCTTCGGCAAAACTTGTGGATGTTCCTGTCATGGAATTCAGCATGAAAGTGTCGTTGACTGAATTCTGAAAGAACTTAAATGAGTATTTGATTTTGTCCATTTTCGTTAGACAAATCCAATGACCCCATGCACGTCTGGTGGAAACTTCATCTTCCGTGATAGTCCCAGCCAAAATTGGTATACCTTCTGGTAGCGCCATTTTTATGTTTTTAAGGAGTTTCCGTCTGTCGTCTGAGCTTGATAAAATGAAAAGCTTCAATGAAGCCCTTCTTCAATAGTTCTGGAGCAGCACTGAAAAAATACAACTCCAAGATATCTCATATGGCCAAATGTGGATTACTGACTCATGTTTCGTGAACAGCTTCTCTGATTCATTTTGCTAATTTGAAGTTTCAAAGAATGTTGGTGCAACAGTATAAATCGAAGCAAGAGCTCCGAAATTATACCATTCCTGAACTTCGTTTGGATGGCTGCCTGGTTTCATCCAAACTCTGGATATTTTCCGGAGATATCAACAATAGATTTGTATGGGCTGATACCTCGTCTGGTAATTAGTATCTCCCAAGTACGTTGATAATCCTACATAGGTGAAGAAACTAAATCATCATTAGTTTGAACCCTAGAATTGCCAGTCATTGGCCTAAGGTTCAACTCTCCCTCTTTTACCCAGAGGTGTTGGTTGACTTGAAGGTTCAGATTGTGATAACACCTGACCCTCAACATTCGCTACAGCTTGTACATCCTCAAGGAATGCATCATCTGCTGCACTCGTGACAGGGGTACTAGAATCCCTTGCCTCCGAGTTAGATGAGCAACATTCTCTAAACACTCCTTTCTGCACCGTTGAAGGTGCGGCCTGGAGGATGGGCTCTTTCAAGACTTCAAACAAACGTTCATGGTCCCGAAAGCATGCTCGTATGTGATCAGTAACAAGTTCATGATCTACTCAAGCCGTCATGCGGCCCTACGCATTGAGACAAAGAGCCTCAAAGTCTCGTTCCAAGATCTCCAGGTTTTCCCTGAGATTCCTAACTCGTTTGAGGGTATCGCTAGCAAGGTGTCCCTCCATCTAGTGTTAAGAAATATGCAAGAATATTTTTATCAGATTTCACAATGACAATATCATAATCATAATATTGGCATTCAGCTTGCCATCTTAAAACTCTAGCATTTTCTGGTTTTGATTTAATTTTGTTTTTCAGAAACGACTTAACACTAGTATTATCTGTTTTCAAGATAAAATTTTTTGCGAGTAAAAATAATGGCCATTTTTTTTAAAGCCTTTTGAACTGCAAAGAACTCATTCTCGTTGATGTGACATCGGATAACTTCGCTGTCGAATAGACCACTACAATATATGCATGGCACTTCTCCATCTCGTGTGACCTTCATAAGTACCGCAGCCCACCAATGATCACTGGCATCTGTGTATAATACCAGTTCATCCTCGTTGTTTGGAATTGCAAGCTTTGGTAGTTGCCTTTAAACTTCTTTAAGCTGTTTGACAGCTTGTCTGTGATCTTCATTCCACTCGAACGTAACATCCTTTTTGAGTAATGGACTGAAAACTTTTCTGTGGTTTGCTAGGTTATTGATGAACATCCCAACAAAATTAACAACGCCCCGAAAACTCTGAAATTGCTTTAGATACTTGAGGTCATCCTGATATCCTTGCACTGTCTCAACAATATGATTCTGCAAGATAATTCATGATTCGTCAATCTCAATTCCAATGAACTCGATTTGTCTGGTAGCAATTACTGCATTCCTTTCGGAGAGCACTAATCCTTCATTGTAGCAAACATCTGAAAAGATTTCCAAATGTTTAAGATGTTCTTTCATGTTTTTTGATACAATGAGGATATCGTCAATATACACGAATATGAAGCTGAAATAATCTTTGAAAAGATTGTCCATCTTTCTTTGATATATCTTGGGGGCATTTGTCAATCCCATTGGCATGACATTCCAGATGTAGTGTCCTTATGGTATGGAGAATGCTGTGAACCTTTTGCTTGCTTCTCCATTTTAATATGGTAGAATCTAGACTTACAATCAAACTTAGAAAACACTTTGGCATTATTGATGTTATTTACCAAATGTTCTCTGCTCGGGATATAATATCCGTCGAATGCCAAGATCTGGTTGATACATTTTTAATTGATCACCAATCTTGGTTTTCCTCTTTTAATTTCTCCATGATTCCGTACGAGAAATTCTGGACTACTGTATGGAGAAACACCTGCTGAGATTAACTTAAGGTCAAGATGTTCCTTGAGTATCATCTGCATATCTTTCCGATCTTCCTGGTTCATGGTGATCGGTTTGTACCTCACGAACTCATACTCTCTTCCAGTTTTCACCTTCAAAGATGTTGTAAGCTCATTTCTGTCCCACCATGCTAGAGGATCCTCATTGTAGTTCATCTGGATCTTCTTTTTTACTTCCTCTAGAGTGATTTGCTCTTCAAGGGTAGCTTCGGGTTACATGCCTCCTCATGTAATGCCTTTTTCAGTAACAGTAAGATGTCTGTAATAACTTCTTCTTCGTCTTCATTCACATCTTCATCCTGTTCTCTGAATGACATAACATTTATACCATCAAAAGTCATTTTTCGCTTTTGACCAGTTCCTTGTTGTCTATATTGAAGAATCGTTGTGCCAAATTTCCGTTGATCCTTCATTTTTGGGTGTCGAAGTCTGCCTTCATCACCACGATGGCTGCGAAAACTAATGGAGAACTTGTGGTGAACGCCTCCCTTAGTCTTTGGACAATAATCTTATGATCACAAAGGGTTGTGAAAATAAGTCGACGTGTTTCGTTCTCCTGAGTTAACCGCTTGAATGTCTGTAGGAAATTGTTTCCTAGCAGCATATCAGCGCCTGTATCATGGAAATAAATAGGTGAATTTTGACTTTGTACTACGGGGTACTGCCTGCTCCGCCGATGATTATTTCTGCTCCCTGGACTCCTTCATTAATGATAAGGATCAGCTTGGAAAAGTCTCTTATGGCAATGGCTGGTAACTTTTCGCCAACCGCTTGGGGGAAGATATCGCGCATGCCAGTAGATATTCCAGCTCCTGAATCAATGTAGGCTGCAAAGTATTCTGTCCGATCTTTGTATATAACATCTTGACGGAGATGTATATGGAGAATGGACTGGTGGTCATTTGATCATATATCTCATTCCTTCCACCGTGAATTCCATTTCGTCTTGCAATCTTTCCCAAGGTTTATGTTCCTCGAGAAATTCAATTCCAAGAATAAGCTGTTTTGGGATCCTGCCTGCCGTTCCTGCAATTGTTAGATCAATTTCACCAATTTGAAGGTTTCCTTGATACCTGCCAACTGTAGGTTGTTGCAAATAATAGAGGGCATCACAAGGGAAAATATTGTCCTTTTCCGTAATGTCGAAGATTATCTGCAATTCTCTCCAGCCTTCTGGACATTTCAGCTTTGCTGTTGTTTTGAATACATCAGGGATTTTCTGATTTTGCTCGAGACTGCCTTCTGTTTTTTCCCCAGGATAGTTGCTGATTAACCTATCCTGTTGGAAAGACATTCTCCTTGGCTTGATGATAAGGCTCCTGTTTCTGTTTAGAACAGGTTGATCTTGTATCATCATGTCGATCTCTCATATTGTCGGAGTATTAATAATTTCTGGCAATACTGTTTTTTCGAAATCTTTGAAGATTCTGGGGACTTCGATGAATTCCTTTATCAAGAATACTTCTGAATGATGAGTATTCGAGAGTGCGTACAACACCTTGTAGGTTATCGAGTAAGGCATGTTCCCTTCTTTCATCAAACCACTTCTTTTAAAATCTTGGTGAAGAGTTAGAACCTTGTTGAAATCTCGATCTCCCATATTGTATGCAATTCTAGGATAGATGTTGAAAGCCATCTTTCCTGCATACAAATTTCCTGCAACTACTCCCAAACAAGAATCTTTGAGGTTCGGGATTCTCTGTGCTTCTTCATCTTTCGCCTTTGGGGATAATTTCCAATGATTGTAGGGATATCATTCCCTGTACAACAAAGAGAAGCTGTTTTGTTGATTCCTCTAACCTTCTTGTAATTCTTTTGGAGTTTTGTTTGGTAGCACCACTCCACGAGCTTTACCTTAAGAAATGATATTCTCCTAGACATCGTCTCGATTGCATGAGATGTATATTCCTGGATAATCATTTCTCTCCATGGGCTCGGTATTTTGGCAAAGAACAGTTCTGCTGCATCTTTTTCTTCTATTGCCTTCCATCTATACTCTGTAAAGAGTTTGATGTACTCGTCTACTGTGATGCCCCGAAATTAATTAATTGCAAGTAAGGCATTAATTATGTTTATATGATGTATCATGTGTTGATGGATTTATGTATTGGGTATTAAGATGTTAACATGATTTAATTGTGCTAATTATTAAATATGAGGAGGATGTGATTTTTGATGAAGTTTGGAACATTTTTGTAAAATGCTTTTAAAATACTATGTTGGAGCATTTTATACATCATGTTAAGTTTGGGGTACAATTTTTACTTTTTAAATCCTCTACCCATCATTTTAACCCCCACTTTACCTTTCACTTTTAAAAAATCCCCAAAATCACTTCCCAACCCCAAACCCTACCCATTTTCGAGTTCCACCAAAGGAGGAGAAGGAAAGTTCCACAAAAACTTTGTTTGTGTGATCTTTGCTAGGATTTGGAGCCTACAAGAGGTATGGAACCATTCCTATAAGTTTTATGATGTTTGGTGTTGAAATGGGTTAAGTTTTTGATGTTTTATGTGGGTTTGTTTGGGTATGTGTTGTTTATGGTTGGGGTATGATTTTTGAAGTGTTTTATGTGGGTTTTAGTGGGTTATGATGTTATTGAAGTTGTGAGGAAGTTTGGTTTTGGGTGGCATGAAGAGGAGCTTGAAAAATGAGCATTAATGGCGAAATTTCGGAGTACAGCACTCGGCGATCGATCGCCCGTTCTTGGCGATCGATCGCGAGCCTCCAGTGTCCGCCAGTAGCATTTGGCGATCGATCGCCACTCTTGGGCGATCGATCGGCGAGGCTGGCGATCGATCGCGCCAAAAGTGGCGATCGATCGCCAAGAAGAGAATTTTTGCCCCTCGTCCAGTGCGATCTCGCGATCGATCGCGCCTGGGCAGCGATCGATCGCGAGTTGTAAAAAGATGGATTTTTGATATTTATGTGGGATTTTTGGATATTGGACTATATTTAGCTTCTAATATCAATTTGTATGGTTATGTAGAACCGTCCCAGGTACCCACGACTTCAAGGAGATAAAGTCTACGATTTCTCCTTCTTTTGGAATTAAGGTGCGTAAGAGACGTACGAGCATTGGACGGTAAACCATACCCTTACATATTATGATGATGTTTACGATGATGATGTTTAAGATGATGTTTACGATGATGATGTTTAAGATGATGTTATGATGATGATGTCTATGATGATATTTATGATGATGATGCTTATGATGATGTTACGATGATGATGCTTATGATGATGTTACGATGATGATGCTTATGATGATGTTACGATGATGATGCTTATGATGATGTTTATGATGATGATGTTTATGATGACATCTATGATGATGAAGTTTATGATAAGGTCATACGACGTGTATGATTGGGTAAGACGCCGACTTGGTAAGATGCCACCCAAAGTATGTGAGTGGGTAAGATGCCCCCGTGGTAAGATGCCACGCAATGTTTATGATATGGTAAGACGCCATATGATTGGGTAAGATGCCCACGTGGTAAGACGCCACACGATGATTATGATATGGTAAGATGCCACACAATGGGGTAAGACGCCCTAATATATGAATAAGAGTCAGGGATAACAAAGGAAGTCGAAGGACGACCAATAACCTTTACTTAACTAAGATGTTATGCATTATTGTATGCTTTTATATAATGTTAAGTAAATATGTGTATGCTCACGATGTGTTATCCCTGTAGGTACACTTTTGGACCAAGGGCCTAGGGTCGGGTTGAGGAAGTGAGCTAAAGGAAGCAAGATGAATATAGGATGCAGGATTCTAATAGTCTCTACTCTAGGAGTAGTGTAAATCTATAGCTTTAACATTCTTTAATGGGAATGTAATTAAATAGCTTTTGGAAATTTTATTTTGGCCTGTAATCTCCTTAGCTCAAGCTACAACCGGAACCCTTAAGAGCATCAATACACAGCCCAAACCCTGCAATGATGCATCCGTGTACAAGGCAAACCTCTTATCCTCAGACGGAATCACCAATACTGGCGCTGTCGTCAAACGACGCTTCAATTCTTGGAAGCTTTCCTCACAAGCTTCGGACCAAAAGAATGGGACTCCCTTCTGAGTCAGCTGTGTCAATGGCTTAGCGATCTTAGAAAATCCCTCGACAAAACGTCGGTAATAACCTGCTAAGCCAAGAAAACTCCGTATCTCGGGTACAGAAGTGGGTGCTGCCCACTCCATCACAGCTTCAATCTTCCTGGGATCCACAGATATCCCTTGGCTAGATATGAGCATTAATGGCGAAATTTCGGAGTACAGCACTCGGCGATCGATCGCCCGTTCTTGGCGATCGATCGCGAGCCTCCAGTGTCCGCCAGTAGCATTTGGCGATCGATCGCCACTCTTGGGCGATCGATCGGCGAGGATGGCGATCGATCGCGCCAAAAGTGGCGATCGATCGCGCCAAAAGTGGCGATCGATCGCCAAGAAGAGAATTTTTGCCCCTCGTCCAGTGCGATCTCGCGATCGATCGTGCCTGGGCAGCGATCGATCGCTAGTTGTAAAAAGATGGATTTTTGATATTTATGTGGGATTTTTGGATATTGGACTATATTTAGCTTCTAATATCAATTTGTATGGTTATGTAGAACCTTCCCAGGTACCCACGACTTCAAGGAGATAAAGTCTACGATTTCTCCTTCTTTTGGAATTAAGGTACGTAAGAGACGTACGAGCATCGGACGGTAAACCATACCCTTACATATTATGATGATGTTTACGATGATGATGTTTAAGATGATGTTTACGATGATGATGTTTAAGATGATGTTATGATGATGATGTCTATGATGATATTTATGATGATGATGCTTATGATGATGTTACGATGATGATGCTTATGATGATGTTACGATGATGATGCTTATGATGATGTTACGATGATGATGCTTATGATGATGTTTATGATGATGATGTTTATGATGACATCTATGATGATGAAGTTTATGATAAGGTCATACGACGTGTATGATTGGGTAAGACGCCCACGTGGTAAGATGCCACCCAAAGTATGTGAGTGGGTAAGATGCCCCCGTGGTAAGATGCCACACAATGTTTATGATATGGTAAGACGCCATATGATTGGGTAAGATGCCCACGTGGTAAGACGCCACACGATGATTATGATATGGTAAGATGCCACACAATGGGGTAAGACGCCCTAATATATGAGTAAGAGTCAGGGATAACAAAGGAAGTCGAAGGACGACCAATAACCTTTACTTAACTAAGATGTTATGCATTATTGTATGCTTTTATATAATGTTAAGTAAATATGTGTATGCTCACGATGTGTTATCCCTGTAGGTACACTTTTGGACCAAGGGCCTAGGGTCGGGTTGAGGAAGTGAGCTAAAGGAAGCAAGATGAATATAGGATGCAGGATTCTAATAGTCTCTACTCTAGGAGTAGTGTAAATCTATAGCTTTAACATTCTTTAATGGGAATGTAATTAAATAGCTTTTGGAAATTTTATTTTGGCCTGTAATCTCCTTAGCTCAAGCTACAACCGGAACCCTTAAGAGGTTATAAATGCATGTTCTGTCCAATTTATGTGTACTAAATGATATTAAGGTAGGAAGACCCTACATTAGTGGTATCAGAGCCAGGTTAGATAACCCGGGAATGAGTGAAGGGTAGCCTTAGCAATAAGTTAGCTAGGTGCTTACTTTCGAACATGTTTTGTGCATAAGTTGCATATGAAGTATATGATGTTGTGCTAACATGTTTTGTTTATCTAACGAAGTATTATACGAACTGCTTTTGGATCTTGTTGTTAACCCTTGTGTTGCAGTATGGCAGCAAATGTGGAGGTAGGTGACGCAGTAAGCGTCAATGCAAGTGCGGGGCGTACGAATCCCCTACCCCCGCCAGCTTTTGATGATGAACCGGCCGAACAACAGTTGTTGCCAGGGGAGCTAAGCTTAACTCAGTTTCTTGCTTACCGACCCCCAACCTTTGAAGGAACCGAAACAGGGGAACGAGCTGAGGAATGGTTAGAAAGAATAGAGCAGATCTTTGTGGCAGCCCCATGTGCGAAGACAGCATGGATACGGTTAGCAGAGTTCCAATTGGCCAAGAAGGCGCTAATGTGGTGGAAGACCACTGTGGTAGAACAAGAGGCTCAAGGTCATGAAGTTAACTGGAAAATGTTTCGAACTCGCTTTTTGAACCGTTATTTCTCGGCTGCAGCACGACAGGCTAAGGAAGATGAATTCACTCACCTCAAGCAAGGTAATATGTCAGTGTCAGATTATGCTCTTCAGTTTTGCTCCTTGCTCAGATATGTGCCTCACATTGCCACGAGCACGCAAGCAAAGATGAGGAATTTCATGAAAGGTTTGAGGCCGGAGCTGTACGATAGGGTGATCACTTATGGCCCTACTTGTTTTGATGATGCACTCTCACGGGCCGAGCTGGCCGAACTAGGAGTGGGTGCATACCCTGATGTTGTACCACCGTCGGCACCCTCTCAGAAATCCACTCCGGATAATTTGAAGCCAAGGAGTGATCAGTTCAAGTCAAGGGGGAACTCATCGGCGTCAAGGTTCAGTGGTAAGAGGTCTGACAATACATGGAAGGGGAACCGTAGGGGTGATGCCCCATCTGGAAGGGGGCAGTCTCAGGGAGACAGATCCGGGAAGATCCAATGCACTCTTTGTGGGCAACCACATCTGACGAAAGAATGTGTAGGGTGCCATGTTTGTGGCGACAAGGGCCACTTTGCTAGACAGTGTCCCAACAGGGGAAGTCAACAGGGTCCTGCGGGGAGGCCTGCGGATAGGACAGCACAGCACAGACCCCCATTTGTGCCGCGTCAGCATGGAAGTCAGTCCATGGGGCCACCTCAAGGACAAGTCTATGCATTGACAAGGGAGCAAGCTTCAGCGGCTCCGGAGGAGGTTATAGCGGGTACGTGTCTTTTATTTACGCACCCTGCTTTTATATTGATCGACACAGGTGCGTCACACTCTTTTGTGTCAACAAGTTTTTGTGGAACTTTCCTTCTCCTCCTTTGGTGGAACTCGAAAATGGGTAGGGTTTGGGGTTGGGAAGTGATTTTGGGGATTTTTTAAAAGTGAAAGGTAAAGTGGGGGTTAAAATGATGGGTAGAGGATTTAAAAAGGGGTTGCTTTAACTTAATTAAAAATTGTACCCCAAACTTAACATGATGTATAAAATGCTCCAACATAGTATTTTAAAAGTATTTTACAAAAATGCTCCAAACTTCATCAAAAATCACATCCTCCTCATATTTAATAATTAGCACAATTAAATCATGTTAACATCTTAATACCCAATACATAAATCCATCAACACATGATACATCATATAAACATAATTAATGCCTTACTTGCAATTAATTAATTTCGGGGCATCACATCTACATAACATATATCATGTAGTTCCAGGCTAATTAGAGCTTGTCTATATGTTTTAGCCTTCTTTTCCTCCATTTATTCGAAGTAGCTTACTCCAATGAAACGGATTTTAAAGAATTTTTCCATATTGTCCACGATTTCTTTTAGGGGCTATCTGACTAAAACTTCTTCCTTGGTACCTGGGTCTCCCATTTCCCAGGCAATCTTGACTAATCCTTCCAGACTCATTTTAAGAAGTAAAATGAATCCTTACTTAGATCAAGCGTTCCTGCCGCTATTCTCATTGTTGAATCCCATTCATCAATAAGAACTTCTCTGTTTTTTTAAATCCAAGATATACATGTTGAGCATAAGTTCATATGGATGAATTGGATCTAACTGAGATTTCTCGTAACGCGTTTGATGTGTATCTAGCCCGCGCGAACAGTTCATTGTTCCAACTGGGGGATCTAAAGGCTGAGGTGAAATCTTCCATATGCGGCATACTTTGATCACCTTCGAGTGGAGTGTGTGACCCGAAACTTTCTTGTGGTGGAGGTCTTGTTACAAGTTCTTCTGTCTTGAATTCTATGAGATTCAATCCCGTAAACAAATTAGCAAGATCACGTCTACTTTGCAGGTTGATTCTTTCCATTACTTGGTGCGAAGTACTGGTTCTCCTCGTAGGACTGCAATCATTTTCTCAGTCTCCGTCAAAGATCTTCAGACTTTCTCCGCTTTCCCTTTTTGGTATAAAATGGGTTCTGTTCCATAGGACGGTGGTAACCGCTCTCCTTGTATTCTTCCCGTCGGACTTGGTCTTGACTCCAACTCTTTTATCCGGGTTTGAACATCTTGAAGATTCTCAAGAATTTTCTCCTGATGTTTAATCATAATCTCCATCTGACTTTGAATCTGATGGACCTGTACAGGGACATGGTATTGAAGGTATCCATAACGCTGCACTGTCTTCTGGATCTCTCTAAGATCTTGGGATATCTTAGAAAAATCCAGCTCGATTTCTCGAAAGGTTGGTTCTCCATTCCTAATCATCTGGTCCGGACCCTGTTGGATCATTGGGGCTTGGAACCATGTCTTCATGTTCAGGATGATCGTCTTTCTGTAGTTTGGCTAACTCGAACTGTAGTTTGAGGTTCACTTGATGGAGCCTCTTAGCCATCCTTTCTAGTTTCTTGTAATGGTTAATGCCGGGTGTGCATAATCATGTTCCTCGTAATAGTTTCCACTTATGGTTGAAGCGTTGAGATTCTTTCATATGCTTCTGATTTAGTGCTTCTAATTTTTTGAAGTACCACATGTAGAATGACAATTCGAACATTCGGTCTGGTCCATATTTTTCTTGAATCGTCTCCTCAGTATAGTGTATAAATTAGTATTCAAGATATTATTATAATATTTCCATAATAAACCTAGGCTCTGATATCATTTTACGAAGACGGATCGCGAAGGAAAATGTAATTAGAAAAAAATAGTAAAACTTTGGGTGAGATTTGAAAAGTATATAAAACTCTATGGGGTATAATGTAATTAATCTCTTTTAACTTTATAATGGTAAATAGGTACAATGTTGTGGGGTAGTGAGTTAGGATGAAGATGAAAATATGGTTGGAGAGTTAGGGTGTGTTTGATAAGGGTGATTGAGTGAGATTGTTGAATGTTAAACTACTTTATCCATTGTTTGGTTGTTTTTTTTAATAAACCATTATAATCATGTAAACACACGATAATGAGATATTAAGGTTTGATAAATAAACCTACCAACTCACATGGGTTTAGCAATCCTTAGGTATGATAATGTGTGAAAATATCAATAATACCCTTTACTTAATACCCTTTACTTTATTTTATATTATTTTTATTTTATATTTTAAATAGTTTTGTAATAAATATTATAATTTTTATACGTATACATTCATTTGTAATATTTTATTAATAATTAAATAATTTTACATAAATTTAATCTTTTTATTAATTAAATAAATTGAAATAGTTATGATAAATAATTTTATTTATTTATTTTTATGTTTTGGTTTGTTTGTTTGGCCGAGGAGTTTGATATACTATAAATCTATAGTCATGCTTTATTTGTATAATTATGAAGATATTATTATGCTTTGGTTTGAAAAAATATAATTATTTATATAATTTTATTGTTATTAAATTGATAACGTTTATTCAATTATGAAGTATTTACAAAGCACCTCAAACCTAGAATTGAGTCTTTTCGATCACAATAACTTTCCAAAATAGTAATTTTATTAATAATTTTTTATATCAATTAAAATTAGCTCATAAAAACTTATAATGACTAATTATTTATAAATTATATAAATTTAATTTGTTTAATTAAATTGAAATATTTTATTAATATGTATAAATAAATATTTTTTATTAAATAAAAGAATTATTCTAAATAACATAATATGGAATATCCTAACTCTAATAATCTCAAACTCATTCAAGAATATTTCAGTCATTTTAGTACTTACTTTATATCTATACAATATTTAATCAACTATACTAAACACATTATTATTTTTCATTGTATTACTAATCAAAATACCAAACACAAGATTATTTATCCTTAGTTTAATAAACACCTAAATTATCAACCAGATTATCTATCCATCACTTATCATATCATACCTATCAAGCGCACCCTTAGACTATAGAATAATGGATAATGAGAGTTATGTTAAAGAAAGTTTTGGTTTAGAGATTTTAGTTGAGTTTACTCTTAAAAAATTTAAAATTATTTTTTAAAAAATAAAAATATCTAGAATATATGTTTTTTAATAAATAAAAAAAAGAATTACTGGGATGTGGGTAAAATGTGGAGTGATGTGATAGCAAGGATGTAGCAGGAGTTAACCGCCATAAACCCCCGGGGTTGACGGTCGCCTAATGTAAGAAGCAAACCCCCAACATATTACTACTACTCTACTCCCCCTAGCTTCCCAATTTACCCACCTCTCCCTCATTTCCCCTTCTCTTTTTCTTTTTTTTTTTGCCAAATAAATTTATTTATAATAATATATATTGAAAATTTTAATTGATAACATAAAAAATTAATGGAGAATTGGGTCTTTAAATATATATTACTTCGATTTTTCAAAACTGAATGTGTTGATAAGTTTTCGCAAGTAGATGAATTATTTCATATGTATCTGACATTTTTCCTAGCTTGGTAATACAATGTAATATGACGACTTAATCAAGTAGCACTGAAAAAGTAAAACCCATATGTATGACTGTTATTTGGATCATTTAGTTGATTCAAAATTTAGTATAATAGATTGTGTTTTTTATACTTATAGTAATTTTTTCGTACAAGTGGTGACGTGATAATAAACACATCAATAATATCCAACATCATGTCAATAATCTCCGACGATGTGTTGTCACTCACATAGAAAAAAATAGACTAACAATAATGATCGAAATCTTATCGGGCCAGCTTACTAGACTTTTTTCGCTCTTTCATTTTCTTTTTTCTTTTTTTTAGGAGGGAATATATAGCCGTTACCTTTGGGGTGAGATAAGTTCAAATTGAGAAAGTATTGACCGGGGGGTTCAAACTCATAACTTTACGATCCTGAGCTCACTCTGCTCCATCAATTCAGACATCCCCTTAGGGGCTTCAGCTCCTTTCTTTTTGAGTAACTCTAAGGATTAGGGTGATCATTTTTTCCTTTTACTAAAAAAACAATAAGCATAAATTCCAAGTGAGTTATTCACTGAGGTTTTATTTATTGTAAAATGACAAATTAGAAATAATATATTTATTAAATGTATCATTTAATAAATTTTGAGTGGGCAGTGGGTATTAATTAATGAGTGCTTTGAACTCGCGCGCACAACACGCAACCCCAACGTGCATGTCTATCATCATAATTTCTCACCATCTAATCTTTCGCTTCTATGGCCAAAAGTTTTGATTATTAATTATCACCAATACTTGCTTTTTTTGGTGTGTTATGGGCAATACTTACTCCCTTTTGTACTTTGCCCCACATATTTCAACCCACCTCATTTAATTAAGACATATACACACAAATACTCCTAAAAATCATTTGGTATAGTATCGAACATTTTTAAGTTACCGACACTCATCGGACATGTCACGAAGTGTGTCCTTAATTTTTTTAAAATAAAATTGGACGCTCATATCGGACACAACCAATTGGTGCATTCTACAAAGAAATGACACTTTTGAGTTTTTTTTTAGGGGGATTGTATAATTTAATTTTTTTTATCTAAAATGATTTGGACGTGTTAGTTAAACTTTATTTGAATTGAAATAAGATACATTTTGTGTTACGATGAGTGATCATATTATGATTCAGTGGCGTGGATTTATTTATACGCTTATTGAATTTCGTAAGAATATTCTTGTTGCTTTTACGTGGTTTTAGAATTTAAAAAATGTGAATTTTGTTTTTTATAATATATTACATGTATATATATATATATAAATTTAATTTGAGAAAATTAAATGAACATTATTACATTTTTTTATTTTCTTGCTTGAAAATAAGATATTTCTTGCTCAAATCACATTTGCCATCACATATATGCCCATTTGATAAAGGAAATTCTGACATATGTAGGCCATAGAACCAACATATGCATCGGTATAAATAAAATAAATTAAACCAATAATCTCAATCAATATTAATCAAATTATGATAAATTCATTTTTTTTTATAGTGATCCATACTCCATATGTAGGACTAAGTTCAGTCCATATAATAATTTTCCATATGAGAAGGTGCTACTTCGTCTTTAGACTCGATTGACTGGCTTTAAAGTATTTTTTTAACTGGCATCGTTGTATTTGTTAAAAATTTGAAACTAAAAATTTGTTAGACATTTTTTATTTTAATAATTTCGTCTGCTTTCTAAAATTTGCCGGGGTTTTCACGTATAAATTTGTGGAGGAAAAATTAATTCTTATTCGGAGTAAAATATTTATAGTAGAGATTGTTATTTTTGTTGATAAATGTGGCATGGCAATAATTTTGAAATCACAAAATTGTATTTTTAGTTTTAATTATATTCTAGTTTATTTCGAAAGTCTATATTTTGAGTTTTAAATTTGTTATTTTTATGAAGTATTTTTCTCGAGAAATAGAAATCAGGTGCGTGATATATATTTGATTTTTTAAAAAGTGCTCATTACATCTTCTTTTTCAGTTCAAATTTTGATTAACTTTGAAAATACAAGCATGTAGTGCTGTAAAACGGGTCAACCTATATTGATCATGTAGATATTTAGTATGGATGTGTATCTTAAGAATAATATCAAACAATGTAACGAAGGCTTTGTAGGATGTCGAGACAAGAGTTCTACCATTTATCATTGAAACGATATTGCCCCACTACAGTGCTCATGATTAACGTCAATCGTTACCCAAGATGAAACGACTATAATTTGTGATAACAACACTTCAAATCACAAATTCTTATATAATCAAGTGGTTAAGTATCAAACATGGATTATTTTAACGTAAATATCGGAAGATTATTTAAAATTTACTTCGGCATGACCTCCCCGCGGGAGGGACATACCAATCATAATACATATATCAATATACTCATACTGAAAATAAATACATAATACCATAATTATGCACAATAATCACCCATCACATAATCCATACAAAAGAATCAATCAACGAATGAAAGATGAACAATATGAATATGCAGAATTTTTGCTCTCAATGATGATTATGATCTCGCAAAAAGTATTTTAATTCAACCATGGGTAGCTCATTTTATAGAAAATCAGAAGACACCATCAAAAGACACTTTTTGGAAGTGTTTTCCATGAAAATCACATATATACACGAAAGGATACACAACCATTCATGAAAAGCCCGAAACTGCGTGTTGGACAGAAAACACGACGCTAGACAATTGCCCTAGCGTCTGCCCTACTGCCTGGGCCAGCGTCCCAGCGCTGCTAAAAGTCGAGCAGTGTTTTCTCGCCCGGTTTCGCCCGTTTTTTCCCATTCATATTTTCTGATTTTGTTCATGCTTAATTTCAATTTATTAAACACATTTTTCCAACAAATCCAACACAATTCATTACAACCCGCCGTCAAATGAGTAATGATAGACTAGCCCGTCAATTTGATGGAATGGAAAAATCTCAACCAAATCCAACAAATATTGGGCTGCGGCACGTACCTGAGTAGTGTCGAGATGAAACCAAAAAAAAGCTTAGATACAAATGGTCACAAGGAAGTGGTGGCTTTGGAACAAAGATGTTAGAGCCAATGGTGGGCATTGTGTGAAGAGTATACATGTTTGGATCCTTTAATGATTGTGAGCGAGGGTGAATGAGTGATGAATAAAAATGGCTAAAAAATTAGATTTGATCCACTTTGTAAAATGAGTGGTGGGCTAACCCGAAACCAACCCACTTCAGTTCATAATATAAATGAACTAACCTATTTTGACGTACTTTCAAATGAGTGATTAATTTGTAACGTAACCCATTATTTTTATATGACAAGTTAAGTCATTCAAACCAAATCCAATTTTGACAGTTTACGTGCATGTCCATATTCAAACGAAGAGACACATAAAACGAAGTAGTGTTGTGTTTATCCTCCAAAAATTACATTTTATCCTTCAAAATATTCTCTTTGAATTATATTTTGACCCTCTAATTTTTTTCCTCCATTTTATTTTGATCTTTTTTGCTCCCTTGGTAAAATCATTCGTCCATCCCTGCCTATATAATTAATTTAGTTTGACAATAACGAATTCCACAACTCAAGGTTAAATAATAACATCTACCATATTTGCTATGTATTTTTTATCAAATGATAGAGGAGATAGTTTTAATTTTTTCCTATATTTATTATAGATTCGATGAGGATTGTAATGTATCTATTCTATAGGATCCATCCATTATTATTAAAAACATCATTTTTCTGGTTTAGCTGTAATATTTTCCTTTTTATTTAACCCAAATCTCAATTTTTTTGGAAGGTATCGAATGTAAAGACATTATTTCTTCATATATTTAAACTCAATAATATTTGTGATCATTTGTGGAAAAGGGGCCATTTCTTTTTTAAACCTGAAAAATGTTATGACCATATATGTGGAAAAGGGGTAGTCAATTCTTTCTTTCATCGATTACTTTTGAATCTCAAGTTCTCAACTCTATTTCATCAGCAATAAAACTTAAGCGTGTGCATGGGCAAATTCACACACACACACACACACAAAAAAAAAAAAAAATATATATATATATATATATACCTTAATTAAGTCTACTTTTCTTATCTCTTTTAATTAATTAATTATGATAATGTATCCTTCACCCCTATAAATACAGACGGGCTTCCCCACACTTCTTCCACACCCAAACTGAGTATGTAATGAACACTGAATGGCAGCATGGGAGTGTGACTCTAGTTGGAGAAGCAGGGCACGTGCAATTATTCTCGAGTTTAACTCATCTCGTGGTTAAAATTTGCACGTGCTCTCTTGCTCCAACTGGAGTTCCCTCACACCCAATTCATTGCCTGTTTCTTGATGTTCGTCAAAATAATACAAAGCAAGTCTGATCCAATTTGGAGAAGGGTGAGCGATTAAGCAAATTTTGATGATCCATGGAATTTTTATTTTCTGTTTTGACAGTCTTTTGCTGGATTCATACTCTTCCAGAGAATGTGTGTGAATACTTATGAAAAAACAAAACAAAACAAAAAATTATTAATACTACTAATACATACTGTTTTTGAGATGATGTTGTTTACTGCATGAGCGATGTTTTGTTTTGTTTTATTATAAATAATAAAAATATTCATGTGGGAGATGAATAGTGTTAAACACAGGTTTTACTAGAGCTCCTGCAGGTGGGTATTATGGGGTCCAGCTACCTAGGAAATAAACATTTTCATTACTGTATTTGACTGCTATATACATATTCAGGCGAAGTATTTTTGAGAGATAATTCAGTAACTATAAGCTAGATTCCTTAACTGAGTAATAGTACTTACTATTCATGGAATGATGGAATTTTTCTTGCAGTCGCTTGCTGTCCCGAATGCATCTGGTGCAAATGTGTGTTGGTCATATCATACACCGAAACGTATAGAACTGAAATCCTGATGAAAGGGTCACTGAACAGTGCAAGATTCCCCCACTGTCCCAACAATATTTGCCAAACAAAGATCGACATGTATTTTCTAATTAAGAATTAAGTCTTTATAATGTTAGTTCAACTTACTATTTGATAATATATAGGTTATTGTCACAACCCAGTGCGAAATGTATATAATATTGATGGTCAGTTGTACCGACATGAATAAAATGTTATGGTTGGTTTCAAGAAACAAGAGAAAAAGACAAATTGCTTTGAATTGTGCCAGCATCGAGCAACAAAATCATTTTGGCAGAAAGTATGCCACCAAGTAATGACTGGGAGAACTTGCTAAGTATATACAGATGGCTCATGTATATTTAGTGGGAACCAAGTAAAAAAGTACTGGTAAATTAAATAAAGGAGTGAATAAATGAGAAATTTTCATGCTCTTCTTTAAGGATCTTTTAATCCAACTCCCATAAGTTATTTTAACTATGTTGAATGCATCTAAATCAACCCCTTGTCGAGATGGGTCAGATGTACGTATCAACAATCATACGTACACTCTGGAATCGATATTGAGTTGGTATATAAACGTTCCGGCTGCATATAAAAATTTCCCAAATTATACAAGTCATTCCAACTCCTCAATTCTAACAGCTATCGAGCTCTAGACTTCATGAGCATTTGCACTAAGTTTATCCTTGTGGCTCGTCATCAGAACCTCAATCAGTTTTAGGGTAAATTTTCATCTGCCAACTTATATAACAAGACCAAATAATAGCACATGTCCGTATAATTTGGGGTCCCCTTAGTTTGTCTTACAATGACCATTACTTGAGTATTTGTTTCAAGTTAAACATAAAAGCAAGGTATAAAAGTAAATTAATTCATTCGCCATGGATTATATGCATTTATTCTTAGGCAATGTTTACTTACCATGATAAGGGGTGGATGAGCTTATTAACCAAGCTCATGCAATTATTAATAAATTAATTCATTCGCCATGGATTGTAATAGTCCTCCCAAGTATAAAAATATAATTCATTCTTCTATCATATCAACAGTCACAATTTCGTTATATAAGATCAAACATAATATATAAATACCCTTTTTAATGAATATATAGATACTTCTCAACCCAAGGCAATACACAAAAGCATCATAATATTTGTATATATATGTTTTGGTTTTTTTATATACAAACTCAATATTAACATTCGATAAACAAAATTAATAATTATTTTAGATCAGTTATATTAAATTAATTAAATCCATGTATTTTCCAAAAGCTAACTGAAATAATTTACCCGGGCTCAGTGTGGGTTCAGTACGGAAGATTGATGGCGAAATTAATACGACAAGCTCAGTGGTGTCCACCTGTACATTTTCACAAACAGTTGAAAGGCATTTGTTGTTGGACAAATGGACAAGGATGGCGTAAGATTTCTATCACTCCATCTGCCACTCTACAACCCGAAGCCTCACAAGTAAACTGCAAGTGGGGAAAGGGGCCGGGGTCCATATTTTACCTTGATGTTGGAAATTGAAACGAAAGCTATCAAAAGAGCAGTCAGAAAATGGATAAAAAGGTCCTTACAAGGATTTGCTAGAGATGGCGTAATGATAAAAAAACTGCAAATTGACGGCAAATAGAGAGACAAGGAATCGGAATATGCATTACTCTGTCAGTGACATTGATCCCTCCACACGCAATGCTCGCAGATCGAGGGGCCAGACCACCCTTTAATTAGCCATCTCCATCTCCACTTCAAATTTTTTTCCCTCTTAGATTTACAATGGTTTGACCCTAAACTCTCACCTTATTATTACTAGCGTCTCCTACACATATAATTGGTTATATTTTATATAATGTATTTTTTATTACAATAAATATTTATAAAAATTACTTTATTTTTCATTTTTTTGTTTTTTATACATTCTAATTATAAAGTATAATAGTTTTTGGTTATTTATTCATTTAAATTGTTTATATTTTTAAATTATCAACTTTTTATTAGGTTTTGTTTTTGTATTATGAGGGGATTCTTGGAATACAAAAAATTGACATAACATAATATGATGGTCAATATTAAAATTATGAAAAAAAGCTTCATCAAAGAAGTAACTCTAAGGTGCTCTTGTATTATAATATATTGTAGATAGTGTAGATAAAATTATATAAATCTTGAATAATCTATTACCATATGTCTATTTAATCAAATTAACACAATTTTTTTTAAAAAAAAATTGTGTTTATTTCATGCATCAATTATACAGATAGAAATATTTACTACAAAGATAACTTACTTAAAACAAATTATTATAATATTAAACTACATATGATAAAATAAGATTAGATAATTTGATTCTATAAAAGTTTGAAATGATTAACCAAATTAATCACAATATTAAAATTGGACGGTCACAAGTTAAAGTATATTCCATCCTTTTGAAAATGAGAAGTAAAGCTTTTAGACGGAGCTATCATTGGGTTAACGTAAGCTCCAGCACCATGCAAATTTTCAAAGAGAAACTTTTTTTAGTGTTAATTGCACAACCATCTAAATCGTCGCAGCCATCTAGCCCTACCTATCCCGTCAGCCAAGGGGCCCTCCCCACACCCCAACCCTCTAATATTGATTCCTGGATCTGCCTCTGCATAGGCTATTTACTTTCAATGATATGATTGGATTGGTAAGTTATACTGTGATTATTAACCTAATTGGATAGGATAATAAATAATGGCCGATAAATAATAATATGTTTACTTTGAATGATTAAACTATGATTAAAATATGATAAAATGATGAATTACTTTTTGCTCTTACGACTTTATTAATAATACTACGATTGATTTGTTAACAAGGACAAATATGTATTTTTCCTCTTCCCACCTCAAAATCACTACCCTGGACTAATTATCCAACAGATAATTTGAGATAATTTAGCAGGCAAACACAATATGTAAACTTGGGATAAATTTGGAGCATTCGAAGTAAATATGAGATGGGTTGACATTATAACTAATCTCATACCTATTAGCCAAGTAAACATACAAATAGAACATTCCAAGCCTGGTCAAGAAAAAAACAGGCTGATGAGGATGAACTTGACCCACCCTTGTACATTTATATAAATAGTCGTGATTACTTGAGATATTAGGTAAGATGAAGATTCAATGAGATTCAGCTATATTATAGATCCAGCAGTCTAAGTCACTAAGGAGAAGTCAGTAGACGTAAGAGTGCAAAACAACAAAGAGCTTACCAGTTTTATTCTGACATATAGTACAACATAGCACCGCACTACCATACCTGTGCCACCAATCTCGTCAGAGAAAACTAGCCCTTGTGGATGGTTTTGGAAAGAAGACAAAAGGAATTTGGACGTAAATCAGGAAGCTGATTTTACTAAGTTCTTTCCAATTGAAGAATAGTTACAGTTAGACTCTTTTGTCTATAAATACGTCAACAAGCAGATTGAAGAAATCTCTATGGATCCTTGAATCTTCTACACTCGCGTACAAGCAAAACAAAAACCTTCAAAACATTCAATGAAATATTCTGAAGTTTTGCAGAGCAGTATCCGAGCCTTCAACGTGATATTAAAGATCTAACTATTCTAGTCTATATCCAAAGTTTTTATTTTGAGAGAGTGTTGAGAAAATCATTGTAATAGCTAGACATCGTTCTGAAATCATTTGTAATAGGTGTGATAGGAGTTTAGCCAATCTGTGTGGGTGCCTATGTAGATTGTATACTAAGTGTAAACCAAGGTCTTCTAGTGTAACCTTCCGGCAAAGGAAGAAGGGTAGACGTAGAAGCGTTTATGCTTCAAAATTCCAGAATCCTTATGTCATTTACTTTCTATTATTTACCCTACTAAATTTTGTTTCTTCCTTCAGTTAGTTATTCACAAGCCCGGTGGACATCTTTCGTACTATTTATTTGTTGTCCACTGTCTTACATCAAATTGATATCCAACCGCAGTACTTAACAGTCTGTTGTATACAAAAAAAATACAAATGGAGTCAGTGTTCACTCAACCCCATTTCTAAACATTACTTTGATCCTAACAAGTGGTATCAGAGCACGCGTTCTATAGAATACAAGAACTAATGTCCTCATTCAATAAGATTATGATGTTCTCAAAAGAAGATTATGATGATTGGAGAATCCGTATGCAAACTCACTTATCTGCACAGGACGATGATATGTGGTACGTTATCACTGACGGACCAATGGAAATTTTGAAGGTGAATCCCGCTGCTGGAATTTCAAGTGGTGAACCTCAGATGATTGAAAAAGACAGATCAACGTAGACCCGACCACGGTTCAGAACCGCCGGTTAGACGGTTCAGAACCGCCGGTTCGACGGTTCAAAAAACATCGACCCTTAACCTTAACCTTCCTTGACGGTTTTGGTTACGGTTCATGAACCGCCGGTTCCGGTTCCGGTTACGGTTACGGTTAACCAACGGTTACGGTTACGGTTTGACCCTTCTTTTTAAACAAAATTAAAAATATTATTAAAATTTGAAATAAAGTGTAAAATGTGTTTGAATATGTTTTCATCCATGGATTAAATATAAAATAACATGAAATAAATTCAAGCTCAGATAATTAAAATGTGTAAGATATATTTGTTTGGTTAATATATATAAATTATAACACTATATTTAGATCAACAAGGCTCTTATAGCTCAGTGGTTGAAGCTAATTATTCAATTTTGAGGTCATGAGTTCCAATCTACACCATAACATATATTTTAAATTTAAAAATGTAAAAAAATTAAAATAACCCTTGAACCGCCGGTTAACCGACGGTTCACGGGTTAGAAAAATTATGACCCTTAACCGGCCCTTCTATAGACGGGCCGGTTACGGGTCCGACCCTTCGAACCGTTGACCCGGTTAACCGGCCCGTTGACCACGGGCCAGTTTCGGGCCGGTTCAGGGTCGATGTTGACCCTTGGTCGGGTCTAGATCAACGTGGTCCAACGGAGAGAGAAATAAAGCAAATCTAGATAATGTAGCTAAGGACATACTGTTCAAAACACTGGACAAAAATATTTTTAGTAAAATAAAGAAGTGTTCCACATCCAAAGAGATTTGGGAAAAGACCGCACAACTATGCGAAGGAAACGACCAGACGAAAAAGAACAAGCAAACTGTTGCTCTACAAAAGTTTGAGAATATCAACATGATATTCGATGAAACTCTCAATCAATACGATGAAAGAGTTAAAGAGATATTACTCTGAAAGTGATGAGAGGTCTACAAAGAGTGAGATATATGACCATAGCCATGAGAGAGTCAAAGGATTTTAATAAACTAGATCCATATGATCTATTTGCTGATTGAAAGCAATGAGTTTGAACTGGGCATTCGATGTGATGATGAACAAAGCACCAATCAAGATGAACAAAGCACCAATCAACCAACGAAAACCATTGCTGCATCAGATTCATTTTCTATTGCAATAGAGATAACTCCAGAAAAGACGTGTTCTGATGCAATGACAATGCTTGTGAAAAAGTTTGGCAAATTCATGAAAATGTGCCATAAGACATATTAGTATTATCCTAGGAATCACAACTACAAAGACAGATCTGATGAAGATGATCGTGTGTGTAAGGACCTCCGTGCCTTAACCCGTTATTACTGTATTAACCCATGCAATTAGTGCATACAATTATGTTATCAGGGGGAAAAGACTAGATGCAACCATGTCATAAAATACCACCTATAAATTTTCTTGCATCCTTTCGTTAATATCCAGCTTTTCCCAACCAAGTCCATTTAACATATCATGCACCCTTGTAATACACTAACACGTTCTCAATTCATTTTGTAATTCCTAATTAATTGCATGCAACACATAAATGAAAAAAGAAAGGCCATTGCCTTTTTATACAAACCATATACACATAATAGTGCTCACATGCGAGCATCGAATAAGTATATGTGTATCTAATGTATAAATATCATACTCAATACTAGCTCTGGTACTTCGATCCTGGAAGTACCTCCAATCTGTTAGTAACCCCATGAGCATACAACGCAGCGGAATAAAATTTTGGGATTACAAACCAGCGATCTATACATAGGGATTCATATCGGATTAGAGAATTACAAGTGTCTTACCCTTGTAGCGTGTTTGAGGCCGAATCCACGGAGCTGCACCACGTCCTACACCTTCTCCGAGTCACTTAGCAAAACTCGAATGGTTTTGCCTCAACGGTATCCACACGATCGAATCGAACGAAGGGATTGTTTAATATCAAGTTGCTAGACAAGATATTAAACCGGAACCAAAAACCACACTTTGATTCACAATCAAATTGGCACAAAATCACTCAACCCTTTTCGGCTATGAAGAAACCGAGAGAGAATGAAGGATGCGGCCGTGTGATAGCTTAGGGTTTATGTTATGAAGTGTTTTGATCTTATCATACAATTAAACACCTTGCTATCATATTAAATATGATTAATTAAAGGCTTTCTTAAAGCTTCATGGGCTTAAGCCCATGATTTAATTAATCCTTATGATAATTAATTAAGACTCCTCTTAATTATTTAATTCATCTCATGAATTTAATTTCCCTTCTCGATTTAATCTTTTGTGCGACCCGATAGGATCTCGTAATGTTGGCAGTGACATAAAATCTCATTTTATGTCGCAAGCATCGAGCGGTATCTAGCAACACATCGATGCTACCCAAATTACGAGGATGTCAATGACTCGACATAACCTTTAGAACTTGTGATAATATTAATCATGTAACTTAATCCCTTTGTCCTTTGTGTTTAGATTGAACACGAGTCATGGAATAGTCATACTCGTATATCCAATCTTTATTTCTTGATCCCCAAGTAGAACTAGAATAAACGAATAAGCTCGATATCTCATATCGACTCATTCGAGCATGGCCATGCATTTTAGTTCTCACTTGATCAAGGGCCAAACACATCTCCTGTTATATAGGAGGGACAAATCCTATCTCGATCAGTCAACATCCCTCTACATAATTCGTAGTGTATCCAATAGTCGCCTTTATAGTATACCCTCTTACGGGTAACGTTTGACGATATCAAGATACATAACTCCTTATGTTGGGATCTCTGATGATCACAAGTCGTAAGGATTACATACATTATTATCACTATGAGAATTGCATATGACGATCATATAACTATCCATGTTGCATTCTCATGGTGGGTCTGTTCAGTACATCGTTCTCTAACATGTACCCATATGTTGATTTGATATCTCATATCAATGAACAATTCATCGATCAACATATACTAGTCTCTACGTATTATCATTATCCCTTTCATGATAATACTTGACTAGGAACATCTTTAAGAATAATACAATATTATTCTAAGGACATTAACATATATATTAATTCACAATGCACAGTTAAAAGAATAATATATAATAATGAATTGCCATTCATAAATCCATAAACATTGTATGTCTTAAACAATCATCTAAAGACTTGTCTTAGGGCATATCCCAACAAATCTCCCACTTGCACTAAGACCACTCAGACATATACCTAATGCCTAGAGATCTAGTATGACGATCATGCTTCTGCTGTGAGAGCGGCTTCGTCAATGGGTCAGATACATTATCATCTGTTGGTACTTTGCATATTTTAACATCTCCCCTTTCAACGATTTCTCGAATGAAATGGAAACGCCTAAGTATGTGCTTGGATCTTTGGTGAGATCTTGGTTCCTTAGCCAATGCGATCGCTCCATTGTTGTCACAATAGAGTTCTATCGGATCTTTAATGCTAGGCACCACTCCAAGTTCAGAAATGAACTTCCTCATCCAAACAGCTTCCTTTGCTGCATCCGAGGCAGCAATATACTCAGCTTCCGTTGTAGAATCGGCTACTGTTTCTTGCTTTGAACTCTTCCAGCTCACAGCACCTCCATTCAGGCAATACACATATCCAGATTGCGATCGAAAATCATCTTTGTCGGTTTGGAAGCTTGCATCAGTGTAACCCATTACATTGAGCTCTTCCTCACCTCCATAAATCAAGAATGTATCCTTAGTCCTTCTCAAGTACTTTAGGATATTCTTGACAGCAATCCAGTGACCTTCACCTGGATCAACTTGATATCTGCTCGTCATGCTCAAAGCATACGATACATCGGGACGAGTACATATCATGGCATACATGATAGATCCAATAGCTGATGCGTATGGAATCTTACTCATGCGTTCTCTCTCATCTGGTGTTGAAGGACACTGTTCCTTCGAGAGATAAATACCATGTGACATAGGCACGAATCCTTTCTTGGATTCTTGCATGCTAAACCTTTTAAGCACCTTGTCTATGTATGTACTTTGACTTAGACCAAGAAGCCTTCTCGATCTATCTCTATAGATCTTGATTCCTAATACATAGGTGGCTTCTCCTAAGTCTTTCATCGAAAAGCAATTCCCTAGCCAAATCTTTACAGATTGCAAGGCAGGGATATCATTTCCAATAAGAAGTATGTCATCTACATACAACACTAGGAAAATGATTACGCTCCCACTGACCTTCTTGTAGACACAAGGTTCATCTTCATTTTTGATAAAACCAAACTCTTTGATTGCATCATCAAAACGAAGATTCCAACTCCGAGAAGCTTGCTTCAATCCATAAATGGATCGTTGTAGCTTGCATATCTTTCCAGCATCCTTTGGATCGACAAAACCCTCGGGCTGTGTCATGTACACATCCTCGAGCAGATTTCCATTAAGGAAAGCTGTTTTGACATCCATCTGCCAGATTTCATAATCATGAAATGCAGCTATTGCAAGTAAGATCCTTATGGATTTAACCATGGCCACTGGTGAAAAGGTTTCATCATAGTCAATACCATGAATTTGTTTGAATCCTTTTGCAACCAGCCGACCTTTATAGGTTTGTACATTACCATCCATATCGGTCTTTTTCTTGAAAATCCATTTGCACCCTATGGGTCGTACCCCTTCAGGTGGATCAACCAAAGTCCATACTTGGTTTGCATACATGGATTCCATCTCAGATTTCATGGCCTCTTGCCATTTCTCAGAATCATTGCCCATAATAGCTTGTTGATAAGATGACGGCTCATCCTCATCAATAAGTAGTAAGTCACCTTGTTGAGTCACATGAAATCCATATCTCTGTGGCTCCCGGTGTTCTCTTACAGACCTACGCTGGGCTTGTGTCTCTTGAGCAGGTACTTCTTCCACAACAGCTTGTGGTGCCTGCTCTGTTTCCATCTCAATCTCAGGTTCAGTGTTTTCTTGTGGTTGAGCAGGTTCTATTTTTCTCCCACTGGTTTTTCTAGAAATAAATTCTCTTTCAAGAAATACACCACTCCGAGCAACAACTACTTTGTTCTCGGTGGGATAATAGAAATAGTATCCTTTTGTTTCCTTAGGATACCCCACAAATAAACACTTATCAGATTTGGGTCCAAGTTTGTTAGTGGCGTGACGTCTAACGAAAGCCTCACAACCCCAAATCTTCATAAAAGACATACTAGGACGCTTCCCAGTCCATATCTCATATGGTGTCTTTTCCACTGATTTAGATGGAACACGGTTCAGTAAGAAAATTGCTGTTTCTAGAGCGTGTCCCCAAAATGATATCGGAAGATCTGCATGACTCATCATTGATCTAACCATGTCTAACAAGGTTCGATTTCTCCTCTCGGATACACCATTCCATTGTGGAGTATACGGAGGAGTGAGTTGTGGGACTATCCCACACTCCTTTAGATAGTCATGAAACTCTTGGCTTAAGTATTCTCCTCCTCGATCTGATCGAAGGATTTTGATACTTTTGCCAAGTTGGTTTTGTACTTCATTCTTGAAATCTTTGAACTTTTCAAAGGTTTCATTCTTATGTTTCATTAGGTACACATACCCATATCTACTGAGGTCATCAGTAAATGTAACGAAGTATTGAAAACCACCTCTAGCTTGTGTACTTATTGGTCCACATACATCACTATGTATTAGTCCCAATAAAACATTTGCCCTTTCAACATGTCCCTTGAAAGGGGCTTTAGTCATCTTGCCCATTAAACAAGATTCGCATGTTTCATATGATTCAAAATCAAATGAATCTAATACTCCATCCTTATGAAGTTTAGATATGCGGTTCTCGTTTATGTGGCCCAAGCGACAGTGCCAGAGATAAGTCGGATTACAATCATTATTTTTAATCCTTTTAGTATTTATGTTATAGATAGGCATATCAAGATTTAATACATAAAGACCATTCACCATTTGTGCACTAGCATAAAACATATCATTTAAATAAATAGAACAACAATTGTCCTTTATTATAAATGAAAAACCATACTTGTCTAAACAAGAAATAGAAATAATGTTTTTAGTAATTGAAGGCACAAAATAACAGTCTTTTGAAATCAACGATAAACCAGAAGGTAAAGCTAAATGATAATCTCCTATAGCTAATGCAGCAACTCTTGCTCCATTTCCAACTCGGAGATCAACTTCACCTTTTGCCAATGTCCTACTCCTTTTGAGATCCTGCACATTTACACAAATGTGAGATCCACATCCAGTATCTAATACCCATGATGAAGAAGTAGATAAATTGACTTCTATAACAAAAATACCTGAAGCGGAAGTCACACTTCCTTTCTTTAGATCCTCCAGATATACTTTGCAGTTCCTTTTCCAATGGCCGGTCTCACCGCAATGGAAACAGTTCCCTTCCTTTGCTATCCCTCCCTTTGGCTTCAGTGCAGAAGACTTTGGCTTAGATTTAGCAAAGACTTTCTTTGCTTTCTTGTTGCCTTTAGCTTTGGCCCTTCCTTTGCCCTTATTCACAATAAGAACATTTGTGGCCTTAGTCTTCTTTGTATTTGCTTCATATGTTCTCAACATACCAAGCAATTGTGGTAGAGTCTTTTCCATGTCAGTCATATTGTAATTTACTACAAATTGACTGAAGCTCTCAGGCAACGATTGCAAGATCACATCGGTGGCCAACTCTTGGTCCAATGGAAAACCTAGCTTATCCAGATTCTCAATGTACCCAATCATCTTGAGCACATGAGTTCCAACTAAGCTTCCTTCTACCATCCTGCACTGGAATAACGCTTTAGAGACGTCATACCTCTCTTGTCTAGCTTGCTGTTGGTACAACTGCTTTAAGTGTTCGATCATATCGAACGCCTCCATTTCCTCATGTTGCTTCTGAAGCTCAGAGTTCATAGTGGCAAGCATGAGGCACCCAACATCAAGTGCGTCACTCTGATGCTTCTTGTAAGCATCTTTTTCAGCTCTTGTAGCTGTTAGGGGAGGTTCCTCAGCGAGCAAGGGTTCCTCTAGAACATATTGTTTCTTTTCTTGTTTGAGGACTATCCTCAAGTTCCTATGCCAGTCTAGGAAATTTGTCCCATTTAATTTGTCCTTCTCAAGGACCGATCGCAGTGATAAAGTGCTAGTAACGTTGTTAGTTGCCATGGATATCTACAATATAAATATGCAAAATAAGTTTATGATTTAAATCATTTAACATGGTCTTATATTAAATGATACTCCCACTATTTTATTTGAAAAATATCAACCCTCGAAACTTTTAGTGGGCCAAGATCCATATTTCGCCTAATCTTGAGTTAGCTTTGGCTAATCGCCCAAGACTCGGTTATTTAGGTAGACAACACTTTGTCAATTACATCACATATAATTCTTGGATAGTTGGACGAACAACACTTTGTTCAATTCATCTAATGAATTATAATCCAACCCATGCCTCTAGGTTCCCAATCCTATTGAGATAACCTAGTTAAGTCGTACCCAATTAAAGTATGACGGATATCACTTTTATCCTTTCGCGCCTTACTAAGATTGCCACGGTGCTTTGCTTTGGCAAACCCACACATGTACAATCGAAGTTATTGACGAGTACTTTTATTTGGAAGGCATCTAAAACTTAATATTTTAGAGGGATTTATTGATCTCATGATTAATTTGATAATTTAAACTATGTCCACTACATATAGTTGTATACATATCTACATATATGTGTAATACTATTATCAAACTAAAACATAAGATAAATCATGCATCAACATACATAATTAAAACGTGACATGGTTATAGCCCCTACTAATGAGTTTCTCAAGCCAATGAGAAACTCCTATGAGTCAACCTAAGGTAACTTCATAAGCACCTTCCTTTGGCTCCAATTTTGTGAATGGCCTCCTCATCCCGGCACGATGCTCCATCTTCATTGATCACCATCAATAAAATAAACTATACTATTTACAAGATATAGAATTCCTCGATTCACATTCGAGGGGAACATAGGGGAGGGATTACATTTAGAATAAAATAGAGAAAGGCACGACTCGCAGGTCGTATTATAAATTACAATCATTCACAAAACCTATCTAATAGGTCAAAGGGCTATAACCACGCACCATGCTCAAACAACACATAAAGCATGCATTAACATTTAATTAATTAAATTCTAAACATTTTAAATTTAATTTTAATTAAAACTGTAATATAATTTTTGAAAAATTATCGTACGCTCGGGACATCACATGCCACGAACTAAAGCGACTAAAACACGAACCACCATGGTTCGAACCAAAACCCACGGCTGGACCAATAGTGGGCCTAGGGTTCGAAACCCTAGCCCATGGCCGAGCCATGGTCCATGCGGCGGCGGCACTAGGGTTCCAACCCTAGCCGCCTCGCACCCTTTTGATGTTTTTATCGAGCCATCTTGTTTTAAACGCCGGAATTTGTTAGCCACGAGTCACGGTCATGCCATGCACGGGGTTCGCTCAACCATCTCGAGCTAAGGGTTCGAAAATCCTTGCTCTCATGTGGTAAAGTTACTAATCCATGCATGCATAAACCATTATCGAGTCAAGGAGTTCAAAACTCATCCAAGCATCAAAATTTAAGAAAATAGGGCGATGATGGCCGAGCCATGCACGGCTATTAGGGTTCGAAACCCTAGCCGTCATGAGCTAGCCGTCATTCCCAATGGGTTCTAAACCCTAATTAATTTTCGACACTTCCATGCACAATTATTAGTCACAACGACTAAGCCATCTCGAGCCAAGGGTTCCAAAACCCTAGCCCTCATGTGGCTAGCCATGGTGACATTTGTGATGGTGGTGGCCGAAAGTTTATGCTCAATAAATAATTTTATTCGCCAATTATATCAAATACAATTACTACGATGATTTTCATAAACTAAAATTAATTTCATATCAAATATGAATTTAAACAGTTTAATTAACATGCAATATTAATTCTAACATGATTAAACTATTTAACCACATAAATCCGATATGAGCCTTGTACACGGCTCTGATACCACTGTTAGTAACCCCATGAGCATACAACGCAGCGGAATAAAATTTTGGGATTACAAACCAGCGATCTATACATAGGGATTCATATCGGATTAGAGAATTACAAGTGTCTTACCCTTGTAGCGTGTTTGAGGCCGAATCCACGGAGCTGCACCACGTCCTACGCCTTCTCCGAGTCACTTAGCAAAACTCGAATGGTTTTGCCTCAACGGTATCCACACGATCGAATCGAACGAAGGGATTGTTTAATATCAAGTTGCTAGACAAGATATTAAACCGGAACCAAAAACCACACTTTGATTCACAATCAAATTGGCACAAAATCACTCAACCCTTTTCGGCTATGAAGAAACCGAGAGAGAATGAAGGATGCGGCCGTGTGATAGCTTAGGGTTTATGTTATGAAGTGTTTTGATCTTATCATACAATTAAACACCTTGCTATCATATTAAATATGATTAATTAAAGGCTTTCTTAAAGCTTCATGGGCTTAAGCCCATGATTTAATTAATCCTTATGATAATTAATTAAGACTCCTCTTAATTATTTAATTCATCTCATGAATTTAATTTCCCTTCTCGATTTAATCTTTTGTGCGACCCGATAGGATCTCGTAATGTTGGCAGTGACATAAAATCTCATTTTATGTCGCAAGCATCGAGCGGTATCTAGCAACACATCGATCCTACCCAAATTACGAGAATGTCAATGACTCGACATAACCTTTAGAACTTGTGATAATATTAATCATGTAACTTAATCCCTTTGTCCTTTGTGTTTAGATTGAACACGAGTCATGGAATAATCATACTCGTATATCCAATCTTTATTTCTTGATCCCCAAGTAGAACTAGAATAAACGAATAAGCTCGATATCTCATATCGACTCATTCGAGCATGGCCATGCATTTTAGTTCTCACTTGATCAAGGGCCAAACACATCTCCTGTTATATAGGAGGGACAAATCCTATCTCGATCAGTCAACATCCCTCTACATAATTCGTAGTGTATCCAATAGTCGCCTTTATAGTATACCCTGTTACGGGTAACGTTTGACGATATCAAGATACATAACTCCTTATGTTGGGATCTCTGATGATCACAAGTCGTAAGGATTACATACATTATTATCACTATGAGAATTGCATATGACGATCATATAACTATCCATGTTGCATTCTCATGGTGGGTCTGTTCAGTACATCGTTCTCTAACATGTACCCATATGTTGATTTGATATCTCATATCAATGAACAATTCATCGATCAACATATACTAGTCTCTACGTATTATCATTATCCCTTTCATGATAATACTTGACTAGGAACATCTTTAAGAATAATACAATATTATTCTAAGGACATTAATATATATATTAATTCACAATGCACAGTTAAAAGAATAATATATAATAATGAATTGCCATTCATAAATCCATAAACATTGTATGTCTTAAACAATCATCTAAAGACTTGTCTTAGGGCATATCCCAACACAATCAACAGCTCGAGCTCTACTCCAAAGCCATCGATGTACCTGTTCACCTGTCCCAACAGAGACAGCCCCCACACGGGGTGAGCATACCAATACCACAAATCCAATAATCATAATATTACAGAATGTAAATGCCATGAATTTTGAATGTACTCCTTAGATGGTATCATCATCATCCGGGATCCCCTGTACTGTTCCTGTTCTCAAAATAACCAAAACCATCAAATTCCCAAATGCCAGTTAATCATTACATTGATTAACCAATCCGCTCCCCATATACCGATACCATAATCAATAAAATTGAATCATTAAACAATGATTACAGATATTCTATATATCTCACTAATAGTTCCATAGTTCAATTTCATCGCTCGCTCCACAATAATGGCATTTTAATCTCACGCACGCTCAACAGAGGCGGCGTCATAACCGATGTTCCCTCAACAGCGATATCATCCCAAGCATTGCTCGCTCAAAAGCGGCACCATATAATTCTCAACATATATCCATTTATTTCAAATACAAATAACCATGCATTTCACAGTTGCAATAATATAAAAGGCTATGCTCGTACGTTATACGTACCTTATGATTCCGTAGTCCGAACCAAATCTTGACTGAGTCCCGCGACCCGATGAATTACGTGCTAACACATAAATAACTCACAATTAAACACAAGAATGCAACCACGTGCCCAAGCACGTTCACAACTTCCAAGCCTATCGTCAATCCATGACGATCAACCATTTTAAAAGACTTCGGCTAAGCATGCATAATACCCAATTATTCCATTTATAAGTTCAGAGGTTAACCAAATACTAAATCGAGTATTCCAATTTTTATTAAAACTTGGCTCCACCATTCCATTTTAAAGGTATATCATTCCCTTTGGAATGTAGACATTGCCCCGAAAATTGGCTAATTAAACATCGATTCCAAAATCCGACATTTTCCAAAATTTCGAAAAAATCAAAGGAAACAGGGTCGCGATCGATCGCCGCTTCCCGCGATCGATCGCGAGAACCTAATGACCGGAAAAAAAAACATGCCTCGATCGATTGCCAGATCTCGCGATCGATCGCCAAGACCCCCCGCGATCGATCGCCCATCTTTCGCGATCGATCGTCGTGACTATTCATCGTCATCCCAAAATCAGTATCATGTCGCGATCGACCGGCGCTCCCACGATCGATCGCGACCTGCGGGTTTCCAAAAAATTCGAGCTTTAATGGTATTTTTCACACCCAAACTCAAAACCAACACCCCATACACCTTCAACACCTCCAATACTCCATTTAAAACCAATAAAAACACCAAAAATATAACTTTGGATTTTTACCAAAAATACCCAATTTCCAAACCCAACATAATTCTTAACCAAAAGTCATAATACTACTACCAAATTGAAGGCAAAGACGAGGGGAATGATAATACCTGATTATCTTCGAGAAATCCGGCTCCCGAGTCGTGCTTCCAGCCGTTTTCTCCCAAAAGGAAAAATAGGGGTTTGGGGAGAGGGGAAATCGCGGGTGAGAGGAGAGAGGGAGGAGAGTTCGTGCAATGACGAAACATCGAGTCCACTTGGTATATATAGTACCAAGACTCCAAAATCCCGAGTCCTTCACAAATACATCATGACTCATTAAAAATCATATGTGTTCAATAATTACCTCTCAATCTCAATTTTCGATACCAGCCTCAATACAAAGTACCCCAGACCCCAGATACAACCAAAAACCCAATTCCAAGGTTTTTCACCACGATGAGAATACAATCTCAACCTTTGGATCCAACGATACCAAATACCCGATTTAACATCCTCGGGTGTCCCAACAGCGCAATTAATTCATAATTGCCACAATTAAAATCCATTGATGATCATTACCACACCGAGATTAACACCATTTATTCACGGGCATCACAGTGTGTGTTTCAACTGTCACAAACCAGGACATTTTCCGATTGTACCAAACCTAAGAAGGATGATAAAAAGAGAAGCTCCAAGGACTATCAGAAGTCCGGAGAAAAGAGAAGATCGTCTATAAGGGACAAAGAACAAAAAGGTTCTCGTTGCTGAGGAGAAAAAGCAAATGGGCTGATTCTGATTCAGACTCTGAGGAGTCCACTGGATCATCCGGTGAGAGTGAAGATAATGGAGTCCACTGCCTCATAACAAATGACGATACTGAGGTAACCGACTCTAATATTTCTGAATTCTCAAATAGTGAATTAACCACTGCATTACAGGACATGAACAAAGAGTACCAGAAGCTATACGAGTCCTTCGAGAATTATAAGACTGAAAATACTAGCCCCACTGGCCAACAGACTAGGAAGATTGGCTGTGAATAGTCAAGTGAGTTAGAGAGGTTAAGGGCACAAGTAAGTCTACTCAGACTAGAAAAGGACAAAGTTCAATGTGAATACATCAGCAGCTAAAAAGGACAAAATACAAGAGTTATAAAGGTCTGTCGACGACTTTGCCGTATATGCTATAATGATTATGACTATAAAAATGATAGCACAAGTACTCCATGTCTGGAGAAAAGCATGTTATAACCAATGAACTTTGTGAAATCCAGCACGATATATGACCCAATCGAGTCTGAAATGGAGCATGATAAACCGGCATACTTCAAAGAGCAGACTTCACATAAGGTTATATGCTTTGTTGACCCAGTAGAAAAGCCGAAGCCAGTACACAAGTCCACTTATGAACATAAGTCTACTGGCCAAGCTACTTGTGATATCCCTGAAATGATTAATTGCAATTTGGGCATTAATTGTGTTTATATGATTAATTATGGTGGTAATTAATTATGTGTTGGATTTATTTATCTTATGGAAATGTATGGTCACATGGAAAGGGTGACCCGGGAGTGCATTTCAGGGTACATGTTGTGCATGATGGGAGAATTGTATATTAGCATGATTTATTTGTTATGATTATTAATTAAATGGAAAGCATTAGTTTAATAGTGATTATGATGCATTTTGGTGAAATGCCTTTTAAATATCATGTTGGGATGTTTAATACATCATGTTAGTTGTGGGGATACAATTGGACTTGTTTTAAAACCTCTACCCCCACCTTTACCAAAACACTTTACTAAATCCCCCAAAATCACTTCCCACAAACCCTTCCCTCCTCATTTTCGAGTTTGAGCTTAGGGGTGAAGAGAAATCCTTCCAAAAACCTTGATTTGTGGAGTTAATTGGTAGATTTGAAGTCCCCAAGAGGTATGGATACCTCATTGTTGATTTTGCAATGTTTTATTTAAGTTTGGTATGGTTTTGAAGGGTTTTAAAATGGGTTTGTTTTGGGTTGTTGTGGTTTTGGTTGAATGTTGGATTTTTGAGGTGCTTATAGTGTTTATGGAAGGTTATTATGTGTTTAATGTTATTGGTTTGTTGGTAGGGGAGTTGGTATGGATTGGAATGGAGTTTTGGAGCATTAATGGCGATTTTTCGCGACACAGGGCTCGGCGATCGATCGCCCGTTTTTGGCGATCGATCGCGAGGAGGCAGTACACTCCAGAAGCTTTTGGCGATCGATCGCCACGTTTGGGCGATCGATCGGCGAGGGTGGCGATCGATCGTGCCAAATGTGGCGATCGATAGCCGAAAGAGTAAAAATTGATGTTCGGGCAGTGTGATCTCGTGATCGATCGGCCCTTTGCCGCGATCGATCGCGAGTCACAAAATATGATGTTTTTGGATTTTATTGTAGGATTTTTGGTATCGGACTATTATTGGGTTCTAATATTGATTTGTGTGAATGTGTAGAACCATCCCAGGTGGCGACACAGCCAAGGAGTTGAAGTCCTACCACATCCTACTTTTTGGAAAGGTACGTAGAAGACGTACGGGCACCCAACGGTACATGTATATAATATACTCATTGTTTATGCATTGTGGATGCGAGTATATGTGGAATTATGCATTGTGGATGCAAATACATGTTGAACTATGCATGATGATTGTATATGCATATGGTTATTGGTGCACATCCCATGAGTCGTGGTCATCCCTTGATGATTTTAATGCTTGCCGCTATTTGATTTGGTGCCGCTAAATGTGAAGTGAGGGGTGGGAGCGCCGCATGTCACATTTGAGCGTGGTTATCATATAGGGCGAGGAAAGAATATTTGCCGCTCAATGTGAAGCGAGGGGTGGGAGCGCCGAATGTCCATTGAAGCGAGGTTATTCTATGCCGCCTATATGTAAATAAGCGAGGGGCATTAAAATACATTGTGATGGACAGACTAGGGATTGGTGATTGGTATTTGGTGATGATGAAATGGTATTATGTCATGACATGTGTAGACCATTAAATAATATATTGATTATACTCATGAGTTATGGTACAGGGACAACCAAACTGGAAGCGTTTGAAATGCATGGGAAAACAGGAAGTGTTTTATTGTGATTTATGCATTTACGCTTTATATTCATATTGTGTTGAATATGAATGTTATCATTGCTCATGTTTGGGGGTTGTCCTTGTAGGTACTTTTGGCATGATATAAAAAGGGCTAAAGCGGGTTGAGGCGGTGAGCTTATGGAGAACACTCTTGGTAGATAAAGGACATGATTACTTTTGTATAGTGTCTACTCTAGGAGTAGTGTAAAGCTATAGTTAATACATTCATTTTTGATTGGGAATGTAATTAATCCATTGATAGTCCTTATTTTTGGCATGTAACTCTTAAGGCTCATAGTCTCAACACGATTATTCTACTCTGATCATTTATATTAGCTCTAATTATGCCTTTAATCCGCACTTAAGGAACTAGGGTCCTTACATTAGTGGTATCAGAGCAGTGGTTAGAGAACCCGGGAACGAGTGAAGGGTAGCCTTAGCATGATTGGCTAGGTGCTTACATTTGAAGCATGTTTATGCATGTGGTGCATATTGATGTATATCCTATTATACTAACATGCTTATTATCATTCCTATTATCTAACGCATAACATATATATTTGTTTTGGAATGGTTGTTAACCTTTGTGTTACAGCATGGCTGCTATGAACGCGGGGAACATTAATGAAGAGGTTGGTGATGTTGGGAGCGTGAACGCTAGCATTGGTCAGGCAAACCCTCTACCTCCACCAGCTGTAGGCATGGAACCAGTGGCTCAGTTATTACTACCTGGTGAGATCAGCTTGACTCAGTTTCTGTCTTACCACCCGCCCCGGTTTGAGGGAACAGAATCAGGAGAGGAGGCTGAGGAGTGGCTAGAAAGGCTTGAACAGATATTTGTATCGGCTCCTTGTGCTGTTACAACATGGCTGAGGCTGGCGGAGTTCCAGTTGGCAAAGAAACCTTTAATGTGGTGGAGGAGCACGGTAATGGAACTGAGAGCACAAGGTGCAGTGATTGATTGGACACTCTTCAGAACCCGGTTTTTGAACCGGTACTTCTCTGCGGCGGCAAGACAGACGAAGGAAGATGAGTTTGCAAGCTTGAAACAAGGGAGCATGTCGGTGTCAGATTATGCCATGCATTATTCCTCGTTGCTGAGGTATGTTCCACACATTGCCACCAACGGGCATGCGAAGATGAGAAACTTCATGAAGGGGTTGCGACCGGAGCTCTTTGACCGGGTTATCACCAATAACCCCACTTCCTTTGATGATGAGCTCACAAGAGCGGAGCTTGCCGAGATTGGAGTTGGAGCTTATCCTAGTGCTGTGCCACCACAAGTACCACAACAGAGGCAAGCTACTGATAGCTTGAGGCCCCGAGGAGAGCCATTTCAACCTCGTGGTGCCTCTTCATCCTCACGGTTCAGTGGGAAGAAAATCTTTGGGCAGAAGCAAGAGGGCAAGAAGAACAATTGGTCAGCCAACCGAGGGCCTACGCAAGGAAATAGGCCGGGAGAGCCAAGGTGCTACAATTGTGGAGGGCCGCATTCTTCGAGTTAGTGCCCTGCCTGTTATAGCTGTGGCAAAATGGGCCACATTTCTCGGTATTGCCCCACCCGGGGAGGACAGTCAGAGTTTCAGGGAAACAGGCCGAGATTTGATGACAGGACAGTACACCAGAGGTAGCATTTTGCGCCTCGACCATCGGGAGGTCAGACAGTGGGACCGTCCCAGGGGCAGGTGTATGCGCTGACTAGAGAGCAGGCCCAGGCAGCCCCAGAGGAGGTGATCGCCGGTACGTGTCATTTATTTACGTACCCTGCTTTTATTTTGATAGATACAGGTGCCTCCCACTCTTTTGTATCTGTGGGCTTTGTGAAAAGACACCATATGCGCACGTCTTCTTTACCCACACCTCTCTTGGTCTCGACACCCACTGGAAGAAATGTCGTTGCCGATCAGTTTATGGCAGATTGCCTCATTTATTTTGAGGGCAACGAGTTGAAGGCAGACTTGATTGTGTTGGGCATGTCAGACTTCGACTGCATCTTGGGTATTGACATTCTGAACAGATATCAGGCAGTGGTAGATTGCCGGCAGAGAACAGTGAAGTTCAGATCTGATTTGGGTATACAATGGACTTTTTATGGCAACGGTTCTCGCGCGAAGATTCCGTTGATTTCGGCAATCAAGATGACCCAATTGTTGGAACGTGGCCACACGGGCTATCTCATCTATGCCGTGGACACGTCTGGGAAGAATAAAGAATTGAGAGTTGAGGATGTACCAGTGGTAGCAGAGTTTACTGATGTATTCCCGGAAGAGATTCCCGGATTCCCACCGGCTAGAGAAGTCGAGTTTGGGATTGAGTTATTACCGGGGACGTCCGCTATTTCTCGTGCTCCTTACAGGATGGCACCGGCGGACTTGAGAGAATTGAAGGAGCAGTTGCAGGATCTCCTTGACAAAGGATATATACGCCCGAGCGTATCGCCATGGGGCGCACCGGTCCTTTTTGTGAAAAAGAAGGATGGCTCGATGCGTTTGTGCATCGATTACCGGCAACTGAATAAAGCCACAGTAAAGAACAAGTATCCTCTCCCAAGGATTGATGATCTGTTTGATCAGTTGCAAGGTACCAGACTTTATAGCAAGATTGATTTGAGATCCGGGTACCATCAGATTCGAGTCAGAGAGGAAGATGTTTAGAAGACAGCATTCCGGACTCGATATGTACATTATGAGTTCCTAGCGATGCCGTTCGGCGTGACAAATGCTCCAGCGGTCTTTATGAGCCTGATGAACAGAGTGTTTCAGCCGTATCTTGATCAGTTCGTCATTGTATTCATCGACGACATTCTCATCTACTCCCGGAGCGAAGAAGAACACGTGAATCATTTGAGGACAGTGCTCGAGATTCTCAGAGACCACCAGCTGTATGCCAAGCTCAGCAAGTGCGAATTTTGGTTGAGCAGTGTAGTATTTCTGGGGCATGTCATATCTAGCAGCGGGATATCTGTGGATCCCAGGAAGATTGAAGTTGTGATGGAGTGGGCTGCACCCACTTCTGTGCCTGAGATACGGAGCTTTCTTGTCTTAGCCGGTTATTATCGACGTTTCGTCGAGGGCTTTTCGAAGATTGCCAAGCCGTTGACACAGTTGACCCAGAAGGGAATACCATTCTTTTGGTCAGAAGCTTGTGAGGAGAGCTTCCAGGAGTTGAAGCACCGTTTGACCACGGCGCCAGTATTAGTGATCCCTACGAAAAACTCCAGATTTGTTTTGTATACCGATGCATCACTTCAGGGCCTTGGGTGTGTACTGATGCAAGATAAGCATGTGGTAGCTTATGATCGAGACAGTTGAAGCCGCATGAGACTTTATACCCAGTCCATGATTTGGAATTGGCGGCTATCATCTTCGCCCTGAAGATTTGGAGACATTACTTGTATGGTACTTCGTTTACCATATACACGGATCACAAGAGCCTCAAGTTTTTATTCACTCAGGCAGAGCTGAACATGAGGCAGAGAAGGTGGATGGACTTACTCAAGGACTACGATTGTGAGATTGAGTACCATCCCGGAAAAGCTAATTTGACAGCAGGCGCTTTGAGCCGGAAAGTGAGGAGTACTGCTGAGGACGTCATCCATTTGTCAGCTATGATGACCTCCTATTGCCATCTAGGCTATGATTTCGACGTAGATGCATCACCTGTGCATGTATCGACCTTGTTAGCTGAGCCAGATATCTATGAGAACATCAGGAGAGCTCAGAGGTCAGATGATGAGGTTCAGAGGTGGTTATCTTTAGTACATCTTGGTCAGCCAACGAAATTCAGAGTGGCCGATGACGGATCCTTGAGATTGGGTAACCGTTGGGTGGTTCCAAGTATGCCGGAGTTGCGTAGAGGGATCTTGGAGCGAGCTCATAGTAGCAGACTTAGCATCCACCCAGGCGGGAAGAAGATGTATAAAGATCTGCGTGGTCAGTTTTGGTGAAAAAGAATGAAGTGTGATGTCGTCGCTTTTGTAAGGAGGTGTTTGATCTGCCAGCAGGTTAAGGCGGAGAGACAGAGACCTGGCGGCGAGTTGAAAAGCTTGGAGATACCAAAATGGAAGTGGGAACACATTTCCATGGACTTCGTGACTCACCTGCCGAGGAGTACTTCAGGTTTTGATGCTATTTGGGTGATTGTGGACCGATTGACTAAGGTAGCTCATTTAATTCCCTATAGCATGACTTTCACCTTTTTGAGGATGGCGCAGTTGTATATTCGAGATGTGGTGAGATTGCATGGGATCCCCATTTCCATAGTGTCGGATCGAGATCCACGATTCACATCTCATTTTTGGGAGGGTCTTCAGTCAGCCTTGGGAACTGAAGTTAGATTGACCACTGCATATCATCCTCAGACGGATGGCCAGACCGAGCGTACTATCCAAACTCTATAGGACATGTTGAGAGCTTGTGTATTGGAGTTCGATGTCTCTTGGCAGGATTCGGTAGCCTTGGTAGAGTTCTCTTATAATAACAGCTACCAGGCGAGTATTCAGATGGCTCCTTTTGAAGCTCTTTATGGCAGACGGTGTAGATCACCCTTGTGTTGGGATGATTTAGATCGCAAATCGGTCGGAGGACCGGAACTGATCCGAGAAATGGAAGAAAAGATAAAGATGATAAGGCAGAAAATGAAAGCAGCCCAGGACAGGCAGGCAGCTTATGCGAATAAACGGCGGAGACCGTTGGAATTTCAGTTGGGAGATAAGGTCTTTTTGAAGATCTCGCCTTTCAGAGGCGTTGTGCGATTTGGGATGCGCGGAAAACTGTCTCCGAGGTATGTTGGACCGTACGAGATTTTACAGCGCATTGGCACATTAGCTTACCGACTGGCTTTGCCACCTTCTTTATCTGGTATACATGATGTGTTTCATGTATCGATGCTGCGGAAGTATGAGCCGGATCCATCTCATGTGTTACAGCCTTCCGAGGTTCAGTTGGAATCCGATGTGTCTTATGTGGAACGGCCTGTTAGAATTCTGGATCGAGCAGACCGTAGACTTCGGAATAAAGTGATACCTATGATCAAGGTTCAGTGGGATCGCAGGGGTGTCGAGGAGGCTACGTGGGAGACGGAGCGGCATATGGTGCAGCACTACCCGGAACTATTCTCTGGTATGTGATTGTGTTTAGTTTCTTTTGAGAGTAAGTGCATGTGATTTCGAGGACGAAATCTTATAAGTAGGGGAGTATTGTGATATCCCCGAAATAATTAATTGCAATTTGGGCATTAATTGTGTTTATATGATTAATTATGGTGGTAATTAATTATGTGTTGGATTTATTTATCTTATGGAAATGCATGGTCACATGGAAAGGGTGACCCGGGAGTGCATTTCAGGGTACATGTTGTGCATGATGGGAGATTTGTATATTAGCATGATTTATTTGTTATGATTATCAATTAAATGGAAAGCATGAGTTTAATAGTGATTATGATGCATTTTGGTGAAATTCCTTTTAAATATCATGTTGGGATGTTTAATACATCATGTTAGTTGTGGGGATACAATTGGACTTGTTTTAAAACCTCTACCCCAACCTTTACCAGAACACTTTACTAAATCCCCCAAAATCACTTCCCACAAACCCTTCCCTCCTCATTTTCGAGTTTGAGCTTAGGGGTGAAGAGAAATCCTTCCAAACACCTTGATTTGTGGAGTTTATTGGGAGATTTGAAGTCCCCAAGAGGTATGGATACCTCATTGTTGATTTTGTAATGTTTTATTTAAGTTTGGTATGGTTTTGAAGGGTTTTAAAATGGGTTTGTTTTGGGTTGTTGTGGTTTTGGTTGAATGTTGGATTTTTGAGGTGCTTAAAGTGTTTATGGAAGGTTATTATGTGTTTAATGTTATTGGTTTGTTGGTAGGGGAGTTGGTATGGATTGGAATGGAGTTTTGGAGCATTAATGGCGATTTTTCGCGACACAGGGCTCGGCGATCGATCGCCCGTTTTTGGCGATCGATCGCGAGGAGGAAGTACGCTCCAGAAGCTTTTGGCGATCGATCGCCACGTTTGGGCGATCGATCGGCGAGGGTGGCGATCGATCGCGCCAAATGTGGCGATCGATCACCGAAAGAGCAAAAATTGATGTTCGGGCAGTGTGATCTCGCGATCGATCGGCCCTTTGCCGCGATCGATCGCGAGTCACAAAATATGATGATTTTGGATTTTATTGTAGGATTTTTGGTATCGGACTATTATTGGGTTCTAATATTGATTTGTGTGAATGTGTAGAACCATCCCAGGTGGCGACACAGCCAAGGAATTGAAGTCCTACCACATCCTACTTTTTGGAAAGGTACGTAGAAGACGTACGGGCACCCAACGGTACATGTATCTAATATACTCATTGTTTATGCATTGTGGATGCGAGTATATGTGGAATTATGCATTGTGGATGCAAATACATGTTGAACTATGCATGATGATTGTATATGCATATGGTTATTGGTGCACATCCCATGAGTCGTGGTCATCCCTTGATGATATTAATGCTTGCCGCTATTTGATTTGGTGCCGCTAAATGTGAAGCGAGGGGTGGGAGCGCCGCATGTCACATTTGAGCGTGGTTATCATATAGGGCGAGGAAAGAATATTTGCCGCTCAATGTGAAGCGAGGGGTGGGAGCGCCGAATGTCCATTGAAGCGAGGTTATTCTATGCCGCCTATATGTAAATAAGCGAGGGGCATTAAAATACATTGTGATGGACAGACTAGGGATTGGTGATTGGTATTTGGTGATGATGAAATGGTATTATGTCATGACATGTGTAGACCATTAAATAATCTATTGATTATACTCATGAGTTATGGTACAGGGACAACCAAACTGGAAGCGTTTGAAATGCATGGGAAAACAGGAAGTGTTTTATTGTGATTTATGCATTTACGCTTTATATTCATATTGTGTTGAATATGAATGTTATCATTGCTCATGTTTGGGGGTTGTCCTTGTAGGTACTTTTGGCATGATATAAAAAGGGCTAAAGCGGGTTGAGGCGGTGAGCTTATGGAGAACACTCTTGGTAGATAAAGGACATGATTACTTTTGTAGAGTGTCTACTCTAGGAGTAGTGTAAAGCTATAGTTAATACATTCATTTTTGATTGGGAATGTAATTAATCCATTGATAGTCCTTATTTTTGGCATGTAACTCTTAAGGCTCATAGTCTCAACACGATTATTCTACTCTGATAATTTATATTAGCTCTAATTATGCATTTAATCCACACTTAAGGAACTAGGATCCTTACACTACTCAACTGGTTAAACCCAGTTGGTATCACAATTGTAAGCCTGTTCAAAGAAGATATATGCCCAATAACAGGAACCAAATAGCGAGACAACATGCATACAAATCTTATCATATGCCACATCACAAAACTCAAACACCTCATTTAGTACACACATTTCAGGACACACATAAAACCCGAAGATTCAGGGTGATTCAAGTGTGGGTCCCGAAATGACTAATCCTGTCTTGACCCAAGTAGGTTTGGTACCAATGTTTTTATCGCTTTAACTGCAGAGATCTAGGACCTAGCAAGTTCGGAACTCGGAGTGGTTTCTGGACAGTGGATGTTCTAGACATATGATAGGAAGTGCATGTCTACTGTCTGACTTAGTAGACTCTACCGGACCAAGAACAATGTTCGGTGACAACCTGAAAGTAAAACCGTGTGTAAGGGTAAGTTATCCATGGTAACATTATTATTAAAGATGTACTTTTAGTTGAGAATATGTGTTATAATTTGATTAGCATTAGTCAACTGTGCGATAATAATCACTCAGTAGAGTTCAACCAGCACACCTGCACAATAAGATCTACTGATGTTAACATATTGCTTGTAGGTAAGAGACACCAGAATACATATAAAATTGATTGGAATTTCGACCAACAAGTCTTATCTACTTGCTTTGCTGCCATGCGTACTTCCAAAAATTTGAATTGGCACAAGCGTTTGAGTCACATACATTAAAACTATTGTCAGTTTGCGTAAGCTAGATCTTGTTGATGGTCTTCCCCAGATAGAGTTCTCAAAAGATCAGATATGTTCAGCATGCCAACTTGGTAAGCAAATCAGATCTATATTTAAGAACAAATGTAGTAAATCTTCCTATCGGTGCCTAGAGTGCTGCACCTGGATCTTTTTGGTCATATACCAGTAACATCTCCTCAATAGGCGATCAATCGCAAGGCTATGAAAATTTCAGAACATGGCAATTTTCATGTTTATCTTCCATTTTAATCATATATATTACAAATCACATCCCACAAATTATATAAAAACATTTCTACATCTACTTCCCTCCTTAAATCAAGTTCATACCTTCAATTAATTCATACCAAATCAATACATCTCAAACTAAACACTAGCATGCTCAAGTGGTTAAACTAGTAAGCATAAACATCATATGCCATGGAAGCCTTACCAAATAGCTTTGATTTCACTTCATAAACAAGTTTGTAGCTTGATTTCCAAGCTTAAATTCAAGAAAAGATCCAAGAAAACACAAGGGTTTGGAGAGAAACTTGTAGGGATTCACTAGGTGTTTACGGAGTATTATGATATTTTCACACACATGCCTTATATATAGCCTAGACCAACCCATGTGTAATGAATCCATGTATTCTCCCATTATCGGTTCACCCAAGCCCATAAAATACTGTAATTAACTCATAATTACAAAATCAACCAAATCACATACAATATTATTTCTAGGCATCACAATTCTCCCATACTAAATGAATTTCATCCTCGAAATTTAATCACATACTACCAACATTGCAGCAATAATATAAAGGAAACATAAACAACTCAGGGTATTGTCATATCATCTGCTGCTCCGTCTCCCACGTCTCATTGACATCCCACTTGTCCCACTGAACCTTTACCATCGATATGACTTTACTACGAAGTTTACATTCTGCTCGATCCATGATTCTAATGGGACGTTCCACATAAGATACATCCGCATCTGAATGTATTTCTGAAGGCTATAAGATATGAGATACCAGTCAATGAGGATGTCAAAGCTAAACTGTATGCCAATGTATCAACACGCTGTAATATCTCATACAGACCAATATATCTGGGTGACAACTTTCCTCGCTTACCAAACCGAACAACACCCATAACATACAATATTTTCAAAAACACTTTGTCACCAACTTGAAACTCTAAAGGATGTCGTCGTTTATTTGTGTAAGCAGCCTGCCTATCTTGAGCTGCCTTTAACCTTTGCCTAATCAATTTTACCTTCTCTTCCATTTCTCGAATCATATCTCGTCCGCCTATAATGGATTTATCAGTGTCATCCCAACACAAAGGTGACCTGCATCGTCATCCATACAGAGCTTCAAATGGTGTCATCTGTATGCTTTCCTGATAACTATTGTTATACGAAAATTCCACCACCAATATTGAGTCTTTCCATGATTGATCGAACACTAAGATACAAGATCTTAACATATCCTAAAGCGTCTGTATCGTACGATCTGTCTGACCATCTGTCTAAGGATGATATGATGTACTTAATATCACTTCAATTCCCATAGCTAATTGTAAACCTTCCCAAAAATGAGAAGTGAACATCGGATCTCGGACAGATTAATGGAAACTGGAATGCCATGCAATCATACAACATCTCGAGCCATCCTCAGGTACGTAATATCATATTGTATGGTATAAAATGAGCCACCTTTGTTAATCTATCAATCACTACCCAAATGACATCAAATTCAGAAGGAGTTCTTGGCAAATGGGTAACACAATCGATAGATATATGTTCCCATTTCCATGTTGGAATTTCTAAACTCTTCAATTCACCTCATGGCCTCTGTTTTTCTGCTTTCACTTGTTGGCAGATCAAGCATTTCTTCACAAATTCGATCACATCTCGTTTCATTTGTTTCCACCAAAACTCTATATACAAACCTTTATACACTGCAATGAGAACATCGAAACAGTTCTTAGGTGTAGTCCAGAAGTAGTAGGGACTACCCAACGTTCACCCAATCTAAGACTACCATCAGGAGCTATTCTGAAGTTAGATAATGTTCCTCCACCTATCAATGTCTTCCACTTTCGGATCTCATCATCTATCTCTTTTGCTTCTCTGATATTTTCAAATATACCAGGGTTCAATCAACAAAGTAGATACTATGACTGGTGATGCAGATGCATCGAGATCTTCTCAAATGGCAACAAGAAACCATCAATGCTGATAACTGAATCACATCATCAGTAGTACATCTCACTTTCCGACTCATAGCATCAGCTGTCAAATTAGCTCGACCTGTATGGTATTCAATCTCACAGTCATAATATTTCATAAGATCCATCCACCTCCTCTGGCTCATATTCAGTTCAGCTTGAGTGAACAGAAACTTCAAACTCTTGTGGACAGTATATATGGTAAAAGAAGTACCATATAAATAATGTCGCCAAATCTTTAATACAAAGATTATGGTAGCCAACTCGAGATCATGCACTGGATATCTCATCTCATGTTGTTTCGGTTGTCTTGATTCATATGCTACAACATGTTTATCTGGCATCAATACACAACCCAATCCTTGTAGTGAAGCATCAATTTATAAGGCAAACCTTCCTCGTTCTGATGAAATTGTTAACATCGGAGCAGATGCCAATCGATATTTCAATTCCTGAAAACTTTGTTCACAAGCCTCAAAACACACAAAAGGTACTCCTTTATGTGTCAATTCTGTCAATGGTTTAGCAATCTTCGAAAATCCCTCAACAAAGCGCCGATAATACCCTGCTAAATCCAGAAAACTCTGGATCTCAGGCACAGAAGTAGCTGCTAACCAATTCAATACGACCTCTACTTTCCTTGGATCTATTGATATTCCCTCTTTAGAAATCACATGACCAAGGAATACTACCACATTCAACCAAATTTGCACTTACTGAATTTGGCATACAATTGATTATTATGGAGAGTTTGTAGCACCGTACATAAATGTTGAACATGTTCTCCCTCACTTCTGGGTATATCAATATATCATCAATAAAAACAATCACAAAATTATCAAGGTAAGCATGAAATACCTGATTCATCAAGCTCATAAAGACAATCGGGCATTTGGTCACTCCAAATGGCATCACTTAGAACTCACAATGCCCATATCGAATTCTAAATGCTGTTTTTATACATCTCCTTCCCTAACTCGTATATGATGGTACCCCCGACCTTAAATCTATCTTTGAACAGATCCTAGATCCATGCAAATGATCAAACAAATCAGCAATACGTGGGAGGGGATATTTATTCCTAATCGTTACCTTGTTCAATTATCTATAATCACTGCACAACCGCATTGATCCATCATTTTTCTTCACAAAAGAACTGGAGCACCCTAAGGCGATACACCATGGCATATGTATCCCTTGTCAAGTAAATCTTGCAACTGAATCTTTAACTCTTTAGTTCTGTTGGTGCCATTCTATACGATGCTTGGGAAATATGAGAAATCCCTGGTAGTAACTCAATATCAAATTTAACTTCAAGACTTGGAGGAAAACCCAGAATCTCATCTGGGAATACATCTACAAATTCAGCAACTACATGTATATCTGTTATTCTTACCTTTGCTTTCTTTTCAGCTACATCAATAGCATATATCATATATCTCGCATGTCGACGTTCCAACAAAACGTGACATTTTAATGGCAGATACCAATGGAATCTTTGGACGAGATCCTTCCCATAAAAGATCCACCGACTTCCCTTTACAGATCGAAAATGAACCGTTTTATGACAACAGTCAGCAATAGTCTGATATCTGCTCAACACATCAATACTGATGATACAATCAAAATCATCCATGTCTAATACAAACAAATCTATTCACAACATATTTTCCTCAAAATGAATGGGATAATCATACACAACATGATAGCCATAACATTCTTCCCGTGGGTGTCGATACATGAAGAGACGTCAATAGTGGGGATGAGAACATATGAAACTTTTCAACAAAACTCTTTTCAATAAATGAATGAGAAGCACCAGTATCAGTCAAACCAAAAGCAGGGTAAGTAAATAAATAACATTTACCTGCTATCACTTCTTCGGGAGCTACCTTTGCTTGCTCTTTAGTTAATGCATATGCCTAAACTTGAGGTGGCACTGCTATCTGTCCCCCAACTGTACGAGCTATAAATTGCGGCATCTGTTGTACCCTGCTCTCAGAAACATTTCCTCTATTCTGTAGTGTATGAGAACAATTCCTCACAATGTGGCCTATCATACCACATCCAAAGCAAATCGGACCATCTCTATTTGGACAATCGCATTTAAAATGTGGCCGTCCACAATTGTAACATTTCAATTCCCCAGTATTGCTCGCTTGAGACTGTACTTTACTGAATCTGTCACCTCCTTTACGGTTATCAAACTTTTTACCACTAAATCTTAAGGATGATGCACCTCATCCTCGTGGTTTAAACTGTTCCCCTCTAGGTTTCTTACTGTTTGGAGTGGGCTTCTGGAATTAACCTACCTCTCTGCAAGCACCAATTCCTATTTCTGCCAACTCTGCTTGGGTCACGCATCCTCAAATGACTTAAGGTTATTCGAGATAACCCTATCAAACATCAGTCCTCTCAAGAAATGTTGGATTTTGGCATTAATGTTTGCAGCAGTATGTGGTACATATCTCATCAAGGCTGAGTACTGTGGAGCATAATCAGATACCTTCATATTACTATGTTTCAAATTTATAAACTCATCCTCTTTTATCTCTCCTATGGCAGCATAAAATAATGGCTTAGGAATCGGCTTCAGAATACATCCCAGTCCACAACCTGCCCCTGAGCTCTTAATTCCATCACTGTTGCCTTCCAGCACATTGACTATTTCTTGGCCAACTAAAATTCAACCAATCTCAACCAAGCTGACTTTGCACACGCAGCTGTCACTGTCACAAATATTTGTTCAATGCGCTCCAACCATTCCTTAGCTAGTTCATCTGATTCAGTTCCTTCAAATCGAGGCAACTGAAAGCCTAAAAACCGAGTCAATGTTAATTCCCTTGGTAGCAATACCTGCTCCACTGGCCCTTGACCGACTGATCGTGGTGTTAAAGGAGCCTGGCCAATACTAACATTCACACTCATATCATCCCCTACTTCTTCTTGGGGATCATTGATGTTCTAGTTGTCATGCTGCAATTCAAGGGTTAACAACAATACTCAAGCAACGAAAGCATGTTAGAATAACACATTATACTACATCAAATGCATAAACATGCTCATAAGTGAACACTCATCTCATAGTTCACTTATTCTACCCTTTGTCCAACCCAATTATCTAAATCACTGCTCTGACACCACTAAATGTGGGGCCTCGTTACCTTAATCCTCAACATGACTCACATATTTAAGAATTTAACGTTTCTCGATTAACATGATTAAGATAAGTTTGATGCTGATCAAATTTTTCCACATCTACTTATTACATTATTCCCACTAAATAATGCACATAGCATAATTTACATCATTTAGAAAGCAAAAGCTTCTAGTTTGCTTTGATCTTGATCAGTCTATCTCTTAGCAGCGAAAAGTAGACTCATAATCTCGGCCTCCCATGCCTAAGTGTTCCTACAGAACAACCACATATCATGAGATGATAACTATAACCCTACATCGAATAAAAATGCATAAATACAGTATTCAAAAATACTTCGTGTATTTATATGCATTGAAATACTCCTCATTGGTTGTTCCTATACATACACCAAATCACAATATACTAATATGTTATGACATGTCTCATTCTTTATCATGTTATAACGGGACATATATGATATTGCCTTCCTGCTCAATATGTTAGTGGTTCAGCCTTTACATCTTCATATTAGCAGCACATATCATATTTTTTGTCCACTCGTTATAACCACCCTTTTCTCATGCCTCAATAGCATCCAATCATAAAAAATATACATACAATCACCACATACTAGCATCCTATATATCATCAGTACTCGTACGTTCACACGTACCTTATATTTTTTCAAAATATAAAAAGATTAGGAGTTGTCAATTAGCCTCCTTTCTGCCATGTTCCATGGGATGATGTAAAAATTCCAAGAAATTATATTTTTTTCAATAATAACCATCGCGATCGATAGCGCCGATCATCCACCAACGCGCGATCGATTGCGTCATGCCATAAAATCGATCAAACTTTCTGCCTAGTCGCGATCGGTCGCTTTCATCACGCGATCGATCACCTAACACATGATCGATCGGCCGCAATCAAGAGATCGATCGCTCAAGCCTTAAACCACCTTACCCATTTACCTCCTCAGGAAATCGATCGGCTCCTCAACAGGCGATCGATCGCGAGGCTCTGAAAATTTCAGAACATGGTGATTTTCATGTTTATCTTCCACTTTCATCATATATATTACAAATCACATCCCATAAGTTATATAAAAACATTTCTACATCATAATACACATTAGTTTCCTCCTTAAATCAAGCTCATACCTTCAATTTAATTCATACCAAATCAATACATCTCAAACTAAACACGAACATGCTCAAGTGGTTAAACTAGTAAGCATAAACATTATATGCCATGGAAGCTTTACCAAATAGCTTTGATTTCACTTCATAAACAAGTTTGTAGCTTGATTTCGAATCCTAAATTCAAGAAAAGATCCAAGAGAACACACGGGTTTGGAGAGAAACCTGTAGGGATTCACTAGGTGTTGCTGTATTATGAGATTTTATCACACATTCCTTATATATATAACCTAGACCAACCCTGTCTAATGAATCCATGTATTCTACCATAATTGATTCAACCCAAACCCGAGTCCATAAAATATTGTATTTCTATTTGTGCCCGCTTTTAAGATAATCCTAAGTAATCACATTACACTGCTTCTAAAAGGGTCCTTAAATGCTTAAAAGGAACTTAAAATGTTGGCCTATGGTATCTCAAGGATTCTATGTTTACTTTAATTGAATATTCAAATGCTGACTATGCAGTTTGTAAGATTGATAGAAAGAGCACCAGTGGATCATGTCAATTTCTTGGAGATAGATTGATATCATGGTTTAGCAAGAAGCAGACATTCATAGCATGGTCTACTGTAGAAGCATAATATTTTGTTGTTGGAAGCTGCTGCTCTCAACTGTTGTGGATTCAACAACAATTGAGATTATGAAATTGAGTCCAGTGAGGCACCAATTTTTGTGATAATACATCTGCTTAGCTATCACGTACAATCCATACTTCATTCTCGGACCAAGCACATTGACAATCGTTATCACTTTATCTGAGATCATGTAAAATAAGGAGATTCGGCTGGTGTATATAGCTACCGAACAACATCCACATACATCTTCACAAAACCCCTACCGGATGTTAAGTTTTTCTTTTTCGCAATATACTCGGCTTAGTTGATATAATAAGTTATTATCATTGTTTAAATTCTCTTTTATGTTTCATTGAGGGGAATTACATTTGAATCATTGTATGAGTTTAGGGGGAATATTATTTGAGGGGGAATTTGTATGCATCTTTTAAGGTCTACTGATGCTAAGCTGGTAAGACAATTGTCTACTGCAGTAGAGTTCGCTACTTAACCAGTAGAGCATAAACACCAGTAGACATTACCATATACACTGGCTAATGGTAACCTTCCTTAATTATTAACCAATTAGAACGTCGAATTTCAAATGTTTATTATTCATTAAGTTCAATTAATTTGGACCTGTTTAAATCGTATCCGTTCTTTCTAAATTCAAAATTTATTTTTGCTTAGATGAGCGACATGTGTCCTTTCATCTACAGTACGAAGTTACATCTCCCCTTCATCTTCAACCGCCATTAGGTTTTTAAACTCTCACCTTTTTACAATTTACTTCACTAACATATCTTCGAGCTATTTTCAGATTGTTTCTCAGAGTTCTTGTGCAAATTCACAACTATCACTACATCAAAGACAAGCCAACCTAGTTTTATCACCAGTGCTCTACATATTGATTTTCAATCTGTTAGCACACTTACTGATGAAGATCTGAAAGGAATTTTCAGGAGTTTGGAAAACTCGGGGCTGCTAATTCTATTAAACCTCACTCCACTCTACTACAAAGATGCCTTGCTTGAGTTTTATACATCAGCAAGAGTGATAAATAACAAAGTTGTCGCCTCTGTGTCTGGGAAGCAAGTGACCATCACTCCAGATGAGTTCACTTCAAAACTGTGCCTTCCCAACGAAGGCCTGACTGATTTATCTGCTGACTCCATTGTCACCAGAAAGGAGATGAGCATGTTATTTTCTGAGTCTGTACACCAGCTGATCCCACCCTTCATGAAAATTTTGGTGAAGAATGACTAGCGGGTACTGGCAGATATCATTGTCAAAGGTTTGTTGTGCAAGGCTGGTTCCTTCGACGTCATTACCCCTGAGAAGTTTGAAGTAATGTGTGTCATTGTCAAAGGTTTGGAAGTTAACTGGTCTATGATTCTTTCTAAAGTACTGACTGTGATGATTGAGTCAGTAAAGGATCACCTAGGATTCGTTATCATACTCAGTCGCATATTCGAGAGCTTGGGAGTACCAATAGGGGTTGTGTCACGCTAGGCTCATCAATGCCAAATGCCTAATGATGCACAAAAGACCAGTGAGCGGGGAGGGAGCCCCATCCAAGAAGACTCTCACAAAGAAGAGGAAGAAGCCTCAAGTGGTGAGTGACTCCGAGCAAACTATTTCTAAATCAGCCGAGTCTGCTCCTCCCCGCCGCCACCTAAAAAGATCAGAACGACCAGGAGGAAGCCTGCTGCTTCAAAGGAAACCACTTCAGCTACTGAGGTTGCACCTGCAACAAAGGTCGTATCTGCTGAGATAATATCTTTTGTTGAGACTGTTGTACCAGAAGCTGCTGCACCAGAGGATTTTGATGATGAACCTATCGGTCCTCTTAGTGCCATGTTTACAATTTTTGATGCACATCCGACAGTGGGATACCTTCACCTGATACATCAGTGTCTACTGCAATGCCTACTGTTGTAATCCCTCTTCAATCTGTCAATCCCAGAGGACATCCAGGGTCTTTTGCACTGAGCATTCGGACACCAAAGATCGGATGTTCCTACTGCCTCCCTGTGACCATCCCTGTTGGAAAAAGAAACGACCATGTTGAGGTCTACACCAATGCAGTGGTCACCGAAGTAAATCCGGCCCTTGAGAGAGTCGAAGCTTTTGTTCAGAAAAAGGTGGGCTTAATTGACGAATGGGTTAAATATGGATTAAGACCCATCTCAAAAACTTTGCCCAGATCCTAACGTAAGCACAGAATGATGAGAACTCCATCCTCAATATTCTGCAGACTGAGGATGTTGAAGAAAGTCTGAAGCAGGGAGAACTGTTTCGCATCCTTCACTTTATCAAAGGCTTAAACACTTTGGTGCAATCCAAATACAAGGAGCTCAACCCGATTTTGGGAACAACCAATAATGATATGATGTTCTTCACTTTCTGGAGGCACGCCTCAACCCGGCGCAACAAACTTTGCATGATCTAAAGGCAGAGTTGTGACTCCACTCCACCTCGTATCAAGACGTTGCGGATATGGTGGACTCGACTAAGCTACAAGCTATTGAGATCCCCCCACTGGAGCTCCCCCAATCCGAACTTCTACTGTGATCCCAACATACACCACAACATCTGCAGATGATTGCCCCACTGAGCAAACGACACCCTCATGTACTTCTAGTCATCAGCCTAAACTACCAGATGTTGATCTTACTAACTTAGACATTGTCATTCAGTCGGTGGTGGATTAAGTCAACCTCACTTCTGAGGATGCTGACACTACTGACGCCATAATGACTGATCCTCTCTCACCCCACGCCTAATCCAGACCAAATTTTTGTTGACCCTAACATTTCTTCTTTTCTTTCTTTACGTATTACCAAACCAACTGACAAAATGCCTTCCCATTTTGCACCTTTTGATGACCAAACCAACCATCATCCTCTGCTGCTAAATTTTTGGAAACCCCTGCTGAGCATGTCACGGAACTGGATGATGGTGAGGTATCTGTTGCTGCTACATTATTATCTGCTGCAGAACCTTCTGTCTCTATGCCTGCCACAACTATTCCGATATTGCTATTCTTTCTGATGACATACCAGAAGAATTCTTTCATGAATCAGCCACCCCAGAACCAACAGATCATCGCTTTACTAATCTTGAATAGTAGTTGATTCATATGTCCGAATCCATTTCAGCACTTGCCGGCGAAGTCAGAAATCTCAAGTATGCAGAGAAGGACATGGAAATTTGATTACTTTATCAGAGGCATGCTGATTTCCAGTTCTAGACTATTAATAGAGATTTCAGAGATCTCTCCGACATGGTGTCTTTAATGAAAAAAATTGTGATGGACTCAAATGCTACTCTGTCTGGCAACTTGCTACTGCCAAGCTGTAGATCAGCCAACAAATTAAAAAAATTTGAAAATTTTGAGCTCATAGTTAGTAATGAAGCCTAATTGAGGACATGCATGCTTTTGAACATAGGTGAATTGTTAACATTGGAACACTTTGAACTCTAATGCAAATTATGCTTTGACAGAGTAGTTGAATATTTTGAGCACGATATTGTCATGACTTGTGAAGTGTGCATAGCGTAGTGAAGATTGTGTGAACTTTGTGATAATCTTAGGAAGCCTCTGATACATACTAGAACTTAACTACATGCTCTTTGAGGTGTATGTCTAGACTACTTGCGAACATGAAAGTGATATATGCGATCTTTGATGCGTTTGAGCCTTTCAAACTTACCATGTAAATAAAATTATCAATAGCACCCTTTTTTGAGCGTTAATATAAAAGATTGTATGCTACGTATACAAACAACTCCCATTCGACATTCTTTGACTAGCTTATCATCCTTCCCTAATGAGCCTAACTATGTTTTATCCATACCTTTGAAGGGAGTATGATGTGTTCCATTCACATGCACTTGTTATCAAAGACTCATATGTTTGAAAGCTTTCTTGTTAAAGAACGGAATGCATGAAAGAAAAAGGGATACCTTGAAAAGAATAGAAAAATATGGCTCCAAGGGGAGCCAATGCACAAAGAAGTAAAGAATCAAGTGAACCTTGAAAAAAAATGAACAAGGTTTGAAAAATCATGCAAGAAGAGAAGTTTTTAATTGTGCATATCACCATACTCTCTTGTTTGATGCACCTTACCTTTTCTTTAATAAGCCAATAAGGGGGCCAAGCTACAAGCTAAAACGACCTACTTGATTTATGTTTGCAAGTGCTAAGTTAGTGGAGATGAGTGTGCAGGTGAGCTCATACTTGTGTTACTGTACAACTTGAACGATTGTGAGTTTACATTTATTGGATCTATGATTTGTACATAACTTTTGTTTATGACCACACACACACGTTCGCTGCTTTGTTGAGTATGAGATTTAGGGACTGAACTTGTTCCACTGTTAACTTTTCACCCCCTTTCATTATTATGCATGTTTGAAATTGTTGAGGCATTAAAGTGAGGACAAGTTAGTTTGTTATGAACTTATGAGCTAAAAAAAATTTAATTTTGTCTGATTTACTCGAGATCGAGTAAAGATTAAGTATGTGGGAGTTTGATGTGACTAGAAATAGAGACATTTATTGCACTTAATTGTCTAGGATTTGGTATGTTTTGATAGATAAAATGATACATATGCTACCTAATCGTACATTTGTGTAAATGTAGGTGGAATCGAAGAAATCGAGCTAATAACGATAAATAAAGATAAGAAATGCATTGGAGTTGACAAGAGAACAAAATAGAATAAGAAAAATGCATAAAAGTGAATAAGGAGCCGCAATTGATTGCCAAAAGAGCCCCGATCGGTCGCCAAACTAGAAAATCCGAGCAACTAAAGTAAAGTCTCGGTGATCGATCGGCAATTTTCCGTGATCGATCACCGCGAGAGTGTTTGAGGCAGAAACAATTGGAGATCGATCGCCACATTTGCGCGATTGATCGCAAGTGAAGAAATTCTAAAAAATAAAAACAGTAAGGTCTGCAATCAATCGCCAAACAACCGTGATCGATCGCCAGAGGAGTTCGAGCAAAAGAAAAAGACTTGGTTTATTTCCATCATACAAGGACTCTAGCCCCTTCCTCCTTCTCCTATAAATACCCCTCGACCATCAGACCTTTTGGGACCTCTTTTTACAAACTTTTACATGCTTTCATAGATAATTAACATCTAGTTCATCATAGTTCAAAGGCACGCTACGAAGATCGAAGCAAAGACGAGCGTGACAACCTCGACAAGTGAAGATCTGTAAGGACTCCCGTACCCTTAATCCGTTATTAGTGTATTAAGCCATATCATTAGTGCATATAATCATACCATCAGAGGAAAAACCATATGCAAGTGCAACACCATATGCTATCCAGAAAATATCTTGCATTTAAACAACATAATATTCAAATTCCCCAACCATGATTATCCATATAGCATGCACACTCATAATACACTAACATACTCTTAGTTCATTTAGCAATTCTATATCTAATTGCGTGCAAACCATAAATGAACAGAGAAGAGCCGTAGCCCGTTTATACATCCATATACACGTAATATGTACTCACATAAGAGCACCCCAATGAATAAGCGTGTATCTAATATATAAAACACTCTGCTGGATACCGTTACTGGTGCTTCGATCCTGGAAGCACCTCTCAAGCGCAACTCGATCTCGACTCTGGATCTGAGCGCCTATCCATCCAGCTCTGGTACCTCGATCCTGGAAGTACCTCAATCAACAGCCCGAACTCAACTCCAAAGCTGCTGCTACACCTGTACCACCTGCCCCAACAGAGACAGCCCCCACACGGGGTGAGCATACCAATATCCCAAACCAATAACCACAACAATACAATTCATAATTTACAACAAGGTAAATGCTATGAAATACAAAATATACTCCCTGGATGGCATCATTCTCATCCGGGGTTTCCTGTACTGTCCCTGTTCTCAAAACACTGAAACCATCAAATTCCCAAATGCCAGTTAATCATTACATTGATTAACAATTCTATGAGCCATATACCAATGTCATAAACAATAACATCAATTCATTAAACAATGATTATAGACAATCCATGTTTCTCACTTATGGTTTCATAGCTCTATTTCATTGCTCGCTCTACAATAGCGGCATCCCATTTCCACGCATGCTCGATGGCAGCGGCGTCATAATCGATGTTCGCTCACAGGCGACAACATCCCAATCATTACTCGCTCAAATACGGCACCATGCAATTCTCAATGCATATATAGATATTTGAAGCAAGTACAATAAACCATGCATTTCAATCTCCGTTTATTGCTAATACCATGTGTCATGCATTTCCACACACATTCATTGCAATACAGTGTACCAAGCACTCAACAATTGCAATTATATTAAAGGGCTATGCTCGTACGTCATATGTACCTTATAATTCCGTAGTCCAAGCCAAACCTTGCTTGAGTTCCTTACCTCGAGAGATATGTGCTAAAACACATAAACAACTCACAATCAAGTATAAGCATGCAACCACGTGTCCAAGCACGTTCAAGACTCCCAATCATATCGTCAATCCATGACGATTACCAAACTAAAAGCCCCCCGGCTAAGTATGCATAATACCCAAAATATTCCATTTTATATGTTTAATAGATAGCCAAAAACCCAACCAAAAATTTCGTTTAATTAAACTTTGGCCTCAACTAATCCATTTTAAAAGCATAGCATTCCCATTGGAATATAGACATTGCCCCGGAAACGGCCCCCTTAAAACTCCGATTCCAAAATCCCAACATTTTCCAAAATTTTGAAAAAACAAAGGGAACAGGGCCGCGATCGATCGGCGCCAAGCCGCGATCGATCGCCATACCCTACTGTCCGAAAATAAACAAGCCGCGATCGATCGCCACATCTCGCGATCGATCGCAAAGGCCCTCGCGATCGATCGCCCCCTTCTCGCGATCGATCGCCGCTACTGCTCATCGCCTTCCCAAATCCAGTAGCATGTCGCGATCGATCGGCGCCTCGCCAAGATCGATTGCGGACTGCGATTTTCCTAAAACTCGAGCTTTAATGGTGTTTTTCACACCCAAACTCTAAACCAACACCCCATACAACCTCAACTCCTCAAATACAACATTTAAACTCCTTAAAAACACTAAAATCAACATATTAGATTTTAACCCAAAACCCCCAAACATAAATCCAACCCAAAAGCTCAACCATAACACACCAAACCACTATCAAATTGAAGCCAAAAGAGAGGAGAAGAAGATTACCAACTTATCTTCGAGAAATCCGGCTCTTAGGACGAGCCTCCATCGATTTGCTCATCAAAGGAAAAAAGGGGGAAGGGTTTGGGGTGAGAGAGGAGAGAGAGAGGGAGAGGAGAGGAGAGAAATGGATTCCAAAATGACGGAATCCCGAGTCCAACTGGTATATATAGCAAAAATGCCCACAAATACCAATACCTCCACAAATACATCATGATTCATTAAAAATCATCTGTTTTCAAAAACTCTCTCTCCATCAGCAAATCCCCAGACTGGCCCCAACATAAGGCACCCCGGACACCAAGTCCCACTAAAAACCCAACTCAAAGGTTTTTCACCAAAATGAGAATACAATCTCATCCTTTGGATCCAACGATCCCAAATGCCCGATTAAACAACCTCGGGAGATACAAACCGCAATTACTTCCTAATTGCCACAATTAAAAATCCATCAAGGATTAATACCACACCGGGATTAACGCCATAAATCCCCGGACATCACAATTATCCCCCACTAATAAATTTCATCCTCGAAATTGCACCGGCATACTCTACGTAACACCAGGACTACACAACCAAAGTAAAGCCACAACCCCGATTCTGGACCACATTAGAATCGAATCATCAACTGCGAGAATACCAATCTCGCACCAAGCTCTACAATAGAGCAACGCCAAAACCAATATATACCCGAAAGATAATAACATACCTCGATGTGAATCGTCCCGGAAGTCAGTCCATCATGACTGCAATTCAATCAAAAACCCTTTGGTCCTAACATAGATATCTCTCTATGATATCCACCAATCGTCCACGATGCTTAACACACATCGTTATGATGTGGACCATTAGTATACAACAGTATACTCACAGAAAATCCGGTTTCGCTTCCCGGTCCATCTCCTCCAAAGGAGTAGTTGCACCAGATGCAATTCGGATCGGGTAAACCACGGTCACTAATCCATACAAAACAAATCACTACAGATGTCTACAACCATGTGTTCCAAGAAGTCCCATCTTGGTCCAAAACACACTATCGAGACTCCACAAAGTCTCAAGTTCCACAAAGGACATGCAAGACAAACAATTGCATTCCCAAACACGTGTCGACTGTGACACTAAACAAATCCGAATCCTGGCCATCCTCATTTATCCTGGGATGCAACAATCCTAAAACAGGAAGGCTATCGAATTATCCAACAAGAACTACCAAGGTTCCAAGACACGACAATCCCTCCTCAGGGGAAGTCAAACGGACCTCACGATTATTCCTCAGAATACATCGTGCTTTCGAGATTACCAATCTCAAATTGCCACAATCTCCCACCGGAGATTCATCAAACCGAGCACACTAAACCGACGTTCAACAAGGAACGAAATAGAGTTGACATTCGTATACACACACGGGTATACATGTCCAAGCACCAACACAACAGGCACACTCAAAGCAATAGGCTCAGGTATCTCCAAACATACCCAAAGTCCCAAAACTTACTGCCAAGCCTCGATTATTCTCACTCCACGGAGAATAGTGGTCAACAGACCAAAGCCAAAGGGTGTGATTTCAACGTCCACACCACACAACCAAAGTAATGAATCTCCCAAAAGATTCGACCGGCAGGTATAACAATACCGCCTTTCCCAAAAGGAATAGTGTCATGAATCCATGACCCTCTAACCTCGAACCACCGTCCGGAAAACTGGATATACATACCAACATATATCTCGGAACCAAAATAAGCAATTGGTTCAGAATAGTGCATCGAAGCCACTATCATCAAATCGAAACTCGTATACGCCATGTATACTCAAACAACGATGCCATGTACTATTGCCATAGTACTCCACACTCGAGCATTACCCCAGAGACGTCTTCTCGAACGTCTCACTGGAAGTACGAAGCCATTACCTAGTCCAACACTAGTAGGGCTTACCCTGATTGATTCACGATCAACCCTCAACCAAAACTAGCTGCCTCCAAGACAGTACAACCCAAATCTCTCCAAGAGATAAAGTCAATATAGTAGTGTCACTCCACTAACTATACCACACAAACAATTGTGACTTTCGTCGCATACCATATGCAAAGATGCTCAACCAGAGCTAACAACGACTTGTCGACGCTCACGTTGGTATTTCCAACAAAATTGAGTTGTCCCAAAACAAGCCTCTTAAAACATTTGACGTATAAACGTCTCCGTGAGGTATTCTCTGCCTCAAATATCATGCCACAAAGAGACTACAAAAGTCTACCAAAAGTCCTCATCGTATCATTATACGATTCACCGAACTCGAATCCAACGAGCAGTATAACGGCAATTCAAAAGCACGCTATAACATTGCTACTATATCTGGCTAACAAGCGCTGCCTCCAAAGGCTCATATCAAGCCTACCAACGCATAATGGACATCCCGGTGTCCTTGCTCAACCACGAAGCAATCCTAATCCATTAGGACTTATCCCACACCCTCAGGGTGAGTGTGATCACGCCTACCGCAGATCACAACAACAAGCGAGTAGTTTCCTCAAGGACTACTCTTACCACCAATCACTTGGCCAAACCAAACCAGCGAGTATACCCAAGGGTATCATTACTCGAACAATATATACTCCAAATATGTGCTGCGGTACAGTCCATGTACGGTGCACCTAATAATTCTTCGAGCAACTTGCTCGGCATAATAGTCTCGTCAACTAGTGACCCAGACACTACCATGTGCCCACCAAAGGCACTCAAACCATACAACTCAATACACAACATAAATGTATTAATCATCAAAATGACGCCACACGTCTACATAGAACATCAACTATGTCATCGTCATCCCGTGACGGCATATGTCAACATGACATCCATAATCTCATCGTCAATTACATGACATATACAACAACATGTAGTATCCACAATAATGCTAACACAAGTAATATGCCATACCTCATCGCTATCAAGATAGTGGAATACCTGTATCCATTGTCCACCAGCGGTACACAAGTAGCATCCATCGCTCGTAGGCGACAAAATCCAGCGCTACGCACATAGCGGTATAACCCATCGCTATAGAATCAGCGGCATGATCTCTCGTCATAGAGTCAGTGGCATAAGACATCGCTATAGATATCCGGCGGTATGAACTATCGCCATAGGTGTAGCGGAATGACCCGTCGCTATGTAATATCCGGTGGCACGAATCATCGTCAATAGAATACCCGGCGGCACGAACCATCGCCAATAGAATAGCGGAATGAGACATCGCTATCAATATATCCGGCAGCAAGAACCATTGCCAATCAAGATAGCGGAATGAACCATCGCTATCAATATACCTGGCGGAATGAACCATCGCCAATCAATATAGCGGAATGAACCATTGCTATCAATATACCTGGCGGCATGAACCATCGCCAATCAATATAGCGGAATGAACCATCGCTATCAATATACCTGGCGGCATGAACCATCGCCAATCAATATAGCGGAATGAACCATCGCTATCAATATACCTGGCGGCATGAACCATCGCCAATCAATATAGCCGATCCCTAGTCATTGTCACGGTAGTGTATTTTAATGCCCCTCGCTCAAATAAAACATGCGGTACTCCCACCCCTCGCTTTTCATATAGGCGGCATAGAATAACCTCGCTTAAATGGACATGCGGCGCTCCACCCCTCGCTTCACATTTTAGCGGCAAATATTCTTTCCTCGCCTCATATGATAACCACGCTTCAATGTGACATGCGGCGCTCCCACCCCTCACTTCACAATTTAGCGGCACAAAACAATAAGTAGCGGCAAGCATTTAAAATCATCACTCATCCATAACAATGACTCATGGGATATTCACCAAGTATTTCATCCATACCTGCATCACAAAGCATAATCTATATTCCAACATACATCATCATGAGTGTATTTTAATGCACCTCGCTCAAATGCGACATGCGGCACTCCCACCCCTCGCTTCAATATTTGGCGGCAAAGCATTAAAATCATCACTACATGTACACATGCAACCACAATGCATAATTCCATGATATATATAAAATGCAGGTTACCGTTTTGTGTCTTTCAACCATGGCCTTAGCCTTTCGCGTCATAGTGTTCTAGAGGAACAATCACAAACCATGAGCATACGATAATCCATATTCCCCACAATATAATTATAATGAGTAAATGCATAAACTACGAGTACAAAGTACTTCCCGTATCCCAATGCATTTCAAAATGCTCCATTTGGTCGTCCCTGTGTCACAACTCACAATCATAATCAACAGGTTATATTATGATTCTATAGATGTCATGACATATAATCGTTTCACTATGATCACATATCACAAATGCATATAAGCAAAATAGTTGTGCCACACAACACTAACTATTATCATGAATAAATATGTGCTACCCATCCTTATCAGCATGTTCCAGGCCTTCAACAGCCCCAAAGAGCTAACCTGGCTCTGATACCACTAATGTAAGGACCCCCCGTGCCCTTAATCCGTTATTAGTGTATTAAGCCATATCATTAGTGCATATAATCATACCATCAGGGGAAAAACCATATGCAAGTGCAACACCATATGCTATCCAGAAAATATCTTGCATTTAAACCACATAATATTCAAATTCCCCAACCATGATTATCCATATAGCATGCACCCTCATAATACACTAACATACTCTTAGTTCATTTAGCAATTCTATATCTAATTGCGTGTAAACCATAAATGAACAGAGAAGAGCCGTAGCCCGTTTATACATTCCATATACACGTAATATGTACTCACATAAGAGCACCCCAATGAATAAGCGTGTATCTAATGTATAAAACACTCTGCTGGATACCGTTACTAGTGCTTCGATCCTGGAAGCACCTCTCAAGCGCAACTCGATCTCGACTCTGGATCTGAGCGCCTATCCATCCAGCTCTGGTACCTCGATCCTGGAAGTACCTCAATCAACAGCCCGAGCTCAACTCCAAAGCTGCTGCTACACCTGTACCACCTGCCCCAACAGAGACAGCCCCCACACGGGGTGAGCATACCAATATCCCAAACCAATAACCACAACAATACAATTCATAATTTACAACAAGGTAAATGCTATGAAATACAAAATATACTCCCTGGATGGCATCATCCTCATCCGGGGTTTCCTGTACTGTCCCTGTTCTCAAAACACTGAAACCATCAAATTCCCAAATGCCAGTTAATCATTACATTGATTAACAATTCTATGAGCCATATACCAATGTCATAAACAATAACATCAATTCATTAAACAATGATTATAGACAATCCATGTTTCTCACTTATGGTTTCATAGCTCTATTTCATTGCTCGCTCTACAATAGCGGCATCCCATTTCCACGCATGCTCGATGGCAGCGGCGTCATAATCGATGTTCGCTCACAGGCGACAACATCCCAATCATTACTCGCTCAAATACGGCACCATGCAATTCTCAATGCATATATAGATATTTGAAGCAAGTACAATAAACCATGCATTTCAATCTCCGTTTATTGCTAATACCATGTGTCATGCATTTCCACACACATTCATTGCAATACAGTGTACCAAGCACTCAACAATTACAATTATATTAAAGGGCTATGCTCGTACGTCATATGCAAGGCCCCACACTTGATCCTTTAAATTATCCCTGGCGGCATGAACCATCGCCAACCAATATAGCGGAATGAGACATCGCTATCAATATCGATAATGTGGTTGTTCCGGTCTTGTTATAGCAGCGGAATTTTAGGACCCCTCGCTTCGACATATAGCGGCATCATATGATATCCCTCGCTTCGACAATGACAGCGGCATGTTACCTCGCTTAGACATGACAGTGGCAAATACCATACTACCATCGCTTCATATGACAGCGGCAAGTACCTCCCTCGCTCGAATATAACAACTACCGGAACTTCCACTAGCTCCATGTACCTGCATCCAGGTTAATACAACAGTTCACAATACATTGATCGATACCACGTTCCAGTTACAACCACAATATTCCACATTAATCACTAGAATTGTGACTGTTCCGGTCCCAATACAACAACGGAATTTTAGGACCCCTCGCTTCGACATATAGCGGCATCATATGATATCTCTCGCTTCGACAATGACAGCGGCATGTTACCTCGCTTAGACATTACAGCGGCAAATATCATACTACCATCGCTTCATATGACAGCGGCAAGTACCTCCCTCGCTCGGAGATAAAGGCTACCGGAACATTCATCAATTCCACCACATTAATCAAACACAACAGTTGATTCCATTATCATAGTATATCACAATCATTTCACATATAACATCACATGTAAGGATTCACTATCCACGATATACATAATCAAAGGTATAACACGTTTTACCGTCCAATGCCCGTACGTCTCACATTTCCTGATTTTCCTACAAAATCAGATCCCTTAACACATAATACATGAAGTGCTAGACATCACCATTAATGCCATCCCATCGCATTCTACACGATTCCTGCAATTACAATGATTAGCACCACTTTTCATATCATAAAAGCACATAAACAACTAGTTGTGTCATACAACAATAATGACATCATGTATAAATATGTGCTATCAATAACTTCCTAGGCCCTTAACAGCCCCAAAGAGCAACCACTGCTATGATACCACTAATGTAAGGCCCCAACTCTTAAAGACGACTTTTAAGCATTTATGACGTCGTATGTGTATAAATTTTTCATTTTCTTTTCATTTTTTTTAAAAAAAGAATCATTTCATGTTTCCCATAACATAAATAATGTTCAGCATTATATGATCATCTCTACCAACAAATAGACTCAAAGATTTCGCCCATTAACATCCCCATTACACCACTTTTATATTGTGGGTTTTTATAAAAATTTGGGCAGAGTCTCCCCATAAATTGAGCTATCCCAAGATAAGACACATCACCAATATAATTCCCAGCCAGGGAAAAACACAATACTCAAAAGAAAACAAAACTCTAAATAAGTTCCCAGCCAGGGAAAACACCATACTAGGAAGACATCAGAAGTGGGCTTCAACACCCTTATACAGTCCATATACATGCTTCCAATTGCTCACATACGAGCAACAAATAAATGAATACTAATCTAACTGAATAAATAGCGTATCCTATTTACCCACTTTCATATACGCTTCTGCTTCTGGAAGCGGCATGATCCAACAAAGCTCGAACCAATATCCCAAAGTAGTTTAGTACCTGTTGTACCTGTTTCAATAGAAACAACCCCCACACGGGTGAGCATATCTTGTCACGATACTCATATTCATGACAATGCATAACCATTATAATTAATTCATAATATAACAATTTAAGAGTATTTAGAATCCATAAAAAATGTACTCCCTGTACAGTTCGGAATCCGTATAGCTCCCACTAGCTGTTCCTGTTTCAGTCTCACATGCTTTCATAAACATCAAGTTCAGTATAGTTAATCACAACATGAAACTCATCAATGTAATAATTCAATATAATCACAATTCATCATTTATGCTCAATCATAACGATGCTCATATCGAAGGCAACTCTGCCTGTACGTTAATCTCATTCTCAACCATCTCACATCGATCATGCCAAAGGCATCCATACCCAACTCCATATCCGGACCACGTACATTTACGTGTCCATCATACCACATATATCAACTCAATTCACATATTCATTTTCTTATATTCAGTTATCACAATTCAATAATACACGGATACTGGAATACGAAATAATTCATATTATACCTGCTCGTACGTCACTACGTACCTTATAGTCGACAACATGATGGGCTATCCCGACGTCTTGAGAATCATGAAGAATCTATATCGAAATTATCACTCAATATTAGTTCATTTCCAATCCAATCGATATCATTCATATCAATTCAATATCTTAATTCAACGACTCAATAATATCATCATTAACTCATTAAATTGATATAAATCACCAATTCATGCTATGTCACATATTCAAGCATATTCATAAGTATACAATTTAATACTTGCTTATAACACACATTGATATGCATCTAACTCTCCTATGCACACAATGACACAGGCTCGAAGTCATTAGCATCTCAAATCATAGTTCAACACTCACCAAAACACTACAATATTCTAAGTCATATAGACTTTCCTGCTACACAACTTAGTAGAGTTTTCTTGGCCAACACTTGAACACAACTTAACCATATTATCAAATAACTTGTAAGCATGATTTTCAATCCCCAATAAAGCCCTAATTATTGTCCATCACAGCCCCTAAAGTTCAGTCATTTGCACCAGATTTTCGAACCAAAGTAGTAATTAAATCGAGCCATAAACAATATAAATTTAACCGATTTTAGCAACATTTTTTGATTAGTTTCAGCATCTAAATTCAACACATTTCAGCATGTAGTTAACATATATTACTCTTGCTTGAAGTTATTATCATATATACATTCAAAGACCTACACTAATCCATCTAGTCTTACTGCAAAAGTAATATCAATCCACATTCATAAGTTGAAATATACACATATTTATTCTGATATACACGCATAGAAATACACGTCCAACGGCTTACGTGTACAAACCCATACACGCACGATGCAATAATCACAAGGATCAAGCCAATAATTCTAAAATGAGGTGCAGAGGAAAAGAAAGTCGAACTAGTTGAACTCAAGTAATTATGCATCCTCTTCCGCCCTTTCTCTTTTTATGTTACAGCCTTCACACACTTTTATACCATGAAATATACCATCATGTATTCAGCAAGTATTTTGGTCTCTTATCAGCAGGAATAAAGAAAATAGACAACCAAAGTTTCCCCAAAACAACAGCAGAATTCGATCCATAACTCAAGTCTTACGCGCAAATTAACTGTAGGTTCTTGAACCAAATTTCAGCATAAAAATCAAAGGTTAACAACATATTTTCGAGCATAAGGCAGCAAGTTTTTTTGAGCCAAAATGCTGTAGGAATCGAGCTAAAAGGCAGCAGATTTCAATGTAAAATAGCAGGGGAAAGGAAGTGGTGACCCTCAAGCTACACACTACCAAATCAGTGTAAAAGTATAGCCAAACAAGAACAAAATTCCTGGATAGCACACAATAAATCGACAGCAGTTTCACACATCTACACACGCTGATTACACACACACACAACAGATCTTTACATACACTAGAGCAAGCTGGACACAGACAGACATAATAAACCACACACAACAGTTCTGCACACACGCACAAAACGTTACCATCTCTATACCCAAACCAAATAATGTTCTAAATTAAGCTAGAACAAGACCCAAAAGGTAGGAATCGATTAAACCATTGCCGAAAACTCACGAGCAACAGGCATGAAGATTCATCCATAAAAGCTTTGAAAAATCGCCAACAAACCGAGCTCTATCTCAAAACAAGAAAGGAAACGAACGATGCAGGGAAGGAGGGAGGGATTCGTTCACAAACCTTGAGTAAAAATGCTGAAGAAATTTCAGAACTCGACTGCTTCTTCTTCGATGCTAAGCTGACGGGAAAGGGGAAAAATGTTGAGAGAGAGGCGTGAAAATCGTATGGTAAGGGAGGTGAGAGGGATTGATTGAGTGTGTTTTGTTTTCAACTTGAACCCTAACTTAAATCCCCACCATTCAATATCCTCTCCTCACAAAATTTATAATTCATTTAAATCCCACTAAATTATTATTGCTAGAACTCTTTTAAAATTAAACTTACACAATGAGTTCAACCCAAGATTATTTATTCCAACTCCGGACTAATGTAACATTCCCAAGAATTAAATCCCGGCACATCATATAAATATCATAATTAATTCCAATAAAAATTATTAATTATTCCTGGACATCACATCATACGTACCTTATAATTCCGTAGTCCAAGCCAAACCTTGCTTGAGTTCCTTACCTCGAGAGATATGTGCTAAAACACATAAACAACTCACAATCAAGTATAAGCATGCAACCGCGTGTCCAAGCACGTTCAAGACTCCCAATCATATCGTCAATCCATGACGATTACCAAACTAAAAGCCCCCCGGCTAAGCATGCATAATACCCAAAATATTCCATTTTATATGTTTAATAGATAGCCAAAAACCCAACCAAAAATTTCGTTTAATTAAACTTTGGCCTCAACCAATCCATTTTAAAAGCATAGCATTCCCATTGGAATGTAGACATTGCCCCGGAAACGGCCCCCTTAAAACTCCGATTCCAAAATCCCAACATTTTCCAAAATTTTGAAAAAACAAAGGGAACAGGGCCGCGATCGATCGGCGCCAAGCCGCGATCGATCGCCATACCCTACTGTCCGAAAATAAACAAGCCGCGATCGATCGCCACATCTCGCGATCGATCGCCAAGGCCCTCGCGATCGATCGTCCCCTTCTTGCGATCGATCGCCGCTACTGCTCATCGCCTTCCCAAATCCAGTAGCATGTCGCGATCGATCGGCGCCTCGCCAAGATCGATCGCGGACTGCGATTTTCCGAAAACTCGAGCTTTAATGGTGTTTTTCACACCCAAACTCTAAACCAACACCCCATACAACCTCAACTCCTCAAATACAACATTTAAACTCCATAAAATCACTAAAATCAACATATTAGATTTTAACCCAAAACCCCCAAACATAAATCCAACCCAAAAGCTCAACCATAACACACCAAACCACTATCAAATTGAAGCCAAAAGAGATGAGAAGAAGATTACCAACTTATCTTCGAGAAATCCGGCTCTTAGGACGAGCCTCCATCGATTTGCTCATCAAAGGAAAAAAGGGGGAAGGGTTTGGGGTGAGAGAGGCGAGAGAGAGGGAGAGGAGAGGAGAGAAATGGATTCCAAAATGACAGAATCCCGAGTCCAACTGGTATATATAGCAAAAATGCCCACAAATACCAATACCTCCACAAATACATCATGATTCATTAAAAATTATCTGTTTTCAAAAACTCTCTCTCCATCAGCAAATCCCCAGACTGGCCCCAACATAAGGCACCCCGGACACCAAGTCCCACTAAAAACCCAACTCAAAGGTTTTTCACCAAAATGAGAATACAATCTCATCCTTTGGATCCAAGGATCCCAAATGCCCGATTAAACAACCTCGGGAGATACAAAACCGCAATTACTTCCTAATTGCCACAATTAAAAATCCATCAAGGATTAATACCACACCGGGATTAACGCCATAAATCCCCGGACATCACAAGATCTACATAGTTTGCCTCGTTTGTGTTTCTTTTATGGTGTTTTTATTTAATTTTGATTGTTTTGCATTAGTCATGAGTGGCTAAACTCGTTCTGTGATTCTTGGTTAAGGAAGACAATACATTGTAATTTATTTTTCTTATGAAATTCATGTGCGTTTTAATCAATTTTTGAATGAGTATTGATAGTTTTTCTATACTTGGTTGATATGATTGTTGTGTTTAATATTGGATTGATCACCTAGTAATTGTGCATGCAATCTAATGCTTGTTAGATGAAGCAACTAAGATTAATAAATTTGTGCGTGTGAGATTGTTAAATCCGTAGGAAAAACATTCAACTAGATTAAATATAGACACGTGTATTGTATTGTCTAGCTTCCTTTTTCTCACTAGTTTATGAATCTATCATCTTTTAATCTTAATCGCGTGTATTTGGATTAATTGATTGATAAGAGTTAGAATAGAACGCATGGGCTATCAACTACGATTAAGGTGATATAGGAATTAGTTTTCCTAGGCGAATATTCATATGCAAATTGAACCTTTGTGAGATTTGATGATCAAGATAATAATAAACACAATTGTAAAGTCAACCAAAAGCCAAGAATCACTTTTATCTCATAATCTAATCACTCTTAGTTTAATCTTGCATATTAGTTAATTCATTATTTTCTTAGATTTTTGCATCATAGTTAATTCATTTTCAAAACCCCCTTTAATTTTGTTTGCACTAATTAACGTAAAAATTCGTCATTCTTCGTGGGATCGATCCATACTCACGCCACTACATACTTATTGATATTAACTTGAGAAGGGTTAATTTGGGCGTACACGATAAGCGCTACCAATTTCAGACTGAGATCGAGAAATAAAGTCAAATACATGTGTGATAGCCATATATATCAAAGTAATCGAAGGCTACTAGTTTTCACAAATCGTTTTCGGTATTAATCGTTCAATAAGGACGCGAGAGTGATTTATTGTAACATTAATACTAGACTTGTTATAGCTTGACCATAGTATAACAAATGCAATAGGAAAACCCGTCACCTTAGAACGTAGGATTTTGAATCTTAACTAATAGGAAAATTATGGGGGCTTACACGGGTGAAACGATGTCTTGATAATTGTTTTTATCATTTCTTTTCATTATACATCGCTGCTTTTGGTTAATTATTGTGTTTTAGTAAATTTAGTTTAATAATCACTCTATAATCGTAGGCTAAATATAGTTAATCTAATTCAAAGTGTTACTTATTTCCTAGTACTCGTAGGTTCGACACCCATACTTTTTATCTACTATACTAAAACTTGACACCGTGCACTTGCGGTATAAAATCGCTACAGGGGACTAGTTTAAGTAATATCATAATAGATTAATTACTATAATTTAGCCATTTTATTTTTGCTGTTTTCGAATTTTTTTTCCCTTTCTACTACTCTACTACTGACATCTCCTTGGTTGGATTTTTGCAGGTTATTACTCCCTAGTGCATGCTAAGGAGTGAACTACCGACACTCAAACTTTTTGACCCTGAATTTGAAAGAACTCTTCTTAGGAGACTAAGAGAAGTTTGAGCAATGGCTGAAAACAATGAAGGATGAGGTGGAATAGATGAAAGATGGAACGAGGAGGTGCCTAATAGACGATCACTCATGGATTATGCTCATCATTCGTTCCATGGATCATTGTCTAGTATTTCGAGACCAAGCGTATAGGCGAACAACTTTAAAATCAAGCCTACAATCATACAAATGATCCAGCACTCGGTGCAGTTGGGGGATCGGCCACTAATGATCCCAACACTCACATATCAAACTTCTTGTGATACTTTCAAGCATAATGGCGTTACCGACAACGCCATCAGGTTAAATTTATTTCCTTTCTCTTAAACAATAAAGCTAAATTATAGTTGCATTCATTGCCTACATGATCAATTACTACTTGGGATGTGATGGTGCAAACTTTCTTGTCAAAATACTTTCCACCATTAAAGACTGCTAAGATGCAAAATGATATCACTGCATTTTGTGCAACATGATCCTGAAACACTGTATGCAGCATGTGAGCGTTTCAAGGACTTTATTGAAGAGATGCCCACATCATGGCCTTCCCATCTGGCTGCATGTACAAACTTTCTATAACAGTCTATTTTCTGATAACCGTTCTATGATTGATGCAACATCAGGAGGTACTGTTATTAGAAAGATGCCTGAGGAAGCTTATACACTGTTGGAGGAGATTGCCGCTAATATCTATTAATGGCAGTACGAGAGGAACGTGCCGAAGAAGCAGGCTGGAATTCATCAAGTGAGCGACGTCACTGCCTTGGCCGCCCAAATTGAGGCATTAAACAAACGACTAGACATCATGAGCATGACAGTGATGCAAGCCCAAGTGGTTACTTGTGACTTGTGCGGAGGCAATCACCCGAGCGTTGAATGCCAAGAAGGTAACCCATTTGTGCAAACTAATGAAGCTGTTAATTATGTAGAAAACAGGCCACCATCCAACAACCACTACTCCAATGCATACAATACGGGGTTGAGGAACTATCCACAACCACCGCCGGGATATGCACTGTAAGACCTCGCTTACGGTAAATCAGAATTAATAAATAATGGCGATATGGCTCTAAAATGGTGATATAGATTTAATAAAATGTTCGGCAGAGTCTCCCCGTAAATTGGACTATCAAAATAAATAAACACTACAATATACATCCTCAATCCATAAACACCCAAATCCATAAATAATTCATCACCATAATCCACCCAACACTATAAACATCTATCTAGTACTCGATATCAAAAGGGGAGACAATAATAAGCAATAAGGAGCCAAAATATTACAATCCAATAAAATGATAACAATAATTCTAAACCATTACCGTACGGAAGTCTAGATCAACTCGATCATGCCTCTCTTCTAGACGCCTCAGTACTATCTCTCACGCTTCCCAAAAGTTAGACCGGTCACATGTTTCCACAAAAACAACCCTCACATGGGTGAGCACACCAAGATAATAATGAATATGTAATTCATGATTGACAAGGTATAATCCTGTAAAATAACGAAATACTCCCTGAATATTTCTAGACGATGTGAGATTTCACCAGCTGTTCCTGTTCTCATAACTCCACAAGTTATCATTTTCTTAAGAATCACAATAATTAGATCAGTCTAAAATCCACTTTTCATAATATCACACCACACGCTCCAGCGACGACCTCTATATCACATTAATACATCGCTAGCTCAACAGAGACCCCAAATGTCATCGCACATCTCAACGGCGACCCAAATACTATAAATACACATCACTTGAATCAAGAGCTACCAAAATACAATCAAAATACATCGTTCGTACCCACGGCGACCCATACACAAGAATAATACATTGCACGTACCCACATGACCCAAACACAATTATAATACATCGCACATACCCACATCGACCCCAATACAATAATTATACGTTGCACATACCCACAACGACCCAAATACGATAATTATAAGTCGCACATACCTACAACGACCCAAACACAATAATAATACGTCAAACGTACCCATGGCTACCCAAACACAATAATTATACGTCACACATACCCACGACGACCCAACCACAATAATAATATATCGCATGTACCCACGACGATCCAAATATTAAATAAGCATCGCACCTCACAATGGCGACCCAAATATTCCAAATACATATCACACATCATAATGGTGACCCAATGTGGGGTCCTCGTTACTTAATTCATTATGTATTAGTTCATTATACATATGTGAGTAAGAATTAAGTAAAACAGACACTGATTAAGAGTTTACTCATGTTAGGTTGTTACAATACTTATACAAATCCTACCATAATATACATCATATGTACCGTAAAACAACCTAGACTAGTACAACTCCTAAGCAGTGGTTCAGCTCGCAGCGGAATAGACTCACAATCCCGTCCTCCCACGTCTATGAGTCCCTACAGAAACAATCACACAACATGAGTATAGATAAATAACCATCCCAGTGTGATATCAATACAAAACATAAACGATAAAGCACTATAAACATCCAATGTGATTGTCATGTATCATGCATCAACAAATGCAAATATGTCATGACATGTCTCATTCATCATCCTGTTATAACCAGACCAATATGATATGTCTATCTCAGCTCAATATGTCAGTGGAACCCTCTCACATCTTCATATTAGCAGCACATATCATTGTACCATCCTAACATGTTATAACAGCCAGAGCATATACCCAACCGGCGTATATCTCTCATGCCAAAGCATATGTAGCATACCTATTGTGGCAACAATCCCAGCCAAAGCATATACCTAACACTGGCATATCTATCGTGGCACTGATCTCAGCCAAAGCATACGCTACACATCTATCGTGGCATCCCTCTCAACAATATAATATCATGAATGCACATGAATATGATGTCAATAATCATATGATACCATGCTCACATCATTATGACTACAATATCATATACTCGTACGTCAAAACGTACCTGTTTTGCGACACAAACGATATCAATTAGGCGTCAATGTCTAACGGCCTCGTTGCCCCGTCCCCTGTGATGATGCTACAACAATATGTACAATATAACATGTTACAATAGGCTTCAAATTCAAATTCTACAAAAATATAACATTTTTCAAAATCTGGACCCTGGCGATCGATCGCCACTTTTACCAATCGATCGCCATACTGTTCTGTTCCATCGCGATCGATCGCCACTATCTCGCGATCGATCGCCAATGTGTTCTGTTTCCTCGCGGTCGATCGCCACATTTCCACCCATCGATCGCCATATGTTTTAGCCGCCTTATATTTTCTCTGTTCTCGGCGATTGATCGCTATAGGACTAGCGATCGATCGCCGATGTCCAGAAAATTCAGAACATGGCGATTTTGAGCTTAACTTCATGGTGTATCTCCTACAACTCGAAAATCCACATTCAAACATTATATTTGGATGTTATACCTTCATTGTAACATGTTTCCATATTATTACAACTCAATTCATTCTTTCTATTATGCATAAATGGATTAAGTATTACATGAGATTCCTCAACCCCAACTCATCTTTTACCAACATCACCAACATAAAACAATTACATAAAGCACATAATCCTTACCACACAAAGCCAATTTCTCAGTTGCAACAAGTTTCCTTGATTCCAAGTTCAAATCCAAGAAAAAGAAACAAGAGGAAGAAAGGGGTTTTGAGAGGAGCTTGTGTAGAGACTTGTAGGTGAGATATGGTGCATTATGTGTTTCAAATCTGAATTATAATGATAAATATATCCTCACCAAATTAACTTAAATGCAAATGTAATTCCTCTCAAATTCATGTCAAGTGTATGACATATTAATATCCAACTATGTATAATTCATACTCTTCTCTACAACATGAATTCTTTTGCTATATCAACCATGTAACACCATGTCAATAATGTATGAAAATATTCTTCAACTCATTATTTCACATCACATTACTTGACATCCTAGATTCTTGTCATATTCCACCTACTTGGTAACTCAAATTGAGTCCACATCATACTGTAATGAATCATAATTACACCATCAGCTTATCACATATGGATACATCATATCGAGGCATGACATTTCTCCCCTACTCATTGAATTTCGTCCTCGAAATTGTATATTCATATAGCATGGACATATACTTAATCCTAAAATTCTACTGCAATAAGGTAAAAAAGTATAATCATATATGTAACATTGCAGTAAATACTCACCAACAGTATCATAAGAATGTAAATTCATATCAGTAAATAACTCGGGATACTGTTGTATCATATGCTGCTCCGTCTCCCACGTTGCCTCCTCGACACCCCGTCGATCCCACTGTACTTTTACCATTGGTATCACTTGGTTACGCAAAGTCCGCTCAGCTCTATCCAGAATCTTCACTGGTCGTTCCACATAAGACACGTCTGTATCCAACTGTACTTCAGATGGTGGCAGTACATGACCCGGATCTGGTTCATATTTCCTCAACAGTGAAACATGAAACACATCGTGGATACTACTCAATGTTGGCGGTAGTGCCAATCGATATGCCAATGTACCAATACGTTGCAATACCTCATACGTACCAACGTATCGTGAAGATAACTTTCCACGCTGACCAAATCTTACCACACCTTTAAAAGGTGAGATTTTCAAGAATACGCGATCACCAACTTGGAATTCAAGTGGTCTCCATCGCTTATTGGCATAAGCAGCCTGTCTATCCCGAGCATCTTGTAATTTCAATCTGATCAGTTTCACTTTCTCCTCCATCTCCATCTCACGTAACATTTCTGGTCCATGGAGTGCAGTCTGATCAACATCATCCCAATATAATGGCGATCTACAGCGTCGCCCATACAGTGCCTCAAATGGTGCAATTTGGATACTAGTTTGATAACTATTATTGTATGAAAATTCCACTAATGGCAACGACTCTTGCCACGAGTTATCAAACTCTAATACACAGGCACGCAACATATCCTCAAGCGTATGTATCATACGCTCTATTTGTCCATCTGGTCCAGGATGATACGCTGTACTCAATCGTACTTCCGTCCCTAGTGCTGACTGTAATCCTTCCCAAAAATGAGAAGCAAATCTCGGATCTCTATCCGATACAATTGACACTGGTATGCCATGTAGTCTCACTACATTTTGAATGTAATTGTGCCATTTTCAAATAAGTAAATGTCATACTGTATGGTATGAAGTGAGCTACTTTCGTCAGTCTATCAACAATGACCCAAATCGCATCAAAGCCAGAGGAGGTCCGTGGCAAATGGGTAACAAAATCCAGTGTAACGTGTTCCCATTTCCATTGAGGAATTTCCAAACTCCTCAATTCACCTCCTGGTCTTTGTCGTTCTGCTTTTACTTGTTGACAGATCAAACACCGTTTCACAAAGTTTAGCACATCCTGTTTCATGCGTTTCCACCAGAATTGGGTACGCAAATCTTTATACATTTTCTTTCCTCTAGGATGTATACAGTAGCGACTGCAATTTGCACGTTGTAGTATTTCTTGGCGTAGTCCTAATGCAGCCGGTACTACCCAACAGTTCCTATATTTCAACGTTCCATCACTGGCAATTACAAATTGAGATGTTTGTCCTTGACATAACATTTCCTTCCAATGCTGTACCTCATCATCAGTAACTTGTGCCGTTCAGATTTTCTCAAAGATATCGGGTTCAACTAACAGTGTTGATACCCGTACTGGCATTGTTTCAATATCATAGTCATAACCCAAGGTACAACAAGAAGTCATCAAAGCTGATAAATGCATCATCTCATTAGCAGTATTATGAACTTTTCGACTTAAGGCATCTGCTGTGAGATTAGCCTTTCCTGGATGATATTCGATCTCACAATCATAATCCTTTAACAGATCCATACATCTCCTTTGCCTCATATTCAACTCTGCTTGAGTGAATAAAAACTTTAAACTTTTGTGATCTGGTAAACGACGTACCATATAAATAGTGTCGTCATATCTTCAATGCAAAGACAATGGCAGCCAACTCTAGATTATGAACTGGATATTTCATTTCATGTGGCTTCAATTGGCGTGATGCATAAGCCACCACATGTTTATCCTGCATCAAAACACAACCTAAACCAAGTAATGACGCATCAGTATAAAGAGCAAAGCTGTCATGCTCTGATGGAATAATTAACACTGGAGCAGTAGTTAACCGATGTTTCAATTCCTGAAAACTATGCTCACATGCGTCTTAACATCTAAATGGTACTCCCTTCTGTGTCAGCTGTGTAAGTGGTTTGGCAATCGTTGAAAATCCTTCTACAAACCGTCTATATTATCCCGCCAAACCCAAGAAACTACGAATTTCTGGCACAGAAGTAGGTGATGACCAATTCAATACCGCTTCTATCTTTCTCGGATCAACGGATATACCATCTTTCGATATCATATGTCCCAAAAATCCTACACTGGTCAACCAAAACTCACATTTACTGAATTTGGCATATAACTGATGTGTTCTCAATAGCTGTAACACCAGATGTAAATGTTGGACATGTTCATTTTCACTCCGAGAATAGATCAATATATCATCAATGAACACAATGACAAATTGATCAAGGTATTCCTGGAAAACTCGATTCATCAAGCTCATGAAGACAGCTGGAGCATTCGTCACACCAAATGGCATTACTAGAAACTCATAATGTCCATAGCGAGTTCTAAATGCTGTCTTCTGTACATCTCCTTCCCTCACACGTAACTGATGATAACCTGATCTCAAATCAATCTTAGAATAGATCATAGATCCCTGTAACTGATCAAACAAATCATCAGTACGAGGAAGAGGATATTTATTCTTTATAGTTACCTTGTTTAACTGTCTATAATCAATGCAAAGTCGCATTGAACCATCCTTCTTCTTGACAAACAATACCGGAGCACCCCAAGGCGATCCACTAGGACGTATGTACCCCTTGTCCAATAGATCTTGTAATTGAGTTTTCAACTCTCTCAATTCCGAAGGTGCCATCCGATATGGTGCTCGTGAAATTGCAGAAGTACCAGACACTAACTCAATACCAAAGTCCACTTCTCGACTTGGTGGAAATCCAGGAATCTCATCTGGAAATACATCTGCATACTCTGCAACCACTGGTATATCCTCCACTCTTCTTTCTATTTTCTTATCTGTGACATCCACAGCATAAATTACATATCCCGTATGTCCACGTTCTAACAAACGAGACATTTTAAGGGCAGATATCAATGGAATCTTAGCACGTGATTCTTGTCCGTAGAAGATCCATTGATTTCCAGTATCAGACTGAAATCTCACTGTCTTTTGACAACAATCTAAAACAGTTTTATATCTGCTCAACACATCAATACCCAGAATAAAATCAAAATCCATCATATCGAGCACAATCAAATCAGCGTGTATCTCATACTCAGTATCAAACTGAATAACACATAGACACACTCTGACAAGCCATTACAGTATTTCTCATGGGTGTCGAGACATACAGAGGCATCAATAGTGGAGACGAGCATATATGATACCGGTCAATAAACGCTTGTGCAATAAAGGAATGTGATGCACCAGTATCAATCAAAAGTAAAGCAGGATAAGTAAATAATTTACACTTACCCGCAATCACATCATCAGGAGCTGCCTCTGCTTGCTCCTTGTTCAGTGCATACACCTGAGCCTGAGGTGGTCCTTCTCTCTGTCCTCCACCAGTCCGTGGAACACCCTGTGGTCTCTGCTGCACTGTACTCTCTGATATATTCCCTCTCATTTGTTGTCCCCCAGCTTGAGGACAAACTCTGATCATGTGCCCTGTCCTCCCACATCGGAAACAAACCGGAGTATCCAGTTGTGGACAATCTCGTTTAAAATGTGGCCCTCCACACTTAAAACATTGTAACCCTCGACCACTGCTACTACTACTGCCTTGGGACTGTCCCTTTGAACCTCGTTCACCACCCTTTCGCATAGTAAACCGCTTTCCACTAAATCTAAAGGAATATGCGCCTCCTCGTGATGATTTAAATGGTTCTCCTCTAGGTCTCATACTTTCTGATGTGGGTGGTTGGGATTGTCCTACATCCTTGTACACTCCTACTGCAATCTCAGCCATCTCAGCTCTAGTCAATGCTTCTTTATATGAGGTAGGGTTATTAGAAATTACCCTATCAAACAACTCAGGCCTCAAGCCCTTCACAAACTATCTGATCTTTGCCTTTGTGTTTGCAGCGATATGTGGTACATACCGTAGCAATGAAGAAAACTGCACCACATAATCAGACACTGTCATTGATCCCTATCTCAGATTTGTGAACTCATCTTCTTTCCTCTGTCTTGCAGCCACAGAGAAATAGTGATCAAGAAACCGAGTTCGGAACACATCGCAATTCACTGTCTGTCCTTGATCTCTCGGCTCAATCAATGTGGCTTTCCACCACATCATAGCTTTCTTTGCCAACTGGAATTCTGCCAACCGTATCCAGGCGAACTTAGCACATGGTGCTGTCACAAAAATCTGTTCAATACGTTCCAACCATTCCTCTGCTTGTTCCCCTGATTCAGTGCCCTCAAAGCGAGGTGGCTGATAACTCAGAAACTGTGTCAACGTCAACTCCCTAGGTAACAGTACCTGTTCCACTGGCCCTTGCCCAAATGGTGGTGGTGGCACAGGTGCCAATCCAACACTAGCGTAGCCACTCATGGCATCCCCAACCTCATCATGTGGTATTCTGTCTGCCATTACTGCAAATACAGGTTACCAACAACAACAAATATATAAAGCATGTCAATATAACAGGATATCATGGACTCATAACATGCTTTCACTATATTAGGTAACTCCCTAATACCTTCCTCTACCCTTGTTCACCCCGTTCTCGAACCACTGCTCTGATACCACTAATGTGGGATCCTCGTTACTTAATTCATTATGTATTAGTTCATTATACATATGTGAGTAAGAATTAAGTAAAACAGACACTGATTAAGAGTTTACTCATGTTAGGTTGTTACAATACTTACACAATCCTACCATAATATACATCATATGTACTGTAAAACAACCTAGACTAGTACAACTCCTAAGCAGTGGTTCAGCTCGCAGCGGAATAGACTCAAAATCCCATCCTCCCACGTCTATGAGTCCCTACAGAAACAATCACACAACGTGAGTATAGATAAATAACCATCCCAGTGCGATATCAATACAAAACATAAACGATAAAGCACTATAAACATCCAATGTGATTGTCATGTATCATGCATCAACAAATGCAAGTATGTCATGACATGTCTCATTCCTCATCCTGTTATAACCAGACCAATATGATATGTCTATCTCAGCTCAATATGTCAGTGGAACCCTCTCACATCTTCATATTAGCAGCACATATCATAGTACCGTCCTAACATGTTATAACAGCCAGACCATATACCCAATCAGCGTATATCTCATGCCAAAGCATATGTAGCATACCTATCATGGCAACAATCCCAGCCAAAGCATATTCCTAACACTGGCATAACTATCGTGTCACTGATCTCAGCCAAAGCATACGCTACACATCTATCGTGGCATCCCTCTCAACAATATAATATCATGAATGCACATGCATATGATGTCACATATGATACCATGCTCACATCATCATCACAACAATATCATATACTCGTACGTCAAAACGTACTTGTTCTGCGACACAAACGTTATCAATTAGGCGTCAATGTCTAACCCCCTCGTTGCCCCATCCCCTGTGATGATGCTACAACGATATGTACAATATAACATGTTACAATAGGCTTCAAATTCAAATTCTACAAAAATATAACATTTTTCAAAATCTGGACCCTGGCGATCGATCGCCACTTTCACCGATCGATCGCCATACTGTTCTATTCCATCGCGATCGATCGCCATTATCTCGCGATCGATCGCCAATGTGTTCTGTTTCCTCGCGATCGATCGCCACATTTCCACCGATCGATCGCCATATGTTTTAGCCGCCTTATATTTTCTCTGTTCTTGGCGATTGATCGCTATAGGACTAACGATCGATCGACGATGTCCAGAAAATTCAGAACATAGCGATTTTGAGCTTATCTTCATGGTGTATCTCCTACAACTCGAAAATCCACATTCAAACATTATATTTGGATGTTATACCTTCATTGTAACATGTTTCCATATTATTACAACTCAATTCATTCTTTCTATTATGCATAAATGGATTAAGTATTACATGAGATTCCTCAACCCCAACTCATCTTTTACCAACATCACCAACATAAAACAATTACATAAAGCACATAATCCTTACCGCACAAAGCCAATTTCTCAGTTGCAACAAGTTTCCTTGATTCCAAGTTCAAATCCAAGAAAAAGAAACAAGAGGAAGAAAGGGGTTTTGAGAGGAGCTTGTGTAGAGACTTGTAGGTGAGATATGGTGCATTATGTGTTTCAAATCTGAATTATAATGGTAAATATATCCTCACCAAATTAACTTAAATGCAAATGTAATTCCTCTCAAATTCATGTCAAATGTATGACATATTAATATCCAACTATGTATAATTCATACTCTTCTCTACAACATGAATTCTTTTGCTATATCAACCATGTAACACCATGTCAATAATGTATGAAAATATTCTTCAACTCATTATTTCACATCACATTACTTGACATCCTAGATTCTTGTCATATTCCACCTACTTGGTTTAACTCAAATTGAGTCCACATCATACTGTAATGAATCATAATTACACCATCAGCTTATCACATATGGATACATCATATCGAGGCATGACACCCAATTCCCCAAATATATATCCCATAACTTACTGACTACCAAACATACTCTAAATACACATCCGTCATTTTAATGGGGACCCAAAATACTACAACAACACATCGTTCAACAATAGCATCATAGGATATATGTAAATAAGCTCGTACGTAACTAAGCATCAATCACTCAATTAAAGTGATTAATCACCAATATATGCTATAGAACACATTCAAGCATATTACTCACCATACACTTTCATACATGTTATAACGCATACTAACATATATCTATCTCATCTATTCACACACTACTCAAGCTCAAAGGTACAAACATCTCATACCATTGCTCAACACCCACCAAGAGACTATAATGCTTTTAAGTTGGAAAGTGTAGGATTTTCACCACCAAATGATCAATGCTTTAGGTCAACACTTGAACACCATTTAGACATATTATCAAACACCTCATGAGCATGATTTTCAAGCCTAATACAACCTTGAATTCTCGGCCAAACATCCCTCCAAATTTGAATATTTCAGCCCCTCAAGATTGAACATATCATGACAAGTTATTCAAGCTAACAATCTGTTGGTTCTGTTTCTTAGAAAACAAATAGACAAAGCATAAGAAGATCACAAATACTCTGTTATAATAAAATACTCGAAACAGTAAAAACTTACAACAAACAGTTTAAATAAACTGGGCAGAAACTTTGTTGTTGGACGAGGCCACAGTAAACCGTGTGCCCGTAAACTCTAAATTGCCCGCCTACAACTTCTGGCCTCCTGGACAAGAGAGTTCCAAGGTACAACGTCCCAAACACCTCTGTATGGGTTGAAGCAGAAACCCAGACAGACTCACTCGAACACTAAGAAGTGTGTAGTACTCTCAAGAAGATGATATGATATGCAAATGCAAATTCGGGATGAGATAAAGAATGAGGCTGGAGCAGCTTATATAGCTGCAACAGCAGGCCTACCAAAGGCCACAACTTAAATGATAATGCATAGTGGGTTAGATGAAAAGTCTCAACACTTAACATCATATTTATTTCGTATTTAAGTCTCACACTTAAATCTGACATCAATTCTGCAGGTAGGTAAAAGTCTCAAACTTAATACTCAGCAGAATATGAAAAGTCAGGCATATGAAAAGTAATTTCAGAAATTCGTGTAGTAAAAAGATAGGACTGCCTTCGCGGCAGCGACACGCGCGACGCGACGCGACGCGGCGAGGTGAGTCGAGACGAGACGTGACGTGACGTGACGTGACGTGCCGTGCCGAGCCGAGCGGAGCGGACGGACGGACGGCGCGCGAGGGGCACCCATCTTTACTACTTAACTACACTCTAATGATTTGTATCTCAATATAAACAAACCATAAGTGCCTCAATTACTCAATGTGGGATTTCTTTAGCCTAATTGCCTTTCATAATTAACTTACCATAATTTTGTTCTCATTAACAAAATTAATAATAATATTGGGCTTTTAATGATTAAAACCCAATAATCCTAACAATCCCCCACATGAATGCAATATGACGAAATTACACAATGCACCTAGATGAAGATTTGAGAGTACTTTGAGAATCCACTGCATCAGGATAGGTGGTGATTAACCTTGAACCTTCCTTAGTAAAGTATCATCGGATATACTTGTCAACCAGTGGACGCAATGCCTTGAACTGTTCGACGTTTTATGTATAACAAGACAACAATACTCACACAGCTTCATCTCCACACTTTATTGGTTCTTTCGTTGTTGTCCATTTTGGCCCTGGACTGCCTTGGATGTTTCATCGAATGCTCTAGAGATTTAGCCCTCAGGTCATCTCATAGAAGCGGCCCCTTCACATTCGACATAGGTGATTTCTCCTAAAGAGTATCCTGTAATACCCCACTTTATCATCTCAAGATAGAAGAATCATTAAGAGCATGAGCTCAGCCTTCCCAAAGTACAGGTCTATCACTCTTTCATCACAGGAATAGGTAAGGAACTCAATTTCCCGAGTGCTTTGTTCGATCCCTCCCACAATTCGGTTTTCCCATTGAACCTGCAAATTGGATTTTACAATTCAGGTTGGGTTGCCATCATGGTTGGAAATCAATTTCATGGGCTTCAACCCCATTCCCCTCGATGAAACCTCTACTCGGTCTCTTGTCAGACCTTTCGTAAATGGGTCAGCAATGTTTTCTTTAGACTTCACATAATCTAAAGAAATGACACCGGTTTTTAGTAAATTTCTCACGGATTTATGTCTCCGACGAATGTGTCGTGATTTCCCATTATACACATTGTTATGTGCTCTTCCCATAGCTGACTGACTATCACAGTGCAAACTAATGGGTGGCATTGGTTTTGACCACATTGGAATATCCTCCAAGAAACTCCGAAGCCAATCAGCTTCTTCTGCCGCAAGATCTAAAGCTATGAACTCAGATTCCATAGTTGATCTAGCAATGCATGTCTGTTTGCATGATTTCCATGAAATAGCAGCACCGCCAATTATAAATATATATCCACTCGTAGATTTTATATTTTTGGAGTCCGATATCCAATTCGCATCTGAATACCCTTCAATTACTGCTGGGTATCTCGTATAATGTAGTCCGTAGTTAGAAGTATATCTTAGATATCTAAGAACTCGAACTACTGCCTTCCAGTGCTCATAACTGGGATTACTCGTATATCTGCTCAATGTATTGACAGAATTAGCTATATCAGGTCTAGTGCAAGCCATGAGGTACATTAGACTGCCTATGACTCTAGAGTACTCAAGTTGTTGCACACCTTCTCCGCGATTCTTGCAAAGATTTGACACCACTTCCATAGGTGTTCTAGCGATGGTATTATTTCCCTTGTCAAACTTGTCAAGTATCTTCTCGACATAATGACCCTGGGAGAGAAAATATCCATCTGCATGTTTGGTGATCTTCATTCCAAGAATCACATCTGCAAGACCTAGGTCTTTCATCTCAAAATTTCGTGACAACATTTTCTTGGTAATTTTGATGTTATCGTTATTACCAACAATTATCATGTCATCCACGTATAGACATACTATTACATAGTTTGTATTGTCTCCTTTCACGTAGACACACTTATCGCATTGGTTTGTTTTAAACCCATTTGAAAGCATGACGCTATCAAATTTTTCGTGCCATTGTTTAGGTGCTTGTTTTAATCCATACAAGGATTTCACAAGTTTACACACCTTCGTTTCTTTACCTGGAACTACAAACCCTTCAGGTTGTTCCATGTAAACCTCCTCTTCTAACTCTCCATTTAGAAAAGCCGTTTTAACATCCATTTGATGGATCTCTAGGTTATATAATGCAGCAAATGCAATTATCAACCTTATAGATGTTTTCCGGGATACAGGAGCGTATGTGTCGAAATAATCAACACCTTCAGTTTGTCTGTAGCCTTTGACTACAAGTCTAGCCTTGTACTTATCTACAGTACCATCAGCTTTCATCTTCCTCTTGAAGATCCACTTGTGGCCTAGTGGTTTACAACCTGCAGGAAGATCCACTAGTTCCCAAGTATGATTATGTAAGATAGATTCTATCTCACTGTTCACCGCTTCTTTCCAAAGATCAGAGTCTTGTGAAGACATTGCTTCCTTGAAAGTAGTCGGATCTTTTTCCAACAGATATGTTAGAAAATCCGAGCCAAAAGATTTCTCTTTTCTCGCTCTTTTGCTTCGTCTAGGCGATTCTACATTCTCTTGAGATTCTCTATCCCCCACATTTGTCTCAACATTGGTTTCAGGCATTGTCGAAGTTTTGTGGGGAAAAATTTCCTCAAAGAACGAAGCATCCCTAGCCTCAATGATAGTATTTACATGCATTTCTGCATTATCTGATTTATGCACCAGAAAACGATAGGCACTACTATCTTGCGCATATCCGATAAATACACAATCTACTGTCTTAGGTCCTATCCTAGTCCGTTTAGGAGGAGGAATTGGTACCTTTGCTAGACAGCCCCAAACCCTTAAAAACTTGTAGCTAGGTGAGCGACATTTCCATAATTCATAAGGCGTTTTATCCAACTTCTTATGTGGTACTCTGTTTAGCACATAGTTGGCAGAAAGCAGAGCTTCTCCCCACAAATTTCGAGGTAAGTCGGAACTTATAAGCATTGCATTCATCATTTCCTTAAGCGTTCTATTCTTCCTTTCAGCAATACCATTTTGCTCGGGAGAATAAGGCGCAGTTGTTTGATGAATAATGCCACTCTCAGCACATATTTGTGCAAATGGTGACTCATATTCACCGCCCCGGTCACTTCGAAGAATTTTAATCTTTTTATCAAGTTGATTCTCAACTTCATTCTTGTAGTGAATAAACATATCAATTGCTTCGTCTTTACTTCTCATTAAGTAGACATAACAATATCTTGTACAATCAACGATAAATGTTATGAAATAATTTTTACCGCCTCTAGATTGTACATACTTTAGATCGCATACATCCGTATGAATCAAGTTTAATGGTTCGGTGCTTCGCTCAATGGAGTGGAATGATGACTTGGTTAATTTGGCCTCTACACAAGTCTCACACTTGTGTTTATGATTGATGTTAAATTTAGGCAATAGATTAAGAGACATTAGCCTTTGTAAGGACTTATAATTCACATGTCCTAATCTACCATGCCACAAATGTAAAGACTCGCAAGAATAATCAAACTTTAAAGTTTTATTAGCCACATTGGCAACAGTCATTACATTATTTTTGCTTGTGCTAGCCTCATTTGCTGCATTAACATCAACCTCAACATCTACACTAGACTTAGCCTTAGGAGCTAAAGTCATTACACTCATCTTGAAGAGGTTATTGGCCAAGAAGCCTTTGCCCACAAACATACCACCCTTGGACAGAATGACTTTGTCGGACTCAAACACAAGCCGGAAGCCTTTCTTGTTCAGCACTGCTCCGGAGATGAGATTCTTTCGGATCTCTGGCACGTGGAGCACCTCGGTAAGAGTCAACTCTTTTCCGGAAGTCATTTTTAGCACAACCGTCCCTTTGCCTTCAACTTTTGAGACTGCTGAATTTCCCATGTAGCAGTGCTCATCATTCACCGGTTGATAGGTCTTAAACATCCATTTGTTGGCGCAAATGTGGCGAGTAGCCCCAGTGTCCACCCACCACTCCTTGGAGTTCCCTCCAACAAGATTCACCTCCGATACCACAGCACTCAGATGCATGTCATCCATGTCAGAGCTCAGATTGTCCTCAGCAATGTGGGCATGTGCAGGCCTCTTGCCTTTGCCTTTGTAAGGGACTATCTTCCTCTTACCGTCATTGTTTTGACGTTGAGTGCAGTTGTTTTGACGTTGAGTGCAGTCCTTGGCCTTATGGTTAGGCTTACCACACACATAACAGTCACCGGTGAACCTTCTTGTCTGAGTATCTCCCTTGGGTTCAAAAGTACGTTTGCGCTTATTCCCAAGGGAGTTGTCCCCAACTTCAACCACGTTGGCCTTGGAAATCATTCCAAATGATTTCTTGTCAACTTTTCGGTTGTCTTGCTCGATGCGCAGCCTCCTGATAAGATCCTCTAGACTCATCATCTTTCGCTTGTGCTTTAGGTAGCTCTTGAAGTCCTTCCAAGATGGCGGTAATTTTTCAATCATCATTGCCACTTGGAGAGCATCATTTAGCCCCATACCTTCGGCAGCAAGTTCATGATATATCAGCTGCAGCTCTTCGCATTGCTCAACAACGCTCTTGCCATCTACCATTCGATAGTCATGGAATCGCCCGGCTACAAATTTCTTTGCGCCTGCGTCATCAACTTTGTACTTTATCTCTAACGATTCCCCAAGATTCTTAGCAGTCTCCTTGGGGGAATACACATTAAAAAGTGCATCGTCAAGAGAATTCAGTATGTAGTTACGACAAAGGTAGTCGGCACTCATCCAGAACTCAACTATCACAACAGATTGAGGATCCTCTTTGTCCTCCACCGGTTTCTCCTCCTTCAGAAACCTGGTCAAGTTCAAGGTGGTAAGGAAGAACATCATCTTCTGTTGCCAACGTTTAAAGTTGGAACCCTTGAACTTTTCCGGTTTCTCAAATTGAGAAAACGGCATTGGACTTCTCAGAATTGGCATTGCGGCCTCAGTACCGCTAGCTTTGATCACCGGAATCTCATTATTCACAGCAGGTGGTTGGGTAAACTGGTCAGCCATTAGCTAAAACAGAACACAAATAGGAGAGCACAAATAATATCAAAGCAGTTTTTTAAACAGTAAGTTTAAACCTTTGAAAAATTAATGAACAATATCTTAAGTAAATGTGAAAGCTGAGTTTTGATAAAACAGAACAAAACAAACAAAGAATTTAGAGTTTACGATTGTTGGTTCTGTTTCTTAGAAAACAAATAGACAAAGCATAAGAAGATCACAAATACTATGTTATAATAAAATACTCGAAACAGTAAAAACTTACAACAAACAGTTTAAATAAACTGGGCAGAAACTTTGTTGTTGGACGAGGCCACAGTAAACCGTGTGCCCGTAAACTCTAAATTGCCCGCCTACAACTTCTGGCCTCCTGGACAAGAGAGTTCCAAGGTACAACGTCCCAAACACCTCTGTATGGGTTGAAGCAGAAACCCAGACAGACTCACTCGAACTCTAAGAAGTGTGTAGTACTCTCAAGAAGATGATATGATATGCAAATGCAAATTCGGGATGAGATAAAGAATGAGGCTGGAGCAGCTTATATAGCTGCAACAGCAGGCCTACCAAAGGCCACAACTTAAATGACAATGCATAGTGGGTTAGATGAAAAGTCTCAACACTTAACATCATATTTATTTCGGATTTAAGTCTCACACTTAAATCTGACATCAATTCTGCAGGTAGGTAAAAAGTCTCAAACTTAATACTCAGCAGAATATGAAAAGTCAGGCATATGAAAAGTAATTTCAGAAATTCGTGTAGTAAAAAGATAGGACTGCCTTCGCGGCAGCGACACGCGCGACGCGACGCGACGCGGCGAGGCGAGTCGAGACGAGACGTGACGTGACGTGACGTGACGTGCCGTGCCGAGCCGAGCGGAGCGGACGGACGGACGGCGCGCGAGGGGCACCCATCTTTACTACTTAACTACACTCTAATGATTTGTATCTCAATATAAACAAACCATAAGTGCCTCAATTACTCAATGTGGGATTTCTTTAGCCTAATTGCCTTTCATAATTAACTTACCATAATTTTGTTCTCATTAACAAAATTAATAATAATATTGGGCTTTTAATTATTAAAACCCAATAATCCTAACACAATCAACCAAAAACAAGCCCCAACCATAACAAGAAATCGGCCCAAATAGCCTATAAACTTAACCATAAGCAGCATGAATGTTCATCAAAATAATAGGCTGAAAATCGAACCAAGTAATGGCATATTTGTGCACAACAATCAGCATGAAAGTTGAGGAATGAACAACATAAAATTGCACTAAAAACAGCCACAAATTCGACTCCAAACAGTCCAAATTTTCGACCAAAAATACCCACAAGACTTTACTGAACTCAATTACAAGAGACCTAAAAGGTTTAGGGCATTAAGAACTTCATACCATTCAATGTTTGGCAAGAAAATCGAGCTCCAAACATGCATAATCGGACCTAAGGTGAAACTTGAATGGGGCGACGAGTTGGGGAGAGTTGGAAGAAAGAGGGGATCGATTAATTTGGTGGGTGAAATATTGTGGAGTGTGTTTTTATTCATCCAATAAATATAAAAATCCCACCCTTACTAAATCAGCACTCCCTTTTATTTAATCATCGTTTAACCTTTTACCCAAAAATAAATCATCATTGTCATTAAATCCCCCATGACTTTACCTTACATAAAGAAAATCACCCGGAATCAAACAGTCCCAACATACAATGCACAATAATCCAAACTCGTAAATTATCTCATAATTACCCATTAAGACAAATAAATTAATTGTCATTTATTTTGGGTATCACATGCATCCAAGCCAAGCATGGAGGAGTTGCTAACCAAGTTCATTACTTCGACGGAGACTAGAATGCAAAATCAAGACTCTTCGATAAAGAACTTGGAAACTCAAGTGGGGCAGTTAGCAACCATATTGGCCTGATGAGCACAAGGAACTCTACCTAGCGACACTGAAAAGAATCCTAGGGAGCAAGTACATGCCATAACACTGAGGAGTGGAAAGGAACTTGGTGACGAAATGGAGACTGAAAAGATTGAAATTAAGCAATAGGAGAACAACCACGCAACAAGGGTAAGTCTACTAAGACCACTACAACTAGCACACCACAAGAAAACGTACACATTCCTCTCCCATTTCCCACAGCAGTTAATAGGGCAAAGGCTGATTCAAACTTTGCCAAATTTTTAGACATGCTTAAGAATTTGCATATAGATATACCATTTATTGATGCGTTACGAGAAATGCAAAATTATGCTAAATTCTTAAAGGTGAAGTTATATAAAAAGCAAAAATTGGGAGAGCATGAGACAGTCGTTTTGACCGAGGAATGTAGTGATATCGTGCAAAAGAAGTAGGCCACTAAGTTGAAAGATCCAGTGAGTTTTTCTATTCCTTGCACTATTGGGTCTATGTCTTCTATTAATTCATTATGTGATTTAGGTGCAAGTGTTAACCTACTGACATTATCTGTTTTTAGGCGACTTGGAATGGAAGAGCTGAAACCCACAAGGGTGGTGTTATTTCCTCGTGTTGGATATGAAAGAGGGTGTGAGCATGCCATTGATTCTGGGGCGCCCATTCCTAGTTACTGGAAGAGACATCATTGATGTTGAAGAAGGGAAGTTGATCCTCCGTGTAGGAGATGATCGGGTTACATTCAATATGTTTATATCTTCAACACACACATACAACGAGCATGATTATTTGAAAGTTAACGTGATTGACATTTTGCCTGTTGGTGTGGTGCAAGGTACTGATGAGGTGGAGGTGAAGATGAGCTATAGACCGAAGAAGGCAAGATTCATGACACGGTGAAATCGAAGGAATGCGAATAAGAAAAAAGAGAGAAGGACCTTCATGAAGGGATAAGCGGTCTAATTACATAAAGCACCACCACCGCGCATTTTTCAAAGCATGTGGAAGGCTTCATGGGTTGGACCATTCACGGTGACTACTGTCTATGCTGATGGAGCAATTTCGGTAAGTGATCCTATTTTTGGAACTTATGTGGTCAATGATGAGCTGTTGAGGCACTACAACGTGGGTGACGCTAATCCACATACTTCGAGCCATTAAAGCGAATTGGTAAAGAAGTCCAGCTTGGGACTATAAATTAAGAACTTTTTCTTATCCATATCTTTCGTTTTTTTTATGTAGTTAAATTTTTTTTTCTAAGCCTAACTCTGTGTGTAATTTTCAGATGCAGCAAAGGGGTGGATCAAATTTTGATGGGACGTGTGGAGTACAAGAAAATTAAAATTTCTGTGTGAGGCGATTGATCGCCGAAGGCCCACGATCGATCGAGCATTGGTTGAACATTTGTGAAGTGGCGATCGATCAGTGGTCCCGCGGCGATCGTTCGCGAGAGGTTTAAAAATATGTCTTGCTCCATCGATCGAGAGGGGGCAAAAAATTTCATTATTTAAAGCCAACTTTACACATTCACACACATTACACACACAAATTCACTCGAAACCTTCTTCCGCAAACCCAAAATTTTACCCTAAATTCATCAATAAACTCCCAAATTCAACACTTCCTTGCAAATTTTTGAGTTGTTTCAACAATTCTCACATTAAGTTCAAACATTTGCAGGTTTTTCAAATAGAGAAGTGGATTGGGCACCCAACCCATACAATAGAAGTCATTCCAAGCTAAGGATTACCCAACTTGCAAATTTCAAAATTTTGGGTGGTAATTTGACTAAATTTCATATGGGACATCAATGTTGCTACATTTAATCTTTGGGTGCTAAAAAATCATATCTTGGTGCAAATTGGTTGAATTAAGCTTACTTTGTTGTTAAGTTTGGGGGAATTAGTTAGAATTGTGAATTGAATATTATGGTATTGGTTTATTGAGTTGTTATTGGACATACAAAGATTGGGTCTTTGTGGCTATTTGGTGGAATTGGTGTTCTTTAGCTTATTTGTTGATTAGTGTGAAGTTTATCGCTGTGGATTGGTGTTGTTTGGATTGGGTTGGTTGTCTTGTGGATATAACAGTGATGGCCCCAAAGAAAAAGCAAAAGCAAGTCGCTTCATCATCGCAAACATTTGACGTGTTTAAGTTTGTCAACCAAGTAGCAACGAATTTCTATCCCACTGGAAACCACTCAGTATAGAAAAGGGCATAGACATCAACACATTAGAATACCTCGTGATTCAAGAAGCGAGAAGAAGAGCATGGTTTGGATTCATTCAACAGCCGCAAGCTGTCGTGGTCCCCCCAGTGAGGGAATTCTATGCAAACTTGAGGACCCTCCGCGCCGATGCATCTAGCTCTTTGTATGTACGGGGAGAAGTGGTTGAATTCAGTCATTTTGAAATCAATAACCACTATCGGATGCCTTCGATCCAGAATGATGAATACAACACTTTCATAACCGGTTCAGTCGACTACGATGATGTACTCTCGATTATCAGCGTTGAAGGGACAGAGTGCCAAAGGACGAACCAAGGAGATCCCCAGTTAGTCCTTAAATCATAGTTGAAACCGGCGGCACAAGCGTGGTTCTCTTTCATAGCAGCACGGGTCATGCCATAGACCCATACTTTAGAAGTCACCAAGGAGAGAGCTGCCTTGGTATATTCCATCCTCACTGGGAAAGCTGTGGACCTAGGGGATATCGTGAATGATAATATCCGAAGCTTCGGAAGGCGTCCGCCCACTTCTGCACTACCGTTTCCTTTCCATCATTACTGCATTGTGCAAGAAGTGAGGCATTGAATTTGACACTGATGAAGAGCTCCTGCCACCCAAGGGACCAAAAGTTGTAGACGGACCACCACCACCTACAAGCCAACGTAGGGCACATCCACAACTTGGCATCAGCCATGCTACTGGACCGTCATCTTCTACTGCTACAGTGCCTACCTCTGTCACATTAGACTCCCTCCACGTAGATCTCCAAGAAATATACATGGAACAAAGGGATATACGAAATGAACAAAGGGAAATCTGCTTGGACCAACAACAGATGAATCAATGCCACATGGAGTTCATGCAATATCAATTTGCATGGAACACTGCCTTGGCATAGGGTTTCCCAACCATCCACTTCCCACCACAGCCAACCTTTCCACCATATCAGCCATACCCGCCAGTACCCCCACCTGAGCATGAGGACGAGGACGTCGATCACTGACGATCGTCGTTGAGGTATGTGTATTGCTATTGCACTTATTGATTATTATACATTGAGGGCAATGCATGTACTAAGTTTGGGGGGTGTTTACTGATAGCTGTTGTGTCTGTTGTTTCTGTTGATTGAGTTGCTTGCAAAGCTTATATCTATCACTTGACTAAGTTGTTCTTGAGCATCTAAATATTTCTTTTGGAACATAATTGAATTTGAATTGCAATTGTATTACATGATGAAATTAATCCCCATCTCAACTTAAGTCCTGAAAATTTTTGACTTGTTTGTGAATATCCTTGGTTGAGTTAGTACTTCAAAATTGATGAATATTTTTGGCACTTTTGAGTAACGATTGTGTGGATTATATGTCAGAAAGTGAAAATTTTTGTGAACTATGATTTGTCTTGAGCATCTTAGAGTACTCTAGAACCTAGTTGATGGTATTTTGAGGCAAAAATTTATAATTATGAACTTGAGTTGGACATGATTTAGGCGATATTTGGAACGTTTGAGCCTTTCAAGCATACCTTGCCTATATTTATCCCTAGTGTTCACTTTTGAGCTTAACTGAAACAAAGAATGGAAATTAATCACGATTCGACTTTTGTTGATGAAACTCATTATACCTACCTTTATATGAGCTTACAAATAATTTTTATCCTTACCTTAAGGGAGTATAAGAATTTAACGTGTGTATTATGTTTTGGGCTATTAAGTTATTCACACACTATGTTTAATGCTATTACAAGACAAAAAAAAATTCAATGCCATGAAAAAAGAAAAAAGAAAAGCATAGTGAAATAAGAGCATAGTTATGTGATGATGTACCATGTGGAGGTCCTACATTTACCACATTTCGTAAAACAAAACCCATGGTCATCGAGATATAAAGAAAAAGAAAAGAAAAAATGAGGGAGTTGAAGATGTACTAAGATGAAATTTAGCATTATACTCTCTTCTTTGATTTCCTTACCTTTTCTTTGAAACCCGACACCAAAGGCCTACTATTATAAGCTTAAAAAGACCTTTTGATCCAAGTCTAGGGAGTAATTACATTAGTGGAGAAGAGCTTGAAAAGTAGGCTTATGGAGTGCTCGATAGTAATCTTGACTTTGAGTTTATTATCATTATTTGATCTTGAAAATGTGTATGAAACTCAAGATTGACAATATCACACACGCACGTTCCGATTTTACGATGTATTGCTTGGCTTAGAAGAAAACATTTCTTGTTGATTGTTAGATTGACTCTTGTTGATGTGTTAGTGGGATTTCTGAGCTTTACATTTAAGTTGCTAAATTAGTTCATTTAAAGTATTAAGGATGAACTCTCTATTTTGATCTTACTGCTTGCTCGAGCACGATCAAGTCTAAGTTTGAGGGAGTTGATAATTGTCGTTTTTACAATTATTTTGTTATGATTTTGTATTGATTTTCGTGTTGATTCCTGGATGATTTACGCTTTTTGGTATATATTTTTATTGATTTCAGGAATCTAGGTGAAAGTGCATAAAAGTGGAGAAAACAGACTAAAATGATGAAAATGATCAAACCGATTCAACAAAGCATAGTTTGGGAAGTTTGAAGTCTCGATCGATCGACGAGAATTGCTCAATCAATCTAGCGTCTCAGGAAATTTTGACCAACAAAAGTGAGCGTCGCTCGATCAATTGAGAGGATCAGCTCAATCGATCGTTTTGAGAAACGAGATTAAAGAGCTCGCGATCGATCGGCTACTTTGCTCGAATCGCCCAACAAAGTTTTCAAAAAAAAAGTTCCTTTTTGAGTTTGGTCCAACAAGGATACTTCCATCCAACTTCTCCACTATATAAGGGGCATTGCACACGAATTTCTGGACTTTTGCACACCATAATTCAGACCTAGGAACAGCCTCCTCAATCCTCATCCATCCAAAAACAACACAAGCCATTGAATAAGCAAGAGCAACGCAAGAGACGGAAGGACGGAGCAACGCACAAAGTGATGACCTTGTTTATTCATATTTCTAATCTTATTTACTTTTTATTCTCAGATTGTTGAAAAACATATTTATGCATTATTATTTGATGACGATTGTTGGCTAGACTTGTTTATCAAGCCTAGGGGATCTCGTGTTTGAACCCATGATTTGAATATTAGTTTTTATTCAGTTTTTACAATCTTTGCACATAATTTACGTTTTTAATGAGTGCAAGTGATTAGCTACCTTTTGTATGAATTTGGTAATCGTAATTGACTTGACCATATGAAAATTACGATACAACATAGTAAATTAGGACGTGGATTTCAGACTGAGATCGAGAGATAAAGTCAAATATACGTGTGATAGCAATAGATATCTAGTTGTCACAAATCATTTTTCGGTATTAATCGTTCAATTAGGAGATGGGAGTTGTTTATTGTAACATTAATACTAGACTTGTTATAGCTGGAACATAATATAACAAATGCAATAGGAAAACCCGTCACATTAGAACGTAGGATTTTGAATCTTAATTAATAGGAAAATTGTGGGGGCTTACACGGGTGAACCGACGTCTTGATAATTATTTTTATCATATCTTTTCATTATCCATCGCTGCTTTTTCTTAATTATTGTGTTTTAGTCAATTTAGTTCAATAACCACTCTATAATCGTATGCTAAATATAGTTAATCTAATTGAAAGTGGAACTTATTTTCTAGTCCTCGTGGGTTCAACACTCATAATTTTTATCTACTATACTAAAAGTTGTCACCGTGCACTTGCGATATAATTAGCTATACTGAAATTTTCTGTTTAAATAAATAGCGATCAGGCCTCCTCTACCAAGATGCAAATCTGTCTCGCCGAAGCAAAAGAGTTCGTACATACATATTATTAGAAGAACATAGAAATACTCCAATGTAGACGTGTGGATGCAATGATTCATGTATGCTTGTAATACATGTGATGTAGAACGATAATATAGGAAAGGTACGTATATAGCTGCTCAGTGGATGGTGGGCACCCCAAAGGGATGTGTAGTATGCTCCATTGGCCGACGGATGCCAATACTATCCATCTGATGGCTAAAAACAATATTATTGTGGTACGTGGTGCTGCTCGTGTAACGGCTTCAAGAGGTACCCCCATACAACCATACTAGAATCAAGACTATATGAGGTTGAGCAGCCACAGAGGATATCGAATCAAGTACAAACAAGGCTAGCAATTCAATAAACAGGATGGATTCATGTATGCCATACTTTTCAAGTAATTGTGGAATATAAGCAGTCAAGAGCATGCAATAACATATTTGTTTACACGAGCATCAATCATGTTTTTGAAACAATATTGTATGTACGTACCTCGAGGGATCGACGTACGTGTTAGATCCTAGTGTCTGGTGTCTAGCTTAGCGTAGCCTTGTAATCTAGCCACTGAAACCATGCTTTAGTTATTTTCTATGTCCAAGTCTAATTCTTGTTACGACTAGACTAGTGGCATCTCGGAAGAGTCCCAACCGCAGACTGCTCTAGGTCCTAGTCAAGCAAGGCTAGGCTAATCGTTACTAGTCTAGCATGCCTTAGGTTCGTATGCCTAACACGCCTACCTTAGTCAAAAGCTCCTAGGCCTTAAGTCATGGTCATATCCTAATCCCAAGACTAATTGTCTACTATTTAATCACTAACTAATGAAACTAAACTCCTAATTAAATATTACACTAACTACATAATAAACTAATTACTAAACAAAATGCTAAATCTAAAAGACAAGGACAAACTAGTTACCTATATGACACTTTGACTCCCTGCTGACAGTGTAATGTCGTCTTCCAAGCAGTAGAAAGCCCTCAGTTGCTTTATTTCAAGCTTTAGAAGGCTCGAGAGATGAGAGGAGAGGTATGGTCCTAAATATTGAACTATCAAGCTTATTTATAGCTGAAATTGAGGTTGAACTTCACAATTTTTTGATATGGGATAAGTTGATGTGAAGCTGCTACACATCTGCTTCACATGTGTTGCACAGTTGTTGTGCAGCTGCTGCACAACTGCTACTTAGTTGCTGCACAATTGCTGCACAACAGGTTAATTTGTTGCATAGTTACGGAAAGCTACTACATTAAGATGAAGTTGTTGAACTATTAATTAAAGGAAGCTTTGCATTATAGAAATCAAGCTGTAATACTATGGATGATCGAGTCGTTCTATCATGCTTAATTACTATCTTCAATTTATGGGGTATTGCAATTCTCCCCCTTTAAAGAAAAGATATCGTCCTCTAAAACCCAAGATAAAGCTTAAATGGAAGAAACACAATAAGGATAAAAGTGCATGCCATTAATACAAGTTACATTGACAAGAATAATTCTGGGTATTTTTCTCTCATTTTCTCTTCTGTTTCCCATGTAGCTTCCTCAGTATTATGGCGTATCAATTGCACTTTGACCAGTGGTATAGTTTTGTTTCCTTTACTGTTTCTCTTTCCGGTCTAGAATGCATATTGGCTTTTCCTCATAAGATAAACCTGGTTCTAGCTATAGGTCATCGACTTGTAATATATGAGAACTATCAGGCTCATATTTTTGTAATATAGGAACATGGAATACGCTATGGAGACCAGATAAAACAAGTGGTAAAGCAAGTCGGTAGGCGACGGTGCCTACATGGTCTAGAATCTCGTAGGGGCCAATGAAACTGTGGGACCTTAAGAAAAACTGTCACCTGGCTGGAATTCAAGAGGTCATATATGGATATCAGGCATAACTAGCTTGGCTATCTTGTGATGTCTTCATTCTTTGGCGGATAAGGTTCACCCTTTCTATAGTTTGTTGCACAAGCTCGGGTACTTCTATCTATTGTTCTGCGACTTCATCCCAGAATATTGGAGTTCAACATTTCCTTCCATATAATGCTTCAAATGGATCCATGCCGATGCTTTGATGATAGTTGTTATTATGATCAAATTCTATTAATGGCAAAGATTCTTGCCATCATCCTCTGAAATCCATGATGCAAGATCACAACATATCTTCTAGTGTCTGAATAGTTTGTTCTATCTGTTCATCTGTCTGATGATGATAAGTTGTACTTAGTTTCAAATGAGTCCCCAACGCTCGCTGAACCTTCCCAAAAATGAGAAGTGAATAGGGGATAACTGGCTGACACAATACTCACTGGGACTCCATGGTATCTTAGAATTTCTTGGATAGTTCTGCCATCTTGGAGAAGCTATAGCTCATGTTATATGGAATGAAATGAGTTGAATTTGTGAGTCTATCAATTACTACCCAGATAGCATCTGACCACGGAAGGTATGTGACAAAGTCCATAGGAATGTGTTCCAATTTCCACTTTGGAATTTCTAAGCTTTGTAAAAGTCTGCGTGGCCATTAATGTTCAGCTTTGACTTGTTGGCAAGTTAGACACCTTGCTATAAAGGAGTAAATATCATTTTTCATCCCGTTCCACCGAAAGTGCATTTTCAAATCCTTGCACATCGTCTTTCCTCCATGGTGGATATTGTAAATGCTTGCATGAGCTTGATTTAAAAGTTCACAACGCAAGTTCTGATCCTTTGGTATAACATACCTTCCCGACATTCTTAAAGATCCGTGTGAAGCTATTTTGAAATCTGATTTCTTTCCTTCTTCCACAACTTTCCTTGACTTTTGAAGTTTGGGATCTATTTTTTGGGCATTGGGGATCTTAGAATACAATTCTGGTTCTGCTTGTAATGCAAACAATTAAACTTATTGTTGCCCTTCATGTAACTGATATCCAGATATACAACAATCCTCTACTAATTTGAAGGAAGCTAGACATGCATTCCTACTTAAATGTCTGCTGTCAAGTTTGCTTTCCCTTGCTGGTACTTAATTTCGCAGTCGTAGTCATTCAGTAGATCCAACCATCTCCATTGTTGCATATTCAATTCAACCTTTGAAAATAGATACTTCAAACTCTTGTGGATTGAATAAATATAAAATTTCTCTCCATACAGATAATGCCTCCAAATCTTTATTGCAAAAATAATTGTTGCCAGTTCATATCATGTACCAGATATCTGGTATCGTGTGGTTTTAACCATCGGTATGCATAAGCAATAACATGACTGTTTTGCATGAGGACGCATCCAAGTCTTTGTTGGGACGCATTTGCTTAGTACCCTCCTGATCCTGATGGCGGTTGTAAGCCTCCTTTCAGCTCTTGATAACTTTGGTCACACTCATCAGTCCACACGAAGCATACTCCTTTCCGTGTTAACCGTGTAAGGGGTATTACAATTTGTTGCACACCCTTCAATGAATCATCAGTAAGAGCATGCCATCCTAAGAAGCTGCGGATCTCATGTACTGTTGTAGGCCATTACCAGTTAATCACGACTTCCACTTTACTAAGGTCCATGAAGATGCCATCTTTTGAAATCACATGCTCGAGAAATACAAAATGGTTAATCCAGAATTCACATTTGCTTAATTTGGCATATAATTTAAGTTATCGTAGCTTTTGTAATGTTAGTCGAAAATGTACAGAATGTTCTTTGGTTGTTTTGGAGTATATCATGATGTCATCGATGAAGACCACACAACATATTTATCCAAATACTCCTTAAAATCCGGTTCAATGAACCCATGAAAATTGATGGTGCATTTAAAAGTCCAAATGGCATTACCAGAAACTCATAATGTCCATATCGAGTACAAAATGCAGTTTTAGGGATGTTTTCCTCCCGTGCTTGTAAGATATCCAGACCGTAAGTCAATCTTAGAGAATACCGAAGTCCCTTGGAGCTGATCAAATAGATCGTCTATACGTAGCCTTGTTGATCGGTTGATAGTCTATGCACAATCTCATTGCGCCATATTTCTTCCTTACGAATAACACTGGTGCTCCCAAAGGTGATACGCTTGGTCGAATGTAGCCTTTGTCCAGTAAATCCTGTAATTGAGTTTTTAATTCCTTCAGTTCAGTCGATGCCATTCGATATGGGGCTCTAGAGATGGGCACGGTTCCAGGTATCAAATCAATGACAAAATCCAATTCTCAAGTAGGTGAAATCCCAGGGATCTTGTCTGGGAAAACATCTGGAAATTCCCTTACTACGAGTATTTCATCTACATGTTTTAATTTTGTCTTTGTGTCAATTGCATATACCAGATATCCTTAATTTCCTTTTTCTAGCTGTTTTGTCATTTTTAGGGAGGATACTACTGGTACTTTTGATGGCGATCCTTTTCCATAGAAACACCACTCTATTTGTTGCTATGGTTTAAAATGGATAACAATGTAGTAACAATCTACTGTAGCATGATATGGGATTTGGACTACAATACCCAAGATGCAATCAAAATCCTCAATATCTAGTATTGTCATGTCTGTTTCTAACATATTTCCCTCATAATCGATCTCACAGTTCTTTATTTTTCTACTAGTGGTAATATACTTTCTCGAAGGGGTAGATACAGATATGTACCATTCAATAACACATAAGACAAGGCATGGGCATATACAAATCGTGAGACAATAAAAGTATGTGATGCACCCGTGTCAATGAGGATGTATGCATGATGTCCATTTAGGCTGCACATACCAGCAATAACTCCCTCGACAGTTGCATCGACTTTTTCTTGGTTAAGTACAAATACTTGGCCTGATGCTCTGGGCTGGGCGACTAATGCTTGTGACTTCATTCCCCTTGAGCGCATTGCCCCAGTTTGACTCATAAAACAAGCTCTTGTTAACTTTCTACAAACTGTAGTGCCATGATTTCCTCCGCAATGTTCACATGTCATACTTTTTTCTCTCCAAATTTCAGTTTTGAACCATTAGATCCTAAAGAAGATGAAGTTGGCATTGTCCTCTTAAATGCCATTCTTCTAGGTGCAAAGGATCCTCCTCCTGAATCTCTCTGTCTCTGATGTGTCATAACTCCCTCCATTCTCTGAACACCGGATTCATCTTGTTTCACTCGATTTAACAATCCCTCAAATGTCGTATTATCTAAGACTACCACTCAATCATAGATCTCAAGACAAAGGCCATTCAAGAAATTGCTGGTAAGTTGCCTTCGAATCGCCTGCAATATGCAGTGTGCATCGTAATAGTGAATCAAACTTCTCGATGTATTGACCAGCTGTCATGTTCCCTTGTACAAGATTCAATAATTCAAGTTCTCTAGTGTCTCGATCTACCTTTGGGAAGTAATGTTCTAGAATCGCCTTACAAAATGTGGCCCAACGTGCTTGAAGTCGTTTAGAAACTGCCATCCACCAATCGTATGCTCTGTCTTTCATAAGAAACTCAGCAAACTTCACTTTTTTCATATGCGGTATAGGAAAATACATTCATCAGTTGTTCCAAACGTTTAATCCAACCATTTGAATAGTCTGATCCGTCTGTATCTCCAAATAGTGGTGGATTTAATTTAAGGAATTTAAAGATGTCACTTTCCCAAGGTCGGTGAGACAGTGGTTACACTTTCATTATTTTCAGCTCAGTATGCCATGACTTGTTAGTTTCTAGTCTATGAAGAAATTCCCAAATCAGAATTATCAACTTCTTTATGATATGCTTCTTGCCTATTAGCAGTTCAGATAAACAAATATATGAAATAGATAAGCTTGCAATGTTTACATATGAGAGCAAATAAATCAAACAAGTTCAGACAAGAGCATATATGTTACAACCAAATTACTAGAGAGCCCATCAAGCCCAACTAATGAAGAGCCAAAGAGAAGCCCATAATCGTTTATCAAAGAAAGAACAAAGATCACGTAAAGAGGGGGGATTTAAGTCTGTTAAGGGGAGAGAAAAAAAAGGAATAAATGTAAGTGGGAAGGAGGGAGGAAGCATTAAGATATTTTGAGTGATAATTTTGTTAGCAAGCGTGTAGCTTGGGCATGGAATTCATACTCCCTGAGTAATGGTAAGCTTGAGAACTTTTCATTGTATTTCTTTAGTTAATTCAGTAGTATTCAATCCAAATTTCAGTAATCGAACTCTATTTATTCGTTTTATACTGTGTATTATTGTTATTACTTTTCGTCCCCTAACAATTGGTCCGACATGTGGTTTACCACTAAGGAATTCTCAGTGACTACAACACGCTCAAATACCAAAATGGATGCCCTCAAAAAATTGATGTTAAACCAGGATAGTATTACCCAAGAGTTGTTCGACCAAACCAAGGAGTGGAAGTTTGGTTTTGGTGCTCGTCTCACTCACCTCTCTAAATCGATGGATACGATGATGGAAATGATGCGTGGGAAATCTTCACGCAATGATGAGGAACGTGAGGATGGGGGAAGCAGGGATGAGACCTAAGGACAAACAATCTGGAGAAAATTTGCATGATGACGTTGCTGGATTTCCAAAACACGACTATGGTTTTGATGAAACGCAACATACATTTCGACGATTGGATTTGCCAAGCTTCAATAGCACCAATCCATTAGCATGGCTCGTTCATGCAGAGCATTATTTTGATATTAATACAACGCCCATTCAAAATCATGTTCGAATGGCGTGTGTCTGCGTGGAGGGGATTGCATTACAATGGTTTTCGCTGGATTCAGTTGCGAACCAAGGACCTAAAGTGGGAACTACTGAAATTTGAGATGATACGCAGATTCAGTGGGGGAGTTGGGGAATAACCCATAACAACGCATCGCTTATCTTAAGCAGAAAACAATGCTGGTGCACGAATATGTGGAATGTTTTGAATCCTTGCTCAGTCAGATCCGAGAATTGACTAAAGAACACGACATTTGTAATACCCCCAAAATGTTATGTAATTATGTGTTATCTTACATGATTATGATTTATATGAAGGGCTGTGGTGCTTTTAATTTGGGGTTATATTTATGTTATGATGATATGATTTTCGGGGCATGTTGGGTGTTTTTAAGGGATGTATTAATTAAGTAAAGTTATAAAATATCGAGTGAGAATATTTTAATACTTCGTACTAAATACCGGGACACAATTAAACACCGCATGACACCCCAACCACACCACCCCACCCCCAAAATCGGCCACCTCCCCTTCCCCACTTGGCCACCACCATACTCTCCACTTGGCAACCCATGCCTCATCATACAACTCAATCACTTTTCCTTCTCTTCTCCTCTTTCCCCTCTTCCTTTCCCCTCCTTTTCGTCCCTAAAGTGCTGTAAAAATAGGAGGAAAAAGCTGGATTTATTAGGTGTGAAACCTTGCAAAAAGAGGAGCAAAAAGAGAGGGGTAAGTTGGTACTCTGTTTTCAGAGATTGTGATTAAGTTTGGGTTTTGTTGGGCGATTTTCATGCATGCTAAGCTTAGGTTTTGTTAAACCTTTGATATGAGTGCTTGCATGTGAGTATTATGAAGTTCATAGCATGTTCCTTTGAGCATGATACACGTTTTATGTGGTAGATTTGGTATTATGATAAGAGGTGCTCGAAGAATCTGGGTGAGGATAAGTGCCCTGTTTTTCTGGGAATTTGGATGAGTATTGAAGTTTATGAAGATGTTATGATGCATGCTAGCTTAGATTTTATTAAACCTTTGATTTGAGTACATGCATGCAAGTTTTATGAAGCTCTTGGCATGTTTGTTCAGGCATTTTATATGTGTTATGAAGTAGGTTGCTTGCTATGAAAAGAAGTGCTCGAAAATCTGGGAAATCCTGATTTTTCAGAGTGCTCGATCGATCGAGATTTTAGTCCCGATCGATCGAGCGAGGCAGAACGATGGGTATAAGTTTTGAAAGTCAGGGACCGATCGATCGGTGAAACTTGTCAATCGATCGATATTTCCTTCCAATCGATCGATCGATCGAGGCAGTGTGCTTGGGCACTGTTTTAGCATGTTTTCTCGATCGAGAGAGGCAGAAACATGATTGAAGAATTGATTATGATTCTTGTATTGGTGCCTAATATTGTATTATGTGGTTGTGTAGAACCATCCCAGGTACCAGCACAGTCAAGGAGATAAAGTCTGTTGACTCATCCTCCTTTTGAAAAGGTACGTAAGAGACGTACGGGCATCGGACGGTAAAACACACCTCTATACTATGACTAAGCATTATCGCGTGAGTAGTTATGATGAAATGATGATGTTTATATGATGTTTATATAATGATACAATGTTTATGATATGGTAAGATGCCATACGATAGAGTAAGATGCCCATATGGTAAGATGTCATACGATGTTTATGATATGGTAAGATGCCATACGATAGGGTAAGATGCCCATATGGTAAGATGCCATACGATGTTTATGATATGGTAAGATGCCATACGATAGGGTAAGATGCCCATATGCATGAATGTGAATCAGGGACAAAAAAAAAGGAAGTTAACGAATAACCAGTAAGTTTACTTAACTAAGATTTAATGCATTTACTGTTACGTTTTTTTTATGATGATAAGTAAGGATGTATATGCTCATGATGTGTTGTCCCTGTAGGTACGCTTTTGGACTGAAGGGCTAAGGGTCGGGTTGAGACAGTGAGCTAAAGGAGCACAAGGATGGATATGAAGGATGTTATGATTAGTATCTACTCTAGGAGTAGTATAAATCTAAATATTAGCATTCAGTTAAGGGAATGTAGCTGATAAGTTTTTGAAGTTTTATTTTTTATTTTTGCCTGTAATCCTAATAGCTCACGTAACAACCGGACAAGATGTCCTTAATACATGTTTAGTACATTTTATGTTTTTAAATCTCTGTTAAGGTAGGAAGACCCTACATTAGTGGTATCAGAGCAGTGGTTAGATAACCCGGGAATGAGTGAAGGGTAGCCTTAGCAATAAGTTGGCTAGGTGCTTCTTTTAAACATGTTTCGTGCATGTGTTGCATATGAAGTATATGATGTTATACTAACATGTTTTATTTCTCTAACGATGTATTATATGAACTGCTTTTGGGTATCGTTGTTAACCCTTGTGTTGCAGTATGGCAGCAAATGTGGAAGTAGGTGATGCTATTAGCGTCAATGCAAGTGCTGGGCGTACAAATCCCCTACCACCGCTAGCCTTAGGCGAGGAACCCTCTGAGCAGCAGTTATTACCTGGGGAGTTGAGGTTGGCTCAGTTTGTGGCATACCGACCCCCGATGTTCGAGGGAACTGAAACAGGGGAATTGGCTGAAGAGTGGCTAGAGAGGATGGAACAGATTTTTGTGGCAGCTCCGTGTGCGAAGTCAGCATGGCTAAATATAGCGGAGTTCCAACTGGATAAGAAAGCATTGATGTGGTGGAAGACCACAGTGGTAGAGCAAGAGGCTCAGGGACAGGAAATTAATTGGAAGCTGTTCAGAACCCGGTTTCTGACCCGCTATTTTCAGCTGTTGCACGACAGGCTAAGGAGGATGAGTTTACCAACTTAAAGCAAGGTACCATGCCAGTATCGGACTACGCTCTTCATTATTGTTCTTTACTCCGATATGTGCCCCATATTGCTGCAAATACCCAAGCAAAGATGAGGAATTTCATGAAAGGTTTGAGGCCAGAACTGTATGACAGGGTGATCACTTATGGCCCTGCTTGCTTTGATGACGCCCTTTCACGGGCTGAGCTAGCCGAACTGGGAGTTGGTGCGTATCCTGATGCCGTGCCACCTCCAGCACCCCCTCAGAAATCTACCTCTGACAATCTGAAGCCCAGGGGTGATCAGTTTAAGCCTAGGGGGAACACTTCAGCGTCGAGATTCAGTGGTAAGAGGCCCGAGAATCGTTGGAAAGGGAGTCGTAGGAATGATGCCCCATCTGGAAGGGGGCAGTCTCAGGGAGACAGATTCGGGAAGGTCAAGTGCACTCTTTGTAGGCAACCACATTTGACGAAAGACTGTGTAGGATGTTATGTTTGTGGCGACAAAGGCCACTTTGCTCGGCAGTGTCCCAACAGGGGAAGACAACAGAACTCTGCGGGGAGGCCTGCGGACAGAGCAGCACAACACAGACCAGCTTTTTCACCGAGACAGTATAGAGGTCAGCCCATGGGGCCACCTCAGGGGCAGGTTTATGCTTTGACGAGGGAGCAGGCTACAGCGGCTCCAGAGGAGGTTATAGCGGGTACGTGCCTTTTATTTACGCACCCTGCTTTTATATTGATAGACACAGGTGCGTCACACTCTTTTGTGTCGACGAGTTTTGTGGAAAGGCACCACATATGCACTTCTCCGTCGCCCATGCCTCTTGTGGTCTCGACACCCGCTGGAAGAAGTTTGATTGCTGATCAGATTGTCTATGAGTTTTGTGGAAAGGCACCACATATGCACTTCTCCGTCGCCCATGCCTCTTGTGGTCTCGACACCCGCTGGAAGAAGTTTGATTGCTGATCAGATTGTCTATGAAGGCCTCATTTATTTTGAGGGCAATGAGCTGAGGTCAGACTTGATTGTCCTGGGAATGTCGGACTTTGATTGCATCATGGGCATTGGTGTTTTGAACAGGTATCAGGCAGTTGTGGACTGCAGGCAGAGGACTGTCCGGTTCAGGTCTGATATGGGAGTCCAGTGGACATTCTATGGGGATGGTTCCCGTTCAAAGATTCCGTTGATATCTGCTGACAAGATGGCACAGTTATTGGAACGAGGCCATATGGGATATCTGATCTATGATGTTGATGTTACTGGAAAAAAGGAAGACTTGAAAGTTGAGGATGTGCCCGTAGTGGCGGAGTTTCCTGATGTTTTTCCGGAGGAGATTCCCGGATTCCCACCAACGAGAGAGGTCGAGTTTGGGATTGAGTTACTACCAGGGACGTCTGCCATTTCTCGTGCCCCGTATAGGATGGCACTAGCAGAGCTAAGGGAGTTAAAGACTCAGTTGCAAGAGCTCCTTGACAAGGGCTACATACGCCCTAGCGTATCGCCCTGGGGTGCGCCTGTTTTATTTGTTAAGAAGAAGGATGGATCGATGCGTCTATGCATTGACTACAGGCAACTGAATAAGGCCACAGTAAAGAACAAGTATCCACTTCCGAGGATCGATGACTTGTTTGATCAGTTGCAGGGTACGAGGCTCTACAGTAAGATCGATCTGAGGTCGGGGTATCATCAGATTTGAGTAAGAGAAGATGATGTTCAGAAGACAGCTTTCAGGACTAGATATGGGCACTATGAATTCTTAGTCATGCCTTTTGGAGTGATGAATGCCCCAGCTGTTTTCATGAGTTTGATGAACAGGGTGTTCCAGCCATATTTGGACCAGTTCGTCATAGTTTTCATTGACGATATACTCATCTACTCCCGGACTGAAGAAGAACATGCGGAGCACTTGAGGACAGTACTCCAGATCCTCAGGGATCATCAGTTATATGCAAAGCTCAGCAAGTGCGAGTTCTGGTTGAGCAGTGTAGTGTTATTGGGCCATGTCATATCTAGCAGTGGGATATCTATGGATCCCCGGAAGATTGAAGCTGTGATGGAGTGGGCTGCACCCACTTCTGTACCTGAAATACGGAGCTTCCTCGGTTTGGCAGGCTATTACCGACGTTTCGTCGAGGGTTTTTCAAAGATTGCCAAACCCCTGACACAGCTGACTCAGAAAGGAGTCCCGTTTTATTGGTCCGAAGCTTGTGAGGAAAGCTTCCAAGAACTGAAGCGTCGTTTGACTACGGCACCTGTATTGGTGATTCCTTCTGAGAATGAGAGGTTTGCCTTGTACACGGATGCGTCACTGCAGGGTTTGGGCTGTGTGTTGATGCAAGATAAGCATGGTGGCTTATGCATCGAGGCAACTGAAGCCACATGAGGCTAGGTATCCAGTGCATGATTTGGAGCTGGCGGCCATCATTTTTGCCTTGAAGATTTGGAGGCATTACTTGTATGGTACGTCTTTCACTATATATACGGACCATAAGAGCCTGAAGTTCTTATTCAATCAGGCAGAGTTGAATATGCGGCAAAGAAGGTGGATGGATTTACTAAAGGACTATGAATGTGAGATTGAGTACCATCCTGGTAAAGCGAACGTGATAGCAGACGCCTTAAGTCGGAAGGTGAAGAGTACTGCTGAGGATGCTATGTGTTTGTCGGCTTTGATGACTTCTTACTGCCATCTGGGCTATGATTTTGATGTGGACACGTCGCCTGTGTGAGTGTCGACCTTATTGGCAGAGCCAGACATATTTGAGGCGATCAGGAAGGCCCAAAGGTCGGATGATGAGGTTCAGAGGTGGACATCATACACCAGAGTTGCGTAGAGGAATATTGGAGCGAGTTCACAGTAATCGGTTCAGTATCCACCCAGGAGGAAGAAAAATGTACAAGGACCTATGCGGTCAATTCTGGTGGAGACGCATGAAGCGTGATGTTATAACTTTTGTTAAAAGATGTTTGATCTGCCAGCAGGTAAAGGCAGAGAGACAGATGCCTGGTGTCGAGCTGAAGAGCTTAGAGGTACCCGAATGGAAGTGGGAGCATATCTCTATGGACTTTGTGACCCATTTGCCAAGGACGGCCTCAGGATTTGATGCGATCTGGGTGATCGTAGATAGGCTGACGAAGGTGGCTCATTTCATCCCTTATTGTATGTCATTTACATACTTGAAGATGGCTCAGATGTATATACGGGATGTGGTGAAGTTACATGGTATACCAGTCTCGATTATGTCTGATAGAGATCCAAGGTTTACTTCACATTTTTGGGAGGGTCTCCAGGCAGCTTTGGGCACAGAGGTGAGACTGAGTACATCCTATCACCCTCAGACAGACGGCCAGACGGAGCGTACCATTCAGACGCTCGAGAACATGTTGAGGGCATGTGTGTTGGAGTTGATACTCCGTGGCAGGATTCACTGGCACTGGTGGAGTTCTCCTATAATAACAGTTATCAGGTGAGCATTCAAATGGTTCCTTTTGAAGCTCTGTACGGACGACGATGTAGGTCACCGCTGTATTGGGAGGACTTGACTAGCAAAGCGGTCGGAGGACCGGATATGATCAAGGATATGGAAGGTAAGATAAAGTTGATACGCCAAAAGATGAAAGCGGGCCAGGATAGGCAAGCAGCCTATGCCAATAAGCGACGACGACCGCTAGAATTTCAGTTGGGAGACAAGGTCTTCTTAAAGATCTCGCCCTTCAGGGGTGTGGTTCGGTTTGGTAGGCGGGGAAAGTTATCTCCGAGGTATGTTGGGCCATATGAAGTTTTGCAGCGTATCGGTACTTTGGCCTACCGTTTGGCACTACCGCCATCCTTGTCTGGCATACACGATGTTTTCACGTTTCTATGTTACGGAAGTATGAGCCAGACCCGTCTCATGTCTTGCAGCCTACTGAAGTACAGTTAGACTCAGATGTGTCCTACGTAGAACGAACTATCAGAATTCTGGATCGAGAGCATCCCAGACTACGAAGCAAAGTTATACCGATGGTCAAAGTTCAGTGGGATCGTCGGGGGTGTCGAGGAGGCTATGTGGGAGACGGAACGACATATGGTGAAGCACTATCCGAAACTATTCTCTGGTATGTTTTTATGTTTAGTTTCGATATAGTGATGCATGTGGATTTCGAGGACGAAATCTTATAAGTAGGGGAGTAATCTAATACCCCCGAAATGTTATGTAATTATGTGTTATCTTACATGATTATGATTTATATGAAGGGCTGTGGTGCTTTTAATTGGGGGTTATATTTATGTTATGATGATATGATTTGGGGGGCATGTTGGGTGTTTTTAAGGGATGTATTAATTAAGTAAAGTTATAAAATATCGAGTGAGGATATTTTAATACATCGTACTAAATACCGGGACACAATTAAACACCGCATGGCACCCCAACCACACCACCCCACCCCCAAAATCGGCCACCTCCCCTTCCCCACTTGGCCACCACCATACTCTCCACTTGGCAACCCATGCCTCATCATACAACTCAATCACTTTTCCTTCTCTTCTCCTCTTTCCCCTCTTCCTTTCCCCTCCTTTTCGTCCTTGAAGTGCTGTAAAAATAGGAGGAAAAAGCTGGATTTATTAGGTGTGAAACCTTGCAAAAAGAGGAGCAAAAAGAGAGGGGTAAGTTGGTAATCTGTTTTCAGAGATCGTCACCTCATCTAGTCGCTTCATCCCTAAAAAGTATTTGCTAAAATGTTCTGTACATGAAATATGTTTGAATCGAATCATCTAAATTTTCGTAGCATTTGGAATCTTTTTGAATCGAAGAAGAACTCGGACTAGTCTGTAATATAATTTTCGGATCTGCCATGCGCATTTCATCGTGTGTGTGTGTGTGTATACTGTGTGTGTATGTGAATTATAAATTTGAATACCGATGCTAAATTATAGATATCGAAAGTCTGTTGGTATGTTTTTTTTTTACTGATGCATATGGATGATAAAGTAAGGTATGCATTGGTGTCCGTGCTTGTTTGCTCATTTTCAAAATTTACAGTTTGACAGCAAGATGTTGCAACGAAGAAGATGACCCAGAGAAAAAATAACTGGTGCACGAAAATTATAAAAAGTAATTGGCGCACGAAAATATAACCTTGGTGCACGAAAATCATAAAAAGTAATTGGTGCACGAAAATCATAAAATGTAACTGGTGCACGAAAATATAACCTTGGTGCACGAAAATCATAAAAAATAACTGGTGCACGAAAATGATTAAAAAGTAACTGGTGCACGAAAATTATAAAAAGTAACTGGTGCACGAAAATATAACCTTGGTGCACGAAAATATAACACTGGTGCACGAAAATATAACCTTGGTGCACTAAAATATAACACTGATGCACGAAAATACAACACTGGTGCACTAAAATACAACACTGGTGCACTAAAATATAACACTGATGCACTAAAATATAACACTGATGCACTAAAATATAAATATAACACTGATGCACTAAAATATAACACTGGTGCACTAAAATATAAATATAACACTGATGCACTAAAATATAACACTGGTGCACTAAAATACAACACTGGTGCACGAAAATATAACACTGATGCACTAAAATATAACACTGATGCACGAAAATATAAATATAACACTGATGCACTAAAATATAACACTGGTGCACTAAAATACAACACCGATGCACGAAAATATAAATATAACACTGATGCACTAAAATATAACACTGGTGCACTAAAATACAACACTGATACACGAAAATATAACACTGATGCACTAAAATATAACACTGATGCACTAAAATATAAATATAACACTGATGCGCTAAAATATAACACTGGTGCACTAAAATACAACACTGATGCACGAAAATATAACACTGATGCACTAAAATATAACACTGATGCACGAAAATACAACACTGGTGCACTAACTTTGTGTAAATTTTCGTGCATCAGTAGCTGATTTTAATTTCGTGCATCAGTTACTGATTTTCAATCTTTTCGTGCACCAGTTACTTTAAAAAATTTCGTGCACCAGTTATTTTTTATAATTTTCGTGCACCAATTAATCTTTCGTTGGGTCATCTTCTTCGTTGCAAGTTTCAGACTGTAAATTCTGAAAATAAGCAAAGAAACATAGACATCAATGCATAATAAATAAAAACCATAAATATATATATATATATTTATATATATACACTCTTACACACATACACACAAACACATACACATACTGGAATTGAAAAAAAAAAATCTGGAACATAATGATGAAACGAAAAATCGAAGAGATGAAGAGAAAAAACTGTAAGAAACCGTAATTGACGAGAGAGATTTACGAGGAGATTTGAATCGCAGTGGTGAAAGAGATCGAACGAAATGCTGAAAGTAAGAGATTGAAATTTTTTAGATTGCCGTATTTTCTTATTAAAGGCACTTTTGTCATTTTAACCTAAAGTTGACTTAAATAATTGCAAGTTTTTTTCCTGGACTAGGATGAACAAAGTTTTACCATTGGATACCGGCCTGAACTTTCCCCTTTTTTAATTTCTCATTGTACCACAAAAAATAATAACGAAGCTGTGTATCATTGTCACTCATCCAATTCTTCATACAATCTTCCCTCTGCAGATTTTGATGCAGGAGATCCACAGATTCTTCGAAGGTTGTTCTAACTTGAGTTTTATGAATTTCCTCCTCCCTACGCTTCACTATATTCTCTATTACCCTTCTTACTGCTCTCTCACCCTCAGCCCTCTAATAATTCCCCTTCATCAAAGCTTCAGCTGTGTTAGTGAGTTCCCTCATCCTTTCTTCCAATCCCTGCTTCCACTCCCGGTTCCTTTTCTCGTGATCCAGCAGCCTCATTTTCTGACCCCATACCCTTTTTCCAATGACTCCAGTCTGGAGTCAAAACATGTGAACGTCATTCCAGTAAAACCTAATGTTGCTCCTCTCTGGAGTCAAAACATGTGAACGTCATTCCGGTAAAACCTAAAGTCGCATCGGATTGGCAGGTCGGACCAATTAATGCAACCCAACTTGTATCAATCCAAGTAACAACATGTAAGAAAACTTTAGCAATTCATTATTGATAATTGAAATGCATATATTGATATAATTTCAGGAAAACTGAAAGGAAATACAACTCACACAGACTGTGTAGCTCTCTTTTACCCAAGAGGAGAAGACCTCCTCTTGCCCAAGCACAAAGGTCGACTCTCACTCTAAAACAAATTCTGATATGCAACGTTATTCTCTCCCCTACCCTTCTTTTATTCCCCTATTCCCCCTAACGATGTAACTGACTCCCCCTCTTCACGTGCTAGTGGGCTTTTCCTCATGGGCCTATTGCTTCTTGGGCTAGCTTTGTATAACTCTGGTCTGTAACAAAAACCCATAGCATACTTTAGTAAGGCATTGGGGCATTATCTAAATCGGTCTACGAAAAGAAACTTATGGATCTAGTGTTAGCCATACAATATTGGAGACCTTATTTGTTGGGAAGGATGTTCAGGGTCTTTACTGATCAAAAGTCACTCCGACACCTCACTGATCAACGTATTACGACCCCTTACCAACAAAACTGGCTAGCCGAATTACTTGGGTATGATTTTGAAGTTATATATAAGCCAGGGAAAACCAACATCGCAGCGGATGCTCTATCACGTAGGGGTACATAAGGGAATTTATGGCTATTAGTGTACCTTATTGGGTTGATGGGGAGTAGATTTCAGAAGCTAACTCTAAGGATCATGACTTACAGCAGGTGCTGAAAAATCTTCACAAACATCCCAACAAACCAACCCCATATTCATTGGTGCATGGGAGGTTGTTTTATAAAGGACGTATGGTGATTCCAGCCAAATCAGATTGGGTTAAAAACATACTGCAAGAGTATCATGCCACCCCAATGGGGGGACATTCGGGTGCTTATCTCACCTATCATCGCATTGCACAATCATGGTTTTGGAAGGGGATGAAGCAAGACATATGAGTTTGTGGCTTCGTGTGATGAGTGTCAACGCCAAAAACATCAAGCTACTTCTCCGCGGGTTTACTACAGCCTCTACCTATTCCGGAGTTAGTTTGGAAAGACATATCTATGGATTTCATAACTGGATTGCCAAAATCAAAATGGTACGATGCTATTATGGTCGTGGTTGACCGCCTTCCAAATACGCGCACTTTATTTTGATAAAGCATCCATATTCAGCGAGTTGTTTTCCAAAGAAGTGGTACATCTTCATGGGGTATCAAAATCTATCGTGAGTGATAGAGATCCAACATTTCTCAGCCAATTTTGGCAAGAATATTTCAGATTACAAGGTACTCAACTCCGGATGAGTTCATCTTACCATCCAGAAACCGATGGCCAATCCAAAGTGCTAAATCGTTGTTTACAAACATATTTGAGATGTTTCATCTCGGAACAACAAAAAGCATGGGCTGGATGGGTGGGATGGGTAGAGTTTTGGTATAACACCAGCTTCCATTCAGCAGCTAAGACTACACTGTTCAAAATTGTTTCTGGGAGGCCACCACCAGTGTTGATTCAGTATCTAGCTGGGGAAACTAAAGTAGATGTGGTTGCTAGTGATCTACGTGACATGGATGAGATATTACGATAGTTAAAGTTCAATTTATATCGAGCTCAACAATGCATGACGAAATATGCCAATGTGAGCCGAAAAGATGTGTCTTTTGAAGTGGGTAATTGGGTGTTTGTTAAGCTAAGGCCACATAGACTGTACACCGTGGCACGAAGGGTAATCAGAAGCTTGGAGACAGATTCTTTGGTCCTTTCAGGTAATATAGTGGATGGGAGTAGTAGCTTATCGGTTAAAGCTACCCGTATTTCATGCATTGCAAACTAAGAAAGCTAAAGGAGAATATAATGTGGAAGCAACATTACCAACAAAGCTGGAAGAATTGGAGACTGATATACATGGTTCACCGTCGCGGTCGCGGAACGGCCGGAACGGCCGTTCCGTAACGGGAACGTTGGTGGCCGAGCCAAAGTTCCGGACTGAAACGTAGGTTGTTGTGGATAGACGTTATGAAAGCGTAACATGGCGATTTAACGGTGGCGCGGGTAGTGGAACGGCGGAACGGACGCGGCGCGGAACGGTATTAATTCATTGATGTGGTTATGATCATATTTTTTTAATATTTTTGTGTTATAGCATATTTTCTCAATCCAGTACTCCAATATTCTGGAACGAAGAAGTTAAATGAGGATTAAAGACAGTGATAAGGAGACTTGAACCTGATTTAAACGCACAAGCTTCAGCAATCAGTGATGTACATTTTTTATAAATTTTTGACAAATATACAATCATTTTTATTTAATATGTTTTATAGACTAAATTATTCACGGAACGAATTGGATAGTTTGGGTCTCCACTTGCAAAGATGGCCATTAAAAAGTCTTCCAGGTTTGAACTTCTTTATATTATTTTTTCATAAATCTTAAAGTTATACATTATATATCATACTTTTCTTCTCAGCGGAATGGTGGAATGATTATGATGAAGAAGCTCCTCACTTGAAAAAAATTACAAGTAAACATTTGATGTATATTGAGCATAAAATTTATATTTTATTAATGTGTATATTTAAAATATAACTCATTTTTTCAAAATAATCTATTTACATGTTCATTTCGATTTACATATTTTTAAATATTTGTTCAAAATATTCAATATTTTTATTTTTAATATTATTTTTAAAAAATCCGCGCCGTGGCCGTTCCGTGAAATCTCATTGGAACTGGAACAATGACCTCCGTTCCGGGGACCGTTCCCGCGACGGTGAAGTATATAATATACCCACAACAAATACTTGACCATGGTATTATCAGCAATTGGCCGAAAGAAGTTCAGCAAGTGTTGATTCAATGGAAGAACAAATCAAGTGAGGAGGCAACCTGGGAAGTAATGAATGATATACAAAGGCAATTTGCTACCTTCAACCTTGAGGACAAGGTTGATGATAAGGCAGGGAGTATTGTTACAACCATATTACTAGAGAGCCCATATCGTTTATCAAAGAAAGAACAAAGGTCACGTGAAGAGGGGGAGGCGGTTAGTCTATTAAGGGGAGAGAAAAAATAGGAATAAATGTTAGTGGGAAGGAGGAGGAAGCATTCAGATATTTTGAGTGATAATTTTGTTAGCAAGCATGTAGGGCAGGGATGTTCATACTCCCTGGGTGATAGTAAGCTTGAGAGTTTTCATTGCATTTCTTTAGTTAATTCAGTTGTATTCATTCCAAATTTCAGTAATCGAACTCTGTTTATTCGTTTTGTTGTGTATTCTTGTTTTTACTTTTCTTCCCCTAACAATATCAAAATGAGATTAAATATGCATTCGTGCTCTAGTTCTTCCCTAAGATCACTCAGCGTCTCCCTCGTCTAAAACCATTGCTATGATACCACCTATGTATATCGTTTATCGTCCTCACCGAATGGTTAATGCAAATCAGGTTAATTAAGCATTTAAAAATTTATATTTATTTACCAAATAGTGGGCACTAGCTAACTGAGATGACAAAATTATTTATTAAAGACATCTTGTACAACAACAAATACCTTACAAAACATAAGACATAAAACGAGTACATACTTATTTATTCTACAGACATTACACTGATGCAAGACAAATAGCAAATATCCTCAAGCCTCTTCCTCGGGTCCTACGCAATCGCCTCCCTTCGGATGCCCTTCTCTACCAAGCTGCAAATAAAAGCAAAATAGTTCGTACATACATATTACTAGAAAAAACATAAAAGTGTAGATGCATGTATGCGTGTAATACATGTGATGTAGAACGATAATCTCGGAAAGGTACGTATATAGCTGCTCAATGGCTGGTAGGACCCACGGGGATGTGTAGTATGGTCCGCTGGCCGATGAGTGCCAAAACTATCCATCTGATGGCTAAAACACCTGAGTATCGTGATATGTTGTGCCACTCCAGTAAGAACTTCAGGAGGCACCCCCAATACAACCATACTACAATCAAGACTAGACGAGGTTGAGCTGCCCCGTAGGATATCGAATCAAGTACAAACAAGGCTAGCAATTCAATAAATATGATGCCAATCATGTATGCCATGCTTTTTAAGTAATTGTGGAATATAAGTAGTCAAGAGCATGTAAGAGCATGCAATAACTAATTTGTTTACACGAGCATCACTCATGTTTTTGGACAATATTATATGTGCGTACCTCGAGGGATCGACATACGTGTCAGATCCTAGTGTCTGGTGTCTAGCTTAGCGTCGCCTTGTAATCTAGTCATTGAAACCACGCTTTAATTATTTTCTATGTCAAAAAATCTAATTCTTGTCATGGCTAGACTAGTGGCATCTCGGCAGAGTCCCTACCGCAGACTGCTCCACGTCCTAGTCAAGCAAGGCTAGGCTAATCGTTACTAGTCTAGCATGCCTTAGGTTTGTATCCCTAGCACCTCCTACCTAAGTTAAAAGCTCCTAGGCCTTAAGTCATGACCCTATCCTAAACCTACGACTAATTGTCTATTGTTAATCACTAACTAATGAAACTAAACTCCTAATTAAATATTACACTAACTAATCAACAAACTAATTACTAAACTAAATACTAAATGTAAAGGAAAATGACAAGCTAGTTACCTCTATGACGTTTTGACTCCCTGCTGACGCTCCCTTACTATTCCGGAAACTAAATTATATTACTACTTAATCGGATTTGACAGCGTAATACCATCTTCCAAGCACTAGAACGCCCTCAGCTGCTTTATTTCAAGCTTTAGAAGGCTCAAGAGAGGAGAGGTGTAGTCCTAAATATTGAACTATCAAGCTTATTTATAGCTGAAATTGAGGTTGAACTTCACAAATTTTTCGATGTGGGATAAGTTGCTGCTGCACAGTTACTGTGTAGCTACTGCACATCTACTTCATATGTGTTGCTTGTTGTGCAGTTGCTGCACAGCTGCTCCGCAATTGCTGCATAGCAGGTTAGGAGAAGTTGTTGCATAGCTGGTTATTTCCTGCTACACTAAGATGAAGTTGTTGAACTGTTAATTAAATGAAGCTTTGCATTGTAGATGACAAGCTGTAGTATTATGGATGATCGAGTTGTTCTATCACGCTTAATTACTATCTTCATTTTATGGGGTATTACACCCAGAATTCCTTTTTACTTCGGTGGCTAGCTATTGAAGTTCTCCTCAAATTTTGCATGCATATTAAAACATTGGAAGTTTTTGATGATGTTTCAAGGATAGGAACATACTAAGAAAGGGAGAAATTTAGGAGAGTAAACTTGTTTTTGGGTAATGATTAAAACACCTAGTTTACTGCTGTATTTCAGCACGCTCTATCTTGTTTCAGCTCTTCAATTCGCGTGTAGATATAATATCTGGCCCCTTCTACCAAGTAATACAGATAGTTTTCCTCATAGATTGGTGAGTTGATGACGGCTTGATAGTGTTCTATGATTCAGCCTAGCACGAACTTGTAAATTTTATTTCAAAATATTGATAAAGTTGTGCTTGGGAGAATTCTTACTGAAAATCTAGAATCTTATGTTTCTGAAACTGATTTATAGAATATACTTATCATATGAATCTTATGAATGTGTGATAATTCATAATATGTTGGTAACATAGGTATCCTACAGCATTATTGAGAGGTCAAAATGACTGTTAAAATATAATTATCAACGACCTTTTGATAAACGACTTTCTTCTAACGTGGATTAATAAGCTGTTTATGCTGCATTTTTCAGTAACATTGATTTTATTGAAGCGTGTGAAATATTCTAGGGTTTATTTGGATATAAGGGTGATACCTCATAAAGGATACCACCTGACGAGACGACCTGGTTCCATGGTATATTACTCGCCTTTCTTCGCTAGACCTCGCCTACCATTCCGATCTCTTTGTGACTACCGACCTGTTTGGCCGACCTGTTTCACCTCACCTGATGCCCCTCCAGTATCTCGGCGAGCGACCTCTTTTGAGAGCCCGAGCTGATATGCCGAGCTCTTCTCATTTTCCTTGTTGCTACCGGCTCTCAGCAAGGAAACTAGTCCCCCAAGATACCTAGTCCTAGATCTGCGGAGCAATATCAGGGATTTGATTGTATTCACAAGATCTTGACATATCTGGGTAAGATTTGGATAAACATGGAAAGAGTCCTTGCGGCAATACAACTCTTAGGTCTCCGTCTATAAATACTAGGTTTGGGGTATCAATTAAGCTAATTAATAATTGTCTTTACCTACCGCATATATCTCCTTATTATATCCAATCGCCTGACTTGAGCGTCGGAGGGGATCCGCCGGAAAAACTTCCGGCACCCTTCTCACTGTTATTTCGTATTTTCAGGTCATTGCAGAAGATCTTTACTGACATCCCTGCTGTTATATTGAGCGTTGGATAAAAAAGAGAGGTGAACCCCCTCTCTATTGATATCAGCAAGTCACCGCAAATTTTGGTGATATCAATTGGCGACGTCTGTGGGAAATATTTACTGAATTGAAGACGTTGATATGGCTGGACGACGTGGACGTGGGCGTGGAGTCAGGATGAATCAGGAAGAAAGAGAAAATCCCAGTATCAAAAATCAAGATGTTCCTCCACAGCAGGAAGATCAAACACCTCCATCTGTTATGAATGTGGGAGATCTGACTATGGAGCAACTGGCACAATTCATCAGTCAAACCATGCGAAATACTTTTTTCCAGCACCAGGTTCCGCCACCAACGGAGTTTAACCAACCTCCACCCCCTCCACAAACAAATCAGGTGCCTCCGCCTGTTCAACCAGAGCAGGTCCCTGAAAACAATAGGGTAGCAAGTGTTGTGGTAGATACACAAGTAGAGCCTCCGCTAATAGATCCAATGGAAGCTGTATGGGGAGAGATAAGGCGATTGGGTCAGCATCTTGGTGGCCGAACTCCAGTGGCTAGGAGAGAAAGTCCATTCTCCCTAATTATTCTAGGAGAGGAACTCCCGCCAAATTTCAGACAACCTGCAGTGGGAGAATATGATGGAAGCACAGACCCGGAAGAGCATCTTGGAAGATTTGAGAATGCTGCTCTGTTGCATAGGTATTCTGATGGGATCAAATGTCGTGTTTTCCTTACCACCCTGGTTAGATCGGCACAACAGTGGTTTAATTTACTTAAACCAAACACTGTACGCTGCTTTGAGGAGTTTAGTTCGGCTTTTCTAAACCAGTTCGCCAACATTAAGAGGTATCAAAAAACTTCTTTGAGTCTGTTCACTACCAAGCAGAATGAACATGAGTCGTTGAGGGAGTTCGTACAATGCTTTAATGGGGCAGCTGATAAGTGTGATTTTTACACTTAATTTGATATATAATTAGGGACGTTTTTGTAGTGATTCCCGGGAAATATTACGCGTTTTGGTATATATTTGTATATTTCAGGGATCTAGGTCCAAATGCATAAAAGTCGAGAAAATGAGCTTTAATTAATAAAAAAAGACCAAACCGAGCACAACCGGATATTATCGGACAAGTAAGGAAATCAAGTGGGACACATTACTTATAGATTTACGTAAGCAGCAAGGAGTTAAACGAGCAGATAGTGACGTGAACAAGGGAAAAGAAACAAGAGATAAGAAACGTGGATTGCCATATCAGATTTGAAAAGCAACGTGCAGAATAAAACCAGGAGGAGAGACGTATTGAAGAGGAGATATTATCGAACAAGGATATAAGAGAGAAGAAGGGAGATTTACGTGAAGGGCAGATTGAGGGGAGAGAGGAGCCGTGAGAAGAGAGAATTTAGCAGCATCAGATTAGGGAAGAAGCGAACGTGCTCCAGAACAGGGAGGAAGAGACAGGAGAACAAAGACGTGAGGGAGGACAGACAGATACAGACGAAGAAGAAGGAGCAGTAGAGACGAGAGGAGGAGAAAAGAGGAAAACTCACGCACAGGAATTGCAGAGAAGAAGAAACAGACGGAGCAGCAGAAGAAAGTGAGGAGGAGAGTCATTCACGTGACTTAGGGAGAGTTACGGACGAAGAGTGAGCAGGAAAGGAACAGACGTGAGCAGAAGGGAGAAAGGGGTGAGCAGCAACGTAATTCTGAAGAGCAGTACGTGAGGAGCTTCACGTGGAGAGAAAGAACAGATTGTAACGAGAAAGAAGCGAGAAGAACTCACGTACTGTAAGGATAAGCAACGTGCGTTGGGTGAGAAGAAGAACGTACAGTAGCACTTCACGCAAAGCCTAAGGAAGAGACGGAGATACGGAGTCGACGACGCGATTCAACATCGCTAGTTATACGTATTTCTAAACTTTGTTCGTTCCTATTTAATTTTCTTATGCTTTTGATGTTGAAAAACATAATTTTGCATTTGATATTGAATATGTTGCTAGGCTAAGTTTATTGTCAAGACTTAGAGGATCCTATGTTATGAACCCATGATTTAATTTGAATGTTTTGATTGATTCTTATATATCTATGTGTTTAGATCATTGTTCTTCATGCTTTTAAGGGTTTGGCCATCCTTGAATGATATTAAATTGCAATTGAATTGACCATAGGATATTGTGATTCGATAAAGTGATCTTTGCCGTGGGTTTTAGGTTGAGACGGACCAAGTAAAATCTAGCACACGTGTGATAGCAATAGATTTACCAAAATCGAAGGCTAGAAGTTTTCATAGATCAATTTACAATATTAATTGTTCAATAAGGGTACGAGAGTGGCTTATTGTTACGTTAGTATTAGATTTGTTATAGCCGGACCAAGGTATAGCAAGTGAATTATGAAAACTCGTCACCTTAGATTGTTTGAATTAATTCTTAACTAATAGGCGAATTGTGGAGAATTACATAGGTGAACCGAAAGTCTTGATAATTGTCTCTATTGAATTTATTCTCATTCTCTATTGATTGTTTGGATTACATATTTAATTAATTTGTCACTTAAGTTAATTAGTTATAACCATTTTTCGTAGGCTAAATATATTTAAATTAATTGAGTTTGGTACTTATTTTCTAGTCCTCGTGGGTTCGACACTCGTACTTCTAATTTCATTATACTAAAACTTGACACCGTGCACTTGCGGTATAGAATCGCTACACTGAGAAATAATTGTTTAAAATAATAGCGATCAGCAGCCTTTGAGGTCCCCACTGCAACGGTGGATGTCCTTATTAACGCCTTTACACAAGGGCTTAAGGCAGGAGAGTACTTTAAATCCTTGGTAAAGAAACCTCCTCGAAGTTATGACGAACTTCTAGGAAGAGCTGAAAAGTACATCAATCTAGAAGATGCTCAGAGACAGAGAAGGGTTGATCTGCGGCCATCAGAAAAGAAGGATAAGTTAGAGTTAAGCAAGAAAAGAACTGCTGATAGGGCCGATGAAAGTGGTCGAACTAGAAGTCAATTTGCATCACGCATACCTCTATCCATGAGCTTGGAAAGAGCTATGGAAATATGTGATGATAGAAAGAAACTTGAAAGACCAAGGAAGTCGGATAACGGGCCCCGTACGCCTATCTCTGATAAGTATTGTGAATTCCATAGGGAGTATGGTCATATAACGAATGAGTGCCAGAAGCTTGAAGATGAGGTAGAAAGAATCATCAAAAGAGACTCTGAAATAAAAACTCTGCTAACAAGGAAGCAAGAACCTTCTCAAAAAGGTCGGGGTAGAAGCCGGTACCAAGGTAAAAGAAGTGAAAAGACACCATATAGGGGCCGAACCAGGTCCCGGGAAAGGAGTATTGCTCCTAAAGAAACAGATAATCAAAGGAGAAGGGTCGATCAGGTGGAGATAATCCCACCCGAGGAACTATTAATATGATCTCAGGGGGACCCACTGATGGAGATTCGGGCAGAGCTCGGAAAAGTCATGGTAGAAGAATGGAAAATTTCGAAGTATCGGAAGAGTTAATTGCAAGGGATGAGCCTGTCATAAGCTTCGGGCTTGATGCTCTGAAAGGAGTTGCAACACCACACATTGATGCCCTAGTGGTCACTGTAACCAAAGCTAACTATGACGTAGCAAGGATCTTCATCGATATTGGGAGCTCAGTCAATGTCTTGTTCAAAGATACCTTAGAAAAGATGCAGATAGAGGGGTCAAAATATGAACATATTGCAACTCCTCTGTATGGGTTCACCGGCCACGCAATTCAACCACTTGGACAGATCAACCTGCCCTTATCTCTGGGTCATGGGATGTCCCGCATAACAAAGATGGTTAATTTCACTGTGGTAGAGGCACCTTCATCATATAATGCAATCTTAGGCCGACCTGCAATGAAGGACTTCAAGGCGGTAGCTTCTACCTATCATCAGAAATTAAAATTCCCAGTGGGTAGAGAAGTTGGGGTTCTTTGTGGTGACCAGAAGACAGCCCGCAGCTGTTATGTGGACGAAGTAAAAGAAGACGTTAAGCAAGCTCGTCGGGAGGTTGGTTGTATTGAGAGAGCTGGGTATAGTGTTCCGAATGACAAAGGCATTCCCAACAGCTTGGATGAAGAACCTGAAATAATTGAGCTCGTCTCTACTGATCAAAAAGTAAAAAAAGCCAAGGACTTGGAAATAAATATTAAAGCCGATCTCATCTCATGTTTGATTAAAAATGAGGATATCTTTGCCTGGAGTGCTCGGGATCTAAGGGGAATTAGACCTGACGTGCTAGAACATCATTTAAATGTGCTCTCGGGAGTCCAACCTGTAAAACAGAAGAAAAGACATTTTGGACCTGAAAAAGATAAGGTCATAAGAGAGCAGGTTGAGGAGCTCCTTCGGGCAGGTCAAATTCGAGAAATACAATTTCCAACATGGCTCTCAAATGTGGTTTTGGTACCAAAGAGCTATGGAAAGTGGAGGATGTGTATAGACTTCAGAGATCTTAATAAGGCATGTCAGAAGGATTGTTATCCATTACCAAGGATTGATCAGATGGTTGATTCAACAGCAGGACATCAGTACTTGTGCTTAATGGATGCCTACCAGGGATATCATCAGATCCCTTTGGCTAAAGAAGATCACGATAAAGTTAGTTTTGTCACCTCAGATGGGACTTTTTGCTATGTTGTTATGCCCTTCGGGCTCAAGAATGCAGGAGCTACTTACCAGCGTTTGATGGACAATGTGTTTTCAAAACAGCTAGGCCGAAATGTGGAAGTATATGTAGACGACATTCTGGTAAAATCAAAAAGTGGCACCGATCTAATTGCCGATCTGACTGAGACCTTCTCCACCTTAGGTCTTACGGGTTAAAGTTAAACCCCCAGAAATGTGTGTTTGGGGTAAAAAGCGGGAAATTTCTAGGCTATATAGTGACAGAAATGGGGATTGAAGCTAATCCAGAAAAGGTGAGAGCTATCTGTGAGATGTCTCCTCCAAAGAACCTTCAAGAGGTGCAACGCCTGGCAGGAAAAATCGTTTCTTTATCACAATTTATTTCTAGATCAGCTCATAGAAGTCTCCCCTTTTTTAAGATACTCCAGAAGGCTGACAAATTTGAATGGAACAAAAAATGTGGGGAAGCATTTGAAGAATTGAAAAAATACTTAGCTGAACTTCCCATTTTAGCCAAGCCTCTGCAGGCAGAGAGGTTATACATCTACCTATCAGCGACTGAGGAAGCAATCAGCTCGGTTCTTGTCAAAGAGAGGGAATCAGAACAGCAGCCGATATATTACTTATCTCATGCCTTGAAAGATGCTGAGCTGAGGTATTCGGAGATCGAGAAGTTGGCTCTAATGTTGATTATCACATCTAGGAGACTCAGGCCTTATTTCCTATCCCATCCTATAACGGTGCTAACAAACAGCTCTCTGGGAAAAATACTCAGCCGCGCAGATGTCTCTGGACGACTTGTTAAATGGACAACTGAACTAGGAGAGTATGATATACAGTATGAGCCACGCACAGCTATCAAAGCTCAGGCCTTAGCAGATTTTATTGCGGAAACTGTGCATCCCGAGAAAGAAGAATTATGGAAAGCATTTGTAGATGGTTCTTCTTGTAATGAGGGAAGTGGGATTGGGGTTGTGCTGATATCTCCAACTGGAGAAGAGGTATGTTTGGCAGTTCGATTGGATTTCCGAGCTTCCAACAATGAAGCATAGTATGAGGCAGTATTGACTGGATTAAGGGCTGCTCGAAATGTTGGAGCTAAGCGTATACATGTCTTCTCTGACTCCCAGCTTGTAGCCCAACAAATGAACGGCGCCTATGAGGTTAGAAACGAGAAGCTAATCCAGTATGCAAGTACCATAGAAAAAATCAAGGAGGGATTTCTAGAGGTAACATTCAAACAGATCCCAAGAGAAGAGAATAGAAAGGCTGACAGTTTGGCAAGAATGGCTAGTGCTCTCCGCGCTTGGCAAAATAGAGATGTGGTGTTTCAAATTGAGTTAACTCCTAGTCAAGATGTTCTGTCTGAATCCGTGGAAGAAAATGATTGGAGACAAGAGCTCTTAGACTATCTTATCAATGCTAAGCTCCCTTCTGATACCAAAAAAGCTTATAGACTCAAAAAGAGGAGTCAGAGATTCATACTCATCGAAGGAATCTTGTACAAGAGGTCTTTTGCCCAACCACTTCTGCGTTGTTTGGGTCCGAAAGAATCAGACTACGTATTAAGGGAAATTCATGAGGTGTGCTGCGAAAATCACCTAGGATCATATTTCTTGGCAAAAAGGTGCTCCTGGCAGGATATTTCTGGCCTACTATTCAGAAAGACTCTGCTGCTATGGTTATATCATGTGACAGTTGTCAAAGACATTCCAGGCTCCAGCATCATCCAGCTATGATGATGAAAGCCATTGTGGCGGCATGCCCGTTTGATCAGTGGGGCATTGATATAGTAGGACCTTTTCCAACAGGTAAAGCTCAGAAGAAATTTCTGATCGTGGCCATTGATTACTTCTCTAAATGGGTAGAAGCAGAGCCATTAGCCAGAATCACTGAGAAAGAGGTCTTCAACTTCATCTGGAAAAACACTGTTTGCCGATTTGGTGTCCCACGGAAGATCATCTTTGACAATGGAAGGCAATTTCAAGGAGCTCTGCTCAGGGCATGGTGTGAAGAGTTAAAAATCCATCAGGCTTTCACTTCTGTTGCATATCCTCAAAGTAATGGTCAGGTAGAAGTCACCAACAGGTCTCTAGTACAAGGCATTAAAGCTAGGTTGGGAAAAGCCAAAGGAAATTGGGTGGAAGAACTACCTAATGTTCTATGGTCCTATCGAACTACATCAAGAACGAGAACAGGTGAAACCCCATTCAGTATGGTCTACGGAAATGAAGCGGTACTCCCAGCTGAAATTGGAGCGGAATCATCAAGAGTGCATTTCTATGATGAACAAAACGGTAATAGAAGAGCTGCTGACCTGGATCTAATTGAAGAAGTAAGGGAGGCTGTGGCCATCGGGATGGAAGCCTATCGTACTCGTGTGGCGCGGATGTACAATAGACGAGTTATTCAGAAAACTTTCCAGGTCGGCGATCTCGTACTAAGAAAGGTGCAAGAGGTTCAAGTGGGCAAGCTAGACCCTAAGTGGGAGGGTCCCTTCAAGATTGTTGAAAAGCTAAGCTCAGGAGCTTACTACCTAGAAGGTCCTGATGGAAAGATGTTGAAAAGACCCTGGAACGCTTATCATCTCCAAAAATATTATTCTTAGTTCAGCTCTTTAAATTTTAGCAAAGACTGTTTTTGTTTTTGGATGATATACTCTTTTATTATTTCAATGCAGAGTTTTATAATTTTTGCCAGATATTGTACAAGCAGGAGCACGAGCTCAGCCCTGGTTACGCCAGGAGCAAGGGTGTGCAGCCTACCTGAGGAGCACGAGCTCAGCCCTGGTTACGCCAGGAGCAAGGGTGTGCAACCTACCTCAGGAGCACGTTTACGACGAGCTCAGCCCTGGTTACGCCAGGAGCAAGGGTTTTCACCCTACCTGAGGAGCACGAGCTCGGCCCTGGTTACGCCAGGAGCAAGGGTGTGCAACCTACCTCAGGAGCACAAGCTCAGCCCTGGTTAAGCCAGGAGCAAGGGTGTGCAGCCTACCTGAGGAGCACGAGCTCAGCCCTGGTTACGCCAAGAGTGTGCAACCTAACTCAGGAGCACGAGCTCAGCCTTGGTTACGCCAGGAGCAAGGGTGTGCAGCCTACCTGAGGAGCACGAGCTCAGCCCTGGTTACGCCAGGAGCAAGGGTGTGCAGCCTACGTCAGGAGCACGTTTACGACGAGCTCAGCCCTGGTTACGCCAGGAGCAAGGGTTTTCACCCTACCTGAGGAGCACGAGCTCAGCCCTGGTTACGCCAGGAGCAAGGGTGTGCGACCTACCTCAGGATCATCTTTACGACGAGCTCAGCCCTGGTTACGCCAGGAGCAATGGTTTTCACCCTACCTGAGGAGCACGAGCTCAGCCCTGGTTACGCCAGGAGCAAGGGTGTGCAACCTACCTTAGGAGCACGTGTACGGCGAGCTCAGCCCTGGTTACGCCAGGAGCAAATGTTTGCCATTACGTGGTGAATTATTAACCTAGGCCGAGCTACGACATGCTTGTTCCTACCTGCTTAATGTTTGCCATTACGTGGTGAATTATTAACCTAGGCCGAGCTACGTCATGCTTGGTCCTACCTGTTTACTGTTTGCCATTACGTGGTAAATTATTAAACTAATCCGAGCTACGTCATGCTTAGTCCTACCTGTTTAATGTTTGTCATTACATGGTGAATTATTAACCTAGGCCGAGCTACGTCATGCTTGGTCCTACCTGTTTAATATTTGCCATTACGTGGTAAATTATCAAACTAATCCGAGCTACGTCATGCTTGGTCCTACCTGTTTACTGTTAGCCATTACAGGGTAAATTATTGAGCTAGACCGAGCTACGACACTCTCAGTCTAGCTCTAAATAAGCTCCGCCATACAAAAATGACAAGAACGGTAAAACAGGACTAACATTAATGAAAAGAAAAATTCTGAGGAATTACAAAATTACGTCCAAAGATCAGGGGGGGAGAGGCAGCTACTTTCTCTACATCTAGAAAATCCAAAGAGATGTCAAGCACAAGACAGCCATGTTCTTTAATCTGGCTAAGACATCCCTGGAAACCAGCCTCAATAAAAGTAAGGAGTTTCTCCCATACCAACTCCTCAGACTTTTGCTTCTCCTCATCTGCCTCCTTTAGAGATTTAGCAAGTTCCTGCTCAGCAGAGTTAGCTAGCCCTTTAGCTAAAGCTAACTCATTACGCAGCTCCCGGAGCTCAGTCTCATGTTGACGTTTCTGGGCCTCAATCAAAGAGCGAGCCTCGGCCTCAGCGACGGTCTTCTTATCAATCTGAGCTTTTAGCTCAGAGATTTCTTTCTCATGAAGAGATTTGGCCTCAGCCAGGGTGTCTTGCATATTATCAAAGACCTTAGCATCTTTCAAGGATTGTCTTCGAGTGAAAGACGCCCTTGACGTAAACTCCCCCATCAAGAGCATAGCCTCGGTCAGACTGCTCCCAGTTCGGGTCATCAGGTCCCCCCCAGCTCAGTTGGCTCATATAAAGGGCATCCTCCGTATTAGGCAGGTCACAAGCTACAGCTAAGGCAACTGTGCTCGGTCCTTCCCCAACTAGTCTGACACCACCTCGGTAAGCCTCCATCACCCGCTCGCGACACCTCTCCACACGAGCTGGTGCACCCCCTTTCTCACCCATCGAAGGGAGGTCGGACGGATCGGCATGTGCCGAAACTTGTCTCAGAGGCTGAGCTTCTACAGCAGTAGACCTTGACGAGCCCCTGGGAGCAGCCTGTCTTTTCCAGGAGAGCTGAGCTACATCCTCGGTGGGGCTCTCACCTCCTATATCCACAATGGTTACTCCCTCGGCTGCTTGGGGTTGGCCCTGTTTTTGTTTCCTTTTCTGAATAGCTTTCGACACTAAGGAGCTCATAACTCTGTCTTCTGTATAAACAAATGAATAGCTCAGTCACACCGAACAAAAAACACTTGTGAGTAAAATAATTGTTAAAACGTGCTAGAACAAGTACCGGCTCTCCCCCTCAAGGTCAGATCAGCCGGACTCAGCCCAGCAAAACAAAGTAGATCCTCCACCAACAGCTTAGATGAATTAAAGCAGTGACCTCCTATGGCGTTCATTACATCTAAGAAGGAGGTGCTCTTTTTGAAATTTTTGGGAGGAGAGGGGAGAGCCGGGAGATGTTCAAGCCAATCAGAGCAGCAGACCCAGGGCTGAGAAGCCTTTACAAAAAAGAACTCCTTTTGCCAGTCTTTGATTTTGCTAGGATAACCCCCAACAAATGCACAGCCAGGTCGGCTGGTGACATACCAGGGGCCCTTATCCGATCTCTTGATATGAAAAAAATAAGAGAGAGATGGGTGGTCATAAGGTAAGCCTAACGCCTTAAAAATAACTACTAGACTACACAAAATTCGGAAGGAGTTGGGAGAGAATTGGCTAAGGTTTAGCTGGTAAAAACTACTGAACTCCTGAAAGAAGTCAGGAAGAGGAAAACGTAAACCCCCTTCTAGTTGGCCACGGTAAAAGGTAAAAAAACCCTCAGGAGGTTGGTTGGATCGTTGAGAAGAGGAAGGGAATATGAACTCATAATCAGAATGGGCTTGGCTGAGCTGACGTATTTTGGCCTCATCTGACTCATCCAAGGCAGGAACATAGAGTTCATACCAGGGATAATTGCCCGGAGGCGACTCTGATCTAAGACGTGGGCTGGCCTCAGTCATTTGAAGGTTGGGTTCAGCTGAGGTCCCAGCTTCCTTGGGAGCCTCAGTGCGCACCACTTCTTCAATGGGCTCAACTCCCTCAGGGAGGGCAATCCCTTCGGGATAAAATGAACCGTACTGATCTACCGTCTTAAGCTCCTCGTCAGTTAGAGGGGAAGGAAACAATTGATCAGGTGAAGACATTTTAACAAAAACAGCTGAGAAAAAACGTACCTAGGAGTTTTCAGAAATAAAAATGGATTGCTAAAGAGGTCGGATCCGATCTGTTTCGAAAATTGCAAAAGTGGACAATGAGGGACCCGGAGCGGTATATATATAGGGGGACCTCAACGAATCACGACCGTTGATCCCTGATGCACTGTACGGTCTAGATTAGCCTCGGGAATCGGGCGGGGAGCCCAACGGTCGTAATTTTAGTTCAAAATTCAAAATTACGTAGCCGTTATTTCCCGCATAAATCAAGTTTTGCTATTTTGAAGAATTGGCTCGTCAGGATAACTCAGCAAATACGAGCTTCTGGTCTAAAACGTCAGCTCGACAGGGAGGGGGGACTGTGATACCTCCTAAAGGATACCACCTGACGAGACGACCTGGTTCCATGGTATATTACTCGCCTTTCTTCGCTAGACCTCGCCTACCATTCCGATCTCTTTGTGACGACCGACCTGTTTGGCCGACCCGTTTCACCTCACCTGATGCCCCTCCAGTATCTCGGCGAGCGACCTCTTTTGAGAGCCCGAGCTGATATGCTGAGCTCTTCTCATTTTCCTTGTTGCTACCGGCTCTCAGCAAGGAAACTAGTCCCCCAAGATACCTAGTCCTAGATCTGCGGAGCAATATCAGGGATTTGATTGTATTCACGGGATCTTGACATATCTGGGTAAGATTTGGATAAACATGGAAAGAGTCCTTGCGGCAATACAACTCTTAGGTCTCCGTCTATAAATACCAGGTTTGGGGTAATTAAGCTAATTAATAATTGTCTTTACCTACCGCATATATCTCCTTATTATATCCAATCGCCTGACTTGAGCGTCGGAGGGGATCCGCCGGAAAAACTTCTGGCACCCTTCTCACTGTTATTTCGTATTTTCAGGTCATTGCAGAAGATCTTTACTGACATCCCTGCTGTTATATTGAGCGTTGGAGAAAAAAGATAGGTGAACCCCCTCTCTATTGATATCAGCAAGTCACCGCAAATTTTGGTGATATCACATAAGGGTTTTATGGATTTGAATTTCAGATCCTTCGTACATATCAACTCAATTTGTTTGGGAAACTTTTAGATCCATGGATTTTGAATTCCTCAATATAACACACGTAAAATCTCAATTACAAAATTAGACGAGAATAATCTGAAGTTATTTTAAATATTACTAAAATAATCATCTTAATATTTTAAAAATCCATACATCAAAATAGATAATAAAAGAAAGAATAACCAATATAACTATATATTGAAAATTGTATATTTGTGAAACATACCAATAACTAAAATTTATACACAAAATAAATCTATATATTACTTATAATATTAAACCTACATAAAGAATTATATGAAAATATCTTTATATTCTTGAGTATGAATATTTCATTTTGGTCAAAATATTATTCTTTAAAAAACTTTACCCATAAAGAAAAAAAAGTATATAAAATATACTTTTTACATGAATATATATATATACTAATAAAACAGGTACAAACATAATGGTTATATTAAAATACTAAAAATTTTATAATCAAAAAAATTTTAATAAATTTTTTTAATTATTAATCAAATATATTTGCAAAATACACCAAATTAGATAAAATATATCTAAATTCATAAATGTATTGTTAGAACATATTTAAATGATAAAATTATATAAAAACAGAATTAAAAAATCACAATAATAAATATATAATTAAAATATTATTTTAATCACTACTATTTAAAGCATATCACTTGTCACTTTTGACCATGACAAGTGTCAATCTAAAATGAGACCTCTTCACTCCAATTTGCCTATAAATAACCCCATTTCATCAAAATTATTCTCAGAATTTCAAGTATAAGAATTGGAAAACTAGGAGAAAAGTTAGTATAGGAAAAATATAGAAAATAGGGATACAAGTGAGAAAATTATGTGGAAATTGCCAAAGGAAAATTCTCAAATTTTCACACAACCTTCCCTACCAACACATAAAGCATTCAGCTAGATAGGTGTAAGAAAAACCGAAATCGAATCACCCAGAAAACTCAGAAAACGCGAAAAATATTTCTCAAATCTGCCCAGAAAATACCATGTGCAGTCATTTCAAGCCTTCGGTTCTTCTGCTTAAAAACGGGCTTTTATCTTGTGTATAAAATAAAAATTGTTCCAAATGTTTTATAGTTTATGGGTATGTCGGACGATTGCCAGGAATGATGACGTATGATCTGATAAAACACCCAGCTGATCATTTTACCACATACGAATCTGGGCATTATCGGCTAGGAATTCAAAATGTTTTCTGAACGAAACTTGTAGATCTCGACAAGACGAACACACCTTAAAATTTCCGGCCGCGCATGACAACCGGAGCTGCGGCCACGCGCCGGTATGACGTCGTGTGTAGTACACACGCTTCCCCGATTTTGAAATTTTCGACGGCCGAATGTTTCTGGACTGATTTGAGGCATTTCTGAAAAGTTTCGTGATCTTTGACTTAATTTGTAAAGTCTTATTCAAAATTAACCAGACAAGGTTCGTACAAAATTTTTTTTTAGAAAGATTCAACCACATATCTAGGTTGCTTATCACTATAAATTACTTATATTATGTTTATAGAAATGTAAATGGCAAGTGGGTTCTAAATCGAGCCAATCGAGTAAGATATAGTGAGGTGATGTGTGTTACCTATTTCTTTCTATATAGCTTTTTTTCATTTGACCTGTAAATTACTGTAAATGTTTATTCAATATCATACCTTCCATTTATGTTATCATGTTGTGCATTATAATGTTTCAATGCTCATATTGTCTTCATACGAAATTACCGCATATATCTCTAATACGTTCCCTTGAATAATGAATGGAGCCCTAGATATGAGTCCACTGAACAACGTGGCATCGGACCAGGAAGTGAGTCAAATGAACAACGGATGACGATACTCCCAAAAACAATGATGATCTTTAAGTATCAATAAGAGATTACTTTACTTCTCTTTATGTTCTTCAATGGGCCAAATAACAAGGTACAGATCCTGAAATGGCTTGCTAAGATCTGAAACAAAATGTTATAAGGGTGCCGAAAGATTTTTCCTGCAGGTCCCTCCGACGCTCAAGTGAGATGATGGGAGATATGGGGAAATTTGTAAGGGAATAGCTGCGGTATGTAGGTGTGTATAGGAAAAATGCACACTTGAAATCCTGACTTAGCTTGCTACTTATAGGTGTTACCTCCCGATGTGTAGCTTGGACCAGTAAGGCCATGTTCTACATGACTCCTGAAATCTCGGAACACGTCGAATGACTGATAGGACCATGATTTGCATCATTCCATGATATCTTGGGACCTGTCGGTTCAACCTGGACTTGGTCAAAAGGCTTAGACCCGGTCAAAGCACTCCTAGAGATAGGAGATCTTGAGGTTATTCTGACCTCATTAGGTTGGGAGGTCGGTGAAAGATTTGGAGTCAAGGCATGTGCTTTATCTCATTAGGTCGGCAGGTCCGTGAATAGATCATATACTTGGAGTCAAAGCATGTGTTTTTACCTCATTATGTCGGCAGGTCGGTGAATTTGGTTCAATGACTAGTTGGATGAGCTACAGTTAAAAATGAGTTTACCTAGAACTCGGGAGATCAGGGAAATTGGTCACAAACTTAGAGCTGGGAGCGGTGCTTTGACCTCTTGAAGTAGGATAGTCGGCAATGCACCTTGTCATTGAGGCGGATATCTTGTTCAGGTGAGATCGGGAGGTCGGCAATGCACCTTGCCCTTGAGGCGGATGTCTTGACCAAGTGAGGTAGAGAGGTCGGCAATACACATTGCCCTTGAGACGGATTTCTTGACCAAATGAGGTCGGGAGGTCGGCAATACACCTTACCCTTGAGGCGCATGTCTTGACCAAGGGAGGTCGAGAGGTGGACCTTATGAGGGTGAATGTCAACCTTACAATTATACCTCCAAGGTTAAGTTCGGTGGATAGTTGAATACGATCGTCTTTCTCCCGCATGGTATCAGAGAGAATCTGGGTATATGGTTCATCTGAACAACGAGCACTGAATCGGTCCGGAGAATGGTTCACCTCGGCTCGTAAATAAATGATTATTCTGGATCGTATTCGAATACGTGGGGAAAAGTGCTACACCTTAATGTCAGGTGGGAGCCACCTCTTTAGACCACGATATTCATTCTAAAGTAGTAAATGTCGTCGTTTCATTGATATATTGTTTTACATGACATATCATATTGGCAGATTGCATTATTTGTTATTATATATACGCAAAGCCATTGTTATTCTCTCACTAAGTCTTTTGTGGGGTCCTCGTTACTTAATCCGTTATGTATCAGTTCATTTATACATATGTGAGTTAGAATTAAGTAAAATATACACCTGATTAAGAGTTTAGTTATGTATGTTGTTACAAGTTGACAAAAACTATGTCAAAACTACACATCCTATATACATAACTACAACCTAAACCAAAAACTCCTAAGCAGTGGTTCAGCTCGCAGCGGAATAGACTCACAATCCCGTCCTCCCACGTCTATGAGTCCCTACAGAAACAATCACACAACATGAGTACATATAAACAACCCTTCCAGTGCGATATCATTAAACACATAAACAATAAAGCACTATGAATAACAAATGTGATTGTCATGTATCATGCACTATCAAATGCAATTATGTCATGACATGTCTTACTCCTCATCCTGTTATAACCAGACCAGTATGATATGTCTATCTCAGCTCAATATGTCAGTGGAACCCTCTCACATCTTCATATTAGCAGCACATATCATAGTACCGTCCTAACATGTTATAACAGCCAGAGCATATACCCAACCGGCGTATATCTCTCATGCCAAAGCATATGTAGCATATCTATCGTGGCAACAATCCCAGCCAAAGCATATGCCCAACACTGGCATATCTATCGTGGCACCGATCTCAGCCAAAGCATATACTACACATCTATCGTGACATCCATCTCAACAATGTAGTATCATGAATGTACATGCATATGATACCACTAATCATATGATAACATGCTCACATCATCATCAAAACCATATTTTCTCACCTTTGATTCTTGTAGTTTTGTTTCTAGTCTTGATTGAAATATTTTCTTGCAGGTGACATACACGATCAACATAAAGATCTGTTAAGGCTCTTTGAGCATGGTGGATTCCCACCGGCCGCAAATTAATTATTCTTGGAGATTATGTTGATCGGGGAGTCTGGAAATAATATGCTTGTTGTTGGCTTACAAGATAAAGATCTGACCACGGTTCAGAACCGTCGGTTCGACGGTTCAGAAAGCATCGACCCTTAATATTAACCTTAATTGACGGTTTCGATTACGGTTCATTAACCGTCGGTTATGATTAACTAACGGATACGGTTTGAACCTTATTTTAAAAAGAAAAATTAAAAAAATTATTAAAATTTTGAAAAAATTGTAAAAAATATTGGAATGTGTATTCCTCCATGGATTAATCACAAACTAATGTGAAATAAATTCAAGCTCAAATAATCAAAACGTGTAAGATATATTTGTTTGAGTAATATATATAACTTATAACACTTTATTTAGATCAACAAAGCTTTTATATCTTAGTGGTTGAAGAAAGTTGGAGGTCATGAGTTCGAATATACACCATAACATATGTTTAAATTTAAAAATGTACCGTTGAACCGTCGGTTTAGAAAATATTGACCCTTAACTGTCTCGCCTATAGACTGGCCGATTACGGGTTCGAGTCGTCGAACCGTTGACCCGATTAATCGATCGTTGATAATGGGCCGGTTTCGGGCCGATTAAGGGTCATCTATGACACTTGGTAGGGTCTAAACAGGACCAAATTTTCCTCTTAAGAGGTAACCATGAAGATGCCAAAATTAACCGTATCTATGGATTCTATGATGAGTGTAAGAGGAGATTCAATGTTCGACTCTGGAAGATATTCACCAAGTGCTTTAACTGTTTACCTGTTTCCGCAGTCGTTGATGAAAAGATACTCTGCATGCATGGACTTCCCCCGAGCTAAAACAGTTAGATAAGATAAACGATACTCAAAGGCCCGCCGACATTCCAGATAGTGGGCTGCTATGTGATTTGCTCTGGTCTGATCTGGAACAAGAAAACAGTTTTGGGGCGTGAATTTTTTTTTTATAATACTTACGGACTAAATAAATTTTGGGGGTGCAAAAAATTTTTTTTTTGCACAAATAAGGGTAAAAAAAAGTTTTTTCATTAAAAAAAATTGTTTTTTTTTGGTTGGGGGTGGGGGGTGGGATACGGGGGTGGTCCACAGGTGAAATCAGGATTTTCTGATCGGGTGGGCTAAAATTAATTTAAAATAATAAATTTGTAGGTAAAAATTTCATTAATGAAAAACTATTTCGTCAAATTTGGTGCAAATTCCAAAAAAAATAGAAGACAATTAAATGTCCATGACAGCATGAACATATATAGAATAAATCGCATTCGACTCCAACTTTTATTTTACAAAATACATATTTTCCACACCTCTTATTTGTACAAGACAAAATATAATAAAACTTAAACACAAAACAAGTTACTAAAAATTTCAATATATTTAGACATTGAAAAAAAACAATTCATAAAATTATACTTCTGTTAAACATTTAATATATATGTATATATTACGTGCTATGTTGCACCGATACTCCAAAAAATTTCACGGTAAGTATCGGATACTCCTGGGATACGGATACGCGCGGATATGGCACCGATACGTATTGGGTACGCCACGTAGCGTATCCGGGGATAAAAAATAAGTTTTTATTTCGGATACGTTTCATATACGGTCAAGATACGCCGCTGACCGTATCCGACACGGGTAAGATACGAGAACTTTCGGAATTTTTTTAAAAAATAGGGTTGAAACTGTAATTAAAATTAAATTATTTAACTAAATTCCTATTTCCTAACCACTTTAATGTGTTTATGTCGATTATATGCTTGAAACTTTAGATGTCCTGGATTAATATTTTACCATTTGTCTTGAAGTTGATGAGTTTGCAACTTTATTCTGATTTATAATGTGTTTAATATTGAATATATGCTTGAAACTTGATTTCTTACAAATATTATTAATTATATATTTATATATATATAAATAAATTAATAAAATTTGCGTATCCGGACGTATCGTATCCTACAAATTTCAAAAATCCCGTGCAATCACACCCGTATCTGCGTATCCACGTATCCGCGTATCCGTATCCGTGCAACATAGATTACGTGTCAAAAATAACTGTTTGATCTTTAAAATAGGCCATCATTTCTCACAACACCATCCCTCACAATACTTGTACTTTGATTAGAAAAATATAATAAAATAAAATTTCGAACTTAATCCTTTTGGATATCATCGTGCATATCAACAGGATAGGACCATAACAAATGTAACTCGGGATCACATTTTAAGTAAGGGCTACTAGTAGTTGATTGAATATCAACTTTCTCTTCTCAACTTTAATTGTTGGAGATTTAGGAGGAGAACTTTGATGATCATTTGTTTTGTGGTAAAAATGTTGGAGAGAACTTTGATTTTTAGCAGGAATATGTTTACTTGACATTGTAATAGGTATATATATGGTTTTTTGGGGACTTGTTTTTTTCGTTTGAAAGGAACAATTATCCTTACTGTTTTGTGTCGTGGAAACATGGAGCTTAAGATATTCTGTAGTTTAAAAAGGTTTGAGATATGTTGTCACAACTAGTTTTATCCTTTTGTATAAGTTTTTTGGCAGATTACTTCCCTGTGTTTTCCAAATAGGTGGATTATCCCTACGTTGTTTGAAAATATGCAATTTACCCCACATGATTTACAAAATAGGCTGTTTATCACCCTGTGGTTTGAAAATAAGCATTTTACCTCATTTTGTTTACAAAATAGGCAGTTTACCCCTATGTGAAAATATTTCACATCTATTCACAAATTATAAGGGGTAATAAAATGCATATTTTCACAAACCAAATAGGGGTAAAATGCATATTTTCAAACATGGGGTAAACTGTCTATTTTGTGAACCAAAGGGGGGGTAAATGCATATTTTCAAACCAAGAGGGGTAATTTGTCTATTTGACAAACCACAATGGAGTTATTTGTTATTAACTCCTTTTGTATAGGCTTATTTTTTGTTTTATATTTTATTTTCTCTGTTTTTATATCAAATCCGTTTCTTAGAAGTATGTTTACACATTGGAATTTTGTCTACGGGTGGTGGATGATGGATATGAATTCTTTGCTAAAAGAAGACTCGTTACAATATTTTCGGCTCCCAACTACGGAGGAGTTTGACAATGTTGGGGATCTTCTGATTAGACTTGACCACGGTTCAGAACCGCAGATTAGACGTTTTAAAAAACATTGACTCTTAACCTTAACCTTCCTTGACGGTTCCGGTTACGGTTCATAAACCGTCGATTCTGGTTACGGTTAATCAATGGTTACGGTTACAGTTTGACCCTTATATTTTTAAAAAAAAATAAAAATATATTAAAATTTGAAAAAAAAGCGTAAAAGACATTTGAATGTGTTTTCATCTATGGATTAAACATAAAATAACGTGAAATAAATTCAAGCTCAGATAATCAAAATGTATAAGATATATTTGTTTGGTTAATAGACATAATTTATAACACTATATTTAGATCAACACGACTCTCATAGTTTAGTATTTGATGCTAATTATTCAAGTTGGATGTTATGAGTTCAAATCTACACCATAACATATATTTTAAATTTAAAAATGTAAAAAAAAAAAAAAAAACTATTGAACTGTCAGTTAACCGATAGTTCACGGGTTATAAAATTATGACTTTTCGAACCGTTGACCCGGTTAACCGTCTCGTTGACCATGGTTCGGTTCAGGGTCGTTTATGACCCCTTGGTCGGGTCTACTTCGGAGTGTTGACGAGTCATTAGTATGTTCTTTTGAGATACTAAAACCTGCAGCAAACAACTCGAAATTTCCTCTGAAAAAGGTATAATCGGCATCTTAATTCATGTCTTGTTTCTGCCTTTCATTTACACATTCCGACATGTTTATACATGTGTGAAAATTTTGCTGCTTCAATGAGTTTTCGATGGTTAACTTTAGAAATGCCTACTTCTTTTCCGTTGTTTTTTTTTACTAGCCTCCAAAAAATTGGATTCATTTTCAAGGATGGAATATGTTTCTGGCTCGCTGTTTATATCTCCTAACGTATCTGCCAAGAAAGTGCCTTGCTCAGATTGCATCGCAACCTCTCTACTGCTTCGAAAATCGAAGGAATATCTCTATAGAGTTTCAGGAATTATAATATAAATTTTTGAGGAGGAACAAGGTATTTGATTTGAACATTCAGTTTGTTTTGTTTATTTCTTTTAGCATAGTTTAAATTTATATTTACATGTATTGATGTGTTCTCTAATACAATCATTTTGAAGATACATTGATTCTGCTGTTTCTACTGTGGTTGTAATCTGTATTGACACCGTAAAACACTTGTATGTACCGGTTTGAGGCTCATTTATACACAAACTCAATATTATTTTATGTTTTTTTGGATTGTCGCAGGGCACTAAATGTCATTTACCGTTCCAAAACAAAAACATAAAGTTGTAATTTGATTATTATATAAAAAACAATGAATAAGAAAACGTGGATAAAGATATCAAACATCTATTATAACTAGTATTATTCATTGATATAATCAGTATAATTGGATATTTACCAAATTGTAATCACGTTAAAATATAATCGTCATTTGCAAATAATGTTTGCAATTTAGAATCATTACTGATAAAAATCATGTTACAACAAAAATTATAAATTAATCCTTCTGTTGGGTTTTGAGAACCTAACTAATCCTAGTTTTGATATTAACAAACTTGTTATTATGTTGTTAACATATTCTATTAAGAATTCTGTTTATCGAAGATATTCAGAGCTTGATGAATTGTAAAGTAAGTCACATCGCTGGAACCATACTTGGACCTCGTTATCTCTCTTAAAGGATAGAACCACGGCTAGAGCAACTCTGGTATATTGGCAGCAACTTTCAGCTAGCTTATCAAAGTGAAGCGATTCTTGATTCTTTGAAAAGCTAAAAGAAAAGGTTACAATTTTCATGGTTATCACTTTGTCTAGAAATCAACAAATCAAGAGCTTTAAATCGAGTTAGCTGAAATGAAGCAGCAATGTCCAGCTAAATGGACAGAGGAGTAGATCAGCAAAGTAAAAGTGAACTCAGCTTAGCCAGGTAAGTGACGAAATATAGTACAGAACGTGAATATAACTGTTCTAAGCTCGGGAATCGTGCAAAATCTTTCCAGACGATAATATTCTTGTGTCTAACATATATATCATTATTGGAAGCCATATATACAAGACTTGGAAGCTCAAATCAGATTATTCAAGAGGAATCCAAGTAAAATAAAAGAGGACGCATTTGGGGATTCAATAAAAGGAGCTATAGAATGAAATCCAACTTCAATAAGAGCAACCTCAAACCTAAGTAACCTCTTACCTTGCTGAGACATTTTGTACGTTTACAATGCACTATATTCTTTGTATAAGTGGGCTTAATAGAGAGTGCTTGTTGTAACTATTAGACGTGTTGTCTAAAACAATGTTTTTGCATATGAGACATTAAAAGAATATAAGCTATAAACGAGTTCTCACCTGGTGGGGTTGGATATTAGGAGTTTAGATCGTAAGGTGGCCTCGCCTAAGTGAAACTGTACAAATGGTTGTATAGTTCAAAGCTTCTAGTGAATCATTACATTTGGTGGAAGAATGAGAGATGTAAAAGAGTTGACTACGAACTTGCAGAAACAAACATGTGTTCATTTTACTTTCTGTCTTTTAAATTTACTCTGTCTTTACAAATGCTTAACTAGTTATGTAGTGAATTAATTCGAGTTACTTCCTCCTGGTTTCTTAAATCAAACTCGATCTAATATCTCGGTGCAATCGTTTCAAGAACATGAGCTATTGTAGCTCACTTGACTGGCTGAATTGGATGGACTGATCAACCCCTAGAATCAATCCTGATAAATGGTATCAGGACAACACTCAACCCCAGTATCTTAAATAAATTTTTATATATTGAGCTAACAAATATATATTAAAATGTTTTAGATATTATATTTTAGTTTCTCTTATTAGAAAATGATTTTTAACAATCACCGCTAAACATATAACAATATAACTTTTATGTAAAATAAATACGTTAACATATATGCTTAAAACCCTTTCCACAAATCAAGTACTCGTGTATTTAAACTCAGGATGGAGCCAGAAAATTTAAATTGGGGGACGGAAATGAATTTTTTAAAATAATTAATTATAAAAATATAAATATAGTAATTGACATGTACGCACAAAATAATAACATATATTATATTTGCATATATATTCTAACAAAATGATGATTATCTCAATCTTAGTTTAGTATAATAAAAAATAATCATATTCGAAAATACTAATTTACTGATTTATCAGTGCTACAGAAAGATTATTTTCATGAGCTTATCTAATCCATCCAAAAAGTTTAATTGCTAAGAATCAATATCTAAACCATGATTGGTGCAACTGCCTTGGGTTCTTTATTTTCATAATTTAATGAGAATTCAAAAATTCTAACCTACCTCAAAACCATATCTTTTAGGGCCTTGACAATGAACTTGCATAGTTTGAAAATATGAAGTTTACCCCTCCATAATTTTGAAAATAGGCAGATTATCCCCCATAAGATTTAAAATAAACATTTTTTCCCCTATGGTTTTGAAAATAGAAATTTTACCCTTTTATGATTTGTAAAATAGATGCAAAATACCCTCTCCATGGATGCCATTTTTTGCAAACCATAAGAAAATAAAGTACCTATTTTTCAAACCACGTGAGAATAAAATATCTATTTCAAACCATAAGGGGATAATCTGCCAATTTTTTTAAAATCAATAGGCTAAAATGCATATTTTCAAACTACAGGGAGATAATCTGTCTATTTTCAAAACCACGGTGGCTAATCCGCCACTAGCTCTATTTTTTAAAATAATTTATCTATTAAAAATGATATCTTAGGATTTTTAATTTATCAAGTATCTTAGGATTTTTAATTTATCGAGTATCTTAGGACTTTTAAATTACGAAATGCTATACTTAACTATTCAATAGATAAATATATTTTTTAAAAATTGTTATTGAGATGAGTTAGAATCTTTAAATTCTCATTCAACAATGATGTCTACTACGATGAATATGATTACGTCGTCATAACATTTGATCGGTGAGATCGAGGAAGTGAGAAGTTTTCCAACATTACACCAAGGGTTAAACCACAAATAACATGTTTCTTGCTACTATAAAATAACCAAAGGAGTGCAAGTATTGTCGCACATAAAAATTTCCAAAAACCGGACTATCACATCAACACGACTTCTTACAAGCTTGTACTAAAAACGAAGATTCATAGGACCACAAAAAAGTCGCAAACATTTCCACAAAACATACAACCTCAAACCTTACGGACAAGTAAACTTCAATTGTTACCTTCAATCGTCGGAAAAAGAAGTATTGCTATCACAACTTCAATCATAACTAGCATTCAAGAATTTCAATAGCTCATTTCGATTGTCTTCTGCCACTTTGTCCTCTTTCGTTTTCTCAAGCTTCAATAGTATCTGCAAAAAGGAACAACAGATGGTAATTATACTCGTACATAATAGCATCAATGAGTATTAACAGCTCTCACTGAAAAAGTGGCCACATGGGTTGTAAGAGTAAACTACACCCGGCACAAACCGAATGCTGACTGAACATTTGTAATCTAAATCGTCTTTTCATGCATTATTCCTTTTTTTTTAACAAACATAATTCTATTTTGTTAACCACTGTGATTCAAAAAGTTCGTAAATATTCTTCAATGAGGAATTAATATCCAAATACAGAAGCAACCAAGAAATGTATGGGGCATTTAACAGATCACTGCCATATAACCAGCTTTAGTTAATATTTAACATCTTTCTCAGTAAATAATGCAGTCAATCATCAATATCCTGGAAAATGTTCTTCATACCATTGGTAACTGATTTGTTTTTAATAGCAGATGTATATAAATATATTATACCCATGCTTACAGTCTACACATAAGCCCTACAGTTGGTGCCAGTTACATTTAGCAGATAGTTGATATAATTACAAAAAATCATGTGAATTAGTATGTTCCATCTCACTTATTGAATGCTCCCATTTCATAACTAGAACAAGCAAAACTGTTTTCTAAAATGGAAAATTTCTCACAGAAGTATCCTTTTTTAGAAATTATGCAACGGCCCGATCATTGACTGATTCGCATTTCACAGTTACAACCTTAAGAGTGCAAAATGTTCAGATGCCAAAAGCTTCTGTTTTTTGAGCTCACTTTCAAACTCCACGAAATTCATAATGAAAATCTCAGTAAGCAATGGAGGTGGAAGAAACTAAGAATTATGCCACTCACCTGGAGTTTTGACCAATTTGGAAAACACTACCAAGAACTATCATAATTTACACCTTTAAAGGATTAATTGTTTTTTACAATCATAAGAGGCCAATATTCGTTGTCATGAAAATTCTGAATATCAGGGTGTTAGTGGGGAAGCAATACCTTTTTACCAGAGACAGCACTGCGGCGAACATTATCATCTTTGTTCCTTCCCAAGAACTGGATAAATGATATAAAACATATAAGCAAATATACATCCCCCTTCTTCAAAAGAATCTATTGATGCTTTATCGTGTGCCAGTGGATGAGCAGAAAACAAGTATGGTCAATGGAGGCAGAAGTAAGAACCTTAGAAAGCTGTACAGGACCGCTAATTTCCTCCCGTTCCTTCTGTACATGGCTCACATTGGCAGGACAAAAAAAAAAGCCAGACATCCAGACCAGCCAATCAAGATTCCAGTCATCATGTCAGAAACCACAGCTCCAATTTCAAAGAGCCATTTGTAAGAGGCAAAAAGTTCAATAAGAACCATATTTAAAGAATAACACGAAAATGAGAAAAATGTATTAAGATAATGACCAGAAGACAATGGATAAAACATCGTTTTAAGATCAATTCACTGGCCTCAAAACTCACGTAAATATTATGCTCCCATGAACAAACAAAAGGTAGAATCTAGAAAAAGAACATAGTGGTCTACCTCTTTAGATTTATGTTTATTATGCCTATTTCGATGACTTTTCCCTTTCTCTCTTTCTTTGTTCTGAAATGCAACCAACCAGCCAATCAGTTACAATGATAGACAGTATATTACTCTAGAAATTAGTGCACAACTGAAAGTCGCCACCTTCTTGAAACTATCATTGGGTTTATGCCTCTTTGAACGTTGGGACGTCTGTTGTACACTGTCAGGTGGAATGAAACACAAAACAACATTAATTGTCAAGGTCAATATGTCCTTGTAATTAGGACAAGAAAGAATTGAAGAGAGACCAGCACTTTAAACTAACTATATGGTGCTGGAAGTGATATCTTCACTGTAGCAGATTATATACTTAAGCTTAAAGCAGCACAATTTGAACAGATAGATAAGCAGGTGAAAGTTCATCCTCGTGATTTCAGTAGCAGATAATAGGAATACAATGAAAATATGTTCAAAATTGTCTTGGCATATATGGTTGTAAGTTCACTTGCAAGTTGGGTAAAAGATTTTAAAGTTAGTATGATATTTTCATTTAAGAAGGACGCTTGACTAAGTATTTTAGTAGTGAACTGAGTAGAAAATATATTTTGAGTGTTGGGAATGATGATGTGATCATGGAAAAATCATCGAGTGGAATGAACTTTCTTTTATCAGAAATGATGCAACGAAAGATGGAAAAAAGGTAAATTTTGTAATTTGTCAGATTTGAGAAATTTCCTCTCAAATACCCTGGCTACCAAGAGAATACTCATCCACATGAATCATTTTGTCTTCGGTCAATCAGTTGAGAAATCAATTCATTCAGCTGCCCAGGCCCAAAGATTCTACAAAATTAGTTTGGAAATGGACTGACTACCGGAGATATTCGTGTTACTTCGTCTGCACTGGTTTGTACACGAATGCGTGAGTTATACCTTCAAATTACCTTCACTCAAAACTGAATGGTAAAGCTGAACCTTACACAAGTCTAAGGTACCCCTTTCCATATTCTTGCTATGGATCACGACCATGATTGGTTAAAATTCTAGCTACAGATCTCGATCACGATTGAGTTCATTCCATATGTATTACGAAACTAACAGCTATTTCAGGACAAAAACTAGAATGTTTAATGTGTCCTGTGTTACAAAGTTGCAAATTCTTATTTATTATGATTCAAGGTATGTTCAAACCTTTTTATCACAATTTTATATGTTAGGGCACTCGATCACATCCCTTAAAAACTCAATCATGTGTTCCTACGATTCTAATCGGAAACCAATATCCTTCTAACCTAGAATTCAGCTACCCAAATATCAACCCTAATTCTATAGTATCATAGACAATAGACATCCAAATACTGTAATACGAGAAGAAACCCAGCTTCAAGTCAAAAAATGATTTTACATCGAGATCTATAAAAAAATAAAGGTACGAGTATGAATCATAGAAGAGACCTGTTATCTTCGTCTGAGGAGGAAGAGGAGTAGCTTTCAGAGGACGAGGATGAATGACGTCTACGACGACGTCTTGTTTCGGTATGACTCTTTTTACTGACTTTGAGAGCGCGGTCTCTATCGGTTCTGTGGCGATGGCGGCGGCGGCGACGAGATTCGTCCGAGGATGAAGACGACGACGTCGTAGAAGGCGACGACGAGGCAGCCATCGAGAACAAATTGGGTTTTGGGACAATATGCAGCAAACCCAGCTTAAGCTATATTTTAATTAAGTCCAAAAATAATATTTTAACATCCAAACGAATATAAATTAAAATTTGACTAAAAATTAAATAATATCCCTAATTATGCGATATCTTTTTACCTCGGGTGCGAGACCGATAAATATACGAGCTTTGGGCCTAACTTATTTATAGTGTGTTTGTAATTACTTATTCAAATAATTTTTATGTTATTTTTGTTTAAAGTTGTAAAAAGATGCTTTTAAATAAAAGTATCGAGTGTTTGCTATTTAAATAAAAAAACAAATTAATAAACTTCAGTTAATTATAAAATTGTCACTAAACAACTTAAAGCAGTCAAAAGCATGTCATGACCTGCTTATCAGATTCTGCTTGTTTCTGCTTCTTTTTAGAGAAGCAATAGCAGAAGTGAGGAAATAAAACACTTAAATTTTACTTTTTTTATCTGAAAAGCTGATAAACAGTTTGCAAAAGCATTTCCAAACACCCACTTATTAAAAGTTCACTCCTCATTTGAGAAAGACTTGTGTTCGAGTCTCGTGTTAGACCAACCTCTTATTAAAAAAAATCGGTAATTAATTTTTAATAATTTAAAATCTAAAGAGGAAAACTATCACTTAGAAAGTAATGAAATAGTTAGATTGGGAAAAAAATATTTTAGATAAATTTAAAAATCTATAATATAATTTCTTTCAAAATAAAATTAATTTGAAGAGAAAGGAGGATTATTCTGAAAATTTAAAAGCACTTCACCAAAGAAAATATTATATAGAAAATTAACAAAAGACTAATTTGAAGTAATATTATATTGGATGTCATCTACATTTGAATTTAATTTCAATATTATATTTTTTTCTGAACTTTGATAACATGATTTGCATATATAATTTTTGGGAAAATTTCTTGAAATATGTTATTCAAAAAAATTAATACGGAAACCCAAAATTTCAAAAATCATTGTGATTTTGGTTTTAATAGATATGTTTGGGAAAATGTTTTTTTTTTAGCTTCGTGAGGGGCAAATCGTTTTAACGAGATTCGAACTCGATTCGTTTCAAATGGGACAAAGTTAGACAAGCAATCAAGTTAGTCCAAAGGCAATACCTGACCTAAAGGGTATATAGAGGGTAGCCACACCCCTAGAAAAAGTGTTTATATAATTATGATTTATCAAATCTACAATAAGTTTTTCGTAGACTAGTGGTTTGTAATCTTGTATGGAAAGTGATGGCGCATATCCCATCACACATCAACGCAAAGAGTAACTTCTGTTTTTTTTTTCTCCCCCCTTGTTTGTGTCCAAAAAATTAACGTGAACATAGTTACTTTATTTTTTTATAAATTTACTAAATTAATATTATTTATAATCAATTTTTATTAAAATTTATGTACAAATATAATATTTGTTATTATTTTCTATATATATTGCAATAAATATTTATATAAACTTTGAAAATTAAATTTTCGCCCCCAAATTTATTTTCTTGGTTATGCCCCTGCCCAGAGGTATCCTGAAAATAAAAAGTACGACTGCATTATTTTATGAGAAGACAATTTTACAGGTATGGAAGTTTTGTTTTGATATCAATTAATAAAATAATATCATTCTATTAGTTAATTAATGGGTAAACTCACATAAAATCTCCACATTCAAACTTAAATTTGGATCTTGTCCACGTGTCAATAAAAGTCATTAATCAATCCCTACCATATCTTTTTTCTTTGTTTTTAACTCCATAATAGCTCAAAATGACATAATTACGTCCAATAAAATTTCTGTCCTCCCTGCTTTTCTCAATTTTTCTTCCAACAAATATTATTAAGAGATTTACAAATAAGTAAGTGGAGTTACACATGAAATTAGTATTATACATATACAATTTTAGCTCTAATTAAACTTGAAGTTGATATGAAATGTATACAACTTTGGTACTAGATATAATTGAATATAATTTTGGACTTGAAATTGGTATTAAATCAATACAATTTTTGTACAAATTGACTTGAATTTGGTATTAAACCTATATAATTTTGGTACTAATAACTAGTTACACTTGAAATTGTTATTACACTAATACAATTTTGGTATACTTAAAATTGGTAATATATTATATTGTTTTGGTACTAGTTACACTTGAGAATGTTATTAAATATATATAATTTTGATATTAGTTATATTTGAAATTGATATTAAACCTATATAAGTTTGAGACTAGCTACACTTGAAATTAGTATTAAACCCATATAATTTTTGTACTGTTTACAGATGAAATTGGCATTAAACTGATACTAGTTATACTTGATAGGTATTAAACCTATACAACATTGATACTAGTTACACATGAAATTGGTATTAAGCTTATACAATTTTGGTACTAGTTACAATTGAAATCGGTACTATGCATATACAATTTTGGTACTAGTTACACATGAAATTAATATTAAATCTATAAATTTTGGTACAAGTTACATTTTAAATTGGTATTGAACTTATATAATTTTGGTAATAATTATACTTGAAATTTGTATCAAACGTACAGAATTTTGGTACTAGCCATACATGAAATTGGTAGTAAACTTATACATTTTGGTACTAGTTACATTTGAAATTGATATTAAAGCTATACAATCTTGGTACTAGTTACACTTGAAATTGGTGTTAAACCTATACAATTTTGGCATTAGTTACACATGAAATTGATATTAAATGTATATAATTTTGTACTAGTTATACATAAAAAATTGGCATTCGACATTTACAATTTTGGTACTAGTTTCACTTGAATTTGGTATTAAACTTATATAATTTGGTACTAATTACACTTGAAATTAGTATTAAACATATACAATTTTGGTACTAGTTATATGTGAAATTTGTATAAAATCTATACGCTTTTAGTACTAATTACACTTCAAATTGGTAGTAAAGTTGTATAATTTTGGTTCTAATTATATATGTAATTGATATTAAACATATATGATTAGTTACACATGAAATTTGTATTAAACATATACAATTTTGGTACTAGTTATACTTCAAATTAGTATTAAACGTATATAATTTTGGTACTAGTTACATTTCAAATTGATGTTAAACCTATACAATTTTGATACTAGTTACACATGAAATTGATATTAAGCCTATACAAAATTGATACTAGTTACATATGAAATTGATGTAAACTTATACAATATTGGTACTAGTTATACTTGAGATTGATATTAACTCTATAATTTTGGTACTAGTTAGACATGAAATTTGAATTTTTCGTTTATTTAATATAGAAGATTAACATCAATAGAGAAGATTCTATAGAACTATTATAGTTTGAAATTGATGTTATTTGAAATTGGTATTTTTTATTTGTTTGATATAGAAGATTAATATCAATATAATAGAATTATTGTTGGTTCAGTTTGAAATTGGTGATGTGTGTAATTGATGTATTGATATTGTTTGTTTGTGTATCACCCTTTTGTTACAAATAATAAAAATAATAAGTTATCATATTTATTTAACTAAGAGTTGGTATAAATTTTTAATGACAAGTGTCATTATGAATGTAACTCTTCTCACTCACTCTTGTCTATTTAAAGACTCTATATCCATCAGATTGTAAAAATATTCGTGCAAAATCATCAGAAAAAAATGCCAAAAGGAAATGTTAGCATATTATGCCAAATATAGACAAAAATTCATAAAATTATCCAAAAGCTCTCCGAAAATTCTAAAAATTACCGAACATTCCTTATCAACATAGAAACAAAAATGTGTGGGTTTGCGAATCAAAACTATCATCCAAAATCGCTAAAAAATTCTCAACCGTGAAGAACATGCTGGAATTCTGCCCAGAAACTTGTTTGAGTAGTATGCTCAAGCCTTCGTTTCTTGCATTTACAAACTGGTTTTGATATTGTCTATAGAATGAAAGTTGTTCAAAATATGTTATAGTATATTTTCACATCGGCGTTTGCCCAAAACGTCGTCGTACGTACTGGTTTCTTGCAACCAAAGTAGACTGGTAGATAATTTGATAGAATCACATTCTGGGCAAAATTGGTTATGAATGTGAAAATGGTTTCTAACAAAAGTTGTAGATCTCACTGAGGCGAACAAACAGTAAAAAACACGGAAGCACGTGACCGTCGGAGCACAGCCACGCGCCGACACGGTGGCTCGTGTATAACACACGTCGTCCCGATAATAATTTTTCCAATTGTCGAACGTTTCTGCACTGGCATTTTATGGAAAGTTCATGAATTTTTGAATCATGGTTGAATTATCATGAATTTTTTAAGTCTTATTCAAAATCACCTCACAAGTTTGTAAAGCCTCGCTACCTTAAGTGCAGATTAAAGGCATAAGAAGGGCTAAGCATACATGTAACAGAGTATAAAGTCATGTTGATGCCTTGAGCTATTAGGATTACAGTGCCAAAAATAAAATTCCAAAAATGATTACATTCCCAGTAAAATGAATGTTAATACTATAGCTTTACACTACTCCTAGAGTAGAGGCTATATAAAAATAATCCTGCCATCCTATACCAGTAGCACTCCCCACTAGCTCACCGCATCAACCCGATCCTTAGTCCTCCAAGCCAAAATATACCTACAGGAACAACCCCAAAATCATGAGCATATAATAAACCATAATCATACCAACAAGATTATGATATAAAATGCATAACCGTAAATACAAATCACTTCCTGTAATATATGCACTTAAAAGCTCCCTTTGATTGTCCCTGTACCACAAGCATAATCAATAGATTATAATGCCAATAATGTATGTCACCAGTTCCATCAATGCCAATAACCAATTTCAAAGTTTTTATTATATCAGTGGCATAATACCCATCGCGTTGACATAACAACGGCATTAATACCCATCGCTTTGACAATACCAGCGGCAAATAATATCCCTCGCTATAATATGACACCGGCGTGTTCTTCGCTTCTATATATTAGCGGCAAATATTCTCTCATCGCTACGGTATGACAGCGGCAAGTTTTCTATCATCGCTACGCCATGAAGGCGACAAGTATTCTTCATCACTGGAATATAACCTCGACTTACAATCACATGCACTAATGCGTCCAATGTGTGTATGCAACCATAATGCATCAACCAATATGTGTATTGTTGGAATCGAAGAGGGGGGGTGAATGAGATTCCTTGGCTACTTTAGCCTTTTAAAATGAGTTTGCAAAAATAAAAGAGTTTGCGCTTGCGGAAGGCTTAAGTCAATCGATAAATAAAAGAGATAAAGAAGTAAATAAATAAATAAATGCGTAATGAAATAGTGCGGTAAATGACAAGGATATTTGTTATAGAAGTTTGGCGATGAATCGCCTACGTCTCCTCTTCCCGATTAGATAACCTCCAACCGAGGTTCCACTAGAATAAATGATTTTGGCCTTGAGGGCTCCAAGTTAGCCACAACCCAACTCTTCCCGAGTTTACAAAGCTCTTCCCGAGCACACTACTCTTCACGAGTACACAACGCTCTTCCCGAGCACAATACTCTTCACGAGTACACAAAGCTCTTCACGAGCTACCAACACTCTTCACGAGTCTTCTTGGCCTTAAGGGCTCCAAGGATAGCCACAACACATGCACCAACTTCACTTGTTGGCGACTTTACAATTTTCCAACTTGCTTTGGTGTTGGAGGACCTTTACAATAAACCAAACCAAAAACACCTTCACGGTGCACTCACACGAAGACAACAAGACTCTATCAAATGAAAACAATTACAAGCTCCAATATAACAACAATGTTTGGAGTTTGCAATGCTATAATAAATTTGAATTAGCAAAGCTTGTAGAAGTTTGTAGGCTTGTTTATTGTCTTGAAAATGCTCCAAAGCATCAATATTTATAGTGTAGGAGGCCCCTAGGCTCCTACTAGCCGTTGCTACACATAAGGCTGAAATCACTCCTGCATCGCCTCAGCCATCGCCTCAGGCGATCACCATCGCCGCGCCCCAACGGTCAGCAGATTACACGCATCGCCTCAGGCAATCGGTAGATCGCCTCAGGCGATCAAAAGCATAAATCAAGGCCATAGCCTCAGCATGTCCAAAATCGTCATCGCCTCAAACGAAGTCCACATCGCCTCAGGCGTTCAACGCATCGCCTCGGGCGATCAGCCCATCGCCTCGGGCGTTCTTTCCCTGCGTGCGGTCCTGACCATCGCTTCAGTCGATGGCCGTGGCGAAGCCCCCATGGCTGCCATCGCCTGGGGCGATCCACGCCAGATTGTGTACACCTGATTTTCTTCAATTCAAACCACTTTTAATCACTTAATCTGCACACTAAGTACACACATTAGTATAACAAACACAAGTTTTGTTGATCATCAAAACTCAAAGATAAACCGGGGATAAATTAACGCATTAAACACAACCATGTGTTTAAGGCTCAACAATCTCCCCCTTTTTGATGATCAAAAAACTTGATAAGCTTGAATATGTAATTATGCATGAAATGTGAGTAAACATAACTCCCCCTTAACAATTGCATAGCACATACAAGATACCAAGTAAATCGTAAGGTAAACAACTCTCCCCCTCAAACAATGCATACACAAGCTCTCCCCCTTAAACTTAAGCTTCAAGTTTATCACAACATTCTCCCCCTTTTTGTGATAATCAAAAAGCACAAAATTTAAATAAACATAGCATAATTTAACAATTTACACATGTTCATCATCAAGCATGTAATAAACATAACAAGCCTAAGATTAAATCATAGAGATGAACCACAAACATGTGTTTAAGGCAATCAACAATAAATTCTAAATGTGCAAAGTGTGCATATGTTAAGGGGTTATGCATTTTACTCCATGAATATTGAGCTTTATATTTATTGGTCACAATTAATTTGTGCCAATTAAATTTTGAATTGCTCTTTTAAAATGAATAAATTAAATTTTACCTCCGATGACAAGAGTGCGTTCTTGTCATTGGTCCTATGCCTCGCGCTTCCTCTATTGAGGTTAATAAGATGAACTCCTCCTTTGAATTGCTTGTTCCTTCATTCACCCCTTTGTTGTCCCTACAAAACAAATTAACAATAGTAGGATCTTTGGTACCCATTTGATTTTTGGGTCCTAGAGGGCTAGCTTTCATTGGCACCTTTGGAATCCATTTCCACTTCTTGTTAGATTGGTATTGGATTCTAGAGAACCTACATTTGTTCTTTGTATGCCCATTTTTACAACAATAGTTGCAAGTAGGAGAATCATGCTTGGCTTTAGCTAACATGCTTGAAAAAGATTTTGATTTGCTTGAAAAACCTAACCCGGCTTTATCAAAGCTACAACTTTGCAAGCCAAGCAACTCATTCATCTTTAGACTACTCTCACTAAATTTGCAAAACTACATTTTTAAGGAATCTAATTCATTTTTCAATGAATTATTTTCTTCATCTTTCTTAGCAACCTCAAGTTTGAGTAATTTGTTACTCATCTTGGTTTTGCCAAGTACATCTATAAGCTCATGATAAGAATCTAAAAGTTCATCAAATGAAGGTACCTCATTGTCGCTTTCATCTCCTTCATCTATGTCATCTTTTGCCATGAGACAAAGATTTGTTGCTTCTTCTTCTTCATCGGAGTCGCTATCACTCCATGTGGCTATAAACTCCTTCTTCTTCCCTTTGTCCTCATTCTTCTTCCTATGACATTTATTAGCGTAATGACCTTTTTCTTGACAATTATAACAAGTTACCTCATTTTTTGAATCTTGTTTGGTAGTACTAGAGGCCTTTGGCTTGTTGTGTTTGTTGAAGAGCTTGTTGAACTTCCTTGTGAACAAGATCATCTCTTCATCCTCATCGTCATCTTCATCCTCGGAGTGATCTTTTCTCCCAACCAAGGCTATCCCATTTCTTTTGGATCTATCCTCTTCCTTTATTTCTCTCCTTGTTGCAACTTCAAGTTCATGAGTCACCAATGTGCCATGGAGCTCATCAAGGTCATAGGAAGCATTTTCTCCTTTGTTTGACTCAGTGATGGCGGTTCTCTTTGCGTCCCATTCCTTAGGCAATGCTCTTAGGGCTCTCCTCCATATTTGCTTTGGAGGGTACTTCTCTCCAAGTTGAGCAAGCTCGTTGATAATTAGGGTGAGCCTCCTAAACATAGAATCCACCTCTTCTCCGGACTCCATCTCAAATGTCTCATATTTGAGTTGTAGGAGGTCTATCTTTGTCTCCTTCACTTGGTTGGTTCCTTCATGACAAATTTGCAATTTGTCCCATATCTCCTTAGCGGTTGAGCACATCGAGATCCGGTTGTACTCCTTCATATCTAAAGCACAATGCAAAATATTAATAGCTTTAGCGTTTTGTGAAATTAAGATCATATCCGCTATAGTGAAATCGTCCATTTCTTTAGGGATACTTATTCCCCATACTTCCTTTAAAGGAATATGTAGACCTTTCACTATGATCTTCCAAAGGTCATAATCTACGGATTGGATGTATAGAGAAATTCTATTTTTCCAATATTCGTAGTTATCACGGTTGAAGAGCGGAGGCCTATTTGTCGATTGACCTTGAGCAAACTCATTTGCTAGATTAGCCATATAAATTTTTTGATTTAAAACAAAAATCAAATGGCTCTGATACCACTTGTTGGAATCGAAGAGGGGGGGCTGAATGAGATTCCTTGGCTACTTTAGCCTTTTAAAATGAGTTTGCAAAAATAAAAGAGTTTGCGCTTGCGGAAGGCTTAAGTCAATCGATAAATAAAAGAGATGAAGAAGTAAATAAATAAATAAATGCGTAATGAAATAGTACGGTAAATGACAAGGATATTTGTTATAGAAGTTCGGCGATGAATCGCCTACGTCTCCTCTTCCCGGTTAGATAACCTCCAACCGAGGTTCCACTAGAATAAATGATCTTGGCCTTGAGGGCTCCAAGTTAGCCACAACCCAACTCTTCCCGAGTTTACAAAGCTCTTCCCGAGCACACTACTCTTCACGAGTACACAACGCTCTTCCCGAGCACAATACTCTTCACGAGTACACAAAGCTCTTCACGAGCTACCAACACTCTTCACGAGTCTTCTTGGCCTTAAGGGCTCCAAGGATAGCCACAACACATGCACCAACTTCACTTGTTGGCGAATTTACAATTTTCCAACTTGCTTTGGTGTTGGAGGACCTTTACAATAAACCAAACCAAAAACACCTTCACGGTGCACTCACACGAAGACAACAAGACTCTATCAAATGAAAACAATTACAAGCTCCAATACAACAACAATGTATGGAGTTTGCAATGTTATAATAAATTTGAATTAGCAAAGCTTGTAGAAGTTTGTAGGCTTGTTTCTTGTCTTGAAAATGCTCCAAAGCATCAATATTTATAGTGTAGGAGGCCCCCTAGGCTCCTACTAGCCGTTGCTACACATAAGGCTGAAATCACTCCTGCATCGCCTCAGCCATCGCCTCAGGTGATCACCATCGCCGCGCCCCAACGGTCAACAGATTACACGCATCGCCTCAGGCGATCGGTAGATCGCCTCAGGCGATCAAAAGCATAAATCAAGGCCGTAGCCTCAGCATGTCCAAAATCTTCATCGCCTCAAACGAAGTCCACATCGCCTCAGGCGTTCAACGCATCGCCTCGGGTGATCAGCCCATCGCCTCAGGCGTTCTTCCCCTGCGCGCGGTCCTGACCATCGCTTCAGTCGATGGCCGTGGCGAAGCTCCCACGGCTGCCATCGCCTGGGGCGATGGTCACCAGCGCCTGGGGCGATCCACGCCAGATTGTGCACACCTTTTCTTCAATTCAAACCACTTTTAATCACTTAATCTGCACACTAAGTACACACATTAGTATAACAAACACAAGTTTTGTTGATCATCAAAACTCAAAGATAAACCGGGGATAAATTAACGCATTAAACACAACCATGTGTTTAAGGCTCAACATGTATGCAACCATAATGCATAACCCAACAAATATATGCAACCATAATGCATAATCCAATACGTAAAAATACATTTTACCGTTCGATGCCCGTACGTCTCACTACGTACCTTTGTTCCAAAATGGGGAGATGTGGTAGAACTTTATCTCCTAGGTTGTGTTGCCACCTGGGAAGGTTCTACGCAATCACACAATTCAATATTAGGAGCCAAATAATAGTCCGATACCAAAAACCCACAAAATAACCAAAATAACCAATTATGGCATCTCGCGATCGATCGATCGCGAGATCCAGCAGCCTGAAATGCCAAAATTCTGTCACCAGCGACCGATCGCCAAGTTTGGCGCGATCGATCGCCCCAACTTGACGATCAATCGCCAAATGGTTCTGCTTGCTACTGCTTGCGCGCGATCGATTGCCTGGTTTGGGCGATCGATCGCCGCGACCTGTAATCCGAAAAACCACCATTTTTCCGCTTTAAACCTTCCCCAATCCATACAAACTCAAATAACAACCAACCATTAAAACCAAAACACCATAAACCATCCATATAAACACTAATAACACCAAAAATCCAACACCCAACCAAATACATCACATTACCAAAAATCAAACCCTTTCCAAATCTCTAAACACAAACCCATTTAAACACAAATCATATTAAAACCATGTTAGAAGGAATCCATACCACTTGAAGCTTCAATACAAGCAAGAAATCAAGCAACCAAGCTTTTCAAAGTTCCTCCTCTCCTCTCCTATTTTGATCGATGGTTTTGGGTTTGGGTGAGAAAATGGAGAGTGGTGGGGAATAAAGTGTGAGGGGGTATAATAGATGTGGGTTTAAAATCCAATTAAACTTCCCCCCCACACCACCACCCCCCCCGCCCCCCACCGCCCAAATTTTTTTTTTTTGTACCCTAAAATGTTTTTTTAAATTTGTTTTTTGCATTTTTACCCCTAAAAATTACATTTTACCTCCAAAAAAATGCAGTTTGCCCCCCTTAATTTGTTTTTTGACCACTTAAAAAATTCTTTGCCCTAAATGTTTGAGAAATTTTTGTTTCGCCCCGCCTTTGTATAATTTCTGGCTCCGCCCATATTAATTCCATAAACACAATTAATGGCTCAAAAGCACATAATTATTTCAGGGATATCACAATACTCCCCTACTTATAAGATTTAGCCCTCGAAATCCGCATGCACTTATCAATCCGAAACAAAACATAAATCACATACCAGAAAATAGTTACGGGTAGTGCTGCACCATATGTCGCTCCGTCTCCCACGTGGCCTCCTCGACACCCCTGCGATCCCACTGAACCTTGACCATCGGTATCACCTTGCTCCGAAGTCTGCGATCAGCTCTATGCATAATTCTAACCGGTCATTCCACGTAGGACACATCAGCATCTAACTGAACCTCTGAAGGTTGCAATACATGTGACGAATCCAGCTCATACTTCCGCAACATAGATACATGGAACACGTCATGAATACCAGACAATGACGGTGGCAAAGCCAGAGTACCAATGCGCTGCAAAATCTCAAACGGTCTCACATACCTCGGAGACAATTTCCCGCGCATTCCAAACCGCACTACACCTCTGAAAGGTGAAATATTCAAAAAGACCTTATCCCCCAACTGGAATTCTAACGGTCACCGCCGTTTATTCGCATAGGCTGCCTGTCTATCCTGGGCTGCCTTCATTTTTTGTCGGATTTCCTTTATCTTTTCCTCCATCTCCCGAATCAATTCGGGTCCTTCGACCAATTTACTAGCCAAACCATCCCAGTACAATGATGACCTACAACGTCGACCATAAAGAGCCTCAAATGGAGCCATATGAATGCTCGCTTGATAGCTATTATTGTACGAGAACTCTACCAAGGCCAATGAATCCTGCCATGAAGTATCAAATTCTAATACACACGCCCGTAACATGTCCTCGAGCGTCTGTATAGTACGCTTGGTATGGCCATCCGTTTGGGGATGATATGTCGTGCTCAATCTCACCTCAGTTCCCAAAGCTGACTAAAGACCTCCCCAAAAGTGAGATGTAAACCGTGGATCTCGGTCAGACACGATAGAAACTTGAATCCCGTGCAGTCTCACTACATCTCGGACATACAACTGAGCCATCCTCAAGTATGTGAATGTCATACTGTACGGAATAAAATGAGTTACCTTCGTCAGCCTATCCACGATCACCCAAATCGCATCAAACCCTGAATTAGTCCTCCGCAAGTGGGTCACGAAGTCCATGGATATGTGTTCCCACTTCCATTCAGGTATCTCCAAGCTCTTTAGCTCACCTCTAGGTCTCTGCCTTTCTGCCTTCACCTGTTGACAGATCAAGCATATCTTAACGAATGATATCACATCTCGCTTCATCCGCTTCCACCAAAATTGATCACATAAGTCCTTGTACATTTTCCTCCCGCCTGGATGGATACTAAGCTTGCTGCTATGAGCTCGCTGTAAGATCCCTCGATGCAACTCCGACGTACTCGGAACTACCCAACGGTTACCAATTCTCAAAGACTGAACTTCGATGGCTGTCCAAGAAGTACCAAAGTCATCCATCTTTGAATCTCATTGTCGTACTTCGGAGCTCTCCTGATATTCTCATAAATATCCGGCTCTGCCAATGAAGTGGATACACGTACCGGTGATGTATCCACATCAAAGTCATAGCCCAGATGACAGTAGGAAGTCATCATTGCATGGCGTCCTCTGCAGTGCACTTCACCTTCCGTCTCAAGGCGTCTGTTGTCAAGTTCTCCTTTCCAGGATGGTACTCAATCTAGCAATCATAGTCTTTGAGCAAGTCCATCCATCTCCTCTGCCTCATGTTCAGTTCCGCCTGAGTATACAAGAACTTCATGCTCTTGTGGTCCGTATAGATGGTAAACGACGTGGCATACAAGTAGTGCCGCCAAATCTTCAAGGCAAAAATGATAGCCGCCAACTCCAAGTCATGATTGGATATCTGGTCTCATGCGGCTTTAGTTGTCTCGATGCATAAGCTATCACATGCTTATCCTATATCATCACATATCCCAAGCCCTGTAGTGATGCATCAGTATATAGAACAAACCTCTCCGTAGGAATCACCAATACAGGTGTTGTTGTCAACTGGTGCTTCAGCTTTGGAAGCTCTGCTCACAAGCCTCAGACCAATAGAATGGTACCCCTTTCTGAGTCCACTATGTCAAAGGCTTAGCAATTTTCGAGAATCCTTCGACAAAACGTCGATAATAATCGGCTAAACCAAGAAAGCTCCGGATCTTGGGCACAGAAGTAGGCGCAGACCATTCCATCACTGCCTCTACTTTCCTGGGATCCACTGATATCCCATCGCTAGAGATGACATGCCATAGAAATACCACACTGTCCAACCAGAATTCGCACTTACTGAGCTTGGCAAACATCTGATTATCCCTGAGGATCTGGAGCACTATCCGCAAATGCCTCACGTGCTCCTCTTCGCTCCAAGAATAGATAAGGATGTCGTCAATGAACATAATGACAAACTGATCAAGATACTGCTGGAACACCCGATTCATCAGACTCATAAAGACAGCCGGGGCGTTCGTCACTCCGAACGGCATAACCAAGAACTCGTAATGCCCATACCGAGTCCGAAATGCTGTCTTCTGGACATTCTCCTCTCTGACCCCAATCTGATGGTAACCAGACCTCAAATCAATCTTGCTATAAAGCTTCATGCCCTGCAACTGATCAAATAGATCCTCAATCCATGAAAGAGGATACTTATTCTTCATCGTTGCCTTATTCAGTTGCCGGTAATCGATGCACAAACGCATCAAACCATATTTCTTCTTAACGAATAGAACCAGCGTGCCCCAAGGCGATACGCTAGGGCGTATGTATCCCTTGTCAAGGTTCCTGTAACCGCTCCTTCAATTCTCTTAACTCCGTCGGTGCCATCCTATAAGGGGCACAAGATATAGCGGATGTTCCCATAACAACTCATTCCCAAACTCGACCTCTCTAGTCGGCGGGAACCCTGGAATTTCCTCCGGAAACACATCCCTAAACTCCGCAACCACGGGTATCTCCTCAATCCTCAATTCCTTATTCTTTTCTGCCATATCAACCGCATAAATAAGATAACCCGTATGCCCACGTTCCAATAACCGTGCCATTTTAACGGCCGATATCAATGGGATCTTTGGACGAGAACCGTTCCCATAGAAAGTCCACTTAAACCCCTGATCAGATCGGAAATGAACTGTTCTCTGCCGGCAATCAACCACTGCCTGATATCTGCAATACAATTGAAATCTGACATACCTAGAACAATCAAATCCGTCTTCAACTCATTGCCCTCAAAATAGATGAGGCAGTCAGAAAAAAACCGGTCAGCAATCACAGTCTTTCCAATGGGTGTCGAGACCAAAACAGGTGTGGGTAACGGAGACGTGCACATAAGATGTCTCTCCACAAAATCCGCAGATACAAAGGAGTGCGAAGCACCTGTGTCTATCAAAATAAAAGCGAAATATGTAAATAAAAGACACTTACCAGCAATCACCTCCTCTGGAGCTGCCTCGGCCTGCTCCCTAGTCAAAGCATATACCTTCCCTTGAGGTGGCCCCCATAGACTGACCTCCTGATTGGAGAGACATCATTGGTTGCCTCTGCTGTACTATCCCACTAGTAAATCTCCCCCTGCCTTCTCTGAGGTCTATTTGTCCATCACGATTCTGACAAAACCGAGCAATGTGGCCCATCTTGCCACATTTATTGTTGGGATATGCCCTAAGACAACTCATTAGATGATTGTTTGACATACAATGTATTATGGTTTTATTAATGGCAATTCATTATTATATATTATTCAAATATCTGTGTAATATGAATTGACATATAAGTTAATGTCCTTAGAATACTATTGTATTGTTCTTAAAGATTGTCCCTAGTCAAGTATTATCATGAATCGGATAATGATAATGCATTGAGACTAGTATGTTTTGATTGATGAATTGTTCATGGATATGAGATATCGAATCAACACATGGGTACATGTTAGAGAACAATGTACTGGACAGACCCACCATGAGAATGCTACATGGATAGTTATATGAGTGTCATAAGCAATTCTCATAGTGATAATAATGTATGTAATCCTTACGACTTGAGATCATCTGAGATCCCAACATAAGGAGTTATGTATCTTGATATTGTCAAACGTTGCCTGTAACATGGTAAACTATAAAGACAACTATTGGATACACTACGAATTATGTATAGGGATGTTGATTGATCGAGATAGGATTTGTCCCTCCTATATAACAGGAGAAGTGTTTGGGCCCTTGATCAAGTGAGACTAAAATGCATGGCCATGCTCGAATAAGTCAATATGTGATATCGAACTTATTCGTTTATTCTAGTTCTACTTGGGGATCAAGAAATAAAAGATTGAATATACGAGTATGACTATTCCATGACTCATGTTCAATTAAACACATTGGACAAAGGGATTAAGTTACATGGTTAATATTATCACAGTCCATAGGTTATGTCGAGTCAATGACATTCTTGTAATTTGGGTAGCCTTGATGTGTTTCTAGATACCGCTTATTGCTTGTGACATAAAATTAGATTTTATGTCACTGCCAACATTGCAAGATCCTATCGGGTCGCACAAAAGATTAAATCGATAAAGGGAGATTAAGTTCATTGGATGAATTAATTTAATTAAGATGAGTCTTAATTATAACATATGTGTGGATTTAATTAAACTTGTTTTATGGGCCAAATAAGGCTTTTCGAAAGCCCTTAATTAAATCATATACTAGATGTATATTAGGCCATTAGAGGTAATGGAATGATGAAGAGTTAACATCATAACCTAATATCCTTCAACCACAAAAAGCTTTCGGCCTCCTCTAACCTAGAACCCACGGCCACCACCGCCGCCGCCAAGTTCGGATTTCGGCCGCCATTTATAGGCTAGTGAACCGTGTGTGGTTTTTGGTTTTGATTGAAGAACAGGTCTAGCAACTTGTTCTTTAACATCCCTTTCGATTTGATCGTGTGGATACCGTAGAGACAAAGATGAAAATCTTTGTTCGTGACTCATGGTTTAGCATCGAGGATTCAGCTTCAAACACGCTACAAGGGTATGATTCTATTAAATCTCGATATGATTACTTTGTATAGGTTCTTGGTAAGAATCCAGTTTTATTTTCCGCTGTGTTTTGCTTGATCGGATTCCCAACAGTGGTATCAGAGCCGTGTACAAAGCTCATATCGGGAATATGTGATTAATTGTTTAATCATGTTTTTTTGAATCTCTTGCATGCTTTGAAACTATATGATTCCTATATGATATGTGATAATTGATTTTGTGAAAATCATCGCAATATTATATATGATATAATTGACGGATTGATGTATACGATACATACATGCGCAAAACCGAGCCATTGGCTCGTGTGAACTCTCGGCCGCCGCATGCAAGCTAGGGTCTCGGACCCTTGGCTCGAGCACGAGCCGAGCCGCCGCACCATCTAGGGTTTCAAACCCTTTTGGCTCGATAAAGATCTCGGCTGCCGTATGATGGTTAAGTTTTTCGAACCATTTGGCTCGAGTAGGTCAAGCCGCCGCCGCACATGGCTAGGGTTTCGAACCCTAGTCTCGTGCATGGTTGGTCCGTAGGGTTTTTCGAACCCTTGGTCCATGACATGGCTGCAACCGTGGGCTTGCTAGGGTTAGCAAGTCCATGGCTTGAGACGCGCCGAGTATCCGTGGCATGTGATGTCCCGAGCGTACGATAATTTTCAAAAATTTTATTTTACAGTTTTAATTAGAATTAAATTTTAAAATGTTTAGAAGTTAATTCATTAATTGTTATAGCATGTTTTATGTGTTGTTTGAGCATGATGCATGGTTATAGCCCTATGACCTTTTAGATAGGATTTTGTGAATGTTTGTTATTTATTACGGCCTGCGTGTCGTGCCTTCTCTATTTTTCCTAAATGTTATCCCTCCACTATGTTCCCCTCGAATGTAACTCGAGGAATTTTCTATATCATGTAATTGTTATATAGTGTAGTTTATTTTGTTGATGGAGATCAATGAAGATGGACCAAGGTGCCGGGTTGAGGAGGCCATTCACAAAAGGGAGCCAAAGAGGTGCTTGGAGAAGTTAGCTTAGGTTGACCTTTTAGGATTTTCTCATTGGCTTGAGAAAATCTTTAGTAGGGGCTATAACCATGTCACATTTAATTTAAGTTGATGTATTGTGATGCATGTTTATCTTATAATGTTTATATTGATGATTGTTATACATATATGTAGATATGTATATGTGTATATGTACCAGACATATTTAATTATCAATAAAATCATGAGATCAATAAATCCCTCTAATAATATTAAGTTTTAGATGCCTTCCAAAATTAAAAGTACTCGTCAAGACTTCGATTGAACATGTGTGGGTTTCCCAAAGCAAAGCACCGTGACAATCTTGGTAAGGCGCGAAAGGATAAAAGTGATATCCGTTTTACTTTAAATTGGGTCCTATGTGACTAGAAATAGACACATCTATTGCGTTTAATTGGTTACGATTTGGTATGTTTTGATGGATAAATTGATACATATGCTACCTAATCATATATTTGTGTAATTGTAGGTGGAATCTAAGAAATCGAGCTAACTAAGGCGAATAAAGGTCAAGAAAAGCATCGGAGCCAATAAGGACTCAATATAGATCAAGAAAATGCCAAAAATGTAATTTTAGTGGAGGCGATCGACCGCATGGAGGAGGCAATCGATCGCCTATGGACAAAAAGTTGAGCAATAAAATTCACGAAGTGGCGATCGATCGCGAGAAAAGAGGCGACCGATCGCCAAAGCTCACTGGACCCAACCGATCGATCGCGATAAAAGAGGCGATCGATCGCCTGAAGAAAATCGCCGAAAAAAAGCTAGCGATCGATCGCCAGCGGTGTTTTGGAAAGATTGGCAACTTGATTTCTTTCCTTCCTACATAGACTCTAACCTACTGGTAGCGCTTATCGTGTACGCTCAAATTAACCCTTCTTCAGTTAATAGCAAAAATATGTAGTGGCGGAAGTAGGGATCGATCCCAAAGGGAAGGTAAATTTATTTCGTGCCAAAAACGAATAGTAACAAGGGAGTTTTAGGATGAATGATTACTACTAAGCAAATTCTATAATTCAACTAATTAACGAGATTAACTAAGATGATTTAAACTTATGAGAGCGAAGCGATTCTTGGTTTTCAGGTAACCGTACTTTTGGAAAATTATCTTTTAGTCATCAAATCAAAACATTCGAATTTTTTCGATTATCTATCGATTGGAAATTCAATTCCTACTCATCTTATTCATGATCAAAGAGAAAACAGCATTCAATTCAACCCTTACCAAATCTCTAATCACCACTACAGCCGTTAATGATTAAATCAATGATAGTTTTCAAAACTAATGAGTTCGATAAATCTAATCAATGAAAACTACAGCCGTTAAAATTGATTACTCAACCGTTTCTCCTAAGAATTCAATAACACCTACATCCGGTTAATTATTGATCTTAGTTGTTTATTAACAAACTATCGATTATGTACTTGAATATTAGGTGATCGGTCAAATACACAAACACAACAATCATGGAATTCGAAATTTGAGAAACAAATTGAAATCGAAATCTAATTCAACAATCAAACCTAATTCTCATAAAAGATTCAAATCCAAAAGTAGGTATCCCTTCATCCAAGAATCAAAGGGTTTTAGCCTAGCATAATTGAATCTAAAATCAACAAAATATCATTCGCAAACATTAAATAAATAAAGGAGAAGAAATTACTAATAATAGTCATGATTCCGGCTTGTCGATTTCGGTCCCGTTCTTCTTTGTTCTTGACAAAACTTCCAAGAAAATTAATCTAAAATCTCCAATTATTTTAAAAGTAAGAAAAACTATTAAAAACTGCTGCTAATGAGGCTTAGTCTCGAGTTTTAGGGTATGCGAGTGATAAAAATGGGATACAATCTTTTAAACATGGTAAAAGACTCAATTTCCTAATTTCCGGACTCTTCGGCGATCGATCGCCTGATGTGTGGCGATCGATCGCTAGTTTATTTTTTTTCAGCGAATTTCTTGAGGCGATCGATCGCCACTTTATCGCGATCGATCGCTGGGCTCCAGTAGACTTTGGCGAATCGCCTGGCATTCGCGATCGATCGCTGACCCGTGAATTTTGTTGCAAAAGTTTCTGTCCATAGGCGATCGATTTCCTCTTCCAGGCGATCGATTGCCACCTCCAAAATTACATTTTTGCCATTTTCTTGATCAACTTTGAGTCCTTGTCATATCCATGTCTCTTCTTGGTCTTTACACATCATTTTTAGCTCGTTTTCTTCGATTGTACCTACAATTACACAAATATACGATTAGGTAGCATACGTATCAAATTATCTATCAAAACCTACCAAATCGTAGACAATTAAGCACTAAAGATGTGCTATTTCTAGTCACATCACCTACCCCATCAGCCACCACACCTCTTGTAACTCGAAATCAGTCTCTTTTAGAGAGAATCAGACCTTAGAATATATTTTGGAATTTTTATAATAAATTTTCTTTCAATTTTTGTAAAGACGCTCGAACAACGAAGACGGAATCAACAAGCCGGAATCGTGCTTCGCTTAGTAACTTTCTTTTCTATTGATTGTTTGATGTTTTTAATACAATTTTTGTTAGTTTTAGATTTAATTATACAAGGCTAAACACCTTGATTCTTGGTTGATGGATACTTGCCTTTGGAATAGAAAAACTTGTGAAAATTTTGATTTGATTATTAATTTGCAATTTGTTTTTCAGAATATGATTCTTATGATTGTTGTATTTGATTGATACATTGATCACCTAGTAATCACTTACACTTTCTAATGCTAATTGAGAAGCAACTAAGATTGATAATTACCTGCTATTGGTGTTATTAAAATTTTAGGAAATAAGATTGGATGATTAATTCTAACGGCTGTAGTTCTTATTAATTAGATTCATCAAACTTACTCGTTTTGAAACTATCATTGATTTAACCTTAACGGCTGTGAAAAATTAACAGTGGAACAAGTTCAATCCCTAAACATTTCGTACCCAAGGAAGTAGTGAACGTGTGTGTGTGGTCATAAACAAGTGTTGTGTACAAATTATAGATCCAAAATATGCAAAGCCATAATAGTTCAAGTCATACACTAACACAAGTATAAGCTCACTTGCACACCCTTCTCCACTATCTTAGCCACTTTGCAAACACAAATCAAGTAGGTCTTTATTAGCTTGTAGCTTGGCCTAGGTATTGGCTTATGAAAGAAAGGGTAAGGATATTCAAACAAGAGAGTATGATGAAATGCACACTAAAAGCTTCTCTTCTTGCATGAATTTTTCAACTTTGTTCTTTTTCACAAGGTTTATTTCAACACTTTTCTTCTTTTGTACCTTGGCTCCCCTTGGAGTCATATTTTTATCTATTTTTTCAAGGCATCCCTTTTTCTTTCATGCATTCCATTCTTTTGACAATTAAGCTCACAAATATACTTCAATGATTCCCAAGTGCATTTGAATGAAATACATCATACTCCCTTAAAAGGTATGGATTAGAATCACATTTAGGCTCATTAGGGAAGGATGATAAGCTAGTCAAGGAATGTTGAATGGGGGTCTTGAGTATGCTTAGCATACTCCCATTCTTTTGCATTAAGGCTCAAAAAGGGTACTAAAGATAGATTTTGTTCATATGGTAGGCTTGAAAGGCTCAAACGCATCAAAGATTGCCTATATCACTTCCATGTTTGCAAGTAGTCTAGACATACGCCTCAAAGAGCATATAGTTAAGTTCTAGCATGTATTAGAGACTTCTTAAGACTATCACAAGCTCACACAATCTTCACTAAGTTATGCACACTTCACAAGTCATGACAAAATTGTGCTCAAGATATTCACTTACTAAGTTAAAGTAAACTTTGCATTAGAGTTCAAAGTGTTCCAAGGTTAACAATTCACCTATGTTCAAAAGCATGCATGATATCAATTAGGTTTCATCATGGGCTAGTGATTCTAAGCATGCGTTTATTACTAACTATGAGCTCAAAATTTTAAATTTTTCGATTTGTTTTGTATTTTTGAAATAAGAAAAACAATAACACACTACTAATCCCTCCCCCATACTTAAATCTTACATTGTCCCCAATGTAAGGCAAAAAGACAAGAGAAAAGAAAAGTCCAACTATGAAAGCAATAAAAATAAAAGGGAGAAAAGAAACTAACTCCCCTTGGGTTTCCTCCCAAGCAGCGCATCTGTTTAACGTCGGTGGCCCGACGCTATCCCCTTCCTCAGTCGAAAGTAGGTGGGTCTTCTAGAGCCACCTTGATGTCTACTCGTCCTCCGTCTTCATTTTGGACACCTTCATAATAGTGCTTCAATCGGTGACCATTCACTTTGAATGTCTTCGTGGTGTCCAAACTCTGAATCTCAACTGCACCATGGGAAAACACATTAGTAACTACATAAGGACCATGCCACCTGGAACGAAGCTTACCTGGAAATAGACAAAGGCGGGAATGGTAAAGGATAACTTTCTGACCAACTTCAAAATTCCTCCTAGAGATCATCTTGTCGTGAAAATCCTTTGTCTTCTCTTTGTAACATCTGGCACTGTCATATGCGTCATTTCGAATCTCCTCGAGCTCTTGCAATTGCAGCTTCCTATGCACTCCACTTTCATCATAGTTCATGTTGAAGTTCTTCACTGCCCAGTACGCTTTGTGCTCCAACTCTACAGGAAGATGACACGGTTTTCCAAAAATCAGTCTATAAGGGGACATACCTATCGGGGTCTTGTATGCGGTCCTGTAGGCCCATAGTGCATCATCAAGTCTCAAGCTCCAATCTTTCCGTGTCGGGTTGACGGTTTTCTCCAATATGACCTTGATTTCGTGGTTGGAGACCTCGGCTTGGCCATTTGTTTGCAGATGATAGGCAGTGGAGACCTTGTGAGTCACGTGATATTTCTTGAATAGACTTTCCACTGTCCGATTGCAGAAGTGTGTCCCTCTATCACTGATGATGGCTCGTGGGATTCCAAATCTAGAGAAAAGGTTATGCTTGATAAAATCTGCAACAACCTTGGAATCGTCAGTCCGGGTAGCTATAGCTTCCACCCATTTCGATACATAATCAACAGCAAACAGTATATAGATATGACCATAAGACATAGGAAAAGGTCCCATAAAGTCGATGCCCCACACGTCAAAAATTTCAGAAATGAGAATGGGTTGTTGGGGCATCTCCTTTCTTTGGGAGAGATTAACTGTCAGTTGACATTGTGCACAATTCTTGCAGAAAAGATATGAGTCACGAAATAGGGTGGGCCAAAAGAACCCACATTCCAGTACCTTTCTCGACGTCCTCTTTGCTCCAAAATGTCCACCACACGCATATGAGTGGCAGAATGTAAGAATGGCATTTACCTCTGTCTCGGGTATGCATCGTCGAATGATTTGGTCCGCACAGTTCTTCCATAAGTAAGGGTCATCCCATACGTAGTACTTGGCGTCACTTCTAATCTTGGCTCGTTGGGCCCTAGAGAGTTCATGGGGTAGCACATTAGAAGCTAAAAAATTCACAATATGAGCGTACCATGGTAAATTGTCGTTTATGGCGAAAAGGTGCTCATCCGGGAACTCCTCCTTCAAACACAGCTCATCGTCCAAATGTGGTAGACGGCTTAAGTGGTCCGCTACTTTGTTCTCGCTGCCCTTCTTATCATTGATTTGGATGTCGAATTCACTCAAGAGCAAAATCCATCTTATTAGCCTTGGTTTTGCCTCCTTCTTCGTCATCAGATAGCGAAGAGCTGCATGATCAGAATAAACAATCACCTTAGTACCAAGTAAATAAGATCTAAATTTTTCAAGAGCAAAAACGACTGCTAATAGCTCTTTCTCAGTAGTAGAGTAGTTGCGTTGGGCGTCATTCAAGGTTTTGGATGCGTAGTAGATGGCATGTGAAGCATTGCCCTCTTTTTGTCCCAAGACAGCACCAACCGCATAATCACTTGCATCGCACATGATCTCGAAAGGCTTGTTCCAGTCGGGTGGTTGGATAATAGGGGTAGAAGTCAATGACTTCTTCAGTGTATCAAAAGCGCTCTTGCCTTCGTTAGTCATCTCAAACGGGACATCCTTTTGTAGTAGCTTACACGAAGGTGTAGCTATCTTGGCAAAGTCTTTGATGTACCTCCTGTAAAAACCTGCATGACCAAGAAACGAGCGCACATCCCGAACACAAGTAGGATAAGGTAAAGATTGCATGACATCAATTTTCGCCTTATCGACCTCTCTACCATTGGCAGACACAACATGACCTAGCACTATACCTTGTTCGACCATAAAATGACATTTTTCAGAATTTAAAACAAGGTTAGTATCGATGCACTTCTTCAAAACCAGTGTAAGGATAGATAAGCAATCCTTGAATGAGGTACCGTAAACAGTAAAATCATCCATGAATACTTCTAAGATATGTTCAATAAACTCAGAAAAGATACTGACCATACACCGTTGGAAAGTAGCTGGGGCATTGCAGAGGCCAAAGGGCATGCGACGGTATGCGAATGTGCCGAACGGACATGTGAAGGTGGTCTTTTCTTGGTCCTCCGGAGCGATTGCAATCTGAAAATAGCCCGAGTAACTGTCAAGAAAACAGTAAAATGAATGGCATGCTAACCTCTCAAGCATCTGATCAGTAAAAGGTAGAGGGAAGTGGTCCTTTCGAGTCACAGCGTTGAGCTTCTTGTAGTCAATGTACACGCGCCAGCCATTTTGAATGCGTGTGGGTATAAGTTCATCGTCTTTATTCTTGATCACAGTAATACCGGTCTTCTTAGGAACCACTTGTACCGGACTAACCCATTGGCTATCAGATATAGGATATATCACGCCAACTGATAAGAGTTTCAGAATCTCTTCCTTCACCACATCCATCATGGGTGGGTTCAGCTTCCTTTGTGGTTGACGTGTGGGGCTTCCTCCTTCCTCCAGTAGAATCCGGTGCATGCATGTGGAGGGACTGATTCCCTTTATGTCTGCAATGGTCCAACCTATAGCAGTCTTGTGCTCCTTGAGCACATGAATCAGGTCCTTCTCTTGATCATCCCCCAACTTGCTGGAGATGATCACTGGTAGTGTATTACCTTCACCAAGGAATACGTACTTGAGATGAGTTGGCAGCGGCTTAAGCTCGATTTTGGGTGCCTGCAAAACAGATGGGGGATCCTGGTATTAGAAACAGGTAATGATATAAAAGAAACAGTACCTGACTGAGATAGCTCAGGTGTATCATCCACTGCGTCAACGGTGTGCTTCACTTCGTCCATGAGGGGTGTTGCTTCGTCTTCCTTCTCCATGTCCGTGGTAAGAGTGCTTTCCAGTTCATCTTTCCCTATATTCTCAAAAACTTCCTGGGACAGGTAATCGATAACATCAACAGAGTACACAGTATCATCATTATTGCAAGGATATTTCATGGCATCATAGATGTTAAATGTAACAATCTCACCATCAAATTCCATAGTGAGGGTACCACTATGCACATCTATCTTAGTCTTAGATGTTTTGAGAAATGGTCTTCCTAACAATATAGGACTACTCTTATCACCATTTTCCATGTCAAGGATATAAAAATCAGCTGGGAAGACTAGTTCATTTACTTGCACCAACACATCTTCAATTAAACCCCTAGGATATGCACTAGATCTATCCGCTAATTGAATTATCATTCCAGTAGGACTCAAGGGACCAAGTTGTAAAGAAGCATATATGGAATATGGTATAACATTAATTGATGTTCCTAGATCTAACATGGCTTTTTCAAGTCGAGTGGTACCAATGGTGCACGGGATAAAGAACATACCTGGATCCTTACACTTGGTAGGGATTTTTCTTTGTATCACCGCTGAAACGTTTTCTCCCAGTTCAACCTTCTGGGGTCCCTTCAATCTATGACTCCTCTTGGCAGTGCATAATTCCTTCAAGAATTTTGCATAGCGTGGTACTTGTTGGATTGCGTCCAGTAATGGTATGTTTATCTCACATCTTCGGAAGGTCTCATATAGGCCTTTGAGTCCAGCGTCTTTCCTGTTATCTTTCAAAGCTTGGGGAAAAGGGGGTGGTACTTTATACTCAGAAAAAGAAGGAGGCTTACCTTTTGGTGCCTCGTGTTCTATCCCGGTCTTTCCTCCAACTTCCTTTTCCTTTTCTTCCTCACCCTTTGATGGTTCTTTCTCTATCTTCTCTAACACCTCCAATTCCTTCCCACTTCTAGTTGTGACTGCATTGACATTTTCTCTCGGATTCACCACTGTTTGGGATGGTAGAGTGGTTGATCCGATTGCTTCGACTCTATTAAGTGCAGTGGCTATTTGACCCACTTGGGTATTCAAGGTTTGAATGCTCGATCTTGTTTCCTGTTGAAATTTAGTAACATTGTGAGCAAGATCTTGAATTATAACCTCTAACCTGTCAGTAGTAGAAGGATAATTGGGTTGTTGTTGTGCCCTCTGAAAAGGTGGTCTGTATGGCGGAGGGTGTTGTTGTGGCGCTTGAGGAGGAACGTGATTTATCGATTGCGGTCCATAACTCAAGTTAGGGTGGTCTCTCCATCCTGGATTGTATGTGTTGGAGTAAGGGTCATGTCTTCGTTGGGGTTGTCCCGGAAATCCCCCTGCTGCATGCACTTGCTCAGCTGATGTCTCTTGAAGTGATGGACATGCATCAGTGGTATGACTCATCTCCAAACATATACCACAAGGTTTCACCTTTCCCACATTGCCACCTGCCATACCACGCACAAGAAACGTTAAATCTATCAGTTGTTGTTCGAGGCTGGAAACATTTACCTCCCCTTGTTTCCTTTGTGCTGGTTCCTGTCGATAGTTGCCAAACTGTTGTGAGTTGGCCGCCATGTTGGCTATCAAGCTCCGCGCATCATCCAGTGTTTTATCGACAAAGGCTCCCCCACTCGCAGCATCGACTAAGTTCCTATCACTAGACAATAAACCTTCATAAAAGTATTGAATAAGTAAGTGTACACTTATCTGGTGTTGTGGGCAGCTTGCACACAACTTTTTGAAGCGTTCCCACTACTCATGCAATGTTTCTCCACTGAATTGTCTAATGGAGTAGATCTCTTTGCGTATGTTAGCCGCTCTTGATGCTGGAAAGTACTTCTCCAAAAACGTTCTTTGGAGGTCCGTCCATGTTGTGATGGAGCCTGGTGGTAGGTAGAAGAGCCAGTCTTTCGCCGCGTCCTTTAGAGAAAAAAGGAAAGCCCTTAACTTGATCTGATCTTCAGTAATTCCAGTCGGTTTCATAGTGGTGCAAACCACATGAAACTCCATCAGATGCTTGTGGGGATCCTCTCCTGCGAGTCCATGAAAAGAAGGCAACAAATGTATGAGTCCCGATTTAAGTTCAAAACTTACATTAGTTGCGAAAGCAGGAAAAGTTATGCAGAGAGGTTGTTGGTCCAAATCTGGATTGGCCAGTTGGCGTAGACTTTGGTTTGCAGCCATATCGTTCCTTCCCTCCGCTTCTTGTCTCCGAGTATCTCTCCTTCTTTGATGCAGCGTCCTCTCGATTTCTGGATCGTAATAAGCAAATTATCAACCAATTGATTCTAAAGGTGAAAGGTTTTCGCTATTATTCAATACACTCTCTCGAGATGTAAAGAAACTAATCTCAAACTAGAACAAGTCACTCTCGTGCACCTATTTACTAATTCAATATTGCATAAATTATCAAAACCTCGTTACTCTAAATCTCTCGATTCAAAGTTCTCACGTATGCGATATCATCTCTCGATCTCAATCTTGAACATACTTCATGAATTAATAGAGCGTGTTACAACGTTATCTCTCGATCTCGATTATAACTCTCAGAATCAATCAAAGTTAGCTAGGCTTTGATCTTAACAGGCAATTAATTCATGAATAATAGACATCAATACACTCAAACACAATTGAATCAATATATCAAACACAATGATACTAAATCTCAATAAAATAAACTAGAATTATTTCAAATCAAATACAAAAGAAGTTTAATCGTCTCTCGACCTCAAAAACATCAATTGAAAATGAATATGAAATAGATCAGAGTCTAGAAATACGATAATCGGCGGAATGAATCCGTGCGTAGCACCGAAATCTCTTCTCTTGCTCCTTCCTTGCACTCCGGAATTGAATGGCTTTGGCTCGGACGAAGAACCGGAAGAACGGATCTCCTTGGCGGCGGCTAGGCGGCGGCTAGGGTTCTTCTTTTCGTCCTCAAATATGGCCTGATATGATGTCCCTTGAGATATGGAAGAGATCCCCCTTTAATCACCGAAAATCAATTCAAAAATGGAAGATAGGATTTTTCCGGATTTGCGTATCGATCGATCGAGATTTTCCTTCGATCGATCGGTGCACTGTTCACTTCAGTCTTTGAAACTCACTGCCTCGCTCGATCGATCGAGAATAATTCTCGATCGATCGACTCTTCGATAAAATTGGCTCTGAAGTTTCTGCCTGGGTCGATCGATCGAGAATTATTTTCGATCGATCGAGACTTCGATTCATTTTCTGCTCAGCACACTGCCTGGCTCGATCGATCGAGAAATATTCTCGATCGATCGAGAATCCGAAAATCCAACTTCTTCATTTTGGTCTCTTTTTCGCCTCGGTTTCGCCCGTTTTCTTCATTTTAGCTCATTTCTTCCACTTCCGACCTGTTTTCCTGAAACAATCAAATAAACACCAAAAAGCATAATATCATCCAGGAAAAAGTACGAAAAATAGGAAGAAATTACAGCTAAAAACACTCAAAATCTAAGCCTATCAACTCCCCCAAACATAGACTTGATCGTCCTCGAGCAAGCAATAAGCTCAAAAAGAAGAGTTAACTTAATACTATGCATGAATCATCATTACAACTCACGTAAAAACTCAGAAATCCTACTTACACATCGATAAGTGTCATTCAAAATTCAACAAGAAGGAATTTCTCCTAAGTTAAACAATACATCGCAACATTGGAACGTGCGTGTGTGCTATTGTCAAACATGAATAATGTACATATCTTTAAGATCAAAATGTGCCATGAAAACTCAAAGTCAAGACTACTCTGAATTACTCTACAAATTTACTATCTAGCAATTCTCCACTAATGTAATTATTCCCTAGACTTGGATCAACAGGTCTTTAAAGCCTATAGCGTTAGGCCTTTTGGTGTCGGCTCCAAAGAAAAGGTAGGATAGAAGCAAAGAAGAGAGTATAATAGAATCAGTTCAACAATTTTTTCGCATACATTGAGCTTCTCTTCACATTTTTCTAGCCTTGGCCACTTTGGGTCTTATTTGAATATTTTCATTTTTTTTTTCAAGGCTTTTCTCTACAACTTTTGTTATTGCTCATTCTTTTGTTCATAATGAACTCATCTATATATAACAATACAGTGCAAAGAATGAGATTCATTATACTCCCTTAGGGATGGATAAAAATTTTCTTTTAGGCTCAAACCAAGGTGGGTATAACGAGTTTGCCAAGAATGTCGAATGGGGGTCAAATCATATGCAATGCATATACCATTCTTTTTTAATAAGGCTCAAGAGGGGACACTAAGGGATGATGAATACAAGGTAGGCTTGACAGGCACAAACGGTCCAAAGATCGCCTAAATCATCTCCAAGTCAAGTTCCTAATTATAAATTTCGCCTCAAAGTGCTTTCAAATAAATTGTAGAGTTATCTAAGATGCTCAAGACTAATCATAGTTAACACAAAATTTTCACTTTAATCAATACATACTTCACTCAATCATGACTCAAAATGTGCTCAAACTATTCCTCAGTTTTGACATATGCTTAACACAGGATATATACAAACAAGTTAAACTTTTTCATGACTCCTATCTAAATGAGGATTAATTTCATCATGTATTACCGTTGCAAATCCAACTCATCATTTCTCAAGAATAACTCATTTTCTAAAAAAAAAATTGTTGGTATTGCTCAAGGACAATTCAAGTGACAATTAAGCACACAACATGTGGATAAAACAAGTTAAACACGCAAACCACTCCCCCAAACTTAACTGAAACATTGTCCTCAATGTTTAAAAGAATCAAAAGGGAAAAAGTAAACTCCCCTGATCAAGACGCTTGTATGAGGATTGAGAAAGTTTGGCTTTGAAAGCTCCACTGCTGTAGGGGTTCATCGCTCCACTTGAGTACCTCGCAAAAGAAGGATGCTAAAAAAAATCGACAAGAGAGAAAAACAAACTGAATGCAAAATTGAAAATAAGACAAAGCTAAATACAAAAAGGATACGCTTGGGTTGCCTCCCAAGAAGCGCTGATTTTTAGTCGTCGGCTTGACAATCAGAAGCAACCATCAAAGAGCGGTTGCCGCCCATAGTAAATATCGTATGATACCATTAATGGGTTTTCATTCAGTATGCCCTCAAGATTGGCCAGATGTCTCCAGTGTAAACTCGTCGCTCCAACAACTTTCGTCATGACATAGTGAGCATGGGAGAATGATTCTTTACTTGACTTCATCTCATATGGGGCGTATTGTGGTGAAGTTGGTGGCATCGATGGGAAATACATATCCACATATGGCATATAACATGTCTCCATCGATGGTTGCATATCAAGGTTCTCGAAACTCTCATCCTCCAACATCACTCTTGGCTTGTTTACCCATAGGATCTCCTCAGATGACTTTTCCACTGTAGGCTCAATCACTTCCATAGGCTCAACTTCCCTTGATTCTTCCACATGAGTGGGATCACTCCCCCAAACTTGATTGGTTGAGTGATCATCATCATATAACCAGGCCTGATTTGTAGATCTCGTCTCCTCCTCTTGGCAGCTCATTGAGATGGTTTCCACTAGGATTGCTAATTGCTGCTCTAGATGACGTATATAATTTGTCTGGTTCTCTAAACGTTGCTCAGTTGATGCCATGAATCTAAATAACATATTCTCTGATTGAGCCGTTCCTTCTACAAAACTATCTTTCTTCTCGCCGTGATGCTCAAAGGTTTGGTGTGTATCATTAGGGTAGTGGGGCTCTGGTGGGTATTGGTGACTCCAACCTTGCAAGGAAGGATCACAATGCCAGTGGTAGTCGAAGTCCGCCATATCATTGAACAGGTGTAATACACTGTCCTCATCTCTATCAACCAGGGGACTCCCATTCACCAGTGCTCCTCTGAATACCCATCCTCGTGTCTGTGCATCCAAACCTTTGAAGAAATGTTGCAGAAGAGTATAGTTTGAAAAGTTGTGATACCTGAATGTGTCTGCCAGTTCATTGAATCTCTCCCACGCCGAATAAAACGGCTCTGAAAATTGTTGGGCAAATCTTGTGAAGACTTGTTGATGAAGCATCACAAGTACCTCGCAAGAAAAACAAATAACATACTTAAATAAAATAATATTTTATTATTATTATTATTTATTATTATTATTTTTTTTCGAAAATAACAAAAAGAAAAAGAAAACAAAAATGCAATAATAAAATTGGCTAAATTACAATTAACTAATCTCGTATGATATTATACAGATTAATCCCCGGCAACGGCGCCAAAAACTTGACCGCTTTATTTTTAAACAAAAGATATTTCAAAGTGTAGTGTGAAGCGATTCTACCGCAAGTGCACGGTTGTCAAGTTTTAGTATAGTTTAATTGAAAGTAAGGGTTGTCGAATCCACAGGGACTAACGTATAAGTACCAAATAAGATTAATAAAATTTTATTTAGCCTACGATTAAAGAAGGTGATTAACTAAAGCAAACTTAAACTATGGAATGAAAATTAAACAAGAAACAATAAAATGAATGGTTCCGGATATGCAAAGGTAAGTTGCTCGAGAAATTTATCAAGCCCTTCGTTCAACAGTGCTATCTTTAATGATTCATTTGAATAAGCAAATTATCAACCAATTGATTCTAAAGGTGAAAGGTTTTCGCTATTATGCAATACACTCTCTCGAGCTTTAAAGAAACTAATCTCAAACTAGAACAAGTCACTCTCGTGCACCTATTTACTAATTCAATATTGCATAAATTATCAAAACCTCGTTACTCTAAATCTCTCGATTCAAAGTTCTCACGTATGCGATATCATCTCTCGATCTCAATCTTGAACATACTTCATGAATTAATAGAGCGTGTTACAACGTTATCTCTCGATCTCGATTATAACTCTCAGAATCAATCAAAGTTAGCTAGGCTTTGATCTTAACAGGCAATTAATTCATGAACAATAGACATCAATACACTCAAACACAATTGAATCAATATATCAAACACAATGATACTAAATCTCAATAAAATAAACTAGAATTATTTCAAATCAAATACAAAAGAAGTTTAATCGTCTCTCGACCTCAAAAACATCAATTGAAAATGAATATGAAATAGATCAGAGTCTAGAAATACGATAATCGGCGGAATGAATCCGTGCGTAGCACCGAAATCTCTTCTCTTGCTCCTTCCTTGCACTCCGGAATTGAATGGCTTTGGCTTGGACGAAGAACCGGAAGAACGGATCTCCTTGGCGGCGGCTAGGCGGCGGCTTGGGTTCTTCTTTTCGTCCTCAAATATGGCCTGATATGATGTCCCTTGAGATATGGAAGAGATCCCCCTTTAATCACCGAAAATCAATTCAAAAATGGAAGATAGGTTTTTTCCGGATTTGCGTATCGATCGATCGAGATTTTCCTTCGATCGATCGGTTCACTGTTCACTTCAGTCTTTGAAACTCACTGCCTCGCTCGATCGATCGAGAATAATTCTCGATCGATCGACTCTTCGATAAAATTGGCTCTGAAGTTTCTGCCTGGGTCGATCGATCGAGAATTATTTTCGATCGATCGAGACTTCGATTCATTTTCTGCTCAGCACACTGCCTGGCTCGATCGATCGAGAAATATTCTCGATCGATCGAGAATCCGAAAATCCAACTTCTTCATTTTGGTCTCTTTTTCGCCTCGGTTTCGCCCGTTTTCTTCATTTTAGCTCATTTCTTCCACTTCCGACCTGTTTTCCTGAAACAATCAAATAAACACCAAAAAGCATAATATCATCCAGGAAAAAGTACGAAAAATAGGAAGAAATTACAGCTAAAAACACTCAAAATCTAAGCCTATCAAGGCGATCGATCGCTACAGGGCAAAATAGTTAGTGGAAGATTCTGCATTTTTCAGCTTTGACACCTTTTTGTATAAAATTCATAACTAATTCATATGAACTCCAAATGAGTCCTACTTCATGTCAAAGTAAGTATAACTCAAAGCTCTACAATTCATATTTGAAGTTCTTAAGTTAATTCAATCATCTTCATAAACAAAAAATAGCCAAGAACATTGGGTTTCAGAAAATCATTCCCTTTTAAATGTCAACATGTACACAGTTTGGTAAAACTGACATAACTCATGCAATATAATTCCAAATTACTCGAATTTGCCATAACATTAAAGATAAGTCAACATACTACAACTTTCATTCGAACACCAATATAAAAGAAAGTCTAAGAGTTTTAAAAACTCAAAACACTATACAAGAGAGTTCTACAACTCATGTGCTTTCTTTCCAAAACAGTTTCTACCTTCTTTAATCCTCATCTCTTCATGTATAACATCAAAATCTACTTCAAAATACATGTTTTCATCTGACATATGGAAACCATATATCACTTCTCAACCAACATTAAGAAATACATCATTTAAACATGTAAAACATAGAAAACAAAAAGTATAAACATAGGTATACCTTCCTCTACAAGTTTTTGCAACAAAACTTGAGTTTCTATGAAGTTTTGATAGTTTTCCTCAAGGAGTAGACAAAGAAACGAAAATGGAAGATAATTCTGATAAGTTTCCTTCCTTTGACAATAGATAAATAAGAATTATATCATATTGCACTTTAGACCTTCAAGTCTCTAGGCTCTTTCACTTAAGTCCCTCAACTTTTTATATTCATAATTTTAACCATATTCTCGAGATAATGAAACCGACTCATTATATTTCAATTCTTATCATAATTATCACTCAAGTCATGCATTCAATAGAATCCAAAACAATATCACATATCAATATAGAAATTTCACGTATTTCATATTCACAATAGACCCAACATTTATCCATATCAAATGCTTCTATATGAGTCATGATGTTTATGCATGATCATGTAAATCTTGTAAAAAGTTTGGGTTGTTACAACTCTTCCCTCCTTTAAAAATTTTGACCTCGAAATTTGTACCTGTATCAGGTAACAACCACGGATAGTGTTTCCTCATATGTTCAACTGTTTCCCAAGTAGCTTCACGTTCTGAATGATTTTTCCATAGTACATTTACCATAGGAATTGTTCGATTTCTTAACTTTTTATCCTTCTATGCTAATAGCTTAACTGGTTCTTCAACATAACTTAAAATTTCAGAAATTTCAACTGGTTCATCTTGAAGAGCATGAGATGGATCAGATCTGTATCATCGTAACATACTTACATGAAACACTTATGAATTTGAGCCAAATGAGGTGGTAATGCAAGACGATATGCTTAAGGTCCTACTTTATCAAGTATCTCATACGGACTGATATATCGTGGACTCAACTTCCTTTCTTTCAAAATCTTAGAATACCTCTCCAAGGAGAAACACGAAAAAACACTTTTTCACCAATCTGATATTCCATTTCTCGTCTATGCTGATCAACATAACTCTTTTGTCGATCTTGTGCAACTTTCAATCGAGTTTTTACGATGTTTATCTTTTCAAATGTCTCTTGAACAAGATCTGGACCTTCTATGATTCACATTCCTTCTTCATCCCAACATACCGGACTTCTACATTTCCTACCATATAAAGCTTTGTATGGTGCCATACCAATACTGTGATGCCCGGGGATTAATGGTGTTAATCTCGGTGTGGTAATAATCCTTAATGAATTTTAATTGTGGCAATTATGAATTAATTACGGTTTCGGGACACTTGGGGATTTTAAACCCAGTTTTTGGAGTCGTTGGATCCAAGGGATGGGATTGTATTCTCATCGTGGTGATAACCTTGGAGTTTGGTCTTTGGTGGGATTTGGTGTCCGGAGTACTTTGTACTGGGGCAGATAATGGAAATAGAGATTGGGAGGTGATTATTGAAAACAGATGATTTTTAATGAGTCATGATGTATTTGTGGAAGGATTGGTATTTTCGAGTTTTGGTACTATATATACCAAGTGGACTCGGTATTCCGTTATTTTGGCACGGAACCCTTCCCTCTCTCCTCTCTCTCTACTCTCAAAACCCTTCCCCCATTTCCCCTCCTTTTCCCTTGGTGGAAGAATCGTTGGTAGCTTGGCTCAGGAGCTGGTTTTCTCGAAGATAATCAGGTATTAATCTTCCCCTCGTCATTGTCTTCGATTTGGTAGTGGTATTGTAGAGTTTGGTTGGGATTTAAATTGGTCATGGAATTTGGTGATTTTTGGTTAAAATCCAAAGTTGAGTTTTTGGAGTTTTTATTGGTCTTAAATGGAGTATTGAGGTGTTAATGGTGTTAGGGGTGTTGGTTTTGAGTTTGGGTGTCAAAAACACCATGGAACCTCGAATTTTTCGGAAAATCGCAGGTCGCAGTCGATCGTCGAGGAGGGCCGATCGACCGCGACGAGCAACTGTTAAATTGGTGATGATGAACAGTGAACTCACGATCGATCGCGAGCGAGTTGGCGATCGATCGCGAGTGTGATGATCACCACTTTCAAACATGTTACATTGCCACAACATGATACCACAACATGTTACATTGAATTTAGGTACCAAGAATCCACTTGCAAACATGTTACATTGCCACAACATGATACCACAACATGTTACATTGTTTAGGTACCAAGAATTTAATTAAACTATCCTTAAATACATCATTGCTTACATAATATTAAGTTGATGTCATTGATTACATAATATTAACTTGTTGTCATTGATTACATAATATTAACTTGATGTCATTGCTTACATATTTTCTTGAAAAACTTCTATAAATACCAAGCTAGATTCATTAGTAGAAACACAAAAAATGTAAAGGAAATACTCTCAAAATACTCTCAAAATATCAAATATTCTAGCAAGAAAAGAAGTTGATTTTTGAAGGTTGTAGATCCATACTCTTTCAAGTTTAAAGAATCATCGTAAACAATCAGGTAAGTGGGCTTTTGTTATATTATCCTTTTCGTTTTGATACCATATGAAATGCTTATGAAAAATACAGTCGAATATGTGAACTATTTTAAAAACTATGATGTCATGAAAATTCTGAATATCGGGAGATAAGTGCTATGCGAAACAACGTGCTACGTACGTGTGAGCCACCTCTTGAACCAATGGGGCAAAGTGCTATACATACGGGAGCCACCTCTTGAATTCGTAGGAGCCACCTCTATAATCCTTATGTTATGTAGATTAATCTAATTTGATAAGTATATGACATGTGTTCTAATATGATGCTTTTGGTATGACTCAAAGAAGCAATATTCTGTTATGTGTATCAGTTTATGTTTTGAAATCTGTATAAGTATATGTTTTTGGCATATTCGATTGGCCCCCGCTTACTGAGTGTCAACCAGAACACTCACCCCTTACATCCCCTCCCCAGATAAAAGTGAGACAGATATCGAAGATGCAGAACAACACAACTTTTGGGGTTGGTGATCTACCGCAATTATTTCAAGATTTTACATAATTATGCTTCCGCTAAACTCTGTTAAGATTTAAGTTATGGTTTTATTTTCAGTTGTAAAACATTTATGTATATGGAATAAATAGACTGGTTGTATTAAATTATGTACTATGAGGCTTGTTGATTTTCAATTGTATTTGGAATCAACGCCGGTGTTATCGATCCCGGTCTCGGGGCGTGACAGCGAGGACTGGCGATCGATCGCGATAAGGCGCTGTTGCCCACTAGATAGGGGCGATCGATCGCGCTGAAAGTGGCGATCGATCGCGCTGAAAGTGGCGATCGATCGCCGCCCGTAGGAATTTATTTTTTTGGAAATTTTGGAAAATGTCGGGATTTTGGAATCGAGGTTTAAGTGGCCCATTTCCAGGGCAATGTCTACATTCCAATGGGAATGCTATACTTTTAAAATGGATTGGTTGGAGCCAAAGTTTAATAAAACAAAATTCTCGGTTGAGTTTTTGGCTATCTTTTGAACTTATAAAATTGAATATTTTGGGTATTATGCATGCTTAGCCGGGGGGCTTTTATTTTTGTAATCGTCATGGATGGACGATAGGTTTGGGTGTTGTGAACGTGCTTGGGCACGTGATTGCATGCCTATGTTTAATTGGGAGTTATTTGCATGTTAGCACTTAACTCATCGGGTCATGGGACTCAGGCAAGGTGGGACTCGAACTACGGTATTATAAGGTACGTATAACGAGCATAGCATGTTATAATATTGCAACTATGAAATGAATGGTATGTGGTAATTGCAATAAATGTATATTGAAATGCATGGTATATGGTACTTGCAATAAATGAATAGTGGGATGCATGGTATATGGTAATTGCGATAAGTGAACATACATTGGGAATTATATGGTGTCGCTTTCGAGCGAGCAAGGATTGGGGATGTTGTCGCCATTGAGCGACCATCGATTATGACGCCGCTATTGTTGAGTGGGCGTGGGGTTAAAAATGCCGCTATTGTAGAGCGAGCTATGGTATAGAACTATGGAATCATTGGCTAGATACATGTGATATCTGTGGTACCCTATTTGATGATTTAAATCATATTTGATTATGGAACTGATATAGTAGGAATGATTTTAGTTGATCAATGAAATGATCAACTGGCCTTTGTGAATTTAATGGTTTGGTTATTTTGAGAACAAGGACAATACAGGGGATCCCGGATGAGGATGATACGATCCAGGGAGTATCATTTAAATTCATGGCATTTACATTCTGTAAATTATGAACTGCAATATTTTGATTATTGGATTGTTGGATTGGTATGCTCACCCCGTGTGGGGGCTGTCTCTATTGGGACAGGTGATACAGGTGCAGCAGTAGCTTTGGAGTTGAGCTTGGGCTGTTGATTTGAGGTACTTCCAAGATTGAAGTACCAGAGTTGGTTGAATAAGTACGTAGATCCAGAGCTGAGATTGAGCTGTGCATGGGAGGTGCTTCCAAGATTGAAGTACCAATAACGGTATTTGGTAGAGTATCTTATACATAGATACACGCTTATGCATTGGGTGCTCTCATGTGAGTACGTTTTACGTGTATATGGAATGTATAAATGGGAAATGGCTTTTCTCTCTTCATTTATTGTTGCGTGCAATTAAATATGGAAATGCTAAATGAACTGAGAGATGTTGGTGTATTATGAAAGTGCATGCTATGTAAGTGATCTTGGTTGGGGAATTTGAATATTATGTGGATCAAATGCGAAAACTTTTCTAGATAGTATATGATGTTATACTTGCAAATGACTTTTTCCCCATGATAATATGATTGTATGCACTAATGCTATGGATTAATACACTAATAACGGGTTAAGGGCACGGGGGTCCTTACATTTCCTACCGGACTTCTACATTTCCTACCACATAAAGCTTTGTATGGTGCCATACCAATACTGCTCTGATGTTGATTATATAAGCAAACTCCATCAAAGCAATATGCTCGTCCCATGAACCTTTGAAATCAAGAATACATGATCGAAACATTTCTTCTAATGTCTGAATTGTTCTTTCCGACTGTCTATATGTTTTAGGATGAATGCAGTATAAAATGCAGTTTAGTACCCAATGCTTGTTGCAAACTTCACCCAAAATCTCGATAAAATGAGGGTCCCTATCTGATACAATAGATAAAGGTACACCATGTAGTTTCACAATATTATTCACATACCTTTTAACCAAGCATTCAAGTGTAGATGCCCATCTAAATGGTACAAAGTGAACTGATTTTGTCAATCTATTCAACAATAACCCACACAACATCATTATTTCTCAATGTCATTGGCAAACAATAGAGAAAATCCATTACGTTCCCATTTCCAAGCTGGAATAGGTAGTGGATTTAATTTACCCACTGGTGCTTGATGTTCGGTTTTAACTTGTTGTCATGTCAAACATTTTGATACATATTCGGCCACATCTTTCTTCATTTTAGGCCACCAATAATGAGGTCTTAGTACTACCGGGGTGCATAGCATAAGGTGCAAGATGTGCTTCCTCCAGTATTTCATGTCTTATATTATCCACGTTAGGAACACTAAGTCTATAATGAATCATCAAAGTACCATCATCATTGATCACAAATGATGCACTCTTTCCCTGTTTCACTTTCTCTGTAATACTAATCAATTTATCATCACGGCACTGAGCATTTTTAATTATTTCAGTCATCACTGGTCTAATACAGAACGAAGCATATATGATACCATTTTCATTCACATTCAAAGCAATATTGATATTTTTCAACTCTAACAGATATGGCAAGAATGTGCTGATAGGCAAGAAACGGTACCATATGATTTTCTGCTCAACGCATCAGCAACAACATTAGCTTTTCAAGAATGATATTCAATAGTGCAATCATAATCTTTCAATAAATCAAGACATCTTCTTTGACGCATATTCAATTCTTTCTGACACAACAGATATTTCAGACTCTTATGATCAGTAAATATTTGAAATGTAGTACCATACAAATAATGTCTCCATATCTTTAAAGAAAATACAACAGCAGCAAGCTCAAGATCATGAGTAGAATAAGACATTTCATATGGTTTCAAATGTCGAGAAGCATAAGCTATAAATTTTCCAGACAACCTAGACCTTCATATGAAGCATCACTGTAAATAACAAAATCATTGGTACCTGATGGAATTGTCAGAACTGGAGCAATTGTGAGTTTTTCTTTTAATTCATCAAAACTTCTTTGACATTCATCTGTCCACTCAAAAGAAACATTTTCGCGCACAACTTTGTCAATGGAGTAGCAATAAGAGAAAAATTCTCTACAAATCTCCTATAATAGCCAGCTAAACCAAGGAAACTACGAACTTCTGTAACATTTTCGAACTTTCCCACTTTGTTACTGTAACATTATTTCTCAGTGTAGCGATTCTACCGCAAGTGCTCGGTGTCAAGTTTTAGTATAGTGATATAAAAGAAAGGATGTCGAACCCACAGGGACTAACGTATAAGTACCAAATAAAATTAGCAAATTTATATTTAGCCTACGAAAAAGATGATTAATTAACTAATTAAACTAAAGACTTAAAAACTCAAAAATAAAACAACTCATTTGAAGATACGAAGGAATTCCGCTAAAGAAATCTATCAAGATGTTCGTTCAATTATGGTATCGTCAATGATTTGTTTGTTAAAACAATTACTTAATCAATCAATTCTTAAGGTGACGGATTTCTGAATATAATCAATACTCTCTCTCGAGCTATATTGAAACTAATATTAAATTGACGTAAGTAACTCTCGTTCACTTAAACCAATTTAATACCGAATAGATCTCTATGAAAACCGTTGATCTTTAAATCTTTCAATTTAAAGTGACCACGTATGTGATTTAATCTCTCGATCTAAATCTTAAACATACAACATGAATTATTTTAGCGTATTATAATTTTATCTCTCGATCTCAATTATAATTCACTAGTTCAATCAAAGTTAGCTAAACTTTGATAGCATTAAGCATATAATTCATGAACAAAAGAAATTAATCCACTCAAGCACATTCAAATCAAAGATTCAAACACAATATTCCTTAAATTTGATAAAATAAACTTAATTAAATTCAATTCAAATTAATAAGATGTTTAATCGTCTCTCAACCTCAAAAACATCAAATAAATATGAAAATAAAATTAACTAGAGTTTAGAAATACGATAAACGTAGGAGTGAATCTGTGACATCCCCGAAATGGTAAATTGCATTTGGGCAATAATTGTGCTTATATGATTAATTATGTGGTAATTAATTATGCATTGGATCTATTTATTTATTTACCTTATGGAAATGCATGGTCATGTGGATAGGGTGGCCCGGGGTTGCATTTCAGGGTGCATGTGGTGCATGTTGGGTAAATATTATTGGAAGCATGATTTATTTGCCTTGGTTAACAATTTATGAGGAATCATGTGTTAATTGATATTATGGTGCATTTTGAGTAAATGCTTTGAAAAATATCATGTTGGGGTGTTTTATACACCATGGAATTACTTTGGCATGTATTTTAAATTAAAACTCACTTTTATCATCCAACCCACCCTTACATCCACTCACTTTTACCTTTACCAAATATCACACCCAAACCCTTCCCTTTCCCTTATTTTCGAGTTCCACCTTTGAGGTGAAGAGGAGTCCTTACAAACTTTGATTTGTGGAAGATTGTTGGGTGATTTGAGGTCCCAAGAGGTATGGATACCTCATGGTTTATTTTTGTAAGGTTTTGTTTGAGTTTAGTTGGGTTTTGAAGGGTTTTAAAATGGGTTTGTGTTGGGTGTTGTGATTTTGGTAGTGTTTTAGTTGGATGTTGTTTATATGAGTTTGTTATGATGTTTATGGGTGGTTTTGAGTTGTTGGGTTTGCTTAATGTTGGTATTGGTGGGTTTGTTTGTGTTTGGGAAGGAGATGGGTGAATAGTGCCCGAATCTCGCTTGCCCGCAGCTCGGCGATCGATCGGCGTCCGCTCGCGATCGATCGCGAGCAACAGCGCTGAGGCAGTGCACTTCAGCGATCGATCGCAAGATGCGCGCGATCGATCGGCGAGGCCGCGATCGATCGGCGCTAGCTCCGCGATCGATCGCGGATGGCGATCGATCGCGAGACACCAAAAATGGTGTTTTTGGGCGTTTTTGTGGGATTTTTGGTATTGGACTATTATTGGGTTCTAATATTGGTATTTGTGAATATGTAGAACCAACCCAGGTGGCAACGCAGCCAAGGAATTGAGGTCCAACCACATTCCACTTTTTGGAAAGGTACGTAGTAGACGTACGGGCACCCAACGGTAACATGTATTTTATATACTCATTGTTTATGCATTGTGGATGCGAGTATATATGTGGTATTGCATTGTGGATGCATATACATGTTGATTTATGCCATATGTGGTATTGCATTGTGGATGCATATACATGGTAATTGATGCATATTGATGATAGATGCATATTATGATTATTGGATGCACATCCCATGAGTCGTGGTCATCATTTGATGATTTTAATGCTTGCCGCCTTTTGTTTTGGTTCCGCTAAATGTGAAGCGAGGGGTGGGAGCGCCGCATGTCACATTTGAGCGTGGTTGTCATATGGGGCGAGGAAAGGGTATTTGCCGCTCTCTGTGAAGCGAGGGGTGGGAGTACCGCATGTCCATTGAAGCGAGGTTATCCTATGCCGCCCATATGAAAATAAGCGAGGGGCATTAAAATACACTGTGATGGACAGACTAGGGAATGGTGACCAATATTTGGTACTGTTGAGATGGTATATGATGTCATGACATGTTTTGGCCATTAAAAATAATCTGTTGATTATACTCATGAGTTATGGTACAGGGACAACCAAACGGGAAGCGTTTGAAATGCATGGAAAACAGGAAGTGTTTTATATTGATTATGCATTTACGCTTTATCTTCATATTGTGTTGAATATGAATGATTATTATTGCTCATGTTTGGGGGTTGTCCTTGTAGGTACCTTTTTGGCATGATAGAAGGGCTTGAACGGGTTGAGGTGGTGAGCTTGACGAGCATTCTATTGAGGATGAAAGGACAGGATTATTTTGGATAGTATCTACTCTAGGAGTAGTATAAAACTATAGTTGCACACATTCTTTTGATTGGAATGTAATTAATCCTTTTGGTAGTCCTTATTTTTGGCATGTAATGCTTAAGCTCATAGACTCAACATGTTCTTTTACACTCTGATCATTTATTTTAGCTCTGTTATGCCTTAGTTCCGCATTTAAGGATTATGGTCCTTACATTAGTGGTATCAGAGCAGTGGTTAGAGAACCCGGGAACGAGTGAAGGGTAGCCTTAGCATGATAGGCTAGGTGCTTACATTTGAAGCATGTTTATGCATGTGGTGCATATTTTGTATATTTTGTTATACTAACATGCTTATATCACTCCTGTTATCTAACGGTATAACATGTATTGCTTTGGAATTGTTGTTAACATTTGTGTTACAGCATGGCTGCTAATGAGGAAGTCGGTGATATGGGGAGCATGAATGCTAGTATTGGACAGACAAACCCTCTACCTCCACCGGCCGTAGGCATGGAACCCGTGGTTCAGTTATTGCTGCCGGGTGAGATTAGCTTGACGCAATTTCTGTCTTATCATCCGCCCCGGTTTGAGGGGACAGAGTCCGGAGAAGAGGCTGAAGAGTGGTTGGAAAGACTTGAGCAGATCTTTGTATCGGCTCCTTGTGCTGTGACAGCTTGGCTGAGGCTGGCGGAATTTCAATTAGCCAAGAAACCTCTGATGTGGTGGAGGAGCACAGTAATGGAGATGAGAGCACTGGGTGCTGTGATTGATTGGACACTCTTCAGGACTAGGTTTTTGAATCGGTACTTCTCCGCAGCAGCAAGACAGACAAAGGAGGATGAATTTACAAGTCTGAGGCAAGGGAACATGACAGTGGCAGACTATGCCACACGGTACTCTTCATTGCTGAGGTACGTTCCCCACATTGCCACCAGTGGGCACGCTAAGATGAGGAATTTTATGAAGGGATTGCGACCGGAGCTCTATGATCGGGTTATCACTAATAACCCAACTTCTTTTGATGACGCTCTCACAAGAGCGGAGCTTGCTGAGCTAGGAGTGGGAGCTTACGCTATGCCACCACCGGTACCGCAACAGAGGCAGACCAATGACAGCTTGAGGCCTCGGGGTGAGCCATTTAAACCCCGTGGTGCCTCTTCATCTTCACGGTATGGTGGAAAGAAACACTTTGGACAGAAGCAGGATAACAAGAAGGGCAATTGGTCGGCCAATAGAGGATCTTCACAAGGGGATAGGCCGGGAGAGCCGAGATGCAACAATTGTGGAGGGCCACTGTAGGGTCTTCCTACCTTAATACCATTTAGAACACATATATTGGACAGAACATGCATTTATAACCTCTTAAGGGTTCCGGTTGTAACTTGAGCTAAGGAGATTACAGGCCAAAATAAAGTTTTCAATACATTCCCAATAAGAATGTTAAAGCTATAGATTTACACTACTCCTAGAGTAGAGACTATCAAAAATCCTGCATCCTACGTTCATCGTGCTCCCTTTAGCTCACTTCCTCAACCCGACCCTAGGCCCTTGGTCCAAAAGTGTACCTACAGGGATAACACATCATGAGCATACGCATATTTACTTAACATTACATAAAAGCATACAATAATGCATAACATCCTCGTTAAGTAAAGGTTATTGGTCGTCCTTCGACTTCCTTTGTTATCCCTGGCTCTTATTCATATATTAGGGCGTCTTACCCCATTGTATGGTATCTTACCATATCATAATCATCGTGTGGCATCTTACCACGTGGGCATCTTACCCAATCATATGGCGTCTTACCATATTATAAACATTGCGTGGCATCTTACCACGTGGGCATCTTACCCAATCATATGGCGTCTTACCATATCATAAACATTGCGTGGCATCTTACCACGTGGGCATCTTACCCAATCATATGCTTTGGGTGGTGTCTCACCACATGGGCGTCTTACCCAACCATACACGTCGTATGACCTTATCATAAACTTCGTCATTATAGACGTCCTCATAAACATCGTTATCATAAACATCATCTTAAGCATCATCATCATAACATCATCGTAAGTATCATCATCGTAACATCATCATAAGCATCATCATCATAACATCATCATAAGCATTATCATCATAACATCATCTTAAACGTCATCATCGTAAACATCATCTTAAACATCATCATAATATGTAAGGGCATGGTTTACCGTCCGATGCTCGTACGTCTCTTACGTACCTTAATTCCCAAAAGTGGAGAATTTGGAGAGCTTTATCTCCTGGATGTTGTGGGCACCTGGGATGGTTCTACACAACCATACAAATTGATATTAGAAAATAAACATAGTCCAATATCCAAAGAAAATCCCACAAAATCCAAAAATCCACTTTTCTTCAGCTCGCGATCGATCGCCGCCCAGGCGCGATCGATCGCGAGACCACACTGGACGAGGGGGCAAAATTTCCTTCTTGGCGATCGATCGCCACTTTTGGCGCGATCGATCGCCAGGCCCGCCGATCGATCGCCCAAAAGTGGCGATCGATCGCCAAATGCTTCTGGCTGGTACTGGACGCTCGCGATCGATCGCCAAGAACGGGCGATCGATCGCCGAGTGCTGTACATCGGATTTTCGCCATTAATGCTCATTTTTCAAGCTCTTTCACATGCCACCCCAAAACCAAACTTCCATAAAACATCAATAACATCAAAACCCACTAAAACCCACATAAAACACTTCAAAAAGCATACCCCAACCATAAACAACACATACCCAAACAAACCCACATAAAACATTACAAACTTAACCCATTTCAACACCAAACATCATAAAACTTATAGGAATGGTTCCATACCTCTTGTAGGCTCCAAATCCTAGCAAAGATCACACAAACAAGGTTTTTGTGGAACTTTCCTTCTTCCTTTTTGGTGGATTTCGAAAATGGGTAGGGTTTGGGATTGGGAAGTGATTTGGGGATTTTTAAAAGGTGAAAGTAAAGTGGGGGGTTTAAAGTGATGGGTAGGGGATTTAAAAGGGGTTGTAATAACTTAATAAAAATTGTACCCCAAACTTAACATGATGTATAAAATACCCTACTTGGTATTTCAAAAGCATTTTTCAACAATGCTCTAAACTTCATTTAAAATCACATCTTCCTCATATTTGATAATTTAACACAATTAATCATGTTAACATCTTAATACCCAACACATAAATCCATCAACACATGATACATCATATAAACATAATTAATGTCCAAGTTACCATTAATTAATTTCGGGGCATCACATTACTCCCCTACTTACAAGATTTCGTCCTCGAAATCGCATGCACTTACCCAAAAGAAACTAAACATAAATCATACCAGAAAATAGTTCGGGGTAATGCTGCATCATATGCCGCTCCGTCTCCCACGTAGCCTCCTCGACACCCCGACGATCCCACTGAACTTTGACCATCGGTATATTTGCTCCGTAGTCTGCGATCCTCACGATCTAGAATTCTGACCGGTCGTTCAATGTAGGATACATCTGAGTCTAACTGCACTTCAGTAGGCTGTAAAACATGAGACGGATCTGGCTCGTACTTTCTCAACATAGAAACATGGAAGACATCATGAATTCCGGATAAAGACGGCGGTAGAGCCAATCGGTAAGCCAAAGTGCCGATACGCTGTAACACCTCATACGGTCCAACATACCTCGGGGATAACTTCCCCCGCATACCAAAACGAACAACACCCCTGAAGGGTGAGATTTTCAAGAAGACCTTGTCTCCTACTTGAAATTCTAGCGGCCGTCGCCGCTTATTTGCATAGGCTGCTTGCCTATCTTGGGCCGCTTTCATCTTTAAGCGTATCATCTTAATCTTTTCCTCCATATCCTTAATCATATCCGGTCCTCCGACCGCTTTACTCGTCAAGTCCTCCCAATACAGTGGTGACCTACATCGTCGTCCGTATAGAGCTTCAAAAGGGGCCATTTGAATGCTCGCTTGATAGCTGTTATTGTAGGAGAACTCTACCAGAGGTATAGACTCTTGCCACGGAGTATCAAACTCCAAAACACATGCCCTCAATATATCTTCGAGCGTTTGTATAGTACGCTCCGTTTGGCCATCAGTCTGAGGGTGATAAGCTGTACTTAGTCTCACCTCGGTGCCCAAAGCTGTCTGGAGACCCTCCCAGAAATGAGAAGTAAACCTTGGGTCTCTGTCAGACACGATCGAGACTGGAATCCCATGCAACCTCACTACATCCCGTACATATAATTGGGCCATCTTTAAATACGTGAAAGTCATACTGTAAGGGATGAAATGAGCTACCTTCGTCAGCCTATCTACGATCACCCAGATCGCATCAAATCCAGAGGCCGACCTTGGCAAGTGGGTCACGAAGTCCATAGATATATGCTCCCACTTCCACTTAGGTACCTCCAAGCTCTTCAGCTCGCCACCAGGCCTCTGCCTTTCTGCCTTTACTTGTTGGCAGATCAAACATCTCTTAACGAAGCTGATCACATCACGCTTCATGCGTCTCCACCAGAATTGACCACTTAGGTCCTTATACATCTTTCTTCCTCCAGGGTGGATACTGAATCGGCTACTATGAGCTCGTTCCAAAATTCCCTTACGTAACTCTGGTGTATCTGGGACTACCCATCGGTTGCCCAGTCTTAGTGAATCATCTTCAGCCACTCTAAACTTTGTTGGCTGACCTCGAAGTGCTATCGATGACCATCTCTGCACTTCATCATCCGACCTCTGGGCTTTCCTGATAGCTTCAAATACGTCTGGCTCGGCCAATAAGGTCGACACTCGCACCGGCGACGTGTCTACATCGAAGTCATAGCCCAGATGGCAATAGGAAGTCATCAAAGCTGATAAACACATAACATCCTCAGCGGTGCTCTTCACCTTCCGACTTAAGGCGTCTGCTATCAAATTTGCTTTACCAGGATGGTACTCAATTTCACAGTCATAATCCTTGAGTAAATCCATCCATCTTCTTTGACGCATATTCAGTTCAGCCTGAGTGAATAGAAACTTTAGGCTCTTATGGTCCGTAAAGATGGTAAACGTAGTACCATAAAGATAATGACACCAAATCTTTAAGGCGAAAATGATAGCCGCCAGTTCCAGATCATGGACTGGGTATCTGGTCTCATGAGGCTTCAACTCTCTAGAAGCATAGGCTACCACTTGTCTGTCTTGCATCAATACGCAGCCCAAACCCTGCAGTGACGCATCCGTGTACAAGGCAAACCTCTTATCCTCAGACGGAATCACCAACACTGGTGCTGTCGTCAAACGACGTTTCAATTCTTGGAAGCTTTCCTCACAAGCTTCGGACCAAAAGAATGGGACTCCTTTCTGAGTCAGCTGTGTCAATGGCTTAGCGATCTTAGAAAATCCCTCGACAAAACGTCGGTAATAACCTGCTAAGCCAAGAAAACTCCGTATCTCGGGTACAGAAGTGGGTGCTGCCCACTCCATCACAGCTTCAATCTTCCTGGGATCCACAGATATCCCTTGGCTAGATATGACATGGCCTAGGAACACCACGCTGTCTAACCAGAATTCGCACTTGCTAAGCTTAGCATACAACTGATGATCCCTAAGGATCTGAAGTACTGTCCTCAAGTGCCGTACATGATCTTCTTCGGTCCGAGAGTAGATGAGTATATCGTCAATGAAAACTATGACGAATTGGTCCAAAAATGGCTGGAACACCTTGTTCATCAAACTCATGAAAACAGCCGGGGCATTTGTCACCCCAAAAGGCATGACTAGGAACTCATAGTGCCCATACCTAGTTCTGAAGGCTGTCTTCTGGACATCCTCTTCTCTCACTCGAATCTGATGGTACCCCGACCTCAGATCGATCTTACTGTAGAGCCTCGTACCCTGCAACTGATCAAATAAATCATCGATCCTCGGAAGTGGGTACTTATTCTTCACTGTGGCTTTGTTCAGTTGTCTGTAATCGATGCACAAACGCATCGAACCATCTTTCTTCTTCACAAATAACACTGGTGCTCCCCAGGGCGATACGCTAGGGCGCATATAGCCCTTATCAAGGAGCTCTTGCAACTGAATCTTTAATTCCCTTAGCTCCGCTGGTGCCATCCTATAAGGGGCACGAGAAATGGCCGACGTCCCTGGTAATAACTCAATCCCAAACTCGACCTCTCTCGTCGGTGGGAATCCGGGAATCTCCTCCGGAAAGACATCAGGGAACTCCGCCACTACGGGCACATCCTCAACTTTCACTTCTCCTTTCTTTTCCGTAACATCGACGGCATAAATGAGATATCCTGAATGACCTCGTTCCAACAACTGCGCCATCTTGACAGCAGATATCAACGGAATCTTAGAGCGGGAACCATCCCCATAGAACGTCCATGGAACTCCCATATCGGATTTAAACCGTACAGTTCTCTGCCTGCAGTTCACAACTGCCTGATACCTGTTCAGAACATCAATGCCCAGAATGCAATCAAAATCTGACATTCCTAGAACAATCAAATCTGACCTTAGTTTCTTATCCTCAAAATAAATGAGGCCATTGTAGACGATCCGATCAGTAATCATACTTCTTCCAGCGGGGGTCGAGACTATAAGAGGCGTGGGCGACGGAGAAGTGCATAAGTGGTGCCTTTCCACAAAACTTGTCGACACAAAGAGTGTGACGCACCTGTGTCGATCAATATAAAAGCAGGGTGCGTAAATAAAAGACACGTACCCGCTATAACCTCCTCCGGAGCCGCTGAAGCCTGCTCCCTTGTCAGTGCATAGACTTGTCCTTGAGGTGGCCCCATGGGCTGACCTCCATGCTGTCTCGGTACAAAGGGTGGTCTGTGCTGTGTTGTCCTATCTGCAGGCCTCCCCGCAGAACCCTGTTGACTTCCCCTGTTGGGACACTGTCTAGCAAAGTGGCCCTTGTCGCCACAAACATAGCACCCTATACAGTCTTTCGCCAGATGTGGTTGCCCACAAAGAGTGCATTGGATCTTCCCGGATCTGTCTCCCTGAGACTGCCCCCTTCCAGATGGGGCATCACCTCTTCGGTTTCCTTTCCACCTATTGTCGGACTTCCTACCACTAAACCTTGACGCTGAGGAGTTCCCCCTTGACTTGAACTGATCATTCCTCGGCTTCAAATTATCCGGAGTGGATTTCTGAGAGGGTGCCGACGGTGGTACAACATCAGGGTATGCACCCACTCCTAGTTCGGCTAGCTCAGCCCTTGAGAGTGCATCATCAAAACAAGTAGGGCCATAAGTGATCACCCTATCGTATAGCTCCGGCTCAGACCCTTCATGAAATTCCTCATCTTTGCTTGCGTGCTCGTGGCAATGTGAGGCACATATCGGAGCAAGGAGCAAAACTGAAGAGCATAATCCGATACCGACATATTACCTTGCTTGAGGTGAGTGAATTCATCTTCCTTAGCCTGTCGTGCTGCAGCCGAGAAATAACGGTTCAGGAAGCGAGTTCGAAACATTTTCCAGTTAACTTCATGACCTTGAGCCTCTTGCTCTACCACAGTGGTCTTCCACCACATTAGCGCCTTCTTGGCCAACTGGAATTCTGCTAACCGTATCCACGCTGTCTTCGCACATGGGGCTGCCACAAAGATCTGCTCTATTCTTTCTAACCATTCCTCAGCTCGTTCCCCAGTTTCGGTTCCTTCAAAGGTTGGGGGTCGGTAAGCAAGAAACTGAGTTAGGCTTAGCTCCCCTGGCAACAACTGTTGTTCGGCCGGTTCATCATCAAAAGCTGGCGGGGGTAGGGGATTCGTACGCCCCGCACTAGCATTGACGCTCACTGCGTCACCTACCTCCACGTTTGCTGCCATACTGAAACACAAGGGTTAACAACAAGATCCAAAAGCAGTTCGTATAATACTTCGTTAGATAAACAAAACATGTTAGCATAACATCATATACTTCATATGCAACTTATGCACAAAACATGTTCGAAAGTAAGCACCTAGCTAACTTATTGCTAAGGCTACCCTTCACTCATTCCCGGGTTATCTAACCACTGCTCTGATACCACTAATGTAGGGTCTTCCTACCTTAATACCATTTAGAACACATATATTGGACAGAACATGCATTTATAACCTCTTAAGGGTTCCGGTTGTAACTTGAGCTAAGGAGATTACAGGCCAAAATAAAGTTTTCAATACATTCCCAATAAGAATGTTAAAGCTATAGATTTACACTACTCCTAGAGTAGAGACTATCAAAAATCCTGCATCCTACGTTCATCGTGCTCCCTTTAGCTCACTTCCTCAACCCGACCCTAGGCCCTTGGTCCAAAAGTGTACCTACAGGGATAACACATCATGAGCATACGCATATTTACTTAACATTACATAAAAGCATACAATAATGCATAACATCCTCGTTAAGTAAAGGTTATTGGTCATCCTTCGACTTCCTTTGTTATCCCTGGCTCTTATTCATATATTAGGGCGTCTTACCCCATTGTATGGTATCTTACCATATCATAATCATCGTGTGGCATCTTACCACGTGGGCATCTTACCCAATCATATGGCGTCTTACCATATTATAAACATTGCGTGGCATCTTACCACGTGGGCATCTTACCCAATCATATGGCGTCTTACCATATCATAAACATTGCGTGGCATCTTACCACGTGGGCATCTTACCCAATCATATGCTTTGGGTGGTGTCTCACCACATGGGCGTCTTACCCAACCATACACGTCGTATGACCTTATCATAAACTTCGTCATTATAGACGTCCTCATAAACATCGTTATCATAAACATCATCTTAAGCATCATCATCATAACATCATCGTAAGTATCATCATCGTAACATCATCATAAGCATCATCATCATAACATCATCATAAGCATTATCATCATAACATCATCTTAAACGTCATCATCGTAAACATCATCTTAAACATCATCATAATATGTAAGGGCATGGTTTACCGTCCGATGCTCGTACGTCTCTTACGTACCTTAATTCCCAAAAGTGGAGAATTTGGAGAGCTTTATCTCCTGGATGTTGTGGGCACCTGGGATGGTTCTACACAACCATACAAATTGATATTAGAAAATAAACATAGTCCAATATCCAAAGAAAATCCCACAAAATCCAAAAATCCACTTTTCTTCAGCTCGCGATCGATCGCCGCCCAGGCGCGATCGATCGCGAGACCACACTGGACGAGGGGGCAAAATTTCCTTCTTGGCGATCGATCGCCACTTTTGGCGCGATCGATCGCCAGGCCCGCCGATCGATCGCCCAAAAGTGGCGATCGATCGCCAAATGCTTCTGGCTGGTACTGGACGCTCGCGATCGATCGCCAAGAACGGGCGATCGATCGCCGAGTGCTGTACATCGGATTTTCGCCATTAATGCTCATTTTTCAAGCTCTTTCACATGCCACCCCAAAACCAAACTTCCATAAAACATCAATAACATCAAAACCCACTAAAACCCACATAAAACACTTCAAAAAGCATACCCCAACCATAAACAACACATACCCAAACAAACCCACATAAAACATTAAAAACTTAACCCATTTCAACACCAAACATCATAAAACTTATAGGAATGGTTCCATACCTCTTGTAGGCTCCAAATCCTAGCAAAGATCACACAAACAAGGTTTTTGTGGAACTTTCCTTCTTCCTTTTTGGTGGATTTCGAAAATGGGTAGGGTTTGGGATTGGGAAGTGATTTGGGGATTTTTAAAAGGTGAAAGTAAAGTGGGGGGTTTAAAGTGATGGGTAGGGGATTTAAAAGGGGTTGTAATAACTTAATAAAAATTGTACCCCAAACTTAACATGATGTATAAAATACCCTACTTGGTATTTCAAAAGCATTTTTCAACAATGCTCTAAACTTCATTTAAAATCACATCTTCCTCATATTTGATAATTTAACACAATTAATCATGTTAACATCTTAATACCCAACACATAAATCCATCAACACATGATACATCATATAAACATAATTAATGTCCAAGTTACCATTAATTAATTTCGGGGCATCACAGCCACATTCTTCAAACAAGTGTCCTGCATGTTATGTCTGTGGCAAGATGGGCCACATTGCTCGGTATTGCCTCACACGGGGAGGACAGTCAGAGTATCAGGGCAACAGGCCGAGGTTTGAGGATAGGACAGTGCAGCAGAGGCAGCAGTTTGGGCCTCGACCATCGGGAGGTCAGACAGGAGGACCACCCCAGGGGCAGGTATATGCACTGACCCGGGAGCAGGCCCAGGCAGCCCAGAGGAGGTGATTGCCGGTACGTGTCATTTATTTACGTACCCTGCTTTTATTTTGATCGATACAGGTGCCTCCCATTCTTTTGTATCGGTGGGTTTTGTGGAAAGACACCATATGCGCACGTCTTCTTTACCCACGCCTCTCCTTGTCTCGCACCCACTGGAAGGAATGTTGTTGCTGATCGGTTTATGGAAGACTGCCTCATTTATTTTGAGGGCAACAAATTGAGATCAGACTTGATTGTGCTGGGTATGTCAGACTTCGACTGCATCTTGGGTATAGATGTTCTGAACAGATATCAGGCAGTGGTAGATTGCCGACAGAGGACAGTGAAGTTCAGACCTGAGTTGGGCAGTCAGTGGACTTTCTATGGCAACGGTTCTCGTGCGAAGATTCCGTTGATTTCAGCGATCAAGATGACTCAGTTGTTGGAACGTGGTCACACGGGCTATCTTATTTATGCCGTGGACACGTCTGGGAAGAGTAAAGAACTCAGAGTTGAGGATGTACCAGTAGTGGCAGAGTTCGCTAATGTATTCCCAGAAGAGATCCCAGGATTCCCACCGGCTAGGGAAGTCGAGTTTGGGATCGAGCTGTTGCCAGGAACATCCGCTATCTCTCGTGCACCTTATAGGATGGCACCGGCAGAGTTGAGAGAGTTGAAAGAACAGTTACAGGATCTCTTGGACAAGGGATATATACGCCCGAGCGTGTCGCCATGGGGCGCACCAGTTCTCTTTGTGAAGAAGAAGGACGGTTCGATGCGGTTGTGTATCGATTACCGGCAACTGAATAAGGCTACAGTGAAGAACAAGTATCCTCTTCCAAGGATCGACGATCTGTTTGATCAGTTGCAAGGTACCAGGGTGTATAGTAAGATTGATTTGAGATCCGGGTATCATCAGATTCGGGTCAGAGAGGAAGATGTGCAGAAGACAGCGTTCCAGACCCGATATGGACATTATGAGTTCTTAGTGATGCCGTTCGGCGTGACGAATGCTCCAGCAGTCTTTATGAGTCTGATGAACAGAGTGTTTCAGCAGTATCTTGATCAGTTCGTCATTGTGTTCATAGACGACATTCTTATCTACTCCCGGAGCGAGGAGGAGCATGTGAAACACTTGAGGACAGTGCTTCAGATTCTCAGGGAGCATCAGTTATATGCTAAGCTCAGTAAGTGTGAATTTTGGCTGAGCAGTGTAGTGTTTCTGGGGCATGTCATATCGAGCAGCGGGATATCTGTAGATCCCAAGAAGATTGAGGCTGTGATGGAGTGGGCTGCCCCCACTTCTGTGCCAGAGATTCGGAGTTTTCTTGGTTTGGCCGGGTATTATCGGCGCTTTGTCGAGGGCTTTTCGAAGATTGCCAAGCCGCTGACTCAGTTGACCCAGAAGGGAGTGCCTTTCTTTTGGTCGGAAGCTTGTGAGGAGAGCTTCCAGGAGTTGAAGCACCACTTAACGACGACGCCAGTGTTAGTGATCCCTACGGAGAACTCCAGATTTGTTCTGTATACTGACGCATCGCTTCAGGGCCTTGGGTATGTTCTGATGCAAGATAAGCATGTGGTAGCTTATGCATCGAGGCAGTTGAAGCCGCATGAGACCAGATATCCAGTTCATGACTTGGAATTGGCGGCTATCATCTTCGCCCTGAAGATCTGGAGGCATTATTTATATGGTACTTCGTTTACCATCTACACGGATCACAAGAGCCTCAAGTTTTTATTCACTCAGGCAGAGCTGAACATGAGGCAGAGGAGGTGGATGGACCTACTCAAGGACTATGATTGCGAGATAGAGTACCATCCGGGGAAAGCCAATTTGACAGCGGACGCTTTGAGCCGGAAAGTGAGGAGTTCTGCTGAGGACGTCATTCATTTGTCTGCTATGATGACCTCCTATTGCCATTTGGGCTACGACTTTGACATTGATGCATCACCTGTGTATGTATCGACCTTGTTAGCTGAGCCAGATATCTACGAGAACATCAGGAGAGCTCAGAGATCAGATGATGAGGTCCAGAGGTGGTTATCTTTAGTACATCTTGGTCAGCCAACGAAGTTCAGAGTGGCCGATGACGGGTCTTTGAGATTGGGTGACCGATGGGTGGTTCCGAGTACGCCGGAGTTGCGTAAGGGGATCTTGGAGCGAGCTCACAGTAGCAGACTTAGCATCCACCCAGGCGGGAAGAAGATGTACAGAGATCTGCGTGGTCAGTTTTGGTGGAAGAGAATGAAATCAGACGTCGTCGCCTTTGTAAAGAGGTGTTTGATCTGCCAGCAGGTTAAGGCAGAGAGACAGAGACCTGGCGGCGAGCTGAGAAGCTTGGAGATACCGAAGTGGAAGTGGGAGCACATTTCCATGGACTTCGTGACTCATTTGCCGAGGAGTGCTTCAGGCTTCGATGCTGTTTGGGTGATTGTGGACAGATTGACTAAGGTAGCCCACTTTATTCCCTATAGCATGACATTCACCTTTTTGAGGATGGCGCAGTTGTATATTAGAGATGTGGGGAGATTGCATGGGATCCCCGTTTCCATAGTGTCGGATCGAGATCCGCGATTCACGTCTCATTTCTGGGAAGGCCTTCAGTCAGCTTTGGGAACTGAAGTCAGATTGAGCACTGCTTATCATCCTCAGACGGATGGCCAGACCGAGCGCACTATTCAGACGCTCGAGGACATGTTGAGAGCTTGTGTTTTGGAGTTCGATGCATCTTGGCATGATTCAGTGCCTTTGGTAGAGTTTTCGTATAACAATAGCTACCAGGCGAGTATTCAGATGGCTCCGTTTGAAGCTCTTTATGGCAGACGGTGTAGATCACCCTTGTGTTGGGATGATTTGGACCGCAGCTCGGTCGGAGGACCGGAGTTGGTTCGGGAGATGGAAGAAAAGATAAAGACAATAAGGCAAAAAATGAAAGCGGCCCAGGACAGACAGGCAGCTTATGCGAATAAACGGCGGAGACCGTTGGAATTTCAGTTGGGAGATAAGGTCTTTTTGAAGATCTCGCCTTTTAGAGGCGTGGTACGATTTGGCATGCGCGGGAAACTGTCTCCGAGGTATGTTGGACCGTACGAGATTTTGCAGCGCATTGGCACCTTAGCTTACCGACTGGCTTTGCCGCCTTCTTTATCTAGGATACATGATGTGTTTCATGTATCGATGCTGCGGAAATATGAGCCGGATCCGTCGCATGTGTTACAGCCTTCCGAAGTTCAGTTAGAGTCCGATATATCTTATGTGGAACGGCCTGTCAGGATTCTGGATCGAGCAGACCGTAGACTTCGGAACAAAGTGATACCTATGATCAAGGTTCAGTGGGATCGCAGGGGTGTCGAGGAGGCTACGTGGGAGACGGAGCGGCATATGGTGCAGCACTACCCGGAACTATTCTCTGGTATGAGTTTATGTTTAGTTTCTTTTGGGGTAAGTGCATGTGATTTCGAGGACGAAATCTTATAAGTATGGGAGTATTGTGACATCCCCGAAATGGTAAATTGCATTTGGGCAATAATTGTGCTTATATGATTAATTATGTGGTAATTAATTATGCATTGGATCTATTTATTTATTTACCTTATGGAAATGCATGGTCATGTGGATAGGGTGGCCCGGGGTTGCATTTCAGGGTGCATGTGGTGCATGTTGGGTAAATATTATTGGAAGCATGATTTATTTGCCTTGGTTAGCAATTTATGAGGAATCATGTGTTAATTGATATTATGGTGCATTTTGAGTAAATGCTTTGAAAAATATCATGTTGGGGTGTTTTATACACCATGGAATTACTTTGGCATGTATTTTAAATTAAAACTCACTTTTATCATCCAACCCACCCTTACATCCACTCACTTTTACCTTTACCAAATATCACACCCAAACCCTTCCCTTTCCCTTATTTTCGAGTTCCACCTTTGAGGTGAAGAGGAGTCCTTACAAACTTTGATTTGTGGAAGATTGTTGGGTGATTTGAGGTCCCAAGAGGTATGGATACCTCATGGTTTATTTTTGTAAGGTTTTGTTTGAGTTTAGTTGGGTTTTGAAGGGTTTTAAAATGGGTTTGTGTTGGGTGTTGTGATTTTGGTAGTGTTTTAGTTGGATGTTGTTTATATGAGTTTGTTATGATGTTTATGGGTGGTTTTGAGTTGTTGGGTTTGCTTAATGTTGGTATTGGTGGGTTTGTTTGTGTTTGGGAAGGAGATGGGTGAATAGTGCCCGAATCTCGCTTGCCCGCAGCTCGGCGATCGATCGGCGTCCGCTCGCGATCGATCGCGAGCAACAGCGCTGAGGCAGTGCACTTCAGCGATCGATCGCGAGATGCGCGCGATCGATCGGCGAGGCCGCGATCGATCGGCGCTAGCTCCGCGATCGATCGCGGATTGTTTTTTTTTTTTTTTGTTGGCTGAGACAGTGTGGTCTCGCGATCGATCGGGGCTTGTTGGCGATCGATCGCGAGACACCAAAAATGGTGTTTTTGGGCGTTTTTGTGGGATTTTTGGTATTGGACTATTATTGGGTTCTAATATTGGTATTTGTGAATATGTAGAACCAACCCAGGTGGCAACGCAGCCAAGGAATTGAGGTCCAACCACATTCCACTTTTTGGAAAGGTACGTAGTAGACGTACGGGCACCCAACGGTAACATGTATTTTATATACTCATTGTTTATGCATTGTGGATGCGAGTATATATGTGGTATTGCATTGTGGATGCATATACATGTTGATTTATGCCATATGTGGTATTGCATTGTGGATGCATATACATGGTAATTGATGCATATTGATGATAGATGCATATTATGATTATTGGATGCACATCCCATGAGTCGTGGTCATCCTTTGATGATTTTAATGCTTGCCGCCTTTTGTTTTGGTTCCGCTAAATGTGAAGCGAGGGGTGGGAGCGCCGCATGTCACATTTGAGCGTGGTTGTCATATGGGGCGAGGAAAGGGTATTTGCCGCTCTCTGTGAAGCGAGGGGTGGGAGTACCGCATGTCCATTGAAGCGAGGTTATCCTATGCCGCCCATATGAAAATAAGCGAGGGGCATTAAAATACACTGTGATGGACAGACTAGGGAATGGTGACCAATATTTGGTACTGTTGAGATGGTATATGATGTCATGACATGTTTTGGCCATTAAAAATAATCTGTTGATTATACTCATAAGTTATGGTACAGGGACAATCAAACGGGAAGCGTTTGAAATGCATGGAAAACAGGAAGTGTTTTATATTGATTATGCATTTACGCTTTATCTTCATATTGTGTTGAATATGAATGATTATTATTGCTCATGTTTGGGGGTTGTCCTTGTAGGTACCTTTTTGGCATGATAGAAGGGCTTGAACGGGTTGAGGTGGTGAGCTTGACGAGCATTCTATTGAGGATGAAAGGACAGGATTATTTTGGATAGTATCTACTCTAGGAGTAGTATAAAACTATAGTTGCACACATTCTTTTGATTGGAATGTAATTAATCCTTTTGGTAGTCCTTATTTTTGGCATGTAATGCTTAAGCTCATAGACTCAACATGTTCTTTTACACTCTGGTCATTTATTTTAGCTCTGTTATGCCTTAGTTCCGCATTTAAGGATTATGGTCCTTACAGAATCCGTGCGTTGAACGATCTTTCTTCTCTCGCTTCCTTCCTTGCACTTCAAAGGATTTCTTCAACCTTGTTCTTCGGAGATGAAAGGCGGCTCAAGAATATTGAACTAGGTCTGATAATAATCTGAATAATGACCCTAATTTTCGTTCCTCCTTTCCTAATTTATAGAGGAGGGGGAATATGGAAGAGTTTCCAAAAATCAAAACCAAATCAAGCTTTTAAAATTCTGAAAATTTCTGCGTCTCGATCGATCGGTGCTTAATTCTCGATCGATCGAGCTCCTTTAGCTTCTGAGTCTGACTTTCTCTACCTCTCTCGATCGATCGAGTTGAAGCTTCCGATCGATCGAGATTTCTTTAGATTTTCTTGCCAACTCTCCGCCAGTGTCGATCGATCGAGAACAAACTTCCGATCGATCGAGAGTCTCTTTTCTTTGTTGGCCAAAACTTCTGCCTCTTTCGATCGATCGACCTCATGTTCCGATCGGTCGAGAATGCCAGATTCAGTTTCTTCGTTTCTTGGCTTGATTTGATCCGTTTTCTTCCTTGTAGCTCAATTTTTCCACATTCCACCTAGATTCCTAAAACAATCAAATAAATACCAAAAAGCATAACATCTTCACGGAATCTACAAAAAAATATAAACAAATCGAAGCCAAAATATGGGTAATAATCAACCATATCAACTCCCCCAAACTTAGATTTGATAGTCCTCGAGCAAACATTAAGATCAAAATGCAAAGTTCATCATCAATACTTTGAATGAATTAACTTAGCAACTCAAACGTAGAAGCTCAGAAATCCCACTAACACTTCAACCATAAGTCTATCCAAAATTAACAAGAAGTGTTTTCTCCTAAGCTAAGCAATATATCGCAAAATTGGAACGTGCGTGTGTGTTCATGTCAATCTTGAGTTTCATATATACTTTTAGGATCAAATAATGCTATTAAACTCAAAGTCAAGATTTACTATTAAACACTCCCTAAGCCTACTTGTCAAGCACTTCTCCACTAATGTAATTATTCCCTAGACTTGGATTAATAGTTCTTTTAAAGCTTGTAATGTTTGGCCGAGGTGTTTGGCTTCAAAGAAAAGATAGGAAAATACAAAGAAAATAGTATAATCATAGAAAATTCAAATTTTTTAGCACACTTTGAGCTTCTCTTCTTTTTTCTAGCCTTGGCCACTTTGGGTCTTATTTATTCAATTTTTTTCTCAAGGCTTTTTGTCTATCTTTTTCTTTTCTCATTCAACAATATTTTTAACAATAAGCTCATATTAAATGTAGCAATTCAAGTGCATCTAATGAGAATCATTATACTCCCTTAGGGTCAAGATAAAAATCTTCCATTTAGGCTCAAGTAGGTGGGTATAATGAGTTGCCAAAGAATGTTGAATGGGGGCTAATAGTATGTTAAACATACTCCATTCTTTTATCAATTAGGCTCAAATTAGGTAACTAGAGATTGATATAAACATGGTAAGCTTGAAAGGCTCAAAACGGTCCAAAGATCGCCTAAATCATTTCCAAGTCTAGTTCATAACTATAAAATTTCGCCTCAAAGTGCTCTCAACTAAGTTCTAAAGTATTTCAAGATCCTCAAGACAAATCATAGTTAACAAAATTGTTCCAACATATAATTCACTCAATCATGACTCAAAAGTGCTCAATATGTTCCTCAATTTTGAAATATTAACTTAACCTAAGATATTCACAATCAAGTTAAAAATCTTCAAAACTTTAGTTGAGATAGGGATTAATATCATCATGTAATACCATTGCACGTCTAATTCATTACTTCTAAATGATGAACTCATTTTCAATAAAAAAAATTTATGTGCCCAAAAATGACCTAAGCTCATGCTAGATTAGTCATGCAAGGAAGTAACACAAGACAACAACAGAAACCAGTAAACACCCCCCCAAACTTAGTACATGCATTGCCCTCAATGTAGGTAAACAATAAGTGCAAAGGCAAAGCACATACCTCGACGACGATCGTCACTGATCGTCGTCCTCATCATGCTCCGGCGGTGGTACTGGATAGTATGGCTCCTCAGGCTGGTATGGTTGGTACTCAGGTGGTGTTGGTATGGCGGGAATGTTTGAAATTGCGGCTCAGGCGGGAACTGAATATCTGGGAAACCTTGGGCCAAGGCATGGTTCCATGCACATTGGTATTGCAGGCGCTGACTTATCTGTTCTTGGCCCCACTGTGGTTCCCGTTGCAAATTTTGGATGCCCTGCTGCTCCAGGCGGAGGTCTTGGAGATCCCTGTGAAGGGAGCCCAAGGTAATCGATGAATGCTCTGCAGCGGAAGAGGAGGATGGCCCAGCATGTCTGCTGCTCGAGGGTCGTGGCTCGGCCCTTCGTCGGCCTGTAGGAGGAGGTGGCCCATCAACCACAATTGGTCCTTTATGTGGTAAGAGTTCCTCATCGATGTCCCACTTCACTCCACCTCTCTTGCAAAGGGCTGTGATAGTCGATGGAAAATGCAAGTACCAAATAAGATGCTTTTAACTATATTTAACCTACGAAATTGAATTAATAATTAAACTACTAGTTAATTAAACTAACTACTAATCCAACCAAGTCAATAAAAGTAAACGAGAAAAATCCACCAGAGAAGATTATCGAGACTTTGGCTCACCAATGCAATCCCCTATATTCTCAATTGAATATCCAAATATTTCTAAGGTGACGAGTTTTCCTAATGCATTCGTTATACTTTGGTCCAGTTATAACAAGTCTAATATTAATGTTGCAGTAAACCACTCCCGTCTCCTTCTTGAACAATTAATATCGAATAAAGATCTATGAAAACTACTAGCCTTCAATTTTGGTAAATCTATTGCTATCACACGTGTGCTAGATTTTACTTGGTGCGTCTCAACCTAAAACCCACGGTATAATTTACTCTATCGTATTGCAATATCCTATGGTCAATTCAATTGCAATAAAGTAATCATTCAAGGGTGATCAATCCCTCAAAAGCATGAAGATCAATAAATTATACGCAAGAATTAAAGGAATTCAATCAAATAAATCATAAAATCATAGGTTCTTGACAAAGGATTCGCCTAGCCTCGATAAATAAATTAGTTCAACATAGTAAATCAATACAAATCAAAACTAATATTAAACAATTATTTCTCAGTGTAGCGATTCTACCGCAAGTGCACGGTGTCAAGTTTTAGTATAGTGATATAAAAGAAAGGATGTCGAACCCACAGGGACTAACGTATAAGTACCAAATAAAATTAGCAAAATTATATTTAGCCTACGAAAAAGATGATTAATTAACTAATTAAACTAAAGACTTAAAAACTCAAAAATAAAACAACTCATTTGAAGATGCGACGGAATTCCGCTCAAGAAATCTATCAAGATGTTCGTTCAATTATGGTATCGTCAATGATTTGTTTGTTAAAACAATTACTTAATCAATCAATTCTTAAGGTGACGGATTTCCGAATATAATCAATACACTCTCTCGAGCTATATTGAAACTAATATTAAATTGACGTAAGTAACTCTCGTTCACTTAAACAAATTTAATACCGAATAAATCTCAATGAAAATCGTTGATCTTTAAATCTTTCAATTTAAAGTGACCACGTATGTGATTTAATCTCTCGATCTAAATCTTAAACATACAACATGAATTAGTTTAGCGTATTATAATTTTATCTCTCGATCTCAATTATAATTCATTAGTTCAATCAAAGTTAGCTAGACTTTGATAGCATTAAGCATATAATTCATGAACAAAAGAAATTAATCCACTCAAGCACATTCAAATCAAAGATTCAAACACAATATTCCTTAAACTTGATAAAATAAACTTAATTAAATTCAATTCAAATTAATAAGATGTTTTATCGTCTCTCAACCTCAAAAACATCAAATAAATATGAAAATCAAATTAACTAGGGTTTAGAAATATGATAAACGTAGGAGCGAATCCGTGCGTTGAACGATCTTTCTTCTCTCGCTTCCTTTCCTTGCACTTCAAAGGATTTCTTCAACCTTGTTCTTCGGAGATGAAAGGCTGCTCAAGAATATTCAACTTGGTCTGATAATAATCTGAATAATGACCCTAATTTTCATGCCTCCTTTCCTAATTTATAGAGGAGGGGAAATATGGAAGAGTTTCCAAAAATCAAAACCAAATCAAGCTTTTAAAATTCTGAAAATTCCGCGTCTCGATCGATCAGTGCTTAAGTCTCGATCGATCGAGCGCCTTTAGCTTCCGAGTCTTACTTTCTCTTCCTCTCTCGATCGATCGAGATTTCTTCACATTTTCTTGCCAACTCTCCGCCAGTGTCGATCGATCGAGAACAAATTTCCGATCGATCGAGAGTCTCTTTTCTTTGTTGGCCAAAACTTCTGCCTCTTTCGATCGATCGACCTCCTGTTCCGATCGATCGAGAATGCCAGAATTCAGTTTCTTCGTTTCTTGGCTTGATTTGATCCGTTTTCTTCATTGTAGCTCAATTCTTCAACATTCCACCTAGATTCCTGAAACAATCAAATAAATACCAAAAAGTATAACATCTTCACGAAATCTACACGAAAATATATACAAATCAAAGCCAAAATATGCGTAATAATCAACCATATCAACTCCCCCAAACTTAGATTTGATCGTCATCGAGCAAACATTAAGATCAAAATGCAAAGTTCATCATCAATACTTTGAATAAATTAACTTAGCAACTCAAACGTAGAAGCTCAGAAATCCCACTAACACTTCAACCATAAGTCTATCCAAAAATTAACAAGAAGGTTTTCTCCTAAGCTAAGCAATATATCGCAAATCGGAACGTGCGTGTGTGTTCATGTCAATCTTGAGTTTCATATATACTTTTAGGATCAAATAATGTTATTAAACTCAAAGTCAAGATTTACTATTAAACACTCCATAAGCATACTTATCAAGCACTTCTCCACTAATGTAATTATTCCATAGACTTGGATTAATAGTTCTTTTAAAGCTTGTAATGTTTGGCCGAGGTGTTTGGCTTCAAAGAAAATATAGGGAAATACAAAGAAAAGAGTATAATCATAGAAAATTCAAAATTTTTAGCACACTTTGAGCTTCTCTTCTTTTTTCTAGCCTTGGCCACTTTGGGTCTTATTTATTCAATTTTTTTCTCAAGGCTTTTTGTCTATCTTTTTCTTTTCTCATTCAACAATTTTTTGAACAATAAGCTCATCTTAAATGTAGCAATTCAAGTGCATCTAATGAGAATCATTATACTCCCTTAGGGTCAAGATAAAAATCTTCCATTTAGGCTCAAGTAGGTGTGTATAATGAGGTTGCCAAAGAATGTTGAATGGGGGCTAATAGTATGTTAAACATACTCCATTCTTTATCAGTTAGGCTCAAATTAGGTAACTAGAGATTGATATAAACATGGTAAGCTTGAAAGGCTCAAAACGGTCCAAAGATCGCCTAAATCATTTCCAAGTCTAGTTCCTAACTATAAAATTTCTCCTCAAAGTGCTCTCAACTAGGTTCTAAAGTATTTCAAGATCCTAAAGATAAATCATTTAACAAAATTGTTCCAACATATAATTCACTCAATCATGACTCAAAAAGTGCTCAATATGTTCCTCAATTTTGAAATATTAACTTATCCTAAGATATTCACAAACAAGTTAAAAATCTTCAAAACTTAGTTGAGATGGGGATTAATATCATCATGTAATACCATTGCAGGTCTAATTCATTATTTCTAAATGATGAACTCATTAACAAGTTAAAAATCTTCAAAACTTAGTTGAGATGGGGATTAATATCATCATGTAATACCATTGCAGGTCTAATTCATTATTTCTAAATGATGAACTCATTTTCAATAAAAAAAATTTTTGTGCCCAAAAACGACCTAATCACATGCTAGATTAGTCATGCAAGGAAGTAACACAAGACAACAGCAGAAACCAGTAAACACCCCCCCAAACTTAGTACATGCATTGCCCTCAATGTATGGTAAACAATAAGTGCAATGGAAAGCACATACCTCGACGACGATCGTCAGTGATCGTCATCCTCATCATGCTCCGACGGTGGTACTGGATAGTATGGCTCCTCAGGCTGGTATAGTTGGTACTCAGGTGGTGGTGGTTGTTGGTATGGCGGGAATGGTTGAAATTGCGGCTCAGGCGGGAACTGAATATCTGGGAAACCTTGGGCACAGGCATGGTTCCATGCACATTGGTATTGCAGGTGCTGACTTATCTGTGCTTGGCCCCACTGTAGTTCCCGTTGCAAATTTTGGAAGCCCTGCTGCTCCAGGCGGAGGTCTTGGAGATCCCTGTGAAGGGAGTCCGAGGTAATCGATGAATGCTCTGCAGCGGAAGAGAAGGATGGCCCAGCATGTCTGCTGCTCGAGGGCCGTGGCTCGGCCCTTCGTCGGCCTGTAGGAGGAGGTGGCCCATCAACCACAATTGGTCCTTTAGGTGGTAGGAGTTCCTCATCGGTGTCCCACTTCACTTCACCTCTCTTGCAAAGGGCTATGATAGTCGATGGAAAAGGCAATGCAGAGGTGGGTGGACTCCGACCGATGTCACATATATGTTCATTGATAATATGCCCCAAATCCACCGTTTGCCCTATAAGTATGGCATATACCAAGGCAGCTCTATCCTTAGTAACCTCAGAAGTGTGGGTCGATGGCATGACCCAGGCGGCTATGAAAGAGAACCAAGCTTGTGCCTCTGGTTTCAGATATTTCTTGAGGACCAATTGGGGCTCTCCATTGTTGTTTCTTTGCCAATCAATCCCCTCTATACCGATTACATAAATTACCTCGCCATAGTTGATTTGGCTTGTTTTGAACGCTTGGTAATCACTGTTCTTTATAGATGGCATCCTAAAAATTGCATTCAATTTGAATCTATCATATTCAATATCCTTACCCCTGACAAATACAACCTCTCTTGAATTTGGGTGGACCGTCCTCAAATTATCATAGAATTCCCTTACAACAGGGACCACCGTATCAATAGGTTGTTGGATGAATTCAAACCACCCCCGTCGCCTAGCTTCTTGAATGACCGGGCCTTCAAGCTTATCCAAACGCATTCCCCTTTCGCGACTGAGGGGTTTGCGGTGATAGCTGGGGTACAATTCCGCCGCTACGGAATTCACAAGCGCCGATCATCATAATCTGTAGCCGAAGTGGTGGCTTCGACTTGCTTTTGCTTTCTCTTTGGCGCCATTGATCAATTTACAATTCTTACTTCGTCACTCCCAACCACAACAATAAATCACCAATATCACAAACCACAGCATGAATTTACAAATCTTACCAACCAAGCTTTCACTTCTCCAAAATTTAACTACTCAATTTCCAAATTCACCAAAAACTTCAACCGTATACATCCAAACAAAAATATTCACTAAATCATGGATATAGAGAAGAGTTGAAACCATATACCATGAAAATCTAGGTGATGGTTTGGAATTTGCTTGAGTTCCTCCTTGTTGATGAAATCTCCCAATTTCAGTTGTAGATCTTCAAATCTGTTGCAAAAAGTGTGATTAGATGAAATTTTTAAGCTTATATTGCAAGATTTGTGAGTGTGTGGGAAGATTAGAGGAAGAAATTTGGAGATTTGTGAGTGTGTGGGAAGATTTGTGAGTGTGTGGGCATCTCCTAAGAAAATCCTTGAAACGATCCCACGCCTCATATAATGTTTCAGGGTCATACTGCCCGAATGTGGTGATATCGTTCCTCATCTTTGCCGTTTTGGAAGGGGGAAAGTATTTGGACAAGAATGCTTGTGTCATCCCTCCCAAGTTGTTATCGATCCTGCAGGTAAAGAGTTCAACCAAGCTTTAGCTTTATCTTTTAACGAAAAGGGAAATAACCGTAACCTGATGGCGTCGTCAGAAACGCCATTATGTTTGAAAGTGTCACAAATCTCCAAGAAGTTGGAGATGTGAGCGTTCGGGTCATCAGTGGCTACTCCCCCAAACATCACGGAATGCTTGATCATCTGTATGATAGCTGGTTTAATCTCAAAATTGTTGGCTTGAATGGTTGGCCTTGTAATGCTTGAAAATGATCCATGAAAAGTTGGTTGAGCATAATCCATCATCGATCTTGGATTAAGTGCTTCATTGTTCGCGCCCCATCTTGATTATTATCAGTCATTGCTCGAGCTTCCCTTCTTTTCTTAGACACGTACGCTCGATTTCTGGGTCAAACGGCTCAAGTGCCGGGTTTCTACTCCTTAGCATGCACCAAGTAAACGAATAAACCCAAAGGAAAAACACAAAGTAGTAAACCCAATGGTCAAGAGTGACAACCAAATAAAACAAAAATAAAAATTAATGGCTAAATCACAATTAACTAATCTCGTATGATATTATACAAATTAGTCCCCGGCAACGGCGCCAAAAACTTGATCGTTTTTATTTTAAACAATTATTTCTCAGTGTAGCAATTCTACTGCAAGTGCACGGTTTCAAGTTTTAATATAGTGATATAAAAGAAAGGATGTCGAACCCACATGGACTAACGTATAAGTACCAAATAAAATTAGCAAAATTATATTTAGCCTACGAAAAAGATGATTAATTAACTAATTAAACTAAAGACTTAAAAACTCAAAAATTAAACAACTCATTTGAAGATGCGAAGGAATTCCGCTAAAGAAATCTATCAAGATGTTCGTTCAATTATGGTATCGTCAATGATTTGTTTGTTAAAACAATTACTTAATCAATCAATTCTTAAGGTGACGGATTTCCGAATATAATCAATACACTCTCTCGAGCTATATTGAAACTAATATTAAATTGACGTAAGTAACTCTCGTTCACTTAAACCAATTTAATACCGAATAGATCTCTAGGAAAATCGTTGATCTTTAAATCTTTCAATTTAAAGTGACCACGTATGTGATTTAATCTCTCGATCTAAATCTTAAACTTACAACATGAATTATTTTAGCGTATTATAATTTTATCTCTCGATCTCAATTATAATTCACTAGTTCAATCAAAGTTAGCTAGACTTTGATAGCATTAAGCATATAATTCATGAACAAAAGAAATTAATCCACTCAAGCACATTCAAATCAAAGATTCAAACACAATATTCCTTAAACTTGATAAAATAAACTTAATTAAATTCAATTCAAATTAATAAGATGTTTAATCGTCTCTCAACCTCAAAAACATCAAATAAATATGAAAATCAAATTAACTAGAGTTTAGAAATACGATAAACGTAGGAGCGAATCCGTGCGTTGAACGATCTTTCTTCTCTCGCTTCCTTCCTTGCACTTCAAAGGATTTCTTCAACCTTGTTCTTCGGAGATGAAAGGCGGCTCAAGAATATTCTACTAGGTCTGATAATAATCTGAATAATGACCCTAATTTTCGTGCCTCCTTTCCTAATTTATAGAGGAGGGGGAATATGGAAGAGTTTCCAAAAATCAAAACCAAATCAAGCTTTTAAAATTCTGAAAATTCTGCGTCTCGATCGATCGGTGCTTAAGTCTCGATCGATCGAATGACTTTAGCTTCCGAGTCTGACTTTCTCTGCCTCTCTCGATCGATCTAGTTGAAGCTTCCGATCGATCGAGATTTCTTCACATTTTCTTGCCAACTCTCTGCCAGTGTCGATCGATCGAGAACAAATTTCCGATCGATCGAGAGTCTCTTTTCTTTGTTGGCCAAAACTTCTGCCTCACCAGATACAATGGTGGGGTAGGAGCATCCAGTCGGCAATCCTTTTGGCTTGACCAAGAAGTCTTATATCCTAGAGTCGCACGACGTTTTAATCGAAAGAACTTCTTGCGCAATTCACGCGTTTCTGTTTTATGACCAAAATTTTTTTCTTTATTTTTATTTCAAATTGTTCTCAGGACGTTTTATCAATATGAGGTGATCGTAACACAGTATATACTTGTGATTTAGGCAATCCAATCTGCCTTGTGTAAGGCGGAAGCCCCAAAAAATGGTTTTCCAAAAATGGGTCACTCACCCCTCTCTTGAGTAGAGCCCTCCAGCTATCAAATACAGAAGAGAAGGAAGTTATACAACATTAGAAGGGGCTTAGTATTGGTTTTCAGCTATTGGTTTATTTTTGTCTATTAGGGGTTCAAGTAGCTCTGCACTCATGGACCCTTGATGAATACGTTCGAATTTCACATGCCCCAAAAATACCACTTGATTCAGCCAAAACTCACATTTACTCAATTTTGCATACAACTGTTTATCACGCAATGTTTGAAGCACAATTCTTAACCGTTGTTCGTGTTCTTCAGTAGATTTTGAATAAATCAGAATATCATCGATGAAAAAAATCATAAATTTATCCAGATAGGGTCTAAACACATCATTCATCAATGCCATAAAGACAGCAGGTGCATTAGTCAACCTAAACGGCATAACAAGAAATTCATAGTGACCGTATCTGGTTCTAAACGCTGTTTCGGTATGTTCGTTTTTTATATTTTCAACTAATGGTATACAGATCTCAGAAATCATCTATTCTGGGTAGTGTATTTATTCTTAACAGTAACACGGTTCAACTGTCGATAAGCAATCCATAATCTCAAAGTACAATCATTCTTTTTAACAAACAACACAGGTGCGCCCCAAGGTGATACACTATTTCTAATAAGTCCTTTATCCATTAATTCTTGTAACTGAGTCTTCAATTCATTTAGTTCAATAGGTGCCATTCTGTAAGGTGAAATAGAAATCTGTGTAGTACCACTAGGCACTTCAATAGTAAACTCTGTAAAAAATTTCTTTCTCCTTTAAACACAATCTGAGTTTGATCAGGAAGTTGCAGTACTATTTCTTTGGTAAAACAATCCAATTTAGCATGATATGTAGTCAACTAATCCATCTCAAGAATTATATCAAAATCCTTCAACAGCATAACAATCAGGATAGCAAACAACTAAGTATTGCCAATTAACAGTTTACATTGATGATGCACCATATTCACAACAACTATACCCCCAACTGGAGTTCAAGCATATAAATCATAGCTCAATGGTTCTGGTTTTGCATGCACATGTGTTATGAATGCTTGTGATATGAAAGAATGAGTTGCACCAGGATCAAATAAAACATAAGCAATTGTATCAAAGATCGATAAATTACGAGTGATAAAAGCTGGTGCAGTACTTGCTTCTTCTTGAGTCATCGCAACATAGGCTTGATTATTAACTTTGCTTTCTTCCAAACCAACACATCTTCACATACCAACCTTTCCTTGACCTCTGCCTCTACCAGCATTAAAGTTACTTGACTTTGGTTGGTCCACCGTAGGCTCGTTTTGGGGTTTATAACAATTTCGTGCAATGTGACCCGGTTCAACAAATCGAAAACATTTTCTTGTCTGAAGTCTACATTCTCCAAAATGATTCTTACCCCAATGTACACAAGTTGGCGCTGCTGATGCAAAACCAGAAATTTTACTTGCTAATGGTGCACCACTGAAACTGGCGCTCTTGGAACTAGTGGGAAAAGTCTTCTGTGTAGGTACTTGGAAAACTTTCTTCTTAGCAACACCACTACTTTCTTTGCTTTGTCGTTTCTTGAAAGCTTTGGATTCGGCTTCCAACTTTTCAGCACGAATAACTGCAGATTTCAACTTACTATAGGATTCCAAATTTGTTGTTGTCAGGCGATCACGAATAGTGAATCATAATCCTAATTCAAACCTACTACACTTCTTCTTCTCAGTAGCAAACCACGTGTGGAGCACAACGGGACAAGTGATTGAACAACACTTCTGCCACTGATCTGTTCCACTGTTTTAATTCAAGAAATTCTTTCTCCTTCTGATCTTTATACACTTCAGGTAAGTATGCATCATTAAACTTCGTCAAACAATCCTCCCAAGTCAGAACAGGTGGCTGCATGGTACTGTTAGGAATGATTTCCCACCAATCATATGCATTGTCATGAAGAAGTGACACTGTATAATCAAACTTCTCTTCAGGTGTACATCTCAATAGATTTAAAATTATTTATGTGATGCCCGGGAAATATTGATGTTAATCCCGGAGTGGTAATGATCCTTTATGGATTTTTAATTGTAGCAGTTATGAATTAATTGTCGTGTTGAGACTCCCGGGGATTTTAAATCCTGTATTTGGAGTTGTTGGATCTAAGGGTTGAGATTGTATTCTCATCGTGGTGATAACCTTGGAATTTGGTCTTTGGTAGGATCTGGGGTCCGGAGTACTTTGTACTGGGGCTGGTATGGGAGATTGAGGTTGGAGAGATAATTATTGAACAAAGATGATTTTTAATGAATCATGATGTATTTACGGAGGTATTGGTATTTTGGAGTCTTGGTGTTATATATACCAAATGGACTCTATATTTCGTCTTTGTACGGAATCTCTCATCTCTCTCTCCTCTCTCGCGCTCAACCATTTCCCCCAACCCTTCCCCTCTTTTCTCTTGGAAGCAAATCGATGGAGGCTCGTCTTGGGAGCCCAATTTCTTGAAAAAAAGCTGGTAATCTCCTTCTACTCACCTTTAACTTCGATTTGACTAAGGTATTGTGCTTGTTGGTTGTGTTTTGGGTGGGGTTTGAGAATTGGGGGTTTTGGTTAAAAATCTAAAAAGTTGTTTTTAGTGTTTTATTGAGTTTAATTGGTGTATTGGAGGTGTTGAGGAAGTTAGGGGTATTGGTTTTGAGTTTGGGTGTCAAAAACGCCATTAAAGCTCGAGTTTTTCGGAAATTGCAGGTCGTGATCGATCGCTGATGGCATGCCGATCGATCGCGGCGAGCTAAAAATTTGTGAAGACGAACAGTACTTGCGATCGATCGCAAGGTCTCGGCGATCAATCGTGAGCGGTTGGCGATCGATCGCGGAGACTCGCGATCGATCGCGAGAAGACACTGGTTGGCCACTGGATTGGGGCGATCAATCGCAATGAAATCAGCGACCGATCGCGGCTCGAAGGATGGAGTTTTTTCGAAAATTATGGAAAATGTCGGGATTTTGGAATCGAGGTTTAATTAGCCAATTTTCGGGGCGATATCTACATTCCAATAGGAATGCTATACTTTTAAAATGGATTGGTTGGAGCCAAAGTTTAATAAAACGGAATTCTCGGTTGAGTTTTTGGCTATCATTTAAACTTATAAAATGGAATATTTTGGGTTTTATGCATGCTTAGCCGGGGGGCTTTTATATCGGTAATCGTCATGGAGTGACGATAGGTTTAGAGGTTGTGAACGTGCTTGGGCACGTGGTTGCATGCTTATATTTGATTGTGAGTTATTTATGTGTTAGCACATAATTCATCGGGTCGTGGGACTCAGGCAAGGTTGGACTCAAACTACGGAATTATAAGGTACGTATAACGTAGGAGCATAGCCTGTTATAATGTTGCAACTATGAAATGCATGGTATATGGTATTTGCAATAAATGGATATTGAAATGCATGGTATATGGTACTAGCAATAAATGGATATTGAAATGCATGGTATATGGTAATTGAGATAAATGGATACACATTGGGAATTATATGGTGCCGCTTTTGAGCGAGCAATGATTGGGATGTTGTCGCCATTGGGCGACCATCAGTTATGACGCCGCTGTTGTTGAACGTGCGTGGGGTTAAAATGCCGGTATTGTGGAGCGAGCTATGAAATAGAACTATGGAATCATTAGCTAGATATATGTGATATCTGTGGTACTCCATTTGATGATTTAATCATATTTGATTATGGAACTGGTATAGCATGAATGGTTTTAGTTAATCAATGTGGTGATTAAATGGCTTTGGGAATTTGATGGTTTTGGTTATTTTGAGAACAGGGACAGTACGGGAAATTCTACGTGGTAATGATACTATACAGGGAGTATCCTTTTACATTACAGTTTATATTCTGTAAATTACGTACTGTGATTATTGGAATGTTGGTATTTGTATGCTCACCCCGTGTAGGGGTTGTCTCTGTTGGGGCATGTGGTACAGGTGCAACAATATCTTTGGAGTTGAGCTCGGGCTGTTGACTCGAGGTACTTCCAGGATTGAGTATAGAGCTGATTGAATAAGCATAACGGTAGATCCAAAGTTGAGATCGAGCTATGCATGGGAGGTGCTTCCAAGATCGAAGTACCAGTAATGGTATTTGGTAGAGTATCTTATACGTTAGATACACGTTCATTCATTGGGTGCTCTCATGTGAGCACGTTTATGTGTATATGGAATGTATAAAAGGGCATGGTTCTTCTCTCTTCATTTATTGTTTGTATGCAATTAAATACGGAATTGCTAAATGAACGGAGAGCATGTTAGTGTATTATGGGGGTGCATACTATGTAAGTGGTCTTGGTTGGGGAATTTGGATATTATGTGGTTCTAATGCAAGAAATTTTCTGGATGGTACATGATGTTATACTTGCATATGGTTTTTCCCCATGATAATATGATTGTATGCACAAATGACATGGATTAATACACTAATAATGGGATAAGGGCACGGGGGTCCTTACAATTGCCGTTCGTTTCAGCCATGTCTCAGCCTCCGTTGTATTAGTAGTACCCCTAAACTCTTCAGCTCCCATATTTCTTATTTATCATACCTCCTTTCACAAAATTCATGAGGAGGAGCATGTGGAAACTGTCTGTAGGAGTCATGAACAGGCATTTCTTGAACATGAGGAGGAAAAGAATGTGTTGCATGAGACTCAAGCTCGGCTGCTTCTTCCCCTCTATGGATACTTTGCTCATCATTTACCCTTTATGACACAAGTAATGACTTATGTAATCATATAATACATATAACAATGCAACATATAATAATGATGCATGGTCATAGTCTACAGAATCGTAGACCTTTGCTCTGATACAAAATCAACTGTGACACCCCTACCTTTTCATTATTGATAAGGATGAATTTTACGCTTATTTTGCAATGATTTTTACTGATTTTCGTGTTGATTCCTAGATGATGTTACGTTTTTTGGTATTTATCTATTTTATTTCAAGAATCTAGGTCGGAATTGGAAGAAGTGAACTAGAATGATGAAAACGGACCAAAGCGAAGCCAAAAGTGAAGAATTTGGGCATTCACATGCTCGATCGATCAGCAGAAATGCTCGATCGATCGAGCGAGGCAGGCAATTTCATCAGCGAGAAGAAGTGTTGCACGATCGATCGGAACATATGCTCGATCGATCGATGAGCTTTCTCGATCGATCGGCAGTTGATCTCGATCGATCGAGCGTGGCAAGAAATTTCATGGTCGAGAATGTTGAGTGCTCGATCGATCGAGAGATTTTCTCGATCGATCGAGCGACAGAGTTTTCTGAAGGAAAAAAATACCAAATTGAGTTTGGTAAATTGGGAACACTTCTATCCAACCTCTACCATATATATACCAGACCTTGGGCACGAATTTCAGGAGTACAACATCATATTTTACCCTACATAGCAGCCTCTTATCATCCTTCATCATCCACCAAGTTTAAGAGCAAAAATCCTTTGAAGTGCAAGGAAGGAAGCAAGAGAAGAAGCTGCGTTGCAACGCACGGAATCGACTCCTTCGTTTATCGTACTTCTAAACTTTTGTTTTGTTTTTCTTTTCGGATTCATGATGTTTATTTGGTTGAGAAACACTTATTCATCTTGTTAACTAAGTTTATTTTATCAAGATTAGGGAAACTTGTGTTTGAGTTGATGATTTGAATGTTATTTAGTGGATTGATTATTTTGTGCATGATTTATAACTTTAAGGCTATCAAAGATTTGCTAACTTCGATTGATTTGTGTGAATTATAATTTAGATTTTGAGATTAAATTATAATACGCTATAATAAATCATGTTATATGTTCAAGATTTAGATCGAGAGATTATATCACATATGTGATAACTTTGGATTGAAAGATTTAAAATTAGAGGTTTTCATAGAGATTTATGCAATATCGATTTGGTGATTAGGTGAACGAAAGTTACTTGTTTCAATTTGATATTAGTTTCAATATATCTTGAGAAAGTGTATTGAATATTTTACGGGAACCCGTCACATTAAGAATTAATTGGATAGTAATTGTTTTCACAAACGAATCATTGACAATAACACAAGTGAACCGACGTCTTGATAAATTTCTTGAGTGGAATTCCTTTACAAAGAGGTGATCGATCGCTACAGGGCAAAATGGTTTAGTGGAAGATTCTGCATTTTTCAGCTTTGACACCTTTTTGTATAAAATTCATAACTAATTCATATGAACTCCAAATGAGTACCACTTCATGTCAAATTAAGGATAACTCAAAGATCTACAATTCATATTTGAAGTGCTTAAGTTAACTCAATCATCGCATAAAAAATAAATAGCTAAGAACATCAGGTTTCAGAAAATCATTTCCTTTTAAATGTCAACATGTACACAGTTTGGTAAAACTGACATAACTTATGCAATATAATTCAAAATTACTCGAATTTGCCATAAAATTAAAGATAAGTCAACATACTACAACTTTCATTCGAACACCAATATAAAAAAAAAAGTCTAAGAGTTTCAAAAACTCAAAACACTATACAAGAGAGTTCTACAACTCATGTGCTTTCTTTCCAAAACAGTTTCTACCTTCTTTAATCCTCATCTCTTCATGTATAACATCAAAATCTACTTCAAAATACATGTTTTCATCTGACATATGCAAACCATATATCACTTCTCAACCAACATTAAGAAACACATCATTTAAACATGTAAAACATAGAAAACAAAAAAGTATAAACATAGGTATACCTTCCTCTACAAGTTTTTGCAACAAAACTTGAGTTTCTATGAAGTTTTGATAGTTTTCCCTCAAGGAGTAGACAAAGAAACGAAAATGGAAGATAATTCTGATAAGTTTCCTTCCTTTGACAATAGATAAATAAGAACTTTATGTCATATTGCACTTTAGACCTTCAAGTCTCTAGGCTCTTACACTTAAGTCCCTCAACTTTCTATATTCATAATTTTAACCATATTCTCGAGATAATGAAACCGACTCATTAGATTTCAATTTTATCATAATTATCACCCAAGTCATGCATTCAATAGAATCCAAAACAGTATCTTATCAATATAGAACTTTCATGTATTTCATATTCATAATAGACCCAACATTTATGCATATCAAATGCTTCTATAAGAGTCATGATGTTTATGTATGATCATATAAATCATGTAACATTTTTGGGTTGTTACAACTAGTCCTTCCTTGTAACAAACATCTGAAAATATTTCCAAATGTTTAAGATGTTCTTTCGTGTTTCTTGACGTAATAAGGATGTCGTCAATGTACACGAACATAAAGTTGAAGTAATCTTTGAAAAGATTATCCATCTTCCTTTGGATATCTAGGGAGCATTTGCCAATCCCATTGGCATGACATTTCAGATATAATGTCCTTGTGGTGTGGAGAATGCTGTGAATTTTCTGCTTGCTTCCTCCATCTTAATATGGTAAAATCTAGATTTACAATCAAACTTGGAAAATACTTTGGCATTCTTGATGTTGTTTACCAAATGTTCCCTGCTTGGGATAAAGTATCCATCGAAATCCAAGATGACATTGATTCCTTTGTAATTGATTACCAATCTTGGCTTTGCTCTTTTGATTTCTCTGTGATTCCGAACAAGGAATCCTGGACTGCTATATGGAGAAACACCTACTGAGATTAACTTGAGGTCTAGATGTTCCTCAAGTATTATCTGCATATCCATCAGATCTTCCATATTCATGGGGATGGGTCTGAATCTAACAAACTCATTTTATTTTCCAACTTTCACCTTCAAAGTAGCTATGAGCTCATTCTTATTCCACCATACCAGTGGATCCTCGTTGTAGTTCCTCTGAATTTTCATTTTAACATCCTATAGAGTAATTTGCTCTTCGAGGGTAGCTTCAGGTTGTGGAACTTTATCTTGTAATGCATTTTTTAGTAGCAAAAGGATTTCTGGAGTAACTTCTTCCTCAGTCTGTTCTCTAAAAGACATAGCATTAACCCAGTCAAAAGTTTGAGAACCCTTTTCACCAGGACCTTGTTGTCGGAACTGAAGGATTGCTTCTCCAAATTTCCGTTGATCTTTCATCTTTGGGTGTCGAAGTTTTCCTTCATCACCACGCTTGCTGCGAAAACTAATGGGGAATTTTCTGTGAAACACCTCTCGTAGTCTCTGTACAATAATCTTATGATCACAAAAGGTTGTGAAAATAAGTCTCCTTATCTCGTTCTCCTGAGTGAACCGCTTGAATGTCTGTAGGAAATTGTTTCCTAGCAGCATATCCACACATGTATCATGGAAATAAATAGGTGGAATTTTGATCTTGTACCATGAGGTACCGCCTGCTCCGTCGATGATTATTTATGCTCCCTGGACTCCTTCATTATTCGTTTGGAAAAATCTCTTCAGGCAATAACTGGTAATTTTTCACCAACTTCTTGGGGGAAGATATCACGCATGGCAGTACATATTCCAGCTCCGGAATCAATGTAGGCTGCAAAATATTCTACCCGATACTTAGCATATAACATCCCGACGTAGATGTATATGGAGAATGGACTGGTGGTCATCTGATCCTATATCGTTTTCCTTCCACCGTGATTTTTATTCCATCTTGCAATCTTTCCAAAGGTTTATGTTCCTAGAGATATTCAATCCCTAGAATAAGCTGTTATGGGATTCTTCCTGCAGTTCCTGCAATTGTTAAATCAATTTCACCAATTTGAAGGGTTCCTTGATACTTGCCAACTGTAGGTTTTTGCAAATAGTAGAGGACATCACAAGCGAAGATATTATCTTTCTCCGTAATGTTAAAAATTATCTGCACTTCTCTCCAGCCTTCTGGGCATTTCAGCTTTCCTGTTGTTATGAATACATCAAGGATTTTCTGAATTCTGCTCGAGACTGCCTTCTGTTTTTCCCCGGATAGTTGCTGATTAACTTATCCTGTTGGAAAGACATCTTTCTTGGCTCGGTCATAAGGCTTCTGCTTCTGTTTAGAACAGGTTGATCTTGTATCCTCATGTCGATTTCTCCTATTGTCGGAGTATCAATAATGTCCGGCAATACTGCTTTGGCAAAATCTTAGAAGATTCTGGGGACTTCGATGAATTCCTTTCTCAAGAATACTTCTGAATGATGAGTATTCGAGAGTGCGTATGACACCTTGTAGGTGATCGAGTAAGGCCTGTTCCATTCTTTCATCAAATCACTTCTTTTAAAGTCTTGATGAAGAGTTAGAACCTTGTTCAAATCTCGATCTCCTAAATTGTATGCAATCCTTGGATAGATGTTAAAAGTCATCTTTCCCGCATACAAATTTCCTTCAACTGCTCCCAAACAAGAATCTTTGAGGTTCAAGACTCTTTTGTCGAAGATTGCCAGATTGAGTGTGAATCAATTCCTTCTTTAAAAGTTGCATTGATGATTACTCTATTGTCTCCAATATGAATCAATGAGAGTGTGTTAGCAACTTCTCTTTTAATCTTGTTCTTAATCTCCTGGATTTCTCTGTAGGGGATTAACTGCATCTCGATTTGATTTCCCCTGAATTCCATTGGGATCGCAAATCCACCTATTGTTACCCTATGGATAATCTGATGCTTCCTGCTTCGAAGACCTATCATATCCATGGATTTTTCCATTGCTCCAATTGTAAACCCATCATACATTGAAGCTTTGGCTCTTCCTTCATTATCCTCATAAGAGTTTTATGAGAAACATTGGTATGAGAGAAAAATCCCGACGGCTCTTCTCTGATCACGTGTTGAAGAAACTCTCCTTCACTCTGATTCTGAGTTGGATTCACCTCCATCATCAAAATAGATCTCCTCTTCGTAGATGTTTTCATCGGAGAGAATATCCTCAAATTGATACACCTGTACCAAATCCTGGAAATAGACAGCATCCTCAAATTCTTTGGTATGCTCGAACTGTCTTACTCCACGACTTTGGTTTCTAGACAAATCTGTAGAGATATGTCCTCTTGCTTTGCATGTTCAGCAGTTACAATCTTTGAAACTCTCATTTGCACGAGTATGTGTGCGTCTGAAAGTTCTCTTCGTTGGTGCTCTGCTAGAACTTACTTGATTAGAACCTGTTGACGAGGTTCTATTCCTTGTTGGTCCTGATCTTTGCCCCGATCTGTAACTTTGGGCTTTTTGTTTCGACCAGAACTTTCTAGGTCTCCAAGAAGACCTACTTCTTCTTGAACTACTTCCTCGGGCATATGGATGACTTCTATGTTTTTTCATCTTTCGCCTTTGGGGGTAGTTCCAATGATTGTAGGGATATCATTCCACGTACAGCAAAAAGGAGTTGTTTGTTGATTCCTCTAAGTTTCATGTAATTCTTTTGGAGTTTTTCTTGGTAGCACCACTCCGTGAGCTTTACCTTAAGAAATGACATTCTCCTGGCCACCGTCTCTATTGCATGAGGTGTATATTCCTGGATAAGCATTTCTCTCCATAAGCTCGGTATTTTGGCAAAGAATAGTTCTGTTGAATCATTTTCTTCTATCTTTGCCTTCCATCTATACTATGTAAAGAGTTTGATTACTCGTCTACATAACAGACATCATGTAGTTCCAGGCTAATAAGAGCTTGTCTATATTTTAGCCTTCTCTTCCTCCATTTCTTCGAAGTAGCTTACTCCATTGAAACAATTTTTAAAGAATTTTGCCATCTTGTCCACAGTTTCTTTAAGCAACTCTCCGGCTAAAACTTCTTCCTTGGTACCTGGGTCTCCCATATCCCAGGCAATCTTGGCTGATCCTTCCAGACTCATTTCAAGAAGTAAAATGAATCCTTCTTTACTTAGATCGAGCGTTCCTGCCCCCATTCATCAATAAGAACTTCTCTATTTTTGAAATCCAAGATATCCATATTAAGCATAAGTCTATATGGATGAATTGGATTGCGATTTCCCGTAAGGCGTTTGATGTATATCCGACCTGCGAGAACGGTTCCTTGTTCCAACTGGGGGATCCAAAGTTGTTGTGGTGAAATCTTCACTGTGCGGCATATTTTGATCACCTTCGGGTGGATTGTGTGACCCGAAACTCTCTTGTGGTGGAGGCCTTGTTACAAGCTCTCACGTCTTGAATTCTACGAGATTTAATCCCGCAAATGAATCAACAAAATCACGCAGATCTTTCATGTTGATTCTTTCCACTACTTTGTGGGAAGTATGGGCGCTCCTCGTAGGACTGCAATCATTTTTTCAATCTCCGTCAAAGGTCTTCAGACCTCCTCCGCTTTCCCTTTTTTGTGTAAAAGGGGTTCTGTTCCATGGGACGGTGGTAACCATCATCCGTTCCTTCTTCCTGTTGGGCTTGATCTTGACTCTAACTTCTTAACTCGGTTTTGAACATCTCGAAGGTTTTCAAGAATTTCCTCTTGATGTTTAATCATAATCTCCATCTGACTATGAATCTGATGGATCTGTGCAGGCGCATGGTATTGTAAGAGCCATAACACTGCATTGTCTTCTGGATTTCTCTAAGATCTTGGGATATCTTAGATGAATCTGGTTCGATTTCTTGAAAGGTTGGTTCTCCCATCCTATTCGTTTGTTCCGAATCCTGTTAAGGGGTTGGGATCTGGAATTATGTGATTGTGCTCAGGATGATCTCTCTCCTGGGCCTTGGTTAACTCGAATTGTTGTTTGAGGTTCATCCTGTAGAGGTTCCTCGCCACCTTCTCCTATTCTTGATACCGGGATATGTTAGATGGGCTAGCACCAATTCTAGTAGAATATTCCATTTCTGATTGAAGTGTTTAGCTTTGGCCAGATATACTTGATTTCTTCCAATTTCTGGGAGTACTACCTGTATGAGTTGCACCACGAACATTCGTTCGGATCCATAATAATTTCTTGAATCGTCTCCTCCGTATAGGTTACAACTTAATATTCAAGATATTATTATAATATTTCCAGAATAAACCTAGGCTCTGATACCATTTTACGAAGACGGATCGCGAAAGAAATAGAAAAATAGTAAAACTTTGGGTGAGATTTGAAAAATATTTAAAATTCTAGGGGGTATTATGCGATTAATCCATTTTAACTTTATAAGGGTAAATAAGTAAAGTGTTATGGGGTAGGGAGTTAGGATGAAGATGAAAGTATGGTTGGGGAGTTAGAATATAGAATAATGGATAAGGGGAGTTAAGTTAAAGAAAATTTGGGTTTAGGGTTTTAGGTGAGTTTACCCTTAAAACAAAGAAAAAAGATGTGGTAGGAGTGATTAATGATTTTTAGTGACACATGGACTGGATCCAACTTTAAGTTTGCATGTGGGGATTTTATGTGAGTTTAGCCTTAATTAATGTTCAGTAAATAAAGATTTGTATTTTATTTTTTGAATTATGAGGGGAAATATGTTAAAATCTGGGGTAGTTTGGGTCAATTTTCGGTTCAGTTCTAAGTTTATAATGACCCGTTTTAGTTACGAAAGATTTTAAAATTTCTCAATTCAATCACCGACATAAAGTCTACAGTAAGAAGCAAATAGAGAGGGACTGAATCGAGAATATTTTAAAGCTTTAGGGGCTGAATTGAGAACAAACCAGATCCGATTTAGTCCCTAAAGTTTTAAAAATATTTTCGACCTCTGTTTATTTCTCACGTCTGACTTAACATCGAGAACTGGATCGCGAATTTTTTAAAAGTTTAGGGATGGGTCATTGAAAACTTTAGAACTGAACTAGGAACCTACCCAAACCTGTAGGGATGCTTCAATCTATTATCCCAAATTAATTATGCTTGCGAAAATAATTTAGTTTTTAAAATTGGAAGAGATCGAATATGCCAACGTAGCATATAAATAATATCAAAATTGGACATTATAAAATAATAAAAAAATGGGGAAAAAACACAACTTACAAACTCCAAATTTCACCTAACGTGAAATCATAGTAGCAGAACCAGGAAACATGATCACAATTGTCTAGAAATCAAGCCAATCTTGAAATCAATTACTCCCCCCTATATAACAGTTTCAGAAAAGAAAACGACTTATTTTCGGGTTGCGAAACCGGGCTAGGAGCCGGGGCTGCAGCATATGAATCCACCGTTGGAGGAGCCGCTATACTCAATTTCGGAACCGAACCTGAATGATCGTGTGACTCCTTTTTCGAACTCGGGCTCGGGTCGCTTCTAGCCACATACGATGATTTGTCATGTTTCTTTTTTCCTAAATCCTTGACTTCTGCGGGTGTCACTTTTGAATATTTAACTTTGTCATCATCTTTAGGCAAAGGGAAAATGAACTCGGGAGCATACGGGACGTCGTTTTTCTTTACCCATTTATTTCCATCGATGAATTTCGAAGCCGTGAATCTTCGGTTCCTGTTTGCTGGAAGTTCCTTAACACCAGGCCAGGTAACCCGATGCGATCTATCAGCCCCGGGCCCACGATTGTTAAATTCGGTGTAGAAAAGCGTTTTCAGGGCGAAATCTCCGTTCCAGGGTAGCCATCCCTCAGGCTGGATCAAATCATCCAGGAAAGATTCCATGATAACGGTTCTTGAATATTCTTTCCAGGGCCTGCCGAGGAAGGACTTGAGCTTGTGCCTGAAAGGGTAATAGGCCGCATCAGCGACGAATGAGCAGTTCTGTAGAACGAGTCCTGTCGGCTGGCGTAGGTCCTTTCGGCCTTGTGCGGTGACGATGTTTTGCTGATTGTCGAGTGGCTTTCGGACTAGCAATGTACAGCCCTGGAAAACGGCTGCACTGTCTCCAAAGATGAAGTCGATGGTGCCGGATATTACGCAATCGCGGTAGAACTGGCGGTACGTGTGGGCGTATAGGGTGTCTTGATATCCATCCATTTGGCAGTTGTAGAAGATCACTTTATCAGCACTGACTCGCAATGCCACGGCTTGGTGCTTCTCGGGACCAGCCGAGTTTTCAAACCCGATGTCTTTTGCAATAAAGTTGTCTCCTTGCACAGCTGCGAGTTAAATTATGCAATCCCATTATTGATGGCATGTCAAAATAAGATTAGTATCAGAAGCTCGAGTTCATGAGAAGCAAGAACGAATTATACATACCAACAGTTGCTGTGTGGTAAGTGCTGGTTCCATCAATGAAGTTCAAGTTCCCAGTGATTTTGGTTTTGGTTGGGCCATCTCCAATGATCATCAAATTTGTCATGCTGCTATTAATCTTCACTTGTTCTACATATACACCCTCTTTGATATACAAAACAAACTTCTTATCACTGTTTTCAGGCACATCTCTTAGAGCTTCATTAATAGTCTTATATTTACCACTCCCGTCCTTGGCCACGACCAGGTCTGGCTTGATCTCTGCGGGAGAAGCACTGAGCAACTTTCGCTCATTGAAATCAAGCCAATCGGGGAGCTCTTCGCCGTGTCCCAATACGGGAAGTTCCTCTGATAATAACCGGCGGCTAGTACTAGTACTTAACTCTTGAACACCCATAGAATCAAGCACCGAGGAGATATCCACCACCATGGCCAGTCCATTGCTGCTCATTTGCATGGCCTGTGTTAGATACTCTCTCATTTTCTCTCCGGCATCCCCGGGGACGTCTTCGAATCCGTCAAGACACGTTTCTTGGTATGTAATGGCGCCACTGAGCCACACCTTCAAGTCCGACAGCACATCATCCACATTAATGAAATTGAAGTCATCGAACCTGGCGTAAGACCTCCGGAGGTCGTTGACAGCACGATCGGCAAGCTCACGGCAGTTTTCGACGGCGGCTTTTGCGGAGGGATTGCTCTCGAGTTCTTCTAATAGGGTTGAATTCTCGGCTGCCTCGTTTATGTACTTGATGGTGACCTCGAAGCCTATCTCTATGAGCTTTTTCGGGTCGCTGGTGTCGTTCCCAGCGGATTCGAGGGACTTGACACAAGCTTCTTGATAATCTGTGGACTGGCAAATGGTCTGGATAGCCTTTTGTGAGGTCGAGACTTGGACGTTGGGTTTATCAGCATCTTCGAAACCTATGGTAAGAGCTACGACCATGGCAACAAGGATTAAAGAACAAACACTAATGACCGCGATATTTTTCTTCCGATCCTCCGCCATATTGAATTATAAAAATATCACCAAATGATAAGAGGAAAAAACAATGAAGCGGAGAAGGGCGACTTGACCTTCTCCCCTCCAAGAATTTGATGAATAATAAGCAAGACCTTTGCTATTCAAGCTTTGGAGAAAAAAAAGTTGTAAATGTAATATAGAAATGGAAACCAATAGTGAATTTAAAAGATAGTTAATTCAGTTATGAAACATGAGGTTTGGAGGGAAAAAAGAGTGAGCCAATAACTTATTTTACCATCAAAAAGGGTTGGCCTTTAAAATACAAATGGAGATTAAAAGACTAGGAGACATTTTATTACAACCACTACATGGATGCCTCTAGAATTTTACTTTAGGCTATGCTGACAAATATTAGAACTTTGATTTATCTGAATTTGTTGTCATCGAGTGATTTATCTTGATTCTAGCAAGAATTACATGGAATACAATTGAATGGAACCTTTGTAACCATTCAATTTTTGTCAATGTTGGATTTTACTTGTTGCCCATGAGATAAATGGGGAAATTCTTGTATACATCGGGTCCTGTCATACACCAACACACATAATACAAGAATTTCCCAGATAAATGTGGGATATATATATATATATATGATTATAATGAATCAATTGAATTTGTAAAATTTTATAACAAGAGTGCCAATTCAACTTTAAAAATTGTATCATTCCAATCGGGCTCATCATACAAAAAATAAAGAAATTGAAGCACAAGTTAAAGCTTGGATTGATTCCCTGGTTCGACTTGCTCACAAGGGTTGTTTTCATGAAGAAATTCGGAGCTGAAATCATGAATTTAGCTCTTAAGCTTGAACTTGTGGACTTATATATAAAATTTATGTATACAATGATTAATAAATACAATAATAACTACACATTTAATCTCAATGGATTGTGAGAAACGATATTACACAATAAGAGTTTTTTTGGCAACGTATATCATATGGTTTTCTAAATGTTTGCACTCATGTGATTTGAAAAAAAACAGTTTATTCCCTTATGGTTTTCAAAATAAGCAGTTTACCAATATGATTTGAAAATAGACAGTTTACTCCATGTTATTTGTGAGTAGGTGCAAACACACCAACTCTCGTACGAGTTGTGTAAGCGAAAAGTGTGATATATTTTGTAAACCACATGTAAAATGTTTATTTACAAATCACATGGTGATAAAATGTCTATTAACGATACCATAGTCTGATAAAATGTCTATTTACAAACCTCAGTAGGTAAAATACATATTAAGGATAACACTGAGGTAAATTATCACTCTCTCATAATAATGTTACTATTTTTATGATATTTAAATTTTACTTTTTTTCTATGGGTAAATAAATATTGCTCAATCAAATATTTAAAAAAATTACATCACAATGAAACTAAACCATCGCCTACGTTATAACACAGTCCACCCTAATACAAGTCATTAGGTGAAGAGTTGTGTATACAACGAAAAACATTAACTTTCAACTTAAAGAAAACCTGTGGCACATCCACCACCTTCCCTTCGAATTTCTTACCATTCCTAGCTTGCCAAATGCGATAGACAGTAGTTGTCATTGCCATCGATCGCCCCAGTGCCCTAGTAGAGGAGCCACGATACTTTTAAACCATTTCAGAGCACTCGTTAACGTAGACATGTGACGCGTCATCCCAAGCCATTGCTGAACCATGTTCATAAATCCATGCTGAAGGGGCACTTGAACAACAAGTGATCATGCGTGTCAAGACCATTGGGGCAAAGAGCACACTCCTTCTCAGTAACATAGGAAAGTCGATCCGATGTTTGCAATCGCCCAAGTGTAGCCGACCACAAGATGAATTTTCCACACAGTGCCCCCACATGATCGGAGTAGCATGATGTCAAAAGAAATCATAAGCCACATTGCTACCCCTACGATTGAACCAAGAACCAAGTCTATCCACCGATAGTGCTGATTAGCCCATAGTAGTTCGAAGCTCATCTCGAATCAGTAATAACCGCTTCAGTAAAGGGGAGTCATTGTTTTTTGGACTCCCAAGACCATAAATCATGCCGAGTGAGATAAATTTGGTAAACCCATTTAATCCACAACGACTCATTGTTCAAATGAATGCCCCATAGAACCTCAGAAATAATGCCTCGTTCCAACACAGCAAATCTCGGAGACTAACACCACCTTCACTCTTAACTGTACACAATGTGGCCCATGATACCCGCGGATGCTTAGAGCTCAAAGAAAAGATTGGCATAAAGTATATATACGGTCAATAACCTCAAAGGGTACCAGTAGGATGGATAACCAAAAGCAATCAACACCTTGGAGCACCGATCTGATGAGCTCAATCTTACCAGCATAGGATAAAGTGGCTTTCGGCCAAGAAGTCAATTTCATGTTCAACAGAGCAACATAATCAGAGAATCTAAGTTTCTCAGCTGCAACAGGAATACCAAGGTAACGAAAAGGCAGTGCACCGTGAGTGAAACCTGTAATATCAAGTAGTTCTGCTCTCACTGAGTCGGCAATACCAGCAGTATATAAACAAGACTTCAAGTGGTTTGCCTTGAGACCTGCGCAACTACCCAACTCCTTCATACATTCAGATAAAATTTTCACCGATGTAGTGTCTCCCCTAGCAAATAAGAGTAGATCATCTGCATATGCTAGGTGAGTGATACGCAAGCTAGCACACATCGGGTAGTAGTTGAATTCCGTTCCATCAGTATCACGTCGAATGGTCCTGGATAGATATTCAATACAACTAGTGAAGAGTAGATGAGATAAAGGGTCACCTTGTCTCAATCCCGTCTTCCTTTGAAGAATCCATGAAGTCCACCGTTAATAGATACCGAGTAAGTAGGTAGTGGAAACATACTCCATAATCCAACCAACTAACGGAGGTGGGAACTCCAGTCTGATAAGCATCGCACGCAAGAAGCTCTAATCAACAGTATCAAAAGCTTTTTGAAGGTCCACTTTAAGGATACATCTAGGAGAGATCCTTTTTTCAGTATATTTACCCAACAACTCCGCTAGATGTATGTTCTCAGTGATAAGACGACCCTTAACAAATGCACCTTGGGCCAGATCAACAATATAAGCAAGAACCTTCCGAAGCCTACCGGCTATGATCTTCGAAATAACCTTGTAAATCGTATTGCAACATGAGATTGGACGGTAGTCATTAACACGGAGAGCATGGGATGACCTCGGGACAAGCGATATAATAGCATGATAAAGTTGCTTGAGAAGACATACAGTTCGAAAGAATTCACTAACCGCTGCAATAAGCTCAGCATGTATAATATCCCAAGAGCACTTATAGAAGAATGAGTTATACCTGTCCGGTGCATGGGTTTTTTCATTCCCAATATTGCAGTGCGAATTTCCTCCAAGGAGACCTTGGCGGTGAGCAAAGAGCACTGATCCTCATTTAATCGCAAACCATGGCAAAAAATGTGAGCATCAATCTGTAAGTAGATGTGGTACCCAGCAGATTAGAGTAATGCATAATAAATTCCTTAGCAACTCATCAAGACTTTCAGTATAGCAACCATCATCCTTGCAAATAAAAGTAATAGCATTCTTTTTACTTTTCCTTTTTGCAAGATCATGAAAAAAGCGAGTGCATCGATCCCTGTCTTTAAGATAGATGCATTTAGCTTTTTGGGAGACAAAAGGATTTCTCAGCATCAGCAAGACTGCAGGCATGCTGCCTCGGAGTATCCAACTCACCATCCAATCTATCTCTGACATCCGAATCCAAAGAAAACAATGAAGATTGGAGGGTCTCGAGTTCAAGATTCGCAGCTTTAGCCCTCAAAGAGATATGAGAGTAGTGAAGGTTGTTCAGACTCTTAAGATCCTACTTCAAACATTTAAGTTTCTGACAACGTATTGAGATGTACCCAAGAAAGGAGTGTCCCAGGCACTGCGAACCAAGTCAGTGAAAGAGGCATGTTTAGACCATATATTATAGAATTTAAAAGGCCGTCTAACCTGGAGTGCCCATTGGAGAAAGGAAATCACACAAGGCGAATGATCTGAGAGGCAACCGGTGGGTCGAAATGCGCCACAGCTCTCGAGTCAATCGCCCACCAACAGTCATTTATCATAGCTTGATCAAGCTTGGTTAGAATTGTATTAAACCAAGTGAAGAAGCAGCCAAATGAAGGCAGATCAGAGATACCCAAATCCATACAACATAAGGAGAAGTCCCTAGTTTCATAGGCCATAACCGGTAGTCCATTCATCTTCTCTTCTGTCTTAAGTACATTATTAAAATCACCCATCAGCAATCAAGGGCCTGATACCGTAGCCCCAATATTTCTCAGGGTATTCCATAGTGGATGTCGAGAAACCGTGGAGTGATAAACATATATAAAGGTGCTAAGAAATGACGTCCGGGAAACAAGACACGTCACCAAACAATGAATGTGTTGGGGTGAAAGGTCCAAAACCTCCACTTTAACCATAGCAGGATTCCAAAGTACCAAAATACGTCCCAATGGATGAAAAGGGAAGTTACTCACCTGTTGCCAAGAGGGCATCCGAGAGTTAAGAACTCTGTCAAGTACATCTTCTTTCATTTTAGTCTTTACCAAGCAAAATAAGTCCAAGTGTTGTGAGTTAACAAGATGCACAACACCCTTCTGCTTAAGGGGTTTGTTAAAACCCCTTATGTTCCTAAGATGGCTTTTTTTTTCTTCTTACCCACGACCTTATTAGGGCTATCTGCTCTTCATCCACTCGATGCCCATGATGCCCTTACCTTTACCCTCCAAGTGCGAAGGTTCGGGTTCATTTCTCCCATCCAACTCTCTCCCATCCAACTTATCAGGGCCCATAGTCCCCTTAGCCTTCTCCATGTTGGCTTTGACTTTATCACCACTCCGGTCATTATTGCCAATAGGAATATCGGGGATGCCAGGAGGAACAACAACTTTCACTTGGTTAACAACTTTAGTTCGCTGCACATGCGCTGGGACTATTTTAGAGGATCCAACAGTAGTTTTGATAAACATTCTCTAGCCAAAAAAGGTTGTGGCACAATTGAATCAACAATATGCTCGACATCAATAGTAGGATCAGCGAGGTTTGAGGATCATGGGCTTGAGGGGGAGTCACAGTAATGGTTAGAACTACTGGCTCCCAATTGACAATTAGTACTATCATGGCCAAGGACTCGGCAATTAGAGCAGTATTTTGGTGCTTGCTCAAAAAATTATCTCCAAATCAAAACCAAGACCATGAGGGAAGTAAGTGGGAACATGCCGAACCAGAGGTTTAGAGAGACGTCCACTTCAACCAAAGCCCTCGCATAAGACAGCCTCGCCTTCGATGTGGTGAGTTCATCTGTGTATATCGGGGGTACCAACATAAGATAGAATGTGGCTGAGGACTTTTTTTATTCCAACAATTAGGTGGAAGGCTAGAGATGGTAACCCATAACGGAACCTTAGACATCTCCTTATCACTGAAAGTGAACATCGCTGGCATCGTTTTCAAGATTAAGGCTCGGCCAAAGGAAGTGTAAGGGCCTCTATTGAGAATGTTTTTCCAAATCATCAGCAGTAGTAAATCGAAACACAAGCCAATTGCTAGGATGGGTTTGGAAAGTGTATTTGACACCCCACCCCGCACAAAGATTGTTCAATGTCTTCATACCAGGGAACCTTCCTATGAAATATCCCACAAGGCAATGACCAACCACAGAAATATCATCAAGATCAGCAAGCTTGCTAAGCGTGGTTTTGCTAGCCCCACTCCTATTGGTTTTAAATGTCAAACTCTTACGCCAAACATTGTTCCTCGGGAATTTGGGGCCAGATTTGACCTGAGAAAAGTCCTCCTTCACCAAGGGTACCTTCCCCTTAGACTTGGCAGGGGCAGTAGAGAAGGTGTCAAACTCATTCAGTGTAACCGATTCATCATCAGAGGCAAAGCCAAAAATAGATTTAACAAACTGATAGGGGATACATCAAACCAAGTATGAGTTGAAATGGGCACATTCTACTCAGATATAGGTGTTGCACCAAGTAAGGAGCAACCTCATTATGAAGCAAAGCAAAATCATTCAAATTCGAAGAAGAAGAACTTTCGAAGGGCTTCCCATAGCAGAAGAGCAGGGTGAGAAGCTTGTTTTCTTCTTATGCTTCGCCATGTAGAACAATCATCCCAAACCAACAAATAAAGTTGGTTCAGGCAATATATCGAACACACAAGGCGCAAGAAAATCAATAGCATAGCAAGGGGTAAGGGGGTATTGCGCATAGCCACTCAACCAAACCAAACCAACAACACAACCTCGTACACACCTCAACCACACCACAAGTAACCAATAACATAACCAATACAGTAGCAAAGCCAAGAAAATAAGCCACTGATAAGCGTGATTTTTACACTTATTATGATATGAATTGATGTGTAATTTATTATGATTCTGGGACGAGATTATGTTTTTTTGGTATATATTTATATGTTTCGGGAATCTATGTGAAAGTGCATAAAAGTGGAGGAAATGAGCTAAAATTGTGAAAAATGACCAAACCGAGTCAACAATGCACAAATGTGGAAATTCAAAGCACCGGTCGATCGAGAAGAATTGCTCGATCGATCGGGCTTGACAGGTTCATGAAAAACAAAAGTTGAAGATGAGCGATCGATCACCCTCCTTGATCGATCGATCGGCGAAGGCAGAAAAATCAAGAATGAGACTAAAGACTCGGCGATCGATCGCTAGCTTTGCTCGATCGATCGCCATGCAAAAATTTTGGAAAAATAAAATTTCTATTCAAAAGTTTGTGTCCTAAAAGGAAGTTGATTTCCCCTCTACTATAAATACATCCTCTTGGACGAATTCTGGGACTTTTGCGCAATATATTCCAGACCAAGGAGAAGCCTCCTCCATCCACATCCATCCAAAAACACCTCAAGCCATTGAAGATCAGGAGCAACGCAAGAGGCAGAACGATCGAGCAACGCAAGGAGTGACGACATTGTTTATTCATATTTCTAATATTGTTTACTTTTTATTTTCAGATTTTGATGTTTAGATTGTTGAAAAACATATTTATGCATTGTTATTTGATGACGATTGTTGGCTAGGCTTGTTTATCAAGACTAGGGGATCCCGTGTTTGAACCCATGATTTGAATATTAGTTTTTTGATTCAGTTTTTACAATATTTGCTGATGATTTACGTTTTTAATGCTTTCAAAAGATTAGCAACATTTTGCATGAATTTGGTAATCGTAATTGACTTGACCATACGAAATTACGATACGACATAATAAATTAGGCTGTGGGGTTTAGGTTGAGATGGACCAAGTAAAATCTAGCACACGTGTAATAGCTATAGATTTACCAAAATCGAAGGCTAGTAGTTTTCACAAATCGTTTTTCGGTATTAATCGTAAAATAAGGACACGATAGTGGTTTATTGTAATATTAATACTAGACTTGTTATAGCTTGACCATAGTATAACAACTGCAATAGGAAAACTCGTCACCTTAGAACGTAGGATATTAAATCTTAATTAATAAGAAAATTGTGGGGGATTACATGGGTGAATCGACGTCTTGATAATTGTTTTTATCGTATCTTTTCATTATCCATCATTGCTTTTGGTTAATTATTGTCTTTTAGTGAAGTTAGTTTAATAATCACTCTATAATCATAGGCTAAATATAGTTAATCTAATTGAATGTGGTACTGTGATGCCCGGGAATTAATGGTGTTAATCCCGGTGTGGTAATGATCCTCAATGGATTTTAATTGTGGCAATTATGAATTAATTGCGGTGTTGGGACATCCGAGGATGTTAAATCGGGTATTTTGGATCGTTAGATCCAAAGGTTGAGATTGTATTCTCATCGTGGTGAAAAACCTTGGAATTGGGTTTTTGGTGGTATCTGGGGTCCGGGGTACTTTGTATTGGGGTAGGTATTGGAAATTAAGATTGGAGAGATAATTATTGAAAACATGTGATTTTTAATGAGTCGTGATGTATTTGTGGAGGACTTGGTATTTTGGAGCCTTGGTACTATATATATCAAGTGGACTCGGTATTCCGTCATTGCACGGAATCTCTCCTCTCTCTTCCCTCTCTCTACGCCCAACCCCACTCCCCCTTTCCCCTCTTTTCTCTCTTGGAGGAGAATCGATGGAGGCTCGATTCGGGAGCCGAATTTCTCGAAGATAATAAGGTATTATCCTTCCCCTCGCATTTATCTTCGATTTGATAGTAGTATTGTGGAGTATGGTTTGGTATTATGTTGAGTTTGAATTTTGAAAATTTAAAAAGATTTTGGGGTTGGATGTTTAAGGGTTTTTATGATGTTTATGTTGAGGATTAATAGTATATTGGGTGTTGAGTTTGTTTATTTGGGGGTTTACACCTTAAAATGCCATTTTTAGGCTTGTTCAGAGCTCGCCGATCAATCGGCAATAAGGGCCCGATCGATCGCACGTATTTCCGAAAATTGAAGACGATGAATAGTGTTTGGCGATCGATCGAGCAAGACTACCGATCGTTCGCGGGTGCGTGGCGATCGATCAGTCAGTCTCGCCGATCGATCGCGCGCGAATGGATTTTGGTGCCAAACTTGTTGTGGCTCTCGATCGATCGAGGGCTCATGTCCGATCGATCGAGAGGCCAGTTTTGGGGGTATTTATGGTTTGGTTGTTATGGCATCGATGCATGCTTCGCCCGGGTCTTTTAAATTGGTTAATCGTCATTAATTAATGATATATTTGGGGATTGTAAACGTGTTTGGACACGTGGTTGCATGCTTTTAATTAATAGTGGATTATTAATTGTGTTTAGCACGAAATTCATCGGGTCACGGGACCAAGGCAAGTTTGATTCGGACTACGGAATTATAAGGTACGTATGACGTACGAGCATAGTTTAAAATATATTATTGCAATTGTTGTGCATGAATAATATATGGTTGTTGCAATCACCTGATATGCATTGAGAATTATATGGTGCCGCTTTTGAGCGAGCAATGGTTGGGATGATGTCGCTGTTGAGCGAACATCGGTTATTACGCCGCCGCTGTTGAGCGTGCGTGAGATTAAATGTCGCTATTGTGGAGCGAGTGATGAAACAGAACTATGGAACCATTAGTAAGATATATGGAATATCTGTAATCATTGTTTAATGATTTGATTTTATTGATTATGGTATTGGTTTATGGGGAACGGATTAGTTAATCAATGTAATGATTAACTGGCATTTGGAAATTTGATGGTTTCGATTATTTTGAGAACAGGAACAGCACAGGGGATCTGGATGAGGATGATACCATCCAGGGAGTATCATTTGAAATTCATGGCATTTACATTCTGTAAATTATGAACTGTAATATTATGATTATTGGATTGGTGGTATTGGTATGCTCATCGATGGCTTTGGAGTTGAGCTCGAGCTGTTGATTGGAGGTACTTCTCGGATCGAAGTACCAGAGCTGGTATTGAGTATGATATTTATACATTAGATACACATATACTTAATTGATGCTTGCATGTGAGCATTATTATGTGTATATGGTTTGTATAAAAAGGCAAGGGTCTTTCTCTTTTCATTTATGTGTTGCATGCAATTAATTAGGAATTGCAAAATGAATTGAGAACTTGTTAGTGTATTACAAGGGTGCATGATATGTTAAATGGATTTGGTTGGGAAAAGCTGAATATTAATGAAAGGATACAAGAAATTTTTATAGATGGTAGTTTATGCCATGGTTGCATGTAGTCTTTTCTCCTGATAACATAATTGTATGCACTAATTGCATGGGTTAATACACTAATAATGGGTTAAGGGCATAGGGGTCCTTACAGGTACTTACTTTCTAGTCCTCGTGGGTCCGACACTCATACTTTTTATCTACTATACTAAAACTTGACATCGTGCACTTGCAGTATAAAGTCGCTGCACTGGAATTTTCTGTTTAAATAAATAGCGATCAAGTTTTTGGCGTCGTTGCCGGGGACTAGTTTAAGTAATATCATACTAGATTAGTTACTGTAATTTAGCCATTTTCTTTTTGCTGTTTTTGAATTTTTTTCCCCTTTCTATTACTCTACTACTACCATCTCTTTTGTTGGATTTTGGCAGGTTATTAGTCCCTAGTGCATGATAAGAAGTGAACGACCGACACTCGAGCCTTTTGACCCTGAAATTGAAAGAACTCTTCTTAGGAGACTAAGAGAAGTTCGAGCAATGGCTGAAAACAATGAAGGAGGAGGTGGAAGAGATGAAAGAAGGAACAAAGAGGTGTCTAATAGACGATCACTCATGGATCACTCTCATCCTTCATTCCATGGATCATTGTCTAGTATTTCTAGACCAAGCGTACAAGTGAACAACTTTGAATCAAGCAAGCAATCATACAAATGATCCAGCACTCGGTGCAGTTTGGGGGTTCGGCCACTGATGATCCCAACACTCACATATCAAACTTCTTGAAAATCTGCGACACTTTCAAGCATAATTGCGTTACTGACGACGTTATCAGGTTACAGTTATTTCCTTTCTCTTTAAATAATAAAGCAAAATCATGGTTGCATTCATTGCCTACAGGGGATGGTCCAAGCTTTCTTGTCAAAGTATTTCCAACCATCAAAGACTGCTAAGATGCGAAATGATATCACTACATTTGCGCAACACGATCCTGAAACACTGTATGAAGCATGAGAGCGCTTCAAGGACTTATTGAGGAGATGCCCACATCATGGACTTCCCATCTGCCTGCATGTACAAACTTTCTATAAAGGTCTTTCTGATAACCGTTCTATGATTGATGCATCAGCAGGATGTACTATTATGAGAAAGACGCCGGATGAAGCTTATACACTATTGGAGGAGATGGCTGCTAATAGCTATCAATGGCAGTCCGAGAGGAACGTGCCAAAGAAGCAGGCTAGAATTCATCAAGTGAGCGATGTCAGTACCTTGGCCGCTCAAATTGAGGCATTAAACAAACGACTAGACATCATGAGTATGACAGTGATGCAAGCCCAAGTGATTACTTGTGACTTATGCGGAGGCAATCACCCGAGCGTTGAATGCCAAGCAGGTAACCATTTGTGCAAACTAATGAAGCTGTTAATTATGTAGGAAACAGGTCACCACCAACAACCACTACTCCAATGCATACAATATGGGGTTGATGAACTATCCACAACCACCGCCGGGCTATGCACCCAAGCCAACCATGGAGGAGTTGCTAGAATGAAAATCAAGAAGCTTCGATAAAGAACTTGGAAACTCAAGTGGGGCAGTTAGCAACCATAATGGCCAGACGAGCACAAGGAACTCTACCTAGCGACACTGAGAAGAATCCTAGGGAGCAAGTACATGCCATAACACTTAGGAGTGGAAATGAGCTTGGTGAAGAGAATGAGACTAAAAAGGTTGAAATTAAGCAAGAGGAGAATGAGCAACCACGCAACAAGGGTGAGTCTACTAAGACCATTACACCTGACACACCACAAGAAAAGGTACACATTTCTCTCCCATTTCCCGCAGCAGTCAATAGGGCAAAGGTTGAGAACTTTGCCAAATTTTTAGACATGCTTAAGAATTTGCATATAGATATACCATTTATTGATGCGTTACGAGAAATGTCAAATTATGCGAAATTCTGAAAGGCACTGTTATCTAAGAAGCGAAATTGGGAGAGCGTGAGATTGTTGTTTTGACAGAGGAATGTAGTGCTATTATGCAAAAGAAGTCGCCCACTAAGTTGAAAGATCCAGGGAGTTTCTCTATTCCTTGCACTATTGGGCATATTGCTTCTATTAATTCATTATGTGATTTAGGTGCAAGTGTTAACCTAATGCCTTTATCTATTTTTTGGCGACTAGGATTGGGAGAGCCGAAACCCACAAGGGTTGTGTTACAAATGGCAGACAAGTCTATCACCTACGCACTAGGAATTGCCGAGGAGGTGCATGTCAAGATAGATCGATTCACTTTACCTGTGGATTTCCTCTTGTTGGATATGGAAGAGGATGTGAGCATATCATTGATTCTGGGGCGCCCGTTCCTAGCCACTGGAAGAGCCATCATTAATGTTGAAGAAGGGAAGTTGATCCTCCGTGTATGAGAGGATCGAGTTACATTTAATATGGTTAAATCTTCAACACGTGCACACAACAAGCATGATAATTTAAAAGTTAACGTGATTGACACTTTGCTTGTTGATGTGGTGCAAGGTACTGATGAGGTGGAAGCAAAGACCGAGCTAAAGACTGAAGAAGGTAAGAGCCATGACAAGGTGAAACCAAGGAAGGCGAAGAAGCAAAAAGAGAGAAGGACATTCATGAAGGGAGAAACAGTCCAATTACATAAAGCGCCACCACTCCGCATTTTCCAAAGCAAGCGAAAGGCTTCATGAGTTGGACCATTCACGTTGACTACTGTCTATGCTCATTGAGCAATTAAGGTAAGTGATCCTATTCTAGGCACTTATGTGGTCAATGATGAGCAGTTGAGACACTACAATGTTGATGATACTAATCCACATACTTCGAGCCGTTAAAGCAATTTGGTAAAAAGTCCAGCTTGAGACTATAAATCAAGAACTTTTACTTTCCCTTTGCTTTGTTTTGAATTCCTAGTTACTTTTCATTTTGTTTTTTATTTTGGTTAATGACTCCTTGCGTGCTGTGAATGCTTTCAAACCATCTTCCCCATTAGCTGACATGGAGGTGGACGACGACTAATGACGGTCATTGTCACAGATATTTGCTTCTTTTTTTTCATGCTTATTACATTGAGGACAATGCATAATTTAAGTTTGAGGGAGTAGGTTATCATTGTTGCATGTTGTTACCGTCTCTAATGTTGCAAGCTGATTATGGTGGATGTTTTGTCGTATCTTGAGCACGATGTTTTGACGTTTCTTGAGCACCAACAAAATTTTTCTAAAAAAAAAGTTCATAATTTGAGAAATAATGAATCATAGTAGTGGCTACTGTTTCATGATAATATTGATCTCATCTTGCATGACAACTTGTTAGTTCCGGATTTTAAAGATGACAAAACGGATCAGAACGGATCGATGAAAATCAGTCTGACCAGATCGATGCTCAAAGTAGATCACGCCGATATGGTCTATCGCAAAAATCAGAACGGATCGATGAACATCAGCCTGACCAGATCGTAGCTCCAGATCAGCTCAACAATAATCAGATCAGAGCAGACAAGGTTGAATAAGATTTGTTCTTCAGTCCGAATCATTAAAGGCTATTTATTGAAGCATTTAATGATGCAATTAATGGTGACAAAGATCAAGGACTGAAGATTACCTTAAAAGGTAAGAAGACAAAGAAGAGCTAACCTGACAGTCGCCGAAAGCATAGACCAGAATGGCCAGTGCCTAAAAGAATAAGACTGGAGTCTATTTAGAGACTGAGCAGAGTCAAGAGTTGCACAGAAAAGGAATAATGTCGTTGGTACAATCAACTATATAAGGATGCAACTAAAGAGCTCAAAGGGCAGATCTGATAAATCAAGAATCGAAAAGAAAAGAAAAACAACACAAGTTTAATCTTCAGATATTCTTGAGCAGAACCACTTTCAGAAGATATTCATTTTATCAGTCTGCTCAAAAGCTTTCATAACCACAGCATATTGTAATATTTGATCATCATAGGATCATTGTGTGCATAGACAAGATCAGTCTGTCTTTTGTATTAAGATAGAGAAGTGAGAATCAATTGTAACTGTCACACAGTGTGTGTCTGAATAGATCGAGAGACTAGGAGTTTCAGTCTGGTAGTGAGGTAAATCCAGCTGAATCGGGTTTGTACAACAGGATTGTATAAATCAAAGTCCTTTAGTGGAATCCTTCCTTAATTGGAAGAAGGGGAGACGTAGAAGGATTACACCACCTTCGAACTTCCAGAAACACATTCTATCTTTTATCATTCCGCACTACGTTATACTCTCAAAGCCATCGAGCCGTTCTTACTGGTCTAGAACAGACCGTTCCGGACTAAAATATTCAGTGGTCTGTTCTGCAGAAAAGTTGATTAAGAAATAGATTTCTTTCACTAACCCGAGAGATATCAAAAAGGATTAATTTTAAAGGAGTGTTCATGGCTGCTATCCACTCCGGACAGCCACAGACTGCAGCCATCCTTCAAGAAGAAGGAAATGTTGTTTCATTTTCAAGTTCTATGTGAGATTGTTGGCCAGCCACTATTGGGAAAAGCCGGAAGCTATGACGCCGTCACCGTCGAAAAATTCCGGGCCATGGCTGCTATCCACTCCGGACAAAAGATGAACTGGTCCGCGATCTTATTTGGAGTCCTACTTGAGACGGTCATTGCATCCAAACAGGCTGTCTACTTTGCTGTTCCTCTCAGCAAGCTATTGGAGACACTAGACATCGAGCTGGGGAAGCCGTCTGCTCTCAGCCCCTTCAAGATTCTCAACCCCAAGGGTTTGGCACTACTTAAGTCCAAAAGTGCTCCACCCACTCCCTCTGATCTGGTGACTGTTAAGATTGAACGGGGATAAGAACAGGCTGATGCTCGACAATCTCGAGTCAAACACAAACTGACAATCCAGACTGACTCAGAGGAAACTCAGTCTACCTCTGCTCCTTCATCTCCAGCCAAACCTCCTCCAAAGAAGCCAAGAACCCAGATCACCAAGCACATGTCAACCATAAATATCAAAATCATACCTATCTTGCCCTCAACAAAAGCCACCCCTGCAACCCAAACTCCAACTCAACCTTCAACAGTTCCATCCACTGTACCCAAAGTCACCATCCGAGTCCCTTCTGCCATCCCTGCGGTCAAGGGCATTGTTATCAAAGAATTAGGGGACTACACCCAATCAGGGATTAAGCCATCGTCTCCCATCGGCAAAGGCAAGGCAGTTATAGCTGAGCCTCTCTCTTCAAAACCCAAGTCAGCCGCTCAGACTGCAATTGACATCGCCATGGAAGATGTTGAAGACAAAGTAAAATAGCTTACTGTGTTATTTGATGAATGGGTTGAATACAGAACGATCAACCACTTTGATCTGTTCTTCGGCAAGCTGAAGAGACTCCACAAGATGGAACAAGAAGTCCTTAAAGGGACAGAAACTGATGACGTAAGGATTGCAGTCCATCGCAAAGAATTGTTCCAGGCTAACCACAGGCTCAGACTGGCAAATCTACTCTTTGCAGCCAAAAAGGCAAATTTCGATGCCAACAATCCAACTGCCAAAGATTATGGAGTTGTCATTGCTCAGATGGAGATGGATATTCATGCTCTTCACTTGGCTGTTCGTTTTCAACAACAGAAGCTCAACATATCCACTCCAGTTCCCAGCCCGGATCACCCATCTGCGAGCAAGACTATGTCCGAACCATTCATTGAGCCAATTCTTTCTGGTACAGCGGAGCAGCCACTGACTAATGCTCCGTCTGTAGCAGAGACTGAAGCCATGGATGTCTTGCTGGACTCTCCAACAACTTCCATCCCTCTGACATCCTCAGTCTCCCACATTCAGCACAGTCCAACCGCAGAACCTACGAAAGTTGTCTCACCAGACTTCGTCGATATGGATCTGGTGGTGTCAACAGTTGTTGCAGCTTTACAGGTTGAGGAGCCTACCAGACCTATCACTCCTCCAGTTCAGTCTGCTGACGACTTGGAGTTTTTGGAAGAATTCTCTTCGGACTTGGTTACTTTGATCCGGTCTGAAACACGCCAATCTGATGTGTCTTCACTTGTACCAATTGCCGCCAAGGTTGATCATACTACGTCGCCATCTGATCACTCTCCGAACCATTTATCTGATGAAGCCCCGTCTCTGGCCAAGTCACTTCAATTCCTTTCTGATAATTGTCTCTCTCTATCTCAACAAGTCAGAGAAGTTCATCAGAGTCAAAGGACCACATACTTGGATTTTGAATCCTTCAGAGATAAGAGGACGGCTAGCATTAGCGGTATTCAGCGCGGACTGAATGACTTATTCTCTCGGCAAGCTTCATATAAAAACAGTCTGAGAAAAGAATAGATCGAGCTGGCCACTGAAGTTCGGGCTTCCGTCGCCAAGCCCTTATTGCTCAAGACACTCGTCTGGATGATATCAGCGCTCAGCTTGCACAGATCGTCGATTTCCTTCAGGAGATTGCTGCTGACAAAAAGGGGGGAAAGAGAAAGGATTTCAAGCCACCTCAGTCTTCAGCGAAGAAATAGATGTCTATAAAAGTCAGACATGTAAATGTATATCAGATTTTTATTCAATAAAAATCAGAGTTCTTTTCTAAGTCTTAGTTCATTTATTTTGAACAAAATGACTTAATCGATCCGAACTACAACTTAACTATGTTCATTTATTTTGAACAAAAAAAAGACTTAATTGATCCGCAAGTATACGCTTCAGAACTTTTAAAAGATTGTATAAGAAGACATAGAAGCTAGGTTTTGTCATCATCAAAAATGGGGAATTTGTTAGTTCCGGATTTTAAATATGACAAAACGGATCAGAACGGATCGATGAAAATCAGTCTGACCAGATCGATGCTCAAAGCAGATCACGCCGATATGGTCTATCGCAAAAATCAGAACGGGTCGATGAACATCAGCCTGACCAGATCGTAGCTCCAGATCAGCTCAACCATAATCAGATCAGAGCAGACAAGGTTTAATAAGCTTCGTTCTTCAGTCCGAATCATTAACGTCTATTTATTGAAGCATTTAATGATGCAATTAATGGTGACAAAGACCAAGGACTGAAGATTACCTTAAAAGGTAAGAAGACAAAGAATAGCTTACCTGACAGTCGCCGAAAACATAGACCAGAATGGCAAGTGCCTAAAAGAATAAGACTGAAGTCTATTCAGAGACTGAGCAGAGTCAAGAGTTGCACAGAAAAGGAAATAATGTCGTTGGTACAATCAACTATATAAGGATGCAACTAAAGAGCTCAAAGGGCAGATCTGATAAATCAAGAATCGAAAAGAAAAGAAAAACAGCACAAGTTTAATCTTCGGATATTCTTGAGCAGAACCACTTTCAGAAGATATTCATTTTATCAGTCTGCTCAAAAGCTTTCATAACCACAGCATATTGTAATATTTGATCATCATAGGATCATTGTGTGCATAGACAAGATCAGTCTGTCTTTTGTATTAAGATAGAGAAGTGAGAATCAATTGTAACTGTCAGACAGTGTGTGTCTGAAAAGATCGAGAGACTAGGAGTTTCAGTCTGGTAGTGAGATAAATCCAGCTGAATCGGGTTTGTACAACAGGATTGTATAAATCAAAGTCTTTTTAGTGGAATCCTTCCTTAATTGGAAGAAGGGGAGACGTAGAAGGATTACACCACCTTCGAACTTCCAGAAACACATTCTATCTTTTATCATTCCGCACTACGTTATACTCTCAAAGCCATCGAGCCGTTCTCACTAGTCTAGAACAGACCGTTCCGCACTAAAATATTCAGTGGTCTGTTCTGCAGAAAAGTTGATTAAGAAATAGATTTCTTTCACTAACCCGAGAGAAATAAAAAAGGATTAATTTTAAAGGAGTGTTCATTCACCCACCACCCCCCCCCCCCCCCCCCCCGCCTCCCCCCCTCTATACACTCCGGACCGATCCTAACACAACTTGAGTCTTGAAAACTGTTGAACTTGTATGTGGATACCCTGTTGAGTTAATATGTTAAAATTGAGGAATATTTTGAGCACATTGAGTCATGCTCTTGTGGATTTCACATTGAATAGTGATAATTGTTGTGAACTTGATGATTTATCTTGAGCATCTTAGAGTACCCTATAACCTATTTGATGATGACACTTTGAGGTTAAATTTTATAGTCACAAACTTGGCTTGGAAATGATCTAGGCGATCTTTGACACGTTTGAACCTTTCAAGCTTACCATGATATATTAATCTCTAGTTTTCCAGTTTGAGCTTTATTGAAAAAGAATGGTATATGCATTGCATATAATTAGACCATCATTTAACATTTATTGATAAACTCATTATACCTACCCTATTATGAGCCTAAAATGAAAAAAAAAATCATCACCCTAAGGGAGTATAATGAATCTCATTTATTGCACATGAATTGTTATATATTGATGAGCTTAGTAAAAAATGTTATGAATGAGAAAATGGAAAAAAAGAAAAAGAAAAGAAAGAGCCTTGAGAAAAGATTATATAAATAAGACCCAAATTGGCCAAGGCTTGAAAAAATAGAAGAGAAGCTCGATATGTGCTGAAATATGAAAGTTACAATATTATGCTCTTTTCTTTGTGCTATCCTATCTTTTCTTTGAAACCGACAACAAAGGCCTAGCATTACAAGCTTAAAAGGTCCTTTTGATCCAAGTCTAGGGAGTGACTACATTAGTGGAGAAGTGTTTGACAATAGGCATATGAGGTGCTCAACGATAATCATGATTTTGAGTTGATTAGCATAATTTGATCTTGAAGATGTGTATGAAATTTGAGATTGATAATAACACACGTACGTTCCGAGTTTGAGATATGTTGCTTGATATATGGGAAAACACCTCTTGTTCACTTTGTTGATTGATTCTTGTCTGGCTGTGAGTGATATGTTTGAGCTATTTAGTAACCATGAATTGATCCATTTGAATTATCAATGTTGAACTCTACATTTTGATCTTATTGCTTGCTCCGGGACGATCAATTCTAAGTTTGGGGGAGTTGATAAGTGTGATTTTTACACTTATTATGCTATGAATTGATGTGCAATTTATTATGATTCTGGGATGATCTTATGCGTTTTTGGTATATATTTATATGTTACAGGAATTTAGGTGAAAGTGCATAAAAGTGGAGGAAATGAGCTAAAAATGAAAAATGACCAAATCGAGTCAACAAAGCACAAATGTGGAAATTCAAAGCACTGATCGATCAAGAAGCATTGCTCGATCGATCGGGCTTGACAGGTTTTTGAAAAACAAAAGTTGAAGACGAGCAATCGATCGCTAGCCATGATCGATCGATCGGCGAAGTCTGAAAAATTAAGAAATGAGACGAAAGATTCGGCGATCGATCGCCAGCTTTGCTCGACCGATCGCCAGGCGAGAATTTTGGAAAATTAAAATTTACTTTCAAGAGTTTGTGTCCTACAAGGAAGTTGATTTCCCCTCTACTATAAATACATCCTCTTGGATGAATTTCGGGACTTTTGCACAATATATTTCCGACCTAGGAGCAGCCTCCTCCATCCCACATCCATCCAAAAACACCTCAAGCCATTGAAGATCAGGAGCAACGGAAGAGACGAAACGATGGAGCAACGCACAGAGTAACGACCTCATTTATTCGTATTTCTAATCTTGTTTACTTTTAATTTTCATATTTAGATGTTTAGATTGTTGAAACATATTTATGCATTGTTATTTGATGACGATTGTTGGCTAGGCTTGTTTATTAAGACTAGGGGATCCCGTGTTTGAACCCATGATTTGAATATTAGTTATTTGATTCACTTTTTACAAGCCTTGCGCATGATTTACATTTTTAATGCTTTCAAAAGATTAGCTACCTTTTGCATGAATTTGGTGATCGCAAATGACTTGACTGTACGGAATTACGATACGATATAGTAAGTTAGGCTGTGGGTTTTAGGTTGAGATGGACCAAGTAAAATCTAGCACACGTGTGCTAGCAATAGATTTACCACAATCGATGACTAGTAGTTTTCACAAATCATTTTCGGTATTGATCGTTCAATAAGAACACAGGAGTGGTTTATTGTAATATTAATAATATACTTGTTATAGCTTGACCATAGTATAGCAACTGTAATAGGAAAACTCGTCACCTTAGAACGTAGGATTTTGAATCTTAATTAATAGGAAAATTGTGGGGGATTACACGGGTGAACCGACGTCTTGATAATTGTTTTTATCGTATCTTTTTCTTTATCCATCGCTGCTTTTGGTTAATTATTGTGTTTTAGTCAAGTTAATTTAATAATCACTCTATAATCATAGGCTAAATATAGTTAATCTAATTGAACGTGGTACTTACTTTCTGGTCCTCGTGGGTTCGACACTCATACTTTTTATCTACTATACTAAAACGTGACACCGTACACTTACGGTATAAAGTTGCTATACTGAAATTTCTGTTTAAATAAATAGTGATCAGGCACACTCACCAAAATCGCAGCAATAATAAACGCGATAAAAGCGCGGCAGAAAAAGAAGAGACCCAAGCCAATGACCAGAAGTCAAATATGGTTGGAACGTGATTATAAGGAAGGATGTTTGTATTCTCATGGGAAGAATTAAGCCACAACATCACAGTTTCTTTTGTAAAAATAATATCACAAATCGTACAAATAAAAGTTCATGTACTTTCTATAACAAATCTGACCTCAAATGACATTAATGGAAGGCCCTGTAATTCAACCTCCCCATTAGAGCAAATCAAAGACCACTCTATTACACAAGGCCTGTCAAATCCTCAAAGAAAATCCCCAAATATCGTTATAATTCTTCATTAAGTCACAAACTCCACAAAATATAACTAATATTTCAAGAAATTATCCCGCTTTTATATAACTTATCTCCACCTTCTGCTTGAGAATAACTCAAAGATGGAGGACTGACAATTTGATCGTTAGATGGCACAAACAAACTGGCATTCCAATACCAAGGATGGAGATATGGAGAAGAAACGTGCGGGCAATACGATGAGGGGTGAAGGATGACAGAACCCCAGTCTCGTTCACCGACCTTGGCTTCTCTAATTCTCCTTCTAACCAACAAATTTCCGATATCTTCCCTTTTCATTTCAGATGCACTTCGCAGAATTGACAAGCAAAGAAGAAGTACTAAAACTGCATCTTCTTCAGGTAGAAGCTCGACCATTTGTAACTTCCAGTTTACAAGAGCGGTGGCTTTTTCAATTGGGTTTTCTTCTGAGAATCTAATAAGTGTCACAAAATCCTCTTCATCAAAGATTTTTTCTTCTTTCAAGGTTCGGTGTTTTATGTCTTGTTTTTGTTCTACGGCCTCGGAACAATACTTGCTGACATGATATTGCATTTGCCGCCCTTTCAACAGCTTCACCTGTCATCAAATGCTATTCCCTTTTATCAACATTCATCACACGAGACATATATAGTGTATACATAATAAAGAATTGTCCTCACCATTGATTTTGTAGGAATTTTATGATGTAGATTGAAACTCATGCTCGATATCGAAGATGTTGCGTCCCACATTATATTTAATTCATCTCCTGTTGAGAAGCTCCATGATGCTTTGTACCCTTCAAGTGGTTCTTTTGGTGTTGCAGTTCCCACCACTTTCTCTGTACTGACCGCACAAGAAAAAGAGAACAAAATATTTAGGGGGAAAACCAGACAGGTGCTTGTACTGAAGAATATAAATTGAGCCAAAGTTTCCTTATCCAATTATTACGAGGAACAAAAAACTTGAACTTAATTTTAACTGTGTACATGGTTTCAATAAGTGCAGCAAAAGATTATATTAAATCAGCGGTATTTGCTAGACTTTGAGCGTTGCACTTAGCATATCACACATTTCTGTTGAGATTTTATGTTTTATAGGTAATGCGGCTTAAAGTATTGCTACATATTTTTTACATGGGACTTGTTCAAAATTGACCGAGTATTCTTCATTTTTTTCATCAGATAATGCACTTATACACAAATACAAATGTGTCATCCCGAAGAATGAAAAAGTTCTATTCAACTCAAATAACCAGCCAAAGGATTGGCCAATCCATTTGTGTTCACTCTCCATCTGGTTAGCTCGACTTTTGGTATCCGGTTTGGCCAGAAACCAAACTAGAAAATTCCATATCCATTGCGCTATCTAGCAGAAGAATTTAGTTCATACCTGGAGCTCTACCAATTGAAGTGGAGCTGGTGACATAAGACCAAGATCCCTCACGAATTTCTATAATCCTGTCTCCCCACTTCACAGCTTTTGGAGCTTCACCCCCTCTTCTCCAAAAACCTCCTCCCACTCTACAATTGTGTCACAATTTCAGTTAGAGTTTCAAACCATGCTAGAATCACGAATTTTACCAAGACATACTTTTTACCTCATTCGTGTAACAAAACACTCTCTACTGGCATGATCAAGAACTGTTCGAGATAACCAGCGACCTTCTTGAGGGCGATACTGGTTCATTCTCAAAATTACATCAGATATCATTGCACCAGAATCATCTGTCACCCGATCTGGCACACATTTCAGTAAGTAGGATGCTTGTACAGGTGGAGTAATAGATACCAGAGTCTTTAATCTTTCATTTACTTCCTTTCCCAATGTGAGCGAAGGTGCACGTAATAAGTCATTCCATGGAAATGGTATCTTGCCTTGAAGAGTACTGCCTCTAGAAAAACTGCCACCACGGTGACGTAGCTCAAGTATCATCTCTTTGGTGCCAAATTCACAATATAGATGTAATGCTTTTAGCATTGATTTAGCATTGAAGTTCGATACTGGTTTATCTATTTTGAACTCCCAGTGACACTTAGCCATTCGAAAACGTAAAAAGTCGCGTGAATTGTCCCCTCGTGTTTTCTTCATATTTGGGTTTAGTTTCACTGATATGCACACCTGACATTAGAAAACAAGGATTCAGCACTTACATGTTGATGCTACTGAACCAAAACCATAAAATGAATCTACACCCTGACGAACTTCGAACAAAGATATCATTTCAGGTTTTCGGGAGTCTTTTGGTTACATGAAAAAGGGGTGTTACTATAATCACACCAACCTCAAATATGAACCTTGGTACCATGGACTCGTATCTAGTGTTGACATCAGAATGTGTAACATCCAAGTAAACAGGCGAGTCATTGGCAATAGACCTTGTGATCACTGCACCACCAGCTTTCTCGTATGGTTGATCAAAAGTTCTTTCCCATAACATTTTTGTTTCTTCTATGTCTTCTTCCTTATCAGATTCCACAACTATTTTCTCCATATCTAACTCCAACTCTATAATATCCATTGCATATGCAGTCGGGTAGCTCTAAAATATAAAAAAACAAATAATGCAGGATTTCAACATTACATACACGACATTGGAACATAAGTCAATCATTTCACATATAGATGCTTAAATTTATGAAAATTATGAATGTTGAATTTCAGCACCATAATTTTTATCTTTGGAGGCTTAGAACTGTGTGATCAGGTGGGTACAAGTGGATTCTACGTGACATATAAATACCTAATACATAAAGACAAGCGTGATTATAGGTTTATCTTAATCCTTGCTTGTAAATCAAGGCGAAATTTCAAGAGATTTCATTAAGATCGTGATAATAATAAGTTTTTAAATCTGCAAAGCTAGAGCTACACAGCCAAACTCCTTAAATATTCCTGTGGAAAAGTATTAAAACATGGTAAATAGATCCATAAAATATATCGAAACAAGACATGCAAAGGACGGCTGGCCTGTAGGAGTTACGCCACTTGACGCTATCCTAAGATCGATATCGGCCTCCCTCCGTGCAGGTGATATTGGCTCGATACGACCCCAAGATAAAACCCAAAAACCACACAATCGACGTCTTCTACCATGAGCACAATCACAGGAAGACTATGAACAAGACCTTATCTTGTTGCCCAACAGTATATATAGATATATATTGAAGAGGATGATTGATAAGCAAAGAAATAGAATGAAAAACAAAGCTGGAAAAGAATCTGCTTCAGAATGGAATTCACTATCTTAAAATGCTTTGCTAATCTGTATACATATATAGAGAGTGAGAAGAAACCCAATGGTCCAAGAGCCATTCTAACGTTAAGAGTATTATTAATAATTTAATGTAAATAATTAAGAAATTGATTGAGAATAATATATAGGTTACACAAATAGAGGAAAGCATAAATTCATGTACTCATTTGTTGATTGGAGACGGGAATCGTTAGTTTGTTTGTTAGCATTTTAGTTTTCTAGAATACCACTTGGTTCTAGCTATTTTACTTCTCGCTACATCTTGTAGTAACTTTATCGTGCCTTTGGCACCTCTTTTTATATTATATATTATTTGTCTGATCAAAAAAAATATATATAGGTTACACAGCTTTTAGTATTTTTAACTGAGAGTTAATTAAAATCAAATATTTTGAGTTTTAAAACTAAAACTGCAACACTCCCCCCAAAGATTTAAAAATTAAAAATTATATAAAATAAAACTATGAAGATAGGGCAACTTAATATTGTGCATTGGGTATAGGAGCCATCCGGGCTTGAGCCTATACTTAGTATGACAATTTCCATTTGAGGGAGCCATAATGGACTTCGCCTTGAACTAGGTCCCTTGACCAAACTTCAATTTGTCACACACACAATATAGATATCGGTCTCAATTCCAAGCGGGTTAGCGCTATTGACGGCCATGAGCTCAAATCTTGATTATAGTGAAAGTTTATATGGTTAGCCCAAACCCATAGCCACGGCTTCATGACAACTCTCACTTAGGTGAAACCTCCAAGGGTACGTGTGATCAATACCCCGCGGATTCCCACCTTAGGTTGTCATTAAGGGACAAATCCCAACCTTATCATCACACAACATAGCACTATCACCATGGGGATGGGACGGATATGAATCCTCAAAAGTGCTATATTGAGTCACTCAAACAGGTTGTTCCTACCCATTGAACCTTCTTCATGGGATCTTCAATCACAAAAGTTGGGTTACTCCCGTTGGTGCTCATTTATGGGCTTAAACCCATCCCCTCGATGATTCATAAACACCCTTACAGGGTAAACTTTTGTCAAATTGTCCACCAAATTCTTTTCCGATTTAATAAAACTTAGAGATACCGCATTCCTTTTCAAGAAAGCCTTCACACTTTCGTATCTTGCTTGTAGATGCCTACTCATCTTCCTATTTGAATGTGACTGTTTTACTAGATCAATTGTAGACTTGCAATCACAAAGAATAGATATAGCTGGTAAAGGCTTATCAACTAAAGGGATATCAATCAACAAGTCTCTCAACCATTCTGCTGTAGTACAAGCTGTATGCTATTAATTCAGCTTCCGTAGTACTCCTAGATATTACAGTTTGTCTCTTAGAACCCCAAGTTATTGCTGCTCCACCATACATAAATACAAAACCATTGATTTTATCTCTGAGCTATCGGTAATCCAATTAGCATTAGTGTATCCTTCAAATACATTTGGAAACCCTTTATAGTATAGAGAATAACTAATTGTACCTCTAAGGAATCTAAGAACTCTTTCTAAAGCATTCAAATGATCACTACTAAGGTTATGAGTGTATCTGCTAAGTCTCCCAACAGCATAGGCAATATCAGACCTAGTCATATTAACGAAAAATAGTAATGATCCTATAATTTGTGATTACTTCAATTGAGACACAGGTTCACCTAAATTTTCTTCCAATGAAAATTTGCATTGTATGGAGTAGAAACAGTCTTACAATCATAATAATTGAACTTTTTTAGAAATTTCTCTATGGCACTCAATTGGTCTAACCTGATTCCTTCTCGAGTTCTACTCACTTTCATTCCCAATATTAAATGAGCTTCACCCAAATCTTTCATTTAAAAATTAACCGATAAATCGCGTTTCACAATATTTATAAAATCTAAACTAGTACCAAAAATAGTATGTCATCTACATAAAGGCACAATATCACATGCGCATTGTTTTCTTCTTTGTAATAAACACACTTATCATATTCATTAGATTTAAAACCAAAACCTAATATGACTTCATTGAACTTCTCATGCCATTGTTTAGGAGCTTGCTTCAAACCATATAATGATTTTACTAATTTACAGACTTTATGTTCTTGTCCTTTAACCTTAAATCCATCAGGTTGTTCCATGTAAATTTCTTCATCTAAATTTCCATTCAAAAATGCAGTCTTAACATCCATTTGATGGATTATTAACTTATGTATAGATGCTAAAGCTAATAAAATTCTAATACTAGAGATCCCAACGACAGGGTAATATGGATCAAAATAGTCAACACCTTGTTGTTGTGTAAAGCCTTTTGCTACTAGTCTAGCTTTATATTTATCTATACTCCCATCTTGTTTTAGTTTCTTCTTAAATACCCATTTGCATCCTATTGGCTTACTACACGGTGGTAATTCTGATAAAACCCAACTATTATTCAGAAAGATTGGTTATACTCATCATTGATAGCTTCTTTCCCAAAGGAAGCGTCCAAAGAAGATAGTGCTTCTTGATAGGTTTGAGGATCTCTTTCAATCAAATAAGTGAAAAAAATCATCACCAAAGTTCTTTGCTACTCTAGCCCTTTTACTTCTTCTTATTTCAGTTGACCCTTGAATTTTATCTTGTATGTTTAAACTATTTGGATGTTCACTACTAGGAATCTATCTTTGATGCTTCATTACGAAGTCTAGTCTTAAAAGGAAAAACTTCTTCAAAAAATTTCGCATCTCTTGCCTCAATTATGGTGTCATTCGACTCCTACAGGCTAGCCGTCATTTTCATTTCTTGTTTCGATATATTTTATGAATCTATTTTCTATGTTTTAATACTTTTCTGCAGGAATATTTAAGGAATTTTATATAACAATCTAAGATCGTTATCGGCCTTCCTCCGTGCAGGTGATATTGGCTCAATACGACCCCAAGATAAAACCCAAAGACCACAACCGACGTCTTCTACGATGAGCACAATCACATGAAGACTTGAACAAGACCTTATCTTGTTGCCCAATATGTATATATATATAGATATATTGAAGATGATGATTGATAAGCAAATCTGCTTCAGAATGGAATTCCAAGAGCCATTCTAACGTTAGAGTATTATTAATACTTTAATGTAAATAATTAAGAAATTCATTGAGAATAATATATAGGTTACAAAGCCTTTAGTACTGAAAACTGAGAGTTAATTCAAAATCAAATATTTTGAGTTTTAAAACTTAAAACTGCAACACCCAATAAGACAAAAGATTAGCAATTAGGTCCATTCTTGCGGTTCTCTATGCGTTTTTGCTCTAATTGCTATTTTGTCACATTTAAGAAGAAGGAATAAAAAACTGACGAAAATGAGACCACAATCACAATGATAACAACAAGAACGGAGTATAATATACCAATTTTATCCTGATGTGGTCTTTAGTCTTTACAGAATATAATTTAGTCAATTTTCACAAATTTTGTAACAGAATCCTGTATGTGAGAATACCTATGCTTTAAAGTAAGCAAGTGGAAAAGAAAAGCCAAGCAAAGGGACAAAAGCTACAGAACAAGAGTGCTTTCCCATGTTGAAAATTTTATAATTTACACCTTCCATGTGCTACGCAACTTCATAAGCACTCAATCTTGGAGGGATGATTCTTTACATATATTGTACTATGATGAAAAATTCACACAAATTTATTATACAACAAAAGACATGTATAAGACTTGAATCCACAACACCTAACACCTCTGTGGTTCTTCTCCAGTTGAGATTCCATTGTTCCAATTATTATTATAAATTTACATGTAATTTGTACCTATAGCCACTATAACCAAAACCATAAAATTTGATAATATAGCAATGAAAGCTTTAGTATAAGGATACCAATATTGTTCAAATGAAGTCCATTCCATGAAAATACTCGTCATATACACCGAATGCATTGACCAGCCAACGGCTGAGTCCTTGTGTTAGGCCACAAGCCAAGGGAAGGTTTCCAATCCAAAAGACTAGTAATAGTTTATTGGTGCACAAATCCATCCGATCAAATATATCATGAGTTAGAGCCCATCACATCCAGTTCAAACAACTCCCATCAAAATTTAGAAACTCCAGCAGTTAAAATTGAAAAAAAAAAAAAAGGATGCTAGTTTACCTTATGTGTCAGCCACATTAACAAAACATCTGAAGTGGGTATAGGGCAAGAGCACTCGTCTGCATGCTTATGGATCATGTAAATAAAACCTCTATATCTCTGATTTGCCGCTACCAAGTACACCATTTCAGAATTGTAAGGCTCAGAAAATAGTCTGAACAAATTTCTCTGCTTCAATGCTTGTTCCAACAAATCTTCATTCAAAACACCTGAACAGTTTTCCAAGTTGGGATCAACTTCATTTTCAAAAGGCTCTGAAGGAAATCTATCTTCCCAAATTTTCCTGCATCTGTTCAATGCATACTCTTCATTTTCTTCATCAAAAATGGTCGGCTTTCCAATAATCTTTGAGAATTTTGACTCACAGTAACATCTGTAACTCGCCTGAGCGTAATAATTTTATAAAATACCAAATTACATATGGACCAAACAAAGATCATATTATCTTTTTTCACGAAAGAAAGATGAATTACAGGATTAAGAGAGTGGCAAAACCAAATCCATTCAACATCAAGAGGGGGTAAAATCATTGGAGGCTTCGTCGACCCCGTCGAAAGATCGGCAATCAATGGCATCCAAAGATGATCATATCTATGAAATTATAAAAAACAAAAAAAAACAAAAGAATCCCATTACTTTCTCACCTTCAAATTCACTAACTCAACTAACAGAGAGCTGAAAATTAGCCAAAAACCGTTTCTAAAATTACAGAAAAAGAAAAGACCTTCTAATGGCTTCAAGAATGGTGGGTTTGCGGTGCAACCAGTGGGAATCAGCCAATATTCTTAAAAAGACAAGATTTCTTCTCGCAGCAGCCACGAGATCGATACTTGGTCTGACAGTTTCATCCTCTGGTATTTCACTAATGCTTCTCACTTCAGAAACAACCTCAACTGTTGACATCCCCGAATTTTTCTTTTCTTTTTGTTTGCATACAAATAGGAGTTGGGGAGAACTAGATATAGAGTTTCAGATTTCAGGCTAATTTTTGGAGAAAAAGAAACGAGAAAAAAATGGAAAAGCTGATGCTTTATGATGCCAGTGGAATTGACAGGTAGTGGATTCGGTCCCTCGAGCATATTTAATTCTTCATTAAATGAACATTCCACTATTGAAGAAGCTTACGCAGTTACGTGTAATTTGGAGAATGGACAAGGTTGATCGAAGTCGAAGCATTGTTATCTTTACAAATTTGCCGCAAATTTTAGTTAATGCTTGTGACACGTTTGACCTTTTTTATTTCTTTTTTTTAAAAAAAATAGATTAGGTGTAATAATTTTATTTTTTCCTTTTTATCTAATGATGAGAGCAATATGCATGGAGCAGGTGAATAAGATGACTGCTATCGGGTGATAGGTGATGGTATCACACCCTCAAATAAATCGTATGTTACACTCTCATGCCATATGCTCCGTCCCGAAATCGATAACTTACATTTATTGGGATTAATATTAAAGCCCAATAATTATGTTTAATTTTGTTAATGAGAACAAAATTTGGTAAGTTAATTTTGAAAGTCTATTAGCTAATTTACTTATGGTTTGTATATATTGATAAACAAATCAATAGAGTGCAGTTAGTAGAAAAGATGGGTGCCCCTCGCGCGCCGTCCGTCCGTCAGCTCGCCTCGTCGCGTCGCGCGTGTCGCTGCCGCTAAGACATCCCTATCTTTTTACTACTCGAATTTCTGAAATTACTTTTTATTTACCTGACTTTTCATATTCTGCTGAGTATTAAATTTGAGACTTTTCACCTACCAACAGAATTGATTTCAGATTTAAGTGTGAGACTTAAATCCGTATTAATCTGATGTTAAGTGTTGAGACTTTTCATCTACCCCACTAAACATTCTGAGACCTTTGGAGAGATCTGTTGATCAGCTATATAAGCTGCTCCAGCTCTATGTTTTCATCAATCCAAAATCACTCTTCATTCTTACATTTCTTACTGTTTGAGAGTACAGTAGACTAGTAGTGTTCAAAGTGGTCTGCTCGGAGTTCTGCTTCAATCCGAACATAGGAGATTGGACGTTTTACCTTGTAACTCACTTGTCCAGGAGGCCAGAAGCTAAGATAGGCAAATTTGAGTTTACGGGCACACGGCTTGCTTTGGCCTCGTCTAGAATCGTTTCCAGATTCTTGTTGTTAAGTCTTCAGTTTATAACTGCTGCTGTAAGTCTAATGCTTTTGTAGTTCGATTTATTTGTTGTTCTAAGTATACTGTTTCAATTTAGAGTATAATTTATTTTTATCACAATAGTTTAAACTGATTCAATCTTTCGATTTAAATAAACAGTACCAACAATCGTAAACTCATTCTTTTTTGTTTCTACATCTGAATCAGTTTTTCGAAAAATATAATTGTCGAATTTTCAAACAATAACTGTTTTGCACTATCAAAGTATTTATACTGATATTACTAGAAATAGACACATATATTGCGCTTAATTGTCTTCGATTTGGTCTGTTTTGATGGATAATTAAATATATATGCTACTTAATCGTATATTTGTGTAATTGTAGGGAAATCAAAGAAATCGAGCTAACAATGGTGAATAAGGATCAAGAAATGCATTGAATTGACAAGGAAACAGGAAACAAAGTAGACCAAGAAAAATGCATAAAACTTATATAAGGTGCTCAATCAATCGCCCGGATGAATTCGATAGATCGAGCAAGACAGAAAATCTAAGCAACAAATTATGCGAGTGCTCGATCGATCGAGAGGAAGAGCTTGATCGATCGAGCGAGGCAGGAAATTGGCGATCGATCGCGAAGAGGAGCTCGATCGATCGGCTGCAGTGTTTTGGAAAGTTTGGAGGGTTGATTTCTTTCCTTCTTGCTTGGACTCTAACCTATCATATCAGCCTCCACATCTCTATATACTCGAAAATCAGCCTCTTTAAGGGAAGATTCAGACTTTAGAAAATAATTTTTAGAATTAGAATAAATTTTTTTTTCAACTTTCATGAAGAACGCTTGAAGAACGAAGACGGAATTGACAAGCCGGAATCGTGATTCCTTTTAGTAATTTTTCTTTTACCATTAGTTTAATGTTTCTAGATTTGCTTATTTTTAATCCAATTATGAGTAGCTAAACACTTTGATTCTTGGTTGAGGGATACTTGCCTTTGGAATAAAAACACTTGTGAAAATTTTGGTTTGATTGTTGGATTTTTAATTCAATTTCAATTTGTTTTTCAGATTATGACTATTATGATTGTTGTGTTTGATTGATAGATTGATCACCTAATAATCACATACATTATCTAATGCTAATTAAAAAGCAACTAAGATTGATAATTACTTGTTGTTGGTGTTATTAAATTCTTAGGAAAAACGATTGGATGATTAATTCTAACGGCTGTAGTTTTTATTGATTAGATTCATCAAACATACTATTTTTTGAAGCTATCATTGATTTAATCTTAACGGCTGTAGTTTTGGTGAAAGATTTGATAAGAGTCGAACTGAATGCTGTTTTCTATTTGACTACGATTAAGGTGAGAGAGGAATTAAGTTTTCAATTGATGAATAATTAAATGAATTCAAATGTTTAAGTGATTTGATGATCAAGTGAATAATTTCCAAATGTAAAGTTGACCAAAAACCAAGAATTACTTTTTAATCTTGATAATCTAGTAATTTGCTTGCTTTAGTTTAATTTAGTTATAGTTAAAGATTGCAAAAACCCCCCTATTTTGATACTTATTAGCACAAAGATACTCACTTCCCTGTGGGATCGATCCCTACTTACGCTGCTATATTAATTTGTCGTTAACTGTTGCGTACACGATAAACACACACCAAAGTTTTGGCGCCGTTGCCGGGTAAGGCATTTACTTTTGTGTTAACTTAATTATTTTCAGTTTTTTTGCTACTTTGGTTTGTTGATGAGTACAGGCGAATCATCTAATTACGAAGATAGTTTTCACTACGATCATGAGATCGAGAGGACACTACATCGGAGAAGAAGAAAAGCAAGGATACTTGAGGAAGAAGAAGAGAGGAAAAACATGGCTGCTAACCAAAGCTTGAGACAGTTGGTGAATCCCAACTTGGATCAACAGCCTCTCTGCATCACTTTCCCTGCACTTGCAAATAACGTAAATTTTGAACTTAAATATGGTCTAATCCATTTATTGCCATCTTTTTCATGGTCTTACAGGTGAGAACCCGCACAAGCTTTTGATGAAATTCCACGTGGTATGCACTACAATGATCCCTGCTGGCGTAACGGAGGAGCAAATCAAACTGAGAGCCTTTCCATTCTCTCTAAAGGACGCTGCTAAAGATTGGCTATTCTATCTACCCTCCGGATCCATCACCACGTGGACTGATTTACAAAGAGTCTTCATAGAGAAGTACTTTCCAGCTTCGAGGGCGGCTAACATAAGGAAGGAAATCTACGGTGTGAAGCAATACCAAGAGGAGTCGTTGCACGAGTACTGGGAACGTTTCAAAATGTTGTGTGCAAGCTGCCCACAACATCAGATAAGTGAACATCTTCTAATTCAATATTTCTATGAAGGTTTACTTTCTGGTGATAGGAACTTAGTGGACGCGGCAAGCGGAGTAGCTTTTATCGACAAGACTGCGGAGGAGGCAAGGAACTTGATAGCAAACGTGGCTGCCAACTCCCAGCAATTTGGACATGTGCGCCATGGACAACCGCCAAGAAACGAGGTAAACGTATCCAATCTAGAACAACAATTGATTGACTTAATGTTTCTTGTGCGTAATCTTGCAGGTGGCAATGTAGGGAAGATGAAGCCATGTGGAATCTGTCTAGCCGTGAGCCATCCCACTGATGCATGTCCGTCCTTGATCGATCTGGTTGACATTGATCTGGTCTTCATCGATCTGGTTGATATCGATCTGGTCTGTTTTGTCATCTTTAAAATCCGGAACCAACAGCTAACTCAGTCAACAGATTGAGCGGATATACGAGTAATCCCAATTATGAACACTGGAAGGCAGTAGTTCGAGATGTGAATTGGATATCGGACTCCAAGAATATAAAGTCTACGAGTGGATATATATTTATAATTGGAGGTGCAGCTGTTTCATGGAAATCATGCAAACAGACGTGCATTGCTATATCAACTATGGAATCTGAATTCATAGCTTTAGATCTTGCAGCAGAAGAAGCTGATTGGCTTTAGAGTTTCTTTGAGGGAATTCCATTGTGATGAAACCATGTGCCACAATTAGCGTGCACTGTGATAGTCAGTCAGCTATGAAAATGCACAAAACAATGTGTATAATGAGAAATCTAGACACATACGTCGGAGACATAATTCGTGAGAAATCTACTGAAAACCAGTGTTATTTCTTTACATTATGTGAAGTCTAAATAAAACATTGTGGACGAAAGGTCTAACGAGAGACCGAGTAGAGATTTCATCGAGGGGGGTGGGATTGAAGCCCATGAAATTGATTTCCAACCATGATGGCAACCCAACCTTGTTGAGTCCAATTTGCTGGTTCAATGGGAAGACCGAATTGTGGGGGATCGAACAAAGCACTCGGGAAATTGAGTTCCTTACCTATTCATGTGATGAAAGAGTGATAGACCTGTATTTTGGGAAGGCTGAGCTTATACTCTTAATGATTCTTCTATCTTGAGATTATAAAGTGGGGTATGGCAGGATACTTCTTAGGAGAAATCGCATATATCGAATGTGAAGGGGCCCCTTCTATGAGATGACCCAATGGATAAATCTCTAGAGCATTCGATGAAACAACCAAGGAAGTCCAGGGCCAAAATGGGCAAAAATGAAATAACCAATAATAGTGTGGATATGAAGCTGTGTGAGTACTGTTGTCTTGGTATATTTAAAATGTCGAACAGTTCAAGGCATCACGTCCACTGGTTGACAAGTATAGCCGATGATACTTCACTAAGGAAGGTTCAATGTTAACCACCGTGTATCCTGATGCAATGAATTCTCAAAGTACTATCAAATCTTCATCTAGGTGCATTGTATTTCGACATATTGCATTCATGTGGGGAATTGTTGGGATTAATATTAAAAGCCCAATAATTGTGTTTAATTTTGTTAATGAGAAAGAAATCCCACATTGAAATTATGCGACACTTATAGTTTGTGTATATTGATAAACAAATCAATAGAGTGTAGTTAAGTAGAAAATATGGGTGCCCCTCGCGCGTGAGACTTATATCCGTATTAATATGATATTAAGTATTGGGAATTTTCATCTACCCCACTAAACATTACACTTAAGTTCTGAGACATTTGGAGAGGTCTGCTGCTCAGCTATATAAGCTGCTCCAGCTTTATGTTTTCATCAATCCGAAATCATTCTCCGTTCATATATTTCATAATGTTTGAGAGTACTGCACACTACTAGTGTTCGAAGTGGTCTGCTCGGAGTTCTGCTTCAATCCGAACAGAGGAGATTGGACGTTGTACATTAGAACTCACTTGTCCAGGAGGCCAGAAGCTAAGGCGTGCAAACTTGAGTTTACGGGCAGACGGGTTGCTGTGGCCTCGTCCAGAATCGTTTACATATTCTTGTTGTTAAGTCTTCAGTTTATAAATGTTGTTGTAAGTCTAATGCTTTTGTAGTTCTATTTATTTGTTGTTCTAAGTATAATGTTTCTATTTGTAGTATAATTTATTTTTATCACAACTGTTTAAGCTGATTCAATATTTCGATTTAAATCAACAGTACCATCAACAATTTCTTTGCCCATCAGTTCTCAAACCTTCCTGGAACGTACTCAATTGTTTCGAGACATTTTATCATGTTTCATTGTATGAAGTAAATTAAATATTTCTTATCCATTAGAATTGTTCTATTACCTCTATGCTCTTTGGTAGGGCTTATCGCGTACGACCAAATTAACCCTTCTCAGTTAATAGCAATTTAATGTAGTAGTGTGAGTAAGGATCAATCCACAGGGAAGTGAGTATTTTATGCTAACAAAAATCGAAATATGGGGATTTGTGATGTTACTAATCTAAATTATCTAGGATGCAAGATTTAAATAAAAGATAAATTGATCAATTAAAGAGATATATTGGTTTCGATCGACTCTACCATTGGAATTCACTCATTCATTCATCGATTTTCTCAGAGATGGAATTTTTATATATGAATATTCACCATTGAAGATTTAACTCATATCTCAACTTAATATTAGTTAAATCGAAAACAACATTCAAATTTAACCATTATCAATTAATCAATTTTAACAACAACAGTTAAGATTTAAACTAATAATAGCATATGAACAAGTGAGATTCATGAAACTAAACAACATAAACAATAGCAGTTTATATTTAATCTGGATTTAAACTAATAATAGCATATGAACAAGTGAGATTCATGAAACTAAACAACATAAACAATAGCAGTTTATATTTAATCTAGTCCAAAGTTTTCTCTAAGAATTTAATAACCTCAACAACAGATAATTATCAATCATATTTGCTTCACAAATTCGATTAATCAAACGATTACGGATTTGATATCAAATTTAGCATTAGAATGTATGAAAAATTATTTGGTAGCTAATATAATAACCAAACAACACAATCATGGCAATTATAATTGAAAAACTCATGATATTCAATAAAAGTCAACAAATTCAAAACAATAATCTCATGAATGAATTAAACTCCAAGGTTTTGTCTCCCTCAACAAAGAATAAGAGTTTAGCTACTCATAACTAATGAAAAACAAACAAAATAATGTAAAGAAAACATGAACAAAAGTAAGACAAACTATGAGAATCACCACGCGTCGAGGTTGCCAATCCCGCCTTTGTGTTGAATCTTCAAGCCGCCTTCCAAACTTGAGAGAAAATTATATTCTAGGTTTAAACTATGATAAAAGTCTCCCCTGAGGTCCCAAATTCGTGTTATATGGTAGGGTATAGGGTTGAATTTGTGTAAGATAGCAACAAATCAAGTTTCAAAAATTCTGAAAATACGATCGACGATATTTGGGCTATCAATCGCCAATCTACAGTAACATTTTTCATGTCTTGCTTGTTTGGGCGATCGATCGAGCTGGTTTGGCGATCAATCGTCGCCTCTAGATTTTTGTTGCTCATTTTTCTGGTTTCGGCGATCGACTTGCATTGGACATAACTTCTTCATACTATCTCCGAATTAAGCGAATTAGTTTTCCACGCGTAGATAACTGAAAGTTCTACAACTTTCTCTTGAAAACATTTCCAAAATATGGCTGGAACATGAAGAAAATCGATGAGAAAAGAGCAACATGTGTCTTGGATTCCAGTTTTCTCTTTTTTTTCAACTTTCTTCCTTCTTCTTACGTTTTAGCTTTATTTCTTCGCATTTTCCTACATATGACCAAAATTATGATTAAGTAACATATGTAATTATCAATCTAAACATACCTAATCATCGACAGTTAAGCATAAAATGTGTTTATTTCTAACCAAGTCATTCTTCAATGTGTGTAACAACAACCTGAAATTTGCTCTCAAGATGACCTTAAAGCGATGAACAAACGTGAGAAGGGAGCCGGAAGGTTTTCCGGCCTATCCCCTTCGATGCTTAAGTCAAACAAGGGAAACTAGGTGTTGTAGACTAAGCAATGTGTTGATAATGAATAAAAGTGATGATCAAACCTGATATTTATAGGCGATGAGTTACCATGTAGGTGAGATTAGTTACATGTTTATCCAAATCTACTTGAGATTTGATAATAGCCCATCTGATCTTCATATTATTTGATAAAGATGATCAAATACTGAAGATCTCTGCTCAATCAAATCCCGAAGATATCGTTCCCATAAATAGGAGATTCGGTTACGAGTCTATATGATTAGTTGTAGGCATAAGCACTCGGCTGATGAGCTCACCTAAGTATACATCATGATCTCGGGAGGTCGGCCACATATTTTGACATGACATCCCAAGATGTGCATATAAGAATTTATTAGATCGGGGGGTCGGGTGTATCGGGAGGTTGGCCACATGCCGTGAGGTCGGCTACGTGCCATGAGGTCGGCCATGGTTTAGAGTTGGGGCTACATATTTAGAGTTTGAGAGCTTTTACTGTTAAACGTGATCTGATTGCAGTAATCTCCATTGATGAATTAATTCTCAAAGTAAAATGATGAACACAAAGCTTGAAAATGAAGAACACTTTGAGAAATTTTCAGTATATTGAATAAAATGTGAGATGCTCATGCCAAGCATGCTTAATCCTAACTAATTTACCCTCCCATTTTCACGTGCACCGAGTTAATGTTTTTGGTGCTTCTATCATCTAACAACCTTGCATTTTTATCACTTGCACCTTGAATTCTGGTAGTGTTTATCGTGTACGCCTAAATAAATCCTCTCAGTTAATAGTAGTACTAAAAATGTAGTAGCGTGAGTAGGGTTTGATCCCACGAGGAAGGATGTATTTTGTGTTAACTTATGCAAAACAAAGTAAAAATGGGGTTGTGAAAGTTGAATTTTAACTAATGAATGTAAAAGGCAAAGTAGTAAACTAATAAGCAAAACTAAAAGTAACATGAATTAAATTATGGGAAAGGTGATTCTTGGCTTTTGGTCGGCTTTACAATTGAGGTTCATTGTCTTAATCATCAATTCTCACAAAGATTCAATTTTCATATGAATATACGTCTTGGAGACTTAATTCTTATATCACCTTAATCGTAGTTAGGTAGCCCACGCGTTCTAAGTCTAACCCTTATCAATCAATTAATCAAAATACATGCGTCTATATTTAATCTAGTTGAATGTTTTCCCTAAATATTTAACAATCTCACATGCGAAAAGTTATTAAAATCTTAGTTGCTTCATAGACCAAGCACTAGATTGCATGAAAACTTACTAATCTTTTCAACAAAGTATAGAAAAACAATCAACATTTATTCAAAATTGATAATTAGATACATGAATTTCATAAGAATAATAAATCTCAATTATATTATCTTCCTTAACCAAGAATCAAAAAGTAACCACACATGGCTAATGCAAAACAATCCAAATTTAATCTAGAAAGCATAAATAAAAACAAAATAAAGAGTTACTAAAGAGTTGCACGATTCCGGAGCTTCACTTCTGTCTTCGTGCCTTTGAATCTTCAAGTTCTTCTTTGATAATTGAGAGAAAATTGTACATATAGGTCTAAAGTATGATAAAAACTGAGTTATGAGGCCTCCTTTTCGTGTATAAGGTATGGGAGGTGATATGATAGGTTAGAATCTCCAAAAGATTGTGAAAATCGAGTTTGCTTTTTGTTCACGGACTCTCCTACCGCTCGATCGATTCTGGCTATTGATCGATCGATAGCTCTTTTTAATTTTTTTTTTAAATTTCGTCTCTCGCCGATCTCGCGAGATATCTGCCGATCGATCGCGAGTTATTCAAAAATTCTGACTTGGGCACGACAATCATCGATCGATCGGGAATTCTGGACCGATCGATCGATCGGACTTTTTCTTCAATTTTTTGCCTTGTGTCTTCGATTTCTATTGATCTTTAGTCCATCCCTTGGTCTTAATTCATCGTTATTAGCTCATTTTCTTCAGTTCCTACCTACATTCAAGTAAATATATGATTATGCAATAAATGTATCAAATTAACCACCAAACCACACTCAATTGTAGACAATTAAACTCGATAGATGTGTTTATTTCTAGGCGCATCAAATGCAAAGAAGTTCCCATGTCTTTCTTCATCCTCTTTTTCATCCATCTGACACTCTTCCTCATGTAATGCTTGGAATTTAATTATCTTAATTAAACTGAGTTACTGGGTTAGTTAAAGGGATAATTATGAACAATTGTCATTTCGATTTTGCACTTGATTTTGAAATGACTCGAGTGTAATGAATTTTATGTGTGAGTCATAATAATTGAATTGATAAATGGTTGAGATGAATCATGTGGATTATGAAAGTAATTATGAGTACGAATTGGGGATAATTATTGGAATTAAACATTAATTTGGAATTGGGGTTTAATATCTATTGGGTAAAATTGTAATATGGATTGGAGTTGAGGGACTAAATTGCAAAATAGTATTAATATAATCATCCCTCTCTTCACACATTACACCTCAACTCACACACTAAATCCTACACACACTCCACACACTAAAAGGGGTGATTTTCTACCACCCTTTGGTATTTTCATCTTCAAATTTTATGGATTAAAGCTAGTAGAGTGGTTTTAATTGTGTTTTGACTTAAAATATGTATGTTTGAGTTAGTTGATTTTGGTGAGACTGTGAGTTTGTTGTTATGTTGTTAGAATGAAGAATTATAGTGTCTTAGGGTATTCTTGTTGAGTTATTGTAGGGAAATGTGTATTTTTTATGTGTTGGTTGAGGTTGGGAGGTGTTAGAAATGGTATTGTTCGAGTTTTAGCAGCGACCGATCGATCAATAGCAATCCACCGATCGATCGGTAAATTATGTAAGGGAAGATGTAATTTTGTGATCTACCGATCGATCAGTAGCTACCAGTGATCGATCGGTAGACATCGAGCGATCGATCAGTAGCCAATCGATCGGTGAAATTCGAAACAAGGGATTGAAATTTTGGGGACTACCGGTCGATCGGTATTCTTAAAATGTTGAAAATTTATTTTGTGTTGCCATGTCAATGAATTCATTGTCCGAGTATTTTAAGTAGTATCTTATCATGAAACAATGATTTTATCATGATAATGAGTATGTTTTGAGGGTGAGGCTATTGTTATGCATAAATGTTAATATGGATTAACTGAATATATAGAGGCTACACGAGCCTAAGGACGTAGAGGAAGGTAACTTAACATTATCTCGGACAATAAGGTACATGAATACATATGAGCAATAGATGTATATTTTGTTTATATTTATTAATTAATCGATAGAAGCTTTTGTGAATTGTGGGATTATTGAAATGTCACGGGTTGACATGGAACATCACTGGGTTGACGTCGGATTATTGAAATGTCACGGGTTGACATGCAACGTCACGGGTTGACCTTGGATTATTGAAACGTCACGGATTGACATGGAACGTCATGGGTTGACCTCGGATTATTGAAATATCACGGGATGCCATGGAACGTCACGGGTTGACGTCGGATTATTGAAATGTCTCGGGTTGACATGGAACGTCATGGGTTGACATTAGATTATTGAAATGTTATGATATGACATGGAACGTCACGGGTTGACGTCGAACTATTGGAAGTCACAGGATTTCATGGAGCATCGCGGGTTGATGTAGAACCATTGGAATGTCATAGGATGACATGGAACGTCACGTGTTGACGTAGAATTATTGTATTGTTTGTCAATGAAATAATTTAGGAATAATGCAATAATGGCATACTATTATTGTGGATTTTTGTGGATTGTGCAATTGTGGGAATAGGAACAAAGCACAGAAGTTTATATTGGTTCAAAGGATACATGAAGTACTCTTTATAGATTTCCATCAACTTATTTTGTGTGCATTGCAACTATATATATATATATATATATATATATATATATATATATGTGGATATGATTGTGATTGTGTGGGCCTCTTTCTGTTCACACGGGTAAAACAGGCATGACGTTGTCTCAGGGAGGAGAACTCGAGCCATGGAATATAGTTCTCTGAGAAGCATGTGTCAATATTGGTAGAAGAGAAATGTTATTTATGTGCATAGACATATGTTCATTAATTCATCGCTCGTGTGTGAGCATTGCTATGTATTTATATGGTCTTTATAAATGTCCTGAGTTTTCTCTCTTCATTTGAGTGTTATAAGTAATTGGGAGATAAATTGCATTATGAATTGTGTTTTGCCGAGCAACTAGATTTACGGGAAAATTCTGTCAAGTTTTTTATAAAAAGTCACACCGTAAATGTGAAGCATGTAGTGAGAGCTTTAAAGAAGGAAATTTTTTATACGCGTATGATGTCATAAATGCATTTTTCAGGAGATGAGACGTTGGGGTCTTACATTAGTGGTATCAGATAAGTTGTTAGCTTTTTGGGCTGTTTAAGGGCCTAAGGTGTTGTTGATCAAGTTTAATAACACGTGATTTATACATACTTCCAAATTTATGTTTATGAAGTATGATAAATATGTGCTTATGTGCATGATACAATACGAGGGGATGGTTGTGTTATTGCTAACAGATGTGGATGCAAGATTGTAGATGAAAATCCGAGGAACTATGATAATGAGGTATCACAGTTGAGACCAATAAATATATCTATTGATGATAGTGATATTGAGAGCCCCTAAGATCGGTAACTTGAATTACGATGTATTGTTGATTTGACTTGTTTGGTAATAATGACTCATGGGAGGAGACAGTGACGAATGATATGTCATGTTGATAATATTTAGTGTTAATGACGATTTGATGTTTTGCTAGAAATGAGATAAATGAATTTTATTGAGTTTGTGTACATGACATATATTCATACAGCATGGAAAGTCTGATAGTGTAGGAAAATCAGAAGATGAGAAACAAGATACGATATTTGATGACTGGAAATGGTGGACAGTACGATACTGTTGATATGTATCAATGAATGATGTGATGATCGTGTATGATTATGTTATGAACATGATGATGAAGGTATATGCCGATTTATACACATGCATTGATAATTCATTTGTCATTGTGATATATGAAAATATAATAATTGGCGTTGTCATATCGAAGCGAATATAATACTTGTTGTTGATATGTTGAAGTGATGAGTGATCGCTATTATTTTAAACAATTATTTCTCAGTGTAGCGATTCTACCGCAAGTGCATGGTGTCAAGTTTTAGTATAGTGATATATAAGAAAGGATGTCGAACCCACATGGACTAACGTATAAGTACCAAATAAAATTAGCGAAATTATATTTAGCCTACGAAAAATATGATTAATTAACTAATTAAACTAAAGTATTAAAAACTTAAAAATAAAACAACTCCTTTGAAGATGCGAAGGATTTCCGCTCAAGAAATCTATCAAGATGTTCGTTCAATTGTGTATCGTCAATGATTTGTTTGTTAAAACAATTACTTATCAATCAATTCTTAAGGTGACGGATTTCCGAATATAATCAATACACTCTCTCGAGCTGTATTGAAACTAGTAATAAATTGACACAAGTAACTCTCGTTCACTTAAACCATTTTAATACCGAATAAATCTCTATGAAAACCGTTGATCTTTAAATCTTTCAATTTAAAGTGACCATGTATGTGATTTAATCTCTCGATCTAAATCTTAAACATACAACATGAATTATTTTAGCATATTATAATTTTATCTCTCGATCTCAATTATAATTCACAATTTCAATCAAAGGTAGCTAAGCTTTGATAGCATGAAGCATATAATTCATGAACAAAAGATATTGATTCACTCAAACACAACCAAATCAAAGATTCAAACACAAAATTCCTTAAACTTGATAGAATAAACTCAATTAAATTCAAATCAAATTAATAAGATGCTTAATCGTCTCTCAACCTCAAAAACATCAAATAAATATGAAAAACAAATTAATCTAGAGTTTAGAAATACGAAAAACGTAGGAGCGACTCCGTGAGTTGAACGATCTTTCTTCTCTCGCTTCCTTCCTTGCACTTCAAAGGATTCTTCAACCTTCTCTTGTTCCGAGAAGATGCAAGGCGGCTAAAGAAATATTATTTAGGTCTGACTCTATTCAGAATTATTGATGTAATTTTCGTGCCTCTTTTCCTTATTTATAGAGGATGGGAGATATGGAAGGGTTTCCAAAAATCAAACCAAATCAAGGCTTTTATTTTCAGAAAATTCTCCGTCTCGATCGATCGGTTGATATGTCTTGATCGATCGAGCGCCTTCAGCTTCCGAGTCTGAGTTTCTCTGCCTCGCTCGATCGATCGAGTTGAAGTGTCCGATCGATCGAGCTTTATTCACATTTTCTTGCAACTCTCTGCCTCTCTCGATCGATCGAGCTGGTGATTCCGATCGATCGAGCTCTGAAATTTAATGTTGGCCAAAACTTCTGCCTTTGTCGATCGATCGAGCTCCTGTTCCGATTGATCGAGAATGTCAGAACTCAAACTCTTCATTTATTGGCTTGATTTGATCCGTTTTCTTCCTTGTAGTTCAATTCTTCCACATTCCACCTAGATTCCTGAAACATTCAAATAAATACCAAAAAGCATAACATCTTCACGGAATCTACACGAATATATATATAAATCAAAGCCCAAATACGCGTAATAATCAACCCTATCAACTCTCCAAACTTAGATTTGATCGTCCTCGAGCCAACATTAAGATCAAAATGCAAAGTTCATCATCAATACTTTGAATGAATTAACTTACCAACTCAATTGTAAAAGCTCAGAAATCCCACTAACACTTCAACCATAAATGAATCCAAAAATTAACAAGAAGTGTTTTCTCCTAAGCCAAGCAATATATCGCAAAATCGGAACGTGCGTGTGTGTTCATGTCAATCATGAGTTTCATATATACTTTTAGGATCAAACAATGCTATTAAACTCAAAGTCAAGATTTACTTTTAAACACTTCATAAGCCTACTTTTCAAGCACTTCTCCACTAATGTAATTATTCCCTAGACTTGGATTAATAGGTCTTTTAAAGCTTATAATGTTTGGCCTAGTTATTTGGCTTCAAAGAAAAGATAGGGAAATACAAAGAGAGTATAATCATAGAAAATTCAAATGTTTAGCACACTTTGAGCTTCTCTTCTTTTTTCTAGCCTTGGCCACTTTGGGTCTTATTTATTCAATTTTTTTCAAGCCTCTTTCTATCTTTTTCTTTTCTCATTCATCAATTTTTAACAATAAGCTCATCAAAGTTTAGCAATTCAAGTGCATCTAATGAGACTCATTATACTACCTTAGGGTCAAGATAAAAATCTTCCATTTAGGCTTAAGTAGGTAGGTATAATGAGGTTGCCAAAGAATGTTGAATGGGGCTAATAGTATGTCAAACATACTCCATTCTTTTCAATTAGGCTCAAATTAGGATACTAGAGATTGATGTAACCATGGTAAGCTTGAAAGGCTCAAACGGTCCAAAGATCGCCTAAATCATTTCCAAGTCTTGTTCCTAACTATAAAATTTCGCCTCAAAGTGCTCTAAAGTAGGTTCTAAAGTGTTTCAAGATCCTCAAGACAAATCATAGTTAACACAATTGTTCCAATATACAATTCACTCAATCATGAGCCAAAAGTGCTCAAAATATTCGTCAATATTTGAAATATTAACTCAACTAACGATATTCACAAACAAGTCAAAATCTTCAAGACTTAAGTTGAGATGGGGATTAATATCATCATGTAATACCATTGCAGTTCTAATTCATTATTTCTAAATGATGAACTAATTTTCAAAAAAAAAATTGTTGTATGTGCCCAAAAACGACCTAATCTCATGCTAGATTAGTCATGCAAGGAAGTAACACAAGACAACAACAGAAACCAGTAAACACCCCCCAAACTTAAATCAAGCATTGTCCTCAATGTTTAAAAGAATCAAAAGGGAAAAAGTAAACTCCCCTGATCAAGACGCTTGCATGAGGGTTGAGGAAGATTTGCTTTGAAAGTTCCACTGTTGTAAGGGTTCATCGCTCCAACTGAGTACCTAGCAAGAGAAGAATGCAATTGGTAACATCGTCGACTCGAGAGATAAACAAACTAAATGCAAAAATTGAAAATAAACAAAACTCAATAGCAAAAGGATACGCTTGGGTTGCCTCCCAATAAGCGCTGATTTAGTCTCCGGCTTGACCATCAGAAGCAACCATCAAAGAGCGGCTGCCGCCCATAGTAAATATCGTATGATCCCACGAATGGGTCTTCATACAGTATGCCCTCAAGCTTGGCCAGATATGAACAGTGTAGGCTCGTCGCTCCAACAAATTTCTTCATGAAATAGTAGGCGTGAGAGAATGATTCTTGATTTGGAACATGTCTCCATCGATGGGCTTAAGTCAGAATCTTCGAAGGTCTCTTCCTTTTCCAACATCACTCTCGACTCATCTTCACATGGGAACTCCTTACATAATGTCTCTAAAGTAGGCTCAATCTCTTGAAGAGGCTCAAGTTCCCTTAAATCTTCCACAGTTGTAGGATCACTCCCCCAAACTTGGTTGTTTGAGTGATCATCGTCACATAACCAAACTCGATTCGTCGCCTCTTGATTTGTAGCCCTCGTCTCTTCCTCTTGGCAGCTAGTTGAAATTGTTTCCATGAGGACTGCCATTTGCTGCTCCAGGTGACGCATAGAGTTGGTTTGGCACGCCAAACTGTTCTCAGTTGATTCCATGAATCTTATTAAGGTATCTTCTAACTGCGTCGTGACATCTGCAGAACTACCTTTCCTCTCTTCGTGATGTTCAAGTGGTTGTGGCGTATCAATAGGGTAGTGAGGCTCCGGTGGGTATTGGTGACTCCAACCTTGTAGTGAAGGATCACAATGCCAGTGATGATCGAAGTCCGCCATATCATTGAACAGGTGCATCACACTGTCCTCATCTCTATCGACCAGGGGACTCTCAGTTATCAGTGCTCCGCTCAATACCCATTCTCGTGTCTGTGCATCCAGCCCTTTGAAAAAATATTGCATGAGAGTATAGTTCGAAAAATTGTGATACCGGAATGTGTTGGCCAATTCATTGAATCTCTCCCAAACAGCGTAAACGGTTCGAAACGTTGTTGGGCAAAGCTTGTGAAGGCTTGTTGATGTAGCATCTCCAAGTACCTCACAAGACAAACAAAACAAAAACAAAAATAAATTTATATAATTTTTGTTTTCTTTTTCGAATGAAATAATAAAAAAACAATTGGCTAAATTACAATTAACTAATCTCGTATGATATTATACAAATTAGTCCCCGGCAACGGCGTCAAAAACTTGATTGCTATTATTTTAAACATTTATTTCTCAGTGTAGCGATTCTACCGCAAGTGCAAGGTGTCAAGTTTTAGTATAGTGATATATAAGAAAGGATGTCGAACCCACAGGGACTAACGTATAAGTACCAAATAAAATTAGCGAAATTATATTTAGCCTACGAAAAATATGATTAATTAACTAATTAAACTAAAGAATTAAAAACTTAAAAATAAAACAACTCCTTTGAAGATGCGAAGGAATTCCGCTCAAGAAATCTATCAAGATGTTCGTTCAATTGTATATCGTCAATGATTTGTTTGTTAAAACAATTACTTATCAATAAGGTGACGGATTTCTGAATATAATCAATACACTCTCTCGAGCTGTATTGAAACTAGTAATAAATTGACACAAGTAACTCTCGTTCACTTAAACCAATTTAATACCGAATAAATCTCTATGAAAACCGTTGATCTTTAAATCTTTCAATTTAAAGTGACCACGTATGTGATTTAATCTCTCGATCTAAATCTTAAACATACATCATGAATTATTTTAGCGTATTATAATTTTATCTCTTGATCTCAATTATAATTCACAATTTCAGTCAAAGGTAGCTAAGCTTTGATAGCATGAAGCATGTAATTCATGAACAAAAGATATTGATTCACTCAAACACAACCAAATCAAAGATTCAAACACAAAATTCCTTAAACTTGATAGAATAAACTCAGTTAAATTCAAATCAAATTAATAAGATGCTTAATCATCTCTCAACCTCAAAAACATCAAATAAATATGAAAATCAAATTAATCTAGAGTTTAGAAATACGATAAACGTAGGAGCGACTCCGTGCGTTGAACGATCTTTCTTCTCTCGCTTCCTTCCTTGCACTTCAAAGGATTCTTCAACCTTCTCTTGTTCCGGGAAGATGAAAGGCGGCTAAAGAAATATTATTTAGGTCTGACTCTATTCAGAATTATTGATGTAATTTTCGTGCCTCTTTTCCTTATTTATAGAGGAGGGGAGATATGGAAGTGTTTCCAAAAATCAAACCAAATCAAGACTTTTATTTTCAGAAAATTCTCCGTCTCGATCAATCGGTTGATATGTCTCGATCGGTCGAGTGCCTTCAGCTTCCGAGTCTGAAAGTAGCAGGCGGCTAGGGTTCACGATAATGAGGGAAGATGAACAGTATAACTTTGCCCTAATTTTCGAATTTTTTTTTTTAAAAAAAAATTATTTTTATTAAATCCGAAAATTGGGTATTTTTGGTTGAAATTGATTTTCTAATTTTGGATCCAAATTGTTTGGAATCCATAATTATTTTAGGCCATTTTAGATGTTTTATCCGTATATTAATTTTTGAATTAACAAATCATAAACTTAATTAATTAAAAATATGATTTTTTATTTATTAAGTGTGAAACAGAGATTTTACAATTATTTGAAAATTTAATTAATTAAAAATTGAATGAAAATATTTCATTTAATTTGTTAATTTTATTTTTAGCTAATATTATGATTTGAGGTAAAATAGTGATTTTACCAAATAATTAAAAAATTTAATTAAATGAAAATTAAATGAAAGTGTTTCATTTAATTGTTAATTTTATTTTCAATTATCATTATGATTAAAAGGTAAAATAGAGATTTTACCAATTAATTGAAAATTAATTAATTAGAGATTAAATAAAATGGTTTTATTTAATTTGTTAATTTTATTTTCAATTAATTATGCGATTAGTGGGAAACGATATAATATATTAATTATTGTGCTCTAATTACATGTGATGTGATTAGTACAATTACATATGATGTAATTATTTAGTTTAATGTTTAATTACATATGATGTGATTGCATGGTGAATGATTACGGGCCTTGACCAATATGTTTAGATGGATGATTAGGTTTTTATTGTTTAATTATTATTGTGATTTTGGTTATCAGGTCGGCGAGCCTGTTCTCTCTGTTTTCTGATGTATCCCACCCCGGATTTGTATCCATATTCTCTTGTTTGCACGATTTAAATGTAAAATCATTAGAATTAGTGGGAGATCGAGATTGAAGATGGAACACCCAGAATCAAGACATGTATAATGGAAGCAAAAATGTAATAGGATTGCATTGCATACCTGCATCACCTTAGACAGACTTGTGATCCATGTATGGCTCATGTGGATCAATTAGGAAAAGGTCGTAATCGTCCATATTTTTTTTATTATGCATGTGATGTATGATAACTGTTTGTTTGTATGTTTTATTAGTATATATGATTGCATGAATAAAACATAGTTGCATGAATCCGACAAACAAACAAACGTGTACTTGATGAGATTTGAAAATTATTAAATCCCTCTTTTGAATATGATTCAAAAACTTTAATATCAAACTGTAAAGGGAGCTCAAAGAAGTTTGTTGCTTCCTGTCTTCCATCAACAGTTAAGCCATGAGACGCTACTTGTGTCAGGTGTGTTGTCTCACCCTCGTGGGGGGCATCTGGCATGGGAAAGCTGTGTATTTAACTGCCACTTAATTATGGATAGGGTTCTGTTAACCTTTAAGATTGCTCACCCTCGTGGGGTCTTATTGGCGAACATTACCATCCGTGGGATGAGTTAGTTTGACGTGAGAAGGCATAATTGGCCTGCCTCCGTAGGGTTATGCCAATCACGAGACGAATATCTTGGGGGTTGCATATGATGCAATTGTGAGCTACCTTTAGTATCATGAGGTCGGTTGGACCCTCGCCCAGGGCTATCATGAGCTAGTTGGACTCCAAGCCCACTAAGAAAATACGATTTCCGTTCATTTGTCATGAGGGTGACGAATTCAAAAAAAAATTAGTGGGAGCATTCAATAACTAAAGTCCATAGTTTTTGAATTAATTAATAATCAAACAGTTTGCATATATATTTTATGTTTATTCTCAGTATTGTGATTGTCGTGAATCCGATTACATCAAGTCTCGATATAAACAAATTAACCACCACGATTGGCTATTAATTTTAAATAATGCTTGTTTCTGAAAAGTTGTTGTATACCCTTGGTGGGAGCCTCATGTTGAAGTGTCTCCCGGTTCGTCTAATGAAGAGATCACCACACTTATGTAGTGATGGGACGATGATCTCTCGGCTAGATGCTATATGATAGCATCAATATCACCAATGAGTTTCAACACAGATATGAGAAGCTCGCTCACACTGCTGATATTTTCCAACACCTACAAATGTTGTTTGGTGAACGGACGCGATTACTGAGACTCGCGACTTCAAAAGAGCTATTTTCATTTCACATGCAAGATGGGGTTTTGGTCTATGAGCATGGGGTAAGAAAAATATCTCTTGTTGATCAATTGGAAAATCTGAATGTGACGATACCTCATTAACTGACTGTAGATTTGATCTTATAGTCAAACGTTGGAAACTCATGAGTCCTTGATTCAAAAGGAGAAACGTGTTCTTCTTGTCGAATCTTCTACCAATGGTAGGAAGAGTTCAAGGATAAAGAAGAGGAAAGAATATGTATAGTAGCAACTAAGAAAGGAGAGGCATCTATGTTTTCACCGTTGGTCACTGTAGCAAAACTGCAAGGAATACCTAGACTAGAAGCGTTCTAGAAAGAGTATGTTTTATATTAAAATTAAATGTTTCTATTGGTTCTACTTCTTTGGTATATGATGGCAGTTGTGTTCGCATCTTTGCAAAGAGTTGCATGTGATGAGAAGAAGTAGAAAGCTCTAGGAAGGTGAAACCTACCTGAAGCTAAGCACTGTAGCAAGAGTTATTGCAAAGGCTGCTTGAAATATTTATTTAATATAAAATCTTGAACTGGTTGGGAACTGGTTTGAGCAATTATTTATTTGTTCTAGATTTAATCATGAACGTTATTCTTATTATGATAGAGAATATATTCTTTTAAATTTGCAAATGTGATTTGCAGTATTTTTAAGAATGCATGTTTTATCGAATCTGGTGAACTTATGAACGATTAGTATGATTATGTTCAAAGAATATAAAAAGAATGATAACTTAAATCCCACATATATTTAGCATGTGCTGAATGTCCATTGAATTTGATTCATATGGACGTATGTGGAGCACTAAATATTAGTGCAAGAGGATGTTGATTCATATGGGCGTTATCTTAAAGAGAATGTGATTCTCTATGAGTAACTCATTAAGTTACATATTTGTTGAACACAATTCATACCGATACAGTGACCAAAACTCCATATACGATATGGACTGAAAAAAATCCAAATATAGATTTGAGATTGTTCTGCTTATGTGAAGCAGCCAGTGGGAGATGAGTTGGATAGTTGATCCATCTTATGTTATTTTGTGGAAATTTTATATTATCAATTGGAGACAAAGTGTTTGTTGTGCAAGAGCAGTCTTTCTAGAGAAAATGTTTCTTTTAGAAAGGAATGACAATATAATATAACTTGAAAGGGTTCAAGAACCACTAACCACTAGAAAAGTGAAAACGGTGAAATTAGTTGAGTCAATCATAACCTTTGAATACACATACCAAGGAGATCTGAAAGTGTTTCAAGAACTCCTCATAAATTGAATTTACTCCTCAAAAGTAGTCAAAATGGTTTTGACCGTGGATGTGATCCTAGGACTTTCAAGGAGACGTTGTTGGACATCGTTTTGGGATATTGGCGAGATGCTATGAAATTTGAAATAGAGTCCATGTACTCTAATAAGGTATGGACCTTAGTAGATCCTCTTTGGGAATTGTTCTCATTGGCTGCAAACGATCTACAAGTGAAAGCTTGGAGTGGATGGGAAGATAGTGACCTTCAAAGCTTGACTGGTGAGAAAAGATTATTCTCATAGGCAAATAGTTGTTTATGATAAAATTTTCATCGGTTATGATGCAAAAGTCTATTCGAATTTTATTAGTTATATCTTCATATTATGACTATGAGATATAGCAGATGGATGTGAAGACTTTTATACAAAGCTGCCATAGGGCTTCACAACCATTGTGAGTGAGCAAAAGGTTTGCAAACTCCAGAGATCCATTTATGGGCCTAAGAAGGCATCCCGAAGTTTGAACATCTGTTTTGATAACATCATCAAAGTGTTTGGTTTTGTTAAAAATCCGGAAGTGACATGTGTGTGCAAAAGGGTTAATGGGAGCATGGTTACATTTGTAATGCTTTAAGTCGATTATATGCTCATTGTGAATGATATTGGATTAATCAATTAAAGCATGATTATCTACTAATTTCTCCATTAAAGATTTGGAGAAGCGTCCTACGTGCATAGCGTAAGGGTCTATATGGATAGATCTAAAGGATGCTCGAGATCTCTCAATCTACGTACATAAACTGTGAGGGCACAATCCTAATAATGCGATTAATTTTCACACAATGATAATTATAGTGTAAACAGCGGAAGATTTGTTTAACATTTATTAACATGTGGCCCTAAAAATTTCGGCATGACCACGTTGCACGAGAAGCATAACACCAATACCAATAGTCAAAATATAGATAGATACCATCATTTTCATCTACATCAACACAAATCAAACTATGAAACACATATCCATACTGAGCAAAATAAACTAAATATACATAAACTCCCTACACTCCAGGGACACACCCCTGGTACATATATGACTGGGATAAGAAGGAAAATAAACCTCTCAAGTGTGGCTCCTACCGGATATACCTTCTCTGGGATCCTGACCACCTGTACTGCCTGCCATTGTCCACACACAAAGACAACAACAGCCCCCCTTGGGGGTAAGTAAAAGCCCAATATGGAACGATCATGGAATATACATCAAGTATCTATAAAATTATAGATGAAATGAAATGCAATGTATGTCATGTCATGTCGGTATCATACACCCATCCGCTGGGTATCTCGTGTAAGTAATCCAACAAGCATACAACGCAGCGGAATAATAAAATTTTGGATTACTAAAACCGCGGATCTATACAAAGTGGTCATATCGGAATAGAGATAATAAGAGTCTCACCCTTGTAGCGTGTTTGAGCAGAATCCACGAAGCACCACGTCCAACGAATTCCGAGTCACGAGCAACACCTCCAAGGTCTTGCCTCTATGGTATCCACACGATAAAATCGAAAGGGTGTTCAAGAACAAGTTGCTAGACTTGTTCTTAAACAGGAGCTTAACTCTCGGTTCAAGACCGATCAATCGACAACCGACCACAACCCTATACACGGCGGCGGTAGGCGTGTGGTTGAGTGTTAGTGGCGGCGGCCGAGAGAGTGGTGAGAGTAGCCTTTTAGGTTTTTATGTGATATCAAGGATTAATTACAATTAATCACCTTGTTATCATTATATATGATTTAATTAAAGGCTTTCACAAAGCCTCATGGGCCCAAACCAATGATTTAATTAAATCCTTATAATCATGTAATTAAGACTCTTCTTAATTAATTAATTCATCCAATGAATTTAATTCTCCTTATCGATTTAATCTTTTGTGCGACCCGATAGGATCTTGCAATGTTGGCAGTGACATAAAATCTCATTTTATGACACACGCAATGAACGGTATCTAGCAACACATCAAGGCTACCCAAATTACAAGAATGTATTTGACTCGACATAACCTTAGAACTTGTGATAATATTACCATGTAACTTAATCCCTTTGTCCATGTGTTTAGATTGAACATGAGTCATGGAATAGTCATACTCGTATATTCAATCTCTATTTCTTGATCCCCAAGTAGAACTAGAATAAACGAATAAGCTCGATATCACATATCGACTCATTCGAGCACAGCCATGCATTTTAGTCTTACTTGATCAAGGGCCCAAACACTTCTCCTTTTATATAGGAGGGACAAATCCTATCTTGATCAATCAACATCCCTCTACACTATTCGTAGTGTATCCAATAGCTGTCTTTATAGTTTACCCTGTTACAGGTAACGTTTGACAATATCAAGATACATTACTCCTTATGTTGGGATCTCTGATGATCTCAAGTCGTAAGGATTACATACATTATTATCACTATGAGAATTGCTTATGACACTCGTATAACTATCCATGTAGCATTCTCATGGTGGGTCTGTCCAGTACATTGTTCTCTAACATGTACCCATGTGTTGATTTGATATCTCATATCCATGAACAATTCATCAATCAAAACATACTAGTCTCAATGTATTATCATTATCCTTATTTATGATAATACTTGACTAGGGACAATCTTTAAGAATAATACAATATTTATTCTAAGGAAATTGACTTATATATCAATTCATATTGCACATATATTCGAATAATATATAATAATGATTTTCCATTTATAAAATCATATTACATTATATGTCGTAAACAATCATCTAATGACATGTCTTATGGCATATCCCAACAAATCTCCCACTTGCACTAAGACCAATCAGACATATACTTAATGCCTAGATATCTAGTATGACGATCATGCTTCTGCTGTGATAGTGGCTTCGTCAATGGGTCAGATACATTATCATCTGTTGGTACTTTGCATATTTTAACATCTCCTCTTTCAACGATTTCTCGAATGAAATGAAAGCGCCGAAGTATGTGCTTGGATCTTTGGTGAGATCTAGGTTCCTTAGCCAATGCGATTGCTCCATTATTGTCACAATAGAGTTCAATCGGATCTAGAATGCTAGGCATCACCCCAAGTTCAGAAATGAACTTCCTGATCCAAACAACTTCCTTTGCTGCATCTGAGGCAGCAATGTACTCAGCTTCCGTTGTAGAATCGGCTACTGTCTCTTGCTTTGAACTCTTCCAGCTCACAGCACCTCCATTTAGGCAATACACATATCCTGATTGCGATCGAAAATCATCTTTGTCGATTTGGAAACTTGCATCAGTGTAACCTATTACATTGAGCTCTTCCTCACCTCCATAAATCAAGAATGTATCCTTAGTTCTTCTCAAGTACTTCAGGATATTCTTGACTGCAATCCAGTGACTTTCACCTGGATCAACTTGATATCTGCTCATCATGCTCAAAGCATACGAGACATCGGGACGAGTACATATCATGGCATACATGATAGATCCAATAGCTGACGCATATGGAATCTTACTCATGCGTTGTCTCTCATCTGGTGTTGAAGGACACTGATCCTTCGAGAGATGTATTCCATGTGTCATAGGCACGAATCCTTTCTTAGATTCTTGCATGATAAACCGTTTTAGCACTTTGTCTATGTATGTACTTTGACTTAGGCCAAGTAATCTTCTCGATCTATCTCTATAGATCTTGATTCCTAATACATAGGTGGCTTCACCCAAGTCTTTCATAGAAAAGCAATTCCCTAGCCAAATCTTTACAGATTGTAAGGCAGGGATATCATTCTCGATTCAGAAGTATGTCATCTACATACAATATTAGGAAGATAATTATGCTCCCACTGACCTTCTTGTAGACACAAGGTTCATCTACATTTTTTATGAAACCAAATTCTTTGACTGCATCATCAAAACGAAGATTCCAACTCCGAGAAGCTTGCTTCAATCCATAAATGGATCGTTGTAGCTTGCATATCTTTCCAGCATCCTTTGGATCGACAAAACCCTCGGGATGTGTCATGTACACATCCTCAAGCAGATTTCCATTAAGGAAAGCTGTTTTGACATCCATCTGCCAGATTTCATAATCATGAAATGCAGCTATTGCAAGTAAGATCCTTATGGATTTAACCATGGCAACTGGTGAAAAAAAGTTTCATCATAGTCAATACCATGAATTTGTTTGAAACCTTTAGCAACCAGTCGACCTTTATAGGTTTGTACATTACCATCCATGTCGGTCTTCTTCTTGAAAATTCATTTGCACCCTATGGGTCTCACCCCTTCAGGAGGGTCAACCAAAGTCCATACTTGGTTTGCATACATGGATTCCATCTCAGATTTCATGGCCTCTTGCCATTTCTCAGAATCAGTGCCCATTATAGCTTGTTGATAAGATGACGACTCATCCTCATCAATAAGTAGTAAGTCACCTTGTTGAGTCACAAGAAATTCATATCTCTGTGGCTCCCGGTGTTCTCTTACAGACCTACGATGTGCTTTGTGTCTCTTGAGCAGGCACTTTATCCACAACAGCTTGTGGTGTCTGCTCTGTTTCCATCTCAATATCATGTTCAATGTTTTCTTATGGTTGAACTTCACTAAGTTCTATTTGTCTCCCACTGGTTTTTCTAGAAATAAATTCTCTTTCAAGAAAGACACAAGTCCGAGCAACAACCACTTTGTTCTCGGTGGGATAATAGAAATAGTATCCTTTCGTTTCCTTAGGATACCCCACAGATAAACACTTATCAGATTTGGGTCCAAGTTTGTTAGAGACGTGACGTCTCAAGAAAGCCTCACAACCCCAAATCTTCATAAAAGACATACTAGGACGCTTCCTAGTCCATATCTCATATGGTGTCTTTTCCACTGATTTAGATGGAACACAGGTTCAGTATAAATATTGTTGTTTCTAAAGCATGTCCCCAAAAGGATATCGGAAGATCTGCATGACTCATCATTGATCTAACCATGTCCAACAAGGTTCGATTTCTCTTCTCGGATACACCATTCCACTTGTGGAGTATACGGAGGAGTGAGTTGTGGGACTATCCCACACTCCTTTAGATAGTCATGAAACTCTTGGCTTAAGTATTCACCTCCTCGATCTGATCGAAGGATTTTGATACTTTTGCCAAGTTGGTTTTGTACTTCATTCTTGAAATCTTTGAACTTTTCAAAGGTTTCATGTTTATGTTTCATTAGGTACACATACCCATATCTACTGAAGTCATCAGTAAATGTAACGAAGTATTGAAAACCACCTCTAGCATGTGTGATTATCGGTCCACATACATCACTATGTATGAGACTCAATAAATCATTTGTCCTTTCAATATGTCCCTTGAAAGGAGCTTTAGTCATCTTGCCCATTAAACAAGATTCACATGTTTCATATGATTCAAAATCAAATGAATCCAATACTCCATCCTTATGAAGTTTTGATATGCGATTCTTGTTTATATGGCCCAAGCTACAATGCCAGAGATAAGTTGGATTAGAATCATTATTCTTAATCCTTTTAGTATTTATGTTATAGACAGGCATATCAAGATTCAATACATAAAGACCATTAATCATTTGTGCACTAGCATAAAACATATCATTTAAATAAATGGAGCAACAATTGTCCTTTATAATAAATGAAAATCCAGACTTGTCCAAACAAGAAATAGAAATAATGTTTTTGGTAATAGACGGCACAAAATAACAGTCGTTCAAAATCAATGATAAACCAGAAGGCAAAGATAAATGGTAATCTCCTATAGCTAATGCAGCAACTCTTGCTCCATTTCCAACTCGGAGATCAACTTCGACTTTCGCCAACGTCTGACTCCTTTTGAGATCCTGCACATTTACACAAATGTGAGATCCACATCCAGTATCTAATACCCAAGATGAAGAAGTAGATAAATTGACTTCTATAACAAAAATACCTGAATTGGAAGTCACACTTCCCTTTGTCTTCTTAAGATCTTCCAGATATACTTTGCAGTTCCTTTTCCAATGACCGATCTCACCGCAATGGAAACAGTTCCCTTCCTTTGACACTCCTCCCTTTGGCTTTAGTGCAGAAGCATGTGGCTTAGACTTAACAAGGACCTTCTTGTTCTTCTTGAAGCTCTTAGCTTTAGTCTTTCCTTTGCTCTTATTCACAATAAGAACATTTGTAGGCTTATACTTCTTGCTATTTGTTTCAAAAGTTCTAAGCATGCCAAGTAAATGTGGTAGAGTCTTTTCAATTTCAATCATATTGTAATTCAAGACAAATTAACTGAAGCTTTCAGGCAACGATTGCAAGATCACGTCAGTGGCCAACTCTTGGTCCAAAGGAAAACCCAGCTTCTCCAGATTCTCAATATACCCAATCATCTTGAGTACATGAGTTTCAACTAGACTTCCTTCTACCATTCTACACTGGAACAACGCTTTAGAGACGTCATACCTCTCTTGTCTTGCTTGTTGTTGGTACAGTTGCTTTAGATGCTCGATCATATCGAACGCCTCCATTTCCTCATGTTGCTTCTGAAGCTCAGAGTTCATGGTGGCAAGCATAAGGCACCCAACATCAAGTGCGTCATTTTGATGCTTCTTGTAAGCATCTTTATCTGCTTTAGCAGCCGTCAAAGGAGGTTCCTCAGCAGGTAAGGGTTCCTCAAGGACATATTGCTTCTTTTCTTGTTTGAGGACAATCCTCAAATTCCTATATCAGTCTAGGAAATTTGTCCCATTAAGTTTGTCCTTCTCAAGGACCGATCGTAATGATAATGTGCTAGTAATGTTGTTGGTTGCCATGGATATCTACAATATAAATATGCAAAATAAGTTTATGATGTTAATCATTTAATATGGTCTTATATTAAATGACACTTCCACTATTTTGTTTAAAATTATCAACCCTCGAAAACTTTAGTGGGCCAAGATCCATATTTCACTTAATCTTGAGTTAGCTTTGGCTAATCGCCCAAGACTCGGTTATTTAGGTAGACAACACTTTGTCAATTACATCACATGTAATTCTTGGATGGTTGGACGAACAACACTTTGTTCAAATTCATCTAATGAATTATTATCCAACCCCATGCCTCTAGGTTCCCAATCCTATTGAGATAACGCTAGTTAAGCCGAACCCAATTTTTAAAATAACACGGATATCACTTTTATCCTTTGCACGTCTTACTAAGATTGTCACGGTGCTTTGCTTTGGCAAACCCACACATGTTCAATCGAAGTCTTGACGAGTATTTTTAATTGGAAGGCATCTTAAACTTAATATTATAAGAGGGATTTATTGATCTCATGATTTTATTAATATTGAAAATATGTCCAGTACATATATGAATATATACATATCTACATATATATATATAAGCATCAATATTAAATAAAACATTAAACATGCATCTCATACATCAACATAATGAAAACGTGACATGGTTATAGCCCCAACTTAAAGATTTCTCAAGCCAATGAGAAAATCTAAAAGGTCAACCTAAGGGTAACTTCTCCAAGCACCTCTTTGGCTCCCTTTTGTGAATGGCCTTCTCATCCCGGCACCATGGTCCGTCTTCGTTGATCTCCATCAATGCAATTCTAACTAAACTATATAACAATTATATGATTTAGAGAATTCCTCGAGTTACATTCGAGGGGGAGCATAGGGGAGGGAATACATTCAGAAAAATAGAGAAGGCACGACTCGCAGGTCGTATTAAATACAAACATTCACAAATCCTATCTAATAGGTTAAAGGGCTATAACCATGCACCATGCTCAAACAACACATATAACATGCAATAACAATTAATGAATTAAATTCTAAACATTTTAAAATTTAATCCCAATAAAAACTGTAAAATAAATTTTATGAAATTATCGTACGCTCGGGACATCACATGTCACGGAACCTTAGCCCAAAACCACGGCCCACCACGCATGTGACTAGGGTTCGAAACCCTAGTCATATTGGCGCCTTCATGGGCCGAAAGGGGCTAAGGGTTCGAAACCCTAGCCTCTAAAACTTGCGGCGACCGTGAGCCACTTGAACCCTAGGGTTCGAAACTCTAGTCCAAAGGTGGTGGCTCGGCTTATGCACAATTCATGACGGTGGAGGCTTCGACCATCTCGAGCCAAGGGGTTCGAAAAACCCTAGCTCTCATGTGGAGGAAGCCGCCAACCATCTAATCGAGCCAAAAGTTCTAAACCCTAGCATTGTTTCGACACTTCCATGCACAATTATTAGCCACAACGGCTAAACCATCTCGAGCCAAGGGTTCAAAAACGCTAGCCCTCATGTGGCAGCCGTGTGTCATTTGTGATGGTGGTGGCCGAACCATCTCATGCTATGGGCTCGGTTTTGCGCCTTCATGTATCGTATACAATAAACTTCAATTATATCAAATATAATTTTACGATAATTACACAAACTCGATTTACTCATATCATATATGATTATATACAGTTTTATTAGCATGCAATACAAATCTAAATATGATTAAACGATTAACCACATAATTCCGATATGAGCTTTGTACACAGCTCTGATACCACTGTAAGTAATCCAACAAGCATACAACGCAGCGGAATAATAAAATTTTGGATTACTAAAACCGCGGATCTATACAAAGTGGTCATATCGGAATAGAGATAGTAAGAGTCTCACCCTTGTAGCGTGTTTGAGCAGAATCCACGAAGCACCACGTCCAACGAATTCCGAGTCACGAGCAACACCTCCAAGGTCTTGCCTCTATGGTATCCACACGATCAAATCGAAAGGGTGTTCAAGAACAAGTTGCTAGACTTGTTCTTAAACAGGAGCTTAACTCTCGGTTCAAGACCGATCAATCGACAACCGACCACAACCCTATACACGGCGGCGGTAGGCGTGTGGTTGAGTGTTAGTGGCGGCGGCCGAGAGAGTGGTGAGAGTAGCCTTTTAGGTTTTTATGTGATATCAAGGATTAATTACAATTAATCACCTTGTTATCATTATATATGATTTAATTAAAGGCTTTCACAAAGCCTCATGGGCCCAAACTCATGATTTAATTAAATCCTTATAATCATGTAATTAAGACTCTTCTTAATTAATTAATTCATCCAATGAATTTAATTCCCCTTATCGATTTAATCTTTTGTGCGACCCGATAGGATCTTGCAATGTTGGCAGTGACATAAAATCTCATTTTATGACACAAGCAATGAGCGGTATCTAGCAACACATCAAGGCTACCCAAATTACAAGAATGTCTTTGACTCGACATAACCTTAGAACTTGTGATAATATTAACCATGTAACTTAATCCATTTGTCCATGTGTTTAGATTGAACACGAGTCATGGAATAGTCATACTCGTATATTCAATCTCTATTTCTTGATCCCCATGTAGAACTAGAATAAACGAATAAGCTCGATATCACATATCGACTCATTCGAGCACGGCCATGCATTTTAGTCTTATTTGATCAAGGGCCCAAACACTTCTCCTGTTATATAGGAGGGACAAATCCTATCTTGATCAATCAACATCCCTCTACATAATTCGTAGTGTATCCAATAGCTGCCTTTATAGTTTACCATGTTACAGGTAACGTTGACAATATCAAGATACATAACTCCTTATGTTGGGATCTCTGATGATCTCAAGTCGTAAGGATTACATACATTATTATCTGTAAGGACCCCCGTGCCCTTAACCCGTTATTAGTGTATTAAGCCATACCATTAGTGCATATAATCATACTATCATGGGGAAAACCATATGCAAGTGCAACACCATAAAATATCCAGAAAATTTCTTGCATTTTAATCCACATAATATTCAAATTCCCCAACTAAGATTATTCATATGTCATGCACCCTCATAATACACTAACACGCTCTTAGTTTTTTTAGCAATTCCATATTTAATTGCATGCAAACCATAAGATAGAGGAGAGCCGTAGCCCATGTATACATCCATATACACGTAAGATGCACTCACATAAGAGTACTCAATGAACACGCGTGTATCTAATGTATAAAACACTCTACCAGATACCGTTACTGGCACTTCAATCCTGGAAGTACCTCCCAAGCACAGCTCGATCTCAACTCTGGATTTATGCACTTGTTCAACCAGCTCTGGTACCTCGATCCTGGAAGTACCTCAATCAACAGCCCGAGCTCGACTGTACCACCTGCCCCAACAGAGACAACCCCCACACGGGGTGAGCATACCAATACCACCAAGCCAATAAGCATAACATTGCAATTCAAATACAGAATGTAAATGCTATAATTTAAATGATACTCCCTGGATGGTAACACCCTCATCCGGGATCCCCTGTATCGTCCCTGTTCTCAAAATAACCAAACTCATCAAATTCCCAAAGCCAGTCAATCATCACATAGATTAACTAATACCGTTCTTTTATGCCAGTTCCATGATCAATATGGTAAAAACATAATATAAAAGACCATAGATATCACATATATCTAACCAATAATTTCCATATTCCTGTTTCATTGCTCGCTCCACAATGGCGGCATACTAAACCTCGCGCACGCTCAACAATAGCGGCGTCATAACCGATGGTCGCTCAACGGCGATCGCATCCCAATTCATTGCTCGCTCAATAGCGGCACCGTATGGTTCCCAATGAATAACCATTTGACACAAATACTATTTTTCATGCATATTGTTATCCATCTATAGCAAATCTCATGCACCATGCATATCAATACCTATCCGATGCCATTACCACATGCCACATATTTCAATGTCCATACAACGCAATTACCACACACCGTGTGTTCCAATACCCATTTAGTACAATTATCACACACCATGTGTTCCAATACCCATTTAGTATAATTATCACACACCATGCATTTTTACAGTTGCAACACTACAATAGGCCATGCTCGTACGTCATACGTACCTTAAGTCTCCGTAGTCCAAGCCAAACCTTGTTGAGTTCCATACCTCGAGAAATATGTGCTAAAACACATAAACAACTCACAATCAAGAATAAACATGCAACCACGTGCCCAAGCACGTTCATAACTCCCAATCATATCGTCAATCCACGACGATTACCAAAATAAAAGCCCCCGGCTAAGCATGCATAATACCCAAAAACATACCACATAAGAAGTTTAAAAGATAACCAAGAATTCAATCGGGAATTCCGTTTTACCAAACTTTGGCCTCAACCAATCTGTTTTAAAAGCATAGCATTCCCATTGGAATGTAGACATTGCCCCGGAAACGGCCCCTTTAAACCTCGGTTCCAAAATCCCAACATTTTCCAAAATTTTGAAAAAAACAAAGGGAACAGGGCCGCGATCGATCGGCGCCAAGCCGCGATCAATCGCCATACCCTACTGTTCGAAAAAAAACAAGCCGCGATCGATCGCCAAATCTCGCGATCGATCGCCAAGGCCCTCGCGATCGATCGCCGCTACTGCTCATCGCCTTCCCAAAACCAGTAGTATGTCGCGATCGATCGGCGCCTCGCCAAGATCGATCACGGACTGCGATTTTTCCGAAAACTCGAGCTTTAATGGTGTTTTTGACACCCAAACTCACAACCAACACCCCATACACCTTTAACACCTCAAATATACCATTTAAAACCAATAAAAACTCCCAAAAACTCAACATTGGATTTTAAGCAAAAATCCCCAAAACCCATAACCAACCAAAACCCCAACTCAAAACTACCATACCACAATCAAAACGAAGCCAAATGCGAGGGGATGAATAATACCTTATTATCTTCGAGAAATCCGGCTCCTAGGATGAGCCTCCGTCGATTTGCTCATCAAGGAAAAAGGGGGAAGGGTTTGGGGTGAGAGAGGAGAGGAATGGAATGGATTCCAAATGACGGAATCCCAAGCCCAACTGGTATATATAGCCAAAATGCCTCAGAATACCAATACCTCCACAAATACATCATGATTCATTAAAAATCATCTGTTTTCAAAAACTCTCTCTCCAACATCAAATCCCCAGACTGGCCCCAACATAAGGCACCCCGAACACCAAGTCCTACTAAAACCCAACTCATAGGTTTTCCACCCAAAATGAGAATACAATCTCATCCTTTGGATCCAACGATCCCAAATGCCCGATTTAACAACCTCGGGAGATGCCAAACCGTAATTAATTCCTAATTGCCACAAATAAAATCCATCAAGGATTATTACCACACCGGGATTAACGCCATTAATCCCCGGACATCACAATTATCCCCCTCGAAATTGCACCGGTGTATTCCACGTAACACCAGGACTACACAAACAAATCAAAGCCAAGACCCCGATTCTGAACCACCTTAGAATCGAATTAACAACTGCGAGAATACCATTCTCGCACTAAGCTCTAAAATAGAGTGAACGCCAAAACCAATACAAACCTGAAATATAACAACATACCTCGACGTGAATCGTCCCAGAAGTCAGTCCACCATGACTGAAAATCAACCAAACCTTCCTTGGTCTCGACATAGATATCTCCCCATGATATCTCCATTACTTGCCCACGATGCTCAACACACATCGTTATGATGTGGGCCATTAGTATACAACAGTATACTCACAGAAAATCTGGTTTTCGCTTCCCGGTCCATCTCCTCCAAAGGAGTAATTGCACCACTTGCAATCCGAATCGGGTGAACCACGGTCACTAATCCACACGAAACACATCACTACAGATGCCTAAAACAAGGTGTTCCAAGAAATCCCATCTTGGTCCAAAACACACTATCGAGATTCCACAGGGAACATGCAAGACAAACAATTGCATTCCCAACACGTGTCGACCGTGACACTAAACAAATCCGAATCCTGGCCATCCCTCATTTATCCTGGGATTCAACAATCCTAAAACATGAAGGCTATCGAATTATCCAACAAGAACTACCATGATTCCAAAACACGACAATCCCTCCTCAGAGGGAGTCAACAGTATCTCACGATCATTCCTCAGAATACATCTTGCCATCGAGATTACCGATCTCGAGGTTCCACAATCTCACACCGGAGATTTACCAAACCGAGCATACAAACTCGACGTTCAACCAGGAACAAAATAAAGTTGGCATTCGTATACACACACGGCATACATGCTCATACACCAACATAACATGCATACACAATGCCATGGACTCGGGCATCTCCAATCATACCCAAATTCCAAAACCAACTGTTAAACCTCAATTATTCTCGCCCTACGGAGAATGATGGTTGACAAACCAAAATCAAAGGGTGTGATTTCAACATCAACACCACGCGAACCAAAACAACGAATCTCCCCAAAAGATTCAACCGATAGGCATATCAGTACCGCCTTTCTCTCAAGGAAAAAGTCATGAATCCACGATCCTCCAATCCTCGAACCATCGTTCGGAAGACCTGGGTATATTCAAATCAAAACAAATCCCGGAACCCAGAAGTACTCAACTGGTTAGAGTAGTGCATCAATACTACCATTACCCGATCCAAAATCCGTATACGCCATGTATACACATCCCAACGATGCTCTGTACTAATGCCATAGTACTCCACAATCGAGCATCTCCTCCGAGACGTCTCCTCAAACGTCTCACCGAGGTAAGAAATCCATTACCCGGTCCAACACCAGTAATGCTTACTATGGCTGATTTACAATCAATCCACGACCGATGCAAGCTGTCTCCAAGACAGTACAATCCAAAACTCTCCAAGAGACAAAATCAATATAGTAGTGTCACCCCACTAACTATATCTCACAAATCATTGAGACTCCCATTGCATGCCATATGCAAGGATGCTCAACTAGAGTTAACAACGACTTGTCGACACTCACGTTGGCATTCCCAACAGAATTGAGCTGCCCCAAAACAAGTCTCTCAAAACATTTGATGTATAAACGTCTCCGTGAGGTATTCCCTACCTCAAATACCATGCCACATAGAGACTACAAGAGTCTACCATAACCCTCATCGTATCACCATACGATTCACCAAACTCGAATCCAACGAGCATTATAATGGCTAACACAAGCACACTAAAGTACTGCAACAATACCTGGCTAGTGATTCACTGGCCCCATAGGCTCATACCAACCTATCAACGTGACACACGTTCCATCCCGGTATACCATACCGCACAAACCATTAGAGTTGTGGGTCATCGCCCAACATATCTCTAAAACACCAAAGCACAATGGACAACCCGGCGTCCATGCTTAATTACCATGCAATCCTAATCCATTAGGACTTATTCCACACCTTCAGGGTGGGTGTAACCATGCTTACTCCCCATCACAATACAAGCGAGTAGTTTCCTCAATGACTACTCTTACCACCAATCACTTGGCCTTAGCCATCCCAGCGAGCATACCCAAGGGTATCATTGCTCGACAAATATTTACCTCTATAACATGATGCGGTACACTCACCGGTACAATGCATCCCATGCTCCATCGAGCAAACCTGCTCGGAAAAAGGTCTCGTCAACTAGTGACCCAGATTCTACCATGTGCCCACCATCGGCACTCAAACCATACAACCAAATACATAAACATGAATGCATTATTCACCAAAACGACGCCACGCGTCCACATAGACATCCAAATAACATCGTCAAACATATGACGGTACCTGTCGATACACGACACTCATAATCTCATCGTCAAACACATGACGGCACATGTCGATATACGACATCCATAATCTCATCGTCAAACACATGACGGTATAAAACAATACATGGAATTCACAATAATGATATCAAAAGTAATTTGCCATACCTCATCGCTATCAAGATAGCGGAATACCTGTATCCATCGTCCACCAGCGGTACATAAGCAGCATCCATCGTTCGTAGTGGCATAATCCAGTGCTACACACATAGCGGTTATAATCCATCGCTATAGAATCAGCAGGGCATAAAACATCGCCAAAGAATATCCGGCGGTATGAAGCATCACCATAGATGTAGCGGAATGTACCATCGCTATATGATACCTGGCGGCATAAACCATCGCCGTAGAATACCCGGTGGTATGAACCAATCGCCAATAGAATATATGATACCTGGCGGCATAAACCATCGCCAATAGAATACCCGGCGGCATGAACCATCGCCAATAAAATACCCGGCGGCATGAACCATCGCCAATAAAAATATCGGAATAATCGCGGACTCAGAGGGTACTCACACTCATTTAGTACTTTGTTCCCGATCGCATCGCTACGTCATGACAGCAGCATCATCGCTTCGACGTGACAGCGGCATGTATCATCGCTTCGACACGACAGCGGCATCATCGCTTTGACATGACGGTGGGTTACCATCGCTTCGTATGTGACAGAGGCATTACCATCGCTTCGACACGACAGCGGCATTTACCATCGTTCCTGCATGACAACGGAAATACCCCTCGCTTCGACATATTAGCGGCATAATATCCCCTCGCAATAGTAATATGACAGCGGCATTATCCTTCGCTTCGACATATTTGCGGGCAATATTCTTCATCGCTATAATATGACAGCGGCAAGGTATTCACATCGCTACGCACGCATGCAACCGTAATGCATATCCCGAGTTCCAATTACTATTGTTTCGACACGACAGCGGCATCATCGCTTCGACGTGCATGCAACCGTAATGCATAACCCGTATTCCCATAAACATCGCCATGAGTGTATTTTAATGCACCTCGCTCCAACATTTAGCGGCCCAAAGCATTAGAATCATCAGATGTACATCTATGCAACCGTTAATGCATAGTCCATGTCTCATAAGACCCTTTGCAAACCACCATGGTTAGCAATATCATATTCCAATTATGAACACATATTATAAATGCCACATAAGCAATATAGTTGTGCCACGCAAAAACTAACTACCATCATGCATAAGTATGTGCTTCTCATTTCCATTATCATTTTCCCTAGGCCCTCAACAGCCCCAAAGAGCTAACCACTGCTCTGATACCACTAATGTAAGGACCCCGTGCCCTTAACCCGTTATTAGTGTATTAAGCCATACCATTAGTGCATATAATCATACTATCATGGGGAAAAACATATGCAAGTGCAACACCATATAATATCCAGGAAAAATTTCTTGCATTTTAATTCCACATAATATTCAAATTCCCCCAACTAAGATTATTCATATGTCATGCACCCCTCATAATTACACTAACATGCTCTTTAGTTCTTTTAGCAATTCCATATTTAATTGCATGCAAACCATAAATGAATAGAGGAGAGCCGTAGGCCCACTTTATACATTCCATATACACGTAAGATGCACTCACATAAGAGTACTCAATGAACACGCGTGTATCTAATGTATAAAACACTCTACCGGATACCGTTACTGGCACTTCAATCCTGGAAGTACCTCCCAAGCACAACTCGATCTCAACTCTGGATCTATGCACTTGTTCAACCAGCTCTGGTACCTCGATCCTGGAAGTACCTCAATCAACAGCCCGAGCTCGACTCCAAAGCTGCTGCTACACCTGTACCACCTGCCCCAACAGAGACAACCCCCACACGGGGTGAGCATACCAATACCACCAAGCCAATAAGAATAACATTGCAATTCAAATACAGAATGTAAATGCTATAATTTAAATGATACTCCCTGGATGGTAACACCCTCATCCGGGATCCCATGTATCGTCCCTGTTCTCAAAATAACCAAACTCATCAAATTCCCAAAGCCAGTCAATCATCACATAGATTAACTAATACCGTTCTATTATGCCAGTTCCATGATCAATATGGTAAAAACATAATATAAAAGACCATAGATATCACATATATCTAACCAATAATTTCCATATTCCTGTTTCATTGCTCGCTCCACAATGGCGGCATACTAAACCTCGCGCACGCTCAACAATAGCGGCGTCATAACCGATGGTCGCTCAACGGCGATTTCATCCCAATTCATTGCTCGCTCAATAGCGGCACCGTATGGTTCCCAATGAATAACCATTTGACACAAATACTATTTACCATGCATATTGTTATCCATCTATAGCAAATCTCATGCACCATGCATATCAATACCTATCTGATGCCATTACCACATGCCACATATTTCAATGTACATACAACGCAATTACCACACACCATGTGTTCCAATACCCATTTAGTACAATTATCACACACCATGTGTTCCAATACCCATTTAGTATAATTATCACACACCATGCATTTTTACAGTTGCAACACTACAATAGGCCATGCTCGTACGTCATACGTACCTTAAGTCTCCGTAGTCCAAGCCAAACCTTGTTGAGTTCCATACCTCGAGAAATATGTGCTAAAACACATAAACAACTCACAATCAAGAATAAGCATGCAACCACGTGCCCAAGCACGTTCATAACTCCCAATCATATCGTCAATCCACGACGATTACCAAAATAAAAGCCCCCGGCTAAGCATGCATAATACCCAAAAATATACCACATAAGAAGTTTAAAAGATAACCAAGAATTCAACCGGGAATTCCGTTTTATCAAACTTTGGCCTCAACCAATCTGTTTTAAAAGCATAGCATTCCCATTGGAATGTAGACATTGCCCCGGAAACGGCCCCTTTAAACCACGGTTCCAAAAGCCCAACTTTATCCAAAATTTTGAAAAAAACAAAGGGAACAGGGCCGCGATCGATCGGCGCCAAGCCGCGATCGATCGCCATACCCTACTGTCCGAAAAAAAAACAATCCGCGATCGATCGCCAAGGCCCTCAGCGATCGATCGCCACTTCTCGCGATCGATCGCCGCTACTGCTCATCGCCTTCCCAAAAGTAGTAGTATGTCGCGATCGATCGGCACCTCGCCAAGATCGATCACGGACTGCGATTTTTCCGAAAACTCGAGCTTTAATGGTGTTTTTGACACCCAAACTCACAACCAACACCCCATACACCTTTAACACCTCAAATATACCATTTAAAACCAATAAAAACTCCCAAAAACTCAACATTGGATTTTAATCAAAAATCCCCAAAACCCATAACCAACCAAAACCCCAACTCAAAACTACCATACCACAATCAAAACGAAGCCAAATGCGAGGGGATGAATAATACCTTATTATCTTCGAGAAATCCGGCTCCTAGGATGAGCCTCCGTCGATTTGCTCATCAAGGAAAAAGGGGGAAGGGTTTGGGGTGAGAGAGGAGAGGAATGGAATGAATTCCAAATGACGGAATCCCAAGTCCAACTGGTATATATAGCCAAAATGCCCCAGAATACCAATACCTCCACAAATACATCTTGATTCATTAAAAATCATCTGTTTCAAAAACTCTCTCTCCACATCAAATCCCCAGATTGGCCCCAACATAAGGCACCCCGAACACCAAGTCCTACTAAAACCCAACTCATAGGTTTTCCACCCAAAATTAGAATACAATCTCATCCTTTGGATCCAACGATCCCAAATGCCCGATTTAACAACCTCGGGAGATGCCAAACCGTAATTAATTCCTAATTGCCAAAATAAAATCCATCAAGGATTATTACCACACCGGGATTAACGCCATTAATCCCCGGACATCACATTATCACTATGAGAATTGCTTATGACACTCATATAACTATCCATGTAGCATTCTCATGGTGGGTCTGTCCAGTACATTGTTCTCTAACATGTACCCATGTGTTGATTTGATATCTCATATCCATGAACAATTCATCAATCAAAACATACTAGTCTCAATGTATTATCATTATCCTTATTTTTGATAATACTTGACTAGGGACAATCTTTAAGAATAATACAATATTTATTCTAAGGACATTAACTTATATATCAATTCATATTGCACAGATATTTGAATAATATATAATAATGATTTGCCATTTATAAAATCATATTACATTGTATGTCGTAAGCAATCATCTAATGACATGTCTTAGGGCATATCCCAACATCTCGGAGCCAATAAATGAAAGTCCAAATACTACATAGCTAAGCTCGAGCATGTCAAGCAAAGGAATGTCTATATGGTGCGTCGTCAAAGCGTCACCGCATCCCATCTCTTGACATCAGATCAGATCATACAGATGACGTCAGCAAGGTGCCACCTTATACCAGTCTCAATAAATAGGGATAATCCAGAGGATGACGTCGGCAAACGCCACCAATCCCCATATCAACAAATCATAACAATCATAAGGTCCACGAATCTCTATGCCTTTCAGGCCACTTAATGCCAGTCAAAACACCGTGTACAACCCTTATGATTGATCGAATCCAAAATAATAGGGTATCAAAGAATCGCAGCTCAACATGTATGTCATGCATCGATGTATGTATAAAAACGGATGTGTGTTAACAAAACATTTATTTTCATACATCGATGTGCAATTATGAATGCCATGAATGCCACATAATTTAAATAAAATCACGTAGCCACATAAAAGCAAGTAATTCACAGAAGTCGTCAAATCATATACCAACTGATACAGATACATGTTGTATGTTACCCGATCGCAACATACCTTATTTCTTCTGATTCACACTTGTTGTCGTTCGATCGCTTGATATAGGATATTACTCTAAACAATACAAATGGATATTTAAATCTTTATTCGTAATTGGATTATCACTTACACTCCAATTCACATTGTTTTTAATATATATCAACAAACTAAAAGTGTTATTAAATCTCATCCCAATATCTACGGTCATGCACGTACAGTAGTCAATTTCCAAGGCTAAAAGTCATTTTCATTTCTAATTTAGCAACAACTTAAACAAAGAGTATAACTAAAATTATTTCTAATACTTCATTTCATTTATTAATTCTCGACAAGACTATACTTCATAAAATTCGTCCTTGCCAATTTACTTTCAT